>CM028135.1:1070510000-1071877500 GCA_016271365.2 Neoceratodus forsteri
AGCAGTACTTTTTATCGACTTATCGAAGGCCTTTGACCTGGTGAATCACTCTCTCCTTCTGCAGACAGCAGAATTCATGGGATTAACAGATGGAATCTGGAGCTGGCTGCAGTCTTACCTGGGCGGACGCACCCAAAGAGTCTCGATCTCTGGATGTACGTCTTCTAGTAGAGACATTAGAAGAGGGGTACCCCAGGGTTCCATTTTAGGACCCCTGTTATTCTTATTATTTAATAACAGCTTGCCACAAGTAGTGCATCATTCCCAGGTGAGACTGTACTCGGATGATACCGCTCTTGTTACATACAGCTGGTACCAGCATTCAAGAACTTCAATCAAAATTGCAGACTGTCTTTGATAATCTGAGGGAGTGGTTCACCAGGTCAGGTCTTATTATGAACACAAAGAAGACCAAGCTGTTACATTTTGCATCTAAACAAAAATACATTTTCCAAATAAATATAGATAATAATGAATGCTTAGAGCAGGTAGGTCAGTACTGTTACTTAGGAGTTGTCTTTGATGACCATGTGTCTTTTAAAGAACATATAACAATATTATTAGAGCGGGTAAACAAATGAGTAGATGCTCTACGTCAAACAACAAAATGCTTAAAAAAGAATGATCGAAAAAAGTGTCAGAATATATAGGATAGTGTATGGCCGCCCATACACAACAAGGCAATTCTTCACCCGAGTGTTTTCTATGACAGCTGATGACCTCTAGAGCGAAGCTCAAGAGGTCCCTCTGCCGTCATAGAAAACATGAGGGGAAAGAGTTTCCGAGTTGTTTGGGAGGCCATACACTGTTCTATATAGTGTATGGTACCCCAAAATACAGGATCGCTTCCGATTTTTGACCATCATTTCTCGCTGGAGACCCAACACTCCTGGTCTCTCCAGCTTGCGCGCAGGGGTCACCAACCGCCCCCTCCTATGAACGGCGCTGGTGGGGGTGATTGCATTGTGACATCCTCACTAACACAGAATGAAAAGTTGTTCTGCGTTAGTGAGGACATCACTACTGAAGCAGAATGACTTTTTGCAGTGTATGGATTTCCGTACACAACTGCAGTCCACCATACACTATAATTAGTTATACCTGTGTTAACATACGGTGAACTCATATACCGAACTGCAAGTAGGCAATTATTGAATAGATCAGATAAGATACATTACAAACTAGCAAGGTTTGTATTACAATGTCTATATCAGATCATAGCAAAAAGTAATATACAAATACTACATTTTCTATCCAAATCACTACATTAATATTACACTATTTAATACGGAACAAACATTCTCTGATAATTTCAAAAGAACAGTCCATGTGAAAAAGATTCATTTTCCCATGGTTCGGAATAAACACAGGCAGTGAACATTATGTTTTTAGGCAGCCAGATATCGGAATATTTTACCTTATTCAGTTCGTACTTCACCTTCACTTGAATTGTTCATTCAGGAGACAAAGGGTATACAGCAATTCAAATGCCAATATAATTAGTCTATCGCACTTTAATATTTGTATTGATGGATGTACCTAAATGTTACTGTTACACTTAGTATTTTCTAAATTGTCTAAATGTAATTTGTACTTGAGGATCTTGTTGCCTCTGTATGTCTTAGTTAGTCAATATGTGCATGCACAGGTCACTTAGAGACAAACAGGACTGTCTTGTAAACTGGGTTGTATGACCCAAAAGACATACATTTTCCTGTATAAAAATAACGTTTTCTATGCCGGCGACCTGGGTTCAGGAACAGCCTCGGGTCGTCAGGGTACCAGCATGGGGAAGGGGAGGGTGGAGCAGGATTGAGTATGCTGACGGGCCGCTCTCCTCTCCTGAGGGTGATGAGGGTGGATTGGCACACCCCCCCTCTGTAGTTCTGCTCCCATTGGATAGAGGCCCAGTGGGAAGTGTAGGTGGAAAGGGGGGTGGCAAAATATCAGGAGGAGGAAGGGGCTGAGCTGGAACCATGGGGTGCCAAGCATGCCTCTACACACTCGCATGACCGTGTGCTGCAGCTTCGGGGGGGGGGAGGCAGGAGAGAAAATCTGTAAAATACATATGTGTCCCATTGCCATTTGGTGGGAGAAGGCGACGGGGACCAAAAAGCTAAATAAAAAAAATAAATAAAGTTTTTACTACTACTACATACTGCCCTTGTACAGGTCACTGGTGAGGCCATATCTAGAGTGTAGTGTACAGTACTGGTGCCCACACCTTAAAAGGGACATCATCCTGTGGGAAGTAATCCAGAGGAAGGCAACGGAGATAACTGCAGATCAGCAGTCTAAAGCATATGAGGAGAGGTTGGGGGCTCTGAACATGTACTCACTCTAGGAGAGCAGGGAGAGAGGGGACATGAGTGAGACCGTCAAGTACTTGAAAGGGATAGAGCAGAAAATTAAAGTCTCTTTAAGCTAGTGACAACCAAAACACAAGCAGGCACAGTTTGAAGTTGAATGGGGGGGGGGATTTAAGAGGGAGATTAGGAAGCACTTCTTCACAGAAAGGATGGTGGCCAGTTGGAATGTGCTGTCAGAAGAGGTGGTTGTGTTGAAGATGATGTGCACTGGAATACCCATAAGGGGAAAGTAGGAGTCATAGGAGGGGCGGATGGAAAAGATGGGAAGTTTGGGGGGGCAGGGTTAGTAGCTTAAGCTCTTGGTCCTGCAATATGAACAGACTAGGTAGGTCAATTGGCCTTTTTCTGGCTTCTTTGTGTGTATAACGCACTCAAACATTGTTGATTTATTTCTGGAATAGTCATAATAACACACTGCAACAATATTGATGTCTTTCTAGCAACACATTGCAATCATGTTGCTGTCTTGTTCTATAGTTTAGTTACTCTGGTTAGCACAGCTCAGTACACACAGATTTCCAGAAACAGCTTTTAACACACAAACTGTGGCTGTATTATTGAGGTGCTATAAATAACACACATACACATTGGTTTTGCATTTTCCTTGTTACTGTAAAGAAAACCACTAGACCACAGATATTCAAAACAAAGAGTCTTTGTTAGGTCTAGATTTTCAAAGTGACTGGAAAAAGTGCTTTAGACAGGGGTTTCTGTCTTTGTTTTGTTTTCATTTTCAGTGGGGTTGGCAGTATAGAGGGCAGATGATTATTACCAGAACACAAAGTAAGGAGAGACAAAACAAGGTGCAAAGAGCCACATTGTTGTGCCTCTGCACATTTGGGGGTTAACCTAGATGCAAAACCTGTCCTGAACCACTTGGGGGGGGGAGTCCCCCAGTATTAACTCACAATGCAAATTTTACTGCCAGATGTTGGTTGATGCGCTTGGGGTCTGCAGCTGCTAGGATACTGGTTTATGACTGCACTTTAGGACTTAGCATGGCATAGTGCCAATCACTCAGTGCAGTCCATTTGCACAACTGGTGATGTCGCCAAAAAGTGACCCTCCCCCTCATTACAGGCAAACCACCAAAAGTGACCTTTTCCCTCCTTAAAGACATGCCACCAAAGTGACCCTTCCCCTCTTTAAAGGCAAGGCACCAAAAGTGACTCTCACCCTCTTTAAAGGCAAGGCAAGGCACCAGAAGGGGTCCCTTCCTCTTTAAAGGCAAGGCAAAAGGCAAACTCGAGTTGTTAGGTGCCCTACCCACAAGGCTTAGGGCACCATCCAACAAAAAACATGTCACAAAAAATGATGCCGGTAATAAATACACACTAAACACAATTTTGTTAAAACTAAACTAATCTGGTAGGCCTGTGTGAACAAAAAGGTTTACGTTTGCATTTTGTATTTAACCAGGAAATGGCTCAATTGAGCAAGCTCATTTGCAAGGAGGTCCTGAGTAGGACAGCATGCATACGTTAGAAGGCAATGATATAGGGTACAAGATAGTACAAAGTAAAGAGCATTACATACAGTGATACAGTCACAAAATAATTCAGCAGAATTAGCAGTAAATATGCACAAGAATTTAAGCAAGTTATGAAATGTACTCAGTATGAGCACCGTCAAGAAAACAGTAACCAGTTTGTAGAGGACAAGATGAACATAAAAACAAGGTGCTGCGTCAGTTGCGGTCTGAAAACAAAACAAAATGGTAATATTAAATGCACGCTGTAAACTGAAAATAAGAGCAGACTCGACATTTCGACCATGTGTCTTTTTCAGGAAGTATCTAAAAGAGAATAAAGCAGCTATTAACTTTGCTCATTTCTCCTTTTGATAGTTCCTAATTACCTAGATAAACATGATATAGCCACATAAGCAGGACTCAATACATAGCTTTTCAATGAGGGCTTTAAAAACATAACGACTGACCAGGCAATTAAGTTTTATAGTGGTTTAAAGTGGGTTCTTAAATGTCCCACACAGTTCAGGCAGATCGCACTACTTCTGGGAGAGCATTCAAGAGCAAAGGGGTAGCAATCCCAAAGGCTCTGTCTCCCAATTGTCTTGCACAGGAAGAAGGGACCTGAAGCAGGCCCATCTCTGTGGAGCAGAGGGGGTGAGTAGATGTGTAGGGCAACAAAAGTCCTTTCAGGTAGCTTCAGCCTAGACTGTGCAGGACACCGAATGTTAACAAGCAGATCTGGAAGGTGATAGGCTGCCAGACTGGCAGCCATTGCATAGCCTACAACATTGGTGTGATGTGATCCCTCCAAGAAGTTCCAACCACTGGTGTTGGGCCACAGCACTTTGGACCAGCAGGAGCTGGTGCCTCAGTCCTGCAGATAATTTTAAGTACAGGGCATTGGATTAATCCAGCCCAGAGGTGAGACAACAATGAAGGAGCTGTAGTCACACTTTATTTTAAGTGCCAGTTTCAGTGTAGCTGTGGGGTAGGTAATCATTGCTTACATGCTACATGGCCAGTGTTGAAATTACAGGGGTGCTTGCCAGGACTCAGGCCCCTCTAGCTCTGAAGTGAGCCCTGGTAGCTCATGCATCACTGCCATTGACTTGTAATGGGATGGGGGGAGGCTCAATTTAAAGATAGGACTCTCATGGGTCCCCCTAGCTCCCAAAGCTCATAAAGTGTAATTCAAACACTTGTAGCCCCCTGCCTGTTGTCTAGGGGTATGAGGTGGTAAGTCCATGGAGAGGGGGGAGAACCACAACAGAAACTTTGAGACATGACGTACATTTTTTTTCCCTTGGTGCAGGCTTCCTCCAAGGGGCACTGGGCTAGAAGGCCAACTGGGTTAGCAACACAGCAAATCTGGCAAGCATGAAAAGTTCAGATGGCAGTTGAAACAACAGGAAATATTTTAATTATAAAACATGACAAACTTGATTCAATTTCTCCATGGAGGCATTTGATATGCTAGCACAGTCCCAATGGGGGAAAAGTTAAGGCAGGGGTCTGGGGGTTCACTATCTCAATGTCCATACATTGTCCATTACTCAGTGTCCATGTTCAGCAGGGACAGTATACCTTGAACATTCTATAATTTTTCCAGCATAACAATTCAGACAGCATCTACATTTTACATTACTGAGTCCCAGCCAACTTTCCTGGCTGGATACATTCTCCCTCTGTTTCTCTCTCTCTCTGGCAGGATCCCAATGGCATTTATCAAGCCACTAAACCCATATTCCAGTTCCGGACTATAGCCCTAAACTCAGGCTGACCACAGTTCTGGAGGATGCCTCCAATGGGTACCTTGGCAACCTTGATTGGAGCCCTATATGGCACCTCCCAACACCAGACGATGCCCTGGAGTTCTTCCAGAACTCCTTCAGCTCTGCAGATAACCTTATCATCCCTTTTAGGGAACTCCGGGCCAAAGGTAGCTGCCACAGATGGATCACCCTAGAGCTCAAAGCTATGATGGTGAACCGGGACAAGGCATGGAAGCATTACAAAAATTCAGCCTTGTCTGCAGACCTTGTGTCCTATAAAATACTAAGGAACAAGTGCAAATGGACCAATAAGATGGCAAAAAGAGACTGTGTCAAGTATCTCCAGCAAACTAATCTAGCCGATACTCTGCCATTCTGGTCCCACATCAACGACCTGATAAAGGGCAATGCGAAACCTTCCCTTGGCCCAATTGAAATCAATGGCCTTATGAATAACAACTGTCATTTTTCTGCCATTGCTTTCAATGGATACTTCACTAACCTTGACGTTCAGCCTTCCTCTTACCCCTTCGGTGCCCTCGTGCCCAGAGGCATCTTTCCCCAGTCGGCCGTTCTTTCACCTGAGGTTAGTTAAGGTCAAGGAGGTGCTCCCCCTCTTAAAGACCATTAAAGCCAAAGGCTCTGGAGGACCCAGTGGGATCTGCCTTAAGCTTCTAAAGGAGGTGGCACTTGCCATCGCACTACCTATCACATGGCTAATCAACCGATCCCTCCTTGAAGGCACTGTACCCTATACCTGGAAACAGGCCATTGTGGCACCTGTCCATGAAGGGGGTCCTAGGGAACCCATTGGTAACTACAGGCTGATCTCGCTGCTTTGTGCTTTGGCCAAGCTTCAGGAAAGGCTAATCTATTGCCAACTCCGTGACTACCTTGAGGCTAACCAGATGTTAGTCTCCATGCAACACGGCTTTACGCAGAACCAGGGAACTGATACAGCCCTCATAAAATTCTCAGTTGATGTCCTAGGCACTATGGACAAAGGACTCCCTACAGGAGGTGTGTTTATTGATCTGTCTAAGGCCTTTGACCTAGTAGACCACAAACTACTGATATCCAAGATGGCCTCTTTTGGCCTAGATCTACATTTCCTAACCTGGTTCAACAGCTACCTGTCAGGTTGTTCCCAACAGATCAGATGGAAAAGTGTAACCTCCAATCCACTCCTCCTAAGGAAGGGGGTACCTCAGGGTTCCATACTGGGCCCCCTCCTCTTCTCACTATTTGCCAACGATCTTAGTACCCACTGCTGGGGCAGCTCGGTCATTCAATATGCAGATGATGCTGTAATCTACCAGTCCCCGAGCAATCCAGCTGATCTGGGACCCTAGCTTCAAGCTGACTTTGCCAAGCTGGAATCCTGGCTTACTGAGAATAAGCTGATGTTAAACACCAGGAAAACCAAGGCAATGCTATTTGGATGTAGAAATCTTGGCCCTGATGGGAGCACCTTACTCTCACTGACCTCCTCCTCCAGCAGCTGCATTGAGGTGGTGAGTTTCCTCAAATACCTGGGGTTAACCCTGGATCAGGGGTTTACCCTCAAGTCACAAATAGACCAGGTAACCAAAATGGTGCACTGCAAACTGGGCCTACTGTCCCGATTGAATGACCAGGATAACCATTACCAACAGCCTCCTCCTTCCTACACTGACCTTTGCTGCTCCTATCCTTCAGGGGATGGCCAAACAGGAATTGAGCAGGCTACAAGTTCTCTGTAACAAAGTGGCCCACTTTGCCTCACAGTCCCACAAAAGACGGCACCACTGTGCAGCCCTTGCTTCCCTACACCGGCCCTCCCTGGACAGTTGCCATCAGTACCCCCTACTATGCAACGCTTACAAGCTCCAACACTGCAATTCCCCAGATAGGCTGGCCAGTCTTCTGGTTCCCAAGTGATCAGTGTGAACTCTCCGCACCTCTGGGTGAAACCTCCTAGACGACCCAGGGTTCGGACTACTGCCAGGAGTAAATCCTTTGCCTCTTCTGCTCCTGTCCTGTGGAACAAGCTCCCCCCCCTTCAGGAGGCCCCCTCCCTCAGAACATTCGGGAAGGGCCTCCGGGCACACTTACTTGAAGTTAGTGCCTGCTCCTGTCACTAAGCGGACATACCCAAACTCATAGGGTGGGCCCTTGCCAGTCAAAGCCGTACACTGCTGTATTATTTAATACTTTCTTTTCTGAATCTTGCATAGCTTATATTTGTACTTTTTTTCTCCTGTATCCAACCTGGCATAATGTCAGCACTGTATAATAACGTCAGCACTGTATAATAATGTCAGCACTGTAAAATAACGTAAGCACTGTATAATAATGTATCTAATTTGCTCTCCTGTATTTCTACTCTGTGACCTTGTTTATATTACTGTACCTGTATCCTTCTGTACCTAATTCTGGGTCAACCCTGAAAAAGGGACCTTCGTGGCTCAGTGGGCCCACCTGGTCATCAAAATTGAATAAATAAATAAATAAATAATAAATAAGTTATACTGACCGCCACTCTTGCTCTGTGGCCATCTTGGAGCAACCTCACTCCTCTTGTACGGGTGACATGTACCCAAGGGAGTCATTCTGATACACTCTTCCAAATGCCTTGCAGCTGACTGTCCTAGTCACCCTCCATATCAATGTGGCAGGCAAGGGCCAGCAACGGTCCTCAGGAAGTCCGTGGTGCCACTGGACCATGTAAGTCACCTTCTGGCCAAGAAACTGACCCCCTTGACCAGAAATTCCCAACTCCAGTTTCTTATTTGGCACCACAAGACTCTAATTTACCATGGGCAAGGAGGGGTAAGGATCTCTGAGGGGGGGGTATCTGTGGTGCCATATAGATCCAACCCCCAACCCTCTCCCAAGAACTTATCCCCATGGGTCCCAAAGTCCAAATTATTTCAGCTGTAGATCCATATTTTGTGCCTCCATAAATCCCAGAGGCCTAATCACAAGTGATGATTCCCACCGTGGAAATGAGGTCCATTAGCTTCCATTTCCTGCTGGCCACAGACACCCTCTGCTAGGGTACGTATCCTTCCTGCTGCTATACGCAGATATCTCCCCATCTCTGTTCCCAGTGGACAGCACCCCCCCCCCCACTGCAGGATTCTCAAAGGCCATGTCCTCAGCTGGTCCGCACGAGCCCTCTCATGCACAGAAAGCTAGCGAACTCTGCAGGAGCGGGCAATCAGCCCCGATCCTGCCTTAGAACTGACTTCTTCAGCCCAAGCTCTTCCATACAGACCTAACGGGACCTGCCATCCAGGGACATTCCCAGCCAATGGATGAACAGCTTCTCTGCAGGAAGTAAATTTAGCCACCTATGGGGTCTAGACCCATGGACCTTAAAGGAACAAATATCCCTGTAGATTCTACAGGGGGTTACACACTGAACAGGGTTAATTACACTGTAATTACATATTTGTTGCATGTAACTACATTGTAACTGAAATGCAGCTACAGTGTAGTTACATTGTAACTACTGGGGAACTGTTAGCAAGAAGAACCTCATAGTTTGCACTTTGTGTACAAAAACATTTTTTTACTTACTGTTTACAGCTGTATTCTGTAGTAGATTGTACGGGGCTCATTTTGCTGCCTTGTAAGGTGACGTTTCCTGTAAATAGAAATCCCAGAATCCCCCTGTAGCTGACGTCAGAGGAGGGCTGCAGAACTGGGAGATTCAGTAGCCCATAGTATACATGTTAAAGATTTTGTAAGCTGAAATCAAATGTTTGCTGGCCCGCTGTGCTTAGTGGGCCTAATACATTCCTCTGTAACTGTACCTAGCCCCAGCATAACAGCAGACCAGCAAACAGAAGATTACAGCTTACAAAAATTCTAACATTCACTGCAGGCTATTGAATCTCCCACTGCTGCAGCTGTCCTATGATGTCAGCTGCAGTGGAGTGTAGCATTTCTGGTTATAGGACGTGTCAGCTTAGAAGTCTATAAATTAGCCTTGAGACAATCTACTACACTGCAGTAAACAGTGTATAAAAAAAAAAGTGTTTTTGCACACAAAGTGTTGTTTGGGATCAGCCGCACACTTGGGCGTGAGGCTCTTATTGCGGGCATTTCCCCTACTTAATGCTACTGCAGCCATATTTGTTAGTCACTGTTTAGGTGTTTTTTTGTTTTTTGCAATAATGTTTTTCTAGCAAAAAAAATCAACATGCCCATTTTTGTTTTAATTTTCTTCCATTCTGGTACTGAGATACAGGAGTCTGAAGTTTTTTTTTTTTTTAATTTAATTTCTAGCTCCCGTGCCATGCCCATCATGAAAAACTGCAATACCTTACTATGGTGCTGTACTGCTTGCCATTAAAAACATGCAGTAACACCACCCTAATACCCCCACAGTGTGAATCTGGTATGTACATTCAAACTGGAAACCTCAAAAGAAGAGATTTGTAACAATTGTGAGTGGCAGTCATTTTTAATGATGTAAAAGGAGAAAGGGGAACTTGTTTAACCAGGAAAGGCACACTAAGCCAGAGCTTATTTCCAGGTGTGACCTGGAAACACAAGGAAGTTAAGTGACTTGCTCAGGGCCACACAGTATGCAAGTAGGGGCTGATGGGATTCAAGCCCAGGTTTCCAGGCTTGCAACTCAGTGCCCTTAACCACTACGCTATACTGCCTGCATGATGTGAGTTATTAATTACAAAATTAGCTGTAAAGCTGTTTTCAAAATATCTGAGAATCAAATACACACAGAATGAATTGAAAGATGTCAGAAACACATTTTTGCTACAAAAAAAAAACAGTGAATTTTTTTGCTGACTAGCAAATACTGCTGCTTAAACTATGTACCTTTGGATTTGCTTCTTCTCCATACTGAAGATTTATTTTCTGGCCTCCAAAGATACTTTCTGGTAGTTGGATGTACCCATTTCTCATTCCATCAGAGTCAGATTATTAAACATATGATTTTAGTTAGAAGACGATGACATACATACTGAAAACATACAATTAAAGCTGGGATTTACAGAGATGCAGGATAAAAAATATTTCAAATCACTTTTTTTTAGCATTATTTTTATATACATTAGGAGTATTCATGTTTTGCAGCAATAAAGTATCTAGCTACAGTCGAGTACAAAACCTGGATATGCATACTGTTTGGCAAACAGTTCCATTTCTCATTTGTTCCCCAATACAGGCACCAGCCATTCTGTTCATGCTTCATATAAAGGAAAACTGAGTTTTTGTCAAATGCCCCCCCCCCCTTCAAAGCCTCACCCCTGTAGACTTTTTGCAAATAAAAAAAAAATAAGCATTGTTTGTAACTTTATTTAAAGTTTGTAAATGTCACTATCAGGGAACATGGCGCATACTGTGCGACGCCATCTCAGGTTACAGTGCGGCTCAGCACCACTCACTGGTATGCTTTTCAATACAAGCAAGCATCGGGGTTTATGAAGTCAATAAAGTAAGAAGCAATGCTTAAAATTCTTTGTTCGCAAAAAGCCTGTGGTGGGGGGGGGGGTTGAGAAAAAGACAGTTCTTTAAAAAAACAGATTCAAAAAGTTCATGAGTGCCTTGTCTCGTGCTACCCTGGCGACCTGGGTTCGAGAACAACCTCGGGACATTGGGAAGCAGGCATGGGGGTGGGGGTGGAGCAGGATTGAGCAGCCTCATGGCAGCTCTCCTCTTTTCACCTAGGGCAGGTTGTTACCCCTCCGTAATCCAGCCGCCACCAGGTGGAGGTTTAGTGTCAGCGCAGGTGGAGGGGGTGGCATGAAGGGAGGGTGTCTTGACATACGATGTGCGCATGCCTCCACACGCGCACGCTCACATGTGTGTGTGTGGGGGGGTGAGAGTAAAACTGAGTTAAAAGTCTACTAAAATATATATATATAGAAAAAGTTCATGGGTAACATTTATACTAAATCCATCACAACAAAAACAGGCCAATGGTCTCAAAAACTGATCTCTGTTCCAGAAGGATACTGTTTCCCATCTGGGGAAAAGATCACTGTTACGCTAATGTTTTACAGAGCATCTTTCTACTCTTTTAGAATTCTGCCCCCCAAAACGTGTAAAAGAAGCTTACCTGACCCCAAGTCTAATGCAGTATAAATTTGAATTTATTGCTGCTGGTATTTATGGAGGTAAGGGATCGTATTTTGGCTCTGTGGAACCGAGATCCCAATCCCTCCCACTTCCCTACTCAGACACGCCCCAGCGTTAGCACAGTTTATGATATGAGTACAGGGCGTGCACAGAGCATGCTCCTTAGAGTACAACTGGACTTTTTCAAGTGCTTCTTAGTATACTTCAGAGTACTGATTATGACAAATCAAGGCCACCACACAGCTAACAAGGTCCTTGGTGTGGCAGACACTTGGGGTGAACACACTTTGGTAGCGCTTGATGGGGGTCATGGCATGCATTGCCCGCTGCCCTACACTTCACTGGTCAAGTGGGCAACAATGTGAGGAGTAGGTAGTGCAGCTGGATGTTAGGAGTGTTGTACTTGTGCAATGTATAGATTGAAAGGCTGAGTAGCTTGTGGTGTGCATGGACTTTTGCGCTCTCTGTTCCAGGGGAACTACCACCTTTTTGGGGCACCTGAGTTACAGGAACCTTCTTGAAGAGTGTTCCACTCCTAGAGGTGCCATAGGACACAGTCTTTTGGCTAAAGGAACCTTAGGGAAGGAGCCAAAAAGGAGAGCCAAAGCCATGTGATAGAACTGTCAGAACATCATCTTCCACTAAGGAAAAGAGGGAATGCCATGAAGCAAAGTGACCCGTGAAGGAAGTGGAAACACCATTCAGGTCCCAACCTGTCCGACGGAAGAAATCTGCAGTAACTACATCCTAGCAATCTAACTACTTTTTCACTGTTGGTATGAAGGTGAAAAAATCACCCCTGTAGAGGACACCTCTGGGGGTCTAAGGCTTCAGGTTGGTATCCCTCCAGGCATAGTATGAACTACTACTAACCCAGGCATCAGCTGGGCCTGCAAGGACTGCTGCATTATAAGAAAGATGTGAGCCTATCCTTCCAGCAGAAGATCGTCCACCACAGAGGAGCCGAGGCATACTGTCTGGGGGCATGGCTGTAGCCATGCCAGGGAACATTGGGGTTTGAATGCGTCAAGGAAAAGGAGAAGATTGGAACAGCTGCCTCAGGCCTGACAGCCCAAAATCTCTCCTGGTGTGGTTATTGATATAGGAAAGTGATCCTTTGAGTGGGTTAGGTGGTGCAGTATGAAGCCATTGAGGGCAAACACATACTAATCATTGCAGCACAAAGCCATAGAGGGTGAAAATGTATTGAATGCTGCAGCGGGAAGCCACTCAATCCTTGAGAGTGGGTGAATGTCCGGTTGTAGGGGGGGCTTGTGCCTATTGATGGTAGGTGAGGATTTTGTCTGAAAGTAGATAGCAGAGTAGGAATGGTAGATGATCAGGATAAAAGAGCCCTGACAACCAATGAGCGCATACTATTTACTGTATGCGAGCGGGTAATGATCAGTTGACGGCTGGCCATAGCAGGGTGAGGAGGGCTCTGCTAGTCACCAGCAAGTGACAGGATGGGGGGTGCGGGGTGGTGAGTTGCTGCCTGTCGGGGGGCACTAGACTACCATGGAAATGGGGCTGCTATTTTATTTACCATTGCGCAGCTCGGGGATCAGTTATGCTACTTCAAGTCATATCACAGGGATGGTGTCTGCTACTTTATGTGCTATTGCAAGGATCGGGGCTACTACTTTATGTAATGTTGCAAGGATCGGGGCTGCTACTTTATATAATATTGCAAGGATCAGGGCTGCTACTTTATGTACAATTGCAGGGATCAGGGCTGCTACTTTATATAATATTGCAAGGATTGGGGCTGCTACTTTATGTAATATTGCAAGGATCGCGGCTGCTACTTTATGTACTATTACAAGGATCGGGACTGCTACTTTATATACTGTTGCAAGGATCGGGGCAGCTACTTTATGTAATATTGCAAGGATCGGGCTGCTACTTTATGTAATATTGCAAGGATCGGGGCTACTACTTTTTGTACTATTGCAAGGATCGGGGCTGCTACATTATGTAATATTGCAAGGATCGGGGCTGCTGCTTTATGTACTATTACACAAATCGGGGCTCGGGGATGCTACTTTAAGTCATATCGCAGGGATTGGAGCTATTATTTTATGTACTATTGCAAGGATCAGGGCTGCTATTTTATGTACTATTGTAAGGATTGGGGTTGCTACTTTATGTACTATTGCAAGGATCGGGGCTGCTACTTTATGTAATATTGCAAGGATCAGGGCTGCTACTTTATGTACTATTGCAAGTATCGGGGCTGCTACTTTATGTAATATTGCAAGGATCAGGGCTGCTACTTTATGTACTATTGCAAGTATCGGGGCTGCTACTTTATGTAATACTGCAAGGATCAGGGCTGCTACTTCAATCAGTCAATCAATCAATCAAACTTTATTTAACCAGGCAGTTACATCATTGAGCAAGCTCATTTTCAAGATGGTCCTGGACACAGAGAACACTTTTGCTTACAGTAGACAACACTTCCTACAAAAGTTGACATCGGTACAGGCAGTTATAATATACAAACTCAGTACTTGGATGAATCAGACATGTAAAGCAAGTGCAAATATAGGCATTTAAAGTGCAGCGTATACAGGTGTTGGCTTATAGAGTACAGCTGAGGAGACGAAGGAGGGACATAGAGAAGGGCAGTGGGAAGAAAGGGTATCAGACACATAGTAGAGAGGGAAAAATAGGGCAACCTAAAAGAATGAAGCCTCCTGCGAAGCTAATCGATGAGAGGGGGAGGTGGGGGGAGGTGGTTGCCCTAAAGAGATGCTGGCCACACGGGAAATAGGCAGCCCAGGATTACAGAGGTTAAGGGACTCAGTTGAATGGGGTAAGGCTTTACCTGAAACAATCACACACCATTTTCAGGCCTCTGTAGAGCAGCCCCTAAATATAAAATGGCTGGGCAGCAGGAAGATTTTAAGTAATTTTTCCTTGTTATTCCAAAGCGCTGGTAAAAAAGGAGCTAATGGCAGTTGAGCCAAGACATGTCCTTTTTTCATGGTAGCTTAAGGAGGACAAAGGAGGAGTTCCTTAGTCCGAAGGCATCCTTTGAACATTCAAACAGGTCACAGATACAGGATGGTAGTTTGTTGGAGAAAGTCCAGAATAGCCACATGAGGGCATTTATTTGCCTCCTCATGGAGAGGGACAGCCAATCTAATGCTTGGCACAATGAGCAGTGATGAGTCTGCAATGGCAAGTCAAGAACAAATCTCAATGCGCGATGATAGAGCGTATCCAGCTTTTGGAGTGCATAGTGGGGGCAATGGCTGTATAGGAAGTCAGCGTAGTCAATCAGGGGAAGAAAGGTTGTTTGAACCCGCCGCTTTCTAGCTTCCAGGATGAGTAGGCATCTTATGTGGTAGAAAATAACTGAGGTGCTGCCTTAGTTTTTTTGTTAACTCACTTAGATGTACACCGAAGGTAAGTTTGTTATCTAACCAGACTCCCAGATATTTAAATTTATCTACTAGCTCTAGCGGTTCATTAAGGAGGGTAATAATCTGGGGGGTCCCAGCTATCCCCGTATTGTGAGATGCAGAGATAATCATAGCTTTTGTATTTTTTTTTGCATTTAACAAGAGCTTTAGATTCAGCAGGTTGTGCTGGAGGATAATAAAATCCTGCTGTAGCTCCTTGTATGCAATGTCCAAGGAGGGGTTGGTTGTGAAGAGGACTGTGTCATCTGCAAAGAGATGAACATTTCCAGCATCCAGGCCAGAGTTGATGCAGTTGATGTAAAGGGCGAAGAGGACAGATCCCAAAATGAAACCTTGCAGAATGCCTTGGGGCAGTAATTTTACTAGGGAGAATTCCCCTTGGGCTTTAATTTGCTGTTTACAATTGGTGAGGTAGCAGCGGAACCACTTTACTGCAGCAGAGGTTAGACCAATGCTACTCAGGGAATCAAGAAGTATGGAATGATCAACCTAGCAGAATTGCAGGGATCATGACTGCTACTTTATGTAATATTGCAAGGATCGGGGCTGCTACTTTATGTACTATTGCAAGGATCGGAGCAGCTACTTTATGTAATATTGCAAGGATCAGGAATGCTACTTTATGTAGTATTGCAAGGATCAGGGCAGCTACTTTATGTACTATTGCAGGGATCATGACTGCTACTTTATGTAACATTGCAAGGATCAGGGCTGCTACTTTATGTACTTTTGCAAGGATCGGGGCAGCTACTTTATGTAATATTGCAAGAACTGGGGCTGCTACTTTATGTGCTATTGCAAGGATCGGGGCTGCTACGTTATGTAATATTGCAAGGATTGGGGCAGCTACTTTATGTACTATTGCAAGGATCAGGCCTGCTACTTTATATACTATTGCAGGGATCATGACTGCTACGTTATGTAATATTGCACAGATCGGGGCTGCTACTTTATGTGCTATTGCTGGGATCATGACTGCTACTTTATGTAATGTTGTAAGGATTGGGGCAGCTACTTTATGTAATATTGCAAGGATCAAGGCAGCTGCTTTATGTAATATTGCAAAGATTGGGGCTGCTACTTTATGTACTATTGCAAGGATCGGAGCAGCTACTTTATGTAATATTGCAAGGATCAGGAATGCTACTTTATGTAATATTGCAAGGATCGCGGCAGCTACTTTATGTACTATTGCAGGGATCATGACTGCTACTTTATGTAATGTTGTAAGGATTGGGGCAGCTACTTTATGTAATATTGCAAGGATCAAGGCAGCTACTTTATGTAATATTGCAAAGATTGGGGCTGCTACTTTATGTACTGTTGCAAGGATCGGGCTGCTACTTTATGTACTATTGCAAGGATCAGGGCTACTACTTTATGTACTATTGCAAGGATCAGGGCTGCTACTTTATGTAGTATTGCAAAGATTAGAGCTGCTACTTTATGTATAATTGCAAAGATCGGGACAACTGCTTTATGTACTATTACAAGGATCAGGGCAGCTACTTTATGTAATATTGCAAGGATCGGGCCTGCTGCTTTATGTACTATTGCAAAGATTAGGGCTGCTACTTTATGTACTATTGCAAGGATCGGGGCTGCTACTTTATGTACAATTGCAAGGATCATGACTGCTACTTTATGTAATATTACAAGGATCTGGCTGCTACTTTATGTACTATTGCAAGGATCAGGGCTACTACTTTATGTACTATTGCAAGGATCGGGGCTGCTACTTTATGTAGTATTGCAAAGATTAGGGCTGCTACTTTATGTATAATTGCAAAGATTGGGACAACTGCTTTATGTACTATTGCAAGGATCAGGGCAGCTACTTTATGTAATATTGCAAGGATCGGGGCTGCTACTTTATGTAATATTACACGATTGGGGCTGCTACTTTATGTACAATTGCAAGGATCATGACTGCTACTTTATGTAATATTGCAAGTACGGGCTGCTACTTTTGTACTATTGCAAAGAATAGCTGCTACTTTATGTACTATTGCAAGGATCAGGACTGCTACTTTATGTATATTGCAAGGATCAGGCTGCTACTTTATGTACTATTGCAAGGATTGGGCTGCTACTTTATGTAATATTGCAAGTATCGGGGCTGCTACTTTATGTACTATTGCAAGGATCAGGGCTGCTACTTTATGTACTGTTGCAAGGCTTGGGGATGCTACTTTAAGTCATATTGCATGGATTGGAGCTGCTACTTTTAGGTAATATGGCAGGGATGGTGACAGCTACTTTATATACTACTGCAAGGATCATGACTGCTACTTTATGTAATATTGCAAGGATCGGGGCTGCTACTTTATGTACAATTGCAGGGATCGGGGCTTCTACTTTATGTACTATTGCAAGGATTATGACTGCTACTTTATGTACTATTGCAAGGATCGGGGCTGCTACTTTATGTACTATTGCAAGGATCAGGGCTACTACTTTATGTACTATTGCAAGGATCGGGGCTGCTACTTTATGTAGTATTGCAAAGATTAGGGCTGCCACTTTATGTATAATTGCAAAGATCGGGACAACTGCTTTATGTACTATTGCAAGGATCAGGGCAGCTACTTTATGTAATATTGCAAGGATCGGGGCTGCTACTTTATGTAATATTACAACGATTGGGGCTGCTACTTTATGTACAATTGCAAGGATCATGACTGCTACTTTATGTAATATTGCAAGTATCGGGGCTGCTACTTTTTGTACTATTGCAAAGATTAGGGCTGCTACTTTATGTACAATTGCAAGGATCAGGACAGCTACTTTACATAATATTGCAAGTATCGGGGCTGCTACTTTATGTACTATTGCAAAGATTGGGGCTGCTACTTTATGTAATATTGCAAGTATCGGGGCTGCTACTTTATGTACTATTGCAAGGATCAGGGCTGCTACTTTATGTACTGTTGCAAGGCTTGGGGATGCTACTTTAAGTTATATTGCATGGATTGGAGCTGCTACTTTTAGGTAATATGGCAGGGATGGTGACAGCTACTTTATATACTACTGCAAGGATCATGACTGCTACTTTATGTAATATTGCAAGGATCGGGGCTGCTACTTTATGTACAATTGCAGGGATCGGGGCTTCTACTTTATGTACTATTGCAAGGATCATGACTGCTACTTTATGTATTATTGTAAGGATCGGGGCTGCTACTTTATGTACTATTGCAAGGATTGGGGCTGCTACTTTATGTACTATTGCAAGGATCAGGGCTGCTACTTTATGTAATATGGCAGGGATGGTGACAGCTACTTTATGTACTATTGCAAGGATCATGACTGCTACTTTATGTATTATTGCAACGATCGGGGCTGCTACTTTATGTACTATTGCAGGGATCATGACTGCTACTTTATGTAACATTGCAAGGATCAGGGCTGCTACTTTATGTACTATTGCAAGGATCGGGGCTGCTACTTTATGTACTATTGCAAGGCTTAGGGATGCTACTCTATTTAATATTGCAAGGGTCGGGGCTGCTACTTTATGTACAATTGAAAGGATCGGGCTGCTACTTTATGTAATATTGCAGGGATCATGACTGCTACTTTATGTAATATTGCAAGGAACGGGGCTGCTACTTTATGTACTATTGCAAGGCTCTGGGATGCTACTTTAAGTCATATTGCATAGATTGGGGCTGCTACTTTATGTATTATTGCAAGGATCAGGGATGCTACTTTATGTACTAGTGCAAGGATCGGGGCAGCTAGTTTATGCTATATTGCAAGGATCGGGGCTGCTATTTTATGTACTATTGCAAGGATCGGGGCAACTAGTTTATGTAATATTGCAAGGATCAGGGCTGCTATTTTATGTACTATTGCAAGGATCAGGGCTGCTACTTTATCTACTATCGCAAGGATCGGGGCAGCTACTTTATGTAATATTGCAAGGATCGGGGCTGCTACTTTATGTACTATTGCAAGGATCAGGGCTGCTTCTTTATCTACTATTGCAAGGATTGGGACGGCTACTTTATGCAATATTGCAGGGATCGGGGCTGCTACTTTATGTACTATTGCAAGGATCGGGGCTGCTACTTTATGCAATATTGCAAGGATTGGGGCTGCTACTTTATGTATAATTGCAAGAATCGGGGCTGCTACTTTATGTACTATTGCAGGGATTATGACTGCTACTTTTTGTACTATTGCAGGGATTATGACTGCTACTTTATGTACTATTGCAAGGATCGGGGCTGCTACTTTATGTACTATTGCAAGGATCGGGGCAGCTACTTTACGTAATATTGCAAGGATCGGGGCTGCTACTTTATGTACTATTGCAAGGATCGGGGCTGCTACTTTATGTACTATTGCAAGGATCGGGGCAGCTACTTTACGTAATATTGCAAGGATCGGGGCTGCTGCTTTATGTACTATTGCAAAGATCGGGGCTGCTACTTTATGTACTATTGCAAGGTTCAGGGATGCTACTTTTAGTCATATCGCATGGACTGGAGCTGCTACTTTATGTAATATTGCAAGGAACAGGGCTGCTACATAATGTACTATTGCAAAGATTGGAGATGCTACTTTATGTACTATTGCAAGGATCGAGGCTGCTACTTTATGCAATATTGCAAGGATTGGGGCTGCTACTTTATGTATAATTGCAAGAATTGGGGCTGCTACTTTATATACTATTGCAGGGATCAGGGCTGCTACTTTATGTACTATTGCAGGGATTATGACTGCTACTTTATGTACTATTGCAAGGATCGGGGCTGCTACTTTATGTACTATTGCAAGGATCGGGGCAGCTACTTTATGTACTATTGCAGGGATTATGACTGCTACTTTATGTGATATTGCAGGGATGGTGACTGCTACTTTATGTACAATTGCAGGGATTATGACTGCTACTTTATGTAATATTACAAGGACCGGGGCTGCTACTTTATGTACAATTGCAAGAATCGGGGCCGCTACTTTTTGTTCTATTGGAAGGATCGGGGCAGCTACTTTACATAATATTGCGTGGATTGGAGCTGCTACTTTATGTAATATTGCAAGGAACAGGGCTGCTACTTTATGTACTATTGCAAAGATTGGGGATGCTACTTTATGTACTATTGCAAGGATTGGGGCTGCTACTTTATGTACTATTACAAGGATCAGGGCTGCTACTTTATGTAATATTGCAAGGATCGGGACAGCTACTTTATGTAATATTGCATGGATCGGGACAGCTACTTTATGTGATATTGCAAGGATCAGGGCTGCTACTTTATGTAACATTGCATGGATTGGAGCTGCTACTTTTTGTAATATTGCAAGGAACAGGGCTGCTACTTTATGTACTATTGCAAGGATCGGGACAGCTACTTTACGTAGTATTGCAAGTATTGGGGCTGCTACTTTATGTACTATTGCAAAGACTGGGGCTGCTACTTTATGTAATATTGCAAGTATCGGGCTGCTACTTTATGTACTATTGCAAGGATCAGGGCTGCTACTTTATGTACTATTGCAAGGATTGGGGCTGCTACATTATGTACTATTGCAAGGATCGGGCTGCTTTTTATGTACTATTGCAAGGATTATGACTGCTACTTTATGTACTATTGCAATGATTGGGGCTGCTACTTTATGTACTATTGCAAGGATTAGGGCTGCTACTTTACGTACATTGCAAGGATTAGGGCTGCTACTTTATGTAATACTGCAAGGATTGGGGCTGCTACTTTATGTAATATTGCAAGGATCGCGGGCAGCTACTTTATGTACTATTGCAGGGATCATGACTGCTACTTTATGTAATATTGCAAGGATCGGGGTTGCTACTTTATTTATTTATTTAGTTTTGTTGACCGGGTAAGTGCACTAGACAAATCCTGCCTATTTTCAGGCACGACCCTGGGAGGGGATACAGATGAATGCCAACTGACCTTGAACCAGATTAAGCTGCTGGTGGTATTTTTTTTTTTAGTGAATGAGGAAATTTGGCCAGGCACCAGGAAATTCCCTACTCTTTCGATAAGTGCCATGGGATCTTTAACATCCACCTGAACTACCACCAATGCAGGCAGATGGGACCTTGGTTTTAACGTCTCATCCGAAAGACGGCACCTCAGAAGTGCAGCACCCCTCTCATGCTGCACTACACTGTCAGTACTGGGATATTAACCCAAGTGCCAGATGTGGGAACTGAACCCACAGCCCTCTGATCTCCCGGCCTCAGAGGCGATGTACTATAATGTACTATTGCAAGGATCGGGGCTGCTACTTTATGTAATATTGCAAGGATCGGGGCTGCTACTTTATGTACTATTGCAAGGATCGGGGCTGCTACTTTATGTAATATTGCAAGGATCGGGGCGCTGCTACTTTATGTAATATTGCAGGGCTCAGGGATGCTACTTTAAGCCATATCGCATGGATTGGAGCTGCTACTTTATGTAATATTGCAAGGAACAGGGCTGCTACTTAATGTACTATTGCAAAGATTGGAGATGCTACTTTATGTACTATTGCAAGGATTGGAGCTGCTATTTTATGTAATATTGCAAGGATTGGGGCTGCTACTTTATGTAGTATCGCAAGGATCTGGCCTGCTACTATATGTACTATTGCAGGGTTTATGACTGCTACTTTATGTACTATTTCAAGGATCGGGGCTGCTACTTTATGTACTATTGCAGGGATTATGACTGCTACTTTATGTAATATTGCAAGGATCGGGGCTGCTACTTTATGTACAATTGCAAGAATCGGGGCTGCTACTTTATGTACTATTGGAAGGATCTGGACTGCTACTTTATGTACTATTGCAGGGATTATGACTGCTACTTTATGTACTATTACAAGGATCGGGGCTGCTACTTTATGTACTATTGCAAGGATCGGGACAGCTACTTTAAGTACTATTGCAAGGATCGGGGCAGCTACTTCATGTAATATTGCAAGGATCAGGGCTGCTACTTCATGTACTATTGCAAGGATCAGGGCTGCTACTTTATGTACTATTGCAAGGATTGGGGCTGCTACTTTAAGTCATATTGCATGGATTGGAGCTGCTACTTTATGTAATATTGCAAGGAACAAGGCTGCTACTTTATGTACTATTGCAAAGATTGGGGATGCTACTTTATGTACTATTGCAAGGATCGAGGCTGCTACTTTATGCAATATTGCAAGGATTGGGGCTGCTACTTTATGTATAATTGCAAGAATTGGGGCTGCTACTTTATATACTATTGCAGGGATCAGGGCTGCTACTTTATGTACTATTGCAGGGATTATGACTGCTACTTTATGTACTATTGCAAGGATCGGGGCTGCTACTTTATGTACTATTGCAAGGATCGGGGCAGCTACTTTATGTACTATTGCAGGGATTATGACTGCTACTTTATGTGATATTGCAGGGATGGTGACTGCTACTTTATGTACAATTGCAGGGATTATGACTGCTACTTTATGTAATATTGCAAGGACCGGGGCTGCTACTTTATGTACAATTGCAAGAATCGGGGCCGCTACTTTTTGTTCTATTGGAAGGATCGGGGCTGCTACTTTATGTACTATTGCAGGGATTATGACTGCTACTTTATGTAATATTGCAAGGACGGGGGCTGCTACTTTATGTACAATTGCAAGAATCGGGGCCGCTACTTTATGTTCTATTGGAAGGATCGGGGCTGCTACTTTATGTACTATTTCAAGGATCAGGGCTGCTACTTTATGTACTATTGCAGGGATTATGACTGCTACTTTATGTACTATTACAAGGATCGGGGCTGCTACTTTATGTAATATTGCAAGGATTGGGACAGCTACTTTATGTACTATTGCAAGGATCGGGACAGCTACTTTATGTACTATTGCAAGGATCAGGGCAGCTACTTTACATAATATTGCGTGGATTGGAGCTGCTACTTTATGTAATATTGCAAGGAACAGGGCTGCTACTTTATGTACTATTGCAAAGATTGGGGATGCTACTTTATGTACTATTGCAAGGATTGGGGCTGCTACTTTATGTACTATTACAAGGATCAGGGCTGCTACTTTATGTAATATTGCAAGGATCGGGACAGCTACTTTATGTAATATTGCATGGATCGGGGACAGCTACTTTATGTGATATTGCAAGGATCAGGGCTGCTACTTTATGTAATATTGCATGGATTGGAGCTGCTACTTTTTGTAATATTGCAAGGAACAGGGCTGCTACTTTATGTACTATTGCAAGGATCGGGACAGCTACTTTACATAGTATTGCAAGTATTGGGGCTGCTACTTTATGTACTATTGCAAAGACTGGGGCTGCTACTTTATGTAATATTGCAAGTATCGGGGGCTGCTACTTTATGTACTATTGCAAGGATCAGGGCTGCTACTTTATGTACTATTGCAAGGATTGGGGCTGCTACATTATGTACTATTGCAAGGATCGGGGCTGCTACTTTATGTACTATTGCAAGGATTATGACTGCTACTTTATGTACTATTGCAATGATTGGGGCTGCTACTTTATGTACTATTGCAAGGATTGGGGCTGCTACTTTACGTACTATTGCAAGGATTTGGGCTGCTACTTTATGTAATACTGCAAGGATTGGGGCTGCTACTTTACGTAATATTGCAAGGATCGGGGCAGCTACTTTATGTACTATTGCAGGGATCATGACTGCTACTTTATGTAATATTGCAAGGATCGGGGTTGCTACTTTATTTATTTAGTTTTTGTTGACCGGGTAAGTGCACTAGACAAATCCTGCCTATTTTCAGGCACGACCCTGGGGAGGGGATACAGATGAATGCCAACTGACCTTGAACCAGATTAAGCTGCTGGTGGTATTTTTTTAGTGAATGAGGGAAATTTGGCCAGGACACCAGGGAAATTCCCCTACTCTTTTCGATAAGTGCCATGGGATCTTTAACATCCACCTGAACTACCACCAATGCAGGCAGATGGGACCTTGGTTTTAACGTCTCATCCGAAAGACGGCACCTCAGAAGTGCAGCACCCCTCTCATGCTGCACTACACTGTCAGTACTGGGATATTAACCCAAGTGCCAGATGTGGGAACTGAACCCACAGCCCTCTGATCTCCCGGCCTCAGAGGCGATGTACTATAATGTACTATTGCAAGGATCGGGGCTGCTACTTTATGTAATATTGCAAGGATCGGGGCTGCTATGCTATATGCTATTGCAAGGATCGGGGCTGCTACTTTTATGTAATATTGCAAGGATCGGGCGCTGCTACTTTTATGTAATATTGCAGGGCTCAGGATGCTACTTTGCCATATCGCATGGATTGAGCTGCTACTTTATGTAATATTGCAAGGAACAGGGCTGCTACTTAATGTACTATTGCAAAGATTGGAGATGCTACTTTATGTACTATTGCAAGGATTGGAGCTGCTATTTTATGTAATATTGCAAGGATTGGGGCTGCTACTTTATGTAGTATCGCAAGGATCTGGGCTGCTACTTTATGTACTATTGCAGGGTTTATGACTGCTACTTTATGTACTATTTCAAGGATCGGGGCTGCTACTTTATGTACTATTGCAGGGATTATGACTGCTACTTTATGTAATATTGCAAGGATCGGGGCTGCTACTTTATGTACAATTGCAAGAATCGGGGCTGCTACTTTATGTACTATTGGAAGGATCTGGACTGCTACTTTATGTACTATTGCAGGGATTATGACTGCTACTTTATGTACTATTACAAGGATCGGGGCTGCTACTTTATGTACTATTGCAAGGATCGGGACAGCTACTTTAAGTACTATTGCAAGGATCGGGGCAGCTACTTTATGTAATATTGCAAGGATCAGGGCTGCTACTTCATGTACTATTGCAAGGATCAGGGCTGCTACTTTATGTACTATTGCAAGGATTGGGGCTGCTACTTTATGTAATATTGCATGGATTGGAGCTGCTACTTAATGTAATATTGCAAGGAACAGGGATACTACTTTATGTACTATTGCAAGGATTGGGACAGCTACTTTAAGTACTATTGCAAGGATCGGGACAGCTACTTTATGTGATATTGCAAGGATCGGGGCTGCTACTTTATGTACTATTGCAGGGATTATGACTGCGACTTTATGTACTATTGCAAGGATGGGGGCTGCTACTTTATGTACTATTACAAGGATCAGGGCTGCTACTTTATGTAATATTGCAAGGATCGGGACAGCTACTTAATGTACAATTGCAAGGATCGGGACAGCTACTTTATGTGATATTGCAAGGATCAGGGCTGCTAGTTTATGTACTATTGTGAGGATCGGGGGGCTAGTTTATGTTATATTGCAAGGATCGGGGCTGCTACTTTATGTGTTATTGCAAGGATCGGAGCTGCTACTTTATGTACAATTGCAAGGATCAGGGCTGCTTCTTTATGTACTATTGCAAGGATTGGAGCAGCTAGTTTATGTAATATTGCTAGGATCAGGGCTGCTACTTTATGTATTATTTCAAGGATCGGGGCTGCTACTTTACTGTATATTACAAGGACCGGGGCTCGGGAAGGGGGGAACCACTAGACTGCTAGGGAAACAGGGATGCTACATTATCATTATTGGAAGGATCGGGGCTTGGGGCTGTGTACCCCACCCTTGACTATGTGCAGGGCACCATCCTTCCCGTGCATAGTTAAAGTAGGGTCTAGAAAGTGTAACTATGAGCTGGTGCAGTCAGTCATAGGTACGCTTAGGGGAGATTGAATATTGTGATGCGGGGAGTATGCATGAAGGACCTCTGATTTGCATTCTCGCATCGCAGTATTCTGGGCAGCGGCACAGCCAGGTTTGCTGGGCACATTAGGGGGCTTCTGAATATTGCCATGCCACTGATGGCCCTCGCAAGTCCGGAGATACGCGGGTGCATCTAGGGATGCGCTGTGCATCTCTTTTGAATATGTGGGCCCATGTTCTTCAGATAGATGATCAGTTATTCATTTTGCATCCCTCAATGCCTTACCTTTTATGGTTAACCTTTTTAAATAAATAATTTGCTATTCGTTTCAAAACTGTCTCATAAGCATAATATTAGAGATAGATAATAACTGCATGGGACTGAATTCTTGCCATTGTTTCTGGTATTCCATGTGTCTGGTGACTGTGGGAAGGGGGAGAGGTACAGCATCCCAGGGGGTTGTACCAGTCCATCATCAGACCCACTTAAATTTACATCTGGGTGGAGGCACTGTGCTATTTGCTATTTTGTTGGGAATGAGCCACCTCCCCTTCAGGAAAAACAGTGCCCAGGCCCCTCAACCTTGTTTGAGCCCACAAGGCAGGAGTAGTAACCATAACATCCATGGTGACCTGGTTACAAACACATCAGCTAAGCTGGATGCAGCTGGACATCAATAGTTGCAGGCACTTTCCCCGATACAACTTTCAGCTTGAATATTGCTGGTTTCTCAACCAGATAGATGCAGACATCTTGTCCAGCTGACAACATTTCCCAAAAGCAAACACCTGGGTTGGCTTTCCACACTGTGCCACACAAGAGACTGATAAAGAAACTGAGCAGTGTATAGATGGGATCCAAAGTGACGAAATGGGTTAGAAACTGGTTAATGGATAGGATACAGATGGTGGTGGTTAACACACTCACTCTGATGATAGGAGAATGATGTGTAGGGTACCACTGGGCTCAGTACTTTAACTAGTCCACTTCAATTTCTTCATTAGCAATATTGCAGAAGAACTGAAAGGGAAGGTATGCCTTTTTGCAGATGACGACAGAATCTGTAATTGGTTGGACACTCAAAGGGGTTGAAAATGTGCAGGGATCTTGGGAAACTTGAGGCATGGTCAGGAGCATGTCAGTTGCTGTCCAATGCTAAAAAGTGCAAAATCATGCAACGAGGGTGTAGGAACCCAGGTGCCGAGTATAGGATGGCAGGGAGGTACTGACAGTCACTAAGCAGGAAAGGGACCTTGGAGCTGTCATATCTGATGACCTCAAAGTGGCATGGCAGTAAGTGTGACAAAGCAGTAGGTAGGGCCTGTGGAATGCTGGGATGCATAGGGATAGGCAGCTCCAGCAGGAGGAAGGAGATGGTGTTGCTACTATTATTGCTCACTGGTAAGACCCCGCCTGGAGTATTGTGTCCAATTTTGGACAACACATCTCGAAAGGACATTAACAGGGTGGAGACAGTCCAGAGGAGGGCATCTAAAATGGTGCTAGGGTTTCACCATAAGCCCTATTAGGAGAGACTGAGGGATCTCACAATGTATACCCTGGAAGAAAGGAGAGTGAGAGAGGACATGATAGAGACCAGTGAATACATCACAGGAGTAAACAGGGTGCAAGAGGGGAGTCTGTTTCAAATGAGAAAGAGCACTAGGACCTGGAGGCATGTTATGAAGCTGGTGGGGGGGGGCAAATTTTAAGAGACATGCAAGGAAGTACTGCAACTACTGCACTGAAAGAGTTGTAGACAACTGGAACAGACTGCTAGTGGAAGTGGTAGAGGTGAAAACAGTGTGGGGCTTCAAGCATGTGTGGGATAGACATAGAGGAATATTAGTACATAGGCAGGGAGGAGGGAGGGTCACCAGAGACCAGTTAGGGTCAGCCAAAACAAATTAGGCAGGGACCATCTGTGCAGACTGGGTGAGCCAAGTGGTCCTTTTGTATTGACAAATTGCATGTTTCTATGTTGGAATGTCAACTGCCACAATGAAAGCCCTCTGTGCCAGGTTTGTGCCCTAGGAGAATGAGACACCTGCCATTTATTGTGGAGCTACTGATGCTAAGGGAGCTCTCCAGATGCCATCCCTCCAGTGTACTACAAGTTCAAAGGGTTGAACCTCATCTCATTGCCCCGTCAAAGCAAGCATGAGCAGAGAAAGGTTAAGAGACAAGTCTCTGACATGAAAGCAATAACCGAAGAATTGGAGAAAGGACTTGGTCTAGACCAAGTACCCCATGACCACCCAGATGTCCCAGTTCTGCTCAGGGAGTGAAGCACGCTTTCACTGAAGGATGGTGTCCTTATTCGGATGAACCAAGACTCAAAGACTGAGAGTTCATGCAAGCAATTGGTCCTGCCTTAGAAATACAGAAAAGTAGCATTAGCCTCAGGTGATGATATGGGACATCTCAGGTTTGACCACTCCCCGGACCTAGTGTGAGCCCAGTTCTTCTGGCCTCCTATGGCTACTGAGGTAAAAAGCATGGTAAGAACTTTTGCCAGGTGCATACATAGAAAAACTTTGCCTAAGAGGGCAGTCCCTTTTATCAACATCAAAACCAGTGCACCTTTAGAACTTATCTGCATGGACTACTTGTCACTGGAGCCCAACAGCAAAGGGTAGTTGTGGAAAACTGTTCTCTCTTCAAGACTTAGCCTGTGACTGTTACCAGTGTCTTCAAACCCTTCAGACACCTGCACGGCTACTCAGTAGCCACCACCACTCAGCATAGGCACTCTTTTGGGGTATTTCTTGGTTTGACCCCATCCAGAGCCACTGCTTACACAGCACAGTGCTCATTGCCTGAGGGCAAATGACCCACCCCTCTGTCGCAGCTGAGGATACCTTATTTTAGAAACAAAATATGGTAACTGTCACCTTAAATGGGAAAGGCACATTGAACTGAGGCTCATTTCCATGTGTGTCCCAGAGAATGGGGAAATGAGAGAACAGAAGGAATACAAATTACAGCGCATGAGATTGCAGGCAGCTACATAAGCAACATCACAGATACTGAGTAGTGTAGTGGCCAGATTTAATAAACAACAACATGGAATGAACACAGTGACAAATGGGCAGTTGTGCAATAACACAGATGAAGTGCCCATTGCCTGTTGGGAGGTGACAGTGCTAGCAGAGTACAGGATCAAGCCATTGGTGTAGTCACTATTAGCTTAGGATAAAGGGGAGACAATAGCAGGAGGGAGAGAAAAAGAAGGGTCAGGAGGTGGGGTTGACTGGAACAGAAAGGAGTGGGAAGATGCCTTTGCTGGAGTCTGAAAGCAAGTAATGAGTGGGAGAGGCGGCGGGAAGAAGGGAGCGTGTTCCAAAGGGAAGGGAGGCAGCAGGAGAAAGCAACTTGCCCAGCAGAAGAGTGGAGGTGGGAAATGGAGAAATTGTGGGAATCCCTGGAGCAGAGAGAGTAAGAAGAGGAGAGGTTATGGGAGAGGAGTGAGAAAAGGTAGGAGGATAGGGACCCAAATCAGTATTTAGCAATGAAGAAGCACAGTGGGACTGGTAACGTAAAGGTAGTGGGAGGATGGAGAGGGAGAAACAAAGGGAGCAATGATGAGTATGGAGGGAAGAGTTGGTACCAAAATGACAGAAGGCATTACAATGGGTATCCAGTCTGCCAAGGGAAGAGGAAGGGACAGTGTCGTAGACCACGTCCGCATAGTTGAAGATGGGGAAGATCATATTGACTACCAACTCCCGGCAGACCTGGAGGGAGAGGCAGTCCTTGTTGTGATTTAGGGCACTGAGTTTAGGGTGGAATTTGGTATGGATGGCATCAATGTGGGCAGAGAAGTCAAGCATCCTATCAAGCTACACACCAAGGTACTTGAACGAGGGGACAACGTCTAGCGGGGTACCATCCAATATGGAGAAGATGGGGGAGCCTGGCCAGTTTCTGGCTGTTGTCAAAGGTCATGAACATAGACTTCTTGGTACTGACCCTGAGTTCACTGGAGTGGAACCAGTGCAGTACAGTATGTTGTGGAAGTCAAACTGGAGTGGACCTTCCACAGCTGTAGCTGATGGGCTGGAGGTGTGGAGGACTGTAACGTTCACATACATATGGATATGTGAAGAGACACAAGCAGAGGGGAGGTCATTTAGGAAAACTAAGAACAGGATAGGAACCAGGATGGAGCCCTGTGGGACCCCTGCTAGGATGGGGAGGGGGGGGACAGGATGCCTCCCACCTGAACCAACTGTTGATGGCCCGTGAGGTATGAGCAGAACCAGTCAACAGTGGATGCTGAGAGACCAGCAGAGACCAGCTTGTCCAGGAGAAGATGGTGGCACACCGAGTCAAAGACTTTGACCAGGTCAATGAATATAGCTGTGGTGATATGTCCCTGATCCATCCCAGTGAGGACAGAGTCAAATACGCACAGCAAGGAAGAGATGGTAGCATGGTGCCTCCTAAAACCAGACTAGAAGGGTGAGAGGAAGTTAGAAGAGTAAAGGAAGTCAACAAGTCTAAAGTTTACAATGGTTTCTTGAAGCTTTACTAGAGAGGGGAGGAGTGAGATTGGCAGGAAGTTGTCAGGGGAGGAGAGGTTTCCCCCTTTGGGCAGGAGCAGAACCTTAGCAACCTTTCAAGCCTGAGGGATAACACTGAAGGAGAATGAGAGGTTCAGAAGCCGAGCAAGTGGGGAGGCAATGGCAGGAGCCAAGATACATCGAAGTCTGGGTCCAACCGGTCTGGAGGGGGACTTAAGAGTGATTAAGAGAGGTAAGGGCAGCCGGCCCATTGGTGCATCAGTTGGATTTTTGCTTGTGATGCTGGTGACCCAGGTTCAGGAATGGACCCAGGTTGCTGGAGAGCCGGCCGGGAGGAGAAGGCTCGAGCATCCGACGACTGCTCACCTTCTCCCAGGGTGAGGAAGGGGATGCTGCTCACTGTGTGCCACCTCCTGGTGGAGGCTGGGAGTGTGACAGTTCGGTGAGCCCCACGGAACGCAAGGAGCATGGTGGACGTCGGCATGTCCCTTCACGTCTGTGGCACACCACGCCCCCGGGGAGCAAATCGGAAAACTGCTTCTCAGTCGGCCAGATAATGGCCACTGGCTCCTGCCGCCACGAGTGCCCTGAGCCCCCAAAGCCACCTCAGAAGCTCCCGGGGACTGAGCAGTTAGTGCGCTGGTTGTGCCCTTTGGCACCTTCCCCCTCGGAGGAGAGGGACCCATCCGGTGAAGGGATGCACTGGGCTACCCCTGGGATGGCTGCATTATGAGGTAGGTAGAAGGGGATTGGTGAGGGTGTCAGTGAGGTCCATGGCTGGCCGGAAGAAGAGGTGGGCCAGGAAGCATAAGGAAGGAGCAAAAAAAAAAAAGGAGAGGTAAGTGCAAGGAAGACTTCCTGGGGGGAAACAGGAGGAAATTGGAAGCCTTCAGATGAGAGGGTTGGGGGAGAAGAACTGGACAACAAAAGAGGAAAGTGATCAGGAGATGGAGGAGAGGGAAGTGTGCAGGTGGTGATGAATTTATTGAAATAGCATCAGATGGAGGGTCAGAGACCAGTGAGCCATCCATCAGGAGGACAGGGGGAGTGGACTGGTTGGGGGGGTCAAAGAGGGAATGGATAACATTTCAGAATTTTGATGGGGAGTTAAGGTTAGACAGGAGATTAGATTTGAAGTAGTGGGCCTTCACAGTGCAGACAGCCTTCATGGAGGAGTTTCTGAGTGTTATATAGGATAAGAGGTCCATAGAAACATAGAAACATAGAAGTTGACGGCAGATAAGGACCGCAAGGCCCATCCAGTCTGCCCATTTCTTTTTCTACCTTATAAATGTGCCATCGGCCTTTGCTCTGTCAGTGACCTATCTATTCATAGTCATTTGTATTGCTCCCTTATGCCTATCCCATGCCTGTTTGAAGCCCTGCACTGTATTCATAGCCACCACTTCTTGTGGTAAGCCATTCATGCATCTACCACCCTTTCTGTGAAAAAGAATTCCTTACATTCCCCTTAATCGGCCTCCTCTAATCTCATGCTGTGTCCTCTTGTCCTGCTATTTTTCTTATATTTAAACATGTTAGACTCTTTCACCTTGTTTATGCCCTTAAGGTGTTTAAATGTCTCGATCATATCACCTCTCTCCTCCTTTGCTCAAGGGTATACATATTGAGCTCCGTTAATCTGTCCTCATATGTCTTCTGATGCAGTCCCTGCACCATTTTGTTGCCCTTCTCTGACTGCCTCAATTTGGTTAATGTCCTTGTGAAAGGTGTGGCCTCCAATACTGCACGCAGTACTCAGATGGGGCCTAACCAATGTCTTGTACAGAGGGATTATTACTCTCCCTCTTCACGACTTGTGATACCCTACTAATACACCTAACACCCCCTAGCCTTACCTACTGCTTTAGAGGTCTGCTTGGATGATTTTAGGTCATCAGTGATGATGATGCCCAAGTCTCTTTCTTCCTTTGTGACTGCTAGCAACCCTCCCAGCCTATAAGTGGCTTCAGGGTTTCTCTTCCCTATGTGCATGATTTTGCACTCTTTGCATTAAACTCAGTTGCCACTCTTCTGACCATTCTGCTAGTTTATCCAGATCTCTTTCATTCTGCCCACCCCATCTGGATCATCTACCTGTTGCAGATCTTGGTGTCATCTGCAAACAGACAAGCCTTACCTCTAGTCCATCTGCAAGGTCACTAATGAAGATGTTGAATAGGACTGGCCCCAGGACTGATCCTAGGTACCCACTTGTGACTTGCATCTCTTCTGACTGTATACCATTTACCACCACTCTCTGTTTTCTGCCAGTCAACCAGTTTGCCACCCAGTTGACCAACTTCTGACCCACCCGAGCCTACCTAGCTTATTTATCAATCTTCTATGTGGAACAGTGTCAAAAGCTTTGTTGAAGTCAAGGTAGGCTACATCAACTGCTCCCCTTGGTCCATTCACTCTGGTTACCCAGTCAAAGAAATCTATGAGATTAGTTTGACAGGACCTTCCTTTGTAAACCCATGCTGTCTTGGATCCTGTGCCCCTATGGATTCCAGGTGTTGCCTATCCTTTCCTTAAGGAGTGCCTCCATAATCTTGCCCACTACTGAGGTAAGACTGACCGGTCTGTAGTTCCCCACCTCCTCCTGCTACCACTCTTGTGGAGTGGGATCACATGAGACCTTCTCCAGTCTTCTGGGACCTCTCCTGTGCTCAGAGACTCACTAAACAATTCTGCTAACGGCTCTGCTAGTTCCTCCTTAGCTCCTTAAGTACCCTGGATGTATGCCATCAGGTCCCATTGCCTTATCCACCCTGAGCTTAGCAAGCTCTTGTAGGACCCTTTCTTTTGTGAAGGGAGTAGTGCTCACCTCCCTCCCCTGTGTCCATGATGCTGAGCTGTGGGCCCTGCCCTACCTTCTCTTCAGTAAATACTGAGCAAAAGTATCTATTTAGGATAGATGCCTTTACAGGGTCCTCCTCCTCACATGCTCCCTTTTCTCCTTTAAGCTTAGCAATACCCCCTCTGGACTTTCTCCTTTCACTAATGTATCTATAGAAAGTCTTGTCACCTTCTTTTACTGTTCGTGCTAGTGTTTCCTCAGTTTGGGACTTTGCCTGCCTTACTGCCTTACCTGCTTCCCTTAGGCAGTTTGGTATGCCTCCTATCTTCATCCGCTGTGTTTCCCTTATATTTTCTGAAGGCCAGCCTTTTGGCTCTGACCTTTTCTGCTACTGTATTTGAGAACCAAAGTGGTTTCCTTCTTCTTTGCACTTCCTTTTCTGTCTAACACAATGGGATGTTGCTTCAAGTATTATCCTTAATGCCTGCCCACTTTGCCTGTACCTCCTCACCTGTGTTTCTTTTTGCCAGGGCTAGCTTAACTCTGTTGGCCATCTTATCAAAGTCAGCTCCTCTGAAGTCCCATATTTTGCTTTGGAATGGGATGATTAGATGTAATAGCCAAATTGAACCATACCATGTGATGGTCACTGGCCCCAGGTGACCTTCTACCTGGAGATCTGTGATCCTTCTTTGTTAGTCAGTACTAGATCTAGGATAGCCCTGTCTCTTGTGGGTTGCTGTACCAGTTGTTTGAGGCCCTCCCCTGCAGGAATCCACTATGAGTCTAGTTCTGGCAGATGTTCCTGCTGGTATTGACCAATCTGTATCTGGCATGTTGAAGTCTCCCATTATCAGAACCTCCCCTTAGCTGTCATGTTTTGTATATCTTCTAACAGTAATGTGTCTATGTCCTCCTCTGGTCTGGGGGCCTGTAGACAACCCCAGTTCTTATGGCTGTCCCATTTCCTGTTTCCAGGGTGACCCACAGTTCTTCTGGCTCCTTATGTGTATTCTGAATTTCTGTAGCTTTGATATTTTCTATTAACATACAGGGCCACCCCCCTTTTTTGCACTCGTCTCTTCTGAACAATACATAGCCGGTACTAAAACTTCCTATGTGGTTACTAAACTACTACCTAATTAATTGCTACTATGTCCAGTTTAGCCTCTGACATTATTGCCTGCAGGTCTGGGATCTTATTTCCCAGGCTGTGAGCATTTGTGTACAATCCGACAGAGATAGGGAGGATTTGTATCCTGCTCATGCTTGGTCCTAGGATTTGCACAGGTTGATAAGGTCAGATGTAATCCAGGGGTGGTGGGAGCATTTAACCCTGGCCTTTCTTAGAAGGGGGTTAGTGTTCCAGATATGGCTAACTATGGTATGGAAGAGGGTGAGGGCTGTGTCAATGTCCAGGGCAGAGTAGCTGGGGGATCAGTCAGAAGCAGCCAGGTGATTTAGGAGGGCATTAGTGTCATGTTACCTGAGTGACCTGTGCCAACTGTATTTGGGGGGTGGAATGAGTGGGCCTTACTTTCCTGATGCAGTAGGTTATGCAGTGGTCACTGAAGGCATCCGGTAGAATACCTGCTGTAATAATATGGTGGGGGTGGGAGGAGAGCACCCAGTCTAGGATGGAGTGGTTAAGGGAGTGAGGACTGAGTTTGACCAGTGCAGCAATTAATTGCAGAAGGTTTAGGGACTCAGTCCTGTGGAGGGTGGGCCTGGAGACAGGGGAGAGCCAATTTATGTTGAAATCCACAAGGAGGATGTGTTCACTGGAGGCAGCATGGGAGATGAGAAGTGAGGGAGTCAACCAAGGAGAAGGGGGAGATTTTAGGAGAGGCATAGAAGACACTAAGAAAGGTAAGGGGAGTGGTAGGGAGGGATAGTTTGGCTAGGAGGAGTTTGTGAGAGGAAGGGACTGGCTCTCTACAGGTGATGGAGTAGGACAGGTTCTGATGGACATACAAGGCAACACCACCACCTCGTTTGCCTTGGTCCTGAGGGATAGCCACACTGGAGTCAGGAACCCTAGAGGAGAAGCAGGATTCAGATATACACAAGAGTCAAGGAGCGTGCTGAGAGATCCAGACTTTAAGGTGGTCGAGCTTAGGGAGGAGGCTCCTTACATTAAGGTGGAAATTGCAGAGGCCTTTAGACAGAGTAGGTAGAGGGGGAGGAAGAAGGGGGGCAGGGTTGGGTTCAACTTCACCAGCAAGAAGGAAGAGAATGAAGAGGAGGAGAATGGAGTGGGTCTTCCACCCTCTTGCATGAGGGGGAGAAGGAGGAAGGGGAGAGAGTGGAAGGGAGAGGAAGGCATGGTGGAGAAATTCAAGGTTTAGGGAGGGGTACTGAAAAGCCCAGAGTGGATGATGGGGTAAAGTAAGGGGAAGGGAAGAAAAGGAGCGGTGGGAGGGGTAAAGTGGGGGTGCAGGACGGGGAGGAGGAAAGAGTGAGAAATAGCAGAGGAAGAGAGGGGAAGGTATAGGAATTGAACTGAGAGGGGGAGGAAGGGAAAAGGGATAGAGAGAGAGAGAGAGAGAGAGAGAGAAGAGTGAGAGACAGAAAGGGTATGTAACATCATGACATGTAATTAGATGCAGCTGACTATACTTAATTAGACCAAACGCAAATACATTAACAAAGAAGACAGTTGCAGCAAATACCTTAACAGTGAAGACAACTGCAGCAGCTAAACAACTTTGACCAAGTCAAGCAGGACTAATAGGTAGGTAGTGTAAGTAACAAAACGGGATAACAACTAGGGTAAACCTGGTAAGCAGATCAAAATGCCAGTTGAGGCAGCAGTTGTAGGAACAAATAGGTAAGGACACCATTAATATAGGTATCAGAAACAGTAGATCAGTATGACCCAGATAGGGAGTAGGCAATATTAAATGTTTCAGCCTGGGCACAAAAGACCCCATAGACAGGTGCAAGTCAGCAAGCATCTGAGTTTAACAGGATGGGAAGCACATTGTAGCTAGATTTACAACACATGGGCTGAGCAGGTTACCGTGCAGTAGTGTGAAGCATTTGGCAGATGGGATAGGCTGTCTGTATGATCTGTACTAGAGCAGCATGGCCGGCCAATGACACACACTGGGCTGACTCTGGGCAGACTCTGGTTGATGTCCTTAGTGTTCATCCTTCACATGGAGGCTGTTTGGGCTGGAGGTCCTAAAGAAAGACGGAGCCCCACCCTGGATGCAGAGGGTTCCATGTGATTGGCTGGCTCCCGTGGAGGGGGTTGGCCATCTGCAGGCTGCCCCAGCATTGATTTTCCTGTCTCTGGTTGCAATCATGGAGGAAGTGGTAGCCTGGTGTAGCTGGGGCTACCCGCACAACTCTTCAAGGTCTGAAGTTGGTGAGTACAAGCCACACTGTGAGTGGGTGGTTTGTGGCTGTAGGGAGAAAGAACAGTGCAAAGTCTCAAAATTTGCAGGCTTCTGCTTATAAATAACATTTTAATACTGCAAGATATTTACACATGTAATACATGATACTACACAAGACTATGGTAAACAGTAATCTTACAGAAATGAAAGAAAATGTTTTGCATGCAGCAGAAAGAATACACACTGAAAACTATTACTGCACTTCCTAACTCTGCCAAAGTTGAATGGCTTACCCACGTAAAACACCTTGGTGAATCAGGGCAGACACAAACTTGAGATGTTAACTTTCAGAGTCCCAGCCTGACTGACTCTTTCAGGCCATGCCAGTCCTCAAGACCTTTCAGCTGCCCCCCAATGACACGTCATCCAGTATGTCACTCTGACATAATAGATTCAACACTTCTTTTGTGTCCTGGAAAACCTTCCATCTGTAAAAACTGGACCAAACTGGAACCTTAGGTTTCATGTGTTGCAAGGTCCATCCCTTTGTTTTCCCTCCTGTCTCACACAACAGGAGTGACTGCTTCACTCATTAGCCAGAGCCCTTCAGGAAACATGAAAGGTTTGTTTTTGCTTTCAGATCTCCCATAACTGGCCAGGGGTTCCTGTAGTACAGGCCAAAGAGACTGCAATCTCTTTAGATCCATCAAGCATGCCTCTATCAGCTAAATTTATCAGACAGTTTTTATCTCAGCTGAAATACTTACAAGATGTCTGGCTGATAATGATTACCTCCTTCCGCTTTCCTAAACTTTGGAACTCTCTCCCACAAACCATTCGTTCTTCTTCTTCCAAATGCTCTCTCTCTCCTCTCTACTCCATGCCCATACTGCTCCCTCCTGTAATTACCCTTAGTCATAGCCCTACCCCACTCCTCTTTCTCCCTCCTGCCTGCTTTCTCCCACTCCTTTCCCTTCCCCTCTTCTTCTTCTTCTACCCTTTGCAGGCCAAGAAACCAGGTCACAGGCTGAGTGTGCACCCAGTCATGTCTGGCCCTTGTAGGGTTTGCATCCCAGAGGGGATGAAGGTCTGCCTCTCCCTCTCCTTTCTTCCCTATTCCCCTCCACACTAGTTCTCCACCCCTCCACTTTCTTCCCCCTTCCTGCTTTTTAATAGTCTTTTCTACTCCTTCCCCTTCCCCACTCCTACCCTTTTCCTTGCAGGCCAGGAAGAAGGACACAGGCTGGGTCTGCACCCATGCGTGTCTGGCCCTTGTGGGGTCTGCATCCCAGAGGGATGAAGGTTTCCTTCTCCCTCACTACCATACTTCCCCTCCTCCCTTTCCTATTCCCTCCCACACTAGTTCTTTACCCCCCCTTTCTCCCCCAGGCTCTCCCTCCCCTTTGTGCACTATCCCCTACTGTCTTCCTATGTATTTGTTATTTTTTCTGATCCTAAGGGACTTTCCTTCTGCCCTACCCTTGTGATAGTTTGATATTTATTCTGTATGCATATGTCTAGTACATAGACGTTCCTATTGTACATAACTCTGCACTGTTATTTAATCTCTGTATGATGTTTTATTTTGCAGTAAAATCGATTGTACTTATCCCTTTCTCTCTCCCCCAGACGCATCTGGAAATGAGCTATTTTTAGCTCAGCATGCCTTTTCTGGTGAAAAGTCAAATAAATAAAATTAAACACCGAACCATGGAAAAAAATTACACAATAGTTGCTACAGTGGTCATCACAGATCACAACTCCTGGTATGTGAAGGCCTACTGGAAAAAGGATCAGAAGGCTCACACAGTAGTGAATAAACCTGAGGAGTTTGCCCACCCCTATGGCACCCCTCAATGCATACACTATGACCAAGGACCAGGATTTCAAAGTTGCCCATTCAAAGTGTTTCTTGCCCTATATAGTATACAACAATCTCACACCACCTTTAACCCCCCCAGAAGACCTACAACTGGAGCAATTCAATCAGACATTGCTAAATATGTTAGGAACATGCCCCCAAACAAGAAGCAAGTGCAGTCAGTTTCAAAGTTATGACTATAATAACTGTACTTGCAACAGTGCTACATATGCCTTTCCTACTTGTTAATATTTGAACATGAAGCTCATCTGCCAGTTGACTTAGCATTTGGAGTATCTCCTGATGGGAACTCAAAAGACAGTTATCTTGTATATACCAAACATCTCAGACTTCAGTTACAGGATACATACTGCATGGCTGCAGAGAAAGCAAGTGCCACAAACAAGCTCCGGTATGATCAAAAAGTGTGACATCAAGTCTTTTAAATGGGACACAGAGTCCTCATTAGAAACCTTGGACTGAGGGGGAAGAATAACATTGTTTACCATTGGTTTTCAGAGCCTTATGTGGTGGAGGAGAAACTGCCAAATCTCCCAGTGTGTCAACTCTAGCAAGAGCAAGGCAGAGGTACAGTATGAATACTGGCCAACTCACGCTCATCTCTGAAACTGTACCTGAACCAGGGCTCAGACCTCCCAGGACCCAAAGTTATAGTAGTCACCAGTAAAATGCAGCAAATGCACCCCCTGAATCTGCATCTGCAAATGCCACTGTTCAGTCACCAAAGGAATGTCCTGATGGTGAGGAGGAGGAGGATGATGGAATGTATTCATTTAAACCACCTGATGAAGTCAGATGATCCCTTGCAAACTATGTAAAGGTCTGGGCCAGGATGCTCAGAGACAGAGCCTATGTACCAATTGCATCCAGAAGCAGCTTCTTTTGCTCATGCAATCCTACCAGCTGAGAAACTGGGAATCCCCTTTGCAGACCTGGATGTGGAAGCTTTATGGGAGGAATTTGCACCAGCAACTGAATTGGTGCCAAATATTACTGACCATGCCCCTGTGCTGGACACAGTGTTGGAAGAGGTAAAAACTGACCCTCTTCCTGAAGAAGAAGAAGGAGCAATACCAAGAAGGTCTGGGCATGAACACAATCCACATATGAAGTTAATTTCTGACTTCCCAGGTGTCCTCCCCACTATCCCTATCCATATAGTCCACAACCACATTGCTCCTGTGCTCTCTCCCCCAGTATGCTGTTTCCAGGTTTCGGTGGGTAGATGTGTGTACTTTACAGCTGCATATTACACTGGATAGGTGGCACTTGTCTAGTCAGACTGTATGCTAGGATAGAGAGGTATCAGGTGTTCATTAGTGTATATAACATGTTTTACAACTGCCTATGGACACTTGGATTATATGGAAAGTAAGGCAGTGTCTTGACGAGGACATCAAGAGTTTGGCAGGGGGAGTGTGTAAGCCCCCCTCTCCATGTGTGTATTGTGCCTGCTCCTTTGTGGGGTACAACAAAGAAATGTGCACCATTTCACCAGTATTAATTTGCTGAGTGGTAATGTATTCTTTTTTTTATTAACATGATTTTTTTCTTTAAATATCAAACAAGGTATACAATAGATAAAAAGATAACGACTAAAAAGCAACACTATTTGAATAAAAAAATTCAACAGTCATAACTATATTCAGTTTATACACTAGTAATATATGTTTGTGAAACTTTGAATATTCTTGTTCATTCTGAAATGATAATTATTCCCCTGCTCAACTTTGCCTAAGTAATTTCCTATATTCTATAATCTCTACAGTCCAAAATCAACAATAAGAAATCAGTGAAGGAGAAAAAAGAAAGCATCTGAAGAAAGCAACAAAGAAAGCATCTGAAGAAAGCAACAAAGAGAAAGGACACAGCATATGAAGAAGAAAAAGAAAGAAACTAGCCTGACAAGCATGGAGGTGATGGGAGAGGAAGGGCACAATGAACTGGAAGTTGAGCCCTCCACGTTCAACGTTTGTCCTCGGAGTGGATTTTTCATGTAAAACCTATAGAATATTTTTTTTCTTTGCTGCTTGGCACTAAATTAATTATTTCAGTGCTACTTTTCCAGGTTTCAAAACAGAACCTAAAACAGAGCTTCTCTGACTTAAAATGGAGCTTCTCCGACTTAAAATGGAGCTTCTCCGACTTAAAATGGAGCTTCTCTGACTTTACTTGCTACTTGCTCCAATTTAATTTTTTAAGCTATAAGTTTGAAAGAAAGGTTCCAAAATTAAATCCTCTGTACAAGTGAAAAGAATTATGTGCTCCCTTCTCCAGATGCAACATGGAGCTGATGGGGGTGGAGGGGCACAATGAACTGGAAGCTGAGCCTTCCCCCTGCAATGTTTGTCCTCGGAGCAGATTTTTCAAGTAAAACCTACAGCATAATTTTTATTCCTTGCTACTTGCCACTGAATTATTTTAGTGCTACTTTTCCAGGTTCAAAACAGAACCTAAAATTGAGCTTCTCTGACTTAAAGGAGAACTGCGCTAAACCTGTAAGTAATGTTTCCCTGTAGAGGCTATTTTATAAGTACTGGTTCAAAGCAGGCAGTATAGCGCAGTGGTCTAAGGCTCTGAGCTGCAAATTTGGTGACATCCAGCAGGCCAGACCTGGGTTTGAATCCCACAGCTTCCACCTGCATACTGTGTGACCCTGAGCAAGTCACTTAACCTCCTTGTGCTCCCAGGTCACTCCTGTAAAAAAGCTTTCAGCTTAGTGTGCTATACCTCGTTAAACAACTAAAAAAAAAAAATTATGTTACTGTTCGATCTACACAGACCATTTAGTAACCTCAGTGGATATTTCTGCTATGCAGTATGTTGCTAAGTACCATTTTAGAACTGTATGATGTAGGTTACGTCCCTCTCAGCTTCTGAGTTCTGCAGTAGAACATGAGTGCATTGTACTGTTATCCATGGACTAGCACACCTGATTGTATCCCCATCTCATTGACAGCAACACATAGGTAGGTACATGTACTAATCTTAGGGCAGAGACACGTATCGTATAAGCATAAGTGTCAGGATCTGTGTTCTACTGTATTTTACCAATGCATATTATGCTTCACTATATTGTTATGATGTATCTTGCTACTGGGAGATGTTATCCATTATATTTTATTGTATAATCATAAGTTAGGCAACAGTGCCATCTTTAGTGCTTGTGCACAACTGTAACTGCAAGTGACCTTGGACACTCATAACAGACCTTATTGTTAAGTTATCTTCTGCAAGCTAAGCAACTTCTCATGTTAGTTAGAGTGGTTACTCACCCCACCTGTGACTGTCCAATTATGTACTTTTTATATATCTTCTTTTATAGTTGCTATGACAATTATCGGGATATAAGACTCCTTGCAGCAAGTAGTTTCTCGGAGACTAGAGACTGCGCCTACATAGGTAAGGAAGCTGGATACTCCCAGTGATTACACTGTTGGTTGTAAGCCTGTATCATTATTATTTGCCAGTAATAAATTACCTTTATTATCTGGACACCACTTGTCTGTCGTCTCTTCCTTTTGTGCAGTTCCAACAAGAACCTGAGAAAAGTAATTTTATTACCCAGTTACATTTCGTGACTGTGTGCAGGTTGGAATGTACAAAGTGAATATTCCATTCAATTAATTTTGAATGTCGAGTAGTGAAGTGCATTTTTTTCCTACTTGGACCTACTCATGCTTACAGTGGTTGTTATTGTGGCGGACACATTCCGTCTTGCTCTCGGGCATGGCACACCCACACCGGACCCTCTTACATTACCTATGCAAGTGACAGCGTACCGCCTTGGCATCACCGTTTTCCCACAGGGGACCGGAAAACTGTTGGCTGATGGAACCAATGATTTTATTAAGTTTTCCGACTGCTTATTTGTTCTTTGTCTGTTGTTTGTTTGGACTCTAGGTAGTGCTCTGAAATGAGCAGCAATGGATTGTCTGAAGATTTCACATCCATCGTGAGCCTCTTGTTTGTCATGCCTGAACTTTGCACTGACTTGAGACTCGACATCTCAAACTACCTCACATCCCATGGTGGATGAACAGATTTCACGCTGGATGGGAAATCTTCAGACAATCCATTGCTGCGCATTTCAGAGCACTACCTAGAGTCCAAACAAACAACCAAAAAGTACAACGTTAAAGGTCTTTTGGTTGCGGCTCTACATACTGCTGTTGAAAGTCTCGCAGCGAAGTGTGCCTCCCTTGATCTGCAAAATGCATCTCTAAAAAAAGAGATGGGCTTGCAGGCAGTAGAGTTACAGAAAAGGGAACAGAAATTAGTGTAGGAGACACAGTCACTCCGCGATGCCAATAACAGACTGTTGCATTGTACTGCTCAAGACTGTGAGTGAGAAATTTGTATGTTGAGAGATGATTGTGAAAGGTTGAAATGTGATAAGAAACAGCATATTTGAACAATATTTTAAGTGATATGAATGAGGGTTTGAGAGAAGAGAATGCTGAGTTGAAAGAGGAGTGCGAGAGAGTGAATCGTGAATTAGACAAAGAACTTAGGGAAAATGTCGAATTGGGTGCTGCGTACAGAGTATTGCAGCATGAAGTTGAGAAGGGTATTGAGCAAGGCATTGCAAGAGTTTGTCACAAGAAATGTAGTGCAAAGATGGCGAAGATGCTACATCAATAGGAGGGTCTTGCTGGCCATGTTAAGGCTATAAATGGGTTCCAGTATACGCCCGTTGAGATTGCTTTATCTGGCGATGACGACTCTGACTTTGATGATGAGGCATGCCACGTCACACATAAGTCCAACCCCCATCGGGCTGTCATCTTCTCCGGCCATCAGCAAGATGGCGCCCACGTTGGTACGCCCTCTATGTTGCCACATCTACATAAAACATGGTGGAAGCCACGTACAATGCCAAGATGGCTGCCCCATGACACAGGCAGATGGCATGTATTCCGTGGTGCACCTCCACTTGCCCCCCCTCTCCAGGAAGGACACGGCGGAGGTGCACAGTCTAATTCAAGAGGCCATTAGTAATATCACTGCACCGGAGGACCAACGGAGGGCCATCCAAGATCAAATTGACAGAATGTTTGCAGACACTGTCAATCAGGATCATACATACAAGGTAGTTACTGATGCGGTGGCGGAAGCTTCCCTTCACTGCACCATGGAACGTATTGAGTTGAATGCAATTCCTCATACTTCCAACCCCCTACAAGTTGCTCACTCTGTCCAGCAAATTGCCCAAAGTATTGGACAGATGGCCCTGACTGACATTCTCAGTTGCCACTTGGAGAAGGTGCAATCTCTCCAACTCGAGTACTAGGTTCAAGTCTTGCAACAGACAATCGAACCTACCCTCTGGACCAAGCTCCCAGAGGCCGTACACAACTGTGAAATGCTCACCTACAACGATATCGCTGGGGCCCTTATCGACGCCAACTCTCCGGGTGTCATTGGAGCTTGCTTGGACTACAAGGTTAAGCAGAATGTAAAGGAGAGTCCCGTGGCCTACCACCAATGGTTATGGCTTGCCTACGAAGCTGGTAAAGCCCTTGCAAGTGAACTTGCAGATTGAGACCAAATTGAGTACACAGATTTGTACATCCGGAACATGACTTCAGCTCTGCAGGAACAGGTTGAGCTTAACGTCTACCCGAGTACCAACACCTTTGTGGATATTCTTACCAAAATGGAGAGTGCCAAGGCCAGCCCAGTGGCACTGAAGGCTGAGGCACTGGTCGCCTTACCTCACACCACACCGGCGACCCGTGTTTAGAAACGAGCATGGGTCACTGGGGTTGGCAGGGAAAGGATTGAGCACCCGTTGACTGCTCTCCTTCTCCCGGGGCTCCATGACAGTCGGCGAGGCCGTTCTTGGCGGAGGCTGGGGAACAAACACGCTGTGCTGTTCACAGGGCTGGAGCTGGGGCAGATGTCTAGAGGGGGCATGTGTGGGCGCGTGCACCCCCTGCCGATGTCATTGCAGCATGTTCTAGGCTTTGGGGCCAGAAACTTGAAAAGAAATGGCGCCTAGCTCGGCGGCTGATGGCCATTCTTCACGAAGTTTGCCACAGGCCCCGTCACCAGTCTGGATCCATATTCTGTGGGAGATGGGGATCCCTGTGGCCCCGCTGCGGGGGGCAGGATGCCGCAGAAGCTAAAGGTGCATGGGTTGAATCGGTAGAGATGGATGGCAGCTGGATATCCCTGGTGAGGATGTGAGGACAAGAGAGAGCAGATCAGGTGACCACATAAGGAGGTAAAAAGTGAGAGCAAAAAAAAAACAACTGAGCATGCCTACCAGGTATACCTCCGTAATCTCGCTCCCGGTAAAACCAACAAAACTGCTGCTGTTCAAACTTCGGCAGTACAGGTAGCTGCAGTGCAGCCTACCTCTGATACGCCTACTCACTATACTGTGGAAGGTAACAACCAGAAGAACGATACCCCTTCTGATGACAAGCAGTCGCATGGGGGGGGCTGGAACTATAAAAACAACAGGAATAGAGACAAGAGCAATTGAAAAAATCCAAATGCCTAATTCGATAGCCAGAACCACAATGGCCCTAGCTATCGAAGCCTAAAAGATGAGAATGAGACCCTCCGCAAACTACTGGAGGAGATCCGTGCCGAGAGAGAGCGGCTAAGCCTACGCATACCGTAGCAGACCTCACTCCAGCCACTGGACAGCCATGCGGCCAAGGAAATCCTTTCCTGCCTTTGGCTACCGAACCACAGAGCAGCCAAGGAAAGAATACTTTCGTAACATCGGTTACTGGCCAGGCCGATGTGATGACGAAGGAAGAGCCAACCGAGCAGGCCGCTGTCACGCCTGTGATGTCATGGGCACATCTGTATCCCATGCAAGACATACAGGAGGCCCAGAGAGATCCTGCAGGCCTTAGATTTCAGGAACAGGATGATGACAATGATTTTGAAAGCACGGCTGACAATTACAGGCCCCAGTTCAGATTGTGAGTAACCTGCTTGTTGACACAAACGGACGGCCTTGTATAAAGGCCACAGTCGGGGGCCTCCACCTTACCATGCTTCTGCATACAGGAGCAGCCATGTCAGTCCTCCATGACGAGGACCCAGTCTCATCTGACTAGTCTACCAGTTCGAAGACCAGTGCCCAGGGTGTAGATGGTACCCAGCTACACACCTATTGATCTGTTCCTCTGCCTGTGGTGGTAGGCCACCTCAGGCCCAATTTTGTCTTTGACCTCATGGTATTACGTCATCATCTCAGCATACTGGGAATTGACTTTCTAGCACTACACAGCTGTGTAGTGGACCTGGCCAACAAGCTAGTCCTTCGGATCAAAGGGCAATGTTATGCTGTCACCATTCCAGACTTGCACATGGTGGCAGCCATCTCCCATAACAACAAGGAGTGCGACATCATGGCTTTGTTGAAAAGTCATGACCTGTTTTCTGAACTTGCACCTCTGCTGCAAAAACACCTTGATGTGTTTGCCACCAACAAGCATGACTGTGGTAGGATGCACACTACCATTGAAATCACAGGACCCAACCCTGTGAGGCAGAAGCAGTATTCCTTTCCTGCTGAAGCCTTTCCCTCACTGAGGGAGACCATCCTGTCACTGCTTCAACAAGGAGTGATTAGGACCTGTGTCTCCACTGTTAATTCACCTGTTTGGCATGTGAAAAAGCAAAATGGGACTTGGAGACTCACAATTGATTACAGGAAGCTTAATCAAGTTACCCCCAGTTGCTCCCCAACAGTAGCATCAGTACCTGATGTGCTCAAGCTGTTGACACCTGACAAAAAGTGGTTCACAGCCCTTGACATCTCTAATGGGTTTTGGTCACTCCCATTAACATCGGAAAGCCAATACAAATTTGCTTTCACCTTTGATGGACGCCAGTACACCTGGACCTGCCTTCCCCAGGGCTTTCATAACAGCCCTTCCCTCTTCCATCTCCACATGATGGATGTCCTGCAGGGGTTCTCCACACCCCAGTGTCTCCTGCAGTATGTGGATGACTTGCTTCTAGCAACCACCATGAAAGAAGATCATTTGGCCCCTCTAGATGAACTTCTGTTTCTCCTCAAGAGAGTAGGCCTCAAGTGCAACCCCTCTAAAGCACAATTGTGTGAAAAGAGGTCATCTTCCTTGGCCTATGTATCACAGACCAAGGCAGAAGCCCAGCTGTCAAGAAGATCCAGAGCTTGCAAGATCTGCCACTTCCTACTAGTGTGGCAACACTTAGATGCTTCTTAGGAATGGTAAACTACTCCAGGGGATTTTATCCCTGACTTTGCCTTGAAGGCTGCTCCCTTCTGTGAACTTTTGAAAAAGGATGTCCCATGGACATGGGGCCCTACTCACACTGAAGCTGTTACACAGCCTAAGCAGGCCTTGGCCTTAGCCCCAGCACTGATCAATCCTAACCCAAATCTCCCATTCCACCTGGAAACTGCCACATCTGATGTGACCATGTCTGCAGTGCTAGCACAAAAAGTACAATGGGTACCACAGGCCCATTGCCTATGCATCTCAGATGCTGTCCCCAGTAGAGAGAAAATACAGTCTCTGTGAAAGGACACATTTGGCAACCTTCTGGGCTGTCAAACATTTTCTGTACATCATTGGATATGCTCCTGTTGTTTTGCATACCTTTCACACCCCAACTAACTTTTTGCTTTCAGTCAAAGTAAAAGATGGTTCAGTCTCCAACACCAGACTTACCCACTGGTCATTTCTTTTGCAGGACAGGGACATCGAAGTACTGCCTGCTAAAATGCCCTCAGTCTTGGCCTATGGCCTACTCTGTACAGGTAAGCGCCATGGCTGTGCACTCCAGCCTCCTGATTTACCTGAGCCGGGACCATTCTTACCGGCTTCACCAGATATTTTAGAAGATACCAGCATGTGTCACATCTTTACAGATGGCTCCAGCTCCTATGTAGATGGAGAGAAGGTAGCAGGACTTGGGGTACTTATTTTAGACAAAGATGGTGATTTCAGACGTAGTTCTAGAAAATACACTATCTCCTCACAGTATACTGAACTAGCAGCTGTTTCCTCTGCTTTGGAGGTCATGCCCCACGGTGACAAGGATGCCATCATCATTGCAGACTCCAATTGGGTCTGCTCTTCCCTTATTGAGTTTCTACCATTCTGGGAGAAAATAATTTCACATCCTCTGATGGCACACCTGTCAAATACAGGGATCTGTTTATATGTATACACACCCTGACACAACAGTTTACTCACAAACTGTACATCCACAAGGTAAAGGCTCACTGTAAATCTGACCCTTACCATGAATTCAATGATCAAGCAGACTCACTTGCCAAAGCAGGCACTGGGGGTGGAGACATGGACAGTGACTCACCCAGTAGCTGTGGCAGCTATTTTCATAGCCACTAACACTAGGCAGAAACCAGTACCAGAACCTCCACTGGACCTTTCTGCTGCACAGTAATCAGACCCAGAACTAAAAGATGTGTTCAAATTCCTGGACAAGGGAATTGAACAAACATTACCTGTTGGTAGTCCATACAAGTGACACTCTGAGAACATACACTTGTCTAGTGATCAGAAGCTCATTTGGTATTGAAAAGAAGATACAGGTGACAAATTGTGGGTTGCACCACAATTCTGTGAACTGAATTCATCCATATGGTTCATGATACCCCCACTGGTGGACACCAGGGGGCACAAAATACTCTCCAGAGACTCAAAACTGTCATCTAGTGGCCTGGCATGACCAAAGATGTAGAGCACTATGTGGACAACTGCATAGTGTGTGCCAAGAACAATCCAATTTCAGTGAAAAGAAACACCAAATTGTTGGCACAAAGGCAAACTGCACTGTGGAATGTGATATAGATTGATTTCATTGTCCCCCTTACCAACTCCAGCAAGAACAACAAGTATGCACTTGTTGTCACTGATTTGTTCTCTAAGTGGGTAGAAGCATTTCGTACTAAGAGTAACATGACAAAGACAACTGCCAAGATCCTGGTGGATCAACTGTTCTCCAGGTGGGGCCTACTCTTAAAAGTAGACTCAGATCAGGGAACCAGTTTTACAGCTGAGCTGATGAAGCAGACGCTCCAATTACTTGGAGTAGATCAGAAATTCCACATTCCTTACCATCCTCAATCCTCAGGTCAGGTAGAAAGAGCCAACAGAAGAAGCAAATAGATGTTATGGAAATTCATCAATGACAATTCCAAGGATTGGGATTTCCTCTTGCCACTACTGCTGCTGATGGCAATCAGGGGCACTCCTGCAGCCACTACTCAGTGCACACCTTATGAGGTTATGACTGGTAGAGCCATGAGATTACCTCAGCACCTGCTGATTGATCTCCACACTCCTACTGCAGATGGAGTATCTGTAGACAAGTATACGGAAAAGCTTCATGATGACATCATGAAGACATACCTGTTCGCCTCCAATCAAATGGGTAAAGCTCAACAAGCTGGAGCTCATTTTGATAAGCATGTCAGAGAAGTCAACTGGCAAGTTGGAGACCAAGTCATGCTTCTCCAAAACAGACAACCAACTCATTCATTTGCCAGCAAATGGGAAGGCCCATACCCCATTGTCAACAAACTCAGTCCTGTTGTTTATCAGGTCTGAGTTCAACAGCAAAAGATGACCACTGACAAGTGGTTCCATGCTAATCAGCTCAAGCTGTCAAAGGTGACTAAACTTACTTTTTCCTAACCCACTTAGGGCAGAATAGTTCCCCTCACTCAATCCTTTTCTGTTTTTTTTATAGTTACACTGGCAAGATGGCTATCTTGCACCTCCTCATCTTGCTGGGACTACTACTTCCCTTGACTGAACCCCAGAATAAACCCCTATCGACTCACAAAGTGTAGAACATTTGCTTAGCAAACTTGAACATTCAGCCCCAATGGGAGTTCATATTAATGTGCCCAATATAATGATTACTGTTAAGGAAGGCTCAGATGCCTATCTTGATGCAAAGGTAGTAGCTCCAGACAAATCCACACTTTCCATTCACTGGGAAACTGACATTAGTGGCTACACACTCCCTGTAGCTCACCTATCCAAAGGTACATTCCACGGATGGCCCAACACAGACATATCCAAGAATGGTACTCTCTCTATTCGACAGACTTCCCCGAGGCATACGGATCATTATAACCTTACTGCTCTCATAGATCCTGCTTGGTGTGATCACCTCACCTCTGAGGAGACATGTGCTTTCTGTCTTCACAACTATGTTGCTACTGAAGCTCTTTTTCTTTCTGTAGTCCCACCGATTGAAGAAGAAATGACTGACTGCCCTCCCCAACAGGAAGGTTCTCCTAGGGGTTTGACCACCACTTCCCTTCCAGGAGTCCTGATTAATAATGTACAATTTATGCGTGTCCCGGTTATTTTCAATCTTACACATTGGAATATGGCTGAGATTGGTATCTGTCACATGACCAATACTTCTAAATTTTACAGTATGATGCTTACAGATATTGTAGCTGCTTATCAAACATGCACTAATGATCCAGTCAGTGGCCCTCATACCACTGATCATGTAGGGTTCTTCAGACTCGCACCTAATGCTAAAGCTAGACTACGCACTAGGTGTGACACTGCAGATGTAACCGGTGCAGCAGGCACTGTTTCTGGCCTTTTGGGCTCAGGCATGTCTATCTGGAATAGAGCAGATATAGCCACTATTAAAGCACAAACTCTAAATTTTTAGCAAGCTGTTAAGAATGATATCCTACCCCCTCTGTTACATGGTGTAGATGGTTTAAGTAAGGAAGAACGTTTCACAGTCTGCAATATGCAGGAAATTGCCAAAGGGTTCAATGATACCAAAAATAAGATTAATGAACTGATTTTTCAAAATAACAAGGAGGCAGACAAGAAATATATTGCCCATGAACATTTATGCTCCGCTTATGGTTCTTATGTAAATGCCACAGTTAACAATCTCTTCAGGGACTTGGAAACAGGAGGCATTCCAGATCTTATCCATGATAGAAGAATGGGTAAATGGTATTGTCCTCATTGCAAATCCAATGGTTGCATTACTACTTTTAGCAAATACTGTTAACATTTCTATGTCCACAGCTATAAACCTTGGATAAGTCTCACAATATCCAAACTAAGCACCTTGTTATTTTACTAAGACTTGTTCCATCCATGACAACATGTTCATAACCTTTACCGTGTCACTACCCCGCTTTGATCCTGAAACCTCTGTCTTTGACAAGTTGGCTGCAATTAATTCCATTAGACACCTTGATGATGACATCTACCGAGAAAGAACTGACTTACCCTCATTACTTGTCTATCATTCTGTGCTCCATGCCTGGGTGGTGTGTTGTGCCAAAAAGGGATATTACTACTTGTGTCGCTGTGACATTTTTGACACTGTGAAACCAGTGTGTGTTTACTCCCCAGAACATCTTGACTGGTCCTTTACTTTAGGTGAAGAATTGCCGTCCAATCTTACTGACGTTGACGAGGATGACAAATCCGAATCTCCACGAGCTGCATCTTCTGCGCCTGATGCTGAAACAGCTAAATCCCGAAGCTACCTGGAAGAGATACATCGCTTCACTTCATGGCTCACCAACCAGTCTTTCTCCTGTCCTATACATCTACAGCGATGGAGAGTTCCTACTGTAAGAGTGATTTAGAATTCCAATGGGCAGTATTGTGTAGCGACAAATCATAAATCATTTGCTTATGGTCAAAAATCTTGTGCTATTTCAACTCCTAACTTCTGTTTTACTCCACAGCAGAAAAATGTTATTGGTCACACTGTGATCACTCCTGTTCCTCTCCCTGAACCAGATGTTATTGATACCGATCCGCAATACTTGCTTGCCTTGTCTCAGTATTTGTCCATGTTTAACGTACACATTGACCCTTTGACTCTTTCCTTGCAATCTCTTTTAGCTAGAAAGGATTCACATTTGATTTATATTAGCAATAATATTTCTAAGGCTGGTGATCCTTTTAATGATCTTATTCATGATGGTGATTTAAGTACTGTTCTATCCAACACTTGGTTAGAACTGACTTTTAAAGCATTTGTTATTATTCAAGCATTTTTGATTGTTTTTCTGATACTAACCCTTTGCTGTCTGTGTCGTACTCTAAGACAACACTGAGAACAACTTAAATTCCTTTACAAGGCTTATGCGTCGGGCCTGTAAATTACTTTTTAGCTCCGTCCCACTACTTACCTGGGATTGTTGCCCCTTCTGAGGCAACAAGGGGGGGAATGTTATCCATGGACCAGCACCCCTGATTGCACCCCCATCTCGTGGACAGCAACACATATGTAGGTACATGTACTAATCTTAGGGCAGAGACACTTATTGTATAAGCAAAAGTGTCAGGATCTGTGTTCTACTGTATTTTACCAATGCATGTTATGCTTCACTATATTTTTATGATGTATCTTGCTACTGGGAGATGTTATCCATTATATTTTATTGTATAATCGTAAGTTAGGCAACAGTGCCATCTTTAGTGCTTGTGCACAACTGTAACCACAAGTGACCTTGGACACTCATAACAGACCTTATTGTTCAGTTATCTTCTGGAAGCTAAGCAACTTCTCATGTTAGTTAGGATGGTTAATCGCCCCACCTGTGACTGTCCAATTATACACTTTTTATGTATCTTCTTTTATAGTTACTGTGATGTAGACAGTCAGCTCTGAGTGCTCAAGTGCTGTATTTTTTTATTATTACATATAAAATATGTGATAGAAAGGTCAATTCAAGGAAAATGCTGTCTTACTGGAACTGACACATCAATACCCCCCAGGGATAAGTTCAAAGGACAGGAGGTATTTTAAACTGCAGAGATCTGGGGTGCAATTACCTTGTCAATTTGCTTTCATCCCAGGAAATAAGATTAGCCATTCATAATGCCCTCAGGGAGATACTTTGACTTGCATAGTTACCAGGAAGGACTTGTGGGGAGGGGTGTCGGAGAGAGGCCAGAATGGACATTGAAGAGGTCTGATGTCTGAGCCAGGGAGGACTCAGGCAGATTTGGAAGGTCCAAAATACATTCCTGGGCAACCCTTGAATTACATCAGAAAGACCTGAGGTGTAGATTCCAAGGTCCAGATGGGATTAAAGAGGCCAATACACTTTTGCTTTGAATACAGTGACTTAGATCAAAGAAACTTTTGAGATGTATGTGTAGCAGAGCACAAACCAGTTCTGACCAGTTAACCTGTGGAGAGGAAAGTCAGTGAAGTCATCTCATATGTTCTTAAATATTTTATTGGGAGACTCTGTATTGTAAAATATAGAGTGTGATACACCAAGTCGGAGTTAGTGACCTCATGAGAAGGCCGACTCAGAAGTGTGTTTAAGTGCTGAAAGAACCTGACAGAGACACACAAGAAAATATTTCTGACTGAGAGAAGGGAGCTCCTCAAAGCACTGAAAGAAAGTAAGCACTAGATTATACCAGTCTGAAGTTATAAATTGTAGGAACTGTACTTCTTTTTACCTGTTTGTTTTAAGGCTGTATGTGTTGGGCTATATATTTGTTCTGTAATTATTGTTCTGTTTTGATATTTTTAAAGTAAATATATTTTTTTACGAATGAAACTGCTGGAGTGCCTTGACATTTCTTTTTATTTTAAGTGAAGCTTTTCTTTTTATTTTAAGTGAAGCTTTTAAAGGTTATAGTAACACTGTGTATGGGCTTATTGTATACCAAACTGGGAAATGGACAGAGTTCTCTAAAGTCTTGCATAGAGTTCTAAGGGTTCATTTGAAAGACCTTGTTGGGTGCCCGCAAGCAAAGATATCTGGCCCCCCCAAAGACAGAATTATCTGAGCCTGATAATTGGGTACGCTAACAAGAGGTTATCAGTTTGAATCCCTCCAGAGCTTGAGACTAAGGTGACTTGAACCCACAAAAGAGACAAGAGGGTTACCTTGTCTGTTCACTGTACACAAATCATACGCTCAAAGGTTGGCACTTTGGGAGTAGAGGGCTGACTGGCTGAGTGAGTTAGTGACAGTTATTGTGACAATTATTGGGGTATAAGACCCCTTGCAGCACGTAGTTTCTTGGGGACTAGAGACTGCACCTACGTGGGTAAGGAAGCTGGATACTCTCCCAGTGATTACACTGTTGGTTGTAAGCCTGTATCATTATTATTTGCCAGTAATAAATTACATTTATTGTCTGGACACCACTTATCTGTCGTCTCTTCTTTTTGTGCAGCTCCAACAAGAACCTGAGAAAGGTAATTTTATTACCCAGTCACAGTACCAACAATAGAAGAGTAGAACAGGGACATAAACTACATCATACACTTCTAAAATGGTTCTTACCCGCAGCATAGCAATCAGAAACAACCACCAGGATAACTAAAAAAGCATGTATAGCTAGAAAAATAACAGAATTTGGTCCAGTATTTAAAAAACAGTATCTACTTTGAAAAATTACTTACAGATTCAGTGCAGTTCTCCTTTAAAATGGAATGGAGCTTCTCTGACTTTGTTACTTGTTACTTGCTCTAATTTGATTTTTAAGCTGTAAGTTTGAAAAAAGGTGCCCAAATTAAATCATCTGGTACAAGCGAAAAGAATTAAGTTCTCCCTTCTCCAGATGCACCTTGGAGCTGACAGGGGTGGAAGGGCACAGTTAACTGGAAGAAACATAGAAACATAGACTTTGATGGCAGATAAGGACTGCTTGGCTCACCTAGTCTGCCCATTTCCCTACCTATTGGATAAGCTGCAGATCCTAGTTAACCAGCAGCTTACTTCCTCCTACCCCCCACTATAATTGCCTTATGTCGGTCCCATGCATTCTTGAAATCCCCCACTGTTTTTGATCCCACAACCTCCTCAGGAAGGCTGTTTCATGCGTCCACCACCCTCTCTGTGAAAAAATACTTCCTCACGTTGCCCCTGAGCTGTCCCTTCTATCTTCAAATTGTGCCCTTGTTCTTGCGCGTCTCTTTTTCTGAAATATGCTACCCTCTTGTACTTTGTTGATTCTCTTGAGGTACTCTGAAAGTTTCTATCATGTCCCCCCCCCCTTTCCTCAAGTGTATACATGTTAAGCTCTTTTAGTCTCTCTTCGTATGGCTTCTGGTGCAGATCCTACACCACTTTGGTTTCCCTCCTCTGCACTGCCTTTATCCTATGTCCTTGTGGAGATGGGGTCTCCAGAACTGCATGCAGCTCTCCAGATCGGGTCTCACCAACTGTCTGTACAGAGGGATAACAACTTCTTGATTTCTACTGGTGATAGCTCTCCTTATGCATCCCAGAATCCCCCAGCCCTCCTTACTGCCTTTCACATTGCTTGCCTACCTTAAGGTCGTCTGATATGAGTACCCCAGATTTCTTTCCATTTTTGTTGTTGTTAGTACCCCCCCCAATATGTACTCTTCCCCTGGGTTTTTGTTTCCCAGGTGCATTACTTTGTACTTCTTTGCATTGAAACTAAGCTGCCATACTCTTGACCATTGCTCCAACCTTGCCAAGTCCCTTCTCATCCTTCCCACCCCTCCTTGTGTATCAACCCTGTTGCAGATCTTTGTGTCATCTGCAAAGAGGCATATTTTTCCTTCCAGCCCCTCCGCAATGTCACCTATAAAGACATTAAAGAGTACTGGTCCCAGTACTGAACCTTGTGGTACCCCATTAGTAACTCCCCTTTCTTCAGAGTGTGTTCCATTTACTATTACCCTCTTGGTCCTGTTGTCTAGCCAATTTGTTACCCAGGCTACCACCCTGAGACCCACTCCCAGGCTGGCTAACTTGTTTATTAATCTTTTGTGTGGGACTGTGTCAAATGCCTTGCTAACATCTAAGTAGGCCATAGCCACAGCTCCTCCCTGGTCAATTACTTTGGTCACCCAGTCAAAGAACTCTATTAGATTTGTCTGACATGACCTTCCTGCTGTGAATCCTTGTTGCCTTGGGTCCTGTGTCCCACTGTCCTCAAGGTACTCGCCAACTCTTTCTTTCAGAAGTGATTCCATCATTTTCCCTACCACCGAGGTCAAACAAACAGGTCTGTAGTTTCCTGCCTCTGCCTTGCTCCCACTTTTGTGAAGGGGAATCACATCCACCTTCCTCCAGTCCTAAGGTACCCCACCATCCTTCTATGATTTGTTAAAAATGGTAGCTGTGGTGTCACTAGGTCTCTCCTTAGTTCTTTTAGAATTCTGGGATGAATCCTGTCAGGTCCCATTGCTTTCTCCACCTTAGGTTTTAAGAGTTCTTTCAGGACCCTTTCTTCTGTGAATGGACTGGTATCGATCCCCCTGCCCAGAGTGTTTCTGCTGTTTGGTTTAGGTACCTCCCCCTTGTCTTGCTTGTAATTTAGGCACACAGACTTGCTAAAAGGTAGTAGTCATCTTTATTATAGTAACAGTGGTGTACAAGATTAATCAGAAGCCATTTCACATAAGACAGTCTTTTCAGCTGGCATCTCATGTGTAATCTCCAACTCAGGCCTGAGCTAGGGAGTATACCTGTCTCCTTCCTGTGTAATGCATGCATCAAGGTCACTGTCTTAACTCTTAAATCACAGGACATCCTCTGTTTTCTAAAAAAAAAAATTGAAGAGTGAACGGTACATTCTAACCTGAGTTTATTGTGAAATCCTATGATTGTGTCTTATCTAGTGGCATGCACAATCTCCCAATCTCCTCTGCTTGTAGGCTATATTATTCATGCACTGTAAATAGGTTTACATGTCACTAAGTATATAACAGATAAGTATTTAGCAGCGGGCTGTTGACAAGTTTCAATAAGTCTTTGTGGCTGTTTAATTAGCCATCCAAACCTCAACCTGCCTGTATGCTGGGAGACCCCTTGAGCACTTATCTCAGTGTGCATTCTTGTAGCAGTGCTTTATTCTGTCTTGTCTGGTACTTTGGCCAGACAGTCTGGTGGCTCAATGTGTGGAGCTGCCAGGTTTGGTTCTTGGTTCGAGTTCTGCATTGTGGGTTGTCTGCTTCCCACATCCTGTTGCCCTGGCCTGTTTCTGTGTTCTTGAGGAATGCACTCTGACTCCATAGGAACTGTCCCTAGTTTTGCAGGAGCTTGTCCTGTCGGCATTGGCATTAAGTGTCTCCTAGTCCGTCTTAACAGCTGTTCACTTCCAGTGAGTACTAGGTATGATCGTGGTGCCACGAGCCTCTGGATGACTGCCAGTTCTCCCCACCATCCCTCACTTCTTACCTGGACATTTTCGCTGGCGTGTAGCATTCTGTGGTCCTTTGCAGTTTTGTTAAAGTGTTCACGTTGTTTCCTGAATTGTCTTGCCCTTTCTTTCATGGCTGTGTAATTTTCAGTGTAACCTTCCAGTTTAATGCTAGGCAAACGAGTTCAAAGCTGATGTCCCAATAGCAGTTCTGCTGGGGATTTGCCACATGCTAGTGGTGTGGCTCTGTAATTCAATAATGCAATAGAGGGGTCTGTTTTGTCCTCCGTGGCCTTTTTTAGTAGTGTCTTTATGACTCCGACCCCCGACTCTGCCAGTCCATTTCCTTGAGGGTAGGTGGAGCTGGAAGCGACATGACTGAAGCGATAGGAGCGTGAAAAAGTTTTGAATTCTGTACTTGTAAATTGGGGCCCATAGTCTGTTCTTAGGATCTGTGGTATCCCAAATCTAGCAGAGATTAATCAGAAGCCATTTAGCGTAAAACAGTCTTTTCAGCTTGCATCTTGTATAATCTACAGCTCGACCTCCACGTTTGAGCTAGAGAGTATATATGTCTCCTTCCTGTGGAATGTATGCATCAAGGTCACTGTCCTAACTCTTAACTGACAGGACACCCCTCATCTTACTTTGTGAGTACTGAGCAAAAGTATTCGTTCAATATCTCTGCCTTTTCACTGTCACTCTCTTCCAACCTCCCTTCCCCTTTATTAAGCCTTGCTATCTCTCCGTTGGTCTTTCTTCACTCCATAATGTATTGATAAAAGGTTTTATCCCCCTTCTTAACTGAGTTGGCTATCTTTTCTTTGGTTTGGGCCTTTGCTATCCTGACTGCTTTCCCCCGCTTCCTTTTGCTTTAACTGATACAGTTCTCTGTCCTGCTCCTTCTGTGATTCCTTATACTTCCTGCATGCTATCTTTTTCTTCCTAACCTTCCCCGCCACCTCTTTTGAGAATCATAGTGGTTTTTTACTTCATTTTGTTTTCTTTATGTGCTTCACACAAAGGCTTGTTGCCTCTATGGTGGCAGTTTTGATTTTTCCCTGTTGTTCTTCCAGCCTTCCTTCCTGCCCATTTGCTAGCGCATTGCTTAGGCACTCCCACATTTTGCCAAAGTCAGCCCTTTTAAAGTCCGCTACCCTCACTTCTGTATGGCTTGACTCCACGGTTGTGTTTATCATGAACCACACTTTGTGGTGGTTGCATGTTCCCAGATGGCTACCCACTTCTAAATCTGTGATCCTCTCTCCATCCCCATTTGAGAGTACCGGGTCCAAGATTGCTCCCTCCTGAGTGAGTTGCAACACTAGCTGTCTGAGGCATGCCCCCTGTAGGGCATCGATAATGACCCTACTCTTGGATGTGGCTGCAGTAAATGTGCTCCAGTTGACATCTGGCATATTCAGGTCCCCCACCAACCATATCTCCCCTTTTTCTGCCATTCCAAGGATGCCTTCTATAATTTTCTTGTCCATTGCCTCCCCCCTTTAGTTCCATTGTTTTGATCCTTTCCCTTACCTTGAGAGTTACTCCTCCTCCTCCTCCTCCTCCTCCTCCTCCTCTTTTACCCTCCTTGTAGATTGTGTATCTTGGTATGTTGACATCCTAGTCACGGTTTTCCATGTACCATGTTTCTGTGACTGCCACAATATCCAGGTGTCCCTCTTCCATCAAAGCCACTAGATCAGTAAGCTTGTTATCCAGACTACGGGCATTGGTACTCATTGCCCTCCATTGTATGGTGGTCTTACTCTTTTTTGCCCCATCCCTGCCCTTACTGCCTTTGCCTTAAGTAAAACCTACAGAATCATTTTTATTCCATGCTGCTTGTCACTGAATTAATTATTTTAGTGCTACTTTTCCAGGTTTCAAAACAGAACCTAAAACAGAGCTTCTCTGACTTAAAATGGAGCTTCTCTGACTTTGCTACTTGCCCCAATTTGAGTTGTTGCTCTCCCTCCCGCCCCTACCCCCAGTCATTTATTAAATACTCTTGGATACAGGGGTAAAATCCTCTAACTGGCAATCCAGTTAGCCCATGAAGAGACTCGATCATTGGATAAGAAAGGCAGCAGGAGGAGCATGACAGTCACCACCCACCTTGCAGCATGAAAGCTACATTTTATGAAGGTCAGCTGTTGACGTCTTGAGCTGCAACCTGGCTAACAATAGTTTGGTGAAGGTGTACCAGAGCTGCAACTAGACTATAATGCTGAATGTGTATGCATTATTAATACCATTTTATCTAAGCTAGGGTAATTGCTTGGCAATAAGATAAGTTGTACATTTATGACTTTACTTACAGTGGGGTACTTACTGTATTTCATGTTCTAGTGCAATACAAAATAGGATAGTTATCTCCTCTTATTAGCTGTGGAGTGCTAAGCATTCCCTCTTGCTAATCGCGCGTACCCAGAATATCGTGTTGTTAAGTAACTTGTAGCAAATGTTTGAGAGGCACCCTTTAAATGTTGGTAACCTAGGTCCATAAGACACCGTCTTGCCTTAGCACCACTGCACTTGAGGGGAATGTGTACTGTGTCATGGTGTAAATTGCTTTAAGCTAGACATTGGGTTTAACTGGGTAACACTTGCAGGCTTAAACTGAGAATCAGGATTCTATGACCTAATAACTTCTCTGGGTCAGTAGTAAACAGCTTTTATTTGGAATTTCAGGTCATTACAAATAGTATGTATACCTGTCCAAACTGTAAAGTGAGTTCCAACAAAATGGAAAATGAGACAGTTACCATTAAGTGGTTTCTGTGTGTTGGGGAACTGGGAAACTATTAATAGTGATGATTATAGTCTAGCTGTACCTGGGAGGGAGGGCAGTTTCCACAATGTGACCTCCTTCAGGTTTTCTAACCTAATGATCAGGAAAGTCAAGCCCACAATTACAAGCTGGTATCTGAAGCATACCAGGATGACTAGACTCTGGCACTACTTAACCACTCATTCTTTCCAGGGGCCAAAAGGCTACAGATGCATGCAGAGATACATCGCTGAGTTATGGTTACACTTCCTACGTCTCTCCCTATCAGAGGATAAAAATAAAAAAATATATAAAAAACAAAACCTGGACCTCCTCCAGGGTCAAATCCTTCCATCAACCCACAGTGGTTCTCAGCAAAGGGCCTAAAGATTGCCGACATGAACATAAGAAGCCTCACAGCAAATTTTGCGGAACTGGAAGCATGGGTGGCCCACTATTCCCCGAACATACTAGGGCTAACTGAAACGCAGTTAAAGCCAAACATTCCTGACTCAATCTGCTCTATTAAGGGCTATAAGTTAATCAGGAGGGACTGTCATTCCACCAAGGTGGGGGATGCCTTTTATACTAGAGAGCATCTAACCCCAACAGTACAACCCATTGAGATAACAGGCACATTAGAAGCCCTCCATGCTGTTCTGGTACTAGGAAACACAAAACAAAATCAACTTGATCTGTGTGTCAACCCACCTAAAAATGGTCTCACGGGATTAACAAGCCGAATGGACTATCTGGCCTCACTAGTAGGTGAAAGAGAACTCTTTCTATCGGGAGGCCCACGTTATACCACTATTTAAATCTGGAGATACTGCTGATTTGAACAACTATAGATCAATCTCCCTACTCCCTATCCTATCTAAAGTATTGGGAAAAATTGTTAGCGCACAACTATGTGACTACCTAGAACATAAAAACCTCCTAAATCCATTACAGTCGGGCTTTAGGCCTCACCACAGCATAATCTCGGCCCTTGCCAAAGTGTCAAATTACTGGCAGAGTGCGCTGGACGCTAAAAATTGTGTATGTGCAGTGTTTTTGGATCTAAACAAGGCATTTGACAATGTTGATCATGACTTTGCTATTAGTATCTCTCTGTGATTTAGGCTTTGACTCCTGTTCTAGGAAATGGTTCTCAAATTACTCTCTGGCCGCCAGCAACAGGTAAAAGTGGAAGGAGAACTTTTGCTGCTTAAACTTCTATTGAGGTGCATACCACAAGGCTCCATATTGGAACCATTGCTCTTTGCCATTTATATTAATGGCATTGATGTAGGGATTAATTCTGCTAATATTCATCTATTTGCTGACGATACGGTACTCTATGTAGACAGATCAACCCGGGAAACAGCATGCATGGACTTACAACTACATCTACTGAAACAGAAACTTCTTTTGAATGCAAAAAAAAACAAAAAAAAACAAAGGCAATGCTCTTCTCACCTTTTCAAATGCTACTTTCCCAGTCTCCCATGGTGCATTACCTCAGATTATTATACTCCTAGGTGAAACCCTGGAATATGTACCTAAATTCAAATATCTAGGGGTTTTGGATTGATCACAAACTGTCATTCCTGGATCATATTGAAGAACTGATAAAAAAAACTTAAACAGAGACTTGGTCTCTTTTATAGGATTAAACATCTTCTTATCCAGGATGCCAAGAAGAGACTCGTATAAACTACCTTCCTTTCCTTATTGTACTACTCCGACTTTATTTACTACCAAGGCCCTGCCTCCGTGTTAGCCAGACTTGATACGTTATATCATAGAGCCATTAGATTCATCGGTGGTGCTCCATATTCTACCCATCACTGCTCCCTATATGTTGCTGTAGGATGGCACTCGCTTAACTACAGAAAACAAAGAAATGCTGCCCTCTGGACTTACAGAGCAATCATTTGCAAATTGTCACAATATATAGCGGACTGCCTTTCCCTAATAGTGGCAGGTAAATATGCACTAAGAAGTGCTGCCTTTATCTTATTAAATATACCGAAGGTCAAATCTTGCTTTGGAAGGTCAGCCATAGGCTATGTGCTGCCACAGCTTTAGAATAAGCTGCAAAAAAAGTTAAAATTGGCCCATCCCATCAGTCTGCCTGCATTCAAGATGCTATATGTGCGTCGTATCAAGGAATCCTGCAGTTGCTTCTCCTAGCTGTCTTTTTTTCGACCTTATTCAGTGATTATTGTATGACGCATACTGGCACCTCTCTGCACCCTTTTTCTACCCCTTCTCCTGTTAACCCAATCACTTGTATTGGAGGTTCTGCCAGGTTACCCACTTACTGTTCTCCCTACCAGTTTTATTCTGAACCTTGCAATAGATGCCCTTTCATGGAGTCCTTCTATAACCGATTTCACTTTTGTTGTCTTGTGTCCTTTCCTGCAGAGGCTCTGCACTTGGGCATCTCCCTGCAATTCCACATTTTCTGTAAATTCCCCATGTACCGCTTATTGTTGCATCTCTGAACCTGAGTGGGCTACTACCTCCTCCCGAAATCTATATTTTTATAAGTACTTCATGTCATATACTCACAAATTCACCACTCCTCCTCTGTCCAATCACTATCCGCTGCCCTTGCCAACTACTACTTGGTAAACTGCTCCTGCACCTAATACCCCCCTGTTCACCCACGTGCATCCCCCTTCCCCCCTAAATTCCAGTAGCACCAAGTGCGTTATGCTATCTGACTCAACGCCCAACTACTGCACTTGATCTCTCATTCTGGTGCACAGTCCGACTGCTTGCCAGCTCTGCACTTATTCATTCAGTGTTACATATCCCAGTAGCTAGCCCAAACTATGTTTCCACATTGTTACCATTACCATGCCTGTTAGTGAACTAATGTTATCCACGCTGCAGTATTCTGTCAAATGTATGTAAAGTGTTATCCATGCTTCTGTATTCTGTCAAATGTATGTAAAATATGTAAGATGTATAATAACCTTCATGTTATCCTCCCCACTGTACCCTTCCCCCCAGGTCGCACCAGGAGATGAGCAGTTGTTGCTCAGTGTGCTTTTTCTGGTGAAACAATTTCAATAAATAAATAAACATACTCCATGTCATGTAATCAGTTTGACCTATGCACTTTTGTATATACTATATATAGGTAGTTGCCTGCTGCGCAGGATCTTTTCCTTTTTCTTCTACTTCTTCTTTTTCCTTCCATTCTAATGTTTATTGCCAACCACTTATTGCATAGTGTTTTATTTTATACTGATCAGTTGTGTATTTCAAATGTGTATATTCCTTTTGTATGATGGGTTCTTGTATGTCACCCAGGTCCATCTTGAAAATGGGTACTCCTCAATGGTGTTCGCCTGGATAAATAAAGATTTTGATTGATCGATTGAGGGAGATTTCAATCTGGACTGGGCAGGGAAACACTCGGGGTCATACGACGCTGTTCTAGGAAAACTACACCTGACACAGCTGATTACGTGTCCCACAAGAATATTGCATCGGGGCAGTCACAACTCCCTCCTTGACTGGATTGCTACGAACAGAGCTGACTGAATACAGGCCACTGCACACTCTCTGACTCCATCAGTGGCCATACCCCGGTTTTCTGTGTATGGAGTGCACATACCCCAAAGCCTCCCTCCAAAGAAATTCAATTCCAAGATTTTTCAAAACTAAACATAAGTGAACTACAAGTTGACCTTCTCAACACTGACCAGTCCCCAATCTGCTAGACAAATGATGTAGAGAACGCACTAACCTTTCTTGTAACCACCCTACAGGAAATGCATACTACACACATTCACATAAAAAAGAAGGAGGGTATGAGGCTCTGTAGCCAATATGGGTTCACAGTAATCTATTAGCCACCATGAGAGGCAAGGATAGGACCAGGGCAGCTGCAAAGAAAAATAACCGACAATCCAACTGGGAGGAATACAGAAGGCAAAGCAATGTCTGCAAGAAAGCAATATGAGCAACGAAAAGGGCCTTCTCCAATCCGCTGCTACAGAAATCTATCAATGATGTCCGTGTTTTTGGAACCATATAAAATCATTCATGGGACAGGGCAGAAACTCAACGATGGCGGACATGACATTGGAAGGAACAAACTGTAATAATATTAATATAATCACAAAGGCACTAAACTCCCACTTCTCAGACCTCTCTAAGTATGAGAAGCTTACCAGCCAGTCCTCTGCTGTAACCACCCGACTACATGGAACTGGCTGCCACATCGCTTAGCCTTAAACAGGTCACCATGATGGAAGTACTAAGTTTAATGAGAAAAACCCCGGCATACAGATCGGCCAGGTCAGATGGCCTAATACCCAGGTTCCTTAAAATAGTGGCCCCAGTCATAGCCGCTCTGGTGATCAGGATTTTCAACCTATCACTCAGTACAAAGACAGTACCCTTGCTCTAGAAAATTGCACGAGTTGTCCCCATAAACAAGAAAGGGGATATCAAGGACATGAATAACTACAGACCAATTACCATATTACCTACTCTAAAAAACCTACTTGAAAAAGATTTAGCCACCAGGTTATGGAATACATTCAGTGGAACAACTTACTCCAGCACAACATGGTTTTAGGAAGGGTCACAGCACCACCACAGCTCTCATCTGACTCACAAACAATGTAAAAATGGCCATGGACAAGGGATTATACACGGGCAGTTTTTGTTGATTTATCAAAAGCGTTCAACCTGGTGAACCACACCTTACTACTATCAGAACTGGCTATGCTTGGTTTCTCTCAAGGCTCTGCCTCCTTGTTTGACAGCTACCTCACTGGATGAAGGTAATTCATACAAATTGATAAATGCAAATCTGATCTCTCTTCTACCAGCATCGGAGTACCACAAGGATCCATTCTCAGCCCGTTGCTCTTCTCTCTGTTTGTAAACAGGATGCCAAACCTGTTGGGTTCCAACTCCACTATCCTATATGCAGACAATATGGTTTTGTACACCAGTGCCAAGGACATAACCTCAATAAATTCTACACTAGAGGCAGATTTTGTGTGTCTACATACATGGCTAACACAACAAACTACTACTGATTGCAAAGAAAACAGTTGCCACGCTGTTTGGCTCAGCACCCAAGATCAACGCCAGTGCGTCCACTCTGTCAATTCCAGGCCTGGATGGTATGCTGCTGGAAGTGGTAGCTACCTTCAGGTACCTGGGTATAACACTTGACCCCTCGCTGGAGTTTACTCAGCACGTAGCTAGCACATGCAAAGCTGTAAATTCAAAGCTGTGGTTGTCCCATATAACTGGACCCTCTTTAAACATAGCAACTAAACTGGCCATTACGAGGGGGTTCTAAGGCTAGCCTAACATATGGTATAATGATGTACCATGATGCAGCAAAGGTACTGCAAACGGACACTTGCTATAGTGGACCACTCCCCATGGACGGCAGACTGCAGGAGCCACCAGGTAGCGATCCCTGTTCTCAGCTACCCTCCAAGCTCTAGCCCGCCTGCGCTTACGCAGCTCCCCACCACCCCACCACACTACCCTTGGTCGGTTCCTCCTTATATAGTGGTAACCCCGTGAGCTGTTTTAACCAATCAGCCCACTTTCCCATTAGTTCCCTATACTCTTCAGCCACTAGAGGCCACCGCAGCACAGTTTCCGTTCTCCACAAAGTAAAGTGATTCTAAAACCAATTCAATTATATAGCAAGAATGCAAAGTATTAAATATGCAGTTTTTAGCTCTCACGATTTTTATGCTTTGCCTCTCCCTATCCTCCTTTCCACCATCAGCCCATCACACTCTGCCTGTGTCCTTGCCATACCTCCCTAAAGCCTCCTTATCACCCCCCCCTCCACAGCAACAGTGGAGCTAAACATGTCGCCATGGCCCAACTGGTCCCTGGGGCCTCTATCCTCCACCCTCTCTCCCATGGGTTTGCCCGCTCTTTGTCCCTCCCAGTGCCGCACCTATACCTATTGTGGCTGCATATCACCCCTCTCGACACTGAGAAGTCTCCAAAGACTTTACGCCTACCAAGTCACTCCCTGGCCTCCTCCTCCTCTAGCGGGGACATTAGATGTAATCAGGACCAACTGCACCAATGCTGCTAAACAACCCACAACTGCGCCCCTCCGAAGGACTTAAGATTGTCCAACTAAACATATGCAGCATCCTAAACAAAAGTTGCTGCCTTACAAACCACTGTCTCACTCACTGCCCTGACATTTTAATTATCACCGAATCCTGGTTAAAACCTCACAACCAGGATGCCGATTCTCTATACCTGGTTTCGCCTGATCCGCCAGGATAGACAGGGCTGAAAAGAAGATGGCGGCATTGCCATGTACATCTCCTCTGCTCTTCAATTTTCCTGTATCACTGCGCCCCCACACAACCTATTGATTCCCTCCTAGTCAAAATCTCATTAACTCATTCCATCCCAATTTATATTGCTGGATCCTACTGCCCACCTGTAACCCCACTGGGTAACATCCTCGACCATCTCGGCACCCTAGGGTCCCTTACGATTGGGCGGCCAGACTCACATACTTGGGGATTTCAATCTCAATTGGCTAGACAAGGGGCCTCCAAAGCTCGGCAACACATAAATGCCCTAAATTTGTCCCAGCAAATAGCTGAACCGACTAGCCTAAACCACAAGTCCAACAAACATACCCTCCTGGATTGGGCTCTTACCACCCACCCTCATCGGATCTTTCAAGCGGGCCTTCTACCAGACTCCCTTAGTGACCACCATATGATCTACATGGTGTGTAAAATCTATCGACCCTCTGCTCCCCCACCCCGGTCACTCCTCACTAGAGTTTATAAGTCCCTTGACCTGCCTGCACTCCTAAACGACCTTACCAGTATTGACTGGTCTTCCATCTCAAAGGCCCCCTCCATTGATGATGCTTTGCACTTCTTCTCCTCTAATTTCCTCTCCATCTGGGACAACCATGCTCGACTCAGGCGATCCCGAGTTAGAGGAACCCACTTGCCCTGGATTACAACAAGCCTGATGCAGCAACTATGAACCAGAGACCGCGCCTGGAAAAATTTCAAGGCTTCAGGTAGTCACATGGCACAGCGCCACTACCGGTCACTACGAAATGCATGCACCAGGCTCGTGAGGCAAGCCAAATCTAATTATTTCAAAAATGCTTTGAATAATAGTTTCGGTCACCCAACTCAATTCTGGAAGTCCATAAATCCCTTCTCTCTCCCACGGCCCAAACCCCACCCCTCACTTAACATTGCAGGAAAAACAACTCGGATCCCAGCATGGTAGCCTCCAATTCAATTCTTACTTCTCCACTGCGCATCATCCCTTCTTTCCTCCTTTCCCTTCCCTTCCCCACCCACCTCTCCCCCTACTGTACCCTCCTCAGCTCCGTTCTCCCTATGCCCTGTATCACCAGCTCAGGTGCTAAAACTACTGAGGTCTCTCAGCCCTGACAAAGGTAAATGTCCCTCTGGCCTCGACTCCAAAATGCTCCTGCTCTCTGCACCTGCCATAGCTCACCCGCTAACCCTGCTGTTCAACCTGTCTTTAAACTCGGTGCAGTCCCCAAAAGTGGAAACAAGCCACTGTCATTCCCTTCCCAAAGGAGGACCTCTCCTCACCTTCCAACTACCGCCCTATATCCTGCTCCCCCATTCTGGCCAAACTTCAAGAACGCCTGGTCCTTTCCGAACTCCACCACTATCTGGAGTCGATAAACTTCTTAACTCCTTACCAGGCGGTTTCAGGAAAAATCACTCCACCACCACCTCTCTCCTCCGGCTCTAACGCTATCCTCACAGGTATGGACAAGGGAATTAACAGCTGCCATATTTATTGATCTGGCAAAGCGGTTTGACACCATCTCCCACCCCTTGTTGCTGGCTAAACTGGCTCCTAGCCGGCTGTCGGCTGCTGCAAATAACTGGTTCCACTCATACCTGACTAACAGGTCCCAATCTGTCCATAGGCTCGGCTACATCCACTACTCCCAGTCACCAGCGGAGTCCCCAAGGGTCGGTTCTCGGCCCAATACTGTTCTCTGTATTTCTCAATGACCTGCCAGCAGCCTGTCCAAACACGACCCATCCACATGTACGCTGGCGATCACGGTGTTGTTAGCCTCTGGCCCATCCTCCAGTGCTGTGACAGCCTGCCTTCAGAAGGATTTTGACTCCGTCAACGTTGGCTTATCTCAAACCAGCTAGTCCTAAACTCAAAAACTATCTCCCTCACCTTTGGCTCCGGCCCAAACTCACACGGCTTACTGAGCCACCAAAGTTCTTCACCCTGGACAGCTCCCACTGGAGGCCTGCACCTCCTTTAGTTATCTAGGCGTCTGGCTAGACCAACACCTAAACTTCTCTGCTGCCCGTTGATGTTTTACACAAAATATTGAACCCTATGTTGGGAGCCCTCTACCGAAATAAAATGGCATACCCCTGCCAACCAGGCAAGAAATAGTCAAAAATGATCCTCCCTATATTGACATGGTGACACAGTTTACTACGCAGCCCCTCAAACCTCCCTAGCAAGGCTTGACCCCCTATCCAACTCCTTCTGCCGTTTTTCGCTTGACCTCCTTCCCAGCACCCACCACTGTGTCCTATACCAATCCTTGAACCTCACCTCTTTACACAACAGAAGATCATGTCACTGCGTTAGAACCTCGGCAAAGTTCTGGTCAAAATCACTCCCATCCTATCTGTCAGCCTCCCTAACTGCCCTACCCCCACCGTCCTACGCACTCCGTAACAGCCATGTTAGGCTCCTGCATATCCCGCATAGATCCACCCGGTCCGGTCAGGCAGCTTTCAGCTTTAGGTTACCCAAACTGTGGAATTCCCTGGCAGCCGATATTAGACACTCCACAAGTACTCCCCAACTAAATGCCCTTCTCAATTCGCACTTCTACCACCTGCTCCTGCAACCCCCTAACCCCTCACTCCTGTACCTGCCCAGGTAATGAATCAAGCCTGTTCTCTCCACTGTTTCTGACCTACTCATAGTAAATCACTGTATACTGTACAATAAATGTGCCTACCCTCAATTTATTCCATTTTATATTATGTATATTTACCCACTGCTGTTCTACTACTCTTATGTATGTTTTCTGACTGACCATACCATGTTCCACTGTATTGTTTTGTGCAGATTGTATCATGTCCCCACTGTAACCCCAAAACCCCAGGGCGCATCTGGAATCGAGCAGTACTCTGCTCAGCATGCCTTCCTGGTAAATCTCTTAAATAAATAAATAAATATAAATAAATAAATAAATAAATAATGACATCTGCCAATTTGCTCTGTCAGTCCCCAGATGCACACACCACTGTATACTTTACTCAAGTCTGGGCTGGCTCTCTCCAACCTCCTACCGTATATACACTGCTAGAGGTATGATAGACAACATCATCAGAACTGAAAATACAAAATCACACATGCCCACACAATGCAAAGCATCATGGGCTGCATATGCAAATCACCACAGAATGTTATGCTGGTTCAACTTTAAGCAGAATTGCGTGGTGCCGAAAGGCCTCTCACACAGTTTGCAAAGGATGCTAACAGATGACATAGACACGTGTTTCGTCCTACCAGGACTCATCAGTATGCCTCGTCTGTTTGACACCCCAGTGGAATGAACCAGTTACCCTAAGACGGTCTGTCTGGGTTATGTTGTGGTGAACCCATTAAAATAAAAAAACTGTTTAAAAGACAAAGAACATCTCTGCGCAAACACGGAGGCAAGGGTTACCCCAGAGGGCATTTGGCTGGGAAGCCAAGTTTCAAGAAAATACAAAATCACACATGCCCACACAATACAAAGCATCATGGGCTGCATATGCAAATCACCACAGAATGTTGTGCTGGTTCAACTTTAAGCAGAATTGCATGGTGCGGAAAGGCCTCTCACACAGTTTGCAAAGGGTGCTAACAGATGACATAGACACGTGTTTCGTCCTACCAGGACTCATCAGTATGCCTTGTCTGTTTGACACCCAGTGGAATGAACCAGCTACCCTAAGACGGTCTGTCTGGGTTATGTTGTGGTGAGCCCATTAAAATAAAAAAAATATTTAAAAGACAAAGAACCTCTGTGCGCAAACACTGAGGCAAGGGTTACCCCAGAGGGCATTTGGCTGGGAAGCCAAGTTTCAAGAAAATACAAAGTCACACATGCCCATCATCAGAACTGGTTCACCAGAGGCCCTGGCCAACATGTTAAACAATGCACCACAGACCTACCTGCTGAGGACTGCAGTAAAGTCTCCCCTTGGAATACCTAAAAGCGTCATGAAAATGTGAGAACAAGATTTTGCTGTGCCTGCCCCCAAGCTCTGGAACTTACCTGTCAGGCAATCCAGGTCGCACCAGACATTTAAAAATTAGCTCCGTGCCTCCCTCCTAGGTTTGGACAGATGCACATGAGATCTAACCCCCGGGGCACATGCCTAGCCTATTCCTACTTAGACTTAAAGCACTTTTTCTGTACACATCTGGTGTGTTCCTTCTGGACGATTGTATAATCTCCCTGGTTTGAAGCATTGTTAGTGAGGTCTTGCACTGCTGAAATGACAGATATGTTATTAATACTTGCAATGTTTTGGGCGTTTACATAAGCTGTTTTCCTCTAACTGTAATTGCTCACCCTCCACATCTCTGAAATGTCTCTTTTGGTATTCAGAATTCGCTACTCTGTTGCTGAATTTCATGTAATGTAATGTAATGTCTCCCTGAAAAGCTTTATCCTTTTGTATGCAACTCTCCTGGGTCATGCCTGAAAATAGGCAAATCTTTGTCTAGCACACTTACCCAGTAAACAAAAACTAAATAAATAAAATCATGTTCTTGTCATAAACATAGAAACATAGAAATTGTCGGCAGATAAGGACCGCCAGGCCCATGAAGTCTGCCGGAAAGCTCTACACCAGTTTGTAGTCTCTGACCCTAACTGGTCAATGGCATTTCACTCCACCTTTTCACCTCTAAGGTACCCTTATGCGTAGTTCATGTGTATATAAAACCCTTCACTGTGCTCTCCCCACCACCTTCTGTGGCAGTCTGTTCCATGAGTCCACCACCCTCTCCGTAAAGAAAAACTTCCTCACATTTCCCCTCAGCCTACCACCTTCCAATTTCATGTCATGTCCCCTCATTCTTGTACATCTCTTATATTGGAAGATGTCTCCCCCTTGCACCTTGTTTATGCCCTTAAGGTACTTGAGTGTTTCTATCATGTCCCCTCCGATCCCACCTCTCCTCCAACGAGTACGTAGTGAGGTCCTTTTGTCTCTCCTCATATGTTTTCTGGTGCAAGCCTGTACCATCTTAATCACCCTTCTCTGGACTCCCTCTAACCTGTCAATATCCTTATGAAGGTGCTGCCTCCAGAATTGCAGAGAGTACTCTAGGGGAGGCCTCACTAGTGTTTTGTACAATGTTTGAACAATTAGTATGGCGCTATCAGGAGCAGCACCATGTTTACTGGATATGGCCTACAAGTACGGCCTCACATTATTTTATTCTTGAAGACTTTATTAAAACAGAATCATTTTCCCCTTGAGCTTCTTCTGTTCACATTGTCTATTCTCTGAAGGTGACATCACAACTTGTTATCAAGAAAATAATTTGGATGTCACCAACAGAGGACAACAGTTTTTAGGATGAACAAGCAACAGGCACAGATTAATCAATCAATCAATCTTTATTTAGCCAGGTGAAACTCCACTGAGCAAGCTCATTTTCAAGGAGGGCCTGGTAGGTACAGAACAAATAATACAGTAGCACAATAGAACATATAGCACAAATGAGCACAGTAATACAATACATAGCAATAAAAACAAGGTACAAGGATAATCAATGAGGACCGGTTGTAAGGTGAAGCCTCATCCCAGTAAACAGTACAGCAGAGAGGTGGAAGCAAGTCAGCACCAATTAAGTTGAAAAGGCCAAGAACCTCTTTTCATGCCAAAGTCCTTAGTAAAATGGAACAGAATGGCCTGAAATTCAAGTTTTAGGGAACGTTATGAGGTTTGAGCCTTTCTGATGCCAATAATAATTTATTTTGCAGGAAACTGGCAAAAAAGTACAATTTCCCAATATTCTTTAAAACAAAAGAAATACCAATCTTTCCCCAGCAGGTGGTGCTTGGGCACTGTGTTTGGAATCTTTCGTAGTGAAGAAACTTTCCTAGTGGAGGCTTTTCATATTGGCCTTATTTACGTTTTTCCTATAGGAGGATTCTGTTTTTTTTGGTGCTGGGACAATATTTATATAGCAAATGTTCTGCTGGTCTAATGAAAGGGGTCACTTGTGCTTCCAGATTCATAGACTTGAAGAGCAAAAATCGGCCTGGTGTGAAAATGCAATGTTTTGTTTTTACCAGGAGAGACACACTAAGCTGAAAGCTTGTTTATAGGCGTGACCTGGGAGCACAAGAACGTTAAGTGACTTGCTCAGGGTGAACAGAGCATGCAAGTGGGGGCTGTAGGATTCAAACCCAGGCTTGCAACTCAGAGCCTTAAACCACTGCGCTATACTGCCTCCTGATGAGTAGTCTGTAAATGTGGTTACTGTTGCTACCTCCAATGATTGATTATACACACACACACACACACCACAATTGTCACATAATGCCAGGTTTTGCTCAGGAAATGTAATGTGTATCTGGAGCAAAAATTCTTCTATTTCCAAGTTATTAGAAATAATTCCATGAGTATACCCCCACCACCCAACACACATTTTAATAACATTTCTGTACTTTTTTTTTACTTCTATTTATTAAACGTTTTCCATACAGACATCATAACTGAACATTATAAACATATGCCTGGTCCCACCACGAATGCCATCAAGACTGTGTGTTGCTCATTATACCTCTTATTGTGTCCACTTTTGGAATCTATGCCTTAAGAAAAACAAAAACACACTGAAGACTGTGCAAAGAAGGGTGACAAAAATGATACAGGGCAAGCAGGGGTTTTGTATGAGGGGCACTTGGAAACACTTAATATGTTCTCACTGAAAACTAGAAGGGAGAGGGGGGACATGATAGAAACTTTCAAGTTCCTGAGAAGAATTAATAAGGTGCCCTGCTCTGAACTGTTCAACAATGTTTCCAGCTCAAATACTAGAGGGCATGAATGGAAGCTGCAGAGAGGGAGCTTCAAAAGGGAATTTAGAAAACACTATTTCTCTGAAAAAGTCATTGAGCTTTGAAATAGGCTGCCAACAGAGGTGGTGGAAGCCAGGACGGTGATAGCTTTAAACCGGAGCTGAGATAACAACAATACTTGAATAAAAATCTGTGGAAATTGAATTGGTAGGGGTCAGAAGGGAGATTAGGTCCTGGGATCTGAGAAGGTCTCAGGAAAAATTTGGGAAGACTAGATGGACCACTGGTCTCCTGCCGTCAATTTTTCTGTTTCTATGTAGTACAATACTTCATTTTAGTTAGGGTTTATGAACAGACTGGATGGACCAGTGATCTTCTTCTGACTTCATTGTCTATGTTTCTATTGCTCACTGTAGAGACACATACATTGTACCTAGCATATGTCAGAGTGGAACTAACCACCTACAACATAACATAATACATATTACTGTATTAAAACCATCTTTTCAAACCCTTACAGCCTGATTAAACTTTCCCTGAAGTAATTCATTCCTGAAATCACCATGTTTCATGTGCCTGTTTTGTAGGAGCTTGCTCTTACCCCGTTACCCTAATCATAGCTGCTTCTTTTGGGTAAGGGGGCAACATAGGGCCCCCAAATGTCTCTCAAATTTGTCTCCCAAGCCCTTGAGTTCATATGTCATGTGCTCCAGCAACTGGACCTTCGGCACCTGCTCCTGCCACATGCCTAGTGTAGGTGGGTCAGAGTAGACCCAGGTGTATACATTTCCTGGCCATATGTGGCATTATTCTGACCTTCCTGGGGTAGACCACCCAGTCTTTTCCTGTATGATCTTCCACCCCAAACAACATCAACAGGGGAAAATCTAAGTAGAACATAAATGTTAGCCTGTCCATTCTGAGAAACTGAGGACTGCATTAAGTGGATTCATGAAGTGCAGAGCAACAGAGTGGGGGGAGGATGAAAAGCACGACCCCAGAGGTGTGTGAATTTGAATAGTGACCCAGAGGGGGATTGGAACAGTAATCCATTTGGAGTGGGGATGGGAAGAGTGCCCCAAGGTGGGAGGGGGACTGTGACTTTTTGGTCAGGGGGAATGGGAGAGTGAATATAGGGGGATGGCAACACTATTGTGGGAGGGAATAGGAAGAGTGACCCAGGAGGGGGTTGGGAAGAATGATCCAGGGAGATGTGAAGAGTGACCCAGATGGGGATGGAAAGAGTGACCCAGGAGGATGGGAAGAGTGACCTAGGAGGGATGGGAAGAGTGACCTAGGAGGGATGGCAAGAGTGGCCCAGGAGGAGGGAATGGGAAGGGTGACCCAGGAGGGGGGAATGAGAAAAGTGACCTGGGGCGGATGGGAAGAGTGACCTTGGAGGGGGGATGGGAAACAAATGTCACAGCAAGTAGTCACCTCTTAGAGGGCTGGAAACAGGTGTTTGGAGCATACGGTATCCGCATGCTGCACAAGCATGGCGCTGCACACATGCCAACTTAAGGGGCAAAGGAGAAACAGGAGGAAAACAACTTCAACTAGTATGATGTTATTCATGATCTACACCAACAACTTGAGTTGCACTATTAACAATGCCAAGTTGCACTTCTGTGCTGATGACACTGTGCAATACACCTCAGGAACCAACATAACCTGGCGAGGAATGAAGCAAGATGGGGGTTGAGGAGCACTAGGCACAACTAAAGGGTGGCATACTGTACTAGAGGTGACAAATCAGTGCATTAGGCTAAGAAACAAGGGTAAGAGAAGGAACAAACCACTATAGTTCTCAGAGGGGGGTGGCAGAGAAAATAAGGGCCAAAAAGGTGGCTTTCAGAAAATACTAGGTAACACAGAAGGAAGGGGGTGGGTCAGTGTACCTAGATGTATAGAGGAAAGCAGGGAAAGCAGTTAGGAGTGCAAAGGCACAAACCAAGGAGAGATTAGCACAGACAATAACGAACAAGGACAAGACATTCTATAGATACATTCATGAAAGAAGGGCGGCCAGGGCTGGGATTATAAGGCTCAGAGGGGAGAAAGGGGTGTGTCTGTGGAGGGAGACCAAGAAAAAGCATCAACACTGAATAAATACTTCTGTTCAGTATTCACTGAAGAGGGGAAGGGACAGGGACCACAGCTGGGCATCAGAAACAACATAGAGAGGGAGATGAACACCAATCCATTTACAGAAGGGAAAGTCCAAGAAGAACTCATGAAACTGAGGGTGGACAAAGCAATGGGACCAGATGGTATACACCCTAGGATATTAAAGGTACTATGGATGGTGCTAGTGGCACCACTGGCAGCCCTGTTTAGTGAGTCACTCAATACAGCAGTGGTTCCAGAGGACTGGAAGAGGGCACATGTAGTTCCTCTTCACAAGAGTGGAAACAGGGAGGAAGGAGGAAACTATTAGCCGGTCAGCCGCATCTCAGTGGTGGGCAAGATTATGGAAGCACTGCTTAAGGAAAGGATTGTGGAACACTTGGAATCCAGCAGAGCACAGAATCCAAGGCAGCATGGATTCAGAGCAGGAATGTCATGTCAAACAACTCTGATAGAAGTTTTTGACTGGGTGACAAAGGAGGTGGATCAGGGGACACTGGTGGATATTACCTACCTCAATTTCAGCAAGGCCTTCAACACCATTCCACACAGAAGACTGGTTAACAAGTTGGGTAGTCTAGGCGTGGGCAGCAAAGTGTAGAACTGGGTTAGACATTGGTTTGGGGACAGAAAGCAGAGGGTGGTGGTTAATGGGATCCAATCTGCGGAAAAGGGGGTGACCAGTGGGGTGCCTCAAGGATCCACCTTGGGGTCGGTCCTTTTTAATGCCTACTTTAGTGACATTGCTGCAGGGCTGGAGGGGAAGGTTTGCCTATTTGCAGATGACACCAATTCTGCAACAGGGTAGACACTCCAGGGGAGGAGGGGTTGAGCAAATGAGAAGGGACCTAGGAAAGCTGGAAAATTGGTCTAATGTATGGCAATTAGAATTTAATTCAAAGAAGTGCAAGATCATGCACCTGGGGTGCAGAAACCCTACGGAAAGTTATAGGATGCGGGGGAGTTGCTGACGGTTACCAGGGAAGAAAGAGATTTAGGGATCATCATCTCAGATGACCTAAAGGTGTCCAAACAGTGTACAAAGGCTGTGGGGAGAGCCAGTGGGATGTTGGGGTGCATAGGAAGGGGTATCACCAGCAGAAGAAGGGAGGTGGTGATGCCACTGTACAAAATGCTGATGAGAACTCATCTGGAGTATGGTGGGAGGCTGCGTCTTCGTAAGTACATGGTGTGGAGGCAGTTCATCGAAGGACAACAATGATGGTGCAGGGCTTGCATCAGGAGACATACGAGTGGAGATTCAAAGACCTCAATATGTATATACTGGAAGAGAGGTAGGTGGAAATGGGGAGATATGATAGAAATCTTTGAGTATCTTAAGGGTATAAACAAAGTGCAAGTGGGTGACATCTTTCAGTACTGGAGGTGTACAAGGATGAGGGGGCATGATATGAGATTGGAACGAGGTAGGATAAAGGGGAATGTGAGGAAATGTTTCTTCACAGAAAGGCTGGTAGATGCATGGAATAGCCTACCCCTAGAAGTAGTGGGTGCTAGCACAGAGGAGGGATTCAAACATGCATGGGAGAGGCACAAGTGAACCCTAGAGGCGGGTAGGAAAGGCTAAAGCCAATGACCAAGTAGGGTCAGCGACCACTGATGCAGGCAGGAAATACGGGCAGACTGGGTGGGCCTAGCAGTCCTTATCTGCCGTCAAATACTATGTTACTATATATAACACTGGCGTGCTAAGAGCTACAAGCAGTGTTCAACACACTACAAATATTACACTTCAAACTATTACTCAATGCCAACAAAGCCAAGGTAATGTGGTTTATCAAAACAACCCCCTGCCCCTCCCATCAGTGCGTTGCATTACTCGGAGAACACCTAGAACTAGTGTCAAGTTACAAATGCCTAGGAGCATGGATTGGCAGCAAGCTACCCTTCCTGGAGCACGTTGATACAATTTGCAAAAAGCTGCATGTCAGACTTGGATTCTATTACAGGACTGGCAGTTTTCCCATGAACATCAGGAAACGCCTTGTACATGTGACCTTTTTACCAATAATAGACTAAGCTGACTTAATCTGTAGTTGCTGCACTATGAAGTGTTTAAACATACTCAACATACTTTATCACAGAGCACCGAGGTTCACTATGAATTTACTACCACTGACTTACCACTACAACCTTTATGCAGCAGATGGGTGGCCCTCCCTACCAATAGGAGGTTACACAGTGTTTAAACACGGGTTTGCAAGATGTTGACTAATACTTTACTGTGATATATCACTGAACTCTTCAGTAAGTGCCCTTGCTCTTATGCACTTAGGAAGAGCAGTATTATTCTCCTAGACACACCTAGGCACTCTACACAATATGGAAACACTGCCATGTAATATCATTCCAGTAGCCTGGAATAAGCTACACAGCATATTTAAATTTAGTTCCCTGGTTGGAAGAAATCACTTCAAAATCCTCATTGATAACCTATAGTCTGAAATATGTTCATATAAATAGTGTAATACCTGTCTTAACTAATTTTAAACAAAATCCTTGAGCCAGACAAGTTGCCGTTAGGTATCTCTTGCATGGTTATGTAACCTAGCTGAGTCCTATCATACGCCGATGGCAGCCCCACGGTATATTGCTCTGCTTTACTATTGTAACTCAATATGTGGTGTTCTGTACCTATTGTGTATTATATACATGTCTTATCACACTGTAATGGCCACCCCATGGTATATTGCTCTGCCTTGTTATTGTAACTAAAACTCTGCCAAATTTATACCTATTGTGTATTATATCTGTGTATTGCCTCACTGTGTTTTATCTGTATTCCTGTCTTACTCTGGACCTCCTTGTGAATAAGCTTGCTCGATTGAATCTTTTCCTGGTAAAACAAATGAAAGCAGGCACCCTGCAGACTCCGCTCCACCAACCACCAACTTCGGCACTAACTCACCAACACAAAGAGGTGCTGAAGTACATGGGTGAGTCCCAGATAAGCTGGGTGACGGGGCTAGGGGTTGCTGTTTTTGAAGGGGGCTAGTTGGGATGGACAGGTGGGCAAACACATGATGGAAAAAAATAGATGATGAAGAAATAAAATGCGGTGTGTACTTTAGACAGTTAAGGACAGAAAAAGATGGAGTCCATGACATCTGCACTGATATCCCTGTGTTGCTTTCATCTGCTTTTACTGAGTTCCTCCCACCCTGCCTCCCTTTTATAACATCCAATCAAATGTTTCTCCATTACGCTGTCCTCCTGGGGCTACAGACAGTCCTCTGGGACTGCTTGGCCCTGGGACAACAGCAGGACCAGCAAACAGATCAGGGGCACAATATTCAAAATTTTGCACTGAGTGCAAAGTGTTTGCATGTGGATTGCGCCCTATTTGTGTGGGGTTGCAATATACAAAAGATTAGACAGCACCAGCGCAACAGTGTAGCACCAGTGCAAAAAAAGTATGTATGTGCGGTGCTGAAGGGCGGAGATATGAATACAGGCACAACGGTATATTCAGTACTCTAGCAATGTGCAACATGTGCTAGCGGGGTGCAAGATACCACCTATAAAAAGGTAGTCTAAACTCTGGGCAAAACAAGGACAGGGGTGTGGACACAGCAGCAACAGGCAGCATGATATGCAACAACAGATTAATGGTGCACCTCATGGTCGCAGTCATTGAGGAGGATGAGAAGGAAGAAGACCACCCTGGGCCACTCCGCAGGCCAAGGAGGAGGTATGCTGCAAATAGAATGCACTGACCCCAAGTGTCCCTTGAGAGACTCACAGATAACCACCTTGTGGAATGGTATTGTCTCAGTAGGGCCCTGCTGCAGTAGCTCTGTGAGCTCCTGCATGCACAGCTGCAGTCTACCATCCAGCACAGCCATGCCATGTCAGTAGAGGAAAAGGTGACAGCTGCGATGTGTTTCCTAGCCACTGGGACCTTCCAGACACCAGTTGAGGACACCATCAGAATGTCACAGTCTGACACCTTGCGCCTCCTGGCCTGGTTCCTAGATGCCCTGCTTCCACGTGCTGGTCACTGTATTTCCCAGCATGACAACGGAGCGCAGACAAACAATGCAGCAATTCTATCGTGTTGCACACATACCAGCAGTAATTGGTGCCATTGACTGCACCCGTGTTGCCATCCGGGCACTCCCTGGTGAAGTGGGATACACCTTCCTGAACAGGAAGGATCACCACTCCATAAATTGCCAGGTGGTCTGTGATGCAACTGGGTGCATCATCAGTGTCCTAGTATGGTACCCAAGCAGTGTCCATGATGCTTTCAACTGGCACCTGTCACAGTTGTGCCAGGCATTTGAGGGTGGCCAAATACCCAGTGAACATCTTATCAGTGAGTAAATGCAGCAGGCCCCCCACAATCCCACCACAGGGGATACAGTGCCACAATACAGCAACCTTATGAGGCATAGAGGAAGGGTGTAGCGGTACACAGGAAGACCAATACAGTAGAGGCTGCCAAATGGACTGAGTCAGCTACACTGTGAACATGTGCTACAGTGCTAACATTTGTTTATGTGTCCTACAGTGGATGGCCTATTCATTATGACCTTGGCTCCTTACACCAGTTCTTCAGCCAGCAAATGTGGCAGAAGACACATACAATGGGGCACACCACGCAACACGTAACATCATTGAGTGTGTCTTTGGCATGCGCAAAATGCGCTTCAGATGCTTGGACCGTTCAGCTGGTACCATACAATATACCCCTCAGAAGGCATATTGCATATTCCTAGCCTGTTGTATGTTACACAACATTGGACTCAGCTGTGGAATACACCTGCCAGAACTTAAAGAAGCAAGCAAATCTTTATTTATATAGCGCCTTTCAAAATCAAGGCGCTGCACTCAATACATACCACAATGTGTAAAACAATCAGCAATATAAATTATTTAAAATTAGTCAGTCTGGGAAAGCCAAGGAAAATAAATACGTTTTTAATATAGATTTAATACTGCAGGTGGTCAGGCATTCTCTTAACTGACGAGGTAGAGAATTCCACTGGGGCGGTGCTGCAAATGAAAAAGCACTAGTTCCAGAAGTTTTTATGTGAAGACTGGGAATCTCCAGTAATCCCTCGTCAGCGGTTCAGAGAGAACGGTTGGGGAAGTAGGGAATCAGGAGATCTTTCAGGCAGTCGGGTCCCTGCTTGTGTAGGGCTTTAAAGGTAAGCAAGCCGACCTTGTGGAACATGCTGACAGTGATATGGAGCCAGAGGGCATGAGACAGTGGACTAGCTTAATAGGCATGACCCACACATGGCCAGGAGGTCCAGGAACATCGGGCAAACTTCATCAGAACACTAACAGGGATGGGCAGGTGTGTGAAAACAACATGGACAACATCCATGCTTCCAATATTGTATTGCCATAATATGTACAAGCAAACAACATGACATGAATGTAGACAACTTACAAAAGAAACACAGGTTGAAACAGTGGTGTTACAGGGATGAGGTGGGGTATGGGAACGTACAGCAGGGGGCATGGGAAGGGTGCATATGAGACAGGGGAATGTCAGGTGCAGCTCCCAACATCAAGGCCTCCTCCCACCATGAGTAAAGACAGATGACTGGCAACGAGTCCATGTAGGAGGGGTCATGTGGACTGAGGAGGTGTAGGGTGTTGTCTGTGGGGATGGTGATACCCAGGGATGGCCACAGCCATGCCTTGGGCTGGGTGATGCCAAGCCCAGGTGTCATCCAGTGGTTCAAGAAGTGCCCATGGACAACGCTGTTGTAGCTCTGCTGGCTGACCCCGACCTGCCACTATGTATGGTTGATGTATGCCGGGGGAAAGTATCCGTACAACAACGGCGTGCACCGGTGTTGTGTTGCTGTCTGGCCAGACCAGCCTCCCTCTCTGTGGCAGTGAGCTTCCTCACTGCCCCAGTCAGTTCCCCAAATACATAGTGGAGGGCATCCAGGACCATGCTTCACACCCCTCGGTATGCTGTTGTGCATGCTGCAAGTCACCATACAGGGTCTCACAGAGGTGGGCCAGTTCCTGCTGCATTATCCTCCTGAATGTGTGTAGCTCCTGTTGTGCAGTGGACTGGGAGGCTACAGCAGACTGGAGCAGCTGCTGATACTCTGTTTGATCCTGTCTCTGGGGGCATTGTCATCTGAGACAGTATGCACCTGTAGGCATGTGTGACTAGTGGGTTATGTGCACCCCACACCCCGGGTGAAAGGTGGTGGTGGCAGTGCCTTGCTGGATGTGGGGACATGCATGAAGTGGTAGAGAGAGGGTGGGGCAACATGTTGGCCACCCACAGACAGCAGTTGAGTGGGTCATGTGGTGCGGGAGCTGGAGGATGTGGAGGCCACACCTGTGGCAGTGCTATAGGGGGTGGTGGTGGTGGTAGTAGAGGTAGAGATGGCATGGATCTCCAGGGACCATGACAGCACAGATGGAACTGTGGGCCTGGCAAGCAACTGTGGCCCCCCGGATGTCAGCCCCTGCCTGGTCAGGAATGTCAAGGGACACCTCTGATGGGGAGAACCCCCCTCCCCAGTGCAGCAATGGCTGCTAGATAATCCCCAGGGGAATGTATGTGTCCTCATCGCTGTCACACAGGTTGTCTAGGACTGTGTCCAAGGACTCCCCCTCCTCCTCATGTGTTGGCTGCCACAGGACACGTGATGTGGATGGGCCTGTGTCCTCCTCCAGGTCAACCTCCACAGCTGTGTCATCACCCTATGCTGTGGACAGAGAAGAACACTGTCAGTGTGATGCACAGTACACAGTGATTCTGTACCAGTGATGACACATGCACACCCCACCATTGCTGTCTATGTCGCACTGTGCCAGCATACAACAGATGACTACAGCCTATACACCCACACATCTAAGGTGCATGCACAACTACAGGTAGAATGTGGACCCTACAGGCATGCCCTCACCCAAGACCAATGTCTCCCACACACCCCACATATGTGCAGACCACCATCCACAGGGATGGCATATGAAATGCACCCAGTTACACAAGTGTCAGCATGCAACAGCACAAGTGGAAATCACCTTGGCAGCCATGACACACACACACTATTGTGCATAGGCACACAGCACTGTATCTGTGTGCAGAGTACTACAAGACTGTGTTTTTGTTGCACATGACGCTAGGCAGGTATTGCAGTAAACACAGCATTAGACTGTGCCATACAGCACACAGGCCATCCCAGTGCACACATGTGTGCACTGGCTAGGGCAGCATTGTACCACAACACTAGCAGAGCTGCACGAATACCCATGCACATCATGTTGGTACACAGACGTGTATTCATATGTCTGGTAGGATGCCACCTGTGTTTCACAACTATTGCCAGCTACACCTTCCACAGCCATGGTCCACAGGTGGACACCAACACCTCCTCCACAATAGTAGAGGCCCACCCCCCTGTGGCATGCATTGCGTGGTGCTGTGCTGCTAGATTATGCTTGGCACAATGCTGTAGGTTGTTCCACCACTACCGCATAGTGTCCACGGAGCATCCCCAGTCACCGACGGTGTTGAACTCTGCAGTGCTCTCACCCCACAACACATGGAATGTGGCATCTTTGGACTTGTGCCATGTCATGCTGTGCTCCCTGGCCTTGTATGCATCCTCCAGGGCCTTCAGCTCCTTCCTCAAGAACTTATGGCTGCTGAGCTGTTCCTGTCCACCAGAAGCACTTGTTGGGGGATGGAGATGGTTCAGTGGTCAGTGACTTTTCTGTACGTTTTGTGTGTGTGTGTGTGTGTGTGTGTGTTTGTGTGTGTGTGAGTGTGTGTTTGTGTGTGTGTGTGTGGTGTGTGTATATATATGTGTGTGTTTGTGTGTGTGTGTATGTTTTGTGTATGTATAGTATATGTGTGTATTTTATGTATATATGTATTTATGTATGTATTTATGTATGTCTATGTATATATGTTTGTATGTATGTATATTTTATGTATATATATACTAGTATATATTTATGTATATATTTATATATATATATATTTATATATATATTTATATATATATTTATATATATATATTATATATTATTTATATATATATATTTATATATATGTCTATGTATATATTTATATATTTATATATATATTTATATATTTATATATATATATATATATACTAGTATATTTATATTTATCTATATATATTTATATATATATATATTTATATATATATATATATATATATATATTATATATTTATATATATATATATATATTATATATATATATTTATATGTATATATATTTATATATATATTATATATATATTTATTTATATATATATATTTATATATGTGTATATATATTTATATATATATATTTATATGTATATATATTTGTGTATGTTTGATGTGTGTGTTTGTGTGTATGTGCTGTGTGTATGTTTGTGTGTGTGTGTGTTGTGTGTGTCTGTGTGTGTGTGTTGTGTGTGTGTGTGTGTGTGTGTGTGTGTGTGTGTGTGTGTGTGTGTGCGTGCACATCTTCCACTATACCAATAGGCCACACGGTGGCAGTGGCAGTGGGTATATGCCCCAGGGATGCATGGGTTGGGAACCCCCACAAAGGTTGTCCATGCCCATCAATGACCCACGCATGTCCATTCTTGAGCCTCGGACAGCTGCCGGTGTATATTTATTTATTGAACTTTGGTAACTGGGTGAGCCCACTGGGATATTACAGTCCCTTTTTTGGGGGTGACCCAGGAAGAGCAATACATACAAAATACAGTGCAATTTACAGAGAAAGGGCAGGTTACACTGGTGTGGGTTACAATTTCCAGGACCACTGGATAACAAAATATAGACATCACATATGTTATGCAGCAACAAAACAGGCAAACACGGTATAATAAAGTTATTTATGCAAAGGTTAACACAGTAAGAACATGCAAAAACAGCGCAGAGCAAACAGCAGCGTACACTGAGGTGACGGTTAGAATAGTACAGTACTCATTCAGGAAGAGAAAAATAGGTTAGAAGAGCAAAGGACCAGCTTCACAAGGTAGATTACAGTACATTTAAGGAAGACTGGAGGAAAGTCATCGGGAGCAGGCACACAGAGAGGAGGCAGTGAGGAGGGATAGCAATAGGGATTTAAATCTGGGAAAGGAGGAATAAGACAGTAAGGGGTGAGACAGGGAGTTCCAGGCATATACAGCAGAGTAGATGCATGATCTTCGGGCCACTGCTAACAACGGTTAGGACATAACACCCTCACCAAAATGTAATTAATAAATAAATAAATAAAAGGCAGGGAGGAGTGTATTTATGAGCAGTTTGTGCATCAGGCAGAGGGTGGCAGAACGAAGTTTAGATTCACAGGTTAACTAACCCAAGGAAGAAAGGATATTGCAATGATGGTAATGGGATTGACCCCCAAAGCAAATGTACCCACCCTGTGATAGGCCTGTTTAAGGCAGGATAGAACTGCATAATAAATAACAAGGGAAGGAACATGGCAGCTGCCCTCTTATGGTGAGAGGCCGATGTGAGATGGGGATGGAAATGGTAAAGCACTCCGAGCTTTTTTTTTTATAGATTTGGTAAGGAGGGTGACATGACCATCAAGAGAAAGTGCTGTATCTAGGGTGACTCCCAAGTATTTAAAGGACTGAACAGATTCAGGAATATCACCATTATGAGTGAGAATCACAAGGGGGAAAATGCTATGTGAAGAGGAGGAAGGATGGGAGAACAACATGCTGTTAGTCTTTATTGTATTCAGAACTAGTTGATGTTCAAGAACCCAGTCCTCAAGAGCATGAATATAATACGTTAATATATTGTTGATCCATCCGATGTCTGAGGAGGAGCGGTAGATAATAGCATCATCCACACAGAGATGCACATGTAACCCCCCTACAAATTGGGTTCCCAAAAGTCTTCCAAGAGCTTGCCTAGTTGCTCAGAACCTGGCTGGTGTTCAGCGTTAAAGCCATTTAAATGTTGTTGCCAGTGAGCACTTTTAAAGCCTCCATGTACTGTATCTTTAAGGGTTGCCTGCTTGCAGTCATAATTAGTTGAAATGGGGGGTGTCTGTGTGTTTCTATGCCCGAGTCCCGCCTGGGCTGCGAGTAATAGCTCCATTCTGCCATCGCTAATTGTGCAGAGGGAGCTCTCTGGAAAGATGTAACTGTTTGCTGATAATTATTTAGAGTGAGAAAGATATTATCTGTTCTAACCTGTCTTAATTGCAGCAAGGACTGTTTCTGTTTAGCTCCACCATTTTGGTCCCGGACTGCCGAATGGGACCAATCAGTACTTGGGACTCTCAAATGGAACCTGCTGAAATGGGGCTGTGTGGAGTGAGACTCTGGGTAATGTAGTTTCTGGACTGTTGGCGCCGTTTTGCATCTGTAGCAGGAGCCCTGATGTGACTGACATCTGAACCGACCAACCAAATTTGGATCTGAGTGAAAGCCCCTGAGCTGTCTGCTGGCAAGCCAGATCTGTGTGGGAAGCTGGGAGAGAAGGAAGCTGGTCTTGTTCGAGCGGTCGTGTTGCGCAGTAGTTTGCACGGTAGAATCGTGGAAGGCATGAATTCCGGCCTGCTTGTTGTTTTCTGCCCTGAGAAGAGAAGAGTGCTTGTTTATTTGGACTGAATTCCGAATTTGGTAAGAACGAAGCAAACTACTGATTTGGGACCAGGCTTAACCTGTAGAAGAACGAGGATTTTGCTGAATGCGATCGGCCTGTCAGGAATTCCAGTCACTTCTGAGCTCCCAGTGTGTGCAGACACTTGCGATCATAGCTGGGGAGTGGGGACCATTTGGCCTGGTACAGGTAGACTTTGGTATATAAATGTACTGTGAACTGAAAGAGAAGTGTGATTTAGTCTGGTTGGGTGCTGCTGGCATGTATGTATGAATGTGCTAAGTGCTGATTGGGGATCGTGGTCTAATTCCCCTCTTGCTGTGAATTGTGTGCTAGTTGCTGGAAGTTGTTTCCCAGCTAAAATCATACTGCATCCATTGTTGCCTAATGCAGATAGGCCCTGCCACATGGGACTTATTTCCCTACCCTGCTGCACAGAGAAGATCCATCAACAAAGGGCCAGCCAGGGGATCAGCCCCCTGCTCCTTGCCTGAACCAGAACAGCGTCGGAGCAACTCGTGTGTGGGCTCTGCTTTCTCTGGCAATCCAGACTGTCCATCCATCCATCAGCCTTCCTGTGTTCCGCCTGGGTACTGTGAGTAATAATCAGGTAGCACCCTGCAACATTTCTTAATCAAAAGTGTGTCATCTGATTCTTGTGTTGTTCCCTTCCAATGAACTGAGCCCTCCAGCTCTGGATTACAAATTGTGTGTGCATGTTCTTTTTCCATCACAGGGCCCAACCAGCTGTGATGCTGGCCTACCCCAGGCAACGGTCCTTGCTAGCTTTTTCCACCATCCTGGGTACCCAGAGAGTGTGACTGATAGGGACTCTGATTGCATGCGCAGCAGTGTGATTCTCAAGTGTGTTTAAGCCAATTAACCCGATTGTCCCCTGTCCTTGTTATAGTCCCCTGAATGAATCAGACCTGTTTTTTTTTCTGCAGTTTACATTGACTCTGGAGTAAGTTTATGTTGAAGGTATTACAGTGTTGCTTTTGTACTGCCTCACCTTATTTTACAGGGGGTCCCCAGAGTCAAGCTGAAGGAACCAGTCCTGGGGGTAAGTGCCAAATATAAGTGTATGTACAAAGCATAGATGGGGTATTGGGAAGGTATATATTGTGTATTGTGTGGACCACTAGTGGGAAAAGAACGGGGGTCACAGTGTCCCAGAGGGCTGTGGCCTGGTTAGCTTGACCAAAACCAACCCTGACCTTTGGGTGGAGGCACCCGTTATCGAATCTAGGCCCCTCAATCTGCTGTTAGCCATGCAGGCAGGGGTAGTAGCCCTTGGGGTAGTGCCACCTAGGGGTTACATCTTGGAAGCACCGCTGGGAGTAGGGTCCCCTAGTAGCCAAAGCTACAAATTGCTGTTAAAAAAAATGGCTACCCCAACAGAAGTGGTTGTACACCAGTTGGTGGGGTGGTGTACTGGGCAGGAGATCGACCCCCAAAATGCTATGCTTATTCTGGATATTCCCCTGGGTACCAATAAGGTCACTGTAGATGGAGTACTTTCCAAGGTTGAATGTTTACAAAACCCTGTGGCGGTGGGTCGACAGGCTAATCTGCTCGCCCAGACTTTCATGGCCTTAGTAGAGTGTAAGGACCCAATAGACAGTTCCAAATGACTATTACCCCAGAAGGAGCTCTCACTGCCTGGAGAGTGATAACTAAATACAGTAAAGATCCTGGGGAGGATGACCCCCCCTCCCCAACACTATCTGAGACTTTCGAGGAGAAATCTGCTAAGTTGCTGCTGGAGGAAGGGAAAACAGTAGCGGACTTTAAGAAACTATTCCTACCACCTGGAAGTGTGCCTTCCCCAACTTTCCCTCCCACTCCAGCCCCTGTCTTTTCACCAACTTCTATACCTGCCTCTCAACCAGCAAGTAGTCATGGACCTTACCATGAGCTCAAGGTATTCTCTGGCATCTGCCCTACCCCTAATGGGGAAGTCGACCTGGAGACCTGGATAGACTGTGCTACTCTTGCGGTACAAGACTGGCAATGTTCAGAGGCTGAAAAAAGGGCCCACCTGGGGGAAAGCCTCCAGGGACCTGTCCAACGAACTTTTCGCTCCTTGAGGTCCTCTGACTCTGATGCAAAAGCCCAAGAGTACATCGTCACCCTTGAAAATGTGTTTGGGGACACCACTAGTGTTGAGGCCTTGAAATGGAAACTTAAAGATGTTAGACAACAGCCAGGGGAATTATTATTTGCCTACATGGACTGATTAGAGGGAATCCTACAAACCATATTTCGGAAGGGAGGCTGGACCTCTAGTGAAGTGGACCGGGTAAGACTGGATCACATACTCTGCTCTGCCCAGCACTCCAGCTGGGTGTTGCTCAAACTGCAACAGCATCAAAGGAAATCTGTTCCCTTGCCCTCCCATGTGTTGATGAAGGAGGTATGGGAGGTTGAGGAAGAAGGTTTTTCAAAGCCTTGAGCAGTCGTATCTGCTACAGCTCCTGCTCCAGGTGCGGGGTTGGCCGCTGACGGCCTGGAGTCACTGAAATCACATCATGGAATCCGAGAACTACATACCAGCCAAAGAGGGATGGCTATGGATGCTCCACCATGGGGCGAACTGCTGAGGGAGTTCAGGGAAACAAAAAACAGTCTCTTTATGAAGGTCACTCCTGTGAGTACAGGCACCGATCCTTATCTGACTGCATCTGCTATGGGGGTGGGGGTGCCCACCCAGGCATCTCCTGCTTACAGCAACTCAAAACTGGATGTCTTGACTATGGAATTTAGAGAATTGATGAGATATATCCAAATGCTCATCACACCACAGACAGAGGTGGCCCCAAGGTTTTCTGTTGGTAGTACCACTGCCCCAGCTTCCAGTGTGATGCCTCGGACACCCCAAACCCCAGAAAGCATATTTTGTCATAACTGTGGGAAGGATGGGCACATGAAGAGAGAATGCTGGTCCACAAAACAGCTAGATAAAGTTGTATATAGGCTTCAAGGAGAGCTTTGGAAAACAAATCAGTGGTTGAGGAGTGCCCAAAATTACCACAGTGAGGGTTCAAGAAGTAGTAACTCAAATCTCTATGTGGATAAATCATCTGTCCAAGCCTCTGCTGCTGTCCCTCCTGAATGGTCCAAGGTGATGGGCCCTTCAACGGAAACCACAGTAAAAGTGAATGGTGTGTCAACCAGAGCCATGCTTGACAGCGGGTCTCAAGTGACTATTCTGTTTCAAGGCTGGTACAGTAAGCACCTGCCTGATGTGCCCCTACAACCCTTGGAAGGTTTACATGTCTGGGGGTTGAGTGAAAAGTCATATCCATACTCTGGGTATATCCGGATCTGGCTGCTTTTCCCTACTTTGGTGACTGGAGTGGCAGAACAAGTAGAGACCCTGGCTTTAGTGTGTCCCCCTATTGGACTATATGATGGGGTTCCCCTGCTATTTGGGACCAATGCTTATATGTTTTGGAGACTGGCCCAACTCTACTACGAGAAACAGGGGCACTGAACCAATAGGGCTCTGAGGATTCCTGCAATGATTAAGAGGGCATATGAGTCATGGAAGAATGCTGATGAGAAGGAAATGGATAAGCCAGTTGGGATTGTATGGAAGAAGGATCCTGAGTCCATGATCCTGGCCCCCAATGCTCAGTGTACCTTACGAGGGGCGGTCCGCTTACGGAAAGATGTTAAGAATAAGATACTCGTGTTGGATGTGCCAGGTGATGGAAAATTGCCAGAAGGGTTGCTGGTTAAGCCCAGTATCTTACCCGCTTGTGACCGTGCCTATGCTCAACGGGTAATGGTTCAGGTTCACAATGTTTCAGACAGAGAAATTCAGGTGAATAGAGGCTGCAGCCTGGCTACTGTACACTGCACAGACACTGAAGTGCTACCCAGCAATAAGTACTCGGGGGAGACTGACAGAGTGACGCCCGACTTGTTTGACTTTGGTGATTCCCCGTTTCCAGCTGAATGGAAGACTCAAATCAGCCAGAGACTTGCCCAGAGAGATAAGGTGTTTTTGCTGAAGGAATGGGATGTGGGATGTGTCCAAGGAGTGGAGCATCACGTACGCCTGCGTGATGAATGGCCATTCTGTGAGAGGTCTTGGCGCCTCGTACCTGCAGATATAGATGACACAAGAAGACACCTGCAGGAGATGGTTGCAGCTGGTGTGATACAAGAATCCAGAAGCCCTTATGCTTCGTCTATTGTGGTGGTGAGGAAAATGAATGGGACAGTAGGAATGCGTGTGGACTACAGGACCCTTAACAGGCAGGCCACCCCTGATCAATACATCATGCCCCGTATTCAGGATGCTTTGGACTGTCTGAATAGAAACAAGTGGTTCTGGGTGTTGGATCTTCACAGTGGGTACTACCAGATCCCCATGGCCCCAGAAGACTGAGAAAACAGCCTTCATCTGTCCACTTGGGTTCTATGAGTTTATGAGAATGCCTCAGGGGATCTCTGGTGCCCCAGCCACTTTTCAGCAATGTATGGAGCATGCAGTGGGGGACATGAACTTGTTGGAGTGCCTGGTATATCTAGACAATGTTATTTGGAAATTCGTTGGAGGAACATGAAAGCCGACTTTGTAAAGTGTTGGACTGACTGGAAGATTTCGGCCTTAAGCTGTCCTTCAACAAATGCCAGTTCCTTCAGACATCAGTAAAGTATGGGGGGCACATAGTATCCACCGAGGAGGATAGAGACAGATCCTAGCAAAGTTGAGGCCTTGACTACCTGACCCCAGCCCCACAATCTAAAAGAATTGCAATGCTTCTTAGGACTTTGTGGTTATTACAGGTGGTCCATAAAGGACTACTCAAGAGTGATTCACCTACTTCTGAATCTTACTCAAGGTTATCTTCCCACGAACAAAAAGTATAAGAGAGTGGCCTCTACCCAAACCGAGAGGGTATATTTCCACCCAAATGGATCTTTTGGATCACGTAGGACACCTGCTTGCAAGGCTGCTTTCCATGAAATCATATACCAACTCACCCACGCTCCTGTCCTTGCCTATGTTGATCCTGCAAAACCCTATGTATTGCATACCGATGCTAGCCTACAAGGCTTGGGGGCTGTGTTATATCAAGAGCACGAGAATGGCCTGAGACAAGTGGCCTTTGCCAGCAGAAGTCTGACCCCATCTGAGAAAAACTGTCCTGTGCTTAAATTGGAGTTCCTGATGTTGAAGTGGGCCGTTGTTGACCAATTCTATGAATACTTGTATGGGGCAAAGATACTGGTAAAGACAGATAATAATTCTTTGACCTACTTGCAGACTTCAGCCAGATTGGATGCCTCCAGCTTTAGGTGGCTTTCTGCGTTGTCCACTTATGATTACGCTGTTGAATACAGAGCAGGTCTGAATCATGTAGATGCTGATGCTCTCTCCAGGAGGCCTGCTTCCAGAAGTGATTAGGTCAGACTGTCCGAACCCAGCATTCGAGCACTATGCTAAAAATTTGACAAGGAGGAACAAATGTTCATGGACGCAGTGGATTGTCTAGTTGATTGCTTGGGGCCCTCTGACACTTGTATACCTGCTGCTTACTGCCACTTTTCTGCATTAGATATTAGTGCACTGCCTCAGTTTGATAATGACAGCATCCAGCGGGCTAAATCCCAAGATCCTTTATTTATTCATTTATGTCTAGGATTACAAAGTACCTTTGAGCCAAGGCTCTTTACAAAGGTTCCACATCAGACTGGTTACAGGGTAACAGACATGCAAACATAAAACAGTTACAGGTGCAAGGTTTCAGACAGTAACTTTGCTTGACATAATCAGACTGAGCGATGTGTAATATAAGAAACAAATAGAAGGAAGAGGGCAAGAAGGGGAGAGGGCTGAGGGTAGGGGGAAAGTAGGTGTAGAGGGGCAGGGTGAGGCAGCCGAGGGGACTTGTCAGGACAGACACAGGGCAAGTGCATTAGAAGTTGCATTGGACAGGTAAGTGCAAGAAGAGAGGACAGAAACTGACACCTATAGGGTCGGAAGCAGCGTAGGCGATAGCGATGTTATGGGGTGCAAGCACAGGTAGTGGTGCCAGTTATGGAGTGGTGGAGCTTTTTTTGAATGCTCCAAGCATTGCTGTGGATGAGGTGTCACTAGAGAGCTCATTCAGCCAACTCGGAACCCTGTATGCAAACGACCTTTGGTCTTGGGACGTGCAGCAGTGGGGAATTTGAAGGATTTGGGGCTTAGAGCTCCTGGTGTTGCGGTTGGTGATTTAGGGTTTGACGAGGGTGCTGACTCCTGGAGGTGCCTTTCCCATCATGATTTTCTTAGCAGTGATGCAGGTTTGGTATTTGATTTGGTTGTTTAGTTGCAGCCAGCCTGTTTTGGAGTAGAGGTCGCAAGTGTGGGTGAGACGGTGGGAACCAGTAATGAGTCGGCAGGCTTGATTGAGGGAAGTCAAAACACGCCTGAGAGAGGAGGTTGTGGCAGATCCATAGATAACGAGACCATAGTCAATGATGCTAATGATGAAGCGATGGACAGAGCTTCTGGGGTTAGATGTTTCCTATGTTGGAATAGAAGGCCCATCCTGGTGTTGACTACTTTTGCCACATTATTGATGTGTGGGACACACTGATTTGATCATATTTGATGTGTGGCACACACTGATTTGATCATATCCTATGATCAAATCAGCACTTGAAGCTCTTTACACAGGGGAAGATGCATCCAAGCTGCGCTCTTCTGACTTGAGAATTGTATTGTTGTACAAAGAAGGCCCTAAATTGAAATTGATTAACTAGTTGCTGTACAGAGAAACAGTAGATGGGGGGTGTCAAGTAGAAAAACAACAGTTGGTTTTGCTCACCGCTTTCAGAGACTTGGTGCTGAGGTCCCTACACAACCACATGGGTCACCTTGGTATAGATCGAACTCTCGAATTAGTGCAGTCTAGATTCTACTGGCCTAAGATGGGGGCCGATGTTGAGCATCATATACGGACTTGTAGTCGCTGCCTGCAGAGAAAGGCCATGCCCCAGAGGGCTGCCCCTTCCCCTTGTTACTATCACATCCAGCACCCCCATGGAGTTAGTTTGTATTGACTTTCTGAGTTTGGAGCCTGACTCGTGGAATATTAGTAACGTACTGTTGGTCACTGACCATTTTACAAGGTACGCCCAAGCATTCCCCACCAAGGACCAAAAAGCATCCACTGTGGCCAAGGTACTGGTAGAGAATTTCTTTGTTCACTATGAAGCCCCTCAGAGAATCCATTCTGACCAAGGCCGAGATTTTGAAAGCTGCTTAATCAAGGAGATGCTTTCTTTGTGGGGAGTGCGGAAATCTAGAACCACCCCTTACCACCCCCAGGGGGATCCACAGCCAGAATGTTTCAACCGCACCCTGCTTGACATGCTGGGCACTCTTCAACCGAACGACAAGCCCAGATGGAGCCAGCAAATTAGCACCTTGGTACACGCTTATAACTGTACCAGAAATGATGGTACTGGGTTTCCCCCTACCACCTTACATTTGGGAGAGAGGCTCGGCTGCCAGTGGATGTTTGCTTTGGAGTCTCTTCTGATGGGGTCCGAGCTGTCAATTAACTACAGTACGTGCAAAAGTTAAAAGCTCAATTGAATCATGCATACCAACTAGCTCAGACCATGGCTGCAAAGAGAAATTTGGCTAGCAAAGAAAGATATGACAAAAAGGTAAAGGCCCAAGAGCTCCAAGTGGGAGACTGTGTATTGTTGCGGAATCTGGGACTGCATGGCAAAATTGTTGACCGGTGGCACCATCTACCCCATATCGCAGTAGGCAAATTAAATGACTTGCCAGTGTATAAAGTGCGGCCTGAAAACAACTCTAAGGATGTCAAGACAGTGCATGGTAACCACTTGTTGCCCATTGGTCAAATACTGATTGAATCTGAGCCCCCAGAACTTGCTCCCCCTGGACCAGTGACAAGGGCTGCTGCAAGACAGAAACAGAGAAAGCCTGCCCCTGTAGTTTCTAATTTAAGGTTTCCTCCACAGCAAACCCCAGTTGAGAATGACTGTCAGTCTACTTTGGATGAAAGTGAGTGTAACTATGGTTATTATCCTTCCTATGAACTAAGTCAGTTGTTTCAAGGTGACCCTCTGGTCAATTATAGGGATGAAGCTGGGCCTTCTGGACTGCCTAACCTCCCCAGCTTTATCCATGGAGCCAATGCTCCCTGAGAGTGAAGTGCAGAGGGTCACGTCTGATGATATTGAATCACTATGTATGGTGGAACTGTGTGATCTCCCTGAGTAAGAACCAGATGAGCAGCGATCGATTGGTTACTTACCAGAGCAGGAAGGGTACTCTGAGTGTCGTGATAGTTCACTTCCAATGCCGGAGAGGTTTTTCAAGTGAGCAAAGTGCTGTGGAACCAGAACTTGTTGATCCAGAGGCTGACAGCGCCTCAAGTCCGAACTTGTCTGCCCAGATAGAGACTCCCCTTGCAAGTAAGGAAAGTGCCAGGAGCGAAGCCAAAGGTGCAGAAACTGTTACTGTTCCCTCCAGGAAGACTGGTCGAGCTGTAAAACCAGTAGTGCGCCTCAGCTATGATTCCCCTGGGAGGCCTGTAGATTTGCCTCTCAATGTGGTCCATAAGGGAGTGTACGTGTCCCAGAGCTAACTGCCCAAACTTGAGCATAAGTGCAAATTCCCAGTCAATTGTTCTGCCTTCCAGGTATGGTGCCCCTGTCCCATCTAGCCCTGAGGTAGCTGATAGGAAAGGGACCCCTCTCTTCCATTTTCATGTGCAGGAAGTAGTAACCTGATTTCAAACTGCAATGTGTGTAAATATGTATGTAACAAAGATTTAATATGCTGACTACTGCTTAAACATTATAGACCTGATATGCTAGTGATATGAATGTATATGATGATTTGCATTAGAGTTATTGTAAGGGTACCTACTTGACGCAGACGCCAAGTTTTTCCAGGCCAGAAAGGGTGTAACCCCTTCAAATGGGGGTTCCCAAAAGTCTTCCAAGAGCTTGCCCAAATGCTCACAGCCTGGTTGGTGTTCGGCATTAAAGCCGTTTAAATGTTGTTGCCAGTGAGCGCTTTTAAAGCCTCCATGTACTGTCTCTTTAAGGGCTGCCTGCTTGCAGTCATAATTAGTTAAAATGGGGGATCTGTGTGTTTTTCTATGCCCGAGTCCTACCCAGGCTGCTGAGTAATCGCTCTGTTCTGCCATTGCTAATTTTGTAGAGGGAGCTCTCTGGAAAGATGTGACTGTTTGCTGATTATTATTCAGAGTGAGAAAGATATTGCTGTTTGTTCTAACCTGTCTTAATTGCAGCAAGGACTGTTCTGTGTAGCTCCACCATTTTGGTCCCGGACTGCCGAATGGAACCAATCAGTACTTGGGACTCTCAAATGGTGCCTGCTGAAATTGGGCTGTGTGGAATGAGACTCTGGGAATTGTAGTTTTTGGACTGTTGGCGCCTTTTTGCACCTATAGAGGGAGCCCTGCTGTGATTGACATCTGAACCGACCAGCCAAACCTTTTGGATCTGAGTGAAAGCCCCCTGAGCTGTCTGCTGGCAAGCCAGATGTGTGTGGGAAGCTGAGACAGAAGGAGCTCGTCTAGTTCAAGTGGTTGTGTTGCGCAGTAGTTTGCGCAGGAGAATCATGGAAGACCTGAATTCTGGCGAGCTTGCTGTTTTCTGCCCTGAGAAGAGAAGAGTGCTTGTTTATTCAGACTAAATCCGAGTTTGGTGAGAACAAAGCAAACTACTGATTTGGGACCAGGCTTAACCTGTAGAAGAACGAAAATTTTGCTGAATGCGATCGGCCTGTCAGGAATTTCAGTCACTAATGAGCTCCCAGTGTGTGCAGACACTTGCGATCGTAACTGGGGAGCATTTGGCCTGGTACAGGTAGACTTTGGTATATAAATGTACTGTGAACTGAAAGAGAAGTGCGATTTAGTCTGGCATGGTGCTGGAGGCTTGTACATATGAATGTGCAATGTGCTGATTGGGGATCGCGGTCTAATTCCCCTCTTGCTGTGAATTGTGTGCTAGTTGCTGGAGGCTGTTTCCCAGCTAAAATCAGACTGAATCCATTGTTGCCTAATGCAGATAGGCTCTGCCATGCAGGTCTTATCTCCCTACTCTGCTGCACAGAGAAGATCCATCAACAAGGGACCAGCCTGGGTATCAGCCCACTGCTCCTTGCCTGAACCAGAAGAGCGTCGGAGCAACTTGTGTGTGGGCTCTGCTTTCTCTGGCAATCCAGAACATCCATCCATCCATCCGTCAGCTCTTCTGTGTTCAGCCTGGGTACCGTGAGTAATAATCAGGTAGCACCCTGCAACATTTCTTAATCAAAAGTGTGTCATCTGATTCTTGTGTTGTTCCCTTCCCATGGACTGAGCCCTCCAGCTCTGGATTACAAATTATGTGTGTGCTTGTTCTTTATCCATCACAGGGCCCCAACCAGCTGCAACACCAGCCTATCCTGGGCAATGGTCCTGGCTAGCCTTTTCCCCCATCCTGGGTACTCAGAGAGTGTGACTGATAGGGACTCTGATTGCATGCACAGCAGTGTGATTCTTAGTGTGTCTAAGCCAATTAACCCGATTGTCCCCCATCCTTGTTATAGTCCCCTGAATAAATCAGATCTGCTTTTTTGTACAATTTACATTGACTGTGGTGTCAGTTTATGTTGAAGGTATTGCACTGTTGCTTTTATACTGCCTCACCTTATTTTACAGGGGGTCCCCAGAGTCAAGCTGAAGGAACCAGTCCTGGGGGTAAGTGCCAAATATAAGTGTATGGACAAAGCATATCTGGGATGTTGGGAAGGTGCATGTTGTGTATTGTGTGGACCACTAGCGGTAAAAGAGGGGGGTCACAGTGTCCCAGAGGGCTGTGACCTGGTTAGCTTGACCAAAACCAACCCTGACCTTTGGGTGGAGGCACCCATTATTGAACCTAGTCCTCTCAACCTGCTGCTAGCCATGCAGGCAGGAGTAGTAGCCCTTAGAGTAGCACCACCTAGGGGCTACACATATAGGCCCCTCCACAGTTATTAGGTAACTCGTTAATGCAGAGGGAGACAAGGAGTGGGCCCAGGATATGTGCCACATACATACCATCAGCAACTTGCAATGCGCGGGCTGCAGCAGGCCCTGTGTTGTGTTGCTACACCAACAGGTGTGGGATGTGTGTTGGATGCATGGACCTGTGTTGGTGACCATGTGATCACAGTATCCTGGTCATTGCGCAACACAGCATGGGGTGCTCATCCACATGATGGTGTCATAGAGGTCTCCCATGGGAACAGTATGCCTGTAATGTGTGTTGTGTCTGTATTTCCACCCTCCCTCCGGGTCACGTACAGCATACCTGTAGATGCACATGGGCAGCCATTTGTATGTCATACTGTGTGACTCCAGTGCCACAGTCACAGCGTATACATGTGATAAGATAGTACGAAAACACAGCGCACTGTTAGTACACACCTGCCAGCTGGGTCTGGTGTACGTGTGCCTGCATCATTCAGCAGTACCAGACACACAACACTGCATAGATGTTCCCCATCCATACTGTGGCCCCGGGTCAATGTAGCAGAACATACGCACTGTGGCAGAACATGATAACTGTGTATGGTTTGAAGAACACCTACCTGTTCCTGTGGAACTTGTCTCCTGTGACATTTTCAGACCTACTGTTGCAAACACAGACTTCCGAGAACTGTTTGCAGCTCCAATGAGCTGTGCAGGTGGTGCTGTGTCCCCACTGAAATAGCCCAGGCAATTCACACATGGTAATACATGCAAATCAGGACATAATGACATGCTAATGTGGTGGCTTGCACTCTGACTGCCTAAATAGGCTCATTTGCATAGCAGTTCTGAATATTGCATGCGTTTGCGCTGAGCAAACTTGTTTGCGCCGGGGCGCAGCGTTGTATTAATTGTGTATTGTTTTTGTAATAGCACCGCTCTAGCTATGCATGCACGATGATGTCATCACTGGGAAGGTTATTCGAGGGTTGCACACGCTCAGTGAGGCCATTCCACGTTAGCGTAATGCTAATGTCTTTTGAGCAGCATTGTCCCTTGCTAGCCAAGTGCTAAGTCACGCGCATTTACAACTGTGTTGTGGACACCTGTGCAGCCACATTGGTGCTAATTTGGAGTTTCCTTGAGTGTCTGTACGATGATGGCCACCGGGAGAAGGCTTAGAGCTCAGGTACAGAGGGACCAGTGGTGGAAGGAGGTAGAGCTGGCGAACATGGTGCAGTTGGAGCTGGCCAGGGTGCAACAGCCCTTTGGAGAGGTGCATGAGGGCGATAGGCCCAGGTGTGAGGTGCGGGCATCTGTGGGGCACCACTTCATTATCTGCACAGGCATCCACCACACTGGAGAGCAGTGCAGACAGCTATATGTTGACCTCCAGAGGAGAGAGAGGCAGAGGCTGGGCAGGTTCAGACACATGGTGCATGGTGGCACTGTGTCTGTGCCAGGTAAGTGAACCTGTTTATCACAGAGCACCATTGTGCATATCAAAGGGTGTGGGCAGGCGTACTCACAGTACACATGTGGGTACCTATTTGGGGGACAGGTCAATCCACACATGCTTCTTATGCTACAGCGTCATTTGCATACAGTGCTGTGTGTGTAGACCACTATGGGTACAGTAGTGTCAGTGTGTGGGACAACAGTGCCTGTGTATGATGTAGAACATGTGTAGTGGTAAGATGTATCATGTGACAGGTATCAGTGTGTTTCGTCATTGGTAGTATCGCACATGTTGAACATGTGAACGTAAATGTTACATTGATTGTGCAATTGGATGGTGTCTGTACAACACCGAACTGTCCAGCTACACCTCTGTACATTGACCAGGTTTGCTGTTGGAGGGTCTAATGGCCACACACTGTCCAGATGTGTGTAGGTTCCAGGCACTAGCAGTGTCAGTGGCTCAGTAGGTAGGACACTCACCTCTGAGGCCGGGAGATCAGAGGGCTGTGGGTTCAGTTCCCACATCTGGCACTTGAGTTAATATCCCAGTACTGACACTGTAGTGCAACATGAGAGGGGTGCTGCACTTCTGAGGTGCCATCTTTCAGATGAGACGTTAAACTGAGGTCCCATCTGCCTGGATTGGTGGTAGTTCAGGTGGATGTTAAAGATCCTGTGGCACTTATCAAAGAGCAGGGGAATTTCCCCGGTGTCCTGGCCAAATTTCCCTCATTCACTGAAAAATACCACCAACAGCTTAATCTGGTTCAAGGTCAGTTGGCATTCATCTGTATCCCCCTCCCGCGGGTCATGCCTGAAAATAGGCAGGATTTGTCTGGTGCACTTACCCGGTTAACAAAAATAAATAAACACTGCTGCCTGTGTTACTGGCATGGACCCTCCCTGCAGGTGGACATGGCGGATAGTGTGCGACAGGGACAGGACTGTTACTGACCATGGCCACATTTGTCAATAACATCATCCTGGGGTGGCTGAACATCTGCCTGTGAGTGATGGATAGCCATGAGCAGTGTTTCCGTGTGCTCCATCGGCCATTTGTCATTGGACCCTGCTGTGTTCAGAGGTCGGGCGACACACATGTCAGTCATATTAATGGGCGCTGTAGTGGCACTGTCTGTGTGGGGTGTGCTGGCCACAGCTGTGCTGCCTTATCCCCTGTCTACAGTAGTCATACAGTTGTATATGACATATGACCCCATCAATGGGCCCCCCCGGAACATATTGACAACATGGCATGGTCCATGGGCGGGGGGGGGCACAGGAGGGACACGAGTGTGGGCCATACATGCTTGTGCATTGGGTGTGTACTGTCAGGGGTGGGATTCAGTTGTTTGTCTCCTTCAGGATATTTGTGATGGGTGCATACAGCTGTATACACATCTGTCCCACCATTATCTGTACATTTCTTCTACAGATGATGTTAGATGGCCTAGCACATGTGATGTATGTGAATCACTATAGTACAATGTATGGATTGCACATGTGTCCCATATGACATATGCTGGTTGGGGAGAGAAACAGTACACTGTTTGATGGTTGCACACAGTGCCCAGGCACAGTTGTGGTGGGGGGGGGTTATTGATGTCCATGAGGGTACTGACTCTGTTCTATTCCCTTCACTCTGCAGACTGTACTGCCAGGGGAGATTGGCAGCAAGGGTGCAGTCAGGGGACCTTGGCTTACTGCCAGCAGGCCAGGGACAGCAGTGCTGGGCAGCAGGGTGTCGCATGTAGGTACGCTGCTTTTTAGATTACAAACATATGTTGCCTTCCTTGCTGGGTGGGGCATGTGCGGTACCCCTTTGCAGCACAGTGTCACCACCATATATGCATTTGCTCTGCGTCATGTCACCGGTCCCAGGGGCACATGGCCGTGGATTGACCATGCTGCTGTGCTGTTAGACACAGCTACGCATGCCCCTACTGCAGCCTGTGAAACGATGCACCTGGCCAGTGAATCCACTGGCCACACAGCCTGTGGGCCTGTGTTGTGAAAGCACGTGTCTGCTCACAGTCCTGCGCTGCTGCAACATGGTGCGTCATCCATGCGCGGACCATGCAGTGCTTGTACTCTGCATGCAGGCATGGGTGAGGTGCCCCGGGAGGGAGAGGAGGGCTTTTCCTTGCTCCCTGTAAAATTGCCTTATATGTATGCTAAACTGCAGAGTAGGAATAAGTGAAAGCACTTTAGCATTTAACAATTAAAAATACAGGGATACAAAGTAAAAAGTTAAGAAAAGATGAAGTGCATCTGTGCAGTAACAAATAAATAAAAAGAGACAGTAAAGTGCTATGGAGTATTTCAGAGGTGTATTGTATACAATCCATAGTGCTCTAGTGTTATACATGATATTGGTATAAATTGCAGCATACCTAATGTGAGGGGTTTAACAAACTAAGCTGCTGTATGGTACCAGGAAATGCCCAGATTAGGTTAGCGCAAAGCAACATTTCATTTTCCTTCCCCACCACTCTGACAATGTTTAATTAACCTGCTTATGATGTGGAATGCCCAAAGCTGAGCAGCATTTCCTCTTGGAGTTCCGCTGCTCAGAACCGCCCCCCACCCCACAAAGTGTGTTACAAGTATCCTGGCTGCTGACTGTATATGCTGTAGTAAAATAGCCAGCTAGCTGTAGGAAGTCAAGACATGCTCAACCTTTGGGAAAAACTAAAAAAAAAAAAAAAAAGCATGTTTAAATTAAGGGTCCTTTGTTTCTATTTTGTCTAAAAGCAACTATTTTAACTCATTTGCTCCTGGTAGCCATTTTGGGTCCATTCCAGCAAGAAAAAGGGTTGTACTGTAAAGTCAGAAAACAAGGGTTTTACATAAAGAGCAAATGAAAGGGAAGTAAACTGAGCAGGCAGCCTTTTGCTCCGCTAAAAAGCTCTACATTTAAAGGGACAGAAGCATCCCTGTACAATAATGTATATGTGACAGCCATAAAGGTGGATAAAGGGTTGTGCTGTAAATAAAATAAACCTGTTGCTGTTGTCCCCACACCAAACAGGTGAAACAAAGCGGGAAGAATGAAACATGAAATAATACAGTCTACTTTTATGAAAGAGCTTGGGGACATTATGTTTGTTCAAAAGGTATGTCTCTTTTCTGTATGAAACCCTGTGAGGAATAAAAAATACAAGGTTAATCATTACTGGTAAAAATGCTTAACTTTGTATTGTGGGCTGACCTGTTAGCAGGAAAGCTCAAATGGAGTGACTGAAGGCTATAGGGAAGCAACGGCCCCTAGTGGCCTATATTTATAGCAGGCTATATGCTAGTTATTTTTCCCCAGAGGAAGGAGCCTATAGTGATTACAGCCAACTATGTATATAAGGGCACTTTTCGAACCTGGAATATGGGAAAAGATGCTACTGTTAAATCAGAATGCATATTTCTAACAACAAGGCTTAGAAGCAACCTTTTTATGTTTGTATAGGTGTAGGTTGTTAACCTTGAAATCTATGAATGTATTAAGTATGAAATAAATTGATGTCACATGACAGTGAGGTCTTCAGTAAAATCATATAAAAGCCTGCCACTAGAGATGGAGAGTTAGATAGGGTGTCAGTGGAGAGCTGATTGTGTGAGGTGTAAGAACGCTGATGCAAGAGCGTGTGAGTCCAGTGGCAGAGCCAGGTTTAGGAACATTTGGGAGCCAGGGAGGGCCATTCAGTCAATCACAGGCTCCACAAAGAGCACTAAACAGTGAATAAAGTTGGTGGCAGGGTGCCACTATTCACACTGGGGCAACCCGGAGGGGCAACCACCCCTCAGCCCCCCCATCTCCACCACTGAGCGTGTGTTTACACTTAATGGAGCTGTAGGTGTGGCATTCAGCACAACAGTGGCTTTTGACTTTAAACCTGCTGAACTAACTAATAATTTTCTTGAATTCTGTGCAACTGATGATCATTTTATTCAAGCAAAATAAAATGATAAATGCTATCTGGCATTTTTTATGCACGTGAGCTGCAGTCTGCCTGAAGTTATTATCCTGAAATCCCTAACCTGCTACTCTGTTCATTTATTTGTATACAGGTTTCAATTGTATATAGTTTCCTATACTGTTTTTCATTAATATACTTTTTAATGTTATGACCATGTGTCCTGCACCTTTATTGGTTACCCTCAGTCTGTTTCTCTGCTTTGCGGCATTGCACCTACTGACCCCCTCACCACCCTGTTGGCTGCCAGCCTTCCCTGTCCCGTGGCACCGGGTTTCCCACTGCTCTCCCTGCAGTGTTTGTGGCTGTGCATCTGTGTGTGCAGTGTTCTGGGCATGGTGGGTGTGTCATCCCATTCGCTAACACATTCTGTTCTCCATGTGTACCCTACACATCCTGTGTGCATGCCAGACAACATCCTCTGCCATTTTTCCACAGTTCACATCCGAACAGTGTTGATACATTTTGGATTACATGTCTCTTGCGCAATTCCTTTGCTGTATCTGTTGCTATTATTTGTGTTGTATGCTGCTCTTTGCTCAGGATTTCTCATTGTATGTACCACTTCTTTGCTGGCGCCCTCGGTGGCTACGTGGTTCACCTGTGCCTGACTCCACCTCTGTGTCCACTGTGCTGCTGTTGCTGTTTTCACTGCCCGGTTGCTATATTCAGAACTGTCTTCCTTGCTATATTCAGAGCTCTCTTCTTTGCTGGGCTGTCTTTGCACTGCACGCTCAGCCATGTTTGCCTGCCTTCATTTGCCCGCATTTTCAACTGTGTTTGCCCCAGAGACATTCCTTTCACTATTGCCTGCAAGTGGTTGTGGGCTAATTCTGCCTGCAGGCAAAGTTTTGAATATTGGGCCCCAGAATTTATATAAACTCTAACATGCACTGTGGGCTATTGACTGTCCCACTACTGCAGCACTCCTCTGTTGGCAGCTGCAGTGGATTCTGGGATTTGTAATTACAGAAAATGTCAGCCTGGAAATAAGTAAATTTAGACTACTACAAGCTAATACACTTTAGTAAACAGTAAGTAAAACTTGTTTTTATTTAATTGCAACCTTTAATCATCATAAAAATAAATATGGTCTATCTAGAACAGAATTCCATAGGTATTTACTACTTAGAGATATATTCAGAGATAAAGGTAACCCTAATCTGATTTTTCCCTCTACAAATATCTTAGACAATATCTTCTCTAATACCACTGGGTATTTTTATTTAGTTTATTTATTAGGTCTAGGATTACAATACCTTTGAGCCAGGGCACTTTTACAAAGGTTCCACGTCAGGTTACAATTCAAAACTTAAGACATGTGAGTCAGATTACAAATTCAATACATAGAACAAGGTTACAAAAGTGTAAGCTAAACAGACTTACAAAGCATCTGAGAAACAAAGCAAGTTTTGGAGGCTAGGTTACAAGGAGATAGCGGATGAGGTGCAGAGAGGATAGAGGACAAGAGAGAGGAAGAGGAGAGGGGGCGGAGTGCTATAGAGGAGAAGTGCAGCCAGAGGCATTGTTGTAGATATAACATGGGGAAGTGTGTGCTAAGGGGTAACCAAGTGCTAATAGGAGAGAGAACTGCATAAGGTTAGGGAAATATTCATGGGGTCAGCTAGTGGAGGCAGTCACAGGAGTTAGAGGCAGTGAGAGAGAGGCAGAGCCTTTAAATGCACCGAGGGCAGGAGTGGAGGAGATGTAACTGTTTAGACCATCTAGCCAGCTGGGCATCCTGTAGGCAAAGGATATTTGACCTTGTGAGGTACGACAACGTGGAACGTGCAGGAGCTGTGATTCAGACCCCCTGGTTGAGCGGGGGTTATTGCTAGGGTGTAGGAGTGCACACACTCCAGGGGGTGCAAGGCCCATAGTTATTTTCTTCACCATGGTGCAGGTTAGGTACTTTATCTGATTGGTGAGTTGCAGCCATCCAGTTTGTGCATAGAGGTCGCAGTATGTGTGAGGTGGTGGGATCCAGTGAGAAGTCGGCAGTCCTTATTGGGGGAGGTGGATATGCGTCTAAGACTGGTAGTGGGGGCAGAGCCATAGCTGATAAGCCCATAGTCAATAATAATTTATTTATTTATTTAGTTTTTGTTAACTGGGTAAGTGCGCTAGTCAGCAAGTGACTGTTTTCAGGCACGACCCGGGAGGTACAATTACAACACACAAAGAGTACAGCCAGATTATTAAGACAACGAGTACAAAAAATGCAGAGAGAAATACATATGGCAATGTAACATACATTAGTAAACAAAAATATACTTTAGCACTTGATCATGGAACATACTCAAAAATGCGAATAGTAGAAGGCAGAAAATAAGAGAGGATAGGCATCAGTAGAAAAGACACAAGGAAGGGAAAACTGGCAAAAGGACGGGAGGGAGAGATTAAGTGGAAAGGAGGTGCCGTCAGATACGGCAACAGCGGGGTGAGGTACCAACCTGCGGCCGGGCCTATGGAGCCGAAAGACGGCAGGCGAAGAGAGGATGGTAGGGGGGGCGGCAGTAGACGGCAACAGCGGTAGGAGGTAGGAAAATACAGCCGGGCTGGTGGAACTGATAGGCAGCAGGCGAGTGAGGATGCGGTGAGGAGGGGATAGAGGCAGAGGAGTTACGGCAATAGCGGCAAAAGTGTCAAAGTCAAGCTGAGCCAGTGGAACCAAGAGATGGCAGGGCAGGAAGGGGGTCGGTGAGACGGTGGGAGAAGGGTAGTAGGTGGAGAGAGGTGACTAAGGACAGCCAGGAGGGTGGGGACTAAGGAGGGGCATGGATGAGGTAGGAACAGGTAAAGGTGAGTTTGTTGGGGAGTGGCAAAAAGGGGGGAAGAGGATATAACAGAAGAAGGGGAGGAAGAGAGCAGCAGTGGGGTTGAGTAAGGAGAGGCTGTGAAATGAAGATAAGAATGTCATGGAGTAGAATAGCGACTTACAATTGTCAACAGCTAACATTAGGCTTATAAAGAAACAGGTTAAGGCAACATTAATTACAAGGCACAAAATAAAACATTAATTACAAGGCACAGTATAGAACACCCATTTGGACAGGCAAAAGTGCTAGCAATGAGGAAACAGTACAAATGCAGTGGATCAGGTAGGGTCAAGCAAACACATTTGTCCATAGTAGTGAGGAAAATCCTGAGTTTGCTCTTAAAAGTCACATGAGTGGAGACATCTCTTAGATCCTGAGGTAGTAGGTTCCATAGGTGGGGGCAGCATGATGGAAGGAGCCCATGCCCTTTTAGTCCGACAAAGGGGATGGATAGTAAGGTCTGATCAGCCGATCTAAGATTCCTTGTGGGAATGGCGGCCTGAGGAGATCAGACAGGATAGCAGGCTTGGACGTCCTTAGGATGGAATCAACTAAATTGTACAAGTAGTACTGCCTGGTAGAGGAAGGAGAGAGCCAACCAAGGTCCTGATATAAGAGACAATGATGCTGCAGCCGAGGTGCTTTGGTTGCATACCTGCACACATTATTGAAGGTAGTATCCCATAGTTGCAGTGAAGATTTGGTGGCCAAGGACAGGATGGGACACCCATATGTAAGGGTTGGCAATAGAATGCCTCTGGCTATCGCCAATTTAGCAGCAGGGGTGAGCAGGTATTTGGTTCTATAGGCAGCCCCCAATTTGCAGTTAATTGACTTGCAGGTTTCCTGTATATGTGCTTTCAGGTCCAAGGTTTGATCCAGGTAGATGCCAAGGTAACGAAAGGAAGTGACAGTTTCTTAGGGTCCCCATCGATATCAGAGACAGAGATGGTCAGAGGACAGGATTTAAGCTTGTGATTGGAGCCAAAACATCATAACTTTTGTTTTATTTGTATTTAAAACCAGGCGTTGAGAGTTCAACCAGTGTTGTACAGCACGAAAATCTGCAGTGAGGGCAGCATTTAGATCCAGGACCTTATCAGAGTGATAATAAATTACCAGGTCATCCGCATAAAGAAGTGAGTGACCTGTGGTGACCAGCTCAGGAAGTTTATTGACGAATAATGAGAATAGAAGAGGGCCAAGTATAGACCCTGAGGGACCCCAATGTTGATAACAGCACTGTCTGACATGGATGAATTAAACTTAACAGCTTGTGTTCTGTTGGAGAGGTAGCTTTTGAACCAGGTAGTGACTGGGGAGAGAAGCCCAAGGTACTGAGGGCGATAGTAGCAGAGAATGGTCAACCAGATCGAAAGCTTTGGTTAAGTCAATGAAGACTGCCCCTGTTAACTTTCCTCTATCCATATTGGTAATGATATCTGAAGTGAATTTTGCAAGTGCTGTCATGGTGCTTGTGATGCTTTCTAAAACCATGTTGTGCTGAGCTTAGTAAATTGAATTTCTCAAGGTATTCAGTGATTTGCATGCATACTACTTTTTCCAGGATTTTATTCAGAACAGACAAAATAGCAATAGGCCGGTAATTTGATATGTCATTTTTACTGCCTTTCTTAAATACAGGAGTGACTCTGGCTGCCTTCCAGACTTCAGGAGACAACAGAGCTGTGAATGGCAACAGTCAGAGCTTCTGGGATAAGATGTTGCCTATGCCGGAAAGGAAGGCCAAGGTGAGTATTTGCTGCTTTGGCTACAGAGTCAGTGTCAGTGTCAGTGGCTCAGTAGGTAGCACATTCGCCTCTGAGGCCAGGAGATCAGAGGGCCGTGGGTTCAGTTCCCACATCTGGCACTTGGGTTAATATCCCAATACTGACACTGTAGTGCAGCTTGAGAGGGGTGCTGCACTTCTGAGGTGCCGTCTTTCGGATGAGACGTTAAACCAAGGTCCCATTCGCCTGGACTGGTGGTAGTTCAGGTGGATGTTAAAGATCCCATGGCACTTATTGAAATGAGTAGGGGAATTCTGTTTTTTATTGCAAGTCAGTAAACACCACCAAAAAATAAATACATCAACAAAACAGAAAGGGCAAAAACTAATACATCAAGTAACTGGAACATCAGAATCAGTGACCCATAAAAGATTTCTCCAGACATTTTCCATAAACTGAACAGTTTGAACCTTTGTTTCCAAAAAGTAAATACCCCTCAATTCCTTAGTAATTTTACACACAAGTTCCTCATATGATACTTCTTTTTGTTGCAGTGTAAGCAAGCATCTAGCCTTCCAGATGAACCATTTAATGACAGAAAAAATGACATTCAATGTACCATGAAGCCAGCGTTTCCATTTCGACCCATATACACCATAAATGATTCATCATATGTAACCCCTTTGAGAATCAGCATTCCCCAGTGGGAGGTCAAAAAAGTCCAAAAGGGTATAATGTAAGAGCAAGTAAAAAAATAAATGCTTCATTGTCTCATAAATAGCAATACAATCTGGGTGAGCACAGATCCGCTCCTCCAGAGATTTATGTTTTTGATTACAGAGAACAAAATTCAACAACTCGAGCAACAGCAAGCCCATCCCTAAGAATCACACACAGATAATCAGCGTATGCAACGGCTAAAGCAGGAAGTCTGTAGTTTGGCGACAACAATGGTGTAAAAAATCAAACATCATTCAATAACCAGAACACAGGATCAATTGTAAACACATAAAGAAGGGGATTAAGGGGGCAACCCTGTCTGACCCCATGTTTAACCGGTATCAGTGGTGCCAGATACCCATCAACCAAAGGCTGCAATACTGCCGTATGATACACAGCCTTAATCCATGAGATAAAAGGGGGGCGGCAACCCACATCGTTCCAAAACATCCCATAAAAAAAATGGCAGATGGAATCAAAGGCCTTTCTTTGATCTAGTGTTAAAACATAACCTGCCACATTAAACAGGAGTCCTGATTCCACCACTTCCCGAAGCAACAATAAATGGTCCGTAATAGATCTACCAGGGATACCACAAGTCTGTGCAGTGGAAATTGTCACAACCCTACTCAGCAGGTCAGCCTTCTACTTCCAAAAGTGCCAACCTCTGAGCGCAGTATTGTGAACCGTTAATAGAAAACAGGGTAACCCTCCTGTCTGTTTTGTGGGTTCAAATCAACCTTTGGTTTCAGTTCTGGAGGGATTCAAACTGTGAACCTCTTGCTAGCGTACCCAATGTACATACTCAGATAATTCTGCTCTTTGGGGGACCAGATATCTTTCGCCTATGGACACCTAACCAGGTGTACAAAATGAACCCTTAAAAACTCTAATAAAGACCTCAGATTACTCTTACCTTTTCCAGTTTGGTATTACCACATAAGCTCATGCACAGTGTTGCCACACTCTTAACCATCCATGCATCACAGATAAAAACAGAAGGACTTGGACGACACAACTAATCTATTTAAAAATGAGATGTTTACTTAAAAATAGATAATGTAAAATGTAAAACACAGAACCATATATCACAAAACATACAAATCACTTAAAAGAATAAAAACAAGATCTTAAAAGTGCAATTTCCTACCACCAGACAGTTAGACTTGATCTATCTAATGTATCTCTTACAGTGCTGCTAGCATGTTGTAGCTTTCAGACTCCAAACGTGTGCGTCAAAAGGGAATACAGACTACAGTTTTTAAAACTGGCTTTGCCAACCTCTTTGTATGAGGTCACCTAGCTCCTCCCTGTTAGAATATAAAAATTATACAACCAGGATGTCATCACTCAGAAGGAAAATTAAATAAGATTAATTTCTAAGTCCTTCTTTCAGCCATGAGCAACATCCTGCTTTTACAGACATCAGAGGAACATTTATGACTTTGCACCAGTGTGACATAACCTGGTTTTCCTCCTCTAAACATCATAAAATGGATATTTTCTATCATGTCATCTGGCAAGCTACAATTAAGCTAGATAAACAGGAGATGCTTAATTTAGGCCTCTTCTAGCCTGTAATTATCATTGGCCTTCCAAGTAACACCTTGTATCTAAAACCTGGGGGCATTCCACAGGTTGTTTCAGCATGTCTCATGAGAGACACTCAATAACACATTTTTATATTACAAAAATCATAGATTAACCAGAACCAGCTGTCCAAGTGTCACAGAAATAACATGGGTAGCTACCTTTAACAATCTATTATGAAGAACCTTCATCAAAATTTTTAAGTCTACAATAAGCAGACATATTGGCCGCCAATTATTCAAATTCCTTCTATCCCCTTTCTTAAAAATATAGGTGACAATACCTATAGTCAGATCAAGGGGAAATTACCAGTATGCAAAAGAAAATTATAAGCAGCCGTCAATTCCTGTGCAATCATGGGGCACAAAGACTGATAAAGTTCAGCCGGGATACCATCCTTCCCCAGCGTCTTACCTTTCTTTAAACCAAGAATCACAGAGGTGACCTCCTCAACTGACAAATCTTGAGAAATATCTTGCAAAATACCAAGTGGACATTCTGGAATGGTTATCATTCCTAGATGCTGTAAAAATGAAACAGCATCACCCTGAAATTCCTGAAGCTGACCTCTCAAACAAGAAGAAACCACATCCATAATTGTCCCCTGCATCATTTGGATAGCTGCATTCAAATCCAAAACCTCAGAAAAATGTTTTTTTCTGAATCCGCTCAGCACAACTCAGAAGGGGACAGATGAAGTCCATCTTCCCTTCTGTACCAAAGGATTGCTGCATCAACAGGGAAGACACCTGTTTAGCATGAAAAGCCTTCATCTCCTGTTGAATATTTGTAATCTGAGCAGTAAAATCATGCCTAGTCATCTGCGCCAAACTGATGACGTGTTGTAACTGCTGACGGAGTGTCTGATAGCGAACACGGTCCATATTCCTATTCTGTTTACCCAAAGACAGTAAAAGAGACTGCAAGTCAGCCTTCAAACTATCCCACCATAAGAAAGCATTATCAAAATGGTCAAACAACGTCATCTTACCACCTATACAATGCAATATCTGTTGTCGAATACTATCAGAGTGTAAGAGCAGTGTATTAAACTTCTACAGCCCCAGCCCCAAATGTTTATTAGGTACACCTATCACCAGCAACAATTACTTATGTTCCAAATATTCAACAGCCTCCACTGACACCTTCTGAATAGTAAGATGATTACTAATAAAAAAGAATCAATCCTAGTGGCATACCGCCCTCATTGAAAAGTGGGGCACCCCTTACCATGCAAACATTTAGAAGCTTCCACCAAGGCCGCTAACCGAACCATAGAACTGAGTTAATGCATATCACTGAATACTTTAATAGTCTGGGTAGTACTGCTTCTATCACTGCTTGACAAACTGCAGTTAAAGTCACCCCCTAAAATTACAGGCTGAGCCGAAAAGAGATAAGGACGTATAACACTAAACGTCTCCACCCGATCCGCCTAAGACTGAGGGTCATACACATTAATCAAACGAAAATATTTCAAGTCATGTTTAATATCAAGCACCAAAACCCGTCTAGGTACTAGCTCCAGAACTTTCAATACCTGAATGAGAATGGTAAATAAAATAGCCACACCCGCACACCGTTCGAGGCCTATCGACCAGTAGGAGGCCCCAGCAAACCATTCTGTAGAAGCAAGCATTGTAACCCTAGTGGTATGTAATCTGGTATCCTGAAGAAAGGTAACACCCACAGGATTAGACTGAAAATGAGAAAATACAATCCCCCTCTTGGATATATTCGGAATACTATCAAAATTAATAGTGAGGAAAGTCAAAAGCTGCATAACCTAAAAACAGGTAAACATCCCTCATTTTTTCTAACATGCTTTCCAGGCATGTCAGATTTAACCTTTGGTGTTGTATGCCTTCTTGTTTTCCCCATCGTCTGAACCTCCTTCCCAATTTCGCTCGACTCAGAGTCAGACATTACCCCCAAGTTGCTCTGAGTGTCAGAGGAAACATAGAGAATACTGTCTGGGCAACCATGCAGAACCAGTGTGTTCTGCCACAGAGGGGTCTGGTTTCATGAGACCCTCAGAGTCAAGCTCGAGAGGTCCACTTGTAACCCCCCTTGTTACCCGGGGTTACTAGAATCCCAGTAAGACCTAGTGGTAGGCAGGGAAGGCAGCTTGTGAAACTCCAGTTAAATGGGTTTCACACTGTCTCACTCTGTCTCAGTCACAGCTGAGACTGAGAGATGACATCACCATAGAACTGTCACGGCTGCATAGGCCACATTGGAATCTGCAGCACAGGGAGTGAGTTAGAACTTTGGGAGTTTTCAAAGTCAGTCTTCTGTTTATTGCAAAGCAGAAAGGAAGTCTTCTGTTTTGTTTTGAAGAGGAAGGAAGTGTTTTCTGTTTACCTCCTTGGGAGAAAGTTAGAGTCCAGTATTAAGTGGTGGAGACCACTGTCCAGGTCTCAGTGCCCCCTCCCTCTGGGGGGGGGGAGAAAAGTCCCTCTGTGGATTCCAGAGGCAATCCCCTAATTTCCACTACAGAAGAAAGCTGCCTTTTTACAGGTTCTGTTCTGGTATTATAACAGTGAAAGAAGTGGTACTTTGCCTGTGGGGTACCTGCAACGAAAGGGAGAGTGTTTTGCTCTATTTGAGAGGGCAAACAATATGTCTCTTCAGTTTGGAAAATATGAAGAAAGCTGGGATGTGAACTACTATTTGGGAGGCCTATTGTACTAGGAAAAATAAATGGAGTAGTTTAAAGTTTAAAGTCTGAATGGATTTCAAGTAATGTTGTAGAGGGGGTGCTTCAGGTCATCCACCATTTAATCTACATTTCGAAGTTTAAGTTTCTGTTTGTCCAGAGAAATGGCTGGGTATGGGCTGTGGGAGCTGGAGGTGGGAACACCCCCCATCTTTAGTAACCAGGTCCACCTCTACGGATTTCTTCTGTGATTGCTACTTGCCTCATGCGCTTGGCCAGTGATGAGGTAGTTACCCAGATGTGGGTTGCAAATTGGAAAATCTCTCTAAGAGTCACAGACTCTAAGTGGTGTGGGGAGCCACAACTTGGGAAAATAATTCTCCTTGTTTGATGGGAGCCACAACAAGTAATTTTGGGTTCATTCTTTAAATGGACCATCAGTCAATTGGCCGGCAGGGGAGCCGGGCCAGTCGTGCTGTGTATCCAAAGTGCATGCAAGTCTGGGCTGAGTGCCTGGTGGGTCCAGAGCCAGACAACAGTAGAAATGGGTTCATTCTTCAAGTGGACCGCCTTGTAGTCTCTGATCTGCATTTACAGTGAATGTAGCCCTTTGGGGGTCCATCTATGCTTTGTTATGTTCAGCTAGTTTATGAATAAAAGCCACACTGAAAAATCTGAATCCTGGTTCTGAACATTACAGTTATTGCTTCCTGTAGTCGGATTTACTTGGGTGCCCCTGTGCAGAGTAGCCAAACCTAGGTCCCCTTGTGCCAGGTAACCTCATCCTCCCTGAACCCAGGTCCCCACCAGGTATTGCTGCCAACGCCAACAGCATGCCACCTGTTGTTTTAGTAAAAAGGCAGAGGTGAGGGGTTACACACTAAAATCAGACCCCGAGGTGACAGAACACACTGGTTCAGCATGAAGTTGCCTAGCCAGTATTCTTCATAGTGTATGGTTCCCCTGTGATAATTTTACATCTTTTTAAGTACTTTTGTACTTATTTTTTAATGCAGAAATAAACTGTTCGCTGCCTTATCCCGAGAGTTGGGACTGGTTGCTAATATTACTTAGGAGTTGTTAGGGCTCGGTCATCACAGCGTCTGAGACGCACACAGTCATTGGGTGTCAGGTGGGTTTGGTCAGTCTTTCAAAAAAAATAAACATGGCAGATGTATGCCTTGCATTGTGATCTGAGGTCGATGCCCTGAACATATTATCATAAGTTTTTAAAAAAATATGGTTGGTTGATCCTGTTTAAATGTTGTCTGGTTGATCCTGCATCTGCCAGGGAGGTTATTCGACTCGGCATCAGTCAGTTGCCACATTATCTGGTTGATCCTGCGCTTACCGTTACTGTGGCTCTAGCACATGTCATCTGGGCTGGAACGCTGTTCAACCACAGAAGGGTTGAACAGCATTCTATGCCCTTTGAACTGTAGTAGAACAGCTTTTCAGTGCAGATGAAAATCGAGGTAGAACAACGTTCTACCAGACTCCTGATCCTGTTGATCAGGTAAATCCTGCAAAGGCCCATATTTATTAGAGAGGGGCGTTTCAGAGATTCTTTGCACTTTAGATGCTGGCTGCTGCCAAGCCTGGCGGTGTCTCGTTTCTCATTTCTTCACCTCAGGAACAGGCACAGACAGGGGTGGGAGTGAAGGAGGCATCTCAGCGATCGCAGAGTCAGGTTCTCCAACTGCAGGAACCAACTCCGAAATAACAGGGATACCTAAATCAATAATTAGAACAGGATTCACAGAAGGCACATCCTGAACCCTGCCCCCATCTCAGAAATTGAACACAGGGGAAGGAAAGTGGCAGACACAGGAGGAGCCTCCAAAGAGTCTCATGAGCGTGTCTAGCATGCTCCGTTTGGGCCACAGCAACCATCAACCGCTGCTCCTCTGAGTCACCAGACCTTGTCTGTTTATGGGCAGCGTGTGTACAATCAGTATAATAATGGCCATGAGTCCCACAAAGATTACATTGTGCTTCAATAGTGCATTGTATCCTGCTATGTCCTAACAAACCACATAAGACACATTTAACCTGATCACAAGCATTACTAATATAACCCGGGGAACCACACTCGTTTTTGGTTGTCCAGGATAAAACAGGACACCCCTATCACCCCCTAGAAAGAAGGAATTTGGTAAATGTTGAAGTACACCATCCACAATATTCAAGGAAACCTGGACCTTCCACCCTACCATCCAGATATTCTCAGCGTAAAAAATGGCCTCAGGATGTCCCAAAACAGTACACTTTTGTCTCGACCAAAACAAGAAGTCACCAATACTAACTCCTTCATTTCGAAATAGAACAGTGATCGTTTTTTGAGTAAGTTTAGAGAGAGGAATGACCTGAAAAGGAGCCCACAGGGAGGAAGCTTTCACCCTCTAGTATCTAACCCAAAACTGTTCAAGGCCACTCTGCATTTTGAATTGACATTGAAAGTACTTTCGCCCAACACATGAATCAGGGCATATAATTCAGCAGCATGAAATTTTAAGGAATCATTCAATACCACTCAACCCACATATGCCCTGTCTGGGAAAATGTCCAGACCACCTTTGTATACCAGGAGGACAGCATTATGTCTCTTGGCTGGAAATATACGTTGGTGAAAGAAGGAAGCATAAGACTTAGATGGTCCCCCAACCAACCAAGTCCAGAAGTACCAGCAGTATGGTCATCACTATCACTGGCTACACCATGTGAGGAAGAATCTTCAGGTCCAAGAGGAACAGTATCCTCAGGAGGGAAATGTCATGTCCCTTTCAAAGGTTGTAGAGGAAAAGTTAAAGTTGGATTTTGAATTAAATTTAGCTCAGGTGGGAGTTGCAAATCAGGAACAGCCTGGGTCTACTTGAGATACGTTAGTGGTAGGGCCATACTGCAAAACAGGAGTGTCAGAGATAGCAGATGTTAACCGTACCCCAGGAATCTTCAGTGGAGAAAAGCCAGAAGTCCATTGGTGAGTAGTCGGCGATTCTACCCAACCGGACGCTTTCAACAAGTTCTCCACGGGCCAAGCAGTGCCGCAGAAACATCAGCCTAAGAAGATTTCACAAAAGCGTTCTTAAAAACACGGTCAAGTGAGGATTTAGCAATTGAAAGAGAACACTGTAGCGTTCTCCTGGTTCAAAACTGCAGTCTGAACAAACACCGGAGCAGTCGTTGCCGTAGCAGCCGTCATTATGGGTGCAGGCATATTTCGGGATGGTACATGACAACTCCCACCATCAGCCACTGAAACACTAGCAAGAACCCCAGTATCTCCTGAATCAGACACAGGCGTCATGAACTTCAACACATTGCACAAATCCTCTTTCTGTTGTTGGTACAGCTCTTGAGTAGCATTTAATTCAATAAGCAATTTATCCACTGTCTGAATTTTCTCACCCAAAGCCGAATGTAGAGCCGATAAAGAACCATGTTGTCTCAGGATCTCGGCTCCCTCAGCAATCTCGGGTACAACACCACTGGTAGCATCATAGAAGGTGTCTGATTCCATAAACGGTGCCTGTGGAGGAGACCCCTGCTCCTCAACCAGCCGCACCTCCATCTCCATCACAGCTAAGAGAAGGAATGAGCCAAACATGCTCGAAGCGGCCCCTACAGTCCAGTAGGGGAAGTTTCCCTGGTGTCCTGGCCAAATATCCTCTATTCACTAAAAATACCACCAACAGCTTAATCTGGTTCAATTTCAGTTGTTTACCATCTGTATCCCCCTTCCCCCCCCCAGTCGCCCCTGAAAAAGGGACTTCTAGGCCCAGTGGGCTTACCTGGTCAACAAAATTCAACAAACAACAATCAACAACAATCGACAATGTGGGCACAGTAAGTAAGATGAGGGTCTAGAGTGATCCCATGATACTTAAAGGCTTGAACCTGTTCAAGGGTGACTCCATGACTGGTTTTGATGGATAGGGGTGCAGCTTATGCTTGTCATGAGAGCTGCTGAACATCATAGACTTCGTTTTCTTATTATTGAGGACCAGATTGTGGTTTGAGAACCAGTTTTCAACAGATGTGAAGCCAAGCTGAAGGTTGTCTCGTAGAGGTTTAGGATCCTTGTGAGAGGCAAGAATTACAGCATCATCTGCATAGAGGATGATTGTTTCAGAGCAAGAATTTGGAAGGGAGTTCAAGGACAAGCTGAACAGTAGGGGGCCTAGAATGGATCCCTGGGGGACACCTGAGTGAACAGGCCTGGTATCAGGGAGGACATCTGCAATTTTTACTCTTTGAGAAAATATATGATCTATTAATAGATGAATCTGATAATACTATTGACTTCCTATGTCAGAGTTGAAAAAAGGAACTCCAAACTGATATTTCAGGTGATGAATGGAATAACAGCTGTAACTTTACACTGAGAGCATGCAAAGAGTCAAAGGGCAAATGAATTCAGTATAAGGTAGTCCATAGGTGGCATTATACCCCAGTAAAGTTGTACGATCATGGTTTGTTGACAGACTGTAATTGTTGGAGATGTAATTCAGATAAGGATACTATATCCCATATTCTTTGGCAGTGTGACAAACTCACCACTTTTTGGGAGGAAATTTGGTTGGTATGTCAAACCATTGTAGACTGTAATATCCTTTACTCACCCAAATTTATAATGCTTGGCATAGACTCTGATCTTTCTCATATAGTTTTACACAAAAAGACTATGGTTACCTATTGCTTTGATTTCTGCTAAGACTATAATTTTAAGACACTGGGGACAACCTGACCCCCCAACTTTTATGGAATGGCTAAATGAGCTTTCCAAGAGTCAGCTATGAAAGAATGGCCAGTTCCTTTCAGTCTAGATTAGATACATTTTATGCAATATGGAACCCTTTTCCAAATTCACAGCTCTGTAGGTTACCTAATTCTACTGTGCACAATTTCATTTAGTATCTATTGTGGAATTCTTTTACTAAATAGTCTTAATACACCATTCCCATGTTTATTTTTAGCGTGTTTATGGATGATATTTTCTGTCCTATATTGTATTATCGTTATATAATAATATTTATCAGTATGTTTTGGTTTGTATATGTGGTTAAATTTCAGTTGTTACATTTAAAAATTCAATAAAAAGTTTAATTATGGAAGAAAAAAACAACAAAGTGCAAATTGGAAACAGTCCACACTTGGGAGTGGGGCTGTTAATGCTGACTGTTCCCCTTTAAGGTTGTATTCCCTGTTCCTTAACTTAAATAACTCTGTAGACCACTCAATTAGATCCCAGCGTGTATATGTATGTGACTATCATAGCCCCCTTTCCCTCTTATCTGCTACCGAGTACAATATAGGACCTTCCTGTGTTGGTCCACGCCTTTGTGCCTCCTCGTCTGGATTACTGCAATGCTCTATAGCTGGGGTTACGGGGGGGGGTGGATCTCCGTCACCTACAGCAGGTGCAGAGTGCTGCGACCAGGTTGTTGACAGGGTTGTCAAGAACTAGCCATGTCTCACCTGTGCTGTGCGAACTGCACTGGCTGGTGGTGCGATGGAGGATCACTTTCAAGGTCGTGTTCCTGACCTATAAGACTCTACATGGACAGGGACTGGGTTACTTGCAAAACCTTCTTTGGCCTTACTGCCCCCTCCGTCTACTCCACTCCACCAACGAGGGATTGCTAGAGGTTCCCAGGGTTCGTCTTCAAACATCAGGTGCTAGGGCTTCTTCTTTTGTAGCCCCGACCCTGTGGAACTCTCTACCTCGTCGGATTAGAGAGTGTCTGTCCACCGAGACTTTTAAATCATCATTAAAAACTTATTTATTTGGCCTGGCATTTGGGGATAATGTTTAGTTTTATTATTGCTGCCTTTTTATTTAATATGTTTTATATGATTAATGTTTGTTTTTATATTGTATATGCGCTTTGGTTTTTGAAAAGCACTCTAGAAATAAACATTTGATTGACTGATTGATTGATTGATGTTAAGACAGTCCATTTCTCCTCATAGGTCTTACCCTGCTGCCCCTGGTTCATTTTAGCAACCCTTTGCTGGATAATCTCTGACCTCACCCTATTCGGCTTTAGACTAGGTTTCAAAATTGCACGCAGCACTCCAGGTGTGTTTTAATTCAGTAGCAGTAGTAAACGATTATTTTTATACAGATTAAGACACTGGGCTAGAAGCCTGTTTAGTTAGCTGACCTGTGAGTTATACCCGTTTACAGACTATAAAAAATATTGTAGTAGAATACACAGAACAAGCAGTACAACACATGAACATTAAAAGCAGCTACATCTGCATTTTAACATTAGTTCTACCATACTTGTGTACAGGTGAAGAGAACTAGTAATGCTAGACATTCCATGACCTAGCTGCGTCATAAGCTATTTGTGCCCTTTTTTTTTGTTACCTGTGCAGTGGCTACATCATTTCTTTGCTGCGGCTAGTTAACCCTCACCTGATGCATCCCAGCACCATCGTGTTAGCTTTTTTATAAGCTGTACTGCATTTGGAAGAGGCTTTCAAGGAAACAGTCAGATCCAAGAGCCTCAGACTCAAGTGTGGGGCTGGTACCAATCTACACTTTGTGTGCAAAAACATTGTGGTTTATGTACTGTTTACTGTGGTATATTAAATTGATTGAGACTACTTTAACGTACTTCTAGGCTGACATCTTCTGTTACTACAAATCCCAGAATCCCCTGCAGCTGTCATCAGAAGAGGGGTTGCAGCAGTGGGAGGTTCAATAGCCTGCAGTGCATGTTAGAGATTGCATAAACTCTGATCTTTTGTTTTCTGGTCCCGCTGTCCTCCCTGGACTATGTACAGTCACAGAGGACAGTATTTAGCCTCAGGAGAACAGCAGTATTGGCAAACATCTGATCAGAGATTATAAGAGCTCTAACATGCACTGCAGGCTTTTGAATCTCCCACTGCTGCAGTCCTGCTCTCATGTCAGCTGCAGGGGATTCTGGAATTTGTAGTAACAGATGTCAGCCTATAAGTAAACAAAACGAGTCTGATGCAATCTGCTATACTGCAGTAAACAGTAATTAAAACAACATGTTTCTGCAGACAAAGTTCACATTAGGACCAGCTCACATTTGTATGGGGGTCCTTGGTGCTGACTGTTCCCCTTTAATAGGTCCCTCTCCATTTTTGGGTGCTTTACCACGACCCCACTAATGCAGTATTCCGTATGCAGATTTCATTTCCCAGTGGGCATTTTTTTGGCATCGAATTTCACTTGCCAAATTCTGAATCACCGCTCCAGCTTTTCCTCATCCCTTTTCATACTGCAAATCCTCCTCATCTTCACTCTACCATAGAGTTTTGTACCATCTGTAGACAGACTCACTTTTCAAAATGTATATTGTGAACTACTGTGCTATGTGGGATGTATGTGAACAACTGCATAAATGATGTATGTAATTAACTCTGTGTCGCCCCTGAAAAAGGGACCTCTGGTGTCAGTGGGTTCACCCGGTTACCAACATGCAATAAATAAATAAATAAATAAATGAACTGCAGACCCACTCCAATGTTGCTTATAGACATGTTCACAGGTATCGCACCCTCACAGATCCCTGAGACACCTTGCTTGTGATCCCCCCAAAATCAGAGAATCTGCCCTTCAGAACCACTGTCTGAGTTCCATCTGTCAACCAGTTCTCAATCCACCTTATTATCCCTTCCCTAGTATTACCTTCCCTACCTTCTGTGTAAGTCTCCTATGATTTTTTAAGTAATTTAAATTTATATTACAGCATATGTATTATTATTCTATAGTATATGGCTAGGGCTTATTCTGTACAGAAATCGGGCATGTCAGAAATCTTGTTGTGCACTTTCTAAGTTGTGCTCGTTCTGAATAAGTTGTTGTACAAGTTCTATCACCAAGTGCACCTGTGTCTGTGCTTGTGTAACCCCTAGATGGCGCTATCCCAGGGGCTACTACCCCTGCCTGATTTGCCACTAACAGGTTGAGGGGCCTGGATCCAATGGCGGGTGCCTCCACCCAGAGGTCAGGGTTTGCAATAGTTAAACTTACTTGGTCACAGCCCTCTGGGACACTGCAACCCCCCTTTCTTCCCACTAGTGGCTCACACAATATATCAGAATTACCTTCACAGTATACACTTACCCCCAGGGCTGGTTCAGGCACTGGGACCTCCTGTAAAATGAGATACAGTGCAACAATCACAGTACAATACTTTAACATAGACAAATACCTCAGGCAGTATAACTTTGCTGAAACAAGCAGCTCTGATTTATTTAGGGGGAATATAACAAGGACAGGGGGAAATCAGGTTAATTAGCTTATACTTTACTCATCTACCTATGGCTCTGTGCACAGGCCTATCCCTACCAGTTACTGTCCCTGGGTACCCAAACCCTAGTGGCTAGTCCAAACTGTGGCAGCTGGTAGGGGCCCTTTCACACAGAGAAAAGAAAAAAATTAGTTAAACAGTCAGCAGTACAGTTATTCCAATTGGATTCAATGTGGCAATTCAACAGGGAGCGACCCTGAATTAGTACTCACGACCTCCAAACAAGATAGGGTCCTTCAATGTCAGCAGGGCTACTCTTGAGCTCCACGAGACTCCTCACACATTTATATGGCAAAAAGAAAGTACTATACCAGGCAGGCTGCTTCTCTATCCCGATCGCAATTACTGCACAATACCCGGGAGAACACACAGCAGATTCAGTTCCTGACAGACCAAGTGCAATTCAGCTATTTCTCCAGTCTTCTACAGGGTGAGCCTGGTTTCTACTCTTCAGATATCCTTTGATTCTCTTCACAGGACGAATTCAGTCCTAACAAGCAGTTACACAAGCTGCAGACCGGAACTCTGGGCCTTACACACGTTTCCCGACTAAAACTGCACACTGAAAAAGCACAGGGCTCCTTCCTTCTTCACTGTCAGAGCTCAACTGAAACTTCAACAGACAAAACCGGGCACTTCCTTTGAGTTCCTCCCAGTTCTTGACTGGACTGGCTGTCACTCACAATAGACTGCTTGTTGGTCCAAAAGGCCCAAGTCTAAACTACATCTCCCAGAGTCACTGCCCATACAATCCTCTTGTGGCTGGCTCAGATTATGAGTCCAAGTTCTGATTGTCCAAGGCACCATTTTAGAGCTAGCTTACCCCACACTGATTGGTCCAGTTCAGCAGTTCAAAACCAGAATGGGGAACTAGGCAGACACAGTTCTGACTGCAAAGAAAGCAGGTTAGACAAACTGTAATTTCATTATTACTCTAAATGGTTTCCGGCAAACAGTTACATCTTTCAGATAGGTTCCCTTTGCACTCCTAGTGACTGCAAAAATGGAGTGAATTGGCAGCAGCTTGAGTGGTAGTCAATCAAAGAAACACATAGTCCCCCATACAAACTAATTATGTCTGCAAGCAGACAGCTCTTAAAGAGACAGTACTAGAGGTTCTAAAAACACTCACTGATAAATGGCTTAAACGCCAAACACCATTCAGGCTTGGAGCATTCAAGCAAGCTCCTGGAAGTCTTTTGGGAACCCCCATTTGCAGGGGGGTTACACCTGCACTGACTGAAATCATCTCTAGCCTGCTTTCAATTTCGTTTCGAGTGGAGACTGCAGGGAGTTCGTCCAGCAGTATGCCACCATCTGCAGTAGCATGATTCAAGAAACTGCCGGTGTTCTGTGTCTGGACAAGCAGAGCAAGCAGAACAGGCAGAAGAAAACCATATACTATAAAAAAATAAAACATGGGCAACCGTATGCAACTCACCCCTCTGTTTCTATCTCGGGGTTGATATAATTTATTTATCTATTTAGTTTGTTATTATATTTGTTAACCGAGTAAGAACCCAGGAGCATCAAATGCCCATAGCTTGGACTGCTTGAGCGTTGCTGTTGAGATCTGTATGCTGTTATCTCTACCTTTGATGGAAAAACAGGTTTGCTGTATGTTCTTGCCCACGCATTATTTCTTGTATTTTACATTTTCCATTATTGTTTAATATATACTGTATATATATTTTTATTTTATTGATTGTACAGCGTCCTAAATCCTCAGGAATGGGCCCTGTATAAACACAGTTTGCCTTGCCTTACACAATTTTGGTGTCTCCCATTACTGTCCCTTTAAATCCTACCCACTTTTCTCTGCCTCTTCTAGTTTGTGTAGTTCCTTCAGTTAAGGTTCGATTATTACTATAATTTTGCCAAACTCAGCTTTTCTGAAGTGGTTGACCACAGTGTTGAATTTCAGTTGCTGAGATTTCAGTACAATGTGAAATTTAATCCTGTTGTGGTCATTCGGTCCTTTATGGTCCTCAGTTGAGATATCCCTGATAATGAACCAGTTGGGTATCCTGTGATTTGGTCGACTCAATAACAGTGAGCCCAAAAACAGTGACAGCATTTCAGCAAGGACACAAACAGCGAAAGTACATATTAGCAATTGCCGAAACAGCAGCAAATGCTTTTCCCCCTCCTAGGGTTGCTACAACCCTGAAGTTTGTTATTTAAGTAAGGGGGAACAGGGGATGAAGCCCACAACAGAAAATCGTTTGTCGCCTTGTCGGTGATCGCTGATATGTACCCTCACTGTTTGTGTCCTCGCTGAAATGCCATCGTTGTTTTTGGGTTCACTCTTACTGAGTTGCCCATATCACAGAGAACCATCCCAGCATAACCCATGCAAAGGCGCCAGTCAGCTGCATCTGCAACAGAAATCAATCCGAGTCCTTGAAAATGAAAACATCAAAGCAGCCATGTTAGTTTCTCTGCTAAACCAATAAGTACCGGTGGAACAGTAAGAATAATCAAAAAAGTTAAACATTCACAAAACCCATATTGGGTCCAAAACACACTGCTTTATCAAGTCATTCCCCTGTAACTGTTTCTTCCCGGCTCGCCTCTCAAATGTTTTTATGGCTGCAGTAGGTGGAGCCTGCAGACATTTTGCATGTACAAAAGGAGTGATGTCATGTTTTCTGTCCGTGGAACTGACCGAAGGTGTAAATAGTCTCCTCCACCTTACCCTCTCCAAGAAGTGTTTTCCACCCTCAAATAAATACGTTTTCATGTTAGTCAATGGCTGCAGGGTACTATTTTCTTTCTTAAATGGGCAGTACAAGAACTGGAACCTGTGTAGTGGGAGGAAGCATTAGTTTTTTTTGGGGGGGGGGCATGATCCATCCCACCTCCACCTCAGAAACTTCTAAAGATCCACCCCAGCCTTTTTTTTAATTCATGTGGGAGGGGCATGAGGTGAAACTGCATCTAGCTGGAAATTCAGCATGTACTGAGCCTGTGTGGTTACTGAGTTTTATTTCTCGGTTTTAAGAATAAGTTGAAGTGTGTCTTTTTACTTGATAAATGTTTGTAAAAGTGTAAATCATATTAGCTAGTGCAACTGTGAGTTATGTAACGGTTTTTTGTAGATTTGACTCCTGACTTCTTTTCATGATAGGCAGTATTCCTGGAACAGACTTTGCCTTTGAAGCTCCTATAAAGTGTTATTTTTATATCTCTGTGTAGTTCCTCACTTTATAGGTGCTTCAGTGGTAAAGCCTTTTCATGCAGGAATGTTTACTGCCTGTCATAAACAGAAATCAGGAGTAAAATCTACCAAACACAGTTTAGCAAGTTAGCTTCAAAAGCAAAGCCTGTTTGTGCATGGCAAGATGTTACAGAAAGGAACACATGCAGTTATTTCAAGTCTGCAATTTAAGCAACTATTTTTTGTAATCAGCCTTGCCTCAGCTTACATTCCTATCCTCAGTCATTTTCACAAATAAATTCCGAGAGATGTAAAGTCCCTCCTGTTGGGTGTATGGTGTTATTCACAACCATCCTCCAGCCTCGTCCCCCACCACCTTGCTTTGTATTTTGCATCAGCTGTAGCATTTCAGTACAGCAAGAGGTGACAATGCATATTTTTTTCTGGACTTGTAATGTTAATTGAGCCGTCCCCAATCTGTATCCTTTCAAGAACTACTTTATGTGGTGTGCTTACCAGCATGGTTGTTTCACTCTTATTTACAGCTTTATACCTTTATCAGTTTTTAATTGTAATTTCTTTGCCCTTTGAGTAACAAGGTTCAATACCTATAACTTCCCAGTTTCTTTACTATGCTCACATTAATTTCTGAAGACCCCCTAGTAAACGAGGTGCAAACACAACTTGGTTTTCTTTGTCTTTTTTGTGTGTGTAGTTTTATTAAGTTTGTAACCATAGAAACAAGGGTGCAAAGCACATATCTTCCAAGTGATGCCATATAAAAAACACATCATATACACAGTAAAACCAATGAACATATACAGTATACTGATTCCTTCCAGTTTCTGGAAAATGAATTTTTTTCACTAAACAAGTTACAACTACTGAAAAATACAAAAACTATAAATAACTGTGCAGTCTGACATCTGCATTTAAACATCTTGGCTGCAAACTGTGACATTCATAAATCCAGTAAGGTTCTTACTGAAGCTATCTCCTTCGCATGTCTCCTCTCAAACTGTCAAAATAATTTCTTCAATGTGAACTGTCAGGCATTCAAGTTGTTCTCAGATTAAATGTTACTTTTATAAATATAGATTTACCAAGGGTATCTTGTAAAGTACTGGTTTGTTTAAATGTTAGTTGTGCTCATGCTGATATCACATTATTCAGACTTGGTTCAGTATCTAGGAATTCCCATTTTTTTATTTTTTATGATCCAAGTTATTTTATGATGCATGTATTTTATGAAAATCCTAGGGCCTATCTTATTGTTGTGCACAGCAACTAAGCGCTCCAACTGTGATTAAAAAATGACAAGTGTAAAAATAAATAAATTATAATAAAAATGTATGTAATCTACTAAGTACAGTAGACTGGTACAGGACCTGTAAAACTACCCTGCACAATTTTAGTTGCCCTTCTCTGGACTGTCTCCATCCTGTCTATGTCCTTGCGGAGATGGGGTCTCCAGAACTGGACGCAGTACTCCAGATGGGGTCTCACAAACTATCTGTACAGAGGGATAACAACTTCTTGTTTTCTACCGGTGATGCCTCTCACTATACATCCCAGTATCCCCTAGTCATCCCTACTGCCTTCTTACATTTACATTGCTTGCCCACCTTTAGGTCATCTGATATGATTACCCCCAGGTCCCTTTCCATTGTTATTGCTGTTACTACCCCCCCATGTACTTGTCCCATGGGTTTTGTTTCCCAGGTGCATTACTTTGCACTTCTTTGCATTGAATCCAAGCTGCCATACTTCTGACTATTCCTTCAACCTTGCCAAGTCCCTTCTCATCCTTTCCACCTTCCCCTGTATATCAACCCTGTTGCAGATCTTTGTGTCTGTAAAGAGGCATACTTTTCCTTCCAGTCCCTCAGCAACCATCATGACAACGAGTTGAGGTATCTTTGCTTGGTATGGTCAACCCCCACTTCACAGATGCAGTCCCTGTTCTCTACAGTGAGATGGAACATCTTGGTGTAATGAGTTTGGAATACTAATTGTGTGATTGATATCATGAGTATCACTGTATGTTCTATGCAACCCCCCCCCCCCACAAAGAAAAGGATAATATAGAAATATTGCCAAGGTGACATATGCATTATCATATACTAAATAGCAGTGCCTAATATCTGAAATTGGACTGATACAAACTCTGTAATTCCTAGATACAAGTCTGTGCATAACAGAAACTGGAATAAGTGTTGCTATGTAAAATAGGAGCACCCAAGTGTCATCTGTGAAAAATGTATGTATTATCCTAAATATTTTTTTGTTCCAATTGTGAATAGTGGAAAGTGTCATAGTCCTGATGTCAAGCACAAAAGTAGCAATCAGTAGTCCATAGGTACAATGTTGCATCTTAATGTAGAGAACAGGGACTGCATCTGCAGAACAGGGGTTAGCCATGCCATGCAAGTATAGGCCAACTGAGTCATGATGTTTGGTTTGATTGGCCTCAATATGTATAATGAAATGTGCATTCCTAATTGATTCTGATGGTGGGGTTCCAGGGTTCTGAATCAGTCTGTTTCTATCGCTATGAGTATAGGATCGTTACACAAAACCTTTATTGCTTACCATTCGTTTCATTAAAATCAACACCTCCATATCTTTTCCTAATACAGTGTCTGCCTTCCTTAGAATAGAAAATAAAACAAATCTTACTGGTTAAAAAGCATTGTGTTGTTTCTCCATGTATCCTTCACAGTTCAACACAATCCCACTAACTTCATAATGCAGCCGTGGTGGATCTGACTAGAGTTTGTTTGGTCTTGGCTCTGCTCCACTGCAATGTTCTGCACACTATCACAGCTGTAAAATCCACAAAGAACGTTCAAACATAATAAATAAATGGCCCAGTGTCCCCTATTTAAAAAACAACCCACTACATTTTCAGGCAGAAACAGGAAAAAAAATGTACTGTTCATCTCAACAGGCAGTAACCCCGGAGGCAAACCATTAGTTACTGCAGTCAGTTAGCAGTTGTAACATGCTTTGTCATTTCCCGTCAGAACTCCCACCACACAGACAGCCACCTAAATCTCCAACACACTCTTCTCTTTATTACAAAAAACAGAAAAAAAGCAGAAAGTATGCCATGGTGTCGGATGATTGTTACTCCTACCTGTAGGTCAAAATGCAGCCAGCATCACAATTGTTAAATATATTCAGACCTGGTGCAGCTGCTGATGCTGCTGTAGCTCAGAGCCTAGCAACCCAGGACTATTTTTTCTGATGCAGTAATAAATTCAACAGAATAATTTAAAAATGAAAAAAACAATTTTCTTTATGTTTTTAACAACAAAGTCATGGGGACATTGTATACTCACAATATACCACTCCAGGGTGTGGGTTATGCTGGGATTTATCCATTTCTGGTATGGTTTACTCACTTGACCTGTGGCATAACCCACACTCTGTCATGGTTTGTTGCTTAAATATCCACCAATGAGTGAGATGCTGGCAGTGCGGGGACTGTATATAGACCCAGCAGTCATTATACATCGATGAGTTAGATACAGGCAGTGCAGGGACTCTATACAGACACAGCAGTCATTATACACCAATAAGGTAGATGCTGGTAGTGCAGGGACTGTATATAGACACAGCAGTCATTATACGTCGATGAGTTAGATACAGGCAGTGCAGGGACTATATACAGACACAGCAGTCATTATATACCAATGAGTTAAATACTGGCATTGCAGGGACTGTATACAGACAGACGCGGCAGTAATTATACACCATTGAGTTAATACTGGCAGTGCAGGGACTATATATAGACACAGCAGTCATTATACACCAATTAGTTAAATACAGGCAGTGCAGGGACTATATACAGACACAACAGTCATTATATACCAGTGAGTTAAATACTGGCATTGCCGGGACTGTATAAGACAGATGCGGCAGTAATTATACACCATTGAGTTGATACTGGCAGTGCAGGGACTGTATATAGACATAGCAGTTATTATACACCAATGAGTTAAATACTGGTAGTGCAGAGACCAAATACAGACAGACACAGCAGTCATTATACACTAATGAGTTAAATACTGGCATTGCAGGAACTGTATACAGACAGACACATCAGTCATTATACATCATGAGTTAAATACTGGCATTGCAGGAACTGTATATAGACAGACACGTCAGTCATTATACATCAATGAGTTAAATACTGGCAGGGCAGGGACTTTATACAGACACAGCAGTCATTTTACGCTGATGAGTTAAATACTGGTATTGCAGGGACCATATACAGACAGACACTGCAGTGGTTATACACCAATGAGTTAAATACTGGCTGTGCAGGGATTGTATACAGACAGACACTGCAGTAATCATACATTGATAAGTTAGATACTGGCAGTGCAGGGACTGTATACAGACAGATACTGCAGTAATTATACACCAATTAGTTAAATACTGACTGTGCAGCGACTGTATACAGACAGACACTGCAGTAATCATACATTGATTAGTTAGATACTGGCACTGCGGGGACTGTATATAGACACACCAGTCGTTATCAATCAATCAATTAAAATATTTATTTAACCAGGCAAACACCATTACTCAATGTTGATTCGAGATGGACCTGGACAAAATACACAGTCATTGTACAACACAGTGTTTATAACAAAACAAAACACATAGAAACTGAGCCAGAAGCAATTACAATGTACAAGGTGACTAACAGTAGCAAAAACATAGACAATAATATATACAAAATGTGTAAGGAGTTTTAGTGATTAAAGTCAATATTCACACAATAAACCTGGAGAATACCAGAAGCATGAAGGAGGGGGATCCATGGATTAGGTATGGGGGTAGAAAGATGATACTGGGTGGGGGAAGGGGGAGAAGGGTGGAAGCAGAAGAAGGGAGGGGTACCCATAAGAAAAGCCACAGAGTACTGGGGACTGATGGCGCAGCTGAGTGGAAAGTACGGGCTCCAAGTTAGGGGTAGTAGAGGTAATTCAAAACCGAAAAGGTACAACAAGTAGGATACGGTCACAATTACCTCAAGTGGAGGCAACAGACTGAAAAAGAATAAAGGGTTACTAAAATGCGGTTGGAGAAGGAAGTGAGGGGGACAGAATGTTAATGGGACAGCGTATGGAAGACTATTATCAGGGGATAAGGCAAAATCAAGGGAAGACTCTATTATCTGTGGATAAGGCAAGGATCGGGGAAGTAATTACAAGATTCCTTGAAAGAACGAGCATGAAGAGTTTTGAATGCTGCTAAGTTAATGGGGTGGACCACTTTCAATGTTTTTTGCAACTTATTCCACGTTAGAGGTACCACATAACTTATGGATGCCCTACAAACGCGTGATTTGACCTTGGGCACGGTTAGGGAAATATAGGAGGCACTTCTCAACACATTATACATTGATGAGTTAGATACTGGCAGTGTACGGACTGTATACAGACAGAGACAGCGGTCATTATACACCAATGAGTTAGATACTGGTATTGCAGGGACTGTTACAGACAGACACTGCAGTAAGTATACACCAGTGAGTTAGATACTGGCAGTGCACTGACTGTATACAGTCAGAGAGAGCAATAATTATACACCAATGAGTTAGATACTGGTAGTGCAAGGACTGTATACAGACAGTGACAGCAATAATTATACACCAGTGAGTTAGATACTGGTAGTGCAGAGTCTGTATACAGACAGAACAGTCATTAAACACCAATGAGTTAGATACTGGCAGTGCAGGGACTGTATACAGACAGAGACAGCAATAATTATACACCAATTAGTTAGATACTGGTAGTGCAGGGACTGTATTCAGACAGCGATAGCAATAATTATACACCAATGAGTTAGGTACTGGTAGTGCAGGGACTGTGTACAGACAGAGACAACAATAATTATATACCAGTGAGTTAGATACTGGTAGTGCAGAGGCTGTGTACAGACAGAGAAGTCAATATACACCAATGAGTTAGGTACAGGTAGTGCAGGGACTGTATGCAGACAGAGACACAGCAGTCATTACACTCTAGTAAGGTAGATACTGGTAGAGCAGGGACTGCACACAGGCAGACCCTGCAGTCATTATAAACCAGTGAGTTAGATACTGATTTTAAGGGACTGCATACAGACAGACACTACAGTCATTATACACAAATGAGTTAGATACTGGCAGGGCCAGGACTGTATGCAGACACAGCTGTCATTGTACAGCAATGAGATAGATACTGGCAGTGCAGGGACTGTATACAGACACAGCAGTCATTATACACAAATGACTTAGGTACTGGTAGTGCAAGGACTGTATGCAGACGAAGCAGTCATTATACACAAATGAGTTAGATACTAGCAGTGCAGGGACTGTATACAGACAGAGACACAGTAGTCATTACACTCCAATAAGGTAGATGGTGGTAGTGTAGGGACTGTATACAGAAAGGCATGGCAATCATTACACACCAAAGAATTAGATGCTGGTAGTGTAGGGACTGTATACAGACAGAGACAGCAGTAATTATCATCAATGAATTGGATACTGGTAGTGGAAGAACTGTATAAAAGACAGACACAACAGTCATTATACACCGATGAGTTAGATGCTGGTAGTGCAGGGACTGTATACAGACAGACACAGCAGTCATTATACACCGATGAGTTAGGTACTGGTAGTGCAGGGACTGTATACAGATACAGCAGTTACATACACAAGTTAGATACTGGTTGTGCAAGGACTGTATACAGACAGACACTGCAGTCATTATACACCAATGAGTTAGATACTGGTAGTGCAAGGACTGTATACAGACAGAGATCCAGTAGTCATTACACTGCAATAAGGTAGATGATTGTAGTGTAGGGACTGTATACAGACAGACACAGCAGTCAGTATTCACCAATGAGTTAGATGCTGGTTCTGCAAGGACTGTATACAGACAGACACAGCAGTCATTATACACTGATGAGTTAGGTACTGGTAGTGCAGGGACTGTATACAGACAGATACTGCAGTAATTATACACCAATGAGTTCAATACTGGTAGTGCAATGAATGTATATAGACAGACACAGCAGTCATTATATACCAATGAGTTAGATACTGGTAGTGCAGAGACTGTATACAGTCACAGCAGTAATTATACACCAATGAGTTAGGTACTGGTAGTGCAGGGACTGTATACAGACAGACACAGCACACAGTCATTATACATGAATGAGTTAGATACTGGTAGTGCAAGGACTGTATACAGACAGACACAGCAGTCATTATTTACCAATGAGTTAGATGCCGGTAGTGCAGGGATTGTATAGAGACAGAGACACAACAGTCATTACACTCCATTAAGGTAGATACTGGTAGTGCAGGGAAGGTAGGTATTTATTGTTTGACTTTTAGTCATTACAATGAACAGACAAAGACGATAATAAATTACACTTTTAAGATCACATGAAGTTTCCTTTAAAATCAGTATTTACAATTTTCAGGTGCTATATTCCTGAAATTCACAATTTTGTGGTCTTTAAAAATCTATTCAGCGGGTATAAAACACTAATCTGAGTTGAATTAAACAAATAGATAATTAATTCTTCAGAGGGGAGACCAAAGGAACCCAGTAATGAGCCAGCCATTTCCTTCTACTGGCTTCAAATTGTGGGCAATGCAATACAACATGTTTTAAGTCATCATCACAGCCATAAATACATTCACATTTCAGTTCAGATGTCCTTCTTTCATCATATAAAATATAATTTGCCTTATGGAGTTCCAACCTGAATCTTGTTATTGTTCTTCTTTCTTCTGGTTTTGAAAAAAATTTAAAATATTGTTGTGGCATGTGATGTTTCATTATTTGAAACCATCTATAACGACAAAGTTATTTTTTTTTTATTTTCTCTTCTTGCTGAGAAATGTGTTACTGTTCTAACCCTTTCTTTAACTCTAGCTACTATTTCTTCAATGGGAAGAGTATAAATTTCATATAGGAGATTTCCTAACCCCATCGGGAATATATTCTCTTTGTTTAACTTGACTGTACTTGAAGTAAAGTTTCTTTGATGGTACTGGATTTGTTCTTCTAATCTAAACACATTCTGGGGTATCTATTATCTGGTAGAAGAAAAAGATTTAAAGTAAAGATAATCCTTCTATCTGGTGCCATAGTTGCCAGAGATAATTGTCCTAACTCTTTCCTCAATAATTGTCCTAACTCTTTCCTCAATATCTCTGCTAGTACTGACTGCTGCACCTTCAGTATATACCAATAGATTTTATTTATCTTGGTTTCTAAACTTTTTGTGTTTGTAGAGGTCCATATTTCAACTCTATACAGAATACTTGTTTTTATTTTTAGTATTTATTACATCTACCAAACTTTTTATTGACATTTTCTCCATTTTCATATTAAACCGTTAAATGCCCCAGTCAATTTCTTAACCATCATTTTCGTATGTTGCAACCAAGATGTACAATTTGAAAATGTCAAACCTAGGTATTCGTAATATGAGGTGGTTTCAATCTTTTCCTTATCTAAATAAAGAGTATTGGCCTTTTTAGTTTTATTACCAAATATAACCAGCTTTGTTTTCTTTAGGTTGATTATCGACTGATCTTTTTTACAGAGCTCACCAAAATATGTTAACTTCCTTTGGAGGACTAAAAATGAGGTAGAGATAAGGACAATATCATCTGCATATGCTAAACAAGGATTTTTTTGTGTTAAAATATCTGATAAATGGAAATCTGACTTATTCAGTTCTTTTAAGACTGAGTTTATATATAAGTTAAACAGTAAGGGTGTTAGTAAACAACCTTGCTGGACTCCAAGGTTAGTTTGTATATTAGATGTCACATTTCCCTGCAGATCATATTTTATTTTAAGCCATATAAATCTATTAATATCCCCAACATATTGGGGTCCATTTTATACTTGTTAAGTTTCCCCAGAGGATTTTCCTGCTAATTGAATCAAATGCTGTTTCTAGGCCTACAAAACAGCAATAGAGCTTTGATTTTTTAATTGTGACATTATTCCAACTCATATGTTGTAATACAAAACAGTGCTGTATGGTTGAACCTTTGGCTCTATATCCATTTTGACATTCCACAAGTATGTTATTCTGTTCAGCCCACAATTGTAATCTATGAGGAGTATTCTACAAAAAATGTTCTGAGATGTATCCAATAAACTTATTGGACGATACACAGTAGGGTCTAATGTATCTTCTTTTTTGACGATTGGGCATACTAAACTTCCTTTCCAGGTCTTGAGGAAATTGTCCCCACTGTATACAGTAGTTAAACAGGTTATGAAAGGGCGGTGTCCACCAGTCTTCAAATGCTTTAAATAAATCAGCTAAGACAACATCTGAACCTGGAGCTTTGTTAGATGTTGTTCCTTCTGTTGCTACCCTTATTTCCGCTTGTGTAATAACCAATAGTTTTGGAAATGATTGGTTTTGAATGAAAATTCATTCACAAATCTGGACTGCCTTGTACGGTATGGGGTGCACGCCCATTGGCTCTTGCTCTGCACCAATGGGCGTGCAGCCCTACCGGGCAGTCAGTCAGCGGGTGGTGGGGCGGCAGGCGGTGGGATGCTGCCAGCTGGTGGGGAGAGGGGTGGTGGGGCTGGTGGGTGGGTGGGGGGGGGACACTAGATCACCAGGGATGTGTTCTTGGGGGTTTAAACATTTGCTACCCGATCGGGCTTATTGGTCCACTGGACCACCAGGGATATGTTCGGGGGACATTTGCTGCCCGCGATCGGGCTGCTGGGGGGGAGGTTATTTCAGCTTTTGCCCGCGATCAGGCTGCAGGGGGGGCACAAGGAGTAGGTTGAGGGCCAGCCACAGGTGGCAGCTGCTGTGTTGTGCTCTGCAATGCAGCAGCTCACCTGTGGGTGGCCCTCGACTTCATCCTTTTTTTTGGCTCAATGTTCTGCAGGCGCAGGTTGGGGGTTGTGCCTGCACAACTCTGCACAGCCTGGCTGAATATCGGGCTGTGCAGTTTATGCATGGTTCCTCCTCCTCCAGTTCAGCATGCATTCATTTGCATTGCGCTGTTGCTCAGCATGTTTTCAGTGGCGCAACTGCCTCCTGCTGAATATCGCAGAATGGTGCAATTTCGGACTTGCGCAGGCACAACCCTTTTGAATATCTGGGCCATTATACACAAATGAGTTAGATACTGGTAGTGCAAGGACTGTATACAGACACCGCAGTTATTATACACAAATGAGTTAGATACTGGCAGTGCAGGGACTGCATACAGACACAGTAGTCATTATACACAAATGAGTTACATACTGGCAGTGCAGAGACTGTATACAGACAGACAGAGCAGTCATTATATACCAATGAGTTAGATACTGGTAGTTCAGGGACTGTAAACAGACACAGCAGTCATTATACACAAATGAGTTAGATACTGGTACTGCAGGGACTGTATACAGACAGAGACACAGCAGTCATTACACTCCAATAAGATTGATGCTGGTAGTGTAGGGACTGTATACAGACAGACACAGCAGTCATTACAGTCCAATAAGATTGATGCTGGTAGTGCAGGAACTGTATGCAGATAGACACAGCAGTCATTATACAGCAATGAGTTAGATACTGGTAGTGCAGGGACTACATACAGACAGAGACACAGCAGTCATTACACTCCAATAAGATTGATGCTGGTAGTGCAGGAACTGTATACAGACAGACACAGCAGTTATTATACAGCAATAAATTAGATACTGGTAGTGTAGGAACTGTATACAGACAGCCACAGCAGTCATTATACACCAATGAGTTAGATACTGGTAGTGCAGGGACTGTATACAGACAGAGTCACAGCAGTCATTCCACTCCAATAAGGTAGATTATGGTAGTGTAGGGACTGTATACAGACAGAGACAGCAGTCATTACACTTCAATGAGTTAGATACTGGTAGTGCAGGGACTGTATACAGACAGAGACACAGCAGTCATTACACTCCAATATGATTGATGCTGGTTGTGCAAGGACTGTATACAGACAGACACAGCAGTCATTATACACCAATGAGTTAGATACTAGCAGTGCAGGAACTGTATACAGACAGAGTCACAGCAGTCATTCCACTCCAATAAGGTAGATTATGGTAGTGTAGGGACTGTATACAGACAGAGACAGCAGTCATTACACTTCAATGAGTTAGATACTGGTAGTGCAGGGACTGTATACAGACAGAGACACAGCAGTCATTACACTCCAATATGATTGATGCTGGTTGTGCAAGGACTGTATACAGACAGATACAGCAGTCATTATACAGCAATGAGTTAGATACTGGTAGTGCAGGGACTACATACAGACAGAGACACAGCAGTCATTACAGTCCAATAAGATTGATGCTGGTAGTGCAGGAACTGTATGCAGACAGACACAGCAGTCATTATACAGCAATGAGTTAGATACTGGTAGTGCAGGGACTACATACAGACAGAGACACAGCAGTCATTACACTCCAATAAGATTGATGCTGGTAGTGCAGGGACTGTATACAGACAGATACAGCAGTCATTATACACCAATGAGTTAGATACTAGCAGTGCAGGAACTGTATACAGACAGAGACCGTCGTCATTACAGTCCAATAAGATTGATGCTTGTAGTGCAGGGACTGTATACAGACAGAGACACAGCAGTCATTACACTCCAATAAGACTGATGCTGGTAATGCAAGGACTGTATAAAGACATAATAGTCATTATACAGCAATAAATTAGATACTGGTAGTGCAGGCACTGTATACAGACAGAGACACACCAGTCATTACACTTCAATAAGGTAGATGCTGGTAGTGTAGGGACTGTATACAGACAGATGCAGCAGTCATTATACACAAGTGAGTAAGATACTAGCAGTGCAGGGACTGAATACAGACAGACAAAGCAGTCATCCTACACCAATAAGTAAGATACTGGTAGTGCAGGAACTGTATACAGACAGAGACACAGCAGTCATTACACTCCAATAAGATTGATGCTGGTAGTGCAGGAACTGTATACAGACAGACACAGCAGTCATTATACACCAATGAGTTAGATACTAGCAGTGCAGGAACTGTATACAGACAGAGACCGTCGTCATTACAGTCCAATAAGATTGATGCTTGTAGTGCAGGGACTGTATACAGACAGAGACACAGCAGTCATTACACTCCAATAAGACTGATGCTGGTAATGCAAGGACTGTATAAAGACATAATAGTCATTATACAGCAATAAATTAGATACTGGTAGTGCAGGCTCTGTATACAGACAGAGACACACCAGTCATTACACTTCAATAAGGTAGATGCTGGTAGTGTAGGGACTGTATACAGACAGATGCAGCAGTCATTATACACAAGTGTGTAAGATACTAGCAGTGCAGGGACTGAATACAGACAGACAAAGCAGTCATCCTACACCAATAAGTAAGATACTGGTAGTGCAGGGACTGTATACAGACAGAGACACACCAGTCATTACACTTCAATAAGGTAGATGCTGGTAGTGTAGAGACTGTAGACAGACAGAGACAGAAGTCATTACACTTCAATGAGTTAGATACTGGTAGTGCAGGGACTGTATACAGACAGAGACACAGCAGTCATTACACTCCAATATGATTGATGCTGGTAGTGCAGGGACTGTATACAGACAGACACAGCAGTCATTATACAGCAATAAATTAGATACTAGTAGTGCAGGAACTGTATACAGACAGAGACAGTCATCATTACAGTCCAATAAGATTGATGCTTGTAGTGCAGGGACTGTATACAGACAGAGACACAGCAGTCATTACACTCCAATATGATATATGCTGGTAGTGCAGGGACTGTATACAGACAGAGACAGCAGTCATTGTACACAAGTGAGTAAGATACTAGCAGTGCAGGAACTGAATACAGACAGACAAGGCAGTCATCATACCCCAATAAGTAAGATACTGGTAGTGCAGGGACTGTATACAGACAGAGACACAGCAGTCATTACACTCCAATAAGATTGATACTAGCAGTGCAGGAACTGAATACAGACAGACAAAGCAGTCATCATACACCAATAAGTAAGATACTGGTAGTGCAGGGACTGTATACATACAGAGACACAGCAATCATTACACTCCAATAAGATTGAAGCTGGTAGTGCAGGGACTGTATACAGACAGAGACACAGCAATCATTACACTCCAATAAGATTGAAGCTGGTAGTGCAGGGACTGTATACAGACAGACACAGCAGTCATTATACAGCAATAAATTAGATACTGGTAGTGCAGGGACTGTATACAGACAGAGACACAGCAGTCATTACACTCCAATAAGATTGAAGCTGGTAGTGCAGGAACTGTATACAGACAGACAAATAGTCATTATACACCAATGAATTAGATACTGGTAGTGCAGGGACTATATACAGACAGAGACACAGCAGTCATTACACTCCAATATGATTGATACTGGTAGTGCAGGGACTGTATACAGACAGACACAGCAGTCATTATACAGCAATAAATTAGATACTGGTAGTGCAGAGACTGTATAAAGACAGAGACGCAGCAGTCATTACACTCCAATAAGATTGATACTGGTAGTGCAGGGACTGTATACAGACAGCGACAGCAGTCGTTATACACCAATGATTTAGATACTGGTAGTGCAGGGACTGTATACAGACACAATATTCATTATACACTGATGAGTAAGATGCTGGCAGTACAGGGACTGAATACAGACAGATACAGCAGTCATTATACACCAATAAGTAAGATACTGGTAGTGCAGGGACTGTATACAGACAGAGTCACAGCAGTCATAATACTCCAATAAGGTAGATTATGGTAGTGTAGGGACTGTATACAGACAGAGACAGCAGTCATTACACTTCAATGAGTTAGATACTGGTAGTGCAGGGACTGTACAGTCATTATACTTCAGTGAGTTAGATACTGGTAGTACTGTACAAGGACTGTATGCAGACAGACACAGCAGTCATTACACACCAACAAGTTAAATACTGGTAGTACAGGAACTGCATACAGACAGACACGGCGGTCATTATACATAAATGAGTTAGGTACTGGTAGTACAAGAACTGTATACAGACACAATAGTCGTTATACACCAATGAGCTAGATACTGGTAGTAGAAGGACTGTATGCAGACAGACACAGCAGTCATTACACACCCATGAGTTAGACACAGTTAGTGCAAGGACAGTATCAGACAAACATACAGATTTAAGAAGGCAGTATAGCACAGTGGTTTGAGGCTCTGAGCTGTAAATCTGGGAAACCTGGGTTTGAATCCCACTTGCATACTGTGTGACCCTGAGCAAGTCACTTAACTTCCTTGTGCTCCCAGGTTGCACGTGTAAACAAGCTTTCAGCTTAGTGTGTCTCTCCTGGTAAAAAAAAACTCAGCAGTCATTATACACCAATAAGTTGGATACAGGTAGTGCTGGGACAGTATACAGGCAAACATGGCAGCCATTACTCACCAGCGAGAACCTATAATAAAAATTGATGTCCATGTTAGGTTATACAAACATAAAATGGGATATTAATTGTAGCGAGCAGAAGCAATTCCGGCTCCAAATCCACACATCATGCCAGGTGTAATAGAATTCGCAGTAAAGTTGCAACTACCTGTGCCACTAGGTAAGTGTGAATAAAAGGCTTTATTAGAGCAGAAAATAACAAACGGCCCACAACTCAGATCAGATACCACAATCAGTTTTGCACAGTTATTCACACTTACCTAGTGGTGCTTGCAGTTTTACTACATTAATTGTAGCCCCTGAAATTGTTGAGTACATAGCAGCAAACAGCATATGAGGCACTAGTGTGTCAGAGCCTCATGCGTCTTCAACATTTATTTACTGAGCTCTCCAGACTGTTGGAGTCGGGTTGTCGCTGGCAACACTCCTGATCTCTGCCTTCCAATTGCAGACACCAGGTTTGCTGCTGAACCTAGGTTGTCTGTGTCAGAGTGAGTACACAGCTACTGCGCCATCGGACAGTGCCAGAATCATGTGATTTTTTAAGAGATTTTATGAATGGTTAATGTGTTATGCAGTATTTCTTAATTGGTAAAAAAATTCTTTTTTTTTTGTTAGCAAAAATGTATTCTTGATATCCTTAGGGTCATCCAACTGCATTTTCTGATTTTTTTTATAAGTGCTGTTCTAATTTAATGACTCAAGTCATTAAAGATAACCGCCACTGCACCAGACCTCAAACCCAGAGGCAGCGCATCCTTTGAATTTTGACTTAAAGCAGCAGTATTTGTTAGTGACCATGTAGTTTGTTTTTAGCAATAATGTTCCTCTGGCAAAAATATCACCGTAACCTATCTTTATTTTCTCATTCCTGAACCAAGATGTAGGATTTTGAAATTTTTGAAAGTTCCCATTCCTGTGCCCTGCCTGCCATGAAAAATAAATAAATATCTTGGTATGGTGTTGTCCTGTTTACTGACAGAAACAAGTGGTAACACCATCCTAATACATTTACATTGTGAATCTAGCATGCAGATTCAACAGGTAATCTCAACAAAAGAGATTTTTAAAAATTGCGAGTTGCAGTTATCTTTAATGAAATTTGTTTTCCAATTGTTTAACCAGGAGACACAATAAGCTGAAAGCTTGTTTATAGGTGTGACCTGGGAGCACAGGGAAGTTAAGTGACTTGTGCAGGGTCACACAGTGTGCAAGTGGGGGCTGTGGCATTCAAACCCAGGTCTCTAGATTTGCAGCTCAGAGCCTTAAACCACTGTGCTATACACTAGTCATTAGCTGCAGAATTACCTGTAAAAGCTGTTTTTGACAGTATCTGAGAAAACTAAATATAAACTGGGCATGAATCCAAGGATGCCAGAAGTACATTTTTGCCAAAAAACTATATGATGAAATTTTTTTGCAGACTAACAAAGATTGCTGATGCTTTGTGGATAACACTAATTGTAACCAGTGTAACCGGTAACCTGTGGATCCTGCACCATGCCGCTAGGCCATGCACCCGCCCTTGACCAGGCAGTGGAAAGCCCTCACTATTTCTAGCCTATAGGCTCCTCACCTCCCTCGGTTACCATATAGTTGCACTGGACTATGAATGCATTGTATTATGTATAAGACAAGGCCTCCCTGAGGTGACTTACTACCAACTCATATCATGCATTGCTTTAGCTACCAATTGTATAGGTCTTAACCGCTCATTAAGTAAATATGTCGATAGCTCTTTAGCTACCAAATGTACAGGCATTAACCAGTGCTCATTGTACTCCTACTCTGCATGATTGCTTACCCACATCTATTCTATGTACTGTATGTACTGTATGAATGTCTATGTTTTATTCTGACGCGGAGCCTTTGGAAACAAATCTATGACTCAAAGGGTTGTAATTCCGATTTCCTAAATAAATAAATAAATATTTAACCCTGTAACGCACGGGCTACTTGTAAATGCTCCCAATATCGGCAGTGTGTGTAAACAGTTCGGACGTGAGGTCAAAGGGCAGCACCATCACATGATATTATTACAAGTCCTCCCTTTTGGGAGATCTTACTAGAGACCATCTCCTCCTGTTTCCTTTTATGGCCTGCACTTGAAATCTTTGCCCATAGGCAGAGTTAGGGGGTAGGCCCTTAGGGTATATAAGTTCAGGGCGTTCTGTGAGAAGAGAAAGCTGTACAGAAGACTGTAGTGACCTGTGTGGGTCTTGGGGACTTGGCGCATGTGAGTGATCTGCTTGGGTGTGGGCGGAGGTGGCAGGCACTGTGACAGTTTGGGGCTGGGTTCATCATGGGAGCTGCGGCCCACTGGGAGATGCTGTGAGGAGGGGCCATATTGTGGTCTATGGCACCGGGGTGGGCCTGGACCTGGTCCAGTGCAAGAAGCTGCTGAAGCAGTGGGGTCGTCACAGTGGTGGCATCCCTTTAGCCCCATTACCTGGTGTGGCACTCCGTTTCAGGATCGACAGCCTGTGGGGAAAGGATTTATGCCTGGTTGTATTCTGGCATGGCCCGTGTTGAGCCTGCTCTGGAATGCCAGGGGTTTAGGCCAAAATCCCTATGTTGCAGGTACGAAGGAGAACTAAGAGTGCAGACGTGTGCAATCTGCTCTGGTGTTTTAGTTGAGTGGCATGGTTATAGTCCGATCTGCATGATGAGGGGCTCGACCACAGAGTTGGTTTCTGGGTCCTGCAGCCTACCGTTTGAAGTTTCTGCTGCCTGTTATGGGAGCCTTCAGCTCCTCAGAAGCTCAGTTTTTAGGCCTTCTTGGCCTCAAGCAACTCTGCCATGGCTTCAACCACTGTATGCTGCCTTCTCCCAATATGTGCTCCCAGCTTCTGGGAGCTGTATTAAGTTTTATAATAAATTAATTAGTTTTTTTTAGATCAGAGAGTGTCCTGGCTCTATTTGTATGAATTTGAGCGGCAAATCACAACTTACCCCCCTCAAATTTCCAGGTTCGAGTCTCCAATCCCCACAGTTTCTGTCTGTAGTTGGGAGAGTTACCATTCAACTCTGCCATGAACCCAGATTTCCATCATTGTGAGGTATGGCCATTCTAAATAGCTTTCTGGATGGCTTGCTTTGTTTAGGCCCCCTTTCATCCGTTTTCCGTCAGGCCCCTAAACATGGTTGAGGGGGTTATGTTTTTTTTTTTTTTTTTTTTTTATACTTTCTATATTTGTCCACATTTCTCCTCCCTAGCTGCCAGGTCTTCCATTCATCTGCTCAAGGCCTTCTTCCCGCCATAGATGGTATCTAAAGGTCCAACCTGCCACCATCTTTTGCTTCACATTTTCTCCAGAATCCCCAACTGTAGCTCACAGCTTGTCCCCTGTGCGTGGAACCCTCCAGTTCCCCAAGCCTGGAGGAAGATTCTTAACTCAATGGTCGAGGCCTGGGAGGTGGAACCAGTGAGGCACAGGAGGAGACAGAAGCACCCTACTGTGGTATGGGAACATGGGACAGCTTCATCTGCTTGGTGCTACTGGGGGTATTTTTCCCCCCTTAGTCCTCCCTTATCCCTCCTTAGGGCGTGGTCCTGAGAAGTGACCTGGCAGAGCACTTGTCAGGGCACTGGAAGGGTGAGCAAGCCTCACCCTATCTTTGGAAATCCTCTGACAGCCCTATTTTAAGCATGTGATGCCTTTATGTCACCCACCAGGCGAGCTAGTGGGTGAAGTCATGCCCCCTGACGAAGAGGCAGCACACTTTGAAGTGACAGGGCTTCCTTGGCTTAGTGTGTTTTTTTGTTTGTACAGTTATGAGTGAATAAAATTCGCACTGATATCGCAACCATTGATGTGCGCTGAATTTTGTTCCTTCTAGGGTGCCAGCGTAAGGCAGCTCCAGCGGGACCACTAGACAACATTATTGTTTTATCTAAATTTATTATATGAAACATGCTCAGAAAGTCTTAAAAACAGTCCAGTTCAGCAGATAGCAATGATGGGAGGCGAGATTGCATTGCAGTGTCAGTAGGACCCCAATCTGTCGCCCTTCCATGCACTGCAGATTTAAAGCCAAATTGCTACACAGTTTGAAACTTGCAAGGAATGTTGGTCTGTCAGAAGCAGAAGCAGGCTAACTTATAATAGGAGTGCTGAAAGCAAATAATATCAAAGTCTGGCAGTGATCTGATCCTGGTGGTCTTGCCTTTGATCCAGAAAGGGCAGAACCTAATTGGACTCACAGGGGTTCCGGATCTAGCTTTGGCTTCCTGGCTCTGAACATCTAAGGGACTCTGTTGAACACAGATACACACACACACACACACACACACACATACACACACACTCTCTAGGTCATGAGACAGCCTGCTGTTGTCTTGTGCTTTCATAGATGAGATCATACCTCTCAACTTCCTGACTCGTAAGTCAGGGACAAGGCTTACAAAAATCAGGGAAAAAGCATCAAAATCAGGGACAGGTCATGAAAACTGGTGATATCCTTTCAGAGAGCTGGTAGAATAAGTGGCTTAGTGTGAAATGCATTTTTGGAAACCGAGCAAGTCTGTAAATTTCATGTTTGAGAGAATTTTCTGCTTACAATCTCCACTATTCTGTCATAGAAACTCAATTTTTAGAGGGCCAGAGGTAAACTTTGCATCAAAATGATAGGATGTCCCTGAAAACCAAGGACAAATAAGAAGTATGCACAATCCAAAAATCAGAGATGCAAATGCCAGGCAACATCAGTCAGTACGGAGCAACCCAGCTGCTAGGCCATGTGGATGACATGCACTGCCTTGGGGATGCCACAAGGTGGCAGCCACCCACCCACAAAACATTCTCCATGAGAAGGCACTGTGGTGTCTTCGAAAACACTTCCAGACCAAAGGCAGCTGACCTATATGTATAGAAAACTCCCTTCCTACCTCTCAAGTGTTTCAGACTGCAATGGACATCCCTAGTTTCACCATTCAGAAAGTTTGTCTTTCACGTGATGCTAGGGTAAGATGTTAAAGCAAATCGCAGTGTGTTAGGAGACAGTGTGGTCTAGGAACCAGGAGATTGCAAGTTTGATTCCCCTAGAGCCAAATACTCACTGTGAATCTTGGACAAATGATTTAACCTCCCCAAGCTCCAGTCCACCCAGCTGTGGAAATGGATAGAAGCAGGACCCCACTGGAAATGAGATGTTGCATCCCAGCTGGGCTATCCTGGGTAAATAAAACAAGCATTTGTCAATGCCGAATGTTTGCTTGCTGACATTAGCATTGGAAGTGCAGGAGTTAGACAGATGCAGAATAGGAATGGCAGTGAAGTACTGAACTGACGCCACCCCCACCCTGCAGAGATGGACAGGGATTGTGGTGTGCCTTTGGGTCATCACCCATAACGCTCACACCATATCACCTCACCCTATCCTGCAGACACCAACAAATGTCAAGGTGTGCCTTGGGGTGTTTGGGCTTTACACTCACCCCATTCCATAAGGAAATACGCTGAAATGGGTGCAGTATAGGAGAATGGGGTGAACTTTGGAGTCAAAGAGTCCAAGGCACACCTCGATGCCTGTCACTGGCTGCAGGGTGGGGGTGGCAGTGGAATACTGTGAGCATTACTGTCGACAATCCCAAGTCACACCCCTGACGCCTGTCAGTCCCTACAGGGTAGGGCGTTATGGTTGAAAACCCTAACTCCCTTGGCATTTCTTGGTATTTTCACTCCAAGTTTTCAGCATGGGCTTTTTGTGATCCCACCGCATGAACAGTGACACTATCAGTTCGTTAGCCGAAAGGTGATTTTGCACAATGACTGCGCCATTTGGCACCACAGGTGCAAAAACACATTTTGGGCAGGATGTGAAAAATGACAGCTGTACTGTTCATGAGGAGGTCTAAAAAAATGGTAATGTTGAAAATCTGGAGTGAAAATATAAAAAAATTTAAGTCACGCACGTACGTAGAAACTGCACAACACACACCCATAATGCAATTATTTTGGGGATTTTTTACACCAGATTTTCAATATAGGCATTTTGGGACCTCCGCTCATGAACAGTGGCACTATGATTTTCTTAATCTGTCCCGAACGTTGATTTTGCACAGCGACTGCGCCCATTGTGTGCCACAGGTACGAAAACATGTTTCGAGCAGGATGTGAAAAATGACAGCTGTGCTGTTCATAAGGCAGTGTGCAAAAATGACAATGTTGAAAATCTGGAGTAAAAATATAAAAAATTGGCGAAGTTATGAGCGTTCATAGAAACTGCGCAATGCACACTTATAATGCAGTAATTTTTTGGAATTTGTTCATCAAATTTGCAACATGGGCTTTTTGGGACCTCTCCTTATGAAAACTGTCACTGTGATTTTCTTAATCTGTCCTGAACATTGATTTCACGCAGCAAACATGCCATTGTGTGCGCCAGATGTGTGAAAACACAGTTTGGGCTGGATGTCAAAAATGACAGCTGTACTGTTCATAAGGAGGTGTGAAAAATGGCAATGTTGAAAATCTGGAGTGAAAATATTGAAAATTCTGGAAGTTACGAGCATGCGTGGGAACTGCACAATGCATGCTCATAACACAGTCATTTTTTGGAATTTTTTCACCAAATTTACAACATAGGCTTTTTGGGCGCCCACCTCATGAACAGTGACACTGTTGTTTTGTTAATCATTCCTGGAATGTGATTCTGTGCAGTGACCACAAAATCACCTTTCAGGACCGAATAACGACATGACAGTGATTGAGTTCATGTTGACAATTTGGTGCCAAAAGTCACAAAAATGGCTGAGATATCCACCTAAACTGAACCCCCCCCCCATTTATGCCATTATATAGCTTACAGGCATTTCTTCAGTTTGAGGTTGGCTTTCAAGAGTGCAGACATGTTCCCGCTCCACTAAAGATCATGGCGCCAGACCTCCGGAGGTAAGTATGGGGTGAAGGGGGTGTGCGGAGGGGGGTGCACAGAGGGTGGGTGTGGCTTGGGTGTGGGGCTGCAATGCAACAGACAGTGAGGGACCATTTTCTTATTTACAGGTAAAAAAAAAAAAACTTTGCACGAAGGTTTTCTTTTTTCCAGGTACATTTGGCACGCTGGGGTGAGCTCCCAGTGTGCCACCTGGGTGTTTTGGTGGGACTGGAGCGGATGGGGATTGGGCACCCCATCAGCAAAGAAAACAGGTCTGTGTTTGGGGGGAGGCATGATGTCGAGGAGGATTGGGCACCCCCTCGGCAGACAAATTCAACTATAGGGACATCATGCCAATGGGGATTGCACTCCCCCATCGGCAAATGAACTGGGGAGGGGGCACGCTGACGGAGATTGGGCACCCCCAACATTGGCTTTTGCGGGACTGTGAGAGGCGGATGGCGACAGCCGCTGCCATGTTTATTGAAATGTTATATCAGGCAAGGCACACCCTGCAATGAGGGGGTACTCCCTCATTGCAGTGAATTTCTTTTTTTTTTTTTACTAAATAAACTTTATTGGAAAAAACACAGCAAGTACAATAGCAACAACAACAGACAATACAAAATGTAGGAAAAAAAGGGAAGCGAACAACCAAAAAGAAGAAAAAAAATCAGATAATTACAGGCAGGGAAACACCCCACTGTGCTCTACTTAAGAATGTCAGTAGTCTTAAAAAAGCAGGTCACCTTTACACAATTTTTCTACAATAGAGTAACTGGGGCAAAAGCCCTAGGCTCTTAGCATGAGCTAATAGAAACATAGAAACATAGAATTTGACGGCAGATAAGGACCGCTTGGCCCACCCAGTCTGCCCATTTCCCTACCTAATGGATGAGCTGCAGATCCTAGTTAACCAGCAGCCTACTTCTTCCTACACCCACCCCCTATAATTGCCTTATGACTGTCCCATGCATGCTTGAATTCCACCACTGTTTTTGACTCCACAACCTCCTCCGGAAGGCCGTTCCATGCATCCACAACCCTCTCTGTGAAAAAATACTTCCTTAAATTACCTCTGAGCCGTCCCCCCTCTATCTTCAAATTGTGCCCCCTTGTTCTTGCACACCTCTTTTTTTGAAAGATGCTACTCTCTTGGACTTTGTTGATTCCCTTGAGGTACTTGAAAGTTTCTATCATGTCCCCCCTCTCCCTCCTTTCTTCGAGGCTATACATATTAAGCTCCTTTAGTGTCTCTTCATATGTCTTCCGGTGCAGACCCTGCACCATTTTAGTTGCCCTCCTCTGGACAGCTTCCATCCTGTCTATGTCTTTGCGGAGATTGGGTCTCCAGAACTGCATGCAGTACTCCAGATGGGGTCTCACCAGCTGTCTGTACAGAGGGATAATAACTTCCTGGGGTCTCACCAATGAAGTCATAACTCTTAGCATGAGCTAATAAAGTCACAAAAAAAAAAAGACCAAGTAGCTAGGGTACTTAAGCAAGAGCATAAGTAGAGGTTAGTAATACCAAGAACCAAAAGAGCAAATTTATCAAGTCAAAGGCTGGTTATTAAGCCATTAAAAGAGCGAGTAGCTTCTCCTATCTGTTTTGGAAAGTTATAAGAGAATGGTGTAAGCTAGCTACAGTTTTCTCCATTCTGAGATTTACTAGAATCTCATTATGCCATTCTCTATAAGGGGGGAGTCTTCCTCTACCCAGTGTCATAAAGTGGCTAATTGTGCAACCACCGTTATAAGAGCTATATGGTAACGTTGTGGACCCAAAAGACAATCAATGCCTATACCCAGCAGGCACAATTCTGGGGTAAATGCATCTTGAAGACCTAAAAGGGGATTGAGATGGGCCTGGATCTGGTTCCAAAACTGTTAAGTACCGGGGCAGTCACACAAAATGTGTCTTAATATGCGTTCTCTGGTCTTACATTTCTTGCAAAGAGAGTTGGGGGCATAACCTAAATGAAAAAGTCTGTTAGGAGTATAATAACTATTATGAAACATTTTGTATTGCATAAGATACAATTTATCTAATTTCACATACCTTAAAGCAAAGTCCCATGGAGCAGGAGAAGTGGAGTACTCCTCAGCTTGAGGAAATTATTTTTTCCAGTACCGTAACTCTGGGGAAATACCATGCTGAGATGCTCTAGCACTAGCACAAACAGTAAAAGAAGGTGACAAGACTTTCTATAGATACATTAGTGAAAGGAGAAAGTCCAGAGGGGGTATTGCTAAGATCAAAGGGGATAAGGGGGTGTGTGAGGAGGAGGACCATGTAAAAGCATCTATCCTAAACAGATACTTCTGCTCTGTATTTACTGAAGAGAAAGTAGGGCAGGGCCCACAGCTCTGCACCATGGACACAGGGAGGAGGGAGGTGTGCACTAGTCCTTTCACAAAAGAAAGGGCCCTACAAGAGCTCGATAAGCTCAGGGTGGACAAGGCAATGGGACCTGATGGCATACATCCCAGGGTACTAAAGGAGCTAAGGGTAGAACTAGCAGAGCCATTATCAGAACTGTTTAGTGAGTCTCTGAACACAGGAGAGGTTCCAGAAGACTGGAGAAGGGCTCATGTGATCCCGCTTCACAAGAGTGGTAGCAGGGAAGAGGCTGGGAACTACAGACCAGTCAGTCTTACCTCAGTAGTGGGCAAGATTATGGAGACACTGCTTAAGGAAAGGATAGTGGAAAACCTGGAATCCATAGGGAGCACAGGATCCAAGACAGCATGGGTTTACAAAAAGGAAGGTCCTGTCAAACTAATCTCATAGATTTCTTTGACTGGGTAACCAGAGTGGTGGACCAAGGGGAAGCAGTTGATGTTGCCTACCTTGACTTCAGCAAAGCTTTCAATACTGTTCCACATAGAAGATTGATTAATAAGCTGGGTAGGCTTGGGGTGGGTCAGATGTTGGTCAACTGGGTGGCAAACTGGTTGACGGGCAGAAAACAGAGAGTGGTGGTAAACGGTATACAGTCAGAAGAGATGCAAGTCACAAGTGGGTACCTCAGGGATCAGTCTTGGGGCCAGTCCTCTTCAATATCTTCATCAGTGACATTGCAGATGGACTGGAGGGTAAGGTTTGTCTGTTTGCAGATGACACCAAGATCTGCAACAGAGTAGATTATCCAGTTGGAGTGGGCAGAATCAGAAGAGATCTGAATAAACTAGCAAAATGGTCGGAAGAGTGGCAACTGGGGTTTAGCGCAAAAAAAGTGCAAGATCATGCACACAAGGAAGAGAACCCTGAAGCCACCAACAGGCTGGGAGGGGGGAGTTGCTGGCAGTCACAAGGGAAGAAAGAGACTTGGGCATCATCATCACCGATGACTTGAAATCATCCAAGCAGACCACTAAAGCAGTAGGTAAGGCTAGGGGGATGTTAGGGTGTATTAGTAGGGGTATCACAAGTCAGAAGAGGGAGGTAATAATCCCTTTTTACAAGACACTGGTTAGGCCCCATCTGAAGTACTGTGTGCAGTACTGGAGGCCACACCTTCACAAGGACATTAACCAAATTGAGGCAGTCCAGAGAAGGGCAACCAAAATGGTGCAGGGACTGCATCAGAAAACATACGAGGACAGATTAACTGAACTCAGTATGTATACCCTATAGCAAAGGAGGGAGAGAGGTGATATGATTGAAACATTCAAACACCTTAAGGGCATTAACAAGGTGAAATTGTCTAACATGTTTCAATATAAGAAAAATAGCAGGACAAGAGGACACAGCATGAGATTAGAGGGAGGCCGATTAAGGGGTAATGTGAGGAAGTTATTTTTCACAGAAAGGGTAGTGGATGCATGGAATGGCCTACTTCAGGAAGTGGTGGATATGAATACAGTGCAGGGCTTCAAACAGGCATGGGATAGGCATAAGGGAACAATACACATGAGTATGAATAGATAGGCCATTGACAGAGCAAAGGCCTATGGCACATTCATCAGGTAGAAAAAGAAATGGGCAGACTGGATGGGCCTTGCGGTCCTTATCTGCCATCAACTTCTATGTTTCTCTGTTTCTCTCTCAGTTTTTTGTAGAGCAAGGAGACCGAATGAGCCTTCGTTGCCAGTTCAGCTAACTGTCGATACACAGTCCCATCAGCTAAAGACTAAGGTCAGGGACCTAGGAAATGTGAAATCGCATGCATTATTTGAAAGTAAGTGAGGTCCGTGGTGTTGGGCATGGAGGAGAAGGCCTGGAACTGCAAAAAAAGAGTCAGACGGTCTTCCTGCAATACGTCTGAAAGGTTCTCAGGCGGGACTGAGGGAAGAAAGGTCGGAGGTATGGGCTTACTTGTAATCATAATGTTTGGGTTAAGGCGTATCGGCTGCCAAGGATCCATCTGAGGATAATATTTTAACAATTTACATAGCTGAATATTGATCCGCACCAACCAACCTATAGGAGTAGAACGCAGGGGAAGAGGCAAATTCTTCCAGGTCAGATGTGGTAAAGCAAAAGGAGGAATGCCATTTGCTTGGCACAGGCTAAGTTCAACATCTTTCCAAAAAGGAGCCAGAAACAAAGGATTCTTGCCCAAGTTTGGAAGACTCCAACATAGAAATTTACTGGCCTGAGAGATCAAATAGTACCACCAGAAATTAGGAAGTTGCAAAACTCTATGATGTTTGGCTAATGTAAGCTTAGGAAAAGCAATACGAGCACGTTTACCATTCTATAGGAAAGAAGATATCAAGCTAGGGACCCAGGTAAACTAAGTGTGGGGTAGGGGGATACCCAGCATCATTAATGGATATAATAACCGTGAAAGAACATTCATACAGATAACTGAGATTCGCCCCCATAATGACAGCGGAAGATGGCCCCAACAAGTAAGATCTGCCGAGAGGGTTTGAAGTAAAGAAGTAAGATTCGCTTTAATCATATTGGGAATATTCAAGGCCACCTTGATGCCCAAATATGCAAGTTGAGATGTTGACCAACAAGACCGCAGGTCCAGGGGTAAACATCATTTATAAGTTTTAAGATTAAGGGGCATAATAACTGTTTTGGAAAGATTCAGTTTGTATCCAGACAGTCCTGAAGTCAGAAACAGAATGAAAAACCTCTGGAAGGGAAGACTCAGGATGAATGAGATGCAATAATATGTTGTCAGCATATGTCAAAAGTTTAAAGGAATATGGACCAAGTGGGATACCAAGGATGCAGGTATTTTGTAATATATTCCGGGTGAGCGGTTCCAAATATAAATTGAACAAATAGGGAGAAGGGGACAACCTTGTTGTGTGCCTTTATGCAAAGGAAATAATTCTGAAAGAAGGCCATTACATTTAATACAGGCTTTAGGCGTGGAATGGAGCAATCTAATCCACTTAATGAAAGCTTCTGGAAAGCCAACAGCCTCCTGTACACAAAAAAGGTATAGCCATGACACCCTATCAAAGGCCTTCTCGGCATCCAGGGACACAAGCACTGATGGAAAATCAGAGTCCCTGGACACTGAGATTAGATGGTCCAATTTCCTGATATGGTCAGATACCAGACGACCTTCCATAAAGCCAGTCTGTTCCCTACCAATAAGAGATTGCCAGAAAACAGAAAGGCAGGCAGCTAAGATGCCAGCCAAAATTTTCACATCAACATTTAGTAACGATATAGGGCGATAATTGCCCATCCCTGTATGGTCCTTCCCCAGTTTAGGGAGGAGTGTAATATGAGCCTCCAGGAAGTCTGAGGGTAAGGTGTCAGACTGAAGACAAAAGTTGAAGAAAGTTGCCAAATGTGGGGCTAAATCTGACTTGAAAACAACATAGAAATTTGGGGAAAATCCATCCGGGCCCAGAGATTTGTCCAAAGTAAGATTAGCAATCGCTCTCTCAACCTCTGTCGAAGTGATAGGTGCAGTTAATCCTGGAATTAAAACAGGATCAAGTTAAGGTAATGCTGCTCGCTGCAAGTACTCATTGATACTTGTGTCTGAAATAGGGGAAGATGTGTCCTCACTATAAAGGGTTTCATAAACATTTTTAAATTCTGTGACTATAGCCCTTGGGGATGTGAGAATGGTATCCCCTGAGCAAGAGCAGATCCCAGCCATCAAGCGAGCCATCTCCTGTTGTTTCAAGCGCATAGCAAGCAGTTTGCTAGCTTTTCACCAAAAGACTCATAATTAACCTTTGCTCGAAAAATAGCTAGTTCAGCCTGCTCTCTGTTCAGTTCAACATAATAAGCACACTCTTGGTGAAGGTGGACCACTCCCGCTCGGTAGAAGACGATGTAATCGATTTTTCCAACTGGCATATTGAATCTAGTAGGTCACAGAGTTGTTCTCAGCGCTTCTTCTGTGAGGTTGCCAAACAAATCAATTCCCCTCATACCACACACTTAAAGGCACTCCAGCAACTAGAAGGGGATGAGGCAGATGAACTATTGAGTGCAAAATATTTTGTAATAAGGTGCTTAACTTTGCTTAGACACCAAAGATCCTTAAAAATATTGCTTTTAAGTCACCAAAATTTGCATCTATCTTCTAGACGGGTTAAACAAATAATAAAGGACACGGGAGTGTTCAGAAAGTACTGAAGAGTGAATTTAGCAACAAATGACACCAGATATGAGATTGGGGCTAATAAGAGCATAATTGAGTCAGGAGAATGTGTTGCTCGCAGAGGAATGAAATGTAAATTCCCTAGCATGGGGATGCAGGACCCTCCAAATATCCACTAACCCACACAGGTCGAGAAGCTCTTTTAATGCTCTCTGCACTGGAGAAAGGCCCCGCCGCACAGTGCCCGACCTAGCCAGGTCACCTTCCAAAGTTAAATTCCAATCTCCCATTAAAATTTTAGGTAAACTGGGGAAAGAAGACAGAAGTTCATGCAACTGAGAGAAGAAAGAGGGGGTATCTGCATTTGGACCGTAGATACAGCCCAAAAGGAGTTCCATGATACCCAACCTCACATGCAAAAATAAAGAACGACCTTCTGGATCTCCTTGCTCCCAAAGAACCTGAAAAGGCAGGGATCTGCATACCAAAATAAGTACTCCTGCTCTTTGCTTGCTGACTCCAGCGATATAGGATTGCCCAATCCAGAACCGTTTAAAAAAATGCACGTCCTTCGTCAAAAGATGAGATTCTTGCAACATTGCTATGTCTGGTTTGTACACAGCAAGATGCTTCAAAATCTGGGTGCGTTTGGCTGGAGAAGACCCTCCTCTAATGTTCCACGTCACACATTTGAGTTGCATAAAAAACAGTCAAATTAAGTCCAGAATATGGTCTGACATAACCACTGCAATAACATGCAGGAAAGCAGGGGGAAGCTACTCATTTGCCAACAAAAGAAAAATAATTTATTATGCTCTTGCAAAAATGATGTACCATTACAGTATCTACAAATATTAGCTAATGGATGTTCCTTGCTAACAATAAACTTAACCCAAACATAGAATAACTGCAGAACAAAAGAAAATGACAACACAGTCCCCTTCCCAGTAAGGGGAAGAGGGGGCTGTGGACTGCCCCACAGAGATGGCATGAAGCCATCAAGATCCATTAAGGCTGTGGTGGTTCCAGACAGGAGGGAATGCACCAGCAGCTGCATCCCTTAAGGGCTTCCTAGAATACAGTCATAAACAACAGGCTGTCAATGTTTTCCAAAAAAAAAATATCGCTAAAGGTATCCCCAAACTAACATTGAAATAAGAGAGAGTCTGTTAAATATCAATACAATAATTCTAAGTAGGAACACTTTGCATAAAAAAAAAAAAAAAAAAAAAGAAAGGATCATCTACCTGAATATAATCATGTTCAAGAAAATATTCAAACACATAAACAAATACATATGTAACCCCTAGGTGGCACTATTCCAAGGGCTACTACCACTGCCTGATTTGCCACCATACCTCTCAACTGTCCCTGATTTTCAGGGACGTCCCTGATTTTGCCTCAGAATTTTCCTCTGTTCCTCATAAAATTTGCGTTTTTGTGACAGAATAGTGGGGATTACAATCACAAAACAGTGTCAAGCATTACAAGTTATAGACTTGTTCCTCTTCAGAAAATGCATCTTAACACACATCACTTTATTCTATCAGCTTTCTGAGTGAATAGTATCAATTTTCAAGATGTGTCCCTGATTTTGGGTCTTTGTCCCTGATTTTTTTAAGGCTTGTCCCTGATTCATGAGGCAAGAGGTTGAGAGGTATGTTTGCCACTAACAGGTTGAGGGGCCTGGATCCGATGGCGGGTGCCTCCACCCAGAGGTCGGGGTTAAGACAGTCTGATATGACTTGGTCACAGCCCTCTGGGTCACTGCAACCCCTCTTTCTTCCCACTAGTGGCCCACACAAATCAATCACAGTACCCTTGCAATATACACTTACACCCAGGATTGGTTCAATCAGCTTGACTCTGGGGACCCCCTGTAAAGTAAGATGCAGTTATACAATAACCACTGTACAGTAATTCAACATAGACACACAGTTCAAGCAGTGTAACTTTGCTAAACAACCAAATCTGATTTATTTAGGCGATAGTAACAAGGACAGGGGGAAATCAGGTTAATTGATTCAGTCACATTAATAATCACAGTACTGTGCACATATTTCAGAGTCCCAAATGTCCCAAATGTCACTCTTACTGGGTACCCAGGCAATAAGAGGCTAGCCTATTTGGTGCAGCTGGTTGGGGCCCTGAGGATGGAATACCCACTTTGTAATCCAGAGCCGGTAGGCTCAGTTCGTGAAGAAAGAAAGGAAAAGTAATCAGATGGAACACTTGCAATTAGATGATGGCAGGGAGCTACCCTGATTTGTACTCACAAATTCAATGCTGAAACTGAATGGAAGGCAGATCATCCTGGATTGCCAGGAGGAGCAGACCATGTGGACAAGGTCCTTGTGACTGGACCCCACTGCAGTTTAGAGCAAATGGATGTAGTCTGGATTAAGCTGGGGTTTACTTCCAGCTTCATGCACTCTATTCACTGTACAGGGGATTTGAAATGTGATTCCCCACAAGCACTACACATATTTATATGTAAAAGGAAAGTACTATACCAGGCAGGCTGCTTCTCTATCCCGATCACAATTACTGCACAATACCCGGGAGAACACACAGCAGATTCAGTTCCTGACAGACCGAGCGCGATTCAGCAATTTCTTCAGTCTTCTACAGGGTGAGCCTGGTTTCCTCACTCCTGGTGCTTCTGTCTCCTTACAACTCTGATTCAGTCCACACTGGCACTCACAAACAGTTGTAGGCCGAACTTCAGGGCCCCACACGAGCTTCCTGTGCGAAAACTCAACAGCGCAGGGGCCCGGAGCTCCTTTCCTCTTCACAGTCACAACTCATCTGATATTTCTAGTAGACAGAGCCGGGCATTTCCTTTGAGTTCCTCCCAGTCAGTTGGTTGGTTTTGCTGTCACTCACAGTAAACTCCCCCTGTTGGTGGAAAAAAGGCACCGAAGTCCAAACTACAATTCCCAGAAGCATTGGCCGTACAGTACATAGGTGGCTGGCTCCACAATGAGAGTCCAAGTTCTGATTTGCCAGCAGCAGGCTCCATTTCAAAAGTTCTCCCACACTGATTGGTCCAGTTCAGCAGTTCAAAACTAGAATGGGGGACTAGGCAAACACAGTTCTGATTGCAAAGAAAAGCAGGTTAGACAAACTGTATTTTCGTTATTACTCTAAATGATGTCTGGCAAACAGTTATATCTTTGAAAAGTGCTCACTCTGCCCACTTAGTTATAGCAGAAATGGAGTGACTTGGCAGCAGCTCGAGTGGGACTCAAGCAGGGAAACACACAGACCCCATCCAAATTAATTATGTCTGCATGCAGACAGCTCTTAAAGAGACAGTACCAGAGGCTCTAAAAGCACTCACAGATAAACGGCTTAGACACCGAACACCATCCAGGCTTGGAGCATTCAAGCAAGCTCCTGGAAGACTTTTGGAAACCCCCATTTGCAGGGGGGTTACACATAAACCTGTTATATTATATATAGGAAAAAGTAAAATTAATAAGCCTATCTGGCAACAACAAAACTATAGTGTTCCAACATCTAGTACCCTGATAACACATTCACAGTTGGAATTAAAAGATGTAACATGCAAGTAAAGCATAATCACCCTGCACCCCAAATGGGGTCACTTCTGTGCTCCCATGCAGACCAAACTGGCAGTCATCATCGTAAACAGCCCAGTTCCACCAAAGATGTTCCACACCAGTGACCCATAAACAAGGCAAAGCATCTAATCATAAAAACACAGGAGATCCATAAAAGCTCAGCGGTTCATAGCCAACTGGACACACAGGTATCTTAAATCATGTAGGGAAATAAAAGGAAACGGGCACTTGCATTAAAGTCCATTGCCCACAGAGCTGAATCTTCCAATATTTGGCAATAAAAAAGTCTAATACAATACTAATTAGTGTCATCAGGTATCCAGTCCATATTCATTAAAGCAATCCAGGTCACTGGAGGGGAACACGGCTCTACTATACACCTGAAGAATGATGTAAATCCAAATTATTCCCTGAAAGTTCTTAAATGTCTTCCAAGGTGGGTTACCGCTAACTCCACGGAGATAGGACAAAAGCTTGCTTCCTAATCCGTTCGAGGATAACACATAATGTGATGGAAATCATAGTCTTCTGCAAAGATCCTCCTTTGAAGTGATGCTCTTCAAAGCAGCAAAATCTCTGAGGGTTACATAAACCCAAGATGCAAATCAAGTGGCGTGAGGGAGCAGGGTGGTAGAAAATAACTGGGGATAAGTTTTCATTATTTCCGTCGGGCTCCTGATGCGCTGGAAAACTCTTTAGTACCGGCTGGTGTATGCACAAACAGGCGGGCCAGGTATGAACTTCACCCCGGCTTTGTAAAGCACTTGCTTAAGTCCTTTAAATGATAGCTGCAACTCTCGGACTCTGGGGGTTGTGTCATTACAAACAAAGAAGCGCTTGCCCTTCTAGAATAAAGGTTGGGCTGTCCTAGCCTTTCGCTATATCCAGAGTTTCTCCTGAAAGTTGAGCACCTCATGATTATCGCTCGAGGGGTCCCATCTGGAGGTGGCTGGGGTCGTAAAGACCTGTGCGCCCGTTCAATGCTGTATTGTGTGCCGACAGGCGTTGGGCCAACCACATTTACTAGGAATGATTAAGTGATCATGCCCGATCCCTAGGCCTGCTGAGGCAGACCCACAAACACCAAACAGTTTGGTTGACTCCTGGCCTCCAGGTCATCAGCTTTTAGCTCTAATTTCTGAGCGCGTTTCATAAGGTATTGCAGCTCTTTGTTGTCCAGTGCCTGGGCATCTTCTACAGAACTAAGGTGGCATTCTGCATCTCCCAGCCACCGACTAAATGATACCAATGTGGGCTTCAGGAGACGGAGACATCATTTGAGCCATATTACACTGGAGTCCAGCCATATCTGCTGAAAGGAGGAGGTTCAGTTTGTCCGGCTCTGGGTCTATTTCTGGCGAGTCAGGAGTTGGCCGTTGGGGAGGACGGAGCGGCCTAGCTTTGCAGTTTGCTTATCTGCCTCAACATTGCCACCAGCCGCGGCACCGCTACTGATACTTCCATTGAGTCAGCCAATAAGGAGCTAGTTTCTGACATTGGGAAGGCTTCTCCAACACAACTGCCAGGTAGGACAAATACAAATAGTTGCCTGTAAAGGAGAAAATTGCCAGAACTGAAGCTGGGAATACGGAGCTGCTGAAGACTTGTCTATTCAGCCCTGAAGCATCAGGTGACTTCGCAGCAGCAAATTTCTTTCAAGTTGATGGCAGACTTCTGAGCTGCTGTCATAGACAGCATGCTTATTCATTGGTGCCACAGAGACAAGCCTCAAAAAGCAGTGGTGGCATTGGCCACAACACTCCCCACCTCTACAACCTGCTACTCCAGCAAGCTGTCGCAACATGTTTCTTGTGCATGCGCGCAAGCAAACATAATAAAAAAGAGCTGCTCCACAAACCTCAGACTTTGTTTTGCACTTCTGTCTTTGATGAAGGGTCACACATTTTGTCACTGTTCCCCACATTTGGGGGACAGAACACCTTTTTTCAGTTATGAAAAGTCCAGAAGTACGGTTACCTCTTAAAAGGGTTTTCGTTTTAAAAAGGAAAGAGGGCTGGTTTGGAGTCTGGACATGCAAACAGCTATATGAGCTATAATGAGTTACCCTGAAGCAAGCCAGCAAAGCTAAGCACTGCTTCATGTCAGCACCATAATCAAAGGTCATAGTAGTATAAGAACAGCAAGTTGTGATGCATTCACCAATGTTGCATGTTTACCTTCAGTCTCTGTCTCTGCTGCTCAAAGTCATATTCTAATGTCCTGAGCGACAGCCCTGGTCACGTCTGCCAAAGCATTACTGGCACAAGCAAAGGGTAGAGTTTCACAGTGAAAGAGTTCAGCATGGTGCAACGTGCTGGCACCAGACTCCGAGTGGACTGTTTGCATGTGCCAAAGCATTACTGGTACAGTCCAGAACCAGAAAACAAAATTAGCAACATTGGTTCCAGTTCCCTTTGTGCGATCAGCTGGCAAGAGGTTTCTTGCCAAAGAACAGGTCCCACTGTATGTGACATGGTGACCCCTGTCATATGTGGGTGCCCTGGTAAGAAGACGACGGTCTTCCCTGACCCCCCTTAAAGTGCCTGGGTATGAAGACGTGCCCAGTGATCCTACAAAATCTGTAGGATGAAAAGAAACAGAGAAAAATAATTTGATGTTGTGAAAATACATGCCCTTAGAGGAATGCCTGTGAGGATCTTTCAAAAAAATGAAAGGAAATGTTATTGTGGGCAGTATAGTATTCTCTACTATCCATCTCCATTTTGAGAGTACCAGGTCTAAGACTGCTCCCTCACGAGTGCGTTCCAATACTAGTTGTCTAAGGCATGCCCCCTGTAGGGCATCTAGAATGACCCCACTCTTAGAAGTGGCTGCTGCAAATGCACTCCAGTTAACATCTGGCATATTCAGATCCCACAACAGCAATATCTCCACTTTGTCTGCCATTCTAAGGATACTTTCTATAATTTCCTTGTCCATGTCCTCCCCCTGAGATGGGGGTCTGTATACAACCCCTGTGCAGATTGTGGTGCCACGTTCTAAACCTCACTGTTACTGTGGGCAGTATGGTATTCCCCAGTATAAGTATTTATAATTTTCATGGAGGGAAGTGGCGGGCTGTAAGAACCTGTTGCGCTGACGGCAGCCACTCCTGATTGTGTAGAACCCCTCTTTATCTTTGTTATGTAGCTTTTCCCAAAGTAAGTAAATGTGGGAGCAGGGGTTAAAAAGAAGCCCCTTTATTGTGCCTTCCAAAGTGAGAAAGAATGCCCAAATTGTACAGGGAGTGAGGTTTAGAACGTGGCGGCAAAGCTTTTTATTTCACTTTCACCTGCCCCGCCTTTAAACTTCGCGCCATGCGCTCTGAAGCAAGCGCTTTCATGTACAGGGACAGGGAAGTCCCTAAAGAGAGAGAAATATATGAAAAAAGGAATAAAATAAATGAAGGGCTTACCAGAGTTTCTAAGCCCCACAGCAGAGCGGCAAGTTAATTTCTTTATTTACAGAATGCCGCTCTGCTGAACACAGGGGACACTTTTTGTTTAAAACCAGGTTAAAGACCCAGTTGATGTAGGATTCGGGCATGGAGCAGTGGTTCATTCCTGTAGTTCATTTCACTGCTCCGTGCCCTTCCTAGAGATTGCCCTGATGCTCTATAATAAAGAAAAGACCCTGAGGGGTCTAAAGAGAGAGAGAGCAGCATTAGAAATAAAAAAGAGGGGCATGCCCACTCCTCATGGTCTCTGTCTCTTGTAAAGTGCTATCTCGCTGTCTGAGCGGGGCAGCATTCACTTTTGCTTTTAGCCACCCCCGCTAGTAATTATAGCGCAAATGATAAGTGTTTCTATGTTAGGGACAGTGGTGTCCCTAAATAGTTCTAACAAAACCAAAAACTGCTGCTCATAAATAAACCAGCTTTAGGCTGAGAGAGAACTAGGCATAAAAAGAAAAGGGAGCATGGCAAGCTCCAGTGTTTTTATATTGGCACACTTGTGCAGCCAACATCTTGTGGTAGTGCAGATTTGGAGGCACGGTTACTGTTGGGCGAATGCAGGGCATGCACCAGTAGGTGCGTCCCTCATTCCCCAATCAGCCTGCATGCCGGTGCCACACCATGCATACATAATGTGGCGAGCACATCTAAGGAAAGGTCCGCTGCAATCCGAGCAAAGCTCACAGATGCAGCGGACTTCCCTGACGTGTCACGACATTATGAGCATGGCGGCACAGTGGCTGCCAAACTGCCGACTTCTGGGGTGCCCAATCCCCTGTCAGTTAACCCTGCCCTCTGTATGTGCCAACAGGGAACCCCTCCCGTCGGCATAAATCACCCCCATTGTTAAATGCGAAGGTACTTTAATCCCTCCGCTTCGGCCCCCGCTTTCTTTGTGCGCGACAGAGGCCCTCCCGTCGGCGACAAAAGACTCCGTTGTTAAATCCCGGGGTGCCCAGTCCCCTTGGCTCAGCCCTACCCTGCTTTCTTTGTGTTCCGATGAGAGTGCCCAATCCCGTCAGCTACAGACCCCCAGTTAGGTGGCACGCTGGGAGCCCACCCCAGCATGCCAAATCCCCTAAAACAAAAAACTGTCTCGTGATTTTTTTTGTCACCTGTAAAATGAAAATGATACCTCATAGTCTCCATGCCCCACCCGCACCCACCCTCTCTTCCCTGCTTCCCCACACCCCCTCACCCCATACTTACCTGCGGAGTCCAGCGCGACGATCTTCGGTGGACCGGGAACATGTCTGTACTCTTCAAAGCCGACTGCGAACTGAGGAAATGCCGGTAAGCTGTATAATGGAATAAATAGGGTTTTTTCAACTTTGATGCATATCTCAGGCATTTTTGGGAATTTTGGCCCCAAATTTTCAACATGGTGTTTTTGGGACCTCTCCTCATGATTTCTTGCACTGTCATGGCATTATTCGGTCCCGAAATGTGATTTTGCAATCACTGCGCAGAATCACCTTTCAGGACTGAGTAATGAAATGACAGTGCCACTGTTCATGAGGGGGGCTCTCAAAAAGCCTATGTTGCAAATTTGGTGGAAAAATTCCCAAAAATGACTATTTTACGAGAGTGTGTTGTGCAGTTGCTACACACGCTCGTAAGTTAGCGACTTCACAATATTTTCACACCAGATTCCCAACATTGGCATTTTACCACACCTTCTTGTGAACCGTATAGCTGTCACTTTTCACATTCTAGCTGAAATGTGTTTTCGCACTTCTGGTGCAGAATAGCGAGTCGCTGGGCGAAATCAGTGTTTGGGACACATTACGAAAATGACAGTGTCACTGTTCATGAGCGGAGGTCCTAAAATACCTGTGTTGAAAATTTGGTGACAATACTCCATCAAATGACTGTGTTACAAGCGTGCGTTGCACAGTTTGCACGCATGCTCATAAGTTTGCAAACTTATTAAATTTTCACTCCAGATTTTCAACAGTGCCATTATTCTGCACCTCCTAATGAACAGTACAGTTGTCATTTTTGACATCCAGACCAAAATCTGTTTTCGCAGTTCCGGCGCAGAATAGCGCGGTCACTGTGGAAAGTCCGTGTTCAAGACACATTATGAAAATGACAGTGACACTGTTCATTAGCAGATGTCCTAAAATACCTAAGTTGAAAATTTGTGGATGAAAGTCAATAAATTGAGTGTTTTACGAGCATGCATTGTGCAGTTTGCACACACGCTCATGACTTTGTGAATTTGTAATAGTTTCACTCCAGCTGTTCATCATTGGCATTTTTCCATACCTCCTTATGAACAGTACAGCTGGCTGAAATGTGTTTTTGCACGTCTGGCACAGAATTGCACGGTCACGGTGCGAAATCAGTTTTTGGGATAGTTTGAGGAAATGACGGTGGCACTATTCAGGAGCAGAGGTCCTAAAATGCTTATGTTGAAAATTTGGTGCCAAAAGTCCATATAATAACTGTGTTGCAAGCGTGCATTGCGCAGTTTCCACGCACCCTTGTAACTTCATCAATCTGCAATATTTTCATGCCACATTTTGATCACTGGCATTTGTGCACACTCCTTATCAACAGTCCAGCTGCCATTTTTCACAGCCTGCCCAAAACGCATTTCTGCAGCTGTGGCGCACAATGGCGTGCTCGCTGTGCAAAATGGGACACATTAACAAAATCACAGTGCCATGCATCTCTAGCTCTGCCACTGCCAATGCCAGTGTGACAACATTTGGCATTGACAAATGCTTGTCTCTCTCTGTCTCGCTGCTCTGACACAGCAATCTGAGTGGAGTGGGTGGCTACAGGGTTTGCTTGTAAATTTCAGCCACCACTCTGATGAAGGACCCGCTGGCCTCAGCTATAAAGAGAAGGACAGTTACTGCCCTAAAACCTAATCCAAGGCTCTCTATTAGGGCAGAAAACCCTCTAGTAAAGAAACAAAAAGGGGATGCAGCAAAAGGTATAAAACTAAAGGAAATAACAGGGCCAAAATTAAATGTTTCCCCGATGGCTGACAACTGTAGCCATTGGAGGAAAAGAAAAGAGTACTGTTGTCTCAGTGCCCAGAAAAAGGGCTTAATAATCATAAGTAGGTTAGGAGGGATAACAAAATATAAGGCTATAGGAAAAAATAGATGATAGGCTGTTTAAAATATGAAGACTAATGTTTTAGTTTTAACTGACCTGCTTCCAGATGAGCCATTTAAGAATGAGGGTTATAGGGTGACAGCGGCCCCTAGAGGCCTGTATTTATAATGGAATAGTGGATGCTTTCAAGCTGGCCAGTGGGTGGAGCATAGCCTACATAATTAATTAAGCTCTGTTTGATAAAAAGTCTGGCCAGCATTAAACAATTTGTGTTTTCCTCTGCTGTTGCGAGCCCTCACTAACCAAGGCTTAGAAATAACCCTTTTTTGTTTTTGTATAGGTTGGGTTATGAGCTTCATAGGGACACCTTTTGATTAAGGGGCATGATGTGGGTGGGTCTCTTGTCTGTGATGTCACCCTGCAAAATAATATAAAAACCTACCACTAGAGGCTTAAAGATAGATAGGGAGTCAGTTGAAACTGACTGCGAGAGGTGGAGGGCCTCTTGGGCTCATACAACCGTGCTGAGCAGGCTGGGCAGAGCAGTGGCCCTTTCTGAGCTCATTTTTTGTTGATATTTTGAAGTGAATGAACTAATCCTATTTTATTATTTCTATGAAATATCATTTTTGAAAAAGAAAATAAAATGATAAGTGCCTTGCCAGTGCTTTTTATGCATTAAGTCTGATGGTCTGCCTGTTCTAATTATCCTGACTATCCCAACCCCGCTACACTGTATTTTATTTTTTTCCTTTTGAACACTTAACTGTAACACAATAATTTAGCAGACACAGCACGATAGACAAGGCACGATGCTTGACAAGCAGAGTGTGTAGCCACTGTCTAGAGTGCTGGCAGAAGGGAGAATGCTGGGTTGCATCAAAAGAGGGGTTAATCAGCAGAGTTGGAGAAGTGATGGTTCCTCTTTACAATGTAATGGTCAGGCCCAACCAGAAGTACAATGAACAGTTCTGAGCTCCTCAGTACAGAAAGGACAGTGAGGCAGTTGAGAAGGTATGATGTAGGGTCACCAAAATGAGCAGGGATAGGGAGGGTAAAGGCTAGGAGGAGTGGCTTGTGGTCCTTAATATGTTCACATTTGAGAAAAGAAGGCTACAAGGGGACATGATCTGTTTTCTGTATACTTGATGGTATCAACCAAGTCAACTAGACAGAGATGTTTGACCTTGTGTGCTCCAACAGGACATGGAGACACACCCTGAAGTTCAAAGGGGATTCATTTAGAGGTATTATTAGGAGGCGTTCCTTCTCCCAGAGGGTGGTGAACCTATGGAAAGTGGGGACAATGGACATGAAAAAAGTATCGGCTTTCAAAGAACAAACGAATTACTGAGGACCCCGGCTAGTAAAGTGGATGCTAAATCAGTATAAATTAGTATTGTGACCTTGACCTGGGCCTGACGCGATTACTTGTTGGTTGCGCTGGGGTCCTGGGTCCACTTTTTGCCAAGATTGCCGGGAGTTTTTTGCAGTGGGGGTCTTCCTGGAGTGCCTTAAACAGGCTTTGTTAAGGCCCCTGCTGAAAAAGCATCTTTAGACCCTGATGTCTTGGCGAACTACCGTTCTATTTTGAACCTCCCCTTTTTAAGGAAGGTTCTGGAGAAGGTGGTCGCGGAACAGCTCGACAGTTGCCTCATGGACGTCCAGATTTACAAACCATTCCAGTCTGGATTTAGGGCTATGCACATCATGGAGTCCGTGGTGGTTAAGGTGTTGAATGACCTGCTCAGGGCGAGAGATAGAGGAGAGTGTTCGATTCTCGTTCACCTCAATCTCTCATCGACATTTGACACTGTGGACCATGGAGTGTTGTTAGATATGCTGAAGGATTGTGTAGGACTCACTGGCAAGGTCATCAGCTGGTTTGGGTCCTTCCTCCAGGGCAGGTCCCAGAGGGTGGTACTGGGGAATTACTCCTCAGACCCGATGGCCCTGTCCTGTGGAGTACCCCAAGGCTCTGTCCTCTCCCTCATGTTGTTCGCAGTGTATAAGCTGCCCCTGGGCAAGGTCATAAGGCAGTACGAGCTGAGTTTCCATTGTTAAGTTGATGATACTCAGCTCTACCCGTCCTTCACACCAGGGAGATCTGACATGGTTGACATGCTAAATAATTGCTTGGCTGAGATCTGGGCTTGGATGTCATTGAACTGGCTGGGATTCAGCCCAGGGAAGACTGAAATGCTAGTGGTTGAGCCGGGTCGAAGAGGGGGAGTGGGGCTCTCTGGGGATAGGTTGGGTTTTTTTATTGGCCCAGCCAAACTGGAAGCCTCCCCTAAGATGAAGAATTTGGGCGTTGTTCTGGACAATGAGCTGACACTTGAAGCTTAGGTGTCAACTGTTGTCAGGACCAGTTTTTACTATCTCCGGAACATCGCTCAAATTAAATCCCTTATTCCCCCTGATGACCTAGCCCCACTAGTACATGCGTTCATCACTTCAAGGCTTGACTACTGTAATGCACTCTACCTTGGGGTCAGAGGAGGTGCAATATGGCACCTGCAGTTTTGCAGAACGCAGCAGCCCAGTTGTTAACTGGACACTCGAGGTTCAGTCACATTACACCGGTGCTGCGCAAACTGCATTGGCTGCCAGTGCACTGGTGCATCACCTTCAAAATAGGTCTTTTGATCTCTAAGACCCTACACAGGTTGGGTCCAGGTTACCTGAAGGAGCTTCTGCATCCCTACACCCCAAGTTGCTCTCTCAGATAGGCAAGGGAGGTCCTCCTGGAGGTCCCTAGGGCTAGGTTGAAATCTTCAGGGGACCGGGCATTTGAGGTGGCTGCTCCGGTCCTTTGGAACTCTTTGCTGGGGTACCTCCAGGAGGCACCTTCCCTAAAGGTCTTTAAAAAACATCTTAACACATTTCTCTTCCAACAGGCCTTTGTGGACTGAGGAATATACCTTAAAACCTCTAGGCAGCGTATAAATTAGTTTGCATAGAATTTTAATGGTCTGTACTTATGTATTTTATGTATTTGTACTATGGGTTTTGCTTAATGCTGTTTGTTTATAATTTCTAAGGGCACCCTGAGCCCACAGAGAAGGGCGCCCGAAATAAACTCTACTACTACTGCTACTGCTACTAGTATGCTTCAACAGCATACTGATTTGTCCCTGCTTAACAAGTGTGGGGGAGAGGGGCATGATAGACCCAGAGTCCCTTCTGATCTTAAATTACTATGTCATTATGAGGTATGTCCCTCTCCCAGGGAACCTGAACCCTTAACCCTAGAGTTACTTTATTTTTTACTTTTTTATTCATCTTTTTATGCATCTTTTGATCCTCCTTCTGCCAAGCTGATGGCCTTTCCTGTCTGGAGAGGGTGCTGCACTCTGTAGCTCCCCCGGACTTCAGATGCCACAGCACAGTACACCACTGTGATATCCCTTAGCTGGTTTCTTTCCTCCTCTTAGCTGTATTATACAGGTGTGGTCATGTCTCTAGGGTTCAGTAAGCACTTTAAAGTTAAACCCCCAATTCTGCACCTTAATACCGCCGCTCCAATTCAGCCAATTTACTTGAAATATGGAAGGCACAGAGCTACTTGCAGGCTCGCTGGATCCTGAACATTCCATGGCAATCGGTTCACTGGGGTCAAAGTTATAGAGGTACGAAAAACAAGTGGCAAAAATTAGGAACTTTTTTTGCTTACCTATAATTAAAAAAACTTGCAGGTTTGATAGAGATTGCCCCAAGGTGTGTGCTTTTGTGTTTTTTAAGTCCCTAACATCTCCCGTGTTTGAGAAAGCTAAGAAAAACTGCATGCAGGCTCAGTTTAGCATCTGATCATTCTAAGAACAACTGATTTTTTTACAACTGCATGTCTAAACACAGTCATCTGATTAAACTACATGCATGTCTGAGGAGCAGGGGCTATCCTGGCACTGTGAACAATGTTCATTTCTATTTAAATAGCATTTGTTCAGCGGGAGCGGAGCTGTGCCTGCTGTTTTTCTAACTGTCCCTTTGGCAGCCATAATTATTTATTTATTTATTAAATGTTGTTGACCCGGTAGGCCCACTTAGACTAAAAGTCAATTTTTAGGGGCGACCAGTGGGGGGATACAGTTGGAAACCAACTGAAATTGAACCAGATTTTAGCTGTTGGTGATATTTTTAGTGAATAGGTGAAATTTGGCCAGGAGAATGGGGAAATTCCCCTACTCTGCCTGCAGGGGTGCTATCACTTCCTGTAGATGGGATGGAGGAATCCAGTTTACAGCTGAACATAGGAGGCGGAAGTGCTGATGTGGCCATGAAGGAGGCAACAGTTCTAGAAGAAGAAGAGCCACAGGAGAGGCCTTTAAGCAGTTTGGAAGTTACTGAATTAGTCATGATTCAACAAGAATTCAGAGACAGTACTGATAATACAGAGATGGAGGTTACTGAACATCAGTTGGATATCAACCAAGAAGGACTTTTGGATATAGATGTTCCACAACAAGAACAAGAGAAAATATCCATGGAATGGTATGTAACGCTACAGAAAGTGGAAACTAGCACTATTTTGGATCAAAACTGTGTGAGCAAATATGCCCTAATGTGAAGCCAAGGCACTTACTAAATGCTGAGTTAAATGCTAAAAATGTCAAAGATTTAAAACAGACTGACAAAATGAAAGACATGGTTGCAAGAGATACCACTTTGTCAGAAGAAAACATTTTGAAGAATGTGCATTCAGTAGTGGCTGGCAGTGACATTGGTAATAAAATTGAGTGCCTAGAGCCGCACAGTTCTTCAAAGCAAAAGCCTCCAGTAGCAGCAGTAAGGTGACGCTTAGGAATGCAAGGTCAAACCAGAACCATGTGCCTAGATGTTGAAATTGTGGATAATCCTACTCAAATAAACCCTACATCAATACCTGAGCAAGAGGTCTCATAATAGAAGCAGCTGAATGTTAATAAATTGCCTGAGACTTTGACAATGGGAGGGGTGGAAACTGACAAGCAAAACTATGATGCAGATGCATCAAAGGATCGGCCAAACGCTGACTCAGAGTTCCCAACTGAAGGGGGACAACCAAAACATGAAATGGAGTACTCATTTCGAGACAGGAGTCAGCACAACAAAGGTTTACCAAACCTGAATGAGAAAAATGGGAAAAGTACCACATCTCTTGAGTGGATATCAGGAATGCATTCCCCTAAGTACAAACCAGAAGCTATGTGGTACAGTAACATGTAAAAGTTCACAAGAAATTGCATTTTCATTAAAAACTGCAGGCTGGAAGCAGTTAGAGACGGGAAATTGGGTACCTGATCCTCAACATAGCCCCATACCTGGCTTAGACTGAATCTGTGGGACACAAGGAAAATAGGAGACATGTACATTACAAATTTCATAATGAATTCTGATTTAGACTTGCGATTTGATAATGTAAAACATTCGCATCCAGTACCACAGAATTTACCAAAAATCCCAGTAGTTTCAAGTGGTGATTCAGGAAATGAGGAACAAAATATTACTCGACCAACCTGGGGTGACCAAATGGACATAGACAATCCTCCACAAGAATAAGACCAGAACGCTCACAAGAAAGCCAAATCAAATTGGGAAAACTTCAGGAAAAAATACTTTTTTTCACAGCAACTTTCACCAACACAGAGATGTAATGCAGTTAGATTGCAGTATGTAGGAGGTTTAGAACTGCATCCAGACAGGATTTATGTAGGAAAATGCTTAATTAAAGAGTCACTGGGGTTTTTCTCTACTGAAATTTATGCCCTCATACACATATCTGGAGACAGTCTCTTTGATGTGAGTTTTAAAACCCCACAGAATTTGGATAGATTTTGGACATAATATGAGAAAAAGAGATATACAGAATTATGGCTTCCATTTTGGGCTATACCTTTAACAAAGCCAGCTCTGAAAAATGTCACAACATAGAAACATAGACTTTGACGGCAGATAAGGACCGCTTGGCCCATCTAGTCTGCCCATTTCCCTACCTACAGGATAGGCCGCAGATCCTAGTTAACCAACTGCCTATTTCTTCCTACCCCCCCCCACAAGAATTGCCTTATGTCAGTCTCATGCATTCTTGAATTCTCCCACAGTTTTAGACCCCACAACCTCCTCAGGAAGGCTGTTCCATGCATCCACTACCCTCTCTGTGAAATAATACTTCCTCACATTGCCCCTGAACCGACCCCCATCTTTAAATTATGTCCCCTTGTTCTTGCACGTCTCTTTTTCTGAAAGATGCTACCCTCTTGGACTTTGTTGATTCCACTGAGGTACTTAAAAGTTTCTATCATGTCCCACCTCTCCCTTCTTTCCTCAAGTGCATACATATTAAGCTCCTTTAGTTTCTCCTCATATGGCTTTTCTTGTAGACCCTGCACCACTTTAGTTGCCCTCCTCTGGACTGCCTCTATCCTGTCTATGTCCTTGCGGAGATGGGGTCTCCAGAACTGGACACAGTACTCCAGATGGGGTCTCACCAACTGTCTGTACAGAGGGATAACAACTTCCTGTTTCTGCTGATGATGCCTCTCCCTATGCATCCCAGTATACCCCCCAGCCCTCCCTACTGCCTTCTCACATTACTTGCTAACCTTAAGGTCATCTGATATGATTACCCCCAGGTCCCTTTCCTTTTTTGTTGTTGTTACTACCTCCCCCCGACTGTGTATACTTTCCCTGGGTTCTTGTTTCCCAGGTGCATTATTTTTGCACTTCTCTGCATTGAATCCTAGCTGCTGTACTTCTGACCATTCCTCCAACCTTGCCAAGTCCCTTCTCTTCCTTTCCACGCCTCCTTGTGTATCAACCCTGTTGCAGATCTTTGTGTCATCTGCAAAGAGGCATACTTTTCCTTCCAGTCCCTCTGCAATGTCACTTATGAAGACATTAAAAAGGACTGAACCCAATACTGAACCCTGTGGTACCCCACTAGTAACCCCTCTTTCTTCAGAGTGGACTCCATTTACAATTACCTTCTGTGTCCTGTTGTCCAGGCAATATTTTATCTAGGCTACCACCCTGGGACCCACTCCCAGGCTGGTTAATTTGACTATTAATCTTTTGTGTGGGACTGTGTCAAATGCCTTGCTAAAGTCTAGGTAGGCCATGTCCACAGCCCCTCCCTGGTCTACTACTTTGGTCACCCAGTCAAAGAAATCTATTATATTCATCTGACATGACCTTCCCACTGTGAACCCATGCTGCCTTGGGTCCTGTGCCCCACTGGCCTCTAGGTACTCAACTATTCTTTCCTTCAGAAGTGACTCCATCACTTTCCCTACCACAGAGGTCAGACTGACAGGTCTGTAGTTTCCTGCCTCTGTCTTGGTCCCACTTTTGTGAAGGAATCACATCTGCCTTCCTCCAGTCCTCGGGTACCACACCATCCTCCCATTATTTATTAAAAAGAGTTGCCAGTGGTTTCACTAGTTCCCCCCTTAATTCTTTTAGAATTCTGGGGTGAATTCCATCAGGTCCCATTGCTTTGTCCACCTTCAGTTTTAGGAGTTCTTGCAGAACCCTTTCTTCTGTGAAAGGACTGGGATCGACCCCCCTATCAAGAGTGCTTCTGTTAATTGGATTAGGCACTTCCCCCTCCTCTTTTGTGAATACAAAATGAAACAATAGCAGTGCATGATGTTACACACTGGCTACAACAAAAGTGTAAGGTAATAAGTTCCCCTCAGCCCATATTTTATGATGAACACATTTGGACGGGTGGTTGGAAATATAGGGTGAGACTCAGAAATATGAACAAGGGTCCAGTCCATCTCCCCAACAGTTTGTATTTAGGTAGGGAAAGGAGACACTGTTTCTATGCAGGTCAATCTAGAACTTGCTTTAAATGTGGCTCCTTTAGACATCTGAGCCAAGTATGTGACCGTGTAAAATGTTGTTACCTATGCCTCTCCTTAGGACACTCTAGTTCTGAATGTCAGGAGGAAGTTAAATGTAACCTATGTGAAGAACTAGGCCATGCATACCGAGCTTGCCCATGGGCCACACATAATAGATTTGACTGCCCTGATCAAGATAATATCTTATCAGAAGCACAAAAGAGGAATATGGCACCACATACAAATAAGGAAAAAGAAGCTCAGGCTCAGACGGCGGGAGAAGGAACTACAGCTCACACAGGCCCAAAACAAAACCAAAGCCAGGAAACCATTACTACCACAATGATAGAAAGGACAGACAACACCACAGAGCCAAGGAATAAAAAGCTCACATCACAAACAGTAGCTAGAGTGCAGGATAGTGACAAAACTGATTCTTCCCCCTCTAGGCTAGCTACAGAGAAAAGGAAAACTATGCCCCCACCAGACGTGGTGACAGTTACAAAAAAAGACCTATGAGGCAAAGAAGACCAAAGTCTAAAATAGTGAAAGCTTCTTCACCAGAGCAGAGTATTGCAGTCAGCAACAAATTTGAAATTCTTTCAGTTGATACACAGGAGTCTGAGCAGGGAGGAGAGTCTGAGACTTCATCACAGCCAGTACCATCCTCTGACTCTGAAGGTGAAGTGGAGGGGAGAATTACATATGTACTCAGAAGCAGAAGGGCAGGGGATCAAACTAGGACCAGTGCACGTTTGGGAGATCTGGGGTAAAATACTAACGTGACCAAAAGCCCCATTTTTAAAGTAGCTACTCTAAACATGAATAGTGTAAAAAAATACTCGTAGGAGGTTAGTCACTTTATCTGCATTGAAGGATGGAGAGTATGACATATGCTTATTACAAGATGCCAAACTGAATACATCTACATTAATACAACAAACACAAAAACTGTGGTGCTGGGAACCTTCCTATTTCTCGTTTGGGATTGATACGTGTGATGGCCTAGGCATTTTATTTAAGGGGAGTGACTTTAGAGTGACCAAGGTGATAGATATTGTGCCTGGAAAAGCCCTTTTATTGGATCTCCTTTATGATAATACAACGTGGAGAATAATTAACCTTTATGCCCTGACCACGAAAAAAGAAAGAGTGGAAATATTTAATACAGTTAAACCATATCTATTTGCAACAAAACATGTCATTTGGGGGGAGAGATTTTAATTGTGTGATAACACGTGGTGATCGAGGCTCAAGTACAGTGAAAGATTTTTGTGATGCTAATTGCTTGAAGTCTGTAATCCAAACAGTGAGTATGCAGGATGCGTATAGGACTGCACACAAGGAAGGTGGATTTACTTTCTTTAAAGGGCGACTGTCCACATGAATAGACTTTCTTTTTGTTTCTAAACATATAAAAATACATGAAGCTCTAACTAGGCCGAGTGAAATATCAGACCATGTAATGTTGTGTGCAGTGTTTGGGTTAAATGATAGAATTCCTTATGGTAAGGGATACTGGAAATTGAATGTTTTATTATTGCAGGAGGAAAAAATTACAGCCCAAATAAAAACTATTTTACAAGCACGCATGGCAATAGCAGGACTTGATGAAGATATAAGTATCTGGTGGGTAGAAACAAAAAGAGAGCTACAAAAACTACTGAAGTATTTAGCTAAAAAAGGAATACAAATCAATATATAAAATATCTTAATTTAAGAAATCAGCTAGCTAAACTCTATTCAGCTATAACTACTCAGAATATCAGTTTAACTTCTCAAGTCCAAAATATTAAGAAAGACATGAAAAATATGCAATACTCAAGGGCGACAACTATGCTGGTAGAACATAGGATTTGTACAACTGGGAAATTGGGATTAGAAGATTATTTTCAGAGCTGTAATGAAAGAGTACAGGATAGATTAATAACATCAGTGAAATCCCAAAATGGAAGGAAAGTTTTTTCAACTTCGGAAATATTAAGGGAAGTCCACTCTTGCTTATCTGAAATGTATAAAGATCCCCTATTGGAAGAAACTAATATGAGATGCTATATGGAAAAAATACAGAATAATGTAATCCCGCAGGAAATTTTGCAAAATTTAATACAACCTATCAGTAAAACTGAAGTGGAACAAGCTATAAAAAGTTTAAAAACAGATATTACACCAAGCCTGGATGGCCTACCAACAGAATTTTATAAAAGATTCCAAGAGTCCCTGATAAACATCCTGGTAGAAGTTTTCAATTGGATTCTACAGCATAACAAACTTAACTTCCATATGAACATAGCAGTTCAAATTTTAATTAATAAAAAAAATGATCGATCTGATTTGCGGAATTGGAGACCCTTGAGCCTCCTTAATACTGATTTTAAACTATTGATGAAAATATTAGCCTTAAGACTGTCAAAAGTTGCCCCATATATCATAACAATATCACAAACATGTTCAGTAAATAGACGTTCAGTAAAGGACAATCTATTGCTCATCAGGGAGTTAGTAGAACAAGGGCAAGAGGAAGAAGTACAGGGTTATATTCTATCGTTGGACCAAGAAAAGGCCTTAGAAAGAGTATCCCATGAATTTATGAATCAGGTACTACATACATATGGGATCCCAGAGATTTTTTGTAATGGATGGAGACACTTTATAGGGAAGAAACTGTAATTCCTTTAATAAATGGAACCTTAGGATCCTATGTGTCTATTAAAAGGGCCGTGAGACAAGGATGTTCCATGAGTCTACATATATATATATATATATATATGTATAGACCCTCTGTTAAAAATGATAAATGTAAATGACCAGATCAGAGGTATAATAATAATAATAATACATTTTGTTAAGTTCCCTCCTCAATTTTTGCTAGCAAACCACCCGCTTGCTAGCTGAAGATGCTGACACCAGGGTGCCCAGTCCCCAGTGTCAGTAAAGTCTCCCCCACCCACCAATGAAGATGCCAACATTGGGTTGCCCAATCCACATTGCTAGCTACATAATCCCCTCCACTCAACACTGGGGTGCCCACCCCATGCCATTTGACAGCTCCTGTGCATGTTTTGTAATTTTCATTCCCCCACCCACTGCATGAAGAACTCAACATGGGGGTGTACAATCTCTGGTGCCAGTTTTGGCCCCTACCTACCACAAATGTGCAACACAAGGGTGCCCACCCTTGGTATGCCAAACAGAAAACTGACATTGAGGTGCCCAGTCCCCAGTGTTGGTACATGTAAATAAAAAGACTGTGCCCCATGGTCTTTTTGTTATTTTTACCTAAAATAAAGAAAATTGTCCATCGATGTACCAGACCACCCACTCTGCACCTTTCACCCCCACACCCCTTGCTCACCTAAAACACATCTGTCACTGTAGATCCACTCTCTGCACCAAAAAGACGACCTCCTCCTGCAGCCTTGACTGTGAACCGAGGAAGCAAGAGACGTGCAGTCAAGGTATTTTCAATGTGTTTTGAACTTTTACTCATAACTTGGTCATTTTTTAATAATTTTCTCCCAAATTTTCAACATGGCATTTTTAGGACCCATCCTCATGAAGGAGGTAGGTGGAATTTTTCAAATCCAGTCTTAAAGAAGATTTTGCAGTCACTCAATGAAAATCATCTTTAGGGTAGGATTTGAAATTTTCCCCCTACTGCATTCCTGAGGTGGGGTCATAAGAAGGCTATGTTGAAAATCTAAGGTCAAAATATTAAAAAAGAAAGTTATGACGGTAAGTTGAAATTTTCAATGCTCATGCATAACTTTGGCAATTTCCAATATTTTGACCCCAAATTTGAACATAGCCATTTGTTCACATCGCCTCATGAACACGATAGGTGTTGTTTTTCAAATCCTGTCCAAAACATGTTTTTGTACCTGTGGCATGAAATGATGTTTTGGCCAGTTTTATAAATGACACCTGTCATGTTTAGAAGCGGTGTCATAAAAAGACTATGTTGAGAATTTGGGGTCAAACTGTCATAAAAAAAATTATAAAGTAACATTGTTTGCAGGGACAGCAGGACAGGAAAATCTGCACAGTGAAGAAAAAGAAATTAGGGACGAAAACAATTACAGGCAAGGGAATATTTTCTGCTGGCCAAAGGATAATAAAAGTAACACACAGACGAAAGCAAAGAAAAATAAAGTAAGATTCAATACAAGGTCTATACATAAAACCATGAAGCAAAAGACCAAGCCTGGACCTGCTGGCGCATCCACTATCTCCACTAGCGTGTCAGAAACAAGCGCTATAAGTGACTCAGAACTTTCTGACATTTTTTTAGAGCAGGAAACATCAGAGAAAGAGTCACAGAGGAAAGGGAAGGGGAAACGCAGGTATCAAAGTGGCAGGGGAGAGGTAGACGTGGGAATAGGAGGAGCAGCAGGCCACAGGAGGAAGAGGAGATATCAGCCACAACAGAAAGACATGCAGATGATGTCATAAATCTCTCAAACCAAGAACTTTCAGAAATAGAAAGAAGGGTTTTGAGTAAAGGTTTAACATTTATGCCAACTGTATAAATAAATTTCTTTGAAACTACCATTGATACATGTAGTATGTGCAGGGTTCTTAGCCTAAGGTGTTACTATTCCAATATGGGTCGAACAAGTAACAATGAATCTGTGTTACCCAGTGAGTCCCAAGAGATGCGAGGTAATGATTTTATCCCAACACAGGATGTATTAGAGGTATTATTGGCAGAGGCAGAAGGGGACACAACTGGAGATATGACAAATGGACTCAAAATGACCACCATTATGGAAAGTGGGGCAAGAAATAGAAAACAGTCCATTAAAATTTTTTAAGAAAGCACTTTCTCCAACCCCAGCCACTGGCAATGGCAGTATTTAAGCGTTTGTGTGAGGATGGACTAGAACAACTCAAAAGGGAAGAGTTTAGTCAACAGTATTGCAGTCTAAGCAATGAAGAAAGAACTACCCTGGAAGAATTGAAAAATAACACAGTTAACTATTAAACCTGCAGATAAGGGGGTGGAGTAGTAGTCCTTAACATTATAGACTATGAACATGAGGTGCTTAGACAGCTAAGCAACAAGGTATCATATAAACCAGTTACAACTGATCCAACCCCCAATCTGAAAAGACAGGCAGATGTGTTCCTAAGCTGGGCATCCACCTCTGGCCTGATGTCTGAGAGAGAGAAATCATTGTTAACTGTAAAAGCACCCCTTAGGGCACAGTTTTACATTTTGCCTAAAGTTCACAAAACTCTCAATAAACCACCTGGGAGACCCATCATGTCAGGAGTAGGGATAGTGACAGAACCCCTTGAATGTTTTGTAGACAGTGCTATTAGACCACTTGTTCAAGCCACTCCATCTTTTCTGTTGGACACCAGGGACATATTAAATGTCCTTGACGACCTTGAGATTAAGCCAGAAGCCATTTTGTTAACCCTTGATGTGGAGGCCCTGTATACTAGTATTCCCCACATTGGAGGGCTTAGAGCTATGAGATATTTTCTCAATAGCGGGGGGGGGTGGTAGATGCAAGACCAGACACTGAACCCCTAGTGGAAATGGCCCAGATAGTTCTGGAAGGGAACTATTTTTCATTCAAAGTCAAATACTTCCACCGAGAAAGAGAAACAGCTATGGGGGCAACTTTGGCCCCCAACTATGCAAACCTCTATCTTGCATACTGGGAAGAAGAGTTTGTAAGGAGCAAACACAATCCATACCTGGTGAAAATCCAGGTATGGAAACGCTTTATTGATAACATTATTATGGTGTGGGAAGGAGACATGGTGGAATTAGGGGAATTTATAGACTACCTTCATCATAACAATCCACACCTCTGCTTCACATGTCATGCAAATGAAAAAGAGGTAGCATTCCTTGACATAAAAATCATCAAGACCACTGGGGGAGGGGTGAATACGAGTCTTAACAGAAAACCTAAAGACAAGAACATCATATTACTGGCCAACAGTTGCCACCCCAAACATACTATAAACAACATCCCGAAAAGTCAATTTCTCCACATCAAAAGGAACTGTAGCCAACAAGAGGTTTATGATGTGGAAAAAAAAATCATGGCACAGAGGTTCAGGGATAGAGAGTACTCAGCTAGGAGTGTGGAAGAGTGTGGAAGAGGCCAAAAGAGAAGTGGATGGTATCAGTAGGGAGAACCTGCTGAGAGGCCAGGACCAGGGTGAGGGACAGGGCACACCATCAGAAAAAGACCGCATCGACTTTGTGACCACCTGCAATGTGAGGTCATGGAGGGTCAGGAAGATTGTTTACCAAAATTGGCATGTACTGGGTGCGATCCCCATTTAAGAGAGACTGCAAAAGTCCCATCAAGGATGGCATTCTGGAGGGCAAGGAATCTGCGAGACCATTTGGTCTCTTCTACCCAGCACATTAAACCAAGCAACACTTGTCTCCCTCCATTACCGAAGGGGAGCAGAAAATGGTGTAGATGTAAATACTGCATGTATATAAACCCTACCAGAGAGATTCAGAATCCCTATGATGGGAAGACTATTAGCATTGAACACTTTATTAATTGTGGCACAATGTGGGTGGTGTATTACTCAGAATGTAAATGTGGGGCCTACTATGTGGGCAGTATTAATAGGATGCTAAAAGAGAGAGTGGGTGAGCACATTAGAGCAACTCTGAAAAGAGACCCACAGTATGTACGGGCAACATATATGATGAATGCCCACAAAGAAAGTGATCATGAAATCAGATTCACAGGTATAGAACAGGTTTGTCTGGGCCCACAGGGAGGTGGCAGAGAACATTTTTACAAGTACAACAAAGTTTATTGTTCGGCAAAAATGCCTTTACAAAATTCACTGATCACAATATAATTAATATATAATTAAACAATCAGAAAACCATCTGAGTAATATCGTTATCATAAAGATAAATGCAAGCTGTTAAAATTCTCTTAACATTAAAATCGATTATATACTGTACCTTCATTTATAGCCATTTCACATCTCCATACAGTTCCTATAATTTTATTCTTTTTAAATAGGTCACTAATGGTTCAAGAACTGTCATACTCTCTGATGTAAAAAGCTCCATTATAATACTTATTCTGTCATGTGGAGTTCTATTATTTTTTAATAGTGGACCCAATCAATATTTCCTTTGCCTTTCAAATTTGGGGCAATATACTATAACACTACATGTTCTAGGTCGTCCTCTACCATGAGGCCACAGTTGCAATAGGGATTTGTGACACCATTGCACTTTTGTTTATAAAATATATAATTTGAATTGTATAATTCCATTCTAAATTTGGTAAATAATCCTCATTCACCCAAGTGTATTAATTTCACTAAATATGGTTCTAGACCGTGAAGTGTCTTAATACAGTTGTACCATCTAAAATGTTTTAGGTTTTTTATTCTTCTAGCATCTTTTATTAAGTTCGGTGTCATGAACCCTGATTCCAACTGTTTCATTTATTTCCCTAAACGGTTTTTGGTAAATTTCATATAACAGGGATCCCAGACCCAATGGCAGGATTAATTCTCTTATTTCTTTAATGAATGGAAATATAAAGTCCCTCCGATTATATTCAATCGCTTCTTCTATACAAAGTCTAGGAAGACGAGTTTCAGGTAATAAAAACAATTTCAAAACATGCTTAATTCTAAGTATTTGAGCCATGAATGCCAAAGAGTATTGGCCAAGTTCTTTGCGGACCACCTCAATAGAAGCTGAGTTAGGAACCCTCAGGATATACCTATACATTTTATTTAATATGGTTTCTAATGGTTTGATATGGTCATCAGCCCATATTTCAGCTCCATACAAAATATTTGTTTTTAATTTAACATTAATTACCTTCAAAAGACTCAAAATACTTCCATTCCCAAATTTACCTCCAAATCTTTTAAAGGCATTAAATGAAGTATTCAGTCTTGCTTTAAGTAGTAGTATGTGCTTATTCCAGGTTGCATTCTTTGTGTATCTTATTCCTAGATAATCATAGTACTTTACCGTTTATATTTTACTTTTGTCAACATATAATGTAGGTACCTTGAACTGTTTGTTTCCAAATATCATCAAATTAGTTTTCTTATTATTGATTACCAGTTTGTTTTCCTCACACAACCTTGCAAAATGATTTAGTTTCCTTTGCAGGCATACAAATGACATTGACATTAACATTAAGACGTCTGGGTAAGCCAGACATGTAAATTTTGCATGGCCTATCATTGGTAAATGGAACTCCGGATTTTCCATCTCTTCTATTATTGAATTAATGTATAAAATTAAAAAGAAGTGGGGCCAAAATACAGCCCTGCCTGATCTCCTGGTTTGTGTGTATTTTAGAAGATAAATCCCCGTTCTGATTGTATTGTACTTGTATCCAAGTATCTTGGTGAAGGCATATCAATATATCTAGAAGATTTGGATCTATGCCGTACTTAATTTTTGCCACAGCAAATCCTATTAACAGTATCAAATGCTATTTTTAAATCCACAAAATAGCAATAACTTTTTTTTTATCGTAGCATACTTCCAAATGAAATGTGATTGAACAAAACAGTGTTGTAATGAAGATCTACTGTAGACCTAAATCTGTTTTGTAATTCACTTATAATTATTGTTTCTTCCACCCATTGTCGAATCCTTTTTAATATTGTTCTTGTAAACAATTTATGAGACGCATCCAAGAGACTTATAGGCCTCTATATCATAGGGTCATTGATGTTTTTCTTCTTAAATATTGGACAGATGTTACTATCTAACCAAGTTTGTGGGAAGTGTCCTCCTTGGACATAGCTATTGAAAAGAATATGGAAAATTGGAATCCACCAACTGGGGGATAATTTGTAAACTTCCACTATTATATTATCAGGGCCAGGGGCTTTGTTTGTAGCCATATCCCTTAGTGCTATCCAGATTTCTTGTTGCTCTGTATATATTGGTCTGGGTGCTAGTAGGTATGGAAAATGTAATACTGTTTGCAATTTTTCTTCCTGTGAAAAGTATAACAGACACAAATGTGTTTGCCATTGTTTTGGTATAATAGAAGCCTCTATTTGATTTGAGTATTGTAAGAACCCATGACTTACCAGCATCCAAAATTCTTTGGTATTTTTAGATGTAATAGTATTTCGTAATTTTATCCACATATTATATTAATGTTTTTTCTTTTTTCTTGATTTAATATTCCTTTATATTGTTTTCTAGCTTTATTTAACTTTCTTAATTTAGCTTTATTGGGTTATTCTTTATATCTCCTTATAAAATAATTAAGTTCTTTTTTCGCATGCCCACATTCATAGTTAAACCATGTTGTTGTTTCTTAGTTTTTATTATATTCTTGATTAGAAATGGTTTTAAATACCTGGTTATGGAATCACAATTTGTGTTTATATTTGTGTTTTTGTTTCCTTTTAATATTTCCTCTCTTAGTCCCACTAGAAAACCTGAGTTTAAAACTTCTGTAATAGTTGATAATAGATGTGCTCACCATCTTTTTCTTTTAGAATTTAAAACTTCTAAGTTATGTGAATGAAGTCGTATTCCTTTATTAATCACTGATAAGTTATTAACAGATAAATTTAGTATTAAAGGAAAATGAGTGGATTCAACTCTGTCTGAAATTATAATATCATCTGTCATCGAAATTGCCTCTTTATTCATCCATATCAAGTCTATGATAGATGAGCCATTCGGCCCTACATAAGTGTATCCACCTTGTTTTGCTACCCCCAGCAATGCAAACCGCAAAACCGTGCACACTAAGCGTCAGAATAAACTCGCGTTAACAACGCTTATAAACTACCTTAGGAAACTATTAGTTCTTCTTCTACTCTGCTCAGGGAGTGTGGAATTAAACCCCGGTCCACCCCTTTTTATAGATGCACCCTCAGACCTCCCTCTGCTAAAAGGTCTCAGCTTTCTACATATGAATATCCGTAGCTTGCCTAAAAAATTCAACATGGTCCAAGCCTGGGTACTACCTACGGCTCCAGATATCACTATGTTTTCAGAAACATGGCTCACGAACAACATTTCCGACAAAATTGCTAATATCCATGGTTATAATTTATTCAGGTGCGACAGGCCAACAAGGGGTGGTGGAGGTGCCATCTATACCAAAACCAATCTCTCTCTGTCTCTAATATTGTTTGCATATTTATACCGAAGGAATTTGACTGCCTAGCTGTGAAATTGACCTTGTCTTCTGGAGTGGCCCTCTTAATATCTGCTTGTTATAAGCCCCCTTCTGTGAGGTTTGGCATACTGGGTCACCTTCACTCCCTGTTGGAAAAAACAAACTCAGAATGCATAATAATGGGGGACTTTAATCTCAATTGGAATGATGCCTGCTCCAACAAAATTAAGGAGTTCTGCGATGAGTGTGGCCTAACTCAGATTACCCCAGAGAATACCCATCCTAACAAGAAATCCCCTGACCGCAGCTCATTACTGGATCTTATGCTGGTTAATAAGACACACAATATCTCTCACACAGGGGTTTTCCACAGTGACCTGAGTGACCACTGTGCTACCGCCAGTATTAGAAGCTCCCCTTACCAGCCTCCTATCTCCACTTTTAAACTCAAACGAAGTCTAAAACACTCCTGCCAATCTGCCTTCCTGGCAGACCTAGGGAATATTAACTGGCAGGATTTTTACCTGGCACCCTCTGTCTCAGAAGCCTATAATATCTTCCAAAACCTGGTACTGAAGGTTACTGATAAACATGCACCGCTTAGAAAAATCAAATATAGGAAAAGGTCACTCTACTGGTTTACACTCACCCTAAAGAAAGCTCTGAGGGACAGGGCTGTACTGTAGAAAAGGGCATGGAAAACAAAATTGGATTCTGACTGGCTGGCCTTTCGGGTTGCCAGGAATGCCTGCACCAAACTTGTTAGAACTGAAAAATCACGTTATTTCCAGTCCGCTCATGAAGAAAATAAAAATTGTTCCACTAAATTCTGGAAAGTTCTTAGAGAGGTAGTAGGTCACTCGTCAGCCTCACCTTTGTCTGCCAAGATTGTGGTAGGAGACGTTTCCTACATGGACAGGGTGGACATTTCAGAAAAGCTAAATAGCCACCTTGCCACCACAGGCCTTGCATTTGATGCCTCACCCGCCAGTAATGTGAGTGTCTGCAGTGATGACAATGATGGCCCTAGCCCTGTCACCACAGCTATCCCAGGGCACTCCTCCTTTAGTTTTCATCCAGTAACTTTTAAACAGGTGGAGGACCTCCTGCTAGCCTTGGACACTAAAAAGTGTGCCAGTGCTAACCTCTTAGAACCGTTCTTCTTGAAACTTGGCTGCTATCACCTGACAGCTTCAATCGTTCACCTTTTTAATAGTTCCTTGGCTCATGATGAGTTGCCACCACTTTGGAAAATAGCACATATTATTCCTCTTTTTAAATCTGATGACCCAACTGACCTGAACAACGATTTCTCTTCTCCCAATCCTATCAAAGACCCTGGAAAAAATTGTTAACTCTCAACTCAGAGAGTTCCTTGACACCAAAAACATCCTAAAGCCTGCCCAATTGGGATTTAGGCCCAAGCACAGTACTGTATCAACCCTTGCCAAAGTGTCCAATGAATGGCAAACCACCCTTTATACTAAGCAATACATCTATGCTCTCTTTCTAGATCTTAGCAAGGCCTTCGATACTGTGGATCATCGTATTCTACTTAACGTCTTGAGCAGCATTGGGGTAAACAACACTGCCTTAAAGTGGTTTGATTGTTACCTCACCAACCGAATGCAACAAATCAAAGATCAAGGGGAACTGTCTCAGTTAAAGTCCCTGCTGCGTGGTGTGCCACAAGGCTCCATCTTGGGCCCTATTCTCTTTGCTATTTATATAAACCATATAGACTCCTATATACGCACAAGTAACGTTCATCTATTCGCTGATTATTCCATGCTTTGTACTACTAACACCTCCCTAGACGTAGCCCACAAGGAGCTTTAGTTAGACTTTGACATCCTTCAACGCAACAAAAAAGTCCAAAGCTATGATTATCTCACCTTGTGCTGCCCACTACACAGGACCATCTTTGAACCTCCAGATTTATACCTTGCTTGGTGAAGCCTTGGAACTATTAGAAAAATTCAAGTACCTGGGTGTTTGACTGAATAAAAGTCTCAACTTCTTGGCTCACCTTAATGAACTATCTAAAAAGCTAAGACAACATCTAGGCATATTTTATCAGATAAGACACCTCCCTACTCTTGAAGCAAGGAAACAACTTGTCCAAACAACTTTTCTACTACTGCTGGATTATGCTGACTTTCTCTATAGTCACTATCCTATTCAGGCACTATGTAAACCTGCCACCCTCTACCATCGTGCTCTGAGATTTATCCTAAACATGCCATTATGCACCCACCACTGCCTGCTCTATCAGACGCTAGACTGGCCTTCCCTCACTCTGAGGAGGCAAAAAAAAATGCCCTCATGTGGACATACTGGGCCCTAACCAATAAACTACTGACCTATATTTCTACGTTGTTTCAGCGTACTGAGGGAACGTATGGTCTAAGGAGTTTGTCTCTTGTCTGTCTCAAAGTACCCAAAATAAGGACACGACAGGGCTCAGTGGCTATCATCTTTTCTCTGTCCACCCTTTGGAATGTCATGCAAAAAACTCTCAGGCTGTCCTACCTTCCGGGGCTCTCACTCTTTCAGGAGGCTGCTCGCTCTCAAACTGAGAGCCCCGTGTGTATGCCGCAAATAACCACCTCCCCCGTCTCCTGTGGCTCCCCAAACTCTTGGCACTTACATGTATTCCCCTAGCACTTCTCTTCTTCTTTCCACCTTGGGTTTATTCTGCCAACTCTCACCTGTTTGTTTAACTGCATCTATTTCCACTCTTCACCGACCTTTTCCTTTGTTTTTCCCCCACCCATAAACCTTCGATTGTTGTTCCCTCACTTACCCTACCTGGTATCCCTCGTCTTATTGTAACATTGTGACCTTTGTCTGAATAATCCCTCGTCTTGAGGGAATCCTTTATATATACAGTCAATTATCAACCCGGATAGTGTTCACCATATGTACTTCCCAGTCCTGATCCTATCTGTTTCTCTGTGACTGTCTTTTATTTGCTCATTGTGTGTACACTGCTTATCTGGTAATTTTGCTGTAGTTGTATATGTCCTACTTGTCGAGGACCATCTTGCAAATGAGCTTGCTCAAGGATGATTTTGATTGGTTAAATAAATTCGATTGATTGATTGATTGACAATCACGAATTGTTCTACCATTTAACACACAGAAGTCCTGATTCCTCATGACAGAGAGGAGTAATTTTCCTTGAGTATTTGTAATTTTATCTTTAGCAGACCGAATTACATATATTTTACTATTTATTGTATTAATGCCTTTAATTAATTCGTCTTCCATTGTGTACATGACCATTTCTCTGTATATTCTTGCATTAAAATCTCCTAGAATAATGATAGGTATTGAGTCATATTTGTTATTTAATGACTCCAAATATTGTTTGAAAGCCTCCCAAGGAAATAAAAGTTTACTCCCGGTATTTCTTGGTGGGATATACAGTATATGTTTATTATGAGATATTTGTCCCCTTTATTATCTAATAATAATGACAATGAATTTGGTCTTGTATTTTCCAACTGTGTTATTTGGAAACTCAATGACTTTTTAGTATAAATAACTACTCCCCCTTTAGGTCTGACCTGTTTTTTGGTTTTAACTGCTGCATTTATGAATCCTCAGTAACCTGGCAGCATAGGCGAAGTTTCGTTTACTAACAAAGTTTCTTGTACACATGTTATATCTGCTGTGGACAAGAAGTCCCTAACACTAATGTCCACCAGTTTATTCATTAATCCTTCAGTGTTCCATGTTATTATTTCTATATTTTTTGGGGTGATTTTTTTTTTCACTATTCCCTTCATTAAGTCAGTCTTCCTCTACAGAGTTTTGTGTGTCTGGTATTTGTATTACAGTGTTGTCTGTGACCTTTTGATTCCATATTGATGTGTCTACTAAGTAAATCCCTAACGGGTCCAACAACCTTGCCTTCTCCAACACTAGTACAGCTAATTTTGGTGAAGCAAACAATATATCTATCTGTGATATACTTGCAAGAGGGTCATATATTTTTATTTTAGTTATTAGATTATAACTGATATTTAACTTTAATACACATGATAGAAAAGTTGCTATTTCATTCTTAATTTAACCTACTGACTGTCCTTTTATTAAATCCCATCCAAACATAGACAGGCGTATTATTTTCTCTTATTGCTTTTTGATTTTCTCTATTTTCTTCAATTACTGTCACCACTTTGTCTATCCTATCCTTGTCTGTCAAAATCCCCTTGTTCTTTAAGTTTTTTTCAGAATTATCTAATATCGGGACTATCTGAGGTGGGAGGCTATAAATACCTTTATTTCTTAATTCTGTCTCCATAGTCCAAATCTTATTTACACATTCTTCTGAGTCTGTATATATTGATACACAGTCTGCATATTCTTTGTTTGGGGGTCTAGTAATAACAATTTCTTCTGTTCCGTCGTTTATCTGTAACAATTTTAGAATCCAATTAGTTAAAGATCCTTGAGTTTCATTGTGTTGTTTAGGTATCCCATGTAATTCCAATAGGCATTCATTAGAATTGAGGGTTATTTGGTCTGTGGAATCAGGCTTATGTTTTTGTTTTTACTTCTTCTTGTTCTGATTCTTCCTCCTGGAGATTGTGGCTGTTATTTTGTTTGTTAGTTTTGGCTATTTCATTCTTCTCAACAGTAGCCCACGACACTTGTTTTTGACGGTTACCCAAGTGATCCATTGTTTCCGTCTCTGAAAAGGCTCTCATTTGTTACCTTGGAGTTGTCATGATGGATCTCACTGGCTTTCCTTTTTTCCATTACATCTGATTTAGCTTGCAATCCTGCTGTGAAGTTAAAATCTACTGCCTTCTCTTTGTGTTTTACTAGTTTTTCCTGTTGATTTTTACTTTGATTTTTGATATTACTAACATACTAAGAAGCCAGCAAAGTAGGCCCTATGGTCTATTGAGTTTGCTTGGGGATCAATGCCCATTCAGGGCACTGTTTGCTGCCTCCCTTCCCCCCTCCCCTGGTGGGGCACCCCCCCAATGCTGACCCTATTAGATGCACCTTCCCATACCTATCCCAGCCCCTTGAACCCTCCACAGTATCCACAGCCACCAGTTTCATTGGTAGAGCATTCCAGGGTTCCACCATCCTTTCAGTGAAGCAGCGCCTCCTCACCTCCCCCCTGAGTCTCCCACCTACCAGCCTCATTGGGCGCCCCCTGGGTACTCCTCTGTCTTGATTTATTTTTATGTTTGCGCTGATTCTTTTTACCACCTTTTGTTAAGTCAGTAAATTCTATAACTTTGTCCTTCTCTTTTTCAAAAGGAGGTGGGAGCATGGCCTGGATTGATTTATTTGCTTTGTTTACCTGTACTGCTACATGCTCATCACTACGTGAATCATTTTCCTCATTTGTTTTATTCCCCACATTTCTTAATTTATTCAACAATGATCAGTTATGGAACACATCCACCCTTAAAGAAGCAAGTTCTTCTTTTATTACCCAAAGGTTTTCTAATAAAACTACATTGGGATAATAAGGGTTTTTGATAATCTCTATCATTTGCCTAGAAAGTGCTGTTGATATTGTAAATTCGCCTTCATTTCTAAAATGTTCTCTGTCATATTTTATATGATCAAAATGACCATCTCGGGGTGGTAATCCTAGTGAACTGGGGGAAAATCTTGGTGTATTTTGATTTGATAGCTCACACTTATCCCCTATACTATCTTCGCTTTCCAGACCTGTGTTAGAGTAACTAGATTCTAGCCTTTTAAGACTTTTTGTTAATTCATCGAGATCTTCTATCACTATTGACAATTTGTCTTTCTGCATCAAATCTGGTGTCCTCAATGCACATGGGGTCACCCTTAAACCTTGTTTCTGAGTTTCTAAACTATACGTGGGGTTAACTAATTTCGGATTGCCTCCCTTAGTTATCTTTTTTCCTGTACCTCAATTCCATTGCTAGGTTTTACTGTTACCCTGCTATCATCTGATGCATTATTGCTATCCCTTTGATGAGAAATAATTAGAGTCCTTTAAATTTAACATGTCATCAGTGTTATTGGAGCCTATGGTGATGCTACATCAGAGTAATTATATATATATATATGTATATATATATATATATATATATATATATATATGTATTAATAGAAGCAACATCACAGCAGGGATCCATCAGTCTTCATGACTTTATTGTCATTCTCTGTTCTCTAAAAGGGCTAGTTTCATTTACAGGTGAAAATTATACAGGTATTAACTGCCCCAAAAGCATGGGTGAAGAGCAAACATTCTTTGCATCGGCTATACTATTATAAAGATAATTAGTTATTTTAGTCTGATTCTTTCCCACACTTTCAGCTGATTTAAGTTTAGGGGCCTCTTTTTTTTAAAAAGGATTAATTAATTAGATCTTTATGTGACTCTTTCTTGCTTTTTTTTAGTTATTTTACCTTTATCAACCACTGTCTCAGATGTACAATTCAGCCCACTCCTAGTGCTCACCATTCTGACTGACAAATATCTGCTATTTCTACAAGTTAATCAATAGCAAGACAGTTTTAGCTAATAATAAAGCATGCACGATTATACTGCTTTAATTCCTTGATATTATTTAATTTTACTAGTACAAGCGATATACCAAAAGTCCAGTGGAAGATGATGGATGTTGGATAAAATTAGTTCTAGTCACATATATCAATGATCTGGTAGATAAGGTAGGAAAATAGTCAGAGACTCAATATCAAAGTCGAGGTCTTCATCTTTTTGCTTTCACTATGAAAGAGCAATTGTGCAATGTTATACAAAACTAAAGTCCTTAAATACTCCTGCCAAACTGCCCTGTTCTTTTCCAGCTTCAACTATTCCCTGTGGTCAATATAAGGAAACAAAATTACATAACAGCACATTATATAAAAATAAGTAACTTGTTATACAGTTTTAAAATTTAAATAAAATTAAAACTCTATGGTCATAAAAAGATACATATGAGATACCAAGATTTTCTTAAAGTACACCTCCCTTGTTGAACAATTTGGCTGAATGACGGTGTCTCTTAATTCTCCTTTTTTTATACATATATAAAAAATTCTGAATATTTTGTGTTCTAGTTATAAGTTTGGAAATGTTAAAGATTTAAAAATCTAAGGTTCAATAATTTATAAAAAAAAATTCTGAATACTTTGTGTTCTAGTTATAAGTTTGGAGATGTTAAAGATTTAAAAATTGGCCGGCCGGTCGGGGCAGCAGTTGGATTCCCACTTATGATGCCAGTGACCCAGGTTTGGGAACGGACTTGGGGCACTGGAGGGCTAGCCGGGGAGAGATGGCTGGGAGCATCCGGAGACTGCATGCCTCTCTTGGGGGGAAGGTGGATTCAGGACCCGGTGTTTGCCGACCCCTGGCGGAGGCTGGGAGTATGGCAACAGGCTGGGGCCCTACATACCAAGGGGGGGCATGGGGAATGCTGGCTTATGCCTTGACATTGTGACAACCACGCCCCCAGGGGAGCAAAGTGGAAAAAACTCCAGGGACGACCGGATGATGGTCGCCAGCTCCCATTGCCGTTGAGTCCCTGATGTGGCCTAGATTCACCCTAGCAGCACCCAGGCCAAGAATAGTGTGCTGGCCAGCCCCTACCCGTGCCTATCTCCCTCAGAGGAGGGGGACCCACCCGGTGAAGGGTTACGTCCAGGTTACCCGGGGGGGGCTGCAGATATGGGGTGAGGGGCTGGCATTGAGGCAGGGGTGCCAGTGGGGACCTAGGCAGACCTGAAGGAGTGGCCACCCTGGAACAAGGAGGAGGTGGATAAAAAAAAAAGATTTAAAAATCTAAGGTTCAATAATTTATAAAAAAAAATTCTGAGTACTTTGTGTTCTAGTTATAAGTTTGGAAATGTTAAAGATTTAAAAAATCTAAGGTTCAATAATTTATAAAAATAAAAATTGGAATACTTTGTGTTCTAGTTATAAGTTTGGAAATGTTAAAGATTTAAAACTCTAAGGTTCAATAATCTTAATTAACTATCCACAATTTCAAAATACTAATTTTTATACATAACTCTATCAATATAATAAAAATTACTTTTTCATATCTAATGCTTTGCTTGCATATACCTGGCAGAAAAAGGAATAAATTGATTTCCACTCAAACCCCTCAGCCTCTTTTGTTTGATGCCTAAATCGACTTAGATTTACACTCCAAGACCATTGGCCCAAAAAACTGTGGGAGATGGCTTTCATTGTGCTCTGCTAGGGCTCTGCAGCCATAACAAAAATCTTGAAACCTGTTAAGCTTTTTATTTTAGAGTGCAGCAATCTAGCATCGCAAGAAGTTGAAATGTGAGCGCTGAAAATAATATCTCCACTTTTCCAAGACTTATTAAAGACAGGAGAATGTCTGAATGGGTAACTGAAAAGTCATCTAGGTGTAAATCTCAGGAGACTGAAAGGACTTAACTGCTGTGAGGTTTAAATTACTTGTAGAAAGATCTGGTAAGTAGGGGGAGTGGCTTAGCTAGAAGGAAGCTACATTTAAAGACTGCCTTAGAAAGATTCTGCTAATAGCTTGGCAGAAGACACTAAGAGAAAGGACTGCTGTGTGACTGAACTTCTCTATGGGGACTATATTGCCCTCCTTCCCTCCCCTCCACCCAAAGCTAGTTCTATTTTTATAGGTACAGGATTTGACTGACAACAGGAACTTCCTGTTTAGGGGCAGGAAGTGAGTGATCACAGACCCACCAAGGACCCACCATCCTAGAAGGGCAAGAGTAGCTCTCCGGCCCCCTCTAGCTGCTGGAGGTCTACCTCTGAACAAGCAAGTGGTCTACTGAGAAATATAGGATATTCTTGTCTCAGAACAGGACAATCAGGAACTTAAAGGGCACACAGGCAGAAAGTAAGGAGAGAGAGAGAGAGAAAAAAACAGACGAAAGAGTAAGGATTGCAAACAGTTAAGGGGTCAGAAATAAGACATGATTGGAGTGGTGCAGTGCAGTGGCTGTGGAGCAGCAGTCTTCCGGGAGATATTCTGGAGGATGCGGTATTGTCCCATCTGCAGACACCTCTCTGAGCTAAGGGAGGAGGTTGCTCATCTCCAGGCTGAGTTGGCTAGGATTTGTGGGACCTCCTCTTCCATCCAGGGACCACCAGTGCCACTGCCGTTGCCTCAGAGGTTGCCAAGAAAGAGGAGCGGTTGGACCACAGTGGGCTCAGGGAGGGTGAGGGTGGTGGAACAGAGGTGCATCCCTCCAGTTGTACCTCTCCACAATTCCTATGCCATTCTGGCAAAGTGTGGTTCCTTTATGGAGGCACCCACAGTGGAGACCAAGGAGGATGCTGGGAACCTCCACAAAGGAGACCCACAGGAGGGTGGCAGGGGACCCTGCAGGGGAAGGAAACAACTCCTGGTGGGGGACTCCATTGTTAGGAAGGTAGAACTGGGGGAGGAAGGGGAGAGGGAGGTAAGGTGCCTGCCTGGCGCCATGGCTTGGAGGGACAGGGTGAATCCTCAGGATTGCTGGAGCAGCTGCACAGGGAAGGGAGCTGGATGTCATTGTCCACCTAGGGACAAATGACCTGGCTAAGAAAGGGATTAGAGAAGTGCAGGAAGTGTTTGTGGAATTGGGGATGGGCCTTAGTCAAGTAGCACGCATGGTAACCTTCTCGGAGGTGCTACCCATCTATGGCATAGGAGAGGCTAGGGTGTTTCGCACCATGGGATTCAATCAGTGGTTGAAAAATTGGTGTGGAGCTCAGGGATTTGGCTTCATTGAAGACTAGGGGTCTACCTGGAGTGATGCAAGCCTATACTGGCATGATGGGCTGCATCTGTCCGGGAGGGGAACCAGCATCCTAGGTGATAGGTTTAAATGCTTCATTGGCAAGCTTTTAAACTAGCCAAGGGGGGGGGCACTGGAAAGGAGCAGGAAAATCCTAGCCTCCCCAAAATAATCATGGTAGTAAGTGCGGCAAACACCAACATAGAGGTGTCAATAGGGGGAAGGCAGGGTAAAAGAGAAAGTGACAAAGGCAAGAAGGACAGGGATGGGGCAAAAGGGAGTAAGGCCATCAGGAAATGGAGGGTAATGAGTACCAATGCTCGTAGTCTGGGCAACAAGCTCCCTGAGCTGGTGGCCTTAATGGAAGAGGGATGCCTGGACATCGTGAGCAGTCACAGAAACATGGTACACAGAGAACCATGACTGGGATGTTAACATACCAGGGTACATGACCTACAGGAGAGATAGGCAGGGGAGAAGAGGGGGAGGAGTAGCTCTCTATGTAAAGGAAGGGCTAAAAGCAATTGAACAAAAGAGTAAACAGGGAGCAGAGGAGGCACTGTGGGTCACCTTGGAGACTGGAAAGGGCACCACAATCCGCACAGGGGTTGTGTACAGACCTCCACATCAGGGGGAAGGAATGGACAAGGATATGATAGAAGGCATTCTTAGAATGGCAGAGAAAGGGTAGATACTGTTGATGGAAGACCTGAATATGCCAGATGTTAACTGGAGCACATTTGCTGCAGCCACATCCAAGAGCAGGGCCATTCTTGATGCCCTACAGGTGGCAGGCATTAGACAGCTAGTTTCGGAACCCACTCGTGAGGGAGCAATCTTAGACCTCGTACTCTCAAACGGAGGCAGTGAGAGGATCTCAGATCTAGAAGTGGGTTGCCATCTGGGGACAAGTGACCATCAAACAGTGTGGTTCACAATAAACTTAGCTACAGAGTCAAGCCATACAAAAGTGAGGGTACTGGACTTTAGGAGGGCTGACTTTGGCAAGATGGGAGAGTGCCTCAGAAAAGCACTAGCAAACAGACTAGAAGGAGGTGTGGAGCAACAATGGGGAATTATCAAAACTGCCATCACAGAGGCAACGAGCCTTTGTGTGAAGCAAATAAACAAATCAAAATGAAAGAAAAAGCCACTATGGTTCTCAAAAGAGGTGGCTATGAAAGTCAGGAAGAAAAATATAGCATTCCGGAAGTATAAGGAAACACAGAAGGAGCAGGACAGACAGCTGCAATTGGTTAAGGCAGAAGGAAGCAGGGAGGGAAGTCAGAATAGCAAAGGCCCAAACTGAGGAAAAGATAGCCAACTCAGTTAAGAAGGGAATAAAACCTTTTATAGGTACATCAGCGAGCGTAGAAAGACAAAGGGAGGGATAGTGAGGCTGAATAGAATGAATGGTGGGTGGGCAGAGGGGGACAGTGAAAAAGCAGGAATACTGAACGAATATTTCTGCTCAGTATTCACAAAAGAGGAGGTGGAATTGCCTAATCCAATTAACAGAAGCACTCTTGATAGGGGGGTTGATCCCAGTCCTTTCACAGAAGAAAGGGTTCTGCAAGAACTCCTAAAACTGAAGGTGGACAAAGCAATGGGTCCTGATGGAATTCACCCAGAATTCTAAAAGAATTAAGGGAGGAACTAGTGAAACCACTGGCTACTCTTTTAGTAAATCATGGGAGGATGGTGTGGTACCGAGGACTGGAGGAAGGCGAATGTGATTCCCTTCACAAAAGTGGGACCAAGACAGAGGCAGGAAACTACAGACCTGTCAGTCTGACCTCTGTGGTAGGGAAAGTGATGGAGTCACTTCTGAAGGAAAGAATAGTTGAATACCTAGAGGCCAGTGGAGCACAGGACCCAAGGCAGAATGGGTTCACAGCGGGAAGGTCATGTCAGACGAATCTAATAGATTTCTTTGACTGGGTGACCAAAGTAGTAGACCAGGGAGGGGCTGTGGACATGGCCTACCTAGACTTTAGCAAGGCATTTGACACAGTCCCACACAAAAGATTAATAGCCAAATTAACCAGCCTGGGAGTGGGTCCCAGGGTGGTAGCCTGGGTAAAACATTGACTGGACAACAGGACACAGAAGGTAATTGTAAAAGGAGTCCACTCTGAAGAAAGGGGGGTTACTAGTGGAGTACCGCAGGGCTCAGTATTGGGTCCAGTCCTTTTTAATGTCTTTATCAGTGACATTGCAGAGGGACTGGAAGGAAAAGTATGCCTTTTTGCAGATGACACAAAGATCTGCAACAGGGTTGATACACAAGGAGGCGTGGAAAGAATGAAAAGGATTTGGCAAGGTTGGAGGAATGGTCAGAAGTATGGCAGCTAGGATTCAATGCAAAGAAGTGCAAATAATGCACCTGGGAAACAAGAACCCAGGGGAAGAATACACAATGGGTGGGGAGGTAGTAACAACAACAAAAAAGGAAAGGGACCTGGGGGTAATCATATCAGACGACCTTAAGGTTAGCAAGCAATGTGAGAAGGCAGTAGGGAGGGCTGGGGGTATACTGGGATATATAGGTAGAGGCATCATCAGCAGAAAACAGGAAGTTGTTATCCCTCTTTACAGACAGTTGGTGAGACCCCATCTGGAGTACTGTGTCCAGTTCTGGAGACCCCATCTCCGCAAGGACATAGACAGGATAGAGACAGTCCAGAGGAGGGCAACTAAAATGGTGCAGGGTCTGCAAGAGAAGCCGTATGAGGAGAGACTAAAGGAACTTAATATGTATACCCTTGAGGAAAGAAGGGAGAGGGGGACATGATAGAAACTTTTAAGTACCTCAGTGGAATCAACAAAGTCCAAGAGGGTAGCATCTTTCAGAAAAAGAGACATGCAAGAATAAGGGGACACAATTTAAAGATAGAAGGAGGGTGGTTCAGGGGCAATGTGAGGATGTATTATTTCACAGAGAGGGTAGTGGATGCATGGAACAGCCTTCCTGAGGAGGTTGTGGGGTCTAAAACTGTGGGAGAATTCAAGAATGCATGGGACAGACATAAGGCAATTCTTGTGGGGGGTAGGAAGAAATAGGCTGTTGGTTAACTAGGATCTGCGGCCTATCCTGTAGGTAGGGAAATGGGCAGACTAGATGGGTCTAGCGGTCCTTATCTGCCGTCAAAGTCTATGTTTCTATGTTTCTCCTTCTGCTTGACTCTGTTGCAGTCCGTCTCTGACAGAGCACTCTACCCACACTTATTGTGTTGACCCTCCTGACCTTGTGCAAAGGGGGAGTCAGAAACAGGCTTCCTGGGCCCTGTTGCTAAAAAAGCTAGGTGGTGGCAGTGAACTGGAAGTCCCTAGTGTGGGATTTGCATCACACCAGCAATCATATAAAACAAAACATGGGGAGGTGTGTAAAACTTGAATCTGACACACTCTTGGTGCGGATGCTTTTCTAAACCACTCAAGCTTCGCTGCTGGTGTTTAGGTAGCATCCCACATGTGTGCCATTCTTGTTATACACACCTGTCCATGTATTATTCTATGTGTCACAACTCCCAAGAAGGGCATTATGACCTCAGGTGCAGGGCCAACTTTAGGGTTTTGGGGGCCCCAGAAGGATTAGTGAAATCATGGGGCCCCTGTACTTGACCGATCATCACCCCATGTGCTTGTCTTTAGTCCTTAGGTGCAACATTTTATTTTTATTTCATTACAACCACTAGTATATTTATATTTCTTATGGGGAGAGAACAGTGTTGCTCCTTGGGGCTCGTCTTCACCTCTACTGTTGCCTATCTGCCTCTAATTGGCAGGGTCATAGCTTGCCGAGGCATTTCATGACACCATGATGCCACATCAGAACGAGCAGTACAGCCTTTTATTGCTGTCTTAATAAGATAAAAATTAAAAACCTCTAAAAACTAAAACTGCTGAGGTTGCCCACCCCCCATGCACAGGGGACCCCCAGCAACCACAGGGTTTGTTGATTCCTGAAACCAGCTAGGCTCAGGTAGTTACTAAGCATCTTAAACAGATCAACTTCAGGGGTCCCAGCGCTCCTTTTTCCATACAATGTCACAATTCGGAATGTCAAAGAAGATGAACTCCTGAAGCCTCAGCTATTCTTTAAACATCTGTACAGGGAGTAGCAAAATCCCTATTTCCGTACCAATAAGGCACTTTCTTCCCCTGCTTCAGATAAGCATTGTTTCGACTCCCATGAAGGATAAGACTGACTTTTTCCCTGCGTGGAATACATTGTGGGCATTACTATGATGGGAATGGAGAGGAGAGACAGGGGGGACACGATGGAAACCTTTAAGTACATGAAAGGAATAAACAAGACAGGTACAGAGGGGCTGTTCAAAGTAAGGGAGGGGAGGGACACCAGGGTCCATGATGTGAGACTGGAGCGAGGAAGGTTCAGGAGGGAGATGAGGAGACACTTTTTTACAGAGAGGGTGGTGGCTGGGTGGAATGCGTTACCTGCTGAAGTGGTATGCAGTAGAACAGTGGACTGCTTCAAACGAGGATGGGACAGGACAAGGGGGAGGGTTAATGAAGGGGAAGGGTTGAAGGGAGGGGCAGTTGCAGAATAAGGGGTGCTAGCTGCACATTCGAGCAGACTTGATAGACCTCTAGGCTTTTATCTGCTGGCACATTTCGTAAGTTCATATGTACATATGTTCGTATGAGCCCCCTTCCCCCAGTGTTATTCCTTTGTTAGCTGCATCAGCTGGACTGCACTACCAGCTGGCTGCAGGGAGTGCCCTCTACTCAGCTTCTTGCTCTAGCCTTGCTTAGCCTGCGCCTATTCATACACACTGCAGCAGACTAAGCAGTGATATTTTTAGGTGCCATGTCAACCCAGGGTGGAATATCAAAAGCCATCTGACTTCCTGAGAAACAAGTTGGCCAGGGCAGAGCTGAAACAGCTGTTTGGCACCATAGCTCATTATTTAGTGACACACTCCAGCAGTGACCCTTGTCTGACCCCAGATGGCCAAATGAATGTCAAACCCTGACTCCTGGTATGCCCATGTAAGTTCATCCTTTCATTGCTTAGTGACCCCTGGCCCCTGATAGGGCTCATCCATGTTAACCCTTCACTCCTCTGTGATCCCTGATAGGGTCATGTAGGTTTAACCCTTTACTGACCAATGACCGCTGATCCCTGACCCCTGTTCGGCTCATGTGTGTTCACCAATTTACTACTCAGTGACTTCTGCCCTTTGCCGCTGATGGGCCCATGTGTATTTAATCCTTTACCACTCTGTGACCCCTGACAGGCTCATGTATGTTTTTTCATACAGCTGGTTGCTCCTAAGCTGCCACCATTCACCTACTTCAGGTCATACACTGGTGACCACCCAGCCCTACAAGCAGCTCACCCCACCGTTTGAGCTGGCGGGGATCCACGTGGAGCAGGGCCTGAGAGTGCTGCTGACCATCGTGATGGTGACTGGGGAGGGGCAGGAGCGCGGATTTTCTGGTGTTGCCAGCCTAGTCCTGCAGTATACCCACTGCAGGGCTCTGAGCAGTGCCCCCGATAGACCTGACTGGCAGGCAGATGACTGCGGAGAAGACAAGCTCCATGGCTCACCACAGGGGTCATCGTGGTGTCCAGTGCCTTTCTTCCCTGGCTGGAAGAGCTGATGTGGCATTGCTACCCCAGCCCCATTGGCCGCCTGATCCAACTCCCACGTCCGCTCCTGAACCCGAATCGTCAGCATGATGCACTAACCACTGGGCCATCAGGCATTCCCGGGCTCATGTACGTTTAACTCTTTACTGCTCAGTGACTCTTGACCCCTTTTTTTTTTTTATACTTACTATTTATGCCCCCTTCTCACTGCTCCAGGAACCTCTCTTCAGGGATCCCAAAGTCATGCGCGCTCCCGTAGTCCTGCCCCAGGTACCTCCATTCCGGGTACTAGCTTCCTGCCCCCATCCTGCTGCGGTTCATCCCCCAGGCTGGGAGGAGAGGGTCTCCTCTTACCCTCTCTCACACCTCAAGTAAGCGTCAGGAGGTCAGCTGGCCCCATCTCAAGAGCCCGGTTATGGGTTTTCTCGGGATGACCGGGTCCCATCTACCGGAACCTGGGACAGGGTATTTCCGTTTTTCTGGTGATCCCAGCCCACAGGATGTTGGCATGCAAGGGGGGGGCAAGGAGCGATGCACGTCAGGACGTGCTAACGCTCCAGCTCCCGGCAGATGCCCTCCCTCCCTTGTATGCTGTCTTCGCTGCACCCCCGCCCTTGGTCACCCAGGTGGCGGTATCGCAGCGGGACCTGCATCCCACCCAACCCGGAGAAGGAGAGCAGCCCATGGGCGCTCAATCCTTCTACCCCCAGCCGGCCCTGGCAGCCATCCAAGTCTGTTCCCGAACCCGGGTCACTGGCGTCGCGAGCGGTAGCCCTACCGCTGCGCCGGCGGGCCGGCAGTGACTCTTGACCCTTGATGGGCAAATGTATGTTGAACCCTTTACAGGTCAGTGACCTCTGACCCATGATTCCCAATGGGTTCATGTATGTTTAACCCTGTACTGCTCAGTGACCCCTGACTAACCCAATGAGGTTCTTGCATGCTTAACTCTTTACTGATTTGTGACCGTTGAAAAGCCCATGTGTGTTTAACCCTTTGCTACTCAATGACACCTAACTGGCTCTTGTATGTTTAACCATTTACTGCTCACCAACCCGTGCCTGATCCCCTGATGGGCATTTGTAGGTTTCTTTCTTTCTTTACTGCTGCTGGCTGTGGCAGAACATTGGTCCATATAACCAGAAAAATTTGACTGCACCCCTCAAGTGACTACTTATGTTTTATGGGAAAACAGCATTTTTTTTCCATTGAGCTGCTTTTCCTCCCTTTGACACCCGTCTATCAAGGAAATACCCTGGCCTCACGCTTAGCATCCCACTGTCGCTGGGTCCAGCTGCCTGATGGCTCCCATGACTTTCTTCATGGGCAGGAGCTCCAGGGGAGGGCCACCACCCCAAAGCAGTCCACTAAATGGATAGAATCCAGTGTTGGGTGCTAGGACCCAGGAGAGCCGGAGACTTCAGCTCTCAAATGGATGGTCATGGGATTTTATCCCCTGTTCTCAGCCTTTCTCTCCCTTCTCCACTGGTGTGGGTGGAGCCACTTGACAGCCTTGGACGCACACAGCGATGCCTACAGAAGGAGCACGTTCTTCTGGCCAATACATGAGCTGCTGTGCCACTGGCTTCTTCCTGCTCAGCCGCTGCAGACTGCCAAGTGACAGCTGCTGCCACTCAGCCTGCCTTCCAATGCAGTGGCTTGATTTCACTGCCAAATCCCAGGTCATTTGCATGGCAGTGTGATGCTCTGTCATTGGGCATTAACACCATTTTAAGTTGCAAAAAAACAGGTCATGACCCCAGCAGGGATTGGTGAGAGTTTTTTTTTTTTTCAGGGAGGTAGACAAGTGTAGTTTAGCTTTCTTTCTATTCCATTCTGAGACACTTGATATTTGGACTAAGAATAGCCACGGAACAGTCGCTCTGTTTCAGTGGCTCCTTCAATGTGCTATGCTGCTGTCTTTGTGTGACCCTCTGTGCCCCGAAGATTGTGGCTGAGTTTCTCATAACAACAAGTGCCGGTCTAACAGAGACCCCAGAAGCCATACTATGCTCTTCCTCAGACCAAGGACAGGTTTGGCGTCCATTTGTGTATAGAAACCTTTCTCTATGAGCAGAATGCAAAGGACAGAGAAAGAGTTAAATATTTTGTCATTTCTATGCCAGGGCACATGAGAAAGGTCAGATTACAGGGCAGGCCCAATGTTACAGTGCAAAAGAGTTGCACTAGCCAAAAATGCATCTGCAATCAGAGTCACAGTCATTGCAGTCTCTGTCAACTCTCTCATATTACAGTCCCCTAGCACCCAAATTCCAGTGTCAAGTATTAAAGAGCTAACATGCTGCCTGAAATAACAATTGTATTCTCTTGTAATTTATTTAAAATTTACGTTGTTTCCCTTTGCTTTTATAATCACTTGGATTTATACATACTCTCATTTTGTATAAAAGTGTACTAGTAACATTTACATCTCTTGTGCCAGCCTTTACCAGGAAGCCAGTGTAAATGAGCATACGCACAATTGGTTTGTAACACATTTTGTTCTTTTTTAAGTAAAAATCTGACAGCATACAAGTGGTGGCTGTGGGACTGATAATGGAATGCGCTTTTGAATTGTTTACCGAGACTGGTGGTCGCAATCTATAGGGTTGGAATCTTGCCGCATTCATGCATTACTTTTTGGTATGCCACTGATTGGATGTTCTGAAGTGTGGCTAACAACTTTTAAAATTCTAAACAGTGCATAACAAAACTATGTAACTGCTGGTTATGGTGGTTAATTGGCACTTACCATACATTATAGCTGTATGAGCATGAAACACTTTCAGATACTTGTGCAAGTAATTGCAAGATCTGAATCTACCATTGTTTCCCCCCCAAAGTAGACAATGGTATCAGATTCCTCGTTTGCAATTTAAGCTGTAATTTGTTACACAGGCCGGGCCACTTTACACGTAAAAGCACATTTTCCATAGTTTGTTCTGAATTTATGTGTCCCAAAATTGATCCAAGCAGAATTTTGTAAACTATTGGAAGATTTAGAAGGAACAAGCAAGGCAGAAATAGATGTAGGCAAAAATCCTAACACAGATTTCTATATCCAAATGAGTAAATGTTTCAAACTCCTTTACTGAAAGAGGATCCCAATTTAAAGATGGTCCTGCCACCCAGATTAGTCATAAAATGTAAAGCCGTATGAAACAGTACATTCAGCCTAGAAAGATAAACTGCTGGTGCATCTGCACAAATAATACCCCCATAGTCCAGCAAGGGTAAAAAAGTACCCTAGACCAATGCTTGCTTTGCAGATTGATTAAAAAACTACTTTTATTTCTAAGTAGAAAACCCAGTCCTTTGACACAATTTTTTAAACTAAGTTATCTATATGAACTTTATAAATTAAGATTACTTATAAAGTGATTGAAATAGTAAACGATTACTTCTAATAGCTGAAGTATTTTTTTCCCTTTTGCTTATTAGAGTTTCTACCTGACAATACTTTGTATAACTCTACCTGGAGGCTGGTTGGCTGTATTTTTCTTGATGCAATATCAGCACAAATGACCTCATTATCTGTGACATCATAAATGTCCTAGAAGGGTCAATCACCTGCAGCAAGATTGGTCACTTGTGATGTTACAGTGAGTGAGGTCACAATTCTCATGAGTTATGATGAGGAATAGCACTAGAAGTGTCAATCTCCAGGTAAAGTACTGCTCTTTACAACACATGTAGTACTCTTGACAGAAAACCGTCTAATGAACAAATGGGAAAAGAAAAACACTTTAGAAATAAAAAGTAGTGACTGACTACTTTTAAAAATGAGTAACATTTTCTGCCTCTATTTTGGGGACTGCTAGCTCTTTAAAGGGACCCTGTCAACCCTTTTTTGTATCATATTATTTCTAGTTGAAACCCCACATTTTATGATTGCTTACCTTCTCTAAAATTCATTTTACGTTCAGTGGCGGATGGGGGGTGGCACAAAGGTGGTGGCCACACCCCCCATTGTAACTTGCTTGCTGCTGCTGCATTTCACTTTGCTGGAGACATGTAATATACTGATTGTAAGAAACTATATTGAGTGCATGCCAGCCTGTCAGTGCAGTGGTTGGATTTCTGCTTGCAACACCAGCGACCCGGGTTCGGGAGTGGACTCGGGTGGCTAGAGGGCCTGCCGGGGGAGAGTGGCTTGAGCATCCCATGACAGCACGCCCTCTCCGGGGAGAAGGGGGGCAATGTATGCGACTTGTACGACCCTGAGCAGAGGCTGGGGGTACTACAAGCCCCACTGGAGAAAGGCAGCCACAGTACATGGTGGACATCGGCGCGTGGCATTATGACATCAAGGGGTACATGGCGTACAGGGAGAAAAAAATGGTGGAAACACCTGCCAGTGCCGGGAAGATGGGCTGCCTGGAGTGTGCCTCTGATGTGCCCCCGCTCACCCAGCCATCTCCTTACCGAAGAGAAGTTAGTAGCTCGGGGTGTTTGGGCCCCACCTCGTCTCCATTCGGGGGGGATTGTAAACTGAAGCTTTGTGGGGCCAGGAGGTAGACGTGGGTAGAGGGAGAGGCAGGAGGATGACTCCTTGGCAGCCCCAAATCAGTTCCATATTGTCTATTAATTTCAGTTGGGGGCTGCGCCCCCCCCACACCCCTGATCACATACCAATATTTTGGTCATTTGTGTTCCGATACCTTCATGCTACTTCGGTTAATTTCAGTTATTTTTATTCGGTTAACATCTACACATCGGGGAGATTATGTTACTTATTTCAGAGAGACTGCAAAAGCCTGATGTGTAGATGTGTCACACTCGCTATTATGCTACCACAGCCTAGGACTGCAATTACCATAAGTATGCTTGTGCATAAATTAGCACGCACCATGTCCAAGGTTCTCCACAATCGCCGTATGCTCCACATGGAGTTATTTTTATTTGGGGGAGCAATATTTCCTTGCACCAGCATGATTTGTCTACTCAGGGGCAGACTGGAAACAATGACTGGCAGAATACCCTGTAAATGTTTGTCACTACGATGGTTACTACAGACACTGCTAACGTTCTACCAAGACATGTCCTGCAATAAGGACATTCTCACAGATGATACCATAGTTTTTGTTAAAAAAACAGAAACAAAAAAGAAAACCCTTTTTATGTCTTTACCCCTGCATGTTTATTGTTTCAGCAGTTCTGTACTGCATCTATGGCAATCTGGCTGTCAATAGATTATGCCTGTCTACTGCACAGTGGAGGTGTCCGTGTGCACCGTGCCTTCACCAGTTTTTATGGACATGGGGGTTACCTAGACAATATCGCGATGGATTACAAGCCACCCTAGTCCCTTCATGGATTAATGTAGTGCACTGTATATTGGATCAGATTGTCTGTTGAAATGTTTATTTAATAGTGCTGCTGGCTGTCTGCTTATTTATGTGATGTATGTCATCCACTTTGATTTGAGTCTCAGTTTACTTTATATTCGGTTATGCAAAACTGCCCCAATGTGATACGACTGTTATTGCATAGCAGCTTTCAGTCTTTAGACTATTTGTTTATTTTTTATTGTTCACTTTATTATATAAAACTGGTTCTGTAGATTTTAGTGAGTATTGTAGCCTCTTTACTGTGTTATTGTAGTTTTACTCACATTGGATTACTGCTTCGTTCTGTTCTGTTGCCTTCTCCGTCTGTTCTTTTCTCAGTACAGCTTAAGCAAATCAAAATGCTATTTGTTTATCTGTTCATTTTACACTTTACTCAATTATATAAAGCCAGTCTTACTAAGTTTAGTATTTGGTATAGACCATATTAGTATATTTCACTTGTATAAGATTCCTGTATTCCCTCTGAACTTTTATCCATTTGATCTATCCTTAGATCAAAGTTATAGGGAACCAGAAAAAGAATAGAGGAATCTTTCAGTTGGTTCCTGGAATGTAAAGGGCCTTGGGACTCCCATTAAGAGGAAAAAAATCTTAATTATTTAAAAAAAGAGAAAATAGGTATTGCTTTCTCACAAGAAATGCATTTGATTGAAAAAGAAGCTGAAAACTTGCTAAGGCATGGGTCACACATGTAGAATTTAGCATTTATAATTCAAAAAAAGAGGCACTGTGATTCTTATAAGAAAAGGGATTCATTTTGTAAACGATTCTCTTTATGCAGATCAGGAAGGTAGGTTTCGAATATCTGGAACCCTTGATGGCAGAAAGGTCACACTCTATAACGTTTATGCACCTAATACAGGACATGCTAGTTTCTTTAATGATATTAATCTACGACTGAGTTCTGTTAAGGACCAGGCATTATTCTAAGGGGGATTTAAATTAAATTTTGAACCCAGTTTTGGATAAAAGTAAAATCCCCACTTCACTTCATAAAACTGCATCCCAGAATGCCTTACATAAACCATTGGAAGAATTGGATCTATTGGACTTCTGGTATCTACTAAACCCACAAGGTAGAGATTATACATTATATTCCTCCTGGCATATCTACATATCTCCTACAGCAGAACAGATATGATTCTATTCTCCAAATTCCTAATTCCAGGGTTATTGTCAGCACATTTCAGAGACTTAGTACTCTCAGATCATGCGCTTACATCAATTTCACTCTTTTTCGATTCGAACAAAAACAACACCACAAGATACAAACTAAATGTCTCCCTTCTACAAGGCCCAGCTTTCAGACTGGTTCAATAAAGAGGCTACTGATTTTTTTGATATTAACAATAATGGGGAAGTGACTCTCCTATGTGTGCTGGATGCATTTAAGGCCTACAAGAGATGGAGATTTATAAGCTTCTGGGTGGCTAAGAAAAAGAAAGCCACTAGAGAACTCTCAGAGAAAGAAAGGGAACTAAACAGGCTAGAACAACTATTTAAAACATCCCCCCCAGGCGAATAGTAATCCCTTGACCAGCTCACCAAACTGAAACATGAAATAAGTAAAATTTATTCTTCTAAAACTGAATATTTTATTTATTTATTGAAGATTCGGAAAGTACCTTTGAGTCAAGGACTCATTTACAAAGGTTCGGCATCAGGGTAGACAAGTTACAGTGACAACATAAGTAATGGTGATGGGATAGACATGAAACTTCTATCCCTCACCCTGGACATTCTTATAGTGCCCATTACCTTGCTGTACAATAAGTCCCTGGCCCTGGCCCAATTCCCGGCAGTTTGGAAGCAGGCCCTAGTTACGCCAGTGCATAAAGGAGGTGACAAGTCTCTGGTAGCCAACTACAGACCCATCTCGATCCTCTCCCCCCATCCAAGGCACTGGAAAAAGATTGTGGTGGGTCAAGTCATCGACTACCTCAATAAGTATAATCTACTATGCCCCAACCAGCATGGCTTCAGACAAAATCACAGTACCGCCACTGCCCTGCTGGACTACACAAACTATGCACATAAGGCCCTGGATGAAGGTAAACTGATGGGGTCTGTCTTTATTGACCTCACCAAAGCCTTTGATATAGTCAACCACCCCCTGTTGCTGACCCAACTGTGAAACATGGGTGTGGCGCCCAATGCCGTTTGCTGGTTCCAAGACTACTGATACGGAGAAATCAGTGTGTCAAAATTGGGCAAACAGTATCCAGCGCAAGAGAGATATCATTAGGGGTACCCCAGGGATCAATACTGGGGCCCCTACTCTTCAGCCTCTTCTTAAATGACCTTCCCACAGCCTGCGGCACCAAACTCATACTGTATGCAGACAATGCTGTGCTCCTGAGCAGCAGCACGTCTCAGGCTGCCCTACAATCGGAGCTGCAGAACTCCTTCTCCAAACTCGAGGACTGGTTCTGTAGTCATAAGTTGCTAATAAACTACAAGAAGACCAAGGCCTTGCTTATGTCCAGCCCCCACAACAAAAATAAGCACCACCCCCTCATCATCTCCAAGTCATGCAGTGAGCTGCTGGAATAAGTTCACTTGTTTAAGTATCTGGGGGTCATTATAGATGATACCCTCACATTTGAGCAACATATTGACTCTCTGGTCAAGACAGTCAATACCAAGATTGGTGTCATGTACAGGCACAGGCAATACCTCTCTCCGGGGGTCCTCCACTTCCCAGTCCACAGCTCCATCATATCTACTATTGACTATGGACTAGTGGTCTATGGGGCAACAATGGATACAGCGCTCAAGAGGGTTCAGACTGCACTCAACAAAGCCTGCAGTCTCACCCTGGATACTGAGCGTGGCACTCACACCTGTACACTGTATGAACATGCAAATTGGCTGTCATTAGGAAACAGGGTCAAATTCCAGACTTGCATCCTAGGGAAGAAGGCTCTATTGGGTAAAACACCACCTTGTGTTGGCAGTTTGATCAAGGCGGCCAACTCATTACAGGTCACCAGAGGGAGGACTAGAGGGTCCTTGGTGATCCCCCTTCCATTGCACCTCATTTGGGCAACATGCATTTGCCTACCAGGCCCCCCTATGGATGAAAGAACTTTCTGGGAACCTCTTGGCCACCAATTGTCTGGCACAATTCAAAACTGACCTCAAACAGCACCTAATAACACTCTCTAAGTGCACCTGCCCCTGAGTCCAGCCAACCTGCTCTCTCTGCCCCCCAGCAAGCACTAGGCAGGCCTCAAGTACCCCCTCCCTCTGTTCCTTCTCATGACTTGCCCCGGCAATCAGTTTGCATCATGCTCCTTCGGCACCTGCCTCCCCCCTCCCCAACTCACAATCCCGTGAGTTTCCCAAACAGTCACTACTAATTGCTGGCTGCCTGACCATGCCCCCTCACACCCCGCGATTTTACTCTAGCATATTCTCTCTGCTCAGCCTCCCCTCTTCCCACCATTCTTCCTTATACCTTATCGTCCCTTTCCCCCACCCTCTCACCTTCACCACAGTACTTACCTCTCTCGTACCTCCCTTCTTCACCCCACTGCCAGCTATCCCCGTCCCTCTAAACTACTGACAAGGCACTTGGTGGCTGCTTATTCCCCCTCTCCCACCCTCATAAAGTGTTTTTTCTTGTTATTTAACTTGTACCTATGTTTTGAGTTATTCTGTAAGTTCTGAATCCAAGCTGTATCGTTCATTGTAATGTACCTTTGCTTTCTCCTACTGTACTTTGTTTTGCAATCTGTGACGTGGAACCTTTGTAAAAGAGCTTGTGCTCAAAGGTTTTTCCAAATCACTAAATAAATAAAATAAATAATTACAGTTTCAGTACATTAAGACAAGTATATGGTACATTAGATTTCAAGTTAAAGGCTAACAAAAAGTTCTACATAGTCACCCAAAAAGGGATGGGAGGGGGGTAGAGACTGGCCAAGGGCCATTGTCACAGAGGGGGGGAGGAGAAAAAGGGAGGGCAGGTAGAAATAGGAGGGGAGTCAGGGTTGGGGTCAGAAGCAGTCACAGGGGTTAGAGGACTCAAGGTGCTCCCTGAGCAGGGATTTGAAGGAGCCAATTATTTTTTCATTTGCTATAGAGCTAGGGAGGGCATTCATCCAGGAAGGGGCCTTGTAACTAAAGGTTCTTTGAAACTGGGAGATCCGGCAATGAGGGACCAGTAAAAGTGACTTGTCAGAACTATGGGTGGTTCTGACCGCAGGAGCTGGGTGTATGATTGAGGAGAGGCTGGAGGGAGAGAGACTGAGGGTGATCTTTTTGGCCATGAGGCAGATGTAATACCTGATCCTGTTGTCCAGATTAAGCCAGTTAGTGGACCTATAGAGGGGGCAGGTATGGGTGTAAGGGTTACAGCCAAGGATGAGGTAGTAGGCTTTGTTTAGCGATAGCCACAGTCTGCTGAGGGCTGAGGTGGTCGCAGTGCTATATACGAGTATTCCATAGTCCAGGAGGGAGAAGACCAAGGATGTGACAGCAAGCCAAAGGGCGTCAGGAGTAAGGCAGTGTTTATACTGGTAGAGTATGCCGATTCTGGTGTTAAGGGTGGTGGACAGGAGATGGATGTGCTGGTGGAAGTTAAGGGCTGGGTCAAGGGTGATGCCCAAGTATTTAAAGGATTCCACTAGTTTGAGAGGAGACTGGTTGGCATTAAGAATTTGGGGACACAGGTTTTTAAGGGTGCTCTGGGGGTGCAAAAAAAACGTGACCTTGGTCTTCTTATAGTTTAGTATTAGGTGCTGGGTGCAGAACCAATATTCAGCTTCAGTGAAGGAGGTTTGGAGGGATTGGTGGAGTTAAATGGGGTCGGGTCTGGAGGAGTAAAGGACAGCATCGTCCATGTAGAGGAGTAAGTTGCCGAAGCAGATTGAAGAGAGGAAGTTGAGGTAAAGGCTAAAGAGCAGGGGGCCTAGAATGGAGCCTTAAGGGACACCAGAATGAACAGGGAGGCTGGTGGATGGGGTGGTACTGATTTTGACCTGCTGGGTCCAATCAGATAGGTAGTCAGCAAACCAGTTTAGGGCATCCTGGGAAAAAACAATGGTGGAGAGAGTGGTCTGTAAGAGGGAGTGGTTGACATTGTCGAAAGCCTTAGAGAGATCCATGAAGATGGCACCAGTGATGTGGCCTCTGCCCAAGGTGGAGTGGACATGAGAAGTGAACTCAAGGAGTGCTGTAGTGGTGCTATGGCCCTTGCGGAAGCCATGCTGTTGCTTACAGAGTAGGTTGTATTTAGTGAGGTGGTCAGTGGTCGTATTTAGAGAGGTGGTTGGTTATTCATTTTTTAGAGTTAGACAGTCATACTGGGAATCTGGGGGAAAAGCAGGGAAACTCCTGGCATACAGACTAAAGAAAAAAATCATTGCAGAGCATTATCTCATGTATAAAAAATGCACAAGGAAAGAGAGTGGTTACCAACAGGGAAATCTCAGCTGAATTTGAGAAATCCTTCTTAGACCTTTGTAAGAATCCAATCCCCAATAACTGTGAGCCCTCGGAAACCTTTTTAAACTCAGTAAACTTGCCCAAGCTTTCTGACTTAGAAAAAGAAGCCTTACATAAGCCTATCTCTGAAAGTGAATTCAATAAATAGCCATAAAAGAACACAATTCAAATAAAAACTCCTGGACCAGATGGTCTCCCGGAAAATTCTACAAATCCTTACACCAAACAAACCAGCTTTACCTCTTTAACACTCTGACAACCTCCCTTGCGACAGGTTCCACACCCGATTCTATGAGGCTATGAGAATTTTAAAAACAACAAAAGCCCCTGGGAGTGTGAAAATTATAGGCCTATCTCTCTACTGAATGTAGATTACAAGATAGTGGCCAATATATTGGCAAATAGACTCAAACTGCATGTCACCAGGCTTTTCGGTAAAGAACAGGTAGGCTTCATTTCAAATATAAAACAGTTACGAGAATGCTTGAATGCTTTTTAGTTGTGCATGGGCAGCGAACAAAAATAAAGGGTCTGCTATTGCCCAGGCACTAGATTTTTCCAAAGCTTTCAATTCCTTAGATTGGGATATCTTTTTGCCATTCTAGAAAAATTCAGTATAGGTTGCAATTTCATTGCCAGTGTCAGAACTTTATATAGCAACCCCAAGGTGAGAATGGTTACAAATGGATTTATTTGCAACTATGTCCCTTTAAATAGAGGCTCCGGGCAAGGTTGTCCTGTATCACCTTACCTATTTGTCAGTGTCAGTGGCTCAGTAGGTAGCACACGTGCCTCTGAGGCCGGGAGATCAGAGGGCTGTGGGTTCAGTTCCCACATCTGGCACTTGGGTTAATATCCCAGTACTGACACTGTAGTGCAGCATGAGAGGGGTGCTGCACTTCTGAGGTGCCGTCTTTTGGATGAGACGTTAAACCGAGGTCCCATCTGCCTGGATTGGTGGTAGTTCAGGTGGATGTTAAAGATCCCATGGCACTTATCGAAAGAGTAGGGAATTTCCCCGGTGTCCTGGCCAAATTTCCCTCCTTCACTAAAAATACCACCAACAGCTTAATCTGGTTCAAGGTCAGTTGGCATTCATCTGTATCCCCCTCCCCCGGGTCGTGCCTGAAAATAGGCAGGATTTGTCTAGTGCACTTACCCGGTCAACAAAAGCTAAATAAATAAATAAAAATGTATTTTGGCCTTAGAGCCACATGTAAACTAGCAGACAGTAAATTGATCAAGGGAATTAAAACAGGGAAGATAGTCAATAAAGTTTTTGCCTGTGCTGATGACCTTTTGCTTACACGTTCCAATCCGTACTCAGCAATTATATAGCCTTAGAAGACATTTTTGATTCTTTCACTTTAGTTGCAGGTCTGACAATTAATCGGAGGAAGACACAAATCATGTCTCTAATTAAGTCTATGAAATCTGACACACTCCTGGGTAAGCTAGACCAAAAGACTTGGTGTACAGACTCATTAACCTACCTAGGGACTAGAATCCCAAGAGACTTCAAAAGAATAGGAGATGCAAATCTTTCCCCTTTGATCCAAGAAATAGGCAAAGATCTTCAGAAATGGCAGAAATTGAACTTGTCCCTTTTGTCAGGGTGGGGGGGGAGAAACTCTATAAAAATTATTGTGGCCCCTAAACTGTTTATCCTGTTCCAGAATATTTCATGTAAACCAGAGAAAGCTACCTTCAAAAGATAGCATTGTATAATTAAGAATTTTTTTCTGGGGAGATGCCCCCATAGACTGTCCTTAAGCAAATTGAGAGCTAACAAAATGGAAGGAGGCTTTAGCTTACCTCACTGGGAGAAATACTTTTTAACTTTCAGATTCAAACAAGCGGCTCACTTTTGACCTTTAAAAAATTAAGAGAAGGCACCACGCTGGTTAAGGGTAGAAAGACAAGCAGTCTTGTCCAATAAACTGTCTGATTTTTGTTTAAACCTTTGACTCAAAACTTAAAAGAGAACATATGTATAGCTAACTCTGTTTTGGGGATTCAAAAAACTCAGTCCTGCCTAAAAAATAAGGATCTGCCTCTCATCGCAACAGCAATTTGGAATAACAGTCTTGTTTCATTTAATGGTAGCCCACTGGAGGATCCCGGTTGGAGCCATTTAGGTATTACTAATCTAAATGATCTGTTAGACCCTGCTGGTAATCTCTTCCCATTTGAAACTTTGAAAATCAAATTTAAACTTCATAGATTTCAATTTGTTAATTACATACAACTGAGAAAGGCTCTGCAAGATTTTATCGTGGGTCCAAAACTTTGCTTTTCAGGGCATACTGAGTGGGATCAAATTCTTAAAATGGTAAAAATGTCTCTAATCTCCTTTCTCACATCTATCATTTTCTCACCTTCCAATCATCCTAGTTGGTGACCAGAACCTAGTTTCCCACCCATACCTTGGTAGGTCAGGAATTTGGCATAAGGGCTTTTCACTGGCTCAACGGGGGTTTAGGGATCTCATGGACTCACTGAGATTGGGTGACCCCTGATGTATTTTACACCCCAGTGAGAGACAATATATTTTTTTGTCCCCTCCACACAAATCGTACTCTGTATTGACTACTTTTTGATCAACCTATCGAACCTCTCGGACCTTCTTTCCTGTGACATCCCCCCCCACTGTGATTTCTGACCATGCCCCAGTTTATATGGATCTATATAACTAGGATCTGCGGCCTATCCTGTAGGTAGGGAAATGGGCAGACTAGATGGGCCTAGTGGTCCTTATCTGCCGTCAAAGTCTATGTTTCTATGTTTCCCTGAGGGGACTGGAGGATCAGGATAGGACCTGGCAACTGAACTCTATCCTCTTGAAAGACAACCACTTTTCTAAGGCCCTTAAAGAGTATATACAAATCTTCTTTAAGGAAAATGAAGATACTGTTTCCCGTCTTGATGTTTCATGGGGTGCAGCAAAATGTTCAGTAAGAGGGGAGTATATTCACCTGGCATCTAGGGCTTACAAAGCAGCAAGCTGAACAGACGCGTCAACTGTTATCTCAGGTTCAAGAGCTGGAGCACCGTCTTTCTGCCATGGCCGATCAAGATGTATGGAATCGACTGCATGCTCTTAGGGCCCAATATTTTGGGCTTCTAGCAGTTCAGGCCGATCTAGCTCTCCAGAGGCTTAAATTTCGCTACCTGGAATCTGGTGAGAGGGCAGGATGGCTCCTGGCCCTAAGATTTATACAATTAGAAACCCAAAAACTGATACATAGTCTTCAGCCCATCCTGGGAGGGGCAATCCTTACTCTACTCCCCTGAGAAATAGCAGATGCCTTTCAGAAGTTTTATAAAACCCTTTACAGTCTGGAAGGGGAGCAAGCGCCCAACTCTGATTCTATAGAAAAATATTTCGATTCTGTCCCACTTCCCACTGTCTCTGAGTCTCAACATGAATCTTTACAGGCCCCTATTTCCATTAGTGAAGTACAGCGGGTAATAGAACAACTCCCAAAGGAGAAGACCCCTGGCCGAGATGGGTTTAATAATACTTTTTACGCCACCTTCATAGACATCTTGGTTCCTTTTCTTGTAAGGTTATTTAATTACTTGCGTGTATCCGGTCTCTCAGACTGCACATTCACCCAAGCTTGGATTACTGTTATCCCCAAACCTGGTAAATTGCATCTACTTCCAGGAAACTACCGTCCTATCTCTCTTCTGAACTCTGACTTGAAAATTCTCACCAAGGTCTTGGCTAACCATCTTTTAGAAACCTGGCAGGGCCTTATTAGCCCAACTCAGGTGGGTTTCGTGGTGGGCCAGTTGTCATCCGATCATCTACATAAGGTTCTTCACATTATTTCGGTGGTGGTTGAGAAGAGAATCCCGGTGGTCTTAGTCTCTTTAGATGCAGAAAAAGCTTTTGACCATGTTTCCTAGTCTTTCTTGTTTGCAGCACTACGGAGATTTGGTTTCCCTACTCAGTTTTGTGACTGGCTTAAGGTCATATATCACCAACCTTCAGCCAAAATCCATTGTAACAGAGTGTTTTCTTCCCTTTTCCCTTTGCTGCGTGGTACCAGGCAAGGTTGCCCACTATCTCCCTTCCTTTTCAATCTCTATTTGGAACCCCTTATTCACTCCCTTCAAACTAGTCATGAAATCTGGGGAATACAGGTAGGCAAAGGCAGGTATATATTGTCTGCTTATGCAGATGACTTACTACTGCATTTGGAAGACCCTCAGACTTCTATACTGGCTGCAGTGGATATTATCAATAGATTTTCTCGAGTGGCAGGCTATAAATTAAATCTGGACAAATCAAAGGTAATGCCTCTAAACATACATGTACAGAGACAGTGGATCAAGGAACTTGGTTTTTCCTGGGAATCCAAAGCTCTCACTTATCTGGGGATTAAGATTTCCCATTCTATTTCTGCCCTGGTAAAACTCAACCTCTCCTCCATATGTCAAGTTATCCAGGCTGATCTACAGAAATGGAAAGCACTTCTGCTCTCACTGTGGGGTTGAGTGAATGCAAGTAAGATGAATATTTTACCCCAAATACTGTATCCAATGAACATGGTGAGCCCTTATCTTCCCAAACACTGGTTTGCCTGGCTTCAAACTTCTTTGTCAGATTTCCTCTAGAACGGCATAGCCGTTTGCAGAGCATATTCTAAGCTGACTCATCGGAAAGAGCTTGGTGGACTGAGGTGCCTAACTTCTTTCTCTACCACTGTGCAATGCACTGCTGCAAAATTTTTATGTGGAGTGCTTTCACCACCAGGGGTACAGATGATTCTTATACCCCTTTGTGGCTTGTATTGGAACAACACCTATGTCATTCTCAAGGCATTGATATAGGTAGTCTGATCTATGCCAAACCCTCTGAACTCCCTAAATCACTCTGCAATTCTCTGATTTGGTGATCCCTCAAGGCCCTTCACCAGATCTGCTCCCATCTTGGTCTCTTGCCTCATAAGGATCCTCTTCAGCCCTTATTTGGAAATCCGTATTTCCGAATAGTGAACCGCACGATTCATTCGAGCTTCCGTCCTGCTCTGGGTAGGGTTTCAATGTCATCCCTGCTCTCTAATGGTAAGATCAGTTCAGCCAATGCAGTCCAGGACAGGTTCTCCATTCCCACTTACCATCCCTTTAAGCACCTGCAATTGCTTAGTGCGATTTCATCATTCTTGGGTCTCCCCATGACAAGACGTTCCTAGCCCTTTATTGCAAATGCTCATTGATACCGCTATTCTTCCACATACTATATCCAAATATTATAACTTTCTACAACACCATGAGCTGAACAGACCTTTGGGGGTTTACTGGAAGAATGAATTAGGTCTCAATTTGAGTGAGAGGGAATGGCAACGAATCTGGCAGTGCCTATACAAATATGTAAAGCCGGATCACCTGCATTTCTTCCAATTTCGTATTCTACATAACCTTTACTTCTCTCCCACACAACTGTACAGGATGGATAGGTCAGCATCTCTGCTTTGTATCAGATGTGGGAATGTAGAAGGGACATTGAGACATACTCTCTGGGACTGTGCACTGCTGACTCCCTTGGAGCAAGTAATTCGGGATGCCCTGGACCCTATGTTGGAACTGGATTCTTACTCTACCCCACAAATGTACTTGCTGGGTCACTTTCCCAGTGAAATATTGGCTTGTCATAAGGTTTATATGTCTTTAATCTCAGTGGTGGCTAAATTAGTCACAGTAAGACACTGGTTAGATCAAACCAGACTCTCCCTAAGAGAGTGGCACTCAAAAGTGCTCCAAGTCCTTGAAATGGAGCGACACATTGCTAGGAAGATGAATCAGCAGGAAGCATTCTGTAGGAAATGGGCCCCATTATTGGCCCTTCTCTCAATGATGAATTGACATTAGAACAGCCTGAATTTGGGTGGAATGGTGAGGTTTCCTACTTATGCTTGTATTCTGAGGATACAAGTATAAGACACTTGGTCTAGCCCTCGTCTGATTATCTATCCGGTGACCATTGGTGTTCCCGGGGTAGATAGGATTTAGATAACCCTGGGCTGATTAGGCCTTATCACTTCCACTTAAAGCTGATCCGTATGCTTGGCCTAGCAGTTGTACCGTTACAGTTTCCCATGCTGTTATATGGCTCTTTCAATCAATCAATCAATCAAATCTTTATTTATTCAGGCGATCATCATTGAGCAAGGCTCATTTACAAGATGGACCTGATAAGGTCAAGGTTCGAGTTGATACACAGCAATTACATCACACACTTATAAGACAGTTATACATACAGAAAAAATGATATTTATAACACAATGATATACAGTGAATTCACATGTTGAAACTCGGTTAAGAGAAGGTTAAACTAATATCTACAATATGTACAGTACATATATATCCCAATGAGGGTCATGACAGTCACACACATAATGAGTACAAGGATGGTGAAGAAAATATTGGGTGCCATAAACTGGGGGTGTCTGACTGGAAGGAATATGTCATATATGATTGGAATATAGGCTTGTGGGGTGACTATTCTATCTCTAGCGGTAGCAACTGCATTTCTCTGTGAAGAAGGCTGTACAGTGCAGCTTAAAGGATGTAAATGGAATGATAATGGACAGTTTTAGGGATTTTTGTAGGGCGTTCCATGCTATAGCTAGAGAATAGCTGATTGCTGCCCTCCCTAGTTTGGTGTTGACTTTGGGCAATTTGAGCAGGATGATATTGTTGCTTCTTAGGGCATAGGAGCTAGGAGTGGTCTGGTTGAAGCAGTCCAGGATATAGCTTGGGAATTTTTTTTGATAAAGCTCTGTAGATCCATAGAGCTGCATTTCTGCTCCTCCTGACATGAAAGGAAACCCATCCAACTGCATCATAGAGAGAACAATGGTGGGTATTATATGGTAGGTCTGTAATGAACCTTATTGCTCTATGAAATAAGGTATCCAACTTTTGGAGGTAGGAGATGGGGCAGTGACTATAGAGGAAGTCTGCATAGTCAATGACTGATAGAAAGATGGCCTGGACAAACCTCATCTTTGAGTCTCTGTTAAGGACGGGTTTTAATCTATAGAGGAGGCCAAGCCTTAGTCGAAGCTTTTTTAACAGTTATTCTAGATGTTTAGTGAAGTCCAGTCTGTTGTCAATCCACACACCTAGGTATTTGAAATTTTCAACATACTCCAGATTTTCTCCAAGTATAGTGCATAGCTGGGGGAGATTGATTGAAGAGGATGTGTTGGTGGAGTTTTGAGTTGTGAACATCATTGCTTTAGTTTTCTGTGCATTTAGCAGAAGCTTTTTCTCAAGTAGCTGATATTGTAACAAGGAGAATTCTGTTTGTAGGATTTCATGAGCAACTGTAGGCAAAGGGTTGCTGACATACAGAACAGTGTCATCAGCAAAGAGGTGTACTAAGGACTTGGTAAGGGTTGAATCAATTTTATTTATATAAATGGCAAAAAGGATAGGACCCGGAATAGAGCCTTGGGGGACTCCTCTTGACAGTGGTCTTAATGGGAATAGGTCACCTTCAGCTTTTACCTGCTGTGACCTACTTTATTAAAATGGGGGAAGGGAAGCTGTTGGTTGAATGTTTGTATCTGTGTTCTTATAATGTTTAATGAAGTATATTAAATAAAAAAAAAATAGCAAAAATGAAAAAAGGGGCGAGTCTAGTTTATAGACTTCTTACGGATTCCCCAGACCAACCTCTCACTACCCTACCAGCTAAGCAAAAATGGGAGCAGAACTTAGGAATCACTTTAACAGAAACAGAATGGGCTTCCTCATGGAAAAATGTCTGTCTTTCCAGTAAAGAGATTCTGGGGAGAACTATTTGGTACAAAATCCTATATTATTATCACTACCCCAGGAGATTAGAACTAATTGGTTACTTGCCTGAAGGCCTCTGCTGGAAATGTCAAAAGAAGCACGCAAGATTTGTTGCATATGTTTTGGAACTGCCCCTAATTGCTTCTGTAAGTCCCTTTCCCTGCTGCCTAGAGGTAGGTAACTTGGATTTAAGGAAGGGAGAGCACAAACAACAATATACACTTGTAACCCCCGGACCCCTGCCTTTTTGCAAAATGGCAGGTGGCATGCTGTTGAAGCTGACAGCAGTACCTGGTGGGGACTGGGTTCGGGGAGGATGAGGTTACTCGGCACAGGGGGACCTAGGTTTGGCTACTCTGTACAGGGAGCACACAAGTAAATCCGAACACAGGAAGCAATAACTGTAATGTCCAAAACCAGGAATGGGATTCTACAGTGTGGCTTTTATTCACATCCAAACTGAACAAACAAAGCATAGACGGACCCCCACAGGGCTACATTCCTGGTAATGCAGATTAGAGATAACAAAACACTCCTTCACATTTCGGCCCTCAGGCTCTGAACCCACCAGGCACACAGCCCGGACTTGCATGCAGCTTTGGGTACACAGCCCAACTTGTATACTACTTGGGTTTTCCCCCGCCGGCCACTTGATCCGCAGTCCATATGGGAATGAACCAGTTTTTCTGTTGGTGGCTCCCGAAACCACCTTAGAGCCTTCAACTCCTAGAGGGAAATTTCCTTCCAATCCCACATCTGGGTACTTCCCTCATCACTGGCCAAGTGCATGAGGCAAAATAAAAATCCACAGAGCAAATCCATAGAGGTGGACCTGGTCACTAAGGATAGGGGGTCTCCCACCTCCAGCTCCCACAATCCATACCCAGCCATTTCTCTGGATACTAAACAACTCTTTTCTGAAAGCTTGGCAATGTAGATTACTGGGTAGATGTATGTCACATCTCCACGACATGTCTTGACTTTCCCTTTGTGCTGGACTTGAACATACTTTTACTTTTGGCTAAACCTATTACTCTAGGCCTCCCATTACTTCAGCAGTCCAATTCCCACTTTAACACAGTTCAGGATGAAACATGGGCCCTTTAGAAAGAGTAGAACTCACCCTTCGGTTGCAGGTGCCCCACAGGCGAATCACAAAATCTTCTTGTACCCCACACTCTTGGGAAAACGTAAGGCAGCTTCTTCACTATCAGTAGCCAGGGGGTTGCCCCTGGAATAGCAGGCAAATCTTCCTGCCCCATCCCCTCAGGGATGGGGCACAGAGACCCATATCAGCGGTCTCCACCACTAAATAACAGCTTACTGTGTCTCTCTTTTGGCAGAAACACACACCTTTCCCTAAATGTAGCTCTATTTCAGAACTGAGGCTCCAAGAGCCTGAGCACAGAGCTGCTGCGCTCCTCTCACAACAAGCTCCAACTTCCAATTGACTACAGACTGACTGTTCAAACCTCCTAACATTCTAATCTAACTCCCTTCTGCAGATTCCATTGTGGCTCATGCAGCTGCGATAGTTCTATGGTGAAGTCATTCCCCAGTCTCAGCTGAGACTGAGAACAGAGTGAGACAGTGTGAAATCCATTTAACTGGAATTTCACAAGCTGCCTTCCCTGCCTACCACTAGGTCTTACTGGGATTCTAGTAACCCCGGGTAACAGGGGGGTTACACACTTACTTGACTTCTCTCTGAATTAGGTGACCTCTGGAGCACTAGGACACCTCACAGAACCAGCTGCAAATAAAGGGGGTTAGATATAAAAGTCTCCAAAACAGAGATGGAAGTCCAAACTGGTTTAAAGGCTAAACAGGATCCTTTCATTTGATGTCACCACTCATGAGCATATTCTTATATGGGTAAAACTTACTTAGTCTCTGAACAGGTCTCCACGGTCTCTCTCAGGTACACCTTTCCCATGTTTCAGATAACATTACAATCTTGAATTCCTGCCTAACAGGGCAGATAAATATGACATTGCTCCAACCCCATTTTCTGTTCCTGAAACAGCATTTCTTGGCAGGGATGACAATTTAACTCAGTATTTCCAACAATGTCACTGTGCCAATGTCACTGGGTTCTGCTTCACTGTAGTCTTCTGCTCAGCTAATGTCACTGGGTTCTGCTTCATTGTAGTCTTCAGTTCAACTGATGTCACTGGGTTCTGCTTCACTGTAGACTTCAGCTCAGCTAATGTCACTGGGTCCTGCTTCACTGCAGTCTTCAGCTCAGCTAATGTCACTGGGTTCTGCTTCACTGCAGTCTTTGGCTCAACAGATGTCACTGGGTTCTGCTTCACTGCAGTCTTCAGCTCAACAGATGTCACTGGGTTCTGCTTCGCTGTAGACTTGAGGTCAACTGATGTCACTGGGTTCTGCTTCACTGTAGTCTTCAGCTCAGCTAATGTCACTGGGTTCTGCTTCGCTTCACTGCAGTCTTCAGCTCAGCTAATGTCACTGGGTTCTGCTTCACTGCAGTCTTTGGCTCAACAGATGTCACTGGGTTCTGCTTCACTGCAGTCTTCAGCTCAACAGATGTCACTGGGTTCTGCTTCACTGCAGTCTTCAGCTCAACAGATGTCACTGGGTTCTGCTTCACTGTAGTCTTCAGCTCAGCTGATGTCACTGGATTCCAGCACTGCTAAGTAACTAAGAATTCAATACTAAGGCAGAGAAATGCTGCATTGATATGGATCCCTAAATAGAGAAAAATAGGGCTATTTAAAAACAAAACACAAAACAATACCCTGTGGTGAGGCAACAGATATCACACATGCCCAATGTTACAAACATATTAATAAGCTTTGGTGAGAGCCAAAACAACTGGTAATGTGTTATCCTGATTAGGGATATAGAATTAATGTGTAACATGGAGCACAATTTGATTCTTTTATTCTGCTACCAATGGGGTTTGGGTGCACTAACGATTGGGGTGAGGGAAGAGGGCCGCTACATAGATAGGTGGGCTGGAGGCACAGAGAGAGAGAGAGAGAGAGAGAGACAGAGGAAGCTCAAGGATACATGTATACCAATGATGTGATGAAACTCCTCTGCACAGAGGAAAAATCAGAATTTTTTTGTCAGTCCTGTCTCTTCTTGTTGGCAATATCTTAGCATAGCTCTCCTATACAGCTGTAGCAATTATAAACATTAGGGGCCAGATATTCAAAAGTTTGTGTGGGCACTGAGGGGTGTTTAACCATGCTAACCAGATTTTACACCCAGTTTGTGACCTCTGTATTCAAAGAGCCTCACATCATGGCCAAAATCCATTGGCGCCAGAGCGCTAACATACTGCTGAGCCCATACAAATGAGAGGATCCCCCTGCATACGGCCACAGCAGCATATTCAGTGGTTTGCACTAGTGGTAAATACCACCCAAAGGGGTGCAAACTATTATCTTTGCAAATCACGACTTGATGGGGTGCAAGGCCTTGGTGGTGGACAGTGGTACTGCAGCCACCCCCTCCCCATGAACCCCATCCTGGAGAACTACCGAACGCCCTGGTGTCTAGTGACTCTGATTATTTATCCCAGTAGTTCAAACATTCTTTCTGGTGTCTAGTGGCAGCCCCCCACCCTCCGACCACCTGCCCCAGTACAACATATGTTCTCCCTGTTGTCTAGTTGTACCTCTCATCTTCTGATCACCCACTATGGTAGTTCAAACATTCCCCTGGTCTCTAGTGGTGCCCCCCACTCTCCAGTCACCCACCCCACTAATACAAATGTTCTCCATGGTGCCTAGTGGCACCCACACTCTCCGATTACCCCACCCCGGTCTGGTGTCACAGTGCTCCGGTGTCTAGAGACCCTCCCCACCCTCCAATCTACTAGCTCCATAATGTAGACATAGTCCATGGTGACTAGTGGTACCCCCCACCCCCTAAACGCCCACCACTTGTAAGGCTTCAGTAGTCCCTGGCATCCAGTAGTCATCCCCTGCCCACCAGTTGCCAAATGAACCAGTGAATGATGGTGGTTTAGCAGCCTTCCACACTGCCTTAACCCAGTACACCACCAAATCAACCACCTCATATCTGTGCAGCCTGTGCTATGCGGAGAGCCCATGACAACAACTTGCACAGCCCTCCTCTCACCTCCTCGGCCGGACGCCATATGGGATGACAGGGAGTGCACATATAGTATACAGCTTAATAATAAAAACAACAATAATGGAACAAAAAGAATGCCATATATACTGTTCACTTAAACAAAGAAAAATGAAAATAGAAGAGGAATTCATTTTATAGCAAAATACAGGGCCATCTGCCAGCAGTCAACCCAATGTCAAACTTTCTGCTGAGGTAACATGCCGGATACTGCAGGAAATGAAAGTAATTCAATGACAATTACTTGACTGTGTCACACTGTAAACTGTGAAATCTCACACAGGGCGCTTGATGCTGCTGGATGGCGTCACATGTTATGTAGATGTCAAGATGGGACAAATCAAGTAGCCAGGTGGTCAATGGGCACTAAAAAAACAAGTTTCACTGACAGATTTTGAAAGTTCTTGGCCAACTTGTTACCTGCCCAGCAAATTATTTTTGAGCACTTAAAAATGATAGTCACTAAAAAAATATTGCTTTGGTTACCAGGTTTTGAAAGCTAGTAGCCAGTCTGATCACTGGCTCACAAACTGATTTGTCTCCTGCCCCCAGCATGTACAGCATTAGAATAATATACCAGATTGTGGGAAAATCCAGGGATTTGTAACAGTGTGCACAGTATCGCATTCTGGTATTTTTTCCGTTTTTTTCTAGTGAAAACCATAAGCAGTAGCCCTGATCGTTGTTGCCCCTACAAGTCATGACAGTGGGCTTTTTGTTTTTTGGGGGGTGGGAAGATATTTTATTTAATTAATTACATGGGCTGCATTCAAAATAGGACTCCCATGATCTTGTATCCCCCAATTACACAAGGTATGTCTTTCATAGCCCTCGTGGCCAATGGCAGAGTATCTCCTTGAATGCTCCCTGTACATTCTGACATCACTACACCGTTTCCATGGACACTGAAGAGGAGCACCAGGGCAGAAGATGGACTAACAATACTGCTGTCAGTTAATTGCTATGAGAAAGGGGTGAGAACCTGTTCTGGACAATTGGCACCAGGGTACTGCAGAATGATTCTCCTTCAAACGTAAGGGCTGCAGCTGGTTAACATCCATTTTTCCACATCGATCACTCCATGTCCACATCAATGCAGTATTACTGAAATGCCTTAGCAGCAGCAGCAGTGCACTACCCCCAGCTGGTTTAGAAATACCCCAGTGGGCATGGCAAAGGGGTAGGATTAAGAAAATTAAGACAATTACTAGGTTTACATGAGCTGGTGATCGATTACCTTGTCTTCGATTCCAGGTAGTCGATCACCAGCTCCATTTGTATTTACATGAAGGGCAACATTCGATGCACCAAGAAAAGAATTGGTTTACTTGCAGGATAATATTCAATTACAGCATGACTATCACTATGTATCTATTTTGCCCTACATGTAAACAGGGTATATGTTAACGGAGCATGCGGGTTGGATCAGTTCCAACTCCAATCCTATCTGCAAGTCAGGGCACAACTAATGCCGTGGTAATCAGTGCACATGTTCAGTGCACTTGGATCGATTCTGTGACTGAGCCCAACGTCGCCAATAGAGCTATTTACATGCGTGGTCAGAATGGGTTACAAAGCAACAGATTACTCTGCAATCAATTCTAACCCTCCATGTAAGTGGGGTAAATGTATAGTCCACTGCAGAGGAAGCACTTGTTGTGGGGTAGGTTCCTGCATAACAAGACTCCAACATCAGATTTCACACATGCGTGCCATCGAGGATGCCAGCTTAATCTAAGGGTTCCGATGCCTGTCCATAATCCGTCTAAATTAATTTTCAAAATCTCACTTTTCGTCAGCGCAGTGGTTTTAGTTATTTAGCTTTTGCTAACCGGGTAAGTGCACTAGCCATAAAATGACTATTTTCAGGCACGACCTGGGAGAGTACAGACATGCAGAAACTTAACAGGATGATAAATTATTATAAGTGCTTTACATACAATGAGTTAAAGATGATACACTATATCAGAACAAACAAAGTAAAGCGCTTTACATACAATGAGTTAAAGTGGATACAATTTATCAGAGACATACAGAGTAGACCATTCATAAGTTCATAGGTGCCTACCTATGCAATGAATAGAGAGGACCTTGGACAATAAATTATCTGGTGACATATCATATGAACAGAACAAGATACACAAAAACAAAAACAGGTAATACAAAATTAAAAAATAACCATTGAGAGCAGGGGGTGTCATTAAGGAAAAGGTTGGTAAGTGAGGAAGAGGGGAGCAAGCCATGAAATTAGATTATATGAGTGTATGTAAATGTAAGGGAGATGCCTTCAGTGCAAGATTGTATATGGGCAGGGAAAGGGAGCCGGGACAGGCTGAGGCAGTAAGAGAGTTATATAGAGGTGAGGAAATACTATTGTATGGCTGGAGACATCAGTCATTAGGTAGGGTGAAAGCAGGAACAGGTATCAGCAATCAGCAGATTCAAGCGCGATTTTCTCTTTAAGCATATATGGGAGCTAGAAAGTCCAATGTCAAGGGGAAGGGAATTCCACAGCAATGGAGCCGCATACTCAAATGCAACAGTTCCTTTCCTAGTGCGGCACCTCGGCAAATTCAGAAAGGATTTATCAGCTGATCGTAGACCATGGAGTGTGTCCTGAGGAACAAGCATAGCTGCAAGACACCTAGGGGTTTGATTTCACATTATCAAATCAATAAGAGAGCCAAGGTAGTATTTCCTACTAGCTAATGGAGAGAGACAACCAAGATCATTATAAAGTTGACAGTGGTGTTTAAGCTGAGGAGCAGAAGAGGCATAGCGACATATGTTGTTATACATAATATCCCATCTGAGTAGGTCAGTTTTATGAGCAGCCCCAAATAAGGGAGCCCCATACGTTAGGTTTTAGTGTGTTAGAAGGTATAATTCAGGTGTCATTTATTTAAAAACAATTCCTATGAGTCCGGTATATTTAGAAAAATCTTGTCAGGAAAGAGAGCGGTTCGATCTTGAATGAAATGCCTGGTAACGGTAAACAGAGCACGGCGCACAGCAACTGTCACAACAGGGCACATTCCAACCTCTCTATGGTGCCCCCTTCAGAGAAACAATTGAGCACAGGTAAAAATGAAAACATGATTAAAACTGACAAAAATTATATGACTTTCATTAAGGACATGCGGCTGTCAATTAAAGAAGACATTGCAAGTTTAAAACTGAATGACACTATTACAAATAAAAAACTGTTTGAGGTTACAAATCATATGGATGTTTTTGAAGAAAGGTTGTCTTTTTTAGAGGATTCTCTCACCAGGGTGGAAGATTTTGTGGAGGGGAAAGCAAGACAGATGACTAGCGTTACTGAGAAAATGGATGATTTAGAAAATAGAGGGAATCAGAATAATGTAAGAACTGTGGGGATTCCAGAAGGGTTAGAAAGTCCAGACATGATTAGATTTCTACAGGACTCCATTCCACCATTGCTAAACTATCAGTGGAATTGGCAGATTGAAATTGAAAGGGCTCATAGAGCACTATCACAAGACCAATGGCAGGTCAAAGACCTAGACCCGTCATTGCAAATGTTTTAAGGTGTACTGTCAAAGAAGAGATTCTTAGAATAGCAAGGAAAAGGAATTCTTTAAGTTGGAATGGGGAACGAATTTACATCTTCCAAGATTTTTCGACTGAATTAGTGGAAAAAAGGAAAGTGTTTGCCCAGGTCAGAGCTATGCTTCAGAAACTTGACGTTAGATGCTTTGTGAGATATCCTGCAGGTCTAGTAATACTGAAAGGGGGAGATTTACATTCCTTTAATAATGTGGAGGATGCTTGGTCTTTCATCAAAAAACACTGGCTTGATAGTTCCAGTCAGAAGGCATCCCCTAGACAGAGAGAAAACCAACGGCTACCAGCTCGTGTTTCAGGAGTGAAACACCCTCACAAGCCCCTGGCGTTACGCAACAGTGCGCATGTACCAATACAGTAGGATCCATGCAGCAACTCCATTATTGATTCACAAAATATCCCCTTTAAAGCATCAACATCATTACCAATAAATGCTAAACCCCTTCCTAAATCAATGACCTGGTCAGCTAAGTCTTATTGTAAAACAATTCCCATTTCAAAAAATAGATACAGGTCGCTAGAAGTGTCTACCAAAACTGCAGGGCAACAAGGGTCAAGCAACTTGTCAGAACACAAATTAGAAGGAGGGGGGACAGCGGTTTTCCACATCGCCTGATTCCCAAGATATTACTCATGTTGTTGAAGAGTCCACATCTCCACAGAGCTCTCCTTACCTGCAAGAAGTCTGAACTGGAAACTGGAAAAGGATTTCATCCTTGTTGTTTTTCCCTGATGTGGGGATCCATGCAGCATTTCTGGAGAAACACTGAAGTTCTTCCCAAAGGCAGGATGGAGGGTGTCACTTAATGCTGCAGCTGCCAGATTAGTCCATATTAATCACATGATAACATACGTAAAGGAACACTTCCTGGACTGCTGTGACACAGATACTAAGTGAAATTGTTTCAATTAATTTTAAATAACTGAACTCAGTAATGTGTTGCTTGGTGTTTGTAAATAACAATGAAACATTAAACTTTCTAGGCACAGAATGTGAACTCTGGAAGTGCCACTATTTCTTCTTCTCAAATGCCGGTGCAAGGGATTTTGATGGCACTAGTAGGGTTCATCAGTATAATGCCTACTGTCGTATTTAAGGGGAATGGAGTATTTGAGGAAAACTTAACAAACTGAAATGAAACAATTAGCCTGTTACTTTTAAGTTAGTAGTTTATACCTAGTTTATTGGCTCTAGAAGTGGTTAATTTTTTTAGAACTGTTCAACAGATAGCTACATTCTTCAGTTGAAAGGAATTTTGGGGCTTAACAAATATGCAACATTGAACTTCGAGCCGATTGGCAAAATATAGAAGCATAGAAACATAGACTTTGACGGCAGATAAGGACCGCTAGGCCCATCTAGTCTGCCTATTTCCCTACCTACAGGATAGGCCGCAGATCCTAGTTAACCAACAGCCTATTTCTTCCTACCCCCCACAAGAATTGCCTTATGTCTGTCCCATGCATTCTTGAATTCTCCCACAGTTTTAGACCCCACAACCTCCTCAGGAAGGCTGTTCCATGCATCCACTACCCTCTCTGTGAAATAATGCTTCCTCACATTGCCCCTGAACCGCCCTCCTTCTATCTTTAAATTGTGTCCCCTTGTTCTTGCAAGTCTCTTTTTCTGAAAGATGCTACCCTCTTGGACTTTGTTGATTCCACTGAGGTACTTAAAAGTTTCTATCATGTCCCCCCTCTCCCTTCTTTCCTCAAGGGTATACATGTTAAGCTCCTTTAGTCTCTCCTCATACGGCTTCTCCTGCAGACGCTGCACCATTCTAGCTGCCCTCCTCTGGACTGCCTCCATCCTGTCTATGTCCTTGCGGAGATGGGGTCTCCAGAACTGGACACAGCACTCCAGATGGGGTCTCACCAACTGTCTGTACAGAGGGATAACAACTTCCTGTTTTCTGCTGATGATGCCTCTCCCTATACATCCCAGTATACCCCCAGCCCTCCCTACTGCCTTCTCACATTGCTTGCTAACCTTAAGGTCATCGGATATGATTACCCCCAGGTCTCTTTCCTTTTTTGTTGTTGTTACTACCTCCCCACCCATTGTGTATTCTTCCCCTGGGTTCTTGTTTCCCAGGTGCATTATTTTGCACTTCTTTGCATTGAATCCTAGCTGCCATACTTTTGACCATTCCTCCAACCTTGCCAAGTCCCTTTTCATCCTTTCCATGCCTCCTTGTGTATCAACCCTGTTGCAGATCTTTGTGTCATCTGCAAAAAGGCATACTTTTCCTTCCGGTCCCTCTGCAATGTCACTGATGAAGACATTAAAAAGGACTGGACCCAATACTGAACCCTGTGGTATCCCACTAGTAACCCCGCTTTCTTCAGAGTGGACTCCATTTACAATTACCTTCTGTGTCCTGTTGTCCAGCCAATGTTTTACCCAGGCTACCATCCTGGGTCCCACTCTCAGGCTGGTTAATTTGACTATTAATCTTTTTGTGTGGGACTATGTCAAACGCCTCACTAAAGTCTAGGTAGGCCATGTCCGCAGCCCCTCCCTGGTCTACTACTTTGGTCACCCAGTCAAAGAAATTTATTCGATTCGTCTGATATGACCTTTCTGCTGTGAACCCATGCTGCCTTGGGTCCTGTGCTCCACTGGCCTCTAGGTACTCAACTATTCTTTCCTTCAGAAGTGACTCCATCACTTTCCCTACCACAGAGGTCAGACTGGCAGGTCTGTAGTTTTCTGCCTCTGTCTTGGTCCCACGTTTGTGAAGAGGAATCACATCTGCCTTCGTCCAGTCCTCGGGTACCACACCATCCTCCCATGATTTGTTAAAAAGAGTAGCCAATGTATTCACTAGTTCCTCCCTTAATTCTTTTAGAATTCTGGGGTGAATTCCATCAGGACCCATTGCTTTGTCCACCTTCAGTTTTAGGAGTTCTTGCAGAACCCTTTCTTCTGTGAAAGGACTGGGATCGACCCCCCTATCAAGAGTGCTTCTGTTAATTGCATTAGGCACTTCCCCCTCCTCTTTTGTGAATACTGAGCAAAAATATTCGTTCAGTATTCCTGCTTTTTCACTGTCCCCCTCTGCCCACCCACCGTTCATTCTATTCAGCCTCACTATCCCTCCCTTTGTCTTTCTACGCTCGCTGATGTACCTAAAAAGTTTTATCCCCCTTCTTAACTGAGTTGGCTATCTTTTCCTCAGTTTGGGCCTTTGCTATTCTGACTTCCCTCCCTGCTTCCTTCTGCCTTAACTGGTACAGCTGTCTGTCCTGCTCCTACTGTGTTTTCTTATACTTCCGGAATGCTATCTTTTTCTTCCTGACTTTCACAGCCACCTCTTTTGGAGAACCATAGTGGCTTTTTCTTTCATTTTGATTTGTTTATTTGCTTCACAAAGGCTTGTTGCTTCTGTGATGGCAGTTTTGATAATTCCCCATTGTTGCTCCACACCTCCTTCTAGCCTGTTTGCTAGTGCTTTGCTGAGGCACTCTCCCATCTTGCCAAAGTCAGACCTCCTAAAGTCCAGTACCCTCACTTTTGTATGGCTCGACTCTATAGCTGAGTTTAACGTGAACCACACTGTTTGATGGTCACTTGTCCCCAGATGGCAACCCACTTCTAGATCTGAGATCCTCTCACTACCCCCGTTTGAGAGTATGAGGTCTAAGATTGCTCCCTCACGAGTGGGTTCCGAAACTAGCTGTCTAATGCCTGCCACCTGTAGGGCATCAAGAATGGCCCTGCTCTTGGATGTGGCTGCAGCAAATGTGCTCCAGTTAACATCTGGCATATTCAGGTCTCCCATCAACAGTATCTCCCTTCTGCCATTCTAAGAATGCCTTCTATCATATCCTTGTCCATTCCTTCCCCTGACATGGGGGTCTGTACACAACACCTATCGGATTGTGGTGCCTTTTCCAGTCTCCAAGGTGACCCACAGTGCCTCCTCTCCTCCCTGTTTACTCTTTTGTTCAGTTGTTTTTATCCCTTCCTTTAACAGAGAGCTACTCCTCCCTCTTCTCCCTGCCTGTCTGTCCTGTAGGTTATGTACCCTGGTATGTTAACATCCCAGTCATGGTTCTCTGTGTACCATGTTTCTGTGACTGCTCACGATATCCAGGCATCCCTCTTCCATTAAGGCCACCAGCTCAGGAGCTTGTTGCCCAGACTATGGGCATTGGTATTCATTACCCTCCATTTCTTGATGGCCTTACCCTTTTGCCCCATCTCTGTCCTTCTTGCCTTTGTCACTTTCTCCATTTACCCCTGCCCTTCTCCCTATTGACACCTCTATGTTGGTGTTTGCCGCACTTACTACCATGATTATTTGGGGGTGACTAGGATTTTCCTGCTCCTTTCCAGTGCCTCCCCCCTTGGCTAGTTTAAAAGCTTGCCAATGAAGCATTTAAACCTATCACCTAGGATCCTGGTTCCCCTCCCGGACAGATGCAACCCATCATGCCAGTATAGGCTTGCATCACTCCAGGTGGACCCCCAGTCCCCAATGAAGCCAAATCCCTGGGCTCCACACCAGTTTTCAACCACTGATTGAATCCCATGGTGCGGAACACCCTAGCCTCTCCTATGCCATAGATGGGTAGCATCTCCGAGAAGGTTACCGTGCATGCTACTTGACTAAGGCCCCCTCCCCAGTTCCACAAACTCTTCCTTCACTTCTCTAATCCCTTTCTTAGCCAGGTCATTTGTCCCTAGGTGGACAATGACATCCAGCTCCCTCCTCTGTGCAGCTGCTCTGGCAATCCTGAGGATTCGCTCCCTGTCCCTCCAAGCCATGGCGCCAGGCAGGCACCTTACCTCCCTCTTCCCTTCCTCCCCCAGTTCTACCTTCCTTTTTTTTTTTTTTTTTTAAATATTCTTTTTATTATTCACATTTTAACTTATTTACATATAGGTCAACTTCTCTGATTTTGCACAAAACTTATACATCTGGCCATTCAAAATACACTCCTCTGAAGGAGTGTCAGACAATTCAGAACTTCAGATGTTCCAATAATTTCAACCGATTTATTATCCCCAGAGTCTAAAAATTTACAGTGAGGCCTTTATCAATAGGGTATCGAACTATGTACCTTCTGGTTCTTCAGCCATTAAGTTAGCCATTACAAACCCATATTTCCCAAACTAACTGTTTTTGCAGTTCCAGCCTCATCTTTGGGGGGGGGAGAGTCCAGACCCCAGAACCCACCGGAGCGGGAAGCCATCACCGCTTTTAGGACTGCCCAGAGTTTCTGTGTCCGTGATTCTCACACTATAAACAATGGGTCCTTTAACATATAATATAGCTGCCATCGTGTCCATCTCTCAGAAAAGAGTTCCCCCCGGTCGTTCAGGTTGTGAGTCATCTTCTCCAAGTTATAGACTTGTTTAGTGATGTCCCACCATTCCTGAACGGTTGGGACCACAGCTGATAGCCAATGCTTAGTGATTGCCTTTTTGGCTATTGTGAGGAGCAGAGAAAGAAGGTACCTAGTGTTGGGTCCCTGATAAGGTTTCGGGAATATGAGGAATATATACATCTCCTGTGTAAGCTGTATCCCTGAGTCAATAAACTCTGTAGCTGAGTTTCAATTTGTTGTATGTAATTGGAGAGCTGGACAGCTCCATATTATATGGGTCAGGTTGGCCTCTTGGTCCCGCACCCTCTCAGCATACCGCTGTATTACTAGGTGCATAGTGTTTAGTGATCTGGGGGTTCTAAAATAGCGAATCAGTACCTTCCAGGCAAATTCTCTCCATTGATGCGAGCTGCTTACCCTGGAGACCTGGTTACATGCTTTTTTCCAATCAGCCAAATTTAGTTGGTAGCCCAAGTCCCTGCTCCACTGCGAACGGATTCTCTCCGTATTAATATCCTCACGCGCGTTCAGGGATTGATGGTAGGAGGAGATTAAGTGGTCTTGTTTCCCCAGTTTATTCATTGTGATTTGGCACTGTACTATCATTGGGTAAGTTTCAGGGTTTCGTAGGGCATGCGGCAAGCTATCCACATAATGTCGGAGTTGCAAATATCGGTAGAAGTCTTTGTGAGGTAATTGGAATTTTTTCTGAATCTCTGCAAAGGTCCACAGCCTCCCCCGTGTCATTATTTGTGGAAGGAATCTTAACCCGAGCGTGCCCCATGTTTCAAATCCATTATCCAGGTCATTGGGAGTGAACCCCGGGAGTGACTGGATTGGGGATATTAGGGGTAAGTAGGGAGATAGTTCATATGACCTTCTCAGCAAGCTCCAATTTCGCAACTGCGCCGCAAGCCATGGATTAGCGGCTATATTGGCCGAGACTTCCAACCCCTGCTGGTATATCACCTGAAAGTAATTGACATCATTAAGGAGAAACCTTTCCATCTCCAACCAATGTGGGAGTGTTGTCCTATTTTGCCTAGCCATAACATTAGTTATGATTATCGCCTGTTGGTATCGTTTTAAGTCTGGAAGGGCAAGTCCCCCATCTGACCGCGCAAGGGAGAGCACGTTATAATTTACCCGGGCTTTCTGTCCCGCCCATACAAAATTCCGAATTGCCTGATTGATTTCTTTAAAGGTTTTTGAAGGAACTAGTATCGGGACATTTTGGAAGAGGTATAGTGCTCTGGGGAGGGTGATCATTCTAATAAGCTCAATTCGTCGCGCAAGGCTCATGGGGATTACTGACCACCTTCGAAGATCTTGCTTTAGTTGTGTAATAAATGGCACGTAATTGTGTTTGTAATACTCAGTCTGTTCCTGGGGAATGTAAATACCTAAATATTTTAGCTTTGTCAGATTCCATCTGCCCGGGAGGGAATCCACCATCTTCTGGGTGGGGACGCAATTGAATGTGAGTATTTCGGTCTTAGTGAGATTAAGTTTATACCCTGACACTATAGCCATAGAGTCTAGGACTCGTGAATCTCTGCAATAGATTGTTCTGGGTTTTGGAGATATAATAGTATATCATCTGCATATAATGCAATCCTGTGCTCCGTTCCTCCAAAATAAACACCCGCAGCTGAGAGGAATTTCGGTTGTTGTGCAAGGGCTCTATCACTGTTGCAAATAGTAATGGGGATAGCGGGCACCCTTATTGAGTACCTCTTCTCAATTGAAAGTATCCCGAATGGTGGCCATTAACTCTCGCAGGCCGGGGATGAGTATATGTTTTGCAGGGCTTGGGTAAAGCCTGAGGGGAAGCCAAATTTATTCAGGACAGCATATAAAAAGGGCCATGACACCCTGTCGAAGGCCTTTTCAGCATCTAAACTGATCATTACTGCAGGTGTATTCGATTGGCTCATTTGGCTTACCAGATACAGAGTGCGCCTGACATTATCGGTGGTGGTACGCGTCCTGACAAAGCCTGTTTGGTCTCTGTGTATTAAAGTGGGTAAGATTTGGTCAATACGCTTAGCTAGTATAGCCATCATCAGTTTGTAATCCTGATTTAGTACGGAAATTGGCCGATATGAAGTGCACTCCTGGGGATTCTTCCTGGCTTGGGAATCACAGAGATAGTGGCATATGACCATGATTCGAGGGAGGGCCGCCCTCAATAGTGAGTTAAATACACTAAGAAGGAAGGAAGAATTTGGGATTTTGTCCGTTTATAAAACTCGGCTCCATATCCATCGGGTCCCGGGGCCTTTTGGGATTTAGAGTTAGCTATAGCCTGGACTATGTCCGCAGCTGTAATATGCTTGATAAGTGAGTCCCTCTGTTCCTCCGTGAGGGCCGATGCAAGCTTCCCCAGGTACTCAGTTAACTTATCTAAAGGTGGACTAGACTCTGGGGTGTATAGGCTTCTGTAATACGTTTGAAAAGCTCCAGCAATGTCATGGGTTTTAAAAAGCGGTTGGCCTCCAACTGGGTGTCTAATGGAAGTAATTGTTGAGCCCTTCTTCTGCCTGCGGGCTTGGTATGCTAGCATTTGCGTAGCTTGCGGTCCTACCTCATAGAATCTTTGCTTCAAAAATGCTAGTGCTACTTCAGTTTGCTGTAGGGCAAGTTTATCTAACATCTGCTTAGTGCGCTGTATCTGAGGGAGGAGAGATTCGTCACCTTGCTGGTGAGCCTGCTGCAGGAAGTGCAGAGTTTCCTCCAAAGTGGCTCTTTGTTCCTCCCTTTGTCTCTTCTTTCGTGTTGCATACTTAATTATATGCCCTCTCAGGACTGCTTTAATTGTATCCCATTGGACCGAAGGGGAGGTATCAGTGATTGGGTTTTCGGAGATAATCTCCGAGATCTTGTCCGATATAAATTCTTGGAATTCTTTAGACCGTAAATAACATGGGTTTAGTCTCCACTGGGTGGTTCTAGGTTGGAGGCCCAGATTCCAGTGGGTGACTACGGGCGCATGATCCGAAATAGTAATATCTCCCAGTTGCGCTTCACTTACGCTATGTAATTTTTCAATTTGTGTATAGGCATAGTCTATACGGGAATATGTGTTATGCACCTGAGAGTAATAAGAAAAGTTTCGAGACAGCGGATGGAACTTGCGACAAACGTCACACCACCCAACTTCTGAGACAAAATTATTGAAAAACTTTTGGTCAGTTCGATTTCGGGGTCTCGCCTAGAGGAGTCTAGGTTTGGCCGACCATTAGATTAAAATCCGCCAGTAACAGGGTGCCTCTAGTAAACTGCACAACCTTGTCCAGCAGTGGCCTCAGCTGTGAAACTGTGGTGCCAGGTGGGAGGTACACATTGTAAAGGTGACTTCCTCATTATTAAGTTTACCCCAGGTTAACACCATTAAGCCCTTCTGGGTCAGACCAAGTTTGTTCAGGCGATATGGTATCTCTGAGGACACAATTATGATCACCCCTCTACTCCGGCCCCCCTTATAGGATGCATAGAACGATTGACCCCTGCTTAGTTTAGCTAGTTTTGCATGTTCTGTTGGGCTCATATGGGTTTCTTGAAGGTAGACGACCTCGGCTTTATTTCTCCGAAGGTACGCCAGTGTCTTTGATCTTTTAATGGGTGAGGCCAGGCCGTTAATATTTAGAGAGAGTAGTTTTAATTTTGGGGAGTACATCATGTCCAATCGGTGGGTCTCTGGCGTACTGGAACCCCCGCCCCCCCGGGGTCCCCTGAGGGATCGCCTATTTTGCTGTAGAGGCCAGAAGCAGTTCGAAGACCTATTCACACAACATTCAACAACATTAACAATACCAGACAAACCTACATGCAACCTATTGCTGCTTAGAGAACAGTTGACCAACAGGGCCCTAGAAAAAAACATTGGTACTTCCACTAGTCTGGAAAAGCCCAGAACTACGATAGGGCCTTTGCACCCTACTAGTGCGGTCTTTTGACTCAAAGACCTTGGGTACCAGAGTACCTATGGGGAAAGGATAATGGGGTTTGGTGACCACGAGTCATGAGACAGTGCTTCCCCTGAAGTCCCTTATACAGGGGGGATATATTTTTATAGTAGCGAGTGCAAGTCCTCTGGTGACAGTCCCAGGTGTTAGCTTGTCTACACAAAATACCCATTCATATGTGAGAATCTGGAGTGGTATCTCAGAGGCTCCTCCATGCCCCTGAGGTGTAATCCTTTCCTAAGCGACTCTTCGCAAAACAGAAAAACAGATGCCCACCCCTCTCGAACAGCCAAGTCAGGCAGGTCATGTCCGAGACCCGTGCTAGAGTCATTCCCAAGTGCCAGGCTCCTCCACTTGATCCGCACCCAGCCCAGCGAGGGCTTGAGACGTCCTCCGTAGCTTGGAATGAGTCTATCTATCGGGGCTGGTGGGTCTTAAACCCGGGTTAGTTCCCAAAACCCTCTTGAACTTTGTGGGCCCATCACTGATCCATCCCAGTTCTCCTCTCGGGATACTCAGTGATGAGATGGAAGTGGAGAAAAAAAAAAAAATTCCCTCCACAACACCTCCCCACCTCCCCGTCCCCATCATCATACTTCACCCTTTCACCTCCTTCCCCTCCCAGCATGACGCATGCATTCTCTCTCATACTTCAGGATACTTTCAGGCCTACATGCCCCTCCCCATCACGTTACAGTTGCCCTCCTGTTCCCCTAATTATTACTACGCCCTGCCCATCACAATCGAGAACTACCCACCTCTCACAAGCCTCCAGAATCCCTATCTCTGCCGTGAGTATGGGTTGCTGAGGTGTCTCATGCAGCAGGCCGGCCATGGGGCGACCTGCCAACATCCTTCTATGGGGAACTGCACAAAATATCTCTTGATTTGCCAGCAAACAAGTCCCGGACGTCCAGCGGTACTGAAGTTTTAACCTTTCGTATCAATCACCCTTTAAACGCCCACCCCCAACCCTAATCTCAACTCTTCACCGGGCGCGGGTTAGGCAATGGTCCCTATCTTCCACATCCCAAGAGGTCCTACCTGTTACCTCGGTAATCCGATTTGTGGGCACCTCAACTCAAAAGCGGGGGGGGGAGGGAAGCCCGAGCCCGGCCGAAATGTGCAAGGCTGCCATGAGGGAGAAGAAGGAACCTCCTACCCTCGTCATGACCAACACCAAGTGTCCTGGACTGAGACCCCCCCACCGGCCCTCACTATCATCGCAGTGTCTACCTCAATCCAGCTGAATAGGTCTATTTCGCGTAACCACCTCCGAGTTCCCCAGCCCCCCCCCAGTACCCCGTCACTCCTCAGCAGGCGACCCATCTTCAGGATCTAGGCCCATCGTATGGAGACCTTCCACCCGCTCATGAGATCTACCCTCCCAAAAGCTAATCAAGGACAGAACGGGGGGGGCTGGAAGGGCCATCCAGGCAACTGCCTACCGTACCTCGACTCAGCCTCCAAGCCTGCCGCATGGGCCCTTCCTGATCTCCGCCTCCCTACTTGGAGCAGCAATGGCAAATTCTCTCCTAAGACCTACAGGTCGGAGCGGCAATACCTGATGCAACCCAGCTGGGGGTCTCCTGGTCCACCACCCAGTCCTGCGACCCTCATTACCCAGACCAGCCCCAAACAGCCCGTTTCCAATCCCAACATTCACCTCAGGCCAGCATCTATATGTATTCGTCTGACACTTCCTTCCAGAAGACCATCCCCACCCCCCCTACTCCATTTCAATCCCCCAAAAAAAACAGGGCCAGTGGCAGGAAGGCCCAGGTATTCCTGAAATCACTCCAATTCCAGCGGTGAGTGCAGTGACTTCAAAACCCTTTTCCCACTGTCCATTCCACCACCCACCCGATCCTTTTTTTTTCCTTCCCTTTCTCTTTCTTTCTTCCTTTTTTCTTTCCCTTCCCTCCCTTTTTTCCTTTCCCCCCTTTTTTCTTCCCTTCCTTCCTTCCTCCTCTTTTTTCCCCTTTCCTTCCTCCCTCCTCCACCTCCCCTTTTCTTCCTCCTTCCCTCTTTTTTTTTTTCTCTTTTAGAATAAAAAGAAAAGAAAAAAAAAGGAGAAGAAACCCGGCTGATCCAAAACCAAAGTGAAAGAAAGAAAGGCCTGCCGAACTATTAAAGGCTCTCAGACAGTCGGAAGCCACACGGGGTCTAGTCCTCGCCTACCTACAAGTGGAAGAAAACCCATGAACAATTCCGCCTTTAAGAAGCTATATTTATTTATTACTTATTCTTCTAAACCTTCCCTATTCCCTAGTATCTCTTTTTTTCCCCTCTTTCCTCCCTTCCTCCCTTTAGAAACATAGTGAGTCTATTACGCATCGAATCTGGTCTGAAAGATAAGCCCAAGGCGGCAAAACAAGAGAAAAAAAAACCCTCAGGTTATACTTGCAGTTCGGGATTTTCATAACACTGTTCCCCAGCCTCTCAGGTTGCAGTTTCCTGGGCAGCTATTCTGGGTCTGGGCTTCATAGCTGCATCGTTTTTTAAAGAGCTAATTATGCTCTGTAAGGCCTCAGCGCCCTGTTTGCGTCTGTTTTCTCGCTGTGTAGTCGACCAGGCCCTCCGGGCCAGCTTGTAATAGCGAATCCCATCCGGGGGGCGCTGTTGCTGTACTTCAATTTTTCTGGCACTGAGCTCCATTGTTGCTGCCGGAGCCGATTCAAAGGTCATGGGCCCCTCAGAAAAGTAAATGACCAGCTTCATTGGGTACAGGGACCTAAATTTGACTCCAGCATTCTTGAGGGCCTTCATCACCGGGAAATACAGTCTCCGTCTAGCCATTACCTCTGGAGCGAAGTCGTTTTTGAAGTAAAGCCGGTGGGTCTTATACAGCACCTTGCCTTGTTTCCACGCCGTATGTAGGACATTTTCTTTCTCTTGATGTTTGAGAAATTTAAGTAGGATCGTCCGAGGACGCGCTCCCACCGAAGGTTTTGGGCCCAACGTGCGGTGAACTCGCTCCATCTCTAAGGATATGCTGTCAGGTAAGGGGAGAACTTCTCTTAGCAACTCCTGCATATGCTTAATAAAATCAGCACCCTCATCTCCTTCAGCACTCCCGACAGCCGAATGTTATTGCGCCGGTTTCTGCACTCCGCGTCTTCAGCTCGTTCTTGAAGGGCTTGAATGTGTGTGTGTAGCTGTGCTATGGCCCTCTCGGTGATGTCCACCCGTCTATCAGTGGCGGTGAGCTGTTCCTCAAAATCCTCCTGCCGCCTCTCCAACTTGCTGAGGTCTGTTCTGATGGCAGAGACCGTAGACCGCATTTCTTTTCAGAAATCTCGAATTTCTGCAAGCATCTGAGTCATTTGCCTCTGCAGAATATCGTGTGGAACGCGGTCGGCCTGAGCGGTACCTTGGCGGGAAGCCGATGAAACTTGCGAGTCTTTGCTATCCGACTCCTCGAGCCTGGATCTGTCCCCATTGGGTTGAGCTGAGGTTCCAGATTTATCCGCCCCTCACTTCTTGGGCATTTTAGACATCCGTTGTAGCGTGGATTAGTGGACTTGAACGCTTTTACCCTGTTTTAAATACTTTGTTTTGTATGAACTGCAGGGGAGCCTCGCATTTGAGCTACTCACTCCTTCATGACGTCACCGGAAGTCCTCCAGTTCTACCTTCCTAACAATGGAGTCCCCCACCAGGAGTTGTTTCCTTCCCTTGCAGGGTCCCCTGCCACCCTCCTGTGGGTCTCCTTTGTGGAGGTTCCCAGCATCCTCCTTGGTCTCCACTGTGGGTGCCTCCATAGAGGAACCACACTTAGCCAGAATGGCATAGGAATTGTGGAGAGGTACAACTGGAGGGATGCGCCTCTGTTCCACCACCCTCACCCTCCCTGAGCCCACTGTGGTCCAACCGCTCCTCTTTCTTGGCAACCTCTGAGGCAACAGCAGTGGCACTGGTGGTCCCTGGATGGAAGAGGAGGTCCCACAAATCATGGCCAACTCAGCCTGGAGATGAGTAACCTCCTCCCTCAGCCCAGAGAGGTGCCTGCAGATGGGACAAAACCGCATCCTCCAGAACATCTCCCGAAAGACTGCTGCTCCACAGTCACTGTACTGCACCACTCCAATCATGTCTTATTTCTGGCCCTTTAACTTTTTGAAATCCGTACTCTTTTCTCTGTTTTTTTTTCTCTCTCTCTCCTTACTTTCTGCCTGTGTGCCCTTTAAGCTCCTGATTGTCCTGTTCTGAGACAAGAATATCCTATATTTCTCAGTAGACCACTTACTTGCTCAGAGGCAGACCTCCAGCAGCTAGAGGGGGCCGGAGAGCTACTCTTGCCCTTCTAGGATGGTGGGTCCTTGGTTGTTTCTGTGATCACTCACTTCCTGCCCCTAAACAGGAAGTTCCTGTTGTCAGTCAAATCCTGTGCCTATAAAAATAGAACTAGCTTTGTGTGGGGGGGTGGAGGGGAGGGGAGGGAAGGAGGTCAATATAGTCCCAGCAGAGAAGTTCAGTCACACAGCAGTCCTTTCTCCTGGTGTCTTCTGCCAAGCTATTAGCAGAAACTTCCTAAGGCAGTCTTTAAATGTAGCTTCCTTCTAGCTAAGCCACTCCCCCTACTTACCAGATCTTTCTACAAATAATTTAAACCTCACAGCAGTTAAGTCCTTTTGGTCACCTGAGATTTACACCTAGATAACTCTTCAGATACCCATTCAGTTCAGTTAACCCAAACACACACTTTTTTTTTGTATGTTAGTTTTTTTACCCTAAATTAAAGGTCCAAGTACAAAAGTTCTTCTACTTTAGTCCCAGCAGAGAAGTTCAGTCACACAGCAGTCCTTTCTCCTGGTGTCTTCTGCCAAGCTGTCTCTTTTAAACATTGTTACATGGAACGTAAATGGACTTGGTTCTCCAATCAAAAGGAAAAAGGTACTGACACATTTAAAAAACAAAAAAAGCGATATAGTTTTCCTCCAGGAAAAACATTTTAGTCCTGAAGAAGCAGACAAGTTAAAAATACAATGGTCAAAACACAAACGAAGCAGCACCACAAGTTACATATAAATTGTTTTGAAATTATTGATGGATGGTCAGAATTATGAAACATTATCTTATGACCCCACGTTAAATTTCAAAAAAGATTTATTTTTGCTACTTGATGGAGCCCGTAAAAGGAGTGAGATTACAGAAAAGGAATTTCAGTTTATTTGGGCAGATTTTCCAGTGACTCCATGTTTTTATGCACTACCAAAGGTGCATAAAAATAGTGAAGATCCCACTGGTCGTCCTATTATTAGTGGATCCAATTCCCTTACACAGAATTTAGGTAAATTCATTGATTTCTTTTTACAACCAGAGGTGTTTTCTTTAGAACCTCATATTAAAGATAGTGGAGATTTATTAAATAAGTTACAACATCTTGAATGGAAGGATTCCTATTGTTGGCTATCGATAGATGTGGAATCACTTTATACATCCATTGTTCACCACCAGGGTATTGCGGCTGTTTTGTATTTTTTGGAAAATTCTGCCCTTAGAGATCAAATACCTAAAGATTTTTTAATACAAGCTTTAGAATTTATTTTAATACATAATTATTTTGAATTTGAAGGAAATTTCTTTTTACAAAAACAAGGGACAGCTATGGGGGCTTCAATGGCCCCTAGCTATGCGAATCTTTTTCTTGGACGCTGGGAACGTATTATAGTTCTTAATGAACTTAATAACCCTTTTTTTGTCACATTACGCATTGGTTTCGTTTTGTGGATGATATTTTATGTATTTGGGATGGGAATAGTAATTTGATTTCTCCTTTTTTGGACTGGCTGAACAATAATGAGTTTAATTTACATTTTACTCATTTGTGTAACAGCACTTCCATCTCATTTTTGGATCTCTTGCTATCAGCTAACTCAGTATCAGGAGCAATAGAAACAGGTTGCTTTCATAAATCAACTGCAACAAATTCTTTGTTATTAGCCACTAGTACACATCCCCCAAGTTTAAAAAATTAAATTCCTTATGGACAATTTTTATGTCTTAGGAGAAATTGCAGTTCGGAATCTATTTTTTTGGAACAATCTAATGATTTAACCAAAAGGTTTTTGGAAAGAGGTTATGATCCATCTTTGTTAGAACAAACAAGGGATCGAGTTAGTAATATTTCTAGGAGCAGCCTTTTGGGAGATAAAGTTAGAGAAAATAATACAGAATTTCAGCCTTGTACCTTTATTACTCAGTATAATTATTTGTCAGGACGAATTGGAAACATTATACATAAAAATTGGCCAATTTTATTGAGTGATAGTGAGGTTAGTAATGCTGTTGGTTTAAAGCCAAGGGTTACATTTTCAAAAGCTAAAAGAAAAAATTACTCACCTTAGTAATGTTGTTTCTTCTAATGGAGTCTTGCTATATTATGACAATTGCAGTTTGTCCCACCATTAGAACTGCTCCAGAGGTGAAAGAGTTAACTCCATTCCATGAATGGAACTTAGAGCATGAGCTCTAAAGAGAAGCTCTGTCTGTGTAGTTTCAAACCTAAACTGTCAGATCTTTACGACAAAAACTCACTAAGGTCTGTGTGGAAGCTGTAACCTACACTAGCCAACTGGCTACCTAAATATTAACACTCATTGCTGGTCCCAAAACAAAAGACTCAAGTCAGGGGACCAGAACTAATAGTATAATTTAACAATATGAGAGAAATATAAGGAAAAAATGAAAAACACCACACCCCGAAACCCCAAGAAGGGGTGAAAACACTTAAAAAAGGGCATAAAATAATGCCCACACTAAACTGCCACCCCATACCCAAATAGAAGTTCTGAGAGGGGCAGGCTGGGGAGTCATAATATAGCAAGACTCCATTAGAAGAAACAACATTACTAAGGTGAGTAATTTTTCTTCAAACAACATAAGTCTTGCTATATATACAATTGCAGACTACACAGCAGTACCTCCATGGAGGAGGGACAGAACCTACTTAGGAATAGGCTCTGAAGCACAGCTGTGCCAAACCGAGCATCTCTCTAGCCCGGACATCCAGGAGTAATGCTTGGTGAAAGTGTGTCCGTTTTCCAAGTAGCAGCTTGACATATCTCCAATATAGGGATGTCTCTGGCAGCAGCTAGAGACGCGGCTGTACCTCTGGTAGAATGAGCCCTCAAGCCAGAGGGGGGATCTCTGCCCAGTTTCTGTTAACAAAATTGGATACAAGAGACAATCCACCTGGCAATTGATCTCTTAGTAGCAGGTTTCCCTTTCCCAACCTCACCATAAGTGAGAAAAAGTTGGAGGGATTCGAACCTGTGACCCTTGGTACATTCTATATAGTAACTAAGGGCCCTCTTAACGTCTAAACTGTGCAATCTCCTCTCACCAGAAGAGGAATGTTCAGTGAAAAACACTGGAAGGGAGATAGATTGGTTAAGATGGAAATCTGAAACCACCTTAGGCAAAACTTTCTGTTAGTCCTGAGGACTACCTTATCCCTGTAGAAAGAAATAAAGGCGCACTTTCACTGACAAGGCTTGCAACTCACTTATGCATCTAGCAGAAGTGATAGCCACTAGGAAAACAGTTTTCCAAGTTAGATACTTAAGCTCTGCAGAAAACAAAGGTTCAAAAGGGGGTTGCATTAACTGGGCAATGCAAACATTAAGGTCCCAGGCAGTGGCCGGATCCCGAAAAGGTGGATTAGTATAAAGTAATCCCTTAAAAAACTTGGAAAATACAGGTGAGCGGAAAGAGAGGATGGCTTTCCTGCTGAAACAAAGCAGAGACAGCTGCCAAATGAACTCTCAGGGTAGCTGGTCTCAGGCCCAAAGAATTAAGATGGACCATGTAATCTAACACAATGGGCAAATCAGCAGATTCTGGGAAATATATTTTCCAGAACACCAAATGGAGAACTTTTCCACTTAGAATTATAAGTAGCCTAGTGGAAGGCTTCCTAGAAGCCTTTAAGGATTTCAAGAACACCCTGAGAGAAGTGTAGGTCAGCAAATTCTAACTCCTCAAGAGCCAGGCCTTGAGGTTGAGGGATTTGAGGTTCGGATACCAAACACTACCCTGGGCACAGGTTAATAGGTTGTGATTCCTGGGGAGACACAGGGGGAGATGGACTGTCAGGGACAGAAGGAGTGGGTACCAGGGCTGCCTGGCCCAATCTGGGGCAATCAGAATCACCCTGCAAGGCTGGGATCTGATTTTTACTAACACCTTGAATAGGAGAGGGAAGGGGGGAAAAGCATAAAGAAACTTCCCTTCCCAATCCAGGAGAAGGGCATCCAGGGGGACTGAGCCCAACACTGGGGCCTGCAACAGAACAGTGGAAGTTGGTGATTGTCTGGGGCTGCAAAAAGATCTATCTGAGGGGTGCCCCATCTGGCAAAGACTATCCCCAATACTTGAGGATCCAGAGACCATTCGTGATGGCCCTGAGAAATCCTGCTGAGAGCATCTGCTAGGACATTGTCCTTTCCTGGAAGGTGAACTGCTATGAGTGAAATGTTCAGGGAATAGGCCAGAGACCACAACTTCATTGCCTCGGTGCACAAGGCTGAAGACTGAGTGCCCCCCTGCTTGTTGATGTACCACATTGTTGTGGTATTGTCTGTTCTGACTTGTACCACTTTGTTCTGGACAGAAGCAGACAACACTTGAAGTGCTAAAAAGACAGCTCTGAGTTCCAGCAAATTGATGTGGAGCAGAGATTCCTGGGGGGACCACACTCCCTGAGTGGAGAGGTCGCCCATGTGGGCTCCCCACCCCAGGAGGGAAGCATCCATAGTGAGGGTCAAAGTGTGAGAAAGGGGAATGAAGGGGACCCCCAGTCTTAAATTGCTCTGATCCTGCCACCACTGGAGGGCCTGGATCAAGGTTCGGGTCACTGGGACCAACTTGGAAAGGGGGTCTCTTCTCTGAGACCAATAGGCTCTCAAGTGAAACTGAATGTCTCTCATCTGAAATCTTGCTCCCTGCACTACAGCTGTGGATGCAGCCATGTGCCCCAGGAGCTGCAAAAGTGCCTTGCTGGTCGAGAGACCTGCAGAGTGAAGGAGGAGGCCAGAGCCACCAAGTTCCTTACCCTTTCTAAGGAAGAAAAGCTCTGGCCAGATTTGTGTCAATTCTGCACCTATGAAGGTGAGTACCTGAACTGGTTCCAGAACCGACTTTGGTAGATTTAGCAGGAAGCCCAGGGAGGAGAGAAGCTGCTGGGTGACTTGCAGGTGAGATTTTACCTGTTCTGGGGACTGGCCTACAATGAGCCAGTCGTCCAGATAGGGAAAAACAGCAATCCTTTGCCTCCTTAAGTGAGCCACTGCTACTGCCAGACATTTTGTGAATACCCTTGGGGCAGAGGTAAGAGCAAGGGCATTGCTCTGAACTGGTAGTGACCTGAGGGCAGTTTGAATCTGAGGTACTTTCGGTGGGAGCTTCTGATTAGGACGTGAAAATAGGCATCCTTGAGGTCCAGGGAAGCTAGCCAGTCCCCTGGCCTTAGAGAGGGTAAAATCATTGCCAGAGTTACCATTCTGAACTTTGGTTTCAAAAGATGCTTGTTCAGATATCTGAGGTCTAAAATGGGCCGCCATTCTCCTGTCTTTTTTTGGGGTAAGGAAGTATCTGGAGTACAGACCCTTGCCCTGGTGTAGGGGAGGAACCCTTTCTACCGCTCTGAGAGCTAACAGGGTTGAGACCTCTGCTTCTAGAGTAAAGGTCTCTAAAGAGCTTGCAGGTGGAAAAGACCTGATTCTCATCTTTGGGAACTTTTTGAAGCTGAGAACCAGACCCTGGCTTACTACTTCCAGAACCCACTTGTCTGAAGTTAAAGACACCCAGTTCTGACTGAAGTAAGCCAACCTGCCCCCTACTGGTAAAGGAGAATCGGCCCTGGGCACCCCATCAGGGTGCCTGCTTGGCAGGTGCTTTAGGCTGAGGGGTGGGGGCAGGCCTGCCCACGCCCCGTCTGCCTCTGCCTCTGAAGAACCCCCTCTGAGCATAAGCAGAGGAGGCCTGGGTTTGGTAAAAAGGCCTGTGGAAAGGCCTACCCCTACCCCTGGGGGGTGTGCCTCTGAGGAGTGGCTTGCCGCTCCTTGGCTTGGGCACTTTTATAGGTAGTCCTATATTCATCCATCTTCTTCATATAATTCTCTGTCTGCTCCCCAAACAGAGAATTTCCCACCACAGGAAAATCCATAGCCTTAGTCTGGGTATCCTGTGACAAGCTAGTACACCTGAGCCAGGCCAACCCAAAAGCTACGGATGTGGCCATGACTCTAGAGGAAACATCATTAAAATCCACAGCAGCATGAAACTGCACCTTAGAAGCCTCAATGCCATCGGCAGCCACCTGCTCCAGCTCACTAGCAAGCTGGCCAGGGGCTTGTTTGGCTAAAGTCATAACAGTATCCCATCTAGATTTCTGATACCTTGCTACATAAGCCATATAATTTGCTTACCTGAGTCCCAAGGACGCTGCCATGTACTGTTTTGCCATGGCATCAATCTTCCTGGAATCCTTGTCAGGAGGATGTGAAGCCAGGGAATATTAGCTTTATCACAGGCTGCAGCCTGAACTATCCCAACATGACTGCATTGCTGAGAAAGGAATTCTGTATCAGGACCTGACAGTGTACCTCCTGTCCATCTTTTATCTACAGGAGGCACAGAATTAGGAGTTTTAAGATTTTTATTGTTTGTTTCCTAAATGACTTATGCAAAGAATAGACAATCTCCTAGACTCTGGTATATCCATCATTTCTACAAAATCAGGCTCCTCTTGCTCATCCACAGCTTCCTCCAAAGGAAGCTGGAGGTTTCAACAACTTTTGTAAAACATAAAATGAGAGGGGACTCAGAAAGCATAGGGAGATTCTAAAGGTCTGTCTGGGGAGATGTCCGGTTCAATGGGCACACAGACCCTCCAAGTCACATTCATACTGTTCATAATCATCCTCCCCTCCTCTGGTTCATAAAACTCCTCAACATCATATTCTGAACCGATGGAACCGACCGAACCAACCTTTACCAGATAGTGGCAGTTCGGACGGAACCGAGAAAGTGACTGGACAATCTGACTAGCTCTTGCTATCTCTGCAGCAGTTGGAGTAAGAATTTTTGGGCTCCAAACCTGCTGACTTTCTTATTCTCTTTACTGGAACTGGTTCATCCGAGCCAGCTTTTAGCTTGCCGAGGAAGTCTCGCCCTGGTCAGAGGGTTTCCTCCAGTTCGGGTTGGCACCGAACCGGGCTGGCCATCCGGGTCAGCGGACTTTTTGGCCTCTCGCTCCCTGAGCCTCCCAATCTCTTTTCCAGGGTGGCTGCAGGGAAATTCTTACAAAGCTGGCAGTCTGACTGGAGGTGGTCAAACCCCAGACAATAAACACATGTGGTGTGTGGGTCAGCCTTGGCAAAGACTTCCCCACAGACATCACAGTGTTGAAACCCAGTGGGCCCGGTTTTTCCTTTTGGGTTTCTCAGACATAATGCCAGCCTAACCAGAAAAACTTGCCCTTTAAGCGGCAGTGCCAGGCAAGACACACCTTTCGGTTCCTAACCGTGTCACGGTATTGGAAAAACCGTAATGAAATCCATTTTTTTTAGAACCGATAAGAACCGGGAACCGCACTCTAAAATATCAAGTTTAAAAACTTTAAGTTTTAACCCAAGCTGATCGGTTCAAAACCGAACTGATAAAACTTACAAGTTCCACACAGAATTAAAATAAGAATTACTTACGATACCACAGACAGAGCTTGAACCGATTGGTTTTACGGTTAAAATAAAACTATTCTCGGTTGAATCGAACCGAGAAAACACTGTTTAAACCGAGAAATGAACCGAGCAGTAGGAGAAATCTCCGGAGCGACTGTTCAGTGAGGCGGAGTAAAGAATCTGACAGTTTAGGTTTGAAACTACACAGACAGAGCTTCTCTTTAGAGCTCGTGCTCTAAGTTCCATTCATGGAATGGAGTTAACTCTTTCACCTCCGGAGCAGTTCTAATGGTGGGACAAACTGCAATTGTCATAATATAGCAAGACTTCATGTTGTTTGAAGCTTGAAAGATAAACTGGTATAGAGTCGTATGAAAAAGGTTACAAATGTTAGTCACACTTGGTTACCTGTGAGAACAAAAGGCTTTTTTAAGTGTTTCAGATATAATATATGCAAATTTGCTAGTATTTGTCATGAAACATTTATGCACCCAAAAATTTCTAACATTAATATTCAAATTAGGGAATTAATCACTTGCGATACACCGTATGTGGTGTATGTGCTCTGGTGTTCTTGTGATCTAATATATGTTGGTAAAACCATCAGGCCACTTAAACTACGTATACAAGAACATGTTCGTTCTATCTTGAATAGTAATAGAAGTACCCCACTGAGTCTTCATTTTTCTGAATTTCATCAATCTGATCTGAGTTCTTTGAAGTTTATGGGTATAGAACATATTTATCCATTATTTATGGGGGGTGATAGATCTAATTTTTTGTTACAAAAAGAAAGTAATTGGATCTATAAGTTAAACTCTGTTAGACCGAATGGATTGAATAACCAATGGGACCTTAGACCTTTTCTTAAATGTGGCTATCGAGCATAAAAATGTTTAATGAATTCATGTGTCTTGATACGTTAGTAAAATTTTGGATGTTTACATTAATGATGTTGCAGTTTGGCTTTTTTCATTTTAGATTTCCATCTTGAACCCGGATTCTACCTATTTGGATTTTCATTTTTTTTTTGTTTGATTAACTTATTTACTAGGGGGTCCCTATATATGTTATAATGAGATTTTATTTACCAAGGGTAGGTTTACTTTGTTATTGTTTGGATAGGTTTGGAGTTATTATTTAAAGCAGCATATTTTCTTTTTTTGTATTAGTGTTGTTTAATTTAGCAGCTTTAGAAAGTTATTTTATTAGTTTTGACTATGACTAATTTAATGGTGCTGCTTTGATTTTGAACTTTAAATGTAACGCTCTTTATCTATTTATTGTATTAAAATGTATTTATATATCTGATTTTTGATTTATTGATATATATATATATATATATATATATATATATTTGTTTTGAAGGGTGAGGGGTTCTTTAAATAATGTCTTCTCCTTAAGTGTTTTCACTCCATGTGCTTTAAATTTAATTGAAAATGTGTTAATTAAATGCTGTATATAAAGGATGTTTGTCAAGACTAACATTACCCCTTGATGAAGACTTGTTAAAGTCAAAGCGCTGGGTACTTAGTCGATGTTTGGGCTACCGCTGTCTGTGATTTCTATTTACACAGTAAAATTTATTTTATATGTAACTTGTGGTGCTGCTTCATTTGTGTTTTGATTTATGTATGGCTGGCCACCTGTTTTGAAGTCCAGCACTGCACCCAATTTGGCTGTGTCACTTGAATTTGTCTTTGAGAGTAAAAATACAATGGGTAGGACAGGTTGTGCATAATTGTTTTTTTTTTCACTTTGTCTTTTTTATTGAAATTTGAGTATATAAGAGAGCACACATCTTATACAATAGAATAATATCCTTCATATAAGGTATAAAATATCACTTAAACACAGCATTTAGGGTAAACATATTAGAGAAACCTTGTATACACATATTGATAATAAAACACAACCCTAGACAGGTTATAAGTGGAAAGCAGAAGGGCTACAATCAATAGGGTATTATAGAATCAGAAATCACAACCATGTATGAAATACATGCTAGGGCAGGCTATGGCAAGGCATTCAGTAAATTGCAAAAACTGATAAATGTGATAATATGAACAGTGTTAAGTAATGGAGAGGTGAAGATAAAAGAAAAATGTGTAAGGAAAGAAGAGAAAAAAAGCAAGGAAGAAGGAAAGGAGAGAGGGAAAAAACAGAGAAGGAGGGAAAGTGCATAATTGTTTTTCATCACCAGAAAGGGGGCATGCTATTTTAATTCATAAGGGAATTCCTTTTATTAAGAAACAGCATGTGAAAGACTTAGAAGCCAGAATACAAATTCTATCAGGATCCTAGTATGGCAGAAATATTGCGCTCTGCAATGTTTACACTCCAAATAGTGAAAGAGGTGTATTATTTCAGGAGTTATTAGCCATTATTTTGCCCCTTAAAGATTATGAAATAATTGGGGCTTTAACAGTGTCCTGGACCCTTTACTAGCTACAGCTTCCACAAACCAAATAAAACTAATTAAATATCATAATTACTTACAGGAACTAGTATCAGATTTGGGTTTGCTGAATGTTTGGCGGCTGGTTAATCCCAATGGCAAAGATTGTTCTTTCTTTTCAGCAAGACACAATATCTGTAGCAGAATAGATGATCTTTTTCTGCCACTTTCAGTTTGTAATTCAGTTACAAACTCTAAATATGATTTCATTATTATCTCTGATCATGGGCTACTTAAAACAACATGTGTATTGGAAGGTACACCACAGAAACAGTTCTGGTGGCACTTTAACACTTCCCTGGTACAGGACCCAGAATGTAAAGAATGGCTGTCTAAAGAGACAGCAATGTATTTTGATCTTAATTATAATAAAGAAACCTTCTACCAAACACTTTGGGGTGCATATATAATTTTTATTCAAGGAGGTATAATTAGATATGCATCCATTAGGAAGAAGAAAAACAGGCAAAAAAGACATGGAACATAAAGAAAAACTTATTAAGCAGATAGAAGATAAGCTAAAACAGAACCCAACTAAAAATCAAGACCTAATATATCAAGTAATACAACTTAAATTTGAAGTTAATAAATTATACTCTAGTAGAGCGGAGTTTACCCTTTTCCACACAAAACAACAGTACTGGGAATCTGGGGAAACCCAAGGGAAACTTTTAGCATATCAATTAAAAAAACAACAAAGTCAGAATATGATACCTAAAATTCGGATGAAAAACAATATTATTACCCATAACATTAAAGACATAAACTCCTGCTTTCAGGATTATTATGAAATCCATTTGTAGAAACGAAAGGAAGAGTGTGACTCTCATTGGGATTTGAACCCAGGACCTCAGCAATCTGTGCTTGAACTGTTAACCAACTGAGCTATGAGAGTTTAGCCTATTAAGGCCCCTGAGTTTCCCCATGTGAATCACACATACATTCCTTTCTGGTGTTGCTATGAGCAACCAGGAAGTCTTTTTACATACTCAGATAACTCCTCCTCAATCTCTTCTGAGTGCAGTATATACCACTGTGATTATTATGAAAAATTATATAAGCCTTTTAGCCCAGATGCAGCATTAGACATAAATAAATTCTTGGAATTGGCAAGGCTACCCATATTATCTGAATTGGAGAGAGAGGCATTAGACAAACCCATTTTAAACTAAAAATTTCACAGGTGATTCAAGCATCAAGTTCACAACAAACTCCAGGTCCTGATAGATTCTCTGGTGAGTTCTATGAATCTAATTATCATAGATCTAGAGAAACTATTTGAAGAATGCTTACGCCAGGAACAGATGCCAGGTACCCTGAATGATGCATATATATGTTTAATTGCTAAGAAAGATAAAGATCTCTTAGACTCAGCAAATTATCACCCTATTTCCCTCTTAAATTTTGATTTTAAGATTTTGACTAAAGTATTAGCAAATAGACTGAAAAATATTATACAATCACTAATTAGTAAAGAACAAGTAGGATTTGTTAGCGTCCATCAGGCTTCAGATAATCTTAGAATACTTATTTCAGTAATTTGATCAGCTAAAAATAGTACATCGCCTTCAGTGGCCCTTTTCTTAGATATTGGAAAGGCCTTTGGCTCTCTTGACTGGCTATATTTACGAAAGGTACTGGAAAGCTCTAATTTTGGTCCCACCTTCAATAGTTGGGTTTCAACTATATACTCGACTCCTGAAGTGGCCATTATTTCTAATGGGTTAATTTCAAAGTCTTTTCAGTTCTATAGGGGCACCCGTCAAGGTTGTCCGTTCTCCCCTTTATTTAAATGTTTGAACCTCTTTTGAGACATATAAATCTCTCAACCTGAATTCAAGGGATTCCATCAGGAAAGATAGAAAATAAATCTTTTGCCTTTGCAGACAACCTGCTAGTGACTCTCGCTAACCCAAATAAATTATTGAAAGCTTTAAATTCCCTCTTAGACAGGTTAGCCTCATTATCTGGGTTATGTGTGAACTGGGGATAATCTAAAGGAATTATCCTTCAGGAAGCTGGTCAGAAGAATAACCCTCTAGACAATCAATTTGATTTCTTCTGGGCTGATAAGGGAATTCAATATTTGGCAATGCAGATATTTAATTCAATCCCACAAATAATGCAGGTCAACCTAACTAAACTGCTAGAGAATATACAAGCAGATCTTGGGAAATGGTCCAAACTATCCCTCTCTTTATGGGGCAAGATCAACTTGATTAAAATGATTATTCCACCAAAAATATTTTATGTTTTCAATAACATACCTACAAAACTACATCTAGACTGGTGCAAGAAAATAGATCAAATTTTCTATGTTTATATGGGATAATAAGCCCCATAGATTGAATATCTCTAAATTAAGAGCACCAGAGCAAGTAAGTGGTTTTAATTATCCCTGGTGGCAAAGATATTGCTGGACTTTTCTATTAAAGAAATCAGCACTCTGGTTTTCTAAGGATGACACAGAATATATGCCATTATGGTTTTTCATGGAACAAGAAAGAGTTAAACTTAATAAACTGGCAGACTTCTTATTTAGACCTATTTCAGTGGCTCTTAGATCCCACCCCACTCTGTCAACCATCAAGCGGCTCTTTAAATCTCTCGAGGAAACACTACAGTTAGGTAGGATTCCTTTGGAGGTAACTCTATTGTGGAAAATCCTAGAATTTTATTCTAATGGATCACAATTTAAAAACTTTGAGTGGAAAAGAGTGGGAATATCTCAGATCGGAGAGCTACTAGATCAGAAACAGGAATATTTCTTTCCTTTAAAGAATTACGAGAACAATTCTACATATCCAGACTTTGTTTTTGGTTATATTTATAATTGAGAGAGAAAATAAATGAAGTCATAGCCAAACCAATTCCTTCTTTCTGAAAGACTGTAAATGGCATCAGATTTTGAAAATGGCAGTAATGAGGAGAGGATCTAGCATATTATATACATTTTTATCTGATCTCTATGTAAAGGAAGGGATAAAAGCAACTGAACAAAAGAGTAAACAGGGAGGAGAGGAGGCACTGTGGGTCACCTTGGAGACTGGAAAGGGCACCACAATCCGCACAGGGGTTGTGTACAGACCCCCAAGTCAGGGGGAAGGAATGGACAAGGATATGATAGAAGGCATTCTTAGAATGGCAGAGAAAGGGGAGATACTGTTGATGGGAGACCTGAATATGCCAGATGTTAACTGGAACATTTGCTGCAGCCACATCCAAAAGCAAGGCCATTCTTGATGCCCTACAGGTGGCAGGCATTAGACAGCTAGTTTCAGAACCTACTGTTAGGGAGCAATCTTAGACCTCATACTCTCAAACGGGGGCAGTGAGAGGATCTCAGATCTAGAAGTGGGTTGCCATCTGGGGACAAGTGACCATCAAACAGTGTAGTTTACGTTAAACTCAGCTACAGAGTCAAGCCATACAAAAGTGAGGGTACTGGACTTTAGGAGGGCTGACTTTGGCAAGATGGGAGAGTGCCTCAGAAAAGCACTAGCAAACAGGCTAGAAGAAGGTGTGGAGCAACAATGGGGAATTATCAAACTGCCATCACAGAGGCAACAAGCCTTGTGTGAAGCAAATAAACAAATCAAAATGAAAGAAAAAGCCACTATGGTTCTCAAAAGAGGTGGCTGTGAAAGTCAGGAAGAAAAGATAGCATTCCGAAGTATAAGGAAACACAGAAGGAGCAGGACAGAGAGCTGTACCAGTTAAGGCAGAAGGAAGCAGGGAGGGAAGTCAGAATAGCAAAGGCCCAAACTGAGGAAAAGATAGCCAACTCAGTTAAGAAGGGATAAAACCTTTATAGGTACATCAGCGCGTAGAAAGACAAAAGGAGGATAGTGAGGCTGAATAGAATGAACAGTGGGTGGGCAGAGGGACAGTGAAAAAGCAGGAATACTGAACGAATATTTTGCTCAGTATTCACAAAGAGGAGGAGAAGTGCCTCATCCAATTAACGAAGCACTCTTGATAGGGGGTCGATCTCAGTCCTTTCACAGAACAAAGGGTTCTGCAAGAACTCCTAAAACTGAAGGTGGACAAAGCAATGGGTCCTGATGGAATTCACCCAGAATTCTAAAAAGAATTAGGGAGGAACTAGTGAAACCACTGGCTACTCTTTTAATAAATCATGGGAGGATGGTGTGGTACCCGAGGACTGGAGGAAGGTGGATGTGATTCCCTTCACAAAACTGGGACCAAGACAGAGGAGAAAACTACAGACCTGTCAGTCTGACCTCTGTGGTAGGGAAAGTGATGGAGTCACTTCTGAAGGAAAGAATAGTTGAGTACCTAGAGGCCAGTGGAGCACAGGACCCAAGGCAGCATGGGTTCACAGTGGGAAGGTCATGTCAGACGAATCTAATAGATTTCTTTGACTGGGTGACCAAAGTAGTAGACCAGGAGGGCTGTGGACATGGCCTACCTAGACTTTAGCAAGGCATTTGACACAGTCCCACACAAAAGATTAATAGTTAAATTAACCAGCCTGGGAGTGGGACCCAGGTGGAAGCCTGGGTAAAACATTGGCTGGACAACAGGACACAGAAGGTAATTGTAAATGGAGTCCACTCTGAAGAAAGGGGGTTACTAGTGGGGTACCGCAGGGTTCAGTATTGGGTCCAGTCCTTTTTAATGTCTTCATCAGTGACATTGCAGAGGGACTGGAAGGAAAAGTATGCCTTTTGCAGATGACACAAAGATCTGCAACAGGGTTGATACACAAGAAGGCATGGAAAGGATGAAAGGGACTTGGCAAGGTTGGAGGAATGGTCAGAAGTATGGCAGCTAGGATTCAATGCAAAGAAGTGCAAAATAATGCACCTGGGAAACAAGAACCCAGGGGAAGAATACACAATGGGTGGGGAGGTAGTAACAACAACAAAAAAGGAAAGGGACCTGGGGGTAATCATATCAGACGACCTTAAGGTTAGCAAGCAATGTGAGAAGGCAGTAGGGAGGGCTGGGGGTATACTGGGATGTATAGGGAGAGGCATCATCAGCAGAAAACAGGAAATTGTTATCCCTCTGTACAGACAGTTGGTGAGACCCCATCTGGAGTACTGCATCCAGTTCTGGAGACCCCATCTCCGCAAGGACATAGACAGAATAGAGGCAGTTCGGAGGAGGGCAACTAAAATGGTGCAGGGTCTGCAAGAGAAGCCGTATGAGGAGAGACTAAAGACTTAACATGTATACCCTTGAGGAAAGAAGGGAGAGGGGGGACATGATAGAAACTTTTAAGTACCTCAGTGGAATCAACAAAGTCCAAGAGGGTAGCATCTTTCAGAAAAAGAGACTTGCAAGAACAAGGGGACACAATTTAAAGATAGGAGGGTGATTCAGGGGCAATGTGAGGAATTATTATTTCACAGAGAGGGTAGTGGATGCATGGAACAGCCTTCCTGAGGAGGTTGTGGGATCTAAAACTGTGGGAGAATTCAAGAATGCATGGGACAGACATAAGGCAATTCTTGTGGGGGGTAGGAAGAAATAGGCTGTTGGTTAACTAGGATCTACGGCCTATCCTGTAGGTAGGGAAATGGGCAGGCTAGATGGGCCTAGCGGTCCTTATCTGCCGTCAAAGTCTATGTTTCTATGTTTCTATTGTGACAGTAATATTACTTATTCAGCTAAAGTTGCTTGGGAACAGGATTGGAACATACCTCTCAAGTGTCCCTGATTTTGCCCCAGAATTTTACTCTGTCCTTCCTAAAATTTGTGTTTTTGTGGCTAAACAGTAGGGACTGTAAGCAAAAAACAAAGTCAAGCATTAAAGTTTCAGACTTGTTCTTCTTTAGAAAACGCATTTTGCCAGAAGCCCCATATTCTAGCAGCTTTCTGGGTGGATAGCTCTAATTTTGAAGGTGTGTCCCTGATTTTGTTCCTTTGTCCCTGATTTTTTTAAGCCTTGTCCCTGATTTATGAGGCAGGAGGTTGAGAGGTATGGATTGGAATGTGCATATGTCTGATCTGAATTGGGTAGCCATGTGGAAAAATGCTTACAAATGCAGTAGAGAAATTAATGGGAGGCTAAATCAATTGAAGATACATCACAGATAGCATTATTCCCCACAGAGATTAAATAAAATATTTAAATCCAAGCATTTAGGCTGTTGGAAATGTGGAACCCCTTCTGCATCCTTAGGTCATTTGTTTTGGTTTTGTCCCAGGGTGTTGCTAAGATGGAGGCAAATACATTCATTATGTCAGATGATCATGAAGATTAGTATACCCTTTTCTCCACTCGATTACATATTGGGGGATAATTCTCAACTATCTTTTCTGCACAGATCATCCCAACTATGGATATTAAATATGACCTTAGCTTATAAAATATTGCTGCTTCAAAATTAGAAGGTTCATAGAATTCATGTTCTGAGAGAACTCCTGGATTTGATAGGGAACATCGCTAACAATGAGCATATTACCCATTTAGTTCTGAATAAATTAGACAAGCTCAATGACATTTGGAAACCTTTTTTAACCTTACAAGTGCATAAAACGTGTTTTAACTATTCAATGACATTGATTTTTTTGTGCGTAAACAATAGGTGGGATATTCAGACTGCGCCAGGTAGGCGCAAGACTGGGCGCAGTGCAACTGGGCTGTGCCAGGGCAGGAACCAGGCGATATTCAGCCGTTATGCGCCATGGCTCAGCACCATTGAATATGGTACTGCGGGTAACGTTACAGCACATGGTGTAGTGGCACCGCGCTTAGCATATTGCTGCGAGAGGAGCAGGGGATGCGCCATCGCGAAGTGCGGTTGCGCTTAGGCCATCAACTGCAATATTTAGCACTGGGCATGCAATAGGGCCATTGTGCATGAAGGCACGAATGGGGCCATTTACATGCCATTATGGCCCATTTGCGGCTGGGGGCCCCAATCCCTAGTGGCTTGTGCCTGGCCTGCCAGGCTGCAGCCATCGGGGACCGATGTCCCCCTGCCCCTTGGTGGGCTCTGCACCCGTTCGCCCAATCGCGGGCATGTGTACAATTAAACCCTGGTGGTCCAGTGGACCAATCCCCATCGCCCAATTGTGGGCATAAGTAAAGGGACTCCCTGGTGGTCCAGTGGAAGGTCCTCCATTGCCCGATCATGGGCATAAGTGTAAATAACATCCCTGGTGGTCCAGTGGAAGGTCCCCCGTCACCCGATAGTGGGCATAAGTGTACATAAAATCCCTGGTGGTCCAGTGGACCAATCCCCATTGCCCAATCATGGGCTTAGGTTAAACCTCCCTGGTGGTCCAGTGGACTCACCCCCAATCGCCCGATCACAGGCTTAAGTGAAATCTCCCTGGTGGTCCAGTGGAAATGCCTCCCAGCACCCGATCATGAGCAGAATGATGCAAGGATACCCTGGTGGTCCAGTGGTACCCCCTCCCCACTCGCCAGATGAGGCCCCCGCCACCCTGCTCCCCCCCCCAGTCAGCGGCAGGTGGCAGCTCTCTGCCCTCAAGCCACCCACTCGGGCCTGTGTAGTACAGTATGGGCTGCACACCCATTGGCCCATGCAGTGGACCAATAGGTGTACAGCCCTACTGTACGCTGTCAGTTGGTGGGTGGCTGGGTGGCTTGAGGGCAGGGAGCTGCTGCCACTGACTGGGGAGCAGGGTAGTGAGGGCCTTAGCGGGTGGGTGGGAGGGGCTACCACAGGACCACCATGGTATCCTTGGATCATTCCACCTGTGATTGGGCACTGGAGGGCATTTCCACTGGACCAGAAGGGAGATTTCACTTAAGCCCGCGATCGGGCAATGGAGAGTGGTCCACTGGACCACCAGGGAATTCCTTTACTGATGCCCACAATCAGGCAATTGGGCAGGGGAGGCACAATGCTCCCTGGGCAGGGGGCTTGGGGTCAGTGTTTTGGGAGGTCAGGTGGCCACCCACAGCAGGCAGCTGCTGTGTTGCGCCCAGCAATACAGCAGCCCACCTGTGGGTGTCCCTGACTATTCTCTGTTTGTACGGGCACAACTCTTTCCCTGGGTGGCACATGGTGGGGTTGTGCCTGCATGTCGCTGCACATCCAGACTGAATAACCAGGATGTGCTGCGCCGCCATCTCGCACTGCACCACATACATTATCGATGCACCCAGCGCATCGGGAGTTGCGCATACAACTTGCCCCCTTTGAATATCGTGCCGGGGCGCATTGGTGGGTTGTGCATGGCGCAACCCTGTTGCACCATGCGCAGCCCTTTTGAATATCCCACCCACTGTGTTGCTGATATGAAGTTTTATTATTTATGTTACCTGTATACATAGATAGATGTTTTGAATATATTGGTGTTAGATAATTCATATATTTTTGTATATGTCAATATACTCATTTTGAAATCAATAAAAACTTTGAAATGGAAAAAACAAGACTACAACATTGACTTCATTATGCAAGTACAGAGTAGGAGAATACAGTAGTGGACTACAGAAATTGGGAAATTGATAAGGGGGATTGCAGGGTGAGAGAGTTGAGGAAGCTGGGGGATTGCCCTTGATAAATGAATCCCAGTTTCCTCTTGTGCCGAGAATCAGTATGATGATTGCAGACAAGATTTAGATAAGATTTACTATTAAATCTTGTCTGCCATTTTTAAGGCTGCCTGACATAGTCAGGACAGACTTATTGGAATTACTATCAAGGAGTACATGGAATCTGGAAGAGGCATTTTACCCATGTTACTTCAGCCGGTTATTTTGTGAGGACTACTTTCATGCCACATCACAATAATTGTGGTAGTAAGCAACAACAACAGTCACCCTTACCCACTTCTACCTGTCTCTAGACCACAAACCATACGCAATGAAAAAAAAGCAATCAATTTCAATTTTGTAACTGGACCAACTGACCAAGTAAAGAGGCTGTTGTGCCACGCAAAATATGCTCAAGAGTTCCGGCTGAGCAGCACTGTCAAGTCTGGCTGTCTGCTGAGCTTTGTGAGTCAGGCTGATCAACAAAGCTGTGCTTGGTGCAAAAAACAGGCAGTGATCGGCACGATTTCTCCTCTGCCCCTCCCACTTGGTGGGTGGGTTGGGGGGATACTGAATCATCTCTAACTGAACCAAGCCACGACTGGCAACTTTGCCTCTGATCTCCCTTGGTAGAGAGGGGATACTGAACCAAGCCACAATTGGTGATGTCATCTCCGACCACCCTCAAGGGGGAATAGTGACCCAAGCCACAGTCGGTGGTGTCATTGCAGTGGACTGCAAAGAAGTGGCTCCAGCTAGCTGTGACTGGGCCATTGTCCTGCTAAGTGCCATGTTTGCAGGTAAAAGGGAGCAGCATTTCCTCAACAGCTGTTTTTTTTTTTTCATAAACACTTTGGTGAACACAAGAATTAATCTGGAAGTGGAATGCATCCAGAACTGGAACAAACTCCAGCTGGATTTCACCCTAACTCTACACAACAGCTGCCCACAGCCACTAAGTGCCAACACAACCTGCCAAAATGCCTACCAACCTGCTGGAATTTCCACTTTCTGGCGGGTCAGGATGGGTGTTCTGGCAAGTGAGTGAGTGTTTCAAGCAAGTCAGGGTGGGCAATTTGGAGGACTGGGTTGTGGCTCCTGTTTGCATGTGAAAGTGTACTCGCAGCTATGAATAAACCTTAACTCTAAAGACTATCCAGGGCTAATTTACAATGACAAGAGGTTCATGCTTTATTTGTCCACTCTAAAAGGTATTGTTTTGGGTCCTTTGTCAATTAAATGTCTGTGGTGTTTCTTGTCTGTAAAGTATCAATTTTTCCTCAGCTTGTTTTTCCTCTAAAAGCAGGAAGACTCCATTTCTAAGCTCTTTACCGCTAGTGTAGCATGCTTAGATTTGTAAATGACTGTACCCAGCAAAATTGGTCAAATGGTATTATAAGAATTGTGGTGGGTGTTACGTAGACAGCCAGCTCTGAGTGCTCCAGTGCTGTATTAATTTTTGTTATTACATAAAAAAAAATGTGAAGGGAAGGTCAGTTTAAGGAAAAGGCTGTCTTACTGGAACTGACACATCAAGACCCCCAGGGATAAGTTCAAAGGACAGGAGGTATTTTAAACTGCAGAGATCTGGGGTGCAATTACCTTGTCAATTTGCTTTCATCCCAGGAAATAAGATTAGCCATTCATAATGCCCTCAGAGAGATCCTTTGACTTGCATAGTTACCAGGAAGGACTTGTGGGGAGGGGCGTCGGAGAGAGGCCAGAATGGACATTGAAAAGGTTTGATGTCTGAGCCAGGAAGGATCCAGATGGATTTGGAAGGTCCAAAATACATTCCCGGGGAACCCTTGAATTACATCAGAAAGATCTGAGGTGTAGATTCCAAGGTCCAGATGGATTAAAGAGGCCAATACACTTCTGCTCTGAATACAGTGACTTAGATCAAATAAACCTTTGAGATGTATGTGTAGCAGAGCACAAACCAATTCTGACCAGTTAACCTGTGGAGAGGAAAGTCGGTGAGGTCATCTCATATGTTTTTTTAAATATTTTATTTGGAGACCCTGTATTGTAAAATACAGAGTTTGATACACCAAGGCGGGGTTAGTGACCTCATGAGAAGGCTGGCTCAGAAGTGTGTTTAAGTGCTGAAAGAACCTGACAGAGAGGCACAAGAAAATATTTCTGACTGAGAGAAGGGAGATCCTCAAAGCACTGAAAGAAAGTAGGCATTAGATTATACCAGTCTGAAGTTATAAATTGTTGGAACTGTACTTTTTTACCTGTTTATTTCAAGGCTGTATGTGTTGGGATATATATTTGTTTAGTAATTATTGTTCTGTTTCAATATTTTTAAAGTAGATATTTTTTTACAAATGAAACTGCATGGAGTGCCTTGACATTTCTTTTTATTTTAAGTGGAGCTTTTAAAGGTTATAAGTAACACTGAGTATGGGCTTATTGTATACTAAACTGGGAAATGGATAGAGTTCTCTAAAGTCTTGCATAGAGTTCTAAGGGTTCATTTGAAAGACCTGGTTGGGTGCCCGTAGGCAAAGATATCTGGCCCCCCGAAGACAGAATTATCTGAGTCTGATAATCGGGTACACTAACAAGAGGTTATCAGTTTGAGTCCCTCCAGAGCTTGAGACTAAGGTGACTTGAACCCACAAAACAGACAAGAGGGTTACCTTGTCTGTTACACTGTACACAAATCATACGCTCAGTGGTTGGCACTTTGGGAGTAGAGGGCTGACCGGCTGAGTGACAGTGGGAAAGCTTGGAGAAAAGCTTGCTGGTACTGTAACTATTTTTTATTTTGGGGTTGGGGGTGTAAGTATCTCAAAGAAGAATCTGCTCCAGAGGAAAATGTTAACATTATGGGGTGTGAGTGAAGACCGGTATGAACAAGAACACCCATAAAGGGACTTGGTGAAAAACAGAATCAATCTGGAAACGGAATGCATCCGGAACCAGGATGAGCTCCAGCTGGATTGCAACCAGACTCAACGGAATGGCTGCCCACAGTGACTAAAATGCCAACACAACCCAGAAAAATGCCTATAATCTAGTGGAATTCACACATTCTGGAGAGTCATGGTGGACATTCTGGAAGATCGTGGTGGCTGTTCCCTCAGGTCGTGCAATCAATCATTCTGGTGGACGTTTCAACAGGTTGGGGCGTGTCCTGTGAGTCAGTGTGGTTATTTAGGCACATCAGGTTGGAATTCTGGTGGGTAGTGGCTGTAGCTCTGCATGGTCTGTGGGCATTTCAGCAGGTAAATTAATATATTTATTTTAAACAATTTGGGGGGGGGGGCTGCCCAGATGGCACAGTGGCAAGACATTGCATTGCTTTAAGCACAGCTGAGTTTCGGGAGTGAACTTCGGAGAGGCAGGCCAGTCCTAGACAACTGTTGCCCGGTGAATTGGTGCTACATCTCAGCTGGGGATGGCTGGTGGCAGGTTCCACCACCACAGCAAAAGCTGCAGCACTCCTGGGGAGGAGGGGAGCGGGAGAAACAACATGGGAGAAAACTCGGCTGCCATCTGTATGACGGCCAGGAACCCTGGGCCTAATCAAGGTATGTCACTTTGGAAAACTGACAGCTGGCCAGAAAATAAATTAAATGTGGAAAAAAGTAAATGGGACGATACATAGCCTGTCGAGTCGATGCTTATTCACAATGACATTACAAATACTTGTCATAAATACAGCAACGTCTATCACCTGCCCTCCCCCCACCGTGTAGGGAAAGCAAACAACAAGGTGGCGCTCCGCCTCGATCTCTGGACCCCCTCATATTACTACACTGTGCTAGCTAAGCTGAAAATCTAACATAGAAATAAATTCTGTTGATTTACAGACTCCAAAGTGCACAATTTTCCTCTTTAGCTGCAAACTGAAGTCACGAGGTGATAGCAGCAGAGGCTTCTGATGGGGAAGCTTGAACTTGGGACATTTGGTATGTTTATTTACTGCTGGAGGTAATGTTCCACGTTCTCTTGTTTACTATTTCCACGTACTGTAACATTTTGTTCCTTTGCTAGTATCTCAGCAACCATTGCTTTTACAGAACACAAGGTTGCCATGGCTTGTATAAACATTTTATCAATTTGCTAGTAAAAGACATGTCCATGGATGTGTACTCAGATATCATCAAACTTCAGATTTCTACTGCATTTTTAATGCTATTGATAGCAAGCATGCATACAAAGGACCTTTTAGTGTATCCAAAAGTGTGATTGTTTTATGTAACATGATCACTTTAACTGCATTTCTTTTGCTCATCTCTCTTATGTAATAAAAATAAAAAAAAAACACTCCCTCAGTCTGTTTACCACATACTGATCCTGCTCTAATCAGCCCTTTCCCATGTCAGCATTTCCTCTCAAGCCACACAGCAATCCCACTAGTAGTGCTGCTCAGACAGTATCCTAGAAACTAGGATACCAACAGATACCTCCCATTTGGCCAGACAGTTGCTGTGGTAGGATAGCAGTGCTATTGACCATGGATCCTACCCTCTGTGATCCAGTGCATGGATCCTACAAACACTGTGGATCCTGTGGATCCTATCAACAGATCCAGTTCAGATCCTATCTGACCTAGGATCCATCGCTGTCTGACCCCGGATTCTAACTATCTTATCTAGGATCCCTGGATTTGACCTAGGCTCCCTGGATCCTAACTAGGATCCATCGCTATCTGACCCTGGATCCTAACTATCTGACCTAGGATCCCTGGATCCTAACTAGGATCCATCGCTATCTGACCTCAGATCCTAATTATCTAACCTAGGATCCCTGGATCTCACCTAGGATCCCTGGGTCCTAAATAGGATCCATCGTTATCTGACCTCAGATCCTAATTATCTAACCTAGGATCCCTGGATCTCACCTAGGATCCTTCGCTATCTGACCTCAGATCCTAATTATCTGACCTAGGATCCCTGGATCTGACCTAGGATCCATCGCTGTCTGATCCAGGATCCTAACTATCTTATCTAGGATCCCTGGATTTGACCTAGGATCCCTGGATCCTAACTAGGATCCATCGCTATCCAATTATGGAAATGCTAGCCTGAATAGGTGGAATTTCAGTGTGGCTTTGAAGTGCTCCACATCATATACACCAACATTAAATGTAAAAATATCACGCGCCCGCTCCGCCCGCTCCAGAGGAAAAAGACAACAAGACTGTAAGTAAAATTCAAAACTCTTGCCTCTACTCGAAAGAATTATCCTTATAATAGCAATAACAACCTGACAGTCAGTGTCAGTGACTCAGCAGGTTGCACACTCATCTCTGAGGCCAGGAGATCAGAAGGCTGTGAGATCTGACCCCATACCAGGCACTTGGGTTAAAGAGACTGCCAAGATATGCCAGTTCACCATAGCCATCGGTGCCTTGCCACCAGAGGATCAAAATAAAGTGAAGATGTCCTAAACGTTTTAAGTAGTTAAATGGATCCATCGCTCGTAAAATGTAAAAACCGGGTCCCAAGGACTTCCTGGTTGTTTGTTACCATCCCAGCTCCATCTCCGCACTCACTAGCGTGCTAATGAGATACCAGTGAGAACACAGGGGCACGCTCCATTATATGCAATGGGCAGCAGCTTTTCTATCGATTTTAAATGATACAGTGGTCACTTGGCAGTGAAACGTGGGCACCGGTCAACTAACAAGGCCCTTGTTAGTTGACTGGTGCCAACGTTTCTTTGGAGCCATCCAGATGCCATAGATGTGAGACTAGTGTCTGCTGTGGTTAAAACAGACTTTTCTTTCTGAAAAACAACACAACATACACAAAAGCAGAGTGCACTACTTAAAACAACAAATAATCTGTCTCAAAAACTTTATAAATGCAAAACATGATAATAATAATGGATCCAGACAGCCACACACACCAAAGTAACTGTGGAGCACTTAATTATCTGGACCCATTAAAATTCTGTTTTTTATTCATAAAACGTTCTGAGCCACAGTGTCTCCTTTTTTGATTAGTGTACCCTGCTTTGTGTGTGTGTGTGTGTGGGGGGGGGGGTTGCTGTTTTTCTCATTTCTGAATCAGCAACACACTAGCAGATACATTACATGCCTCCACTTTGCTTGGTTATTTTACCACATTTCAGATGACGTAATGTCACACCACCAGGACTACCCCCTGAGCTGGCAATCAACCATGACTCCAGGCTGGTGTCGACGGCAGCAGTACTGAATGAGAGTGCTGACAAACAACAAAGTTGCATCCAGTGGTGATCTCTGCCCTTCCCCCTTCTTGCTGACCAAAAACAATTTTAATTTTGTAACTGGACCGACCGAGTAAAGAGGCAGCTGAGCCAATATGCCATTATAGGGGTGACGTCTTTTGGTCGCCAGCATTTGAGTGCCGTCATGAGAGCACCTGTAATGTAGGCTACCAGGATGGTGGAGCACTGAATTGTAGGGTGACCTGTGGTAGTGCAGAGTGTTTCTGCGACAGCTGGAGGCACTTCTAGGGAGGCAGGTGATCATGTTTTTGCACACTCGGCAGGTGATGTTAATTGCCCGTTTGGATATGTGCAGTCAGAGTGTCCGTGTGTGTATTGGGGAGGTAGTGTGCACTGTGCTCTGAAGTGTGCTGCTGTGCTCTGAAGTGTGCTGCGGGAATGTCAGAAACTGTGAGAGGCAACTGGTTGCTGGCCTTTCAAGGGTTTGCCTACCAGAAGCAAATCAACAAAACAAAATGAAGGAAAAAAAACACTATGGTTCTCAAAAGAGGTGGCGGGGAAGGTTAAGGAGAAAAAGGTAGCATTCAAGAAGTATAAGGAAACACAGAAGGAGCAGGACAGAGAACTGTACCAGTTAAAGCAGAAAGAACTTGAAGCAGGAAAGGCAGTCAAAATAATAAAGGCCCAAACTGAGGAAAAGATAGTCAACTCAGTTAAGAAGGGGGATAAAACCTTTTATAGGTACATTAGGGAGTGAAGAAAGACCAAGGGAGTGACAGTGAGGCTTAATAAAGGGAAAGGGGGGTGGGCAGAGGGTGACAGTGAAAAAGCAGGGATACTGAATGAATACTTCTGCTCAGTATTCACAAAAAAAGAGGAGGAAGTACCTAAACCAAACAATAGAAGCACTCTGGATGGTGGGGGGAGTCGATAACAGTCCATTCACAGAAGAAAGGGTCCTGAAAGAACTCCTAAAACTGAAGGTGGATAAAGCAATAGGGACTGACTGAATTCACCCCAGAATTCTAAAAGAATTAAGGGGAGAACTAGTGACACCACTGACTACCCTTTTTAACAAATCATGGGAGGATGGGGTGGTACCTGAGGACTGGAGGAGGATGGATGTGATTCCCCTTCACAAAAGTGGGAGCAAGACAGAGGCAGGAAACTACAGACCTGTTAATTTGACCTCAGTGATAGGAAAAATGATGGAATAACTTCTGAAGGAAATAACTGTTGAGTACCTATAGGCCAGTGGGGTACAGGACCCAAGGCAGCATGGATTCACAGCAGGAAGGTCATGTCAGATGAATCTAATCAATTGCTTTGACTTGGTAACCAAAGTAGTAGACCAGGGAGGGACTGTAGACATGGTCTATCTAGAATTTAGCAAGGCATTTGACACAGTCCCACACAAAAGATTAATAAACAAGTTAGCCAGCCTGGGAGTGTGTCCCAGTGTGGTAGCCTGGGTAAAACACTGGCTGGACAACAGGACACAGAGGGTAATAGTAAATGGAGTCCACTCTGAAGAAAGGGGGGTTACTAGTGGGGTACTGCAGGGTTCAGTACTGGAACCAGTCCTCTTTAATGTCTTTATAGGTGACATTGCAGAGGGACTGGAAGGGAAAGTATGCCTCTTTGCAGACGACACAAAGATCTTCAACAGGGTTGATACATAAGGAGGTGTGGAAAGGATGAGAAGGGACTTGGCAAAGTTTGAGGAATGTTCAAATGTATGTCAGCTTAGATTGAATGCAAAGAAGTGCAAAGTAATGCAACTGGGAAACAAAAACCTAGGAGAAGAGTACAGAATGTGGGAGAAGGTACTAACAACAACAAAAATGGAAAGAGACCTGGGGGTAGTCATATCAGATGAACTAAAGGTAGGCAAGCAATGTGAGAAGGCAGTAAGGAGGGCTGGAGGGATACTGGGGTGCACAAGGAGAGGCATCACCAGTAGAATACAGGAAGTTGTTATCCCTCTGTACAGACATTTCATGAGACCCCATCTGGAATACTACATGCAGTTCTGAAGACCCCATTTCTGCAAGGACATAGACAGGATGGAGGCAGTCCAGAGGAAACATAGAAACATAGACTTTGACAGCAGACAAGGACCACTTGGCCCACCTAGTCTGACATTTCCCTACCTAGAGGATAAGCTGCAAATCCTATTTAACCAACAGCCCAGAGGAGAGCATCTAAAATGGTGCAGGGTTTGCACCAGATGCCGTATGAAGAGAGACTAAAGGAGCTTAATATATATACCCTCGAGGAAAGGAGGGAGAGGGGGAACATGATAGAAATATTTAAGTACTTCAAGGGAATTAACAAAGTCCAAGAGGGTAGCATCTTTCAGAAAAAGAGATGTGCAAGAACAGGGGGCACAATTTGTAGACAGAGGGGGAGTGGCTCAGGGATAATGTGAGGAAGTATTTCTTCACGGAGAGGGTGGTGGACGCATGGAATGGCCTACCTGAGGAGGTTGCGGGGTCAAAAACAGTGGGGGAAGTCAAGAAGGCATGGGACAGACATAGAGCAATACTAGTGGGGGGGTAGGAGGAACTAGACTATTGGTTACCTAGGATCTGCAGCTTATCCAATAGGTAGAGAAATGGGCAGACTGGGTGGGCCAAGTGGCCCTTATCTGCCATCAGAGTCAATGTTTCTATGTTAGAAGGAGCGCGACAGAGGGGATAGCTGGGACAGTACCTGGACAGTGAACTGTAATCTTAAAACACATAGTAACACATGCGGTGGTGTTTTCTTTTGTGGTACAGGGTGTGCACAATAAACTCACAACAAACAACTCCAATGCCTCTTGTCTCTTTCTTGCCCTTTGTTTCAGCAGATGTGCACCTCGGAGTTAGTTACAATTCTAACTGGGGGCGTGGAGGTGGAACCATCCGAATCACGGTGGTGCGGGGTGCTTTGCCCCCCCCGCAAAACTTGCAGATTGTGTGCACAGATGTTTTTGTGCTGCAGATTTCCACAATTTGACACTGTTCGCTGGGTGTGGGGGGCATCCTTGCTGACTGGCACAGGCCGAACTTTCACTGTCATTACAGTTGCTGTGTTTGTGTGGCACTCTCTCTCTCTCTCCCTGTGGTATTTTTGTGGGAGTGGGTGAACTGCTGAGCCTGCCAAAAGACCCTCAAGCCTCCAGGCTGAGTAGCCACCAACTTTGGCTGTTTACATAGCAATGTGAGTCAAGCTAGGCAACAAAGCTGTGTTCTGCATAAACAAACAGCAGGCCTTGATCGGCGTGGCTTCTTCTCTCCCCCTCGTTGGGGGAAGATACTGAATTAAGCCATGATCTGCAGCATTCCCCCCACCCCCGGATGTCTCCCAGTGGCTGAATGTGGAGAAGACCAGCATCCTTGAGTCTCCGCTGTGGCTAAACATGTCATTTCAACCCACAGCAGTCTGTAGGGCTTTATTTGCATTGGCGGATTAGGAGCTGAGAGTGCCTAAATATTACTCAGCATTTCTTTGAGAACAAGCAGAGCACCAGGAGGAAGGAGCTGCTGGTATAACTAAACTTCTCTACTGGGACTAAAAACTAGAACTCTTGTACTGGGACCTTCAATTTAGGGTAAAAAAAAAAAAAGGTTAGTGTGTTTGTCAGAGTTAGCTGAAGTGAATTGTTATCTGTTATCTGTGTAGTTATCTAGGTGCTTGTCACAGGTGGCTGAAGGGAATTATCTGTGAAATTAACTAAGTGTAGAAAGATTTGCAAAGTAGGGGGAGTGGCTTAGCTAGAAGGTGCCAGATTAAAACCAGATTTAAACACTGCCCTAGATAGCTTCTGCCAAAGAAATAGCAGATAGGGTTACCACCTGTCCTGATTTTCACAGGACAGTCCTGAATTGGGCAGCTGTGTCCTGCAAAAAAAACCATGAAAAATACAGCATGTCCTGACATTATAGTAGAAAATATATTTTCTAATTTTCCTTTAAATGTTGCAGAAAAATATAATGCCTTAACTAAAATACCTTACAATGATAACAAACAATAGAAACAACTAAAAAGTTACAACATTTAGTCTTAATTCTGATTATTTAGAGAAAACAAGTCTGTTGCACTGGTCATGGTTACATACTGACCTGTGAAAAATCATGTTTCGGTAAGAAATGTGCCACTTTGGCCTTCCTAAAAGGTGGTAACCCTACAAGCAGAGCACCAGGAGGAAAGAGCTGCTGGTATAACTAAACTTCTCTACTGGAACTATATTGCCCTCCTTCCCTTCCCTCCACCCCGCCACCCAAAGGCAGTTCTACTTGTATAGGCACAGGATTTAACTGACAACAGGAACTTCCTGTTCGGGAGCAGGAAGTGAGTGATCACAGAGCCACAAAAGACTCATCATCCTAGAAGGGCAAGAGTACCTCTCCGGCCCCCTCTAGCTGCTGGAGGTCTGACTCTGAGCAAGTAAGGAGTCTACTGAGAAATATAGGAACTTCTTGTCTCAGAACAGGAAGGTCAGGAGCTAAAAGGGCACAGAGGCAGTAAGTAAGTAGGGAGAGAAAAAAAAAGAAATAAATGAACAGAGGAAAGAGTAAGTATTCCAAACAACAGTTAGGGGGGCAGAAATAAGACACGATTGGAGTGGTGCAGTGCAGTGGCTGTGGCGCAACAGTCTTCTGGGAGATGTTCTGGAGGATGCGGTGTTGTCCCATCTGCAGGCACCTCTCTGGGCTGAGGAAGGAGGTTGCTCATCTCCAGGCTGAGTTGGCCAGGATTTGTGGGACCTCCTCTCCCACCCAGAGACCACCAGGGTCACTGCCGTTGCCTCAGAGGTTGCCAAGAAAAAGGAGCGGTTGGACCACAGTGGACTCAGGGAGGGTGAGGGTGGTGGAACAGAGGTGCATCCCTCCAGTTGTACCTCTCCACAGTTTCTATGCCATTCTGGAAAAGTGTGGTTCCTCTATGGAGGCACCCACAGTGGAGTCCAAGGAAGATGCTGGGAACCTCCACAAAGGAGACCCACAGGAGGGTGGCATTGGACCCCACAGGGGAAGGAAATAACTCCTGGTGGGGGGACTCCATTGTTAGGAAGGTAGAACTGGGGGAGGAAGGGGAAAGGGAGGTAAGGTGCCTGCCTGGCGCCATGGCTTGGAGGGACAGGGAGCAAATCCTCAGAATCGCAGGAGCAGCTGCACAGAGGAGGGAGCTGGATGTCATTGTCTGCCTAGGAACAAATGACCTGGCTAAGAAAGGGATCAGAGCAGTGCAAGAAGCGTTTGTGGAGATGGGAAGGGGCTTTAGACAAATAGCACACACGGTAACCTTCTCGGAGGTGCTGCTTGTCTATGGCACAGGTGAGGCTAGGGTGCTCCACACCATGGGATTCAATCAGTGGTTGAAAAACTGGTGCAGAGCTCAGGGATTTGGTTTCATTGGGGACTGGGGGTCCACCTGGAGGGATACAGGCCTATACTGGCGTGATGGTCTGCATCTGTCCAGGAGGGGAACCAGGATCCTAGGTGATAGGTTTAAATGCTTCATTGGTAAGCTTTTAAACTAGCCAAGGGGGGAGGCACTGGAGAGAAGCAGGGAAATCCTAGCCCCCCCAAAAATCAGGGTACTAAGTGAGGTAGACACCAATATAGAGATGTCGATAGGGAGAAGTGCAGGGGTAAATGGAGAAAGTGACAAACACAATAAGGACAGGGATGGGGCAAAAAGGGGTAAGGCCATCAAGAAATGGAGGGTAATGAGTACCAACGCCCATAGTCTGGGCAACAAGCTCCCTGAACTGGTGGCCTTGATGGAAGAGGGATGCCTGGATATCGTAGCAGTCACAGAAACATGGTACACAGAGAACCATGACTGGGATGTTAACATACCAGGATACACAATCTACAGAAGAGACAGGGAGGGGAGAAGAGGGGGCGGAGTAGCTCTCTATGTAAGGGAAGGGATAAAAGTAACTGAATAAAAGAGTAAACAGGGAGGAGAGGAGGCACTGTGGGTCACCTTAGAGACTGGAAATGGCACCACAATCCGCACAGGGGTTGTGTACAGACCCCCATGTCAGAGGGAGGGAATGGACAAGGATATTATAGAAGGCATCCTTAGGATGGCAGAGAAAGGGGAGATACTGTTGATGGGAGACCTGAATATGTCGGCTGTCAACTGGAGCACCTTTGCTGCAGCCACATCCAAAAGCAGGGCCATTCTCGATGCCCTTCAGGTGGCATGCCTCAGACAGCTAGTTTTGGAACCTACTCATGAGGGAGCAGTCTTAGACCTTGTACTCTCAAATGGGGACAGTGAGAGGATCTCAGACCTAGAAGTGGGTAGCCATTTGGGAACAAGTGACCATCAAACAGTGTGGTTCATGATAAACTCAGATACAGAGTCAAGCCATACAAAAGTGAGGGTTCTGGACTTCAGGAGGGCTGACTTTGGCAAGATGGGAGAGTGCCTTAGCAAAGCACTAGCAAACAGGCTAGAAGGAGGGGTGGAGCAACAATGGGAAAATATCAAAACTGCCATCACAGAGGCAACAAGCCTTTGTGTGAAGTAAATAAACAAATCAAAATGAAAGAAAAAGCCACTATGGTTCTCAAAAGATGTGGACGGTGAAGGTTAGGGAGAAAAAGATAGCAGTTAGGAAGTATAAGGAAACACAGAAGGAGCAGGACAGAGAATTATACCAGTTAAGGCAGAAGAAAGCAGGGATGGTAGTCAGAATAGCAAAGGCCCAAACTGAGGAAAAGATAGCCAACTTGGTTAAGAAGGGGGATAAAACCTTTTGTAGGTATATCAGGGAGCATAGAAAGATAAAGAGAGGGATAGTGAGGCTGAATAGAATGGATGGTGGGTGGGCAGAGAGGGACAGTGAAAAAGCAGGGATACTGAATGAATACTTCTGTTCAGTATTCACAAAAGAGGAGATGGGGGATGTGCCTAGTCTAATTAACAGAAGCACTCTGGATAGGGGGGGTCGATCCCCAGTCCTTTCACAGAAGAAAGGGTTCTGAAAGAACTCCTAAAACTGAAGGTTGGCAAAGCAATGGGGCCAGATGGAATTCACCCCAGAAGTCTAAAAGAATTAAGTAGAGAACTAGTGACACCACTGACTACCCTTTTTAACGAATCATGGGAGGATGGTGTGGTACCTGAGGACTGGAGGAAGGCTGATGTGATTCCCCTTCACAAAAGTGAGAGCAAGACAGAGGCAGAAAACTACAGACCTGTCAGTTTGACCTCTGTGGTAGGGAAAGTGATGGAATCACTTCTGAAGGAAAGAATTGTTGAGTACCTAGAGGCCAGTGCGGCACAGGACCCAAAGCAGCATGGATTCACAGTGGGAAGGTCATGTCAGACGAATCTAATTGATTTCTTTTACTGGATGACCAAAGTAGTAGACCAGGGAGGGGCTGTGGACATGGCCTACCTAGACTTTGTTCTTGTTGTTACATCTATGTTGGTCCATTAAAAGGTATCAGATCATTTGCTTCTGGATCTAGACTTCAGCAAGGCATTTGACACAGTCCCACACAAAAGATTAATAGTCAAATTAACCAGCCTGGGAGTGGGTCCCAGGGTGGTAGCCTGTGTAAAACATTGGCTGGACAACAGGACACAGAAAGTAATTGTAAATGGAGTCCATTCTAAAGAAAGAGGGGTTACTAGTGGGGTACCGCAGGGTTCAGTACTGGGTCCAGTAATTTTTAATGTCTTTATAAGTGACATTGCAACGGGACTGGAAGGAAAAGTATGCCTCTTTGCAGATGACGCAAAGATCTGCAACTGGGTTGATACACAAGGAGGCATGGAAAGGATGAGGAGGGACTTGGCAAGGTTGGAGGAATGGTCAGAAGTATGGCAGTTGGATTCAATGCAAAGAAGTGCAAAATAATGCACCTGGGAAACAAAAACCCAGGGGAAGATTACACAATCGGGGAGGTAGTAACAACAACAAAAATGGAAAGGACCTGGGGGTAATCATATCAGATGACCTTAAGGATGGCAAGCAATGTGAGAAGGTGGTAGGGAGGGCTGGGGGGATACTGGGATGTATAGGGAGAGGCACCACCAGCAGAAAACAGGAAGTTGTTATCCCCTGTACAGACAGTTGGTGAGACCCCATCTGGAGTACTGCATCCAGTTCTGGAGACCCCATCTCCACAAGGACATAGACAGGATGGAGGCAGTTCAGAGGAGGGCAACTAAAATGGTGCAGGGTCTGTAAGAGAAGCCATATGAGGAGAGACTAAAGGAGCTTAATATGTATACCCTTGAGGAAAGGAGGGAGAGGGGGAACATGATAGAAATGTTTAAGTACCTCAGTGAAATCAACACAACAAAGTCCAAGAGGGTAGCATCTTTCAGAAAAAGAGATGTGCAAGAACAAGGGGACACAATTTGAAGATAGAGGGGGGAATGGCACAGGGGCAATGTGAGGAAGTATTTTTTCACAGAGAGGGTGGTGGATGCATGGAACAGCCTTCCTGAGGAGGTTGTGGGGTCTAAAACTGGAGGAGAATTCAAGAATGCATGGGACAGACATAAGGCAATTTTTGTGAGGGGTAGGAAGAAATAGGCTGTTGGTTAAATAGTATCTGCAGCTTATCCTCTAGGTAGGGAAATGGGCAGACTAAGTGGGCCAAGCGGTCCTTATCTGCCGTCAAAGTCTATGTTTCTATGATTCTACGTTTCTAAGCCACCGCTTCGTGAACTGCACCAATCTTGGAGGTGTGGTCCCTCTCTGAGGGCTGATGAGGCTCTATGTGTTACAGCATGTACTCTAGCTACTCTATACAGCTGCTCTGTACGTTTTCTATACATGTCTTATCAATTACATAGCAACTGCAACTTTGCATAGCAAGATAAATCAAAGGCAGCTGTTGTTGGCTGTAGCCAGCTCTTGTTCTATCAGTCTGTGCCTGTGGATGTTGCCTTACTGTGCTCCTGGGGCTTGATCATGGCTCAGGAAGCAAAGTTGCCAATTGGTGCACAGGAGCCCTTGCCTGTACTCTGAGCTGGGACCCTTCCCAGACCAACAGAAATATAAGAAACCAAAAAAAATAATCTTTGAGAAAAGCTTACTAACTAGCCACATCCCACAAGACTGGAAACATGCGCGTGTTGTCCTCATCCATAAAAATGGATCTAAATCTGTATGGGATAATTACAGACCAATTAGCTTAACCTCCTCCATCTGTAAAGTATTAGGAAGTTTAATCAAGCACTTAATCACCCCAATTCTAGATATACAGGACCCTGACCAACATGGGTTTAAACAAGGCAGAGGTTGCCTAACAAATCTCATGTGTTTTTATGAGACAGTTAGCTCAGATCTCGATAAAAGGATCCCATATGGTGTAATCTTTATAGATTTCAGTAAAGCTTTTGACATTATGCCTCACTGGGCATTAAAAGTCAAACTACTAGATCTTAAATTAAATATCCAAATTACCAACTGGATCTGCAGCTGGTTGGGTAATAGAACACAGTGATGCGGATAGTCAAAGGGATTGTGCCTTGTGCAACAGAGATGTGCTGGCGCAACCCTGCATTGCGCCTCGATGGGATATTGAAAGGGCTGCCAGGTGCAGCGCCAAATCGACTGGCCGGGCGCAATGATAATGGTATGCAAGCGCAGATGCAGGGGCATGCCCATGCATATCACGGCACATCCCGATATTCAGCCGGGATGCGCGGTGCATATGGTGGTGCAGCCCTGCAGTGCGTACATGAGGAGGGCTCAAAGCTGAGCCACAGAAGAGTGGAACAAATCCCAGCCACCCACAGGTGGGCTGCTGTGTGCAGGGTGCAACACAGCAGCTGCCAGCCATGGTGGCACCCATACCTGGAGAACACCGTTCTAGCACACATACCCCGGTAGTCTAGTGGCACCCCAGTCCCCAGTTCACTGATATATATAATACACATCCATCCCTGGTGGTCTGAGTGGTATTCACCCACCCGAGTCTCTGATTCCCGATATATGTATTTATGACCATCCCTAGTGGTCTAGTAGTCCCCACCCACCGAGTCCCAATTCCCGATATATGTATTTATGACCCGTCTCTGGTGGTGTAGTGACCCCGCCCGTTACCACGATCACGGTAAATCCCGTAGATCAATTCCCTGGTGATCCAGTGGCACCCCCCCACCCCTGCCCACCCACACAGAACCCTTTCCACCCCACTCCCCGTCGCCGGCGGGTGGCTGCTTCCTGCCCGGATACCGCCCGGCCCGCCCGCCAAATGACAGGTACAGTATGGGCTGTAAGCCCATTGGTCTTCAGTGTGAATCAGTGGGCCTGCAGGGCATACTGTACCAAACAGTCCCAAATATGTGAATGACTTCATTCATATATTTGGGACTGTCTAATTATATGCCCTGCAGGCCATTAGTGCTGTTCCAGGCAAGGATCTCCATGCTAAACAGTGTTCTACCACACACATTACAAAATATAGAGCCATTAAATCACATTAGAATCTAGGCAATTTGGTTTTGTTTCTTTACAGTCAAAAATGAAAATCTGTTTAAATGCACATCCCACATAAATGCACAAAGTTTACTTGCAAAATGAATGTGCATTTAAGCAGGCTCCACAGTATTCCTAAATGGCCCTCGTTTCTGTCGTGTAAGATCCCAATTGTCCCACTGTGGGTCAGCATCAGCGTTTTTTAATATGAATTAATGGTGAGCACCTTGAAAGGTGACCACTGCAAGGTGGTTTTTAAACAAGCACAAAGGAAATCCAAAAAACTTCTGATCATAGGAGACTCCATGATTCGGGGAGTTGATACCCATCTCCAGCCAGGGGTGATGGTCAGATGTCTCCCAGGGTACATCAGCATGGAGGAGACACTGACCGCATTGCTAAAAATTGTTCACAAAGCAGGAGAAAGACATTGATGTCCTAGTACATAGGGACTAATGATCTCGCCAGCCGGTCAGTTGTGGAGACCAAGGAACACCTGACTGAGCTGGGTGACAAACTATCATCTATTTAGTCCGGCATCTCCTTCTCTGAGATCCTGCCAGTCTGGGAGAAGGGGAGCAGATGGACGGAAGGTCAAAAGAAAGGGAGAGGCGAGGAGCTAAACACGTGGCTCAAGGACTGGTGCCAGAAAAAGGACTGTACAATTTTGTAGGGAACTGCGCAACAGTTCTGGGAGCGGATTGCTTTAAATTTGATGGACTGCATCTGACTAAGGAGGAGTCAGTCATTGGGGCAGAAGTCTTGACGTCTTTGCAGAATATTTAAACTAGCAATGGGGAGAGGGGTGCAGCACCCCATAACGTCAAATGGAAAGAACACCTCCCCCTCAGCTAGTGGTCAAACAGGAATTCAGCGTATTTGCCGCTCATTTGCATCACCAGGTAAGAAAAAGGTTTGTCTCCCACAACGATGCACAGGGGTAATGCCAAACTTCACCCAACAACTAACACACCAAAATCTGGCCAATGGAAAATCATGTACACAATGCTCACAGCCTGGGAAATAAGATCCCAGACCTGCAGGCAATAAGTCAGAGGCTAAACTGGACATAGTAGCAATTAGTGAGATTGGTTTACCAGTAACCACATTGGGAGACTTCAGTACCTGGCTATGTATTGTTCAGAAGAGACCGAGGTGCAAAAAAGGGGAGGAGTGGCCCTGTAGTGTTAATGAAAATATCAAAGCTACAGAAATTAGAATACACATAATGAGCCAGAAGAACTGTGGTCACCCCTGGAAACAGGAAATGGGACAGCCATAAGAACTGGGGTTGTCTACAGGCCCCAGACCAGAGGAGGACATAGACACATTACTGTTGAAGATATACAAAACATGACAGCTAAAGGGGAGGTTCTGTAATGGGAGACTTCAACATGCCAGATACAGATTGGTCAATACCAGCAGGAACATCGCCAGAACTAGACACATAGTGGATTCCTGCAGGGAGGGCCTCAAACAACTGGTACAGCAACCCACAAGAGACAGGGCTATCCTAGATCTAGTACTGACTAACAAAGAAGGGATCACAGATCTCCAGGTGAGAAGGTCACCTGGGGCCAGTGACCATCACATGGTATGGTTCAATTTGGCTACTACATCTAAAATCATCCCATCCCAAGGCAAAAATATGGGACTTCAGAGGAGCTGACTTTGATAAGATGGCCAACAGAGTTAAGCTAGTCTCTGGCAAAAGAAACACAGGTGAGGAGGTAGGCAAGTGGGCAAGCTACTGGATACAACACTTGAAGCAACATCCCATTGTGTTAGACAGAAAAGGAAGTGTAAAAGAAGAAGGAAACCACTTTGGTTCTCAAATACAGTAGTAGAAAAGGTCCAGAGCCAAAAGGCTGGCCTTCAGAAAATATAAGGGAACACAGCGGATGAAGATAGGGAGGCATACCAACTGCCTAAGGGAAGCAGGTAAGGCAGTAAGGCAGGCAAAAGTCCCAAACTGAGGAAACACTAGCACGGACAGTAAAAGAAGGTGACAAGACTTCTATAGATACATTAGTGAAAGGAGAAAGTCCAGAGGGGTATTGCTGCTTAATGGAGAAAAGGGAGCATGTGAGGAGGAGGACCCTGTAAAGGCATCTATCCTAAATAGATACTTTTGCTCAGTATTTACTGGAAGAGAAGGTAGGGCAGGGCCCACAGCTCAGCATCATGGACACAGCGGGAGGGAGGTGAGCACTACTCCCTCTCACAAAAGAAAGGGTCCTACAAGAGCTTGCCTAAGCTCAGGGTGGATAAGGCAATGGACCTGATGGCATACATCCCAGGGTGATCTAAGGAGCTAAAGGAGGAACTAGCAGAGCCTTTAGCAGAATTGTTTAGTGAGTCTCTGAGCACAGGAGAGGTCCCAGAAGACCGGAGAAGGGCTGCCATGTGATCCCACTCCACAAGAGTGGTAGCAGGGGAGGAGGCGGGGAACTACAGACCGCCAGTCTTACTCTCAGTAGTGGGCAAGATTATGGAGGCACTCTTAAGGAAAGGATAGTGCAACACCTGGAATCCATAGGGGCACAGGATCCAAGACAGCATGGGTTTACAAAAGGAAGGTCCTGTCAAACTAATCTCATAGATTTCTTTGACTGGGTAACCAGAGTGGTGGACCAAGGGGGAGCAGCTGATGTCGCCTACCTTGACTTCCTAGCAAAGCTTTTAACACTGTTCCACATAGAAGATTGATAAACAAGCTAGGTAGGCTCGGGTGGGTCAGAAGTTGGTCAACTGGGTGGCAAACTGGTTGACTGGCAGAAAACAGAGAGTGGTGGAAAATGGTATACAGTCAGAAGAGATGCAAGTCACAAGTGGGTACCTCAGGATCAGTCCTGGGGCCAGTCCTATTCAACATCTCATTAGTGACCCAGAGATGGACTAGAGGATACTTGTCTGTTTGCAGATGACACCAAGATCTGCAACAGAGTAGATGATCCAGATGGGGTGGGCAGAATGAGAAGAGATCTGGATAAACTAGCAGAATGGTCAGAAGAGTGGCAACTGGATTTAATGCAAAGAAGTGCAAAATCATGCACATAGGGAAGAGAAACCCTGAAGCCACTTATAGGCTGGGAGGGAGTTGCTAGCAGTCACAAAGGAAGAAAGAGACTTGGGCATCATCATCACTGATGACCTAAAATCATCCAAGCAGACCTCTAAAGCAGTAGGTAAGGCTAGGGGTGTTAGGATGTATTAGTAGGGTATCACAAGTCGCCAAGAGGGAGGTAATAATCCTCTGTACAAGACATTGGTTAGCCCCATCTGGAGTACTCGTGCAGTATTGGAGGCCACACCTTCACAAGGACATTAACCAAAATTGAGGCAGTCCAGAGAAGGGCAACCAAAATGGTGCAGGACTGCATCAGAAGACATATGAGGACGGTCTTAACGGAGCTCAATATGTATACCCTTGAGCAAAGGAGGGAGAGAGGTGATATGATCGAGACATTTAAACACCTTAAGGGCATAAACAAGGTGAAAGAGTCTAACATGTTTAAATATAAGAAAATAGCAGGACAAGAGGACACAGCATGAGATTAGAGGAAGGCCGATTAAGGGGAATGTGAGGAAATTCTTTTTTTCACAGAAAGGGTGGTAGATGCATGGAATGGCTTACCACAAGAAGTAAGTGGCTATGAATACAGTGCAGGGCTTCAAACAGGCATGGGATGAGGCATAAGGGAGCAATACAAATGACTATGAATAGATAGGTCACTGACAGAGCAAAAGGCGATGGCACATTTATAAGGTAGAAAAGAAATGGGCAGACTGATGGGCCTTGCGTGTCCTCATTCGTCAGCCAACTTCTATGTTTCTATGTTTCTATAGGTAATATTCTCGCTGCATTTGAACATCCATCATTTTAGAATCACTTTCTGTGCAAAAGAAGGACTAGTATGCAATAGACACTGCTTCCTGACACTGTAAAACACAGGTGGACATCAGGGCTAACTTCACACCAGAAAACAGAAACTGGAATGGGTGAACATAAAATGAAATGTGGAAGAGATATGGAAACAAAACGAACAGCCAGGATTAACATCTGAGGTTGCGAAGGCATACATAAGGAAGAGTATAAAAACAATTTTTTATATTTTTTATTTTTTATTTTTTTTAAACGCACACACAAACCTGTCACTTTTGTTGTTCTCCTGGATGCCAGCTCACCAGCACAGTAGTGGCACTGCGATGCAATGAGGATGCCCCAGGTTAGGAGGCAGCCCAGTGCATCAGAGGGCGAATCTGGGCGGGGCGGGGGTAGGAGGAGCATCCAATGGACTGCTGTCCTCTTCCAGGAACGGGAGTGCCACCCAGCATCCCGCCTGACTCCTACAAGAAGCTAGAAGTACAATAGCCAGGGACCATGAGATCTGACAGGGGGAGATGACAGCAGACAACAGTGCACCACTTGTGGGAGCACACACGGCCACACCTGGACGTCACTGCAGATTTGCATCTCCCGGGGCAACCTAAAAGCAGCATATCACTCTGGGAGGCAGTGCAGCATGATGCACCTGGCCCACGGCCTCCACTCTCCCAAATGACGCCGGGCCTAACTCTTGGCTGGAGATAACAGGTAGGCATGGACTCTCCATCTCTCCCTTAGGGAACCCCACCATGACAGGCAAGTCACAGGTCTCCCAGTCAGGCTGTCTGGGGGGTGCTGAGTGGGAGATGGGGTGGAAGGGATCAATGGGCAGATACAGGGCAAATCCCCACCTGTGCCACAGTGCACAAAGAAAGCTAAAAAATAAATAGTTCTTCTGACAGTACTCTCATGGTTCAGTGGGTTAGCAAGTGACTAAGTACTGTATAGGAGAGAACAATACAGTGATTGAAATTCCATTACTTAGGTATGCCCCCTCTGAGAGCTTACTATTTAGTGCCCTGATATAGTGCCTACTTTGTCTCCGTGAGACCCTTTGCTAGTCATAGGGGTCATGGCGGCAACAGGTATAAACAGGAGGATTTTGGCACCCTGGAGGAAGAGGAGAGTGAGAACAGAAAGAAAGTCGGGAGGCTGTGGCCTGTTTCATCCATGAGGGCCAAGGTTTGGGGCAGAGGTGTGGCATTTGCCACCCTGATCCACCACCCTCGAAGACCGGCGGCTTAGTGAGTGTGTGGTGTCCATTTGTGAGGTCTGTGGGTGTGGAGCATCTCTGCGCCATCATGTGGGGAGCTGAAGCCCGGGTGGAAATTTGGGAGCCTGCCTCATGAACTCCAGCACCGAGGTAGAGCAGCGCAGGGGGGTCCCTAGTTCAGCTTGGTGAGGGAACACCTAAATAAGTCCAGTGCATGACCCAGTGGTGAGAGCCTGGGTCATCGGTGGGGCAGATGTGACAGCCTGCTCTACAGTCACCCCTAGATGGTTTTGGTGCTTGTGAGCCAAGTCAAAGCAGTTGGGGACGGAGCAGGAGATTCCAGAGGAGTCCAGGGCATCAGTCTCAGTGAGCAGCCCCCAGTCATATTGTCCTTGTCCCCTGCCTGAGTGCCTATCATGTCATCTGGCTCATGGTGCCAAGTCTGCATTGGACTTGTTATGCCCGCATATTAGTTAAAAAAAAAAAGGTAGAGACCCCCACCCCACCATGTGCCCCCATCGCTGAAGTGGAGACCACCATGAGTAGCAGGTAGTCTCTGGGCTGCTCCGTAGGGTGCTACAAAGTCTCAGCATGGGAGGTATCAACAGGAGCCTGATGATGATCCTGAAGTCCTGTGCAGGAGGGAAAAAGGGTAAAGGAGTTTCGTTCCACAGCATCGAGCTGCAATTTATGGGTCACTGCCATCAAAATTAGAGCCTTATTCGGGGAGGGGAAGCATTAAATGGATTGTTTGATCAAGTTAATGCTGCTATCCTGGCTCTGTGCCATGCTTGACAGACCAAATGAATGTGCCAACCGGTTTCAAGCTACCTTGGTTCTCTCCATGGAGTGTTGTTATATTGCTGCCTCATTAAATCGGTTTATTGCACTTTTAAATTCCACAGTGGACAATGGATTTAATCAATGTAACGGCATGTGATTCTCTAATCAAGGTTGCCTCCTGCAGCTGCTAGCACCCCACCTCAAGACTGCCTGCACCCCACAACCAACATCGGAACCAGGTAAATGAGTTTTAAATCTCAGATTCTGTTTCTTGCTGCAACTGCCCCCCCCCCCATTTAATGAAATGAAACGTTATTTATATGGTGCCTTTCTTAAACCAGGGCGCCTTACAATAATTTAAAACAGTAAACAATAAATAATAAACACAAATCCATAAATAAGTTATGGTACATTATATCTGAGCTCCAAATCACAATCAATTGATTAAAATGAATCTTTGACCACAAAACGTTTTTAAGGGCCTTTTTAAACTCCTCCACGGTTGCACACTGATGAAGCAGATGGGGTAGAGAATTCCAGAGGGTCAGAGCAACAAACATAAAAGCACGAGCACCTGATGACTTTAAAGAAACCCTCGGAATCTCTAGTAACCCTCATCCACGAAAGGATCGCCCTGTGGTAGGGGAACCAAAAGCTCTTTTCAAGTAGTCTGGACCCTGTCCTTGTAAGGTTTTGTAGGTCAAAAGACCAACTATAAAGGTGATCCGCCACTGAATCGGCAGCCAGTGCAGATCGCGTAATACCAGCGAGATGACAGGTGCGAGATGCACCAGTCAACAATCGGGCCACAGCATTCTGTACCAGCTGCAAGCGGCGGATATCAACCCCAGGAAGCCCTAGATAAATGGAGTTGCAATAATCCAGGCGTGAGGTCACAAAAGCGTGGACCAACGTAGGAAGGTCAACTGGCGAAATGAGGTGTTTAATCCTGGCGACGTTCCTAAGATGATAAAAGGAAAGTTTGACAACCGCCGACACCTGCAAATGCAGTGTCAGTTCGTTGTCAAAAATCACTCCCAGGTTCCACACCCGTTCAGAGGTAGGGAGCTGGATACCTCCCAGAAATAAACCTGAGAATAAACCAGCTTCCATCCCCTCTACCCTGCGACCTGGGTCCACAGCCAATACCTCCGTCTTCTCCGAGTTCAACTTTAGCCAGCTTGAACTCATCCAGCCTTGGATTTCGGCGAGCCAGCTATTAATGACCGAGAGAGCTCTATCCTGGTTGGGTGCAAAAGTCAGGTAGAGCTGAGTATCATCTGCATAGCAGTAAAACTTCAGCCCATACCTTCTTACAATGTCTCCAAGGGGCAGCATATACACTGCGAACAACATGGGGGACAACACCAAGCCCTGGGGTACCCCATATGACAGTGAGAGTGGGCAGGAAGAATTTAATCCAGACACCACTCTCTGAGTCCTGTCAGTGAGGAAAGATCTAAACCAACCGAGGACTGTCCCGACAGACCACAGATAAATTCAGGCATCCAGAAGTACCCCATGATCCACAGTGTCAAAAGCTGATGAGAGACAAGACGAGAATGGAGCGATTCTTCTGATCCCTAGCCATCAGGAGATCATTAAGCACCCAAACCAGTGCTGTCTTGGTACTTTGCCTCTTTGAAAATCAGACTGGAGGGCTTCATAGATGTCATGGATGGTTAAATGGTTCTCCAATTGTGCTGCCACCACTCTCTCAATAATCTTTCCCAACAAAGGGAAGATTAGAGATCGGCCTGTAGTTGGCATGGCAGCCGGGGTCCAAGGTAGCTTTCTTCAGGAGGGGTGTCACCACCGCCTCCTTCACGGAGCTAGAAAATTCACCCATATCCAAGGAGCACCATACTATCCATGCTAGAAACGGACCGATAGTCTCAAGACAACACTTTATCAGGGAAGCCGGGCCTGGGTCTAAACTACAGCACGTAGGGTGCATACTCTGGATAATCCTCATGACAGAATGAACTCAAGCCGGTCAAAGGAACTCCAAGAGAGACTGGAGGAAGCAACCAAATGCCGATCAAGAGCATCTCCAATAGAGGGAGCAGGCCAGAGTGCGGCCCTAATGTCGGCCACCTAATCAGCAAAGAAGCGAGCAAGCTCATCACACTCTAACTGTGAAATAACTTTCCGAACCTGGAGACAGGCTGGGTTGCACCACCTGACCTCTCATACCCCAAAACACTGGGAGGGGGGCTTACACTTAAGTGCCCCAGGGTAGGCAATTTTGAATCAGGACACTACTTTTCATTAGTGTCTGCCCAACAGGGAGCCTAAGCCATGTGCTTGCTTTTTTCTCTCTCCTTTTTAGGGCTACAGTGGGCGGAGCTCTGCAGACCTCTTGCTACAAAAAAGGGAGACTTTTCCGACCGAACAACAGTGTGGAGTTCCAGCACAGTAGCCTCCATGTCTGTGAAGCACTCTGCACTGTCATTATTAGTCACAGAGCACTATTTTTCAGTCAGCAGAACACGGCATGATCCAGTTTCAAGATGACCACCGAACTCTACTGCACAAGTAGTAGTGCATGCGCAGTGCTTGTCTGCGGCAATCTTGGTCATGGCAGACTGTGCCGTGTTCCAGTGGGACTGCCGAGATGACCTGGACTTGCTTTTCCCACCCAACCTCCCTCTCAGCACCCACCACCTCACCTCCCCAGAAACACAACAGTGATAATGGGGTGCCCAAATCCCCAGTGTCCCAATCAGCACTTTTATTTATCTTTTTTTTTAACCCTCTCCACTACCGCACATATGCGGTTGTTTCTTGTTGGGTGGGGTAATATCTGACCTGCCCCCAAGAAACTCAACAGTGACACTGGGGGTGCCCAATCCCCCAGTGTCACGATGGCAATTTCCTTCACTACCATGCAGGTGCAGTTATTTGTTTGGGAGGGGTGTATATATATAAAAATGTTGCCCTCTTCCCTTGACCCTCCTCAGCACCCCACCCCCCCACCCCAGAAACATAATCGTGGCACTGAAATTGCTCAATCCCCCAGTACTGTGATGGCCATTCCTCAGTCCTGTTTGTTTTTAACCTGTCAAAAGAAAACCATCCATCAATGTCTTTTGTGCCATTACCGCCCCCCACCCGACCCTCCCACTCAGCACTCACCACCCTGCCCCCAAGCCCTTACTTACCCATTGGGAGTTCCAACACTGTAATCTTCTCTGGACCACAGACATATCTTCATTCTTCAAAGCTGGATTAAGAACTGAAGAAACAGGTATGTGGTTCAATGTATTTCAATGGTGTTTTGAACTTAATAGCATAACTTGGCCATTTTCATATTTTTGGCCCAAAATTTTCAACATGCCTTTTTGGGACCCCACCTCAAACAATGGCACTGTAACTAGGCAAACCTGTCCCAAAAGGTGATTTTGCAGTTCTAGCATGAAATCATTTTTCAGGCAGGAATTGAAAATTTTCTCTCACCTTGTTCATGAAGTGGGGTTGTAAGGCTATGTTGAAAGTCTGGTATAAAAATATTAAAAAGGAAGAAACTTTGAGCCTACACTGAATTTTGCAAACACAGGTCCGTAACCTTGGTAAATTTCAATATTTTTACCCCAAATTTACAACACAGACAGATCTTTGCATCACCTCATGAATGTGACAGCTGTCATTTTTCAAATCCTGCCCACATTTCTTTTTCCTATCCCGAATGGTGATTTCGATTTCCCTGCACTAAATCATGTTTTGGGCAGGAGTCGAAATGTTTCTATGCCCTTGTTCATGAGGTGGGGTCATAAGAAGGCTATGCTGAAAAGTTGGTGTAAAAATATTGAAAAACAAAGCTACGAGCCTATGCTGAATTTTGTGAATGCAGGCTCGTAACTTTGATAATTTTCAACATTTTTACCCCAAATCTACAACATACAGTAGCCATATCTTTACAGCACCTCATGAATGTGACATCTGTAATTTTTCAGCTACCACCCAAAGTGTGTTTTTGCGCCCTGAAAGTCTATTTTGTAGTCCCTGCGCAAAATCACCTTTACGCCAGGAGTTGAATGTTTTCTCAACCCTTCTCCATGATGCAGGGTCATAACAAGGCTACAGCACGTTGAAAATTCGGTGTAAAAATATTAAAACACAAATTTTCAATGTTTCTACCCCAAATTCCTCAGCTGCAGCCCTATCGGCTCTGGCCAGAGTTTGTTTTGGTACTGGGTCAGCTGCTCATCACCCCTCCCCCCCAGGATATGAACAATATGAAGAAACCTGAAAGAACAGTGCAGTGTATCAGGTGACCGTGTGACTCACTGCCTGCACAGAATTGCGCTAGCTTGATCATGTGCGCGGTAGTGGTTGCAGGACCTGCATGCACACTCTACGGTAGGAGTTGGGAGGATTAGCTGCGCTGACTGTGTGATCCCTTCCCTCTTGATCAAGTCAACACATTCAAGTATTTAGGGATTCACCTTGATGACACCCTCACCTTCACTGCCCATGCTGAGCAACTGGTAAATTCCACCAACATGAAGCTTGGCATCCTGTACAGACACTGCACCTCTATGACACCAGCTGCCCTGAAACTTGTTACGTGCAGTTCAGTTCTCTTATCTGTGGATTATGGCCTTGTCATATAAGTGACAGGCAAAGACAGTGCTTAAAAGGATCAAATCCATCCTCAACAAGGCCTGCCGCCTAGTGAAAAGATGTTCCAGGACTAGAGGGCATGGGATGAAGTTGGAGGGAGGGCAATTCAGAGGAAATGTGAGGAAGAATTTATTACATGAAAGGGTGGTGGACAAGTGGAACACCCTTCCTGGGGAAGTGTTGGGGGCTGAAACAATCACGGGATTTGAGAATGCATGAGATAAGACATAAGGGAATCCTGGCAGTCAGGGGTAAGGGGCAACAGACTTCTAGAAAAATTTAAAGTGATCTTATGAGCCCAAATGGGCAGACTGGGAAATGGGCAGACTGGGTGGGCCACAGGCCCTTATCTGCCGACAGTATCTATGTATCTACTGTATGTAATTACTTCTGCTCTGTCTTCACAAGGGAAGACAGTAGACCCCTGCTTGAAAAGTGGCATCGAGGCAGCTGTCAGGAGCATTCCTGAAATGAGGCAGCAGGTATTTACAAGTGAAAGGTACAACAGCTAATCCAGTCCTCCAGACTGTTTCCATGCCTCCCTCGCCTTCTAAGCATTCTCTGGATTACTCCTTCCGCCCCTTCCCGTTAGGTTCACCTGTGTAAAAATGTACATACTGGGTGGGATATTCAGAAGGGTTGCGCATGGCGCAATGCGCATCCCGCTTATGCGCCCCGAGGCGATATTCAAAAGGAGAATGTGCGTGGCACAAATCCCGATGCTTGCGAGTGCACAGCAATGTATCTGGTGCAAGTTGGGAAGTGTGCCATGCATACCTGCACATCCCGATATTCAGCCCGTGATGTGCTCAGCAGATGCAGACGCAACCCCTACTTGTGCCGCACACAGTTGAGCCTAGAAAAAAAGGAGCAAGGGCTGGCCACCCACAGGTGAGCTGCCATATGGCAGGGCACAACACGGCAGCCTCCAGCTGTGGGTGGCCACCCGAGCCTTGGGGCCAGGGTCGGTTGGCGTTGCATCCCCCCGCTACCCAATCGCGGGCATTGTAAAAGAAAGAGCATCCCTGGTGGTCCAGTGGACCGCTGCCAGCCCGATCACGGGCTATGTAATAATATCACCATCCCTGGTGGTCCAGTGGACCGCTGCCAGCCCGATCGCAGGCTATGTAATAAATAATATCACCATCCCTGGTGGTTCAGTGGACCGCTGCCAGCCCGATCGTGGGCTATGTAATAATATCACCATCCCTGGTGGTCCAGTGGACCGCTGCCAGCCCGATTGCAGGCTATGTAATAAATAATATCACCATCCCTGTGTGTTTCAGTGGACCGCTGCTGCCAATCGCGGGCTATGTAATAATATCACCATCCCTGGTGGTCCAGTGGACCACCGCCAGCCCGATCACGGGCTATGTAATAATATCACCATCCCTGGTGGTCCAGTGGACCGCTGCCAGCCCGATCGCAGGCTATGTAATAAATAATATCACCATCCCTGGTGCTTCAGTGGACCGCTGCCAGCCCAATCGCGGGCTATGTAATAATATCACCATCCCTGGTGGTCCAGTGGACCACTGCCAACCCGATCGCAGGCTGAAAATAAAGAACTAAATCCCTGGTGGTCCAGTGGACTGCTTCCAGCCCAATCGCTGGCATAAGTAAATCATATATGAAATAAAGACTCCTGGTGGTCAGAGGTACCCCTTCCCACCCCGCACTGAGCCCTTGCAGAGAGCGACAGTACAGCTGTACGCGCGTGGTCCAAGCGTAGGTTGAACGGGAAGATGCAGACCGGATTGTACTACACGGTCCCAATGGGGACCATGTAGTACAGTATTGTTCGGACTCTCACCGGCCTACGCCAGGACCAATGGGCGAGAGCTGTACTGTACCCGCCAGTCGGCGGGCGCTGGGCGGCTTATGGTGGGGAGCTGCTGCCCACGCTGATGGGGGGGCAGGTGGCAGGGCCAGTGGGCGGTGGGGAGGGGGGTACCGCTGACCACCAGGAGTCTTTATTTCATATATGATTTACTTATACCCACGATCGGCTTGAAAGCGGTCCACTGGACCACCAGGGATTTAGTTTTTATTTTCAGCCTGGCGATTGGGCTGGCAGGTCCACTAGACCACCAGGGATGTTGCTATATTACAGCCCGCGATCGGGCATTGGGGCGCGGCCGCTGAGGGTGGGGCATTGGTCCCCGATGGCCACAACCTGGCAGAGCGCCAGGCGCAGAGTCGCCGGAGATCAGCGCACCTGCATGCAAATGGGGCCATAATGACACAAAATGGCCCCATTTGCCCTTGCATGTATAATGGACCCATTTGCAAACCCACCGCTGAATATCACTGTTCCTGCGCCCAATGCAACTGTACTTGTGCTGGTGCATCCCCTGTTCTCACTTGCCACTTGTGCTGGTGCACGTGCCACTGCGCCGTATTGCCAATATGATGGTGACCACTGTGCCATATTCTGGCGGAAAAGAGCCATGGTGCAGCACTGTTGAATATTGCCCAGGTCACGCCCATGGCGCAATATCCCACCCACTGTGTAGTATTGCTGTAAATATTATGGCTCCTGTACATAAAAGCCATTTTTTGCCTTTTTCCTGCATTGTAAGAGATTTGTTCATTCCTTGTACATGACTCAGCCTGTGCTTGTGCTCAGTTGTCCTGTTTCATATGTTGTGTCCCTCTTTGTATATTTATAACCATGTGTTTGTTACAAATTGCATTGATCAGTCTCTGTTACAATTGGACAACGGGACGCTTGTGTAAACGGGCAGTTTTTCCCACATGCCTTTCCAGTATAAAATAAAAATGAAATGAATGGGTCCAGAACGTGCTTGTAGTCCTAAAGGCAGAGAAGGCCCCAGGGCTGGATGGGATGCACCCAAAGGTACTCAAGGAACTGGCTGTGGAACTGGCTGAACCCTGGATTGTTCAATTGCTCAATTCAGGCAAGGGTGGTTCCGCAAGACTGGAGGGTAACAGACAGGCTCGCTACACAAGGAAGGTAGGCAAGGAGCAACAGGGGCATTGCAGGCCTGTCAGCCTTACCTCTGTAGTGGGTAAACGGATAGAGTCACTGATCAAACAGGACCTTGTGGACTACCTAGGGAGCAACGGGATGGTCTTGTCAGATGAACCTGATAGCTTTCTTTGACTGGGTAGCAAAGGGCCGCGCTGTGGATTTACTCTACTTTGATTTCAGTGAGGCTTTCGACACAGTGCCACACATGAGACTGCTGAAGACGCTGGAGGGCCTGGGCACTGCTAGGGACATAGGTAAGTAGGAAACTGACTGAAGGAAAGACTGCAGAGGGTGCTGGTAATTGGGGTCAAATCGGAAGACAGAGAGGTCACGAGTTGGGGGGGGGGGCCCGCAGGATCTGTCCTGTGTCCTGACCTCTTCACTGTGTTCATCAGTAACACTGCAGAGGACACCCAGGGCAAGTTGGGTCTCTTTGCTCGATGACACGAAGCTCTGTGGTAGGACAGGCAGCAATAAAGGGATCGGAGGGATCCACAAAGGCTGGAGAGGTAATCCAAGGTTTGGCAGTTGAAATTCAATGCCAAAAAGGCAAGGGAACCTGGGGGGACTGGACAGAGTATTGAATGGGAGGTTAAACTGAGCACTACTGGCTGAGGAAAGGAACTGGAAGCCACCATTATTGACTCCTCAAAGAAACAAGCCTATTGAACAAGGCATATGCTAAGGCCAGTAGGATGCTGGGGTGTATCGGAAGGGTATTAGCAGGAAAAGGAGGTACTACTACCTCTGTATACTTTAGGTCACTGGTGAATTCACTTCTGGAATACTGTGCTCAGTTCTGGAGCATTCACCTAAGAGAAGACAGGGACGGGCTGGAGGCGGCGCAGTCTGGGTGAGCAAGCTGATTCAGGGCCAGCAGGGCAGACCTTATGAAGACTGTCTCAAGGCACTGAACATGGACTCACTAGAGAACAAGTGAGGGGGAATATGATAGAGACCTTCAAGTTCCAGAAGGGAATGGGTTGCCCTTTTGCCTCGACTCCCCGGCATGAAACACAGAAAATATCACTACAGCGACAGTCGCTGTAATGGTCCATTCCGTGTTTGCGAGTTCCCAGTGATCCTGCCCCTCCCAGACCAACTCTGTTCTGGAGTTGAGAATCTTAAAGTCCGAGGGGTGTGGGGCAGAGCCCCTGCATAGAGTGGGGGCTGGCCCCACAAGCTACTGGTGGCGTGGGCGGCAGTACCTGCATCGGTATTTGCCATGCAATAGCGTGGTGGTCGTACAGGTTTACTGTCCACCAAACTTAGTGCTTCCGAAGGGAATAAACAAGGTGAACTGCGGGGAACTGTTTAGCAGGAGTACAGAGTCAAGAACCTGAGGGCATGAGTGGAAACTGATGGGGGCATGGTTTAAGAGGGATGTGAGGAAGTTCTATTTTACGGAAAGGGTGGTGGAGCCAGGGAACAGTCTGCCAGTGGAGGTGGTGGGTGGCAAGACTGTGAATAGTTTCATACATGGCTGGGATGGAGTGAAGGCTTTAGTGGTTGCTCAGGTCAGCAGAAGTAGGAAGGGAAGCAGCGGGGATGGACCGGGAAGGATAAAACTCCGTATGGTCAATAGGTCGTGGGCAGATAAGGAAATCCAGGCAGACTGGATGGACCTTTGATCTTTATCTGCTGTCACTGCGACAAGGCTTATAGCAAGGCAGATAGGATGCCTGGATGTATCGAGAGAGGTACTGATAGCAGAAAAAGGGAGATGACACTTCCCCTGTACAGATCCTTGGTGAGGCCACACCTGGAGTACTGGGCCCCACTTTTTGGGGTCCCTAACCTCTGGAAGGATAGGGATAGGTTCGAGATGGTGCAGTGCAGGGTAACAAAATGATTCAGGGCCAGCAGGGCATGTCCTATGAGGAGCGCCTCAAGGCACTGAACATGTGCTCGCTGGAGACCAGAAGGGAGAGGGGAGATATCCTTCAGATTCCTAAAACGAAATTAACAGGGTGAACTGCGGGGAACCATTCAACTTGAATGCCAGTTCGCGTTCACGTGGTAATGAGTGAGAGCTAACAGGAGCGGGGTTCAGGAGGGACATCAGGAAATCCTATTTCACAGAAAGGGTGGTGGAGCCGTTGAACAGGCAGCCAGCCGAGGTGGTGGGTGTAAAACCCGTCAGTGGATTTAAGGGACAGAATGAAGAGTATAGCGGTTGCTTAGGGTATCAGAATCGGAGAGGAGAATGGCGCGGGGTGGGGGTGGTAGGTAGGGTTAGGACCCTGGAGGAATAGTATGTCCCACAGCTAAATAGGGAACTTGGGCAGACTGGATGAACCTTTGGTCTTTTTCTGCCGTCACTGTCTATGTTTCTATGATTCTAAATGTCTGTGAAATCCTTACAGAATTCCACATTTCAGATGATGTCATCAAACTGCAGGTCAAGCAGTCAGACCTGCACATCAAGGAACTAAGTGGTGTTATACATCTCGAATAACTCCTTTAAGGAGAGCTAGACAGCTATGTGTAACAAGAGATTTTATTAAAACACGAGGTCTAAGGGAGAGTTAAACAACTTGTAAAATTTCATAGCTGGTTTGATATTTAAGAACAAAACACTTCCAAATGCAATTTTAGTTAAAGAACTGGAATCAAGCCCTCATGAGAAGCAAACTGTCTGACTTGCTTAAAGCATATAAGAAAACCACAAACCCTTTCTTACTATAGAAGCTTCAGACAGACACCGACACAGAGGCACTGAGGATTTGGTAACTGGCCTAAAGAGACAAACTAGAAGGCTTTCTAAAGAAATTTTAGAAGTCAGTGCAATTTGTTTTCAAGTAACATGAAACTTGAGTGGCGGCTGGCTCTGTGCAAAGCTAGACCCTTAGAGTTCATAACTATTTAAGGCCAGATACCTGCACAAGTGAAGACCTTTGTCCTGGATGACCACAGTTTAAAACAAAAAAAGAATGCGCATACTCTACAGGACCCTATACAAATGGGAGTCCAGCTGGTCAAGCCAAAAGTTCACTTTTCAGGGATTTGACATTAGTACAAGTCCATTCTATGTTGTCAGTCATAAAATGGGCCAGGAAAATCCTGCAACCTCATTGGTGAAAAGCACATCACATGACCATTGATTATTTTCTGACAGCCATACGCTCACCTGAACTATATATTTTTTAATCCTGTGCCTAACCTAGAAACAGAATGTGTCGGCAGAATAGGACCGCTTGGCCCACCCAGCCTGCCCAGATCTTCCCAGCCTAATCTGTATCCGCAGACCCAAACTGGTCTCAGGTGACCCTCCCATCTCCATGCCTAATACCCCTATGTCTATCCAATGCATGCTTGCAGCCCCACACTGTTTTTGCCTCCAGCACTTCTGCTGGCAGTCTGTTCCAGTCATCTACCACCCTTTCAGTGAAGCAGTACTTACTCCTGTTCCTTGCACCTTCAGCTTCACTGCGTGCCCCCTAGTGCTGGTGTGCTCACTCTCATTCGAGACTGTCCTTCTGCACCCTCTGCATCCCTGTGAGGTACCTGTAGGTCTGTATCATGCCCCCCTCTGCTCTCCTCTCTTTCTGGGTGTACATGTTTAGATCCTCCGTTTCTCCCTTAAGACTCTCATGCAGTCCCAGCACCATTTTAGTTGCCCTCCACTGGACTGCCTCCAACCTGTCTATGTCCTTTCTGAGGTGCAGCCTCCAAAACTGGACACAGTACTCCAGGTGGAGTCTCATCAGCGAGCAATACAGCGGCAACACCACCTCCCTCCTCCTGCTGGAGATACCCCTCCCTATGCACCCCAGCATCCCACTAGCCCTACTCACTTCTCTGTCACACTGCCCTGCCACTTTGAGGTCATCAGTTATGATAATCCCAAGGTCCCTTTCCTGTTAGTGACTGTCAGTATCCCCCCCCATCCTATATTTCGCTCCAGGGTTCCTAGGCCCTAGATGCATGATTTTGTATTTTTTATCAATGAATCCCAATTGCCATGCTCTTGACCACTACTCGAGCTTCCCCCAAATCCCTGCACATTCTCTCTACCTCCTCCTGAGTGTCCACCCTATTACAGATTTTGGTATCATCTGCAAAAGGGTATACCTTCACCTCCATTTCTTCTGTTTCTTCTGCAATGTCACGTATGAAAACATTGAAGAGGACCGGTCCAAGTACTGAGCCCTGCAGCACCCCGCTGGTCATGTCTCATCATTAGAGGGCCGTTACCTACCACCCCCTATTGTCTATCTGTTAACCAGTTTCTAACCCAGTTCACCACTTTGGATCCCACCCCAGGCTGCTCAATTTCTTTATCAGTTTCCTGTGTGGCACAGTGTCAAAGGCATTGCTAAAGTCCAGACAGTCCACATCCACTGCCCTCCCCTGATCTATTTCCCTGGTTATGCAGTTGAAGAAATTAATTAGATTTGTCTGGCATGCCCCCCCCCTCGTGAATCCATGCTGCCTGCAGTCTTGCAGCTCACTGGATTCAAAATACTCTTCAGCCTTTCCTCAACAGGGTTTCCACTAATTTCCCCACCACTGATGTGACACTCACCAACATATAGCTGCTAGCGTCCTCCAGCTCAGCTTCTTATGTAGAGAAACCACATCTGCTCTGTCCAGTCTTCTGGACCCACGCCTGTTTCCACTGAACTGTTGAACAGGGCCACCTGAGATGTGCATTATTCCCTTATAACCACACACCCTGTCATGCATTATCCCTTAAGTAACACACGACAGGGCATGCAGTCAGCATTTGTGATGCACACCCTAGGGATTTTGTGAGGCCTAATACTCTCCATCCTTCATATTAAGAGGAACACGATTTTGTATGACACTTGTTTTGCCTCACTTGGATTAAATACTGGTTGAGATGGCTCTGTGGCACTGAGCAATGGGGCATCACTCTGGCACGCTGACCACCTGGGCTTGCAACTACCGGACCAGACATCAGGAGTGGAGACTGGGAGGGAGGGAGTAAGAGCATCCTCTGGGCACTTCCTCCCGGGAGGGGGGTCTGTGGACTGCTCTACAGGCAGGGCTCCAGATAAGATTGTTTGGGATGCATACTGTACTCCTCATTTTGAAAGTGAGGTGAGTAAAACCAAATTCAGGCGCGTACAAATGTCTGTACAGAGTGGAGTGAGGAGTACACTTTTAAAAACAATGTAGTTATATTTTTTCTAGATAAGAATTGATCAAGTGCCAGCAATGCTCCGGATAATGTTGACAATAGTTTACTCACCAGTTTGGGAGGCAGTATAGCGCAGTGGTTTAAGGCTCTGAGCTGCAAATCTAGTGACATCCAGCAGACCAGACCTGGGTTTGAATCCCACAGCTTCCACTTGCATACTGTGTGACCCTGAGTGAGTCACTTAACTTCCTGTGCTCCCAGGTCACACCTGTAAAAAGCTTTCAGCTTAGTGCGTCTCACCTGGTTAAACAACTAAAATAAATAAGCGTTTCAAAATACAGTGAGTAGCGCCCGCTTGGCCGTTGTGATTAGTTTCCGCTTACGCGCCAGCGACCCGGGTTCGGAACGAGCCCGGGAGCTGGAGGGGCCGGCTGGGAGGGACTTGAGTGCCCCAAGGACTGCTCGCCTCTCCGGGAGGGGAGGCTCTGAGCTCGGTGCTTGTCTGACCCCAGGTGGAGACCTGAGGTACAGCAAGCCCGATGCTCCAACAGAGGGGAGCGACGACAGACGCCGGGCGCTCGCCGCCTTGACGCCATCGGACCTGGGCACGCCGAGAAACACCAGGAAAACCCTTGCAGCCTCCCTGGTAGACGGAGCACCAGGGCCCGACCTTCAATGCCCCTACCTGCCGGAGACAGCATGCCGACAAAGATTAGCGGGCGATAAGTTGGAAGGGTGTCCTCGTACGCCTGGGGTATAGCCACGGCTCCATGGGGCATGGTCTGCACCGGCCCCAGGTAGGTGAGCGAAGGCTGATAAGCCCATAGGTGTCTCCCGAAGAGGAGGGGGCTGCAAGTAGGGAGGAGGATAAAAAAAAAATACAGTGAGTAAAACAGAACTGGGATGCATACAAGTGCAGTAAATCTGGAAAAACTGCTCCTTTTAAATTACCGGTCATGTAATGATGCACTATTATTTGGAGTGTGGAGTATTTACAAATGTTGAGTGACTATTGGTACTCCCAAAAAAATGTTCTGAAGAGTATTTCCTAAAATGAGGTGAGTAAAATAGGTTGGTACTCCCCTTATCTGGAGCCCTGTCTACAGGTGACTCCTGGAGGAGGCTGGTGGAGGCGTTCTAGGTGGCGTGGACCACCGCTCATTGGCAAATGTTCCCACCCCCAGGACACCATGGTGGCTGCACGACTGTGGGAGAAGTCCCAAAAAAGCAGAAATTGTCCACTTAGCCGCCCCGAATGATGGCTGCCTTGTTTCCCCGCACACCACGCATCCTCTCGCAGCGCCCCCTTTGATCCCCTAGCCTCCCTGCATTTTCTGTCACGGTAGCAGAACTATCTCCCCTTCTCTGCCTGCCCCCCGGCAGGATTACGCCAGGTCTACCAGGATGCAGGACCAGTGGGACAAAGCAGATGACAATGGGGAATAGCTTGACAGGAAAGAATAACATCAAAGTGGCACGAAGGAGTGGCTGGCCAAGAGGACAAGAGAGGTGGAAAACAGAACACAAAACAACAACAAAAAAATCTATGTCGAGCTATCCAGGTGAACAAAAACAAAAAAATGTTAGTAAATAAGTGGCAACCATAATAACAAGGGCACTGTCTTAAATTAAATGGGAAGTTTAGAAGGGCATCTAGAAGGCACTACTTCACTGAGAGGGTGGTGGACTGTTGGAATGCACTGCCGAAGAGGTGGTCTCATTGACAACAGTGGACAGCTTCAAAACAAGGTGGGACAGACATAAGGGAAAGTAAAAGTTATGGGTGAGGTGTAGAAGGTTGGGATTGGGGGTTAGGATCAGTAGTTCCAGCTGTGGACCTTGTAATTATAAGCAGTCTAAATGGACCTAGTAGTCTTTTCTTGCTGGCTAATGTGTATGTTTGTAAATGAACATGTCATAAAACCCTTACACTGCAATAAGAAAGAAACTTTGAGTAGAGTGCAAATGGGTGGCAGTGCAATAGGAGATATCCCCCATTTTGTACTGTCATTCACTGCACCAGAAGATGGGGCTCAGGTTTGTAGGTTATGTAGTCCTGATGAGTTTTTCTGATGCTCACTGGGATTGTGTTTTGCTTGTGATTGGACCCCCATCTTTAATTTTCACAATGTTCTGAACTTCCATCTTCATGGTATGGTGAGATCTCCCACATTTAGACTCTGTATATTTCCACCTGCTGAGAGACAGCGACCCACATCTGTCTAAGGGCGAGAGTTTCAGAGCTGCATGACAGAGTGGAGAAAGAGGGAAGACAAAGAAGGAACCAAGCCCCTCTGTGACTAAGCTACCTTGAGGCAGGAGAAGCACTGGGATAAGAACCCAGTGGAGAGGTCCTGTGGGAATAGTCTGACATCCCTCAAAAAGTCCAGTCCTGTAAAGTATCGGGAGAAGCACTGACTTAAACCAATGGACATCTCCTAGGGGGGAAGAGTCCAATATCCCTCAAAAAGTCCTATCTCCCATTGAGGCATAAGAAGCAGTGACATGAGAAACCAACAGAGAAGTGCTATGGAGAGAGAAGGAGAGTGCAATGTCCTTCAAGCATCTTGTCCTGCATTGAGGCAGCAGAAACACTGATGTGAACCCAACGGGGAGGTCCTACTGGGAGAATACCGTGTCTGTAAGTCCTGACCTGCCTAGAGTTAGAAGATTCACTGATGTAAACCCAATGGGAAGGTCAGTGGGGTAGAGTCCAATGTCCATCAACAGTCCGTGGGGGAGTCTGCTCCCAACTCATAAGGCATGAGAATGTTTCCTCAGTAGATGCTGGACAATGCCAACCCTGCCTGAGGGGCTGGATGTGTTAAAATTTCCCATTAAAAGAGATCTCTCATGTCTTGAATAAACACCACTGTCAAAGATTTCCCGCTAGCTGGCATTGATATCAAGGGATACTTTAAACATGAGGCATGGGGACGGGGCAGGACAAAACAACAGCAGGCCTCAATTTATCATTATTTTTGGAAAAACCCACCGGCAGATGTTTCGTCTCTCCAACACTCAACTCTTTGTTCAGTTCAGCGAAAACAAAAAAGAAAAAAAAATAAATAAAAGAAAATAAATTCCCCCTAAATTTAAGAAAGCCTAAGAGTGAAAATTCTGACCACATGCAAAGATTCCTTCCAGTGACTCCAAGGGACAGTGTTTGTGTTACTTAAGATGGTTCTAATCTTGCTGCAGTAAGTGAGAGAACAAGAGACAGCTGTGCTGACAGTAACAGCAGGTGTGAAATGTTCCAATGCCTCCTTGCACAGACTGTGGTGCTAAATTGTTACAACAACCCCCCACACACACACACCATATGGACTAATGCATGAGCAATCAGACACAACATGGCTGTGTCTTCATTGAGGGTTATGATGACATCATAGGGAGTTCAAGAGCGGAGCTCGAGAGGCCCCAGATGTCATCAGAACCCCGAGATGGAAAACAGTCAAGATATGCATGATTGCCCAGGTGTTATTTTATATAGTCTATGGTCTGAAACATTAAGAAAAATAGGTTACTCACCTGTAACAGTAGTTCTAGGAGTCGTATTTATTATTCATCCACACTTGTTGGCATGTTCCTTTCCTTTAAATCTTGCCGAAGGTCTAAAAGCTGGCTCCTCCCACCAACCCAGGTGGTATATGCCTCAGCTTCGCCCTTGACGCCAGATCTTGCCCGCTGGAAGCAGAGGTTGTGCATCGAGCCGGGAGGTCGGTGGGTTTAGGATGAACAACACATACCACTCCTAGAACTACTGTTACAGGTGAGTAACCTGTTTTCTAGGATCGTGCATATGTTGTTCTATCCACACTTATTGGCAGACTCCTAGCAGTTCTCCGGGAGGAGGGAGGCAAGATGCACACCCCCTGAATACTTACTTGGGGAACAGAGATTGGAGAAATGAGGCCCCAAAACCAGCATCCCGGCGTGACTCTAGGTCAGTGTGGTACTGGGTAATGAAGGTGTTTGCTGACTTACAGGTAGCAGCCCTGCAGATAGCCTGGATAGGGGCGTCCCAAGAAGCAGCCACCAACACAGAAGTATGGCGGGTAGAGTGAGCTCTTATCCCTACAGGAGTCTCCTTGCCCGCCAACCGGCAGCAGAGATCAATGCATGATGTAATCCATCTGGCAATCATCCGCTCTGCTGCAGGTCTGTCAGGGTGGCTTCAGTGTAGGTGACAAACAGCTGGCTAACCTCTCCCAGACTTCAGTCGCTCGCTCCTTATAATAAGAGAGCTGCCTCAGGTCCAAAGTATGGAGCCTGTACTCGCCTCCGAGGTGTAATTAGGGTAGTACACCGCAGAGTCAACACCTGATTAAGGTGAAACTCCGATACCACCTTTGGAAGGAACTTCAGGTTGGGTGCACAGGACAACATTGTCGCTGTGGAAGACCAGGTAGGGAGACTCTACAGAGAGCGTCTGTAGCTCCTCAATCCTTCAGGCTGATGTCATAGCCACCAAGCAGGCAGTCTTCCATGACAGATGTGACATCTCACACTTGTGCATTGGTTCGAATGGCTTGCTCATGAGGTTAGCCAGTACCAGCAGTAGATCCCACACTGGTGGTGGTTCATGCACCAGAGAGGAAATATGGTTCAGGTCTTTAAAGTAGCACCAGACTACCTTCTCCTGTGCTGTCTGCTGACCAGCCTGCGCCAGGTAAGCAGAGATGGCTGCCAGGTGCACCTTAAGGGTCAAAGACCGGAGACCTCCTTTGGAGAGAGAGACCAAAGGTGGTCGAGGATGCTAGCCACTGGACAGGACAAGAGATCCAGGCCCTTGCCCTGACACCAAATGGAGAATCTCTTCCACTTGAAGGCATAGCACGTCCTGGTCGATTCCTTTCTGGATGTCTCAACAACACTTAGCACCTCATTGACAGGCCCAAAGCCTGGAACTCTAGCTACTCAGGAACCAGGCCATCAGGTGCAGGGATTGAAGGTCCAAATAGAGTACCTTTCCCTGACTGACGGAAAGCAGGTCCGGGTGTGCTGGAAGACACCTCAGGAGCCTGATGCTGAGGCTGAGGATATCTGGATACCAGAACTGGCAAGACCAGTCTGGGGCTACCAGGATCACCTGTATGTTGTCCCTCCTGACCTTGAGGAGCACCTTGTGGACCAAGGGAAGTGGATGAAGGGCACAGAAGAGGCCTAGGGTCCATGGCCTCAAGAAGGCATCCCCCTGCAGTGAGCCCTGCTGGGGGGTGGGCATGAAACTGCCTCAGCTTTGTGTTCTCCTAGAGGCAAACAGGTCCACCTGAGGGTGGCCCCACTGGGAGAACAGGTTGCAAACTACCTCTGGATGGAGAGACCACTTGGAATGCCTCACCCACATGGCTGAGGGCGCCTGCCAACTGATTCGAGGCTTCTGCCACATGGATGACTAGGAGATCTGCCTCCAGTTGGCTCACGAGGGTCCAGATGCGGAGAGCGAAAGCAGTCAGTGCCAGACGAATTGCACAGAGCTCCAGCAGGTTGATGTGACATCGGGACTCCTCTGGGGTCCAGAGCCCATGGACTCTGTGATTCCCCATGTGGGCACCCCAGCCCGCGAGAGAGGCATTGGTCATTAGGATGACCATTGGCTCAGGGTGGACAAATGGGATTCCTCCCTGCAAATGTTCCCAGACGGTCCCCCACTCAAGGGCATCTGACATCTTCCGGGTCACTGTGACCAGCTGGTTGAAATGACCGTGTTGCTGAGACCACTGGCTGGCCAGCTCCCACTGAAGGGGTGCATATGCCATCTGGTCCATTGGACCAAGGAGGTGCAGGCCGCGATGTAACCCAGAAGTTGCAGGAAGTCCCAGGCAGGGCGAAATTGCCCAACCGGAAATGATCGGGCAAAGGAGGAGAGAACCTCCACCGTGTCTGCCAGGAGCCTGGCTCTGGCTCAGCAAGAGTAGAGCTCTACCCCGATGAAGCAAATCACCTTCGAAGGCACAACTTCTGACTTGGCTTTGCTGACCAGGAGATCAAGGTTGAAGCAGGATTGGAAGGCCAGTTCCCTGGACCTTTCCACCTCCAGTCTGGAGGGACCCGCTATTAGCCAATCATCGAGATAAGGGTACACTCTGACCCCTCAACCCCGATGACGGGCTGCCACCACTGCTATGCTGTGCATTTGGTGAAGACCCTGGGGGTCGATTACAGGCCAAACGGCATGGCTTGGAACTCGCAGAGGGGTCCCTCTACCCTGAAGCAGAGTAACCTTCAATGGGACGGACAGATCGGACATGGAAGAACGCATCCTGCAGATTCAGTGGGCAGAACCACATATTCTGCTCGAGGGATGGTATGATATGGGACAGAGTTACCATCCAAAAGGTGAGATTTGAGGAACTCACTCAGGTCATACAGATCTAGAATGGGGCACCAGACCCGCCATCCGCTTTTGGGACCAGGAAGTACCTGGAAACTAACCCTGGGTTGACAGGGGATCCGTGACTCTAACCACTACCTCCTTGTGGAGGAGTTGGGCAATGTCATCTCTGACAGCCAACAGAGTATGGGTGGATACCTTTTCCTCCCATGGGGCACAGGCTTCGGCTTGGAGGGTAATGCTTGAATTCCAGAGGCAGATCTCTGGCCGATCACTTCCAAGACCCACCTGTACGCCAGACTACGGACCAGGCGGAAAGGAAGTGGTGGAGTCGACCCCACGGGAGGACCCAGAGTGGTCGTGATGGGTATGGAGCGCTGCCCCATCCCATAACTGCACAGGCTTGGAGGATGGAGGACCAGCGGAGAGGCTGCTGGGACCTTTCCTCCAGGCTTATGGTTGCTGAAGCCCCAGACTTGGGCCGAGGCACTAAGACTAAGCCTGCTGCTGCTGCTGCTGCTGCCGCCTAGTTTGATACTGGGGCTGCTTGGCTGCAGAGGCAGAAGGCTGAAAGGGCTTCTTCTTCTTCTTCTTAGAACCCTGGGGTTCTTTCTGAGCGAAGTAATGGAGTCCAAGGTGGTACTGGACTCCTCGATACGCTGGAGGTGACCGCTGACTCTGGACCAAACAAGTCGGTGCACATGAAAGGCACATCCGCCAGTTTGTGCTGGGTGTCTGCTGTAAAGGTTGAGACCCTCAGCCAAGCCCTGCAACACATGGCGACTCAGGCTGCCACTGAGCGGGCACAAGAATCCCTAATGTCCAAGGCTCTCTGGAGTTGCTGTTTAGCAACAGTCTGACTCTGGTCACCGATCTGCTTGACAGTGGTCTGAAGGTCCATGGGGAGATGAGGAAGCACCTCATCCTGAGAGCCCAAGAGGGTGTGGGAGAAGAGTGCCATAATGACAGCCGACCTTGCCTGTCAGAGACCAAGCGATGAGGCAGCATCGACCTTTCTGGCTGAATGGTCCAATTTTTTGGACTCTTTGTCCAGAGGTCTATCTGTGTCTCCTGACTTGCCCGAGCGCCTGAACTCAGACTGACACCAATCCCTCAGCCGAGGAATGCTGTGTAACCCCGAGGGGAGCCGATGGGAACCGTGATACTTATGGGCCATATGAGCAAAAGGCACAGGGCAGGAGGCTGGTGCCAAAGCTCAAGGCTGGGCCAACTATGGCCTTGGCTACTGGGAAGGCTTCAGATGGAGAATCCTCCCTGAGGATATCAGTCAGGGGTATTCGGTCTGTTTTCGACAGGCTCTAGAGGCTTCCTGTTGATTCGGAGATGAGCCAGAGGATGCCCAGGAAGGATGTGGTCCTTCCTCCGCTGACAGACTCATGGAATCATTGTCACACGGATGCAAATTCAGGTCCGAATCATCAGACCCTGAGTCTGGGTAAAGCGGCCGACCACCAGAGTCACGCTCAACCCGCCGCAGGCAGTTGGGAGTAAGGGTGAGTGATAGCCTGTGGGAGACCCTGAACAGGCCGAGACTCCTTGAAGGAGCCCCTCAACGGAGGCTGCAGAGGTGGTGGCTCCACCAAGATAGGTGGAGAGGCCAGCTTCGCCGAGCCAGAAGGGTCTGCACTGGTTCCGTGGTAGAATGCAGTGTTGACGGTTTCTGAAGAGTCGGCATCAGCCTGGAGGGCGACAGCCAGGTGATGGCCAGTGTGGAACCCTGGGTCGACCGTTGCCATGAGATCCTTGTAGTAATGGCACAGTTTTCATTGAAGCCTCTCCTTATCGGAGGAGGATACGGATGAATGATGGAATCGCGCTTCTTGAAGCACCGCTTGAGAGACTTCCTGCCTATTGCTGAGGGGGTCAGCATCTCAAGACGCACCATGGTGGGGATCGACGGGCCCGAAGGGGCTGGGGAAACCGCTTCTCCAGATTGGGGACCATAACCGAGGGTGGAGCAATTAGTAGCTGGGCCTCCTCTTCGGTCGGAAGGACTGGAGTCCTAAATAAAGAATTGTCTGCCTCATCAGTTGACAACAGGCCGATGGGGTCGATTATTATTCGAGTTGGTCGTCGTCCATGTCTGAGCCATCTGGCCTGACGGGTTACCGTGAAGCCAGCGGCCGAGGTTGCAATTTCAACTGAAGTTGAGATAGGAGACTTCTGGGACCGAGATCTCTCTCTGTCCCAAGAGCATCAACAATGTGAAAATTCTTCTCTCGATCCTTTGTCCTTCTTGCGGGACCAGGAGGTTTGTGAGCCTGACAGGCCCTCTCCTTTTGTAGGGAGAGACTGGCACATATCCTTGAAGGATCCAGAGAAGGAAGTGCCCAGTTTGAGTGGAACAAAAAACGATAATGAAGAGGATTGCTCGGCGGCGCAAGCTGCCTCCTCCTCGAAGGATTTCATCTGCTCCAGTTGTGGATCCCGCAGCCGTGGAGACCACATGACGGGTATCTTTAGAGTTGACCGACGGGTGCCGTCTTTTTGGTCATCCAAGCTGCAAGCGTGCACGGTGATCATACAAAACTGTTGGAAGGAAGGCGCGACAAAAATCGCAAGCCTGGGGGTCATGCGCATGACCCATGCAGTAGACGCACGTGGTATGCGGGTCAGTTCGGGACATCTTCTGCCCGCAAGAACACTGGTGGAACCCGAGGGAGGATTTCTCCTCCACCGCGGTCGCAATCATGAATTTACATGGCGGAACTCTAACGAGTTTTATTTTCGGTAGACTAGCCTAAGTATTAAGCACCAGGGCCTACTCAACATGGAGCGGTAAGGATGGAACCTGAATCTTCCAAGCAGAAAGGAAGATCTGGCATCAAGGGGTGGAGTCAAGGCATATACCACCTGGGTGGGTGGGAGGAGCCAGCTCCTACACCTTCCAGCAAGATTTAAAGGGAAAGGGTCATGCCAAAAAGTGTGGATAGAACAATATACCCACGATCCTAGAATGCTGCTTTTTTTATTCCAAAAATTTTCTGTTAAAATTTTTATTAACAAAAAAAAAAAGAAACCCACCCACATCCAGCTGCTGAAAACCCACCTGGGTAAGGGGTAGTTTTCTGTATTTTAAAATGATGAAACATTAGAAGATCTTGTGTTCAGGGAAGGTCTGGGTTGTGTGTGTGTGTGTGGGGGGGGGGTGAACGTAAAAAAGAAAGTGACATGAGTTTCCATTTTAATTAAACATGTTACTGTACCACAGATGGGTACAACAGCATTTTACAACCTTTGAACTGTGACACAACAGCTTTTTAGTTAGGATGGAAATCCATGCACATCAAGGGTTAACATGTACTATATAAACTTAGTGACATTTTAAACTCCCCTTCTACAGCACTTCTGGTGTCCGACCACCATAACCCCAGCAACTTCCACTATGCACTGCACATCTAGTGTTTAGAGCACCGGCTTGAAAACTGGGAGATCACTGGTTCAAACCCTGCTAGAGGCAAATTTATTGAAGATATCGGATAACATACATTTGAGTCAAAGACTTTACAAAGGTTCCACGTCATTATATACAGAGACATCAGTTACAGTTGCAACAAATAAGACACAATAGTTACAAAGAAGCTTGTACATTAGCAAAAGTGGTTACAGAAAGTTGCAAGAACAGTTACAGAGTAAAGATGGCAACCAGTTAACAGGGTACATACACTGCAGGACGGTGGCACCAGCCATGCCCTGGTAGTTATTTAGTAGTCTAGGCTGGACTGGGGTGTCCATTGTCCAGGTATAAGCATGCCCTGGGGCATCAGGACCAGAGTGAGGTCTAAATACTCACTGTGTGACCTTGGGCAAGCAACTTAAAAGCTCTCAGTGCTCCAGACCACCCAGTTGCGGAAATGGGTAGAAGCAGGACCCCACTAGAAATAACATGTTACAACTCAGCTTGGCTATCCTTAGTAAAAAGAAATAGCGAAAAAACTAAATAAAATAAAAAAAAAGCACACACATATGAATTAACCTCACTTTGGTTTTATATAGTGCGTTTTATACAAACTACATTCAAAACCATCTTAAAATCCAGGAAAGGGAGGGGAGAAAATGTTGCTGCCATTTTAGGCACACCAGACGAATCAGACAGCACAGAGATAGATTAGAGAAAGGCTGCAGAGAGGTTCAACACGGGGGTAAGTGACTTGCTCAGGGTCACGCAGCAATTACGTGGCGGTTGTGGAAAGTGCCATAGTTTTGTGGTTTCTCGGTGAGTGCTGCTAATTGTCCTTGACTTCCAGTGTATGTGGTGATGCATCATTTTTATAATGAGCACTGTCACTTTAAATTTGGCACAAATATTTGGTAACCACTGGTGGGGAGCTATTCTTGTCAAAGTGCCCAGTCTCAGAGCAAGGTGCTGGTTTTCCTGGGGGCTGTCACTGTGAATATCAAGCCAATGCAACAGAAGTCAGATTTTACTACCCAACAGAATTGTTTTGCTGTGTACTCATTTTCGTTTTTCTAGCTGTCTGCTACCCTGTACACTGCGGCATGCCTAACTGCCTTAGTGCAGGCATTACAGAGGGACCAGTACCTCTGGGGAGCTGGAGGATTAGTGCGCTTCCCAGGCCTGATCCCTGGCATGCAAACAGGCCAGCAGCTCAGCAGTGATTCAGGGAAGATGGGAGTCCCACACCCTGGTGCATCTAAGGCAGGCAAAGCGGTTCCAGACAGCAAGGAAACTGGATCCGAAGTAGTCGAGGGCTAGGTCAATAGAAGTGGCTGAGGGGAATGGGTGGCCAATCTAAGTTAGACAGATCTTCAAGGAGGTGAGCAAGGTCCAAAGATTTGTAGGAATGGATTAGTAGGAGTTTAGGAGAGGCTTTGGGGGCAATGGATTCTGCATATGGTGTACAGTAGTAGCCACAGACATTGCCAGCTATTTCCTGAAATTTCTGTGCTATTTCTAGAGAAATCTCCACTTTCTGCATTACCACAGTAGGTGCAGCAGAGAGAAACTCTTCAGAAATTTCGTGAAATATCTGGAAATAGCTGGCAATGTCTGTGGCTACTACTGTAGATCAGATGGTGATCGCTTAGGGCACCAGGAAGGAATCCGGCTGCAATGATGTGGTGAGGGTAGGTGGTGAGAGCCCAAGCTATAATGGAATGGTTTTGATATTTAAAATTGGGCAAGTATGTTCACTTATTAGCTGGGAAAGGTTGAGGGATGCTAGGTCACAACGAGTTTTGGCGTGGGAAAGGGCGAGCCAGTTCAAATTAAAATCACCCAGAATATGTAGATCACCCGTGGAGGCATGGGAAAGAAGAGTGGTCAGCAGGTCAGGCAGTGCAGATGCCGCAATGTAGATGGGGAGGGAAAGCTGACTAGGACTGTCTATAAGCATCTGGGAGGAGGTAGCAACTATAGGGGTAAATTGAAGTGAAGAGAAGATATACATGGCCACACCACCTCCCCTACTAGACTATCCTGGCAGATGAGGAAGTAGCCAGGGATGGAAATGGTCCCATTATGAGATTTAGCATTGAGCCAGGTTTCGGACAGGATAGGTACATCTGGATTGAGGGTCAGGGTGAGAGGTTGGAGCAGGGTAATTTTGGGGAGGAGGCTCCTAATGTTTAAGTGAGCAAGCTTCAGGCTGCAAGGGAGGAGAGTGAAATGGAACTGGTCCAGGGTTGGGATGAATGTCACCTGCTACCAGCAGCAGCAGGATTGTAAAGAGTTTGGCTGAGGGCTATAGCTTGCTTCCAGGACAAGGTGTAGGGGAAAGGGTTTAACGGGGGGGTGGCTGGGTGCAAGGCTGCAAGGAGATTGGCTAGAGACAGGTGACTGGGAGAACAGATGCATTAGGAGGCCATGGAAGTGGGACAAGGCAGAGAAATGTAGCGATGCCATAGAGGAGGGGTGAGATAGTGCAAGGAGTTAGAGCTAGGAGGGGTGAGGGATAGAGGGACGGGGTGGGAAGGAGAGGGGAGTGATGCAAGGGAGAAAAGAAAGGGGGAGACATAGGGTAGTTTGGAACATGGGGAGGGTGGAAAAGGGAGGCAAGTCAACTGAAGGGGGTAGCGGGGCAAAGCTGACTACCTGAGTAGGAAGCTGCCACCATGCAACAGGGTATTAGGGCACAGAAAAATGGCAGGGGGGAAAACCGGGTTACAGGAGATAGGAGTATCCATCGGGAAGGGGGGAACATGCTAGAACGAGCAACAGATGAGAGGAACAGGTGTATCAGGCAGGGGAGGCCAGAAACTGCAGAAGCAGTCCTACAGAAGTGAGATGTCACTGGAAGGAACCAACTGAGGTGCAAATGGAGGAGAACTATCTGCAGGAAGGAGGGTGAGAAAGAATGAGCTGATGGGTTCAGCAGGCAAACAGGGAGTATTTAAACAGCAACACTCCACGGGCGGGAGGAGGTGAGGGTGAGTGGGAAGTACTTTGTGGCACTACATCGTGGCACTGTCTGCCAAACGCAGAAGCAAGCAAGACAGTGTACCTGGACTCAGACTGATTCAGCTGGTGGTGCACGGGAGGACCGACTGAATGACCTCGTGGCCCCAAAGAGCTCTGGAGTCACACTGGAGCGAAGGGACTGTGGAGAGAGAAAACACAGAAGTTAGAATGGCCACCCAGGTAAGGAGCGAGCCGGCGATGCTGATGATGTGGGGGGTGGGGGTTCAGACAAGTCACAGAGAGGAGGGGGGGAAGGGAGATAGGCTGAGACGGGAGACAAAGGGGAGGGAAAATTGGAAAATCAGGTTGGGAAAAAACTATCAGTGCAAGTTTGGAAATATAAACTATGGGAATACAGAAAAAACATCTACAAAAATGGCCACAAGTACAACACAAATACAGCTGGCAAAATGAACAGAACAGCAGATATAAAACACACAGTTCTGGCACACAGCTATTGGAAATGCAGAGTCCAATAGTTTCACAGCAGTATACAACACATATGGTGCCAAACACAGGAGCAAGCAGGACGGCGTACCTGGAGTACAGAGAAAGCAAGAAAAAAGGGGGAGAGAAGGACTGAGAGAGAGGCAGGGAGATGGAACGAGTAGGGAGAGAGGGGGAGAAAAAGAGTGGGAGGGAGACCGAGAGAGGAGAAGAATGTGAGAGGTGAGGGGAGATAGAGGGAAGGCGACAGAGGAGAAGAATGTGAGAGGTGAGGGGAGATAGAGGGAGGGTGAGAGAGGAGAAGAATGTGAGAGGTGAGGGGAGATAGAGGGAGGGTGAGAGAGGAGAAGAATGTGAGAGGTGAGGGGAGATAGAGGGAGGGTGATAGAGAAGAAGAATGTGAGAGGTGAGGGGAGATAGAGGGAGGTGAGAGAGGAGAAGAATGTGAGAGGTGAGGGAGAGGGGAGGGTGAGAGAGGAGAAGAATGTGAGAGGTGAGGGGAGATAGAGGGAGGGTGAGAGAGGAGAAGAATGTGAGAGGTGAGGGGAGATAGAGGGAGGGTGAGAGAGATGAAGAATGTGAGAGGTGAGGGGAGATAGAGGGAGGGTGAGAGAGGAGAAGAATGTGAGAGGTGAGGGGAGATAGAGGAGGGTGAGAGAGATGAAGAATGGAGAGGTGAGGGAGATAGAGGGAGGGTGAGAGAGGAGAAGAATGTGAGAGGTGAGGGGAGATAGAGGGAGGGTGAGAGAGGAGAAGAATGTGAGAGGTGAGGGGAGATAGAGGGAGGGTGAGAGAGATGAAGCGCTGCTACTATGACTATGAGTGATGCACCTACACTCTGACTCCGGTCCAAGATTCTGTGCATTTACACAGACTGCTGCCTTATTCTAACTGACCATTCTTTATTCTTTCTGAAAAACTGGTGAGCAGGAAAATGAGAAAACAAAGAGCTGCTACAAGCCTGTAGGGGCTCACAAAGGAACACAATTTTGGCAGTCAGCAGTTGAAGCATCCACAACCATCTAGCGAAAATGACACAGGGCCCAAAAATTGTCCGTGAGCGCACAAAATGCCAGGTGTCAGCTAGGGGGAAGGGGAGTCCACGTTGTCCCTGCTTAACTTTTATTGCCTTTCCCAGCACAAAAAAGCAATATAGTACAGACAGCATTTAAGGAGATCTGCATTTGACTGGTGATGAGATGTGATTTAGGCTGCAAATGCACGGACAGAAAAAAGAATAGTGAGTTTTCAATTAGTTGTCAGTGAATTTTCAGTACTACAAATGAAACAAATTCACTGGGGGGGAACCCACCATCTTTGATATAGGATCAAATACCTGACAGGTCTGGGGACACGTTTCCTCATTATATGCTGCATTTGTACACTGTATATTAGTCAGCTGTCTTTTGGGGGGGGGCATTTCACACCACATTCCCCATTTTATTCCTGGAAGTTGAAACGCAGTCATACTTTATATTTCGCTCCTGGAACTGGGTTTCCCTGAGTCCCCAGCCCCCCCATTTCCTGCACCCCATCCCCACCACTTGAATTGCGCATTGTATTTTGCAGGCATGTTGCAGGTACTGCATTACCAATGCATTGACAATGAAACTGAACATTCTAAGAAATCACTTTTAAACAAACTCTTTTCAGGCTATTGAGTTGGCAATGCATTGGCAATGCAAAATCACACATACCCCCATAATGCAAAGCATCATGGAATGTATAGGAAAATTGAGGCTGGTTGTGCTTTAAGTAGGACTGCATGGTGCTAAAAGCCCTCTCACACAATCTGCAAAGGCTGAGAACAGAAGACGCACTGGAAATGTACTTAAATACAGCCTGTACTGTACTTAAACATGAATTTAGGGGGAGACTCATTGCTGCCATCCCCCCACTACAAACATGGGCAAGATGACAAAACGCTCATTAAAAGGCTTGCAGTTGAACTACATTTCGTGTTAGTACTTCCCACATTTTATGCTAGTACTTCCCTGACCATCTTGGTCATTTAATGAGGTCTGCTTGCCCCTTACAAAAAGACTATTGATAACTAAATGTGTCATACTGCAATATATGTATGTTGGGTAGAGTACAACTTATCTATTATACTAGGATTTAACCGTAAACCACAAAATTACTTACAGCAGTTCCTTGAGACAGAAACTGATGTCAAGGAACTAGCCTTCAGGCACACGTGTGTGAACTTTAGAGAGGTAGTTGTGCCTAGTGGTTACAGGGCAAAGCTGTGAAGCTATGAGAACTGGGTTTGAATGCCAAACCACGAGAACTTATTCACTGTGTAACACTGAACAAGTCCCTTAACCTGCCTGCACTTAACCTCTCTGTAATCTCGCTAATCTCATCTGGTGCCTCCTGAATACTGTCATTGCCCTAGGGTGTCTGCATGACTCAGTTAGCACACCTGCCACTGGGACAAAGGTTGTGGGTTCTTGTCCCACGCTGGGACTCTGGCTCATATCCCCAAATGCTGGTACTTTAGCATGACAGTGGCGGTCAGGGGTGGATCTAGAGATTTTTATGGGGTAGCACTTTAGAAACACAGAATAATGTCAGCAAATAAGGACTGCTTGCCCCACCCAGTCTGCCCATTTTTTTAATTACTTATTATTTATTTAATTCTTTGGAAGCAACCTTTGAGCAAGGTGCTCGTTTACAAAGGTTTCATGTCAGCATAACAAGACAGTTACATTGTTACAAATCACAAAGTCATAGACTCGCAAATACACAGCTTGCAGAGAATACATGACAAGTGGTTAGTTTAAATGTTGTTACAGTAATCTACCAAGAGTTCAGATTCAGACCTGGAAGGGATAAAGAGCAGCCTTGTACATAGGCACTGTCAAACAAAACAGTTTCAGCTTAATTAAAAATGAGAAAGAGAGACCAGGGGAAAGCGGGGGGACCAAAGTACGAGGGTGGGGTGGAGGTTAAGGAGTACCAGATATTTGAGAGGGGCAGAGAGGTATTAGTGTATAGAGCAGGAAAGATGTGGAGTAGGAGAGGTTAGAGCCAATAGATGGGAAGGAGCAGGGAGAGGAACAGGAGCACGGCAGCTGGAGGAGGAGGAGGAGGAGTATTGGGGTGTAAGTCGTGGACTGGAGGCAAATGTAGTTCAAAGGGAGGAAGAGGCGTTGAGGTTTCCTCACATTCACCAGGAATTGTTAAGGTGTAAGAGGAGAGACTAAGAGTAGAGACTGGGAGCTCATGCAGCTTTCCTGTGAGCACATGCACCGGTTTTGACAAGGTGTCATTTCATTTCAAGTTTGAAGGTCGTAAGGTTCTCAATATTGTGAATTTCAGCCGGGACCTCATTCAACCAGAGAGGAGCCCTATATGAGAATGAGCATTGTCCAAGAGTGGTTCTTCTGAAAGGGACACTGAGTGTACTCCAAGCTTTCCCTCCAGTATCGTAATGGGAGTGTGCCTCTTTGAGAATATTAGAATACAGGGGAGGTGTTTGGCCAAGCAGAGTTTTTTTTTTTTTCCAAGGAGGCATATCTGGTACTTTATCCTGTTATTCAAGTTAAGCCAATTAGTTTGTTCATATAAGGCACATGTGTGGGTAAGGTTATCTGCCCCTAGAGTAAGTCTGCATACCTTATTAAGGGCTGTAGCTACCCACTGAGTGCCGTGTCAGAGGCTGCACTGTATACTACCAAACTGTATTCTATTATCGACAGAACTGAGCTGGACAGGGAGAGACGGAGAGCAGGGCATTGGGTATTATCTATGCCTGTAACCCAACACCTAATCTGGTATTAACTACCTTTACTACCTGGTCAATGTGCTGTGAGAAAGAGAGGGTATCGTCTATCGTGACCCCAAGGTACCTGAATGAGTGAACTTGCTTGAGAGGGACTGCTTTGTTGTTAGTGACGGTCAGAAGTGGGTTGTTTTCAATGTTGGTGACTAAAGAGAAGCATAGTTTTGATTTTTTTTATAATTGAGTAGTAGTTTTGTGAGCTAAACCAATCTCTAGTTCAATCAATCAATCAATCAATCAATCAAATCTTTATTTAACCAGATGGTCACCATTGAGCAAGCTCATTTACAAGGTGGACCAGCATCACACGAGGTCCAGATACAATGCATTTATGTACAGGCAGTAAGACAAAACATGTATATACATAATAGAACAAGCTATGTAACAATAAAATAAATGGTATAATTTGAGCACATATATAATATTCCTAGTTATATACATATCATGTTCAGGGAAGAAAGAGGGGTTATTGGTAAGGGAGCTACATAAAGAGAGGGGGATACAGTGTCAAAATTAATAGGAACCTCGCACTAAGCGCAGGTATCAAGGGGTAAGGGAGTGAGGGGGGCATGGGTCGGAATGATGCAGGGAATACACACTTATGAGACAGGTTAGGGGGTTTGGAGGACGGAAGGAAAGGTAGGAGGAATTACAGTATAGGGTTTCTGATAGGTAAAGTTTGTTGTGGGCAAAAAGAGGGGCAGAGGGTGAAAGTACGCAGGTGCGGATCAGCTATAGACAGTGGAAACAGTGGCAAACTTCTGTGACTGTTTTTGCATACAAAGTCTTGAACACTGCAAGACTAACTGGGGACCTTAATTTCAAGGATTTCTGCAGCTTATTCCAGATAGTTGGCAGTGAGAAGTCTATGGCCACTCTCCCAAAATGCGGCAGACCCTGGGAATCCTCAAAGAAATTAGGAGCAGCTCCTTGGGGCATAGTGTCAGAGCCCGCTTAGAGGCAGTAAATCAATGACATACTGTGGTAGTTTCACTGCAACCGCTCTGAATGTCTATATGGCTACATTTCTATTGCACGTGTACTGTAGGGAGGTCCACTCCACTGCAGCATATAAGGAGCAGTGGTGGGTGGAGAAGGGGAGACCGGTAATGAATCACAGTGCTCTGTGGTATAGAATGTCTAGTTTACCCAGATATGAGGTGTTACAATGACTATAAATGAAATTGGCGTAGTCAGTTAGGGAGAGGAATGTGGACTGGACGAGCTGCCTTTTTGCCTCTGTGGTTAGAAGGCGGTTTATCCGATAGAAGAGGCCAAGCCTCTGCCTCAGTTTTTTCAGCAAATCCTCCAAGTGTTCCACAAAGGAGAGTTTGTGGTCTAGCCAGACCCCCAAGTATTTGAACTTAGTTACAAACTCCAAGTTTTCTTCTAGTAAGGTGGTGATAGGGGGTAGAGTACCAATAGTAGCAGGGTATGCCACGCGTTTGCCAGGTGAGAGTATCATTGCCATTGTTTTCTTGGCATTGAGGAGCAGTTTTTTGTTAAGAAGCTAGTACTGCAAGATATTGAAATCAAGTTGCAGGTCTTTACAGGCAGCTTCGGGTGATGTCCGACTTAGGTAGAGTACTGTATTGTCTGCAAACAGGTGAATGTTGGCCTCCTTGATGCCGAAATCTATGCTGTAAATATATGTAGTGAATAAGAGTTGTCCTAGGATGGAACCCTGTGGAACACCTCTTAATAATGGTTTGAGGGAGGAAAGCTCTCCTTCTGCCTTGACCTGCTGGTGCCTATCCGTTAGGTAATCATGGAACCAGTCCAGTGAAGTGGTGTCTAGACCTAAGGCTTTTAACGAACAAAGAAGTAGGCAATGGTCAACAGTGTCGAATGCCTTACTGAGGTCTAGGAAAACAGCACAGGCAAACTTTTTGTTCTCTATATCACACTGCCAATCATTTGTTACCTTGGTCAGTGCCATAATCGTACTATGGTTAGCTCGGAAACCTGACTGCATAGAGTTTAGAAAGTTTGTGTTTTCTAGGAAGGCTCTTAGCTGGTGGAAGGTAGACCGTGGGTCATTTTGTAGTAAGTCAATATGGGAATTGCTACTAAGGATGACTGCATCATCAGCGTACAGTATTATTTTGCTCTAGCTGGTCTCAGGAAGAGCATTCAGGAAAGAGCTGAATAGCTGAGGGCCTAGGATTGACCCTTGACAGACACCGAGTGTGATTTCTCTTGCTCCAGAGACAGCCGTACCTATTTTGACACACTGTGATCTGTGCGACCAGTAGTCCTGAAACCAGTAGACTGGGTTTTTCTCTCCTGCCTCTACTGTCACCACAGACCAACCGATCTCCGGCTACTTCCTCCTGCTTTCCCACCAAGATTCCTTTGTGCCTATGCCGCATGATTGAAGCTCACCACTGTTTTCACCCCCACTACCTCCGCTGGATAACTGTTCCATGCATCCACCACTCTTTCAGTGAAGAAGTCCTTCCTCACATCTCTCTTGCATTTACCCCTTCCAGCTTCACTGCGTGTCCCCTTGTTCTTGTGCATCTTTTCCTCTGAAAAATACTTCCCTCCTGATCCTTATTTACCCTATGAGGTATCTATAGGTCTCTATCATATCCCCCTCACTGTCTGTTGTCCAGGGTGTACATAAGGAAATCCCTCTATAAAGCTTCAATTTGGCTAAAACTACTACTGTTTGTTGGCCAATGGGAGTAAATGATGTTACTTCACTACGTATCTGAATCTGCTAGGGAGGTGGTGTGTAGATTTATTTATTTACTTCTTTGGTAACCGGATAAGACCCACTAGGCACAATGCCTGTTTACAGGGGCTACTTGGGAGCCCCAGAGATGTTAAGTGACTTGCTTAGTCACACAGTATTCAAGTGGAGGTTGCAGGAATCAAACCTAGGTCTGCTGACTATACCAAGCTCATTTATTGACAGCTCGTTACTCTAAACTCTAGGCTATACTGCCAGCCCCTAAAGATATATAGAGTTGTAGATATATAGATGCTGAAGGAAAGAATAAGACACAGGGCCCATCCAGTCAGCCCAGTTCCAACCTAGGCACTGCCCAGTCTACCACTGGATAGGCCTCTAGAGGATCAATCATCCAGCAGTTCCACTTAAAGTAACCCCCCCATTTTCTATTTGCTCTCCCCATCAACGCCACCTGCCACCATGGTAACACTGACTGGCTCCACTGGCAGACAGGTCCACTCATTCACCACCCTCTGTGAAGAAGGATTTCTCACATCCCTCCTAAATAGTTCCATGCCAGTCTGTAGTTGTTGTCCCTTGTGCTGGAGCCCTCACTCAGCATAAACAGTTGCTGGCAGTCCACTCTCTGCACACTCTTCAGGTACGTGAAGGCTTCAGTTATGTCACCCTCCCTCTCCCCCTGGCTTCCAATGAATACATACCGAGTCAGCTACTTCATAAGTCCTCTCCTGCTGGCCATAAACTAGTTTAGTCAAACACCTCTGGACCAAATCAAGCTCTTCTTGTCCTTTTCAGGTGAGGGTTTTATGGTGGTGCTGGTGGGGGGTGCTGTACATTCAGGGTGCGCTGTCCTTTGGATGAGACATTTAACTGAAGTCCTTGCTACCCATCTCTGTTACTACCCTAGTGGGTGTCCAGGTGTCAAAGAACCCTTGGCACTTTTCGCATAGGGTAAGGAATCTTCCCCAGTGTCTTGGTCAATACCCCCCAAATAAAACTGGCTTAGGTGATTGACCATGGCTGTGTGTGGATGTGGATGAATGGAAAAACTGTGACTAAATGAGTAAAGTCACTTTGCTACCAGTTGCCCTCACTGACTGTAAAGCACTTTGGGATACAGTGTTTCTGAAAAGTGTTATATAAATGCAAATAATTCTTCTCAGATTCTTCTCAGGTCAAGACACCATATTACTTTAATCACAAACTCATTTGGTACATAAAGGTTGTTTTGAGCCCTTACGGCCATCAGGGCACCGGCTGCAGTACGCCAGTCATTAGCGTGCCACTTTGTGGAATTTGATGCCCCCTCCCCAAGGTCTGCCCCCCAGGAGTTAGAATATTTAGAAAGGGGGGCGTGGGGGTGTGGTGGGCACAGCCCCCCAACAAAAAGAGGGGATGGCGACATTGGAATGTGGCGCCCTGTATAGGTGGAACCTACAGCTTTGCCACAAGTGAATTATGAAAGCCTTGTCCCCTCACAAGTGAAGATCAACTGTATTTTGAGTCAGGTCATTGTGTAGTCAAGTTATACAACATCAGTTTAGCAGTAATAATTTTTTAAATCAGCTTCTTATAGTATAAGAGACACAGATTGTGAGGTTTGTGCAAGAGGCTGCAAAGAAAGCTGAGCAGTTCTGTCTGACCAAACCCCACAAGAGGAGTCTCTTATACCATAACAGACACCCCTCAGTGGCCCTATTAACTTAGTATAAATCTCTGAGTTTGAGTCGGCCCATCAGCACAGCAGAAGCTTTACCATTTGTGGTGCTTGCGACCTGGGTTCAGAAATGAGCTTGGATCATCTGGGTCAGCTGGGGGAAGGATTATGCATCCCAGAGGATGCTCTCCTCTCCCAGGGACAGCGGGTCCCATCTGCCACTGCTATACTGCCCTCTGGATACAGGGGACAGTACTGCTCAGCAAGACTCGGGGTGAGGAGGAACCGCACTGGCTGCCGGGTGCTGACAGAAGCTTGCTCTGTGTGCACCTCGCAACCCTTTAGCACGGGTTCCAGAGGGCTGTGGAGAGAAAATGCCATGACCTTGTTCTGTACTCAAGCTCCAAGCATATACTCCAGATTAACTGAACCTCTCTCTCTTCGGCCTTTATCGCCATGCAGTCTTGGCTTCCGGTCACAAGCCTACTCAATGCCGCAAAACTCCGCCAATGCTCTTTGGCTCAGTTACAAACTAAAATCTACTCAGGCCCTGTTTAAAGTATCTTGTCTGGATTGCTCTGCTTCTGGAATCAGTGTGATCTTTCAAATACCCTGGAGTCCTACTTGATGAAAATCTTAAATTTGATCAGCACATCATGGCCACCTGTAAGTCCGTCAACATCAAAACTGGTGTTAGCCTATAAAACCAGCCGTGTCCTCACGCCTCTGCTAGACTTGCCATCACCCATTGTGTCTTGCTCCTGGCACTCTCCTATGCTGCCATCTCCTATCTAAATGCATCTGGGACCCTACTTAGAAAGTGAGATACAACCTACAATAGTATCTGCAGATATACCTCTGCCCCCCCGATTGAAACATCATTGTCAGCTCTATGCTGACCTTAATCGGCTCTTCAGCCTCTTGCACTTGGCTCCCTGACAGACAGTATTATTAGAGCTGGTATCCCTGTCTCTCTAGCCTCCCTATTATTCCCACAGCCCTCCTCCCATGGCCTTTGATCAGCTGATAGATCTCTGCTGCATGTTCCTAGATGTCAAACTTTCAAGGGTACTACTGCTTTCTCCCATGCGGCGCCTAAACTTTGGAACACCCTACACTTGGAAGTCTGTCTAGCTCCTAGTCATGTCCAGTACAAAACACAAGTATCGCTCCTTCCTCACCAGCCAGGCCTCCTGCTCCTGTTTTAACCCTCCTTGATTCGCTACCTCCCTCTTCACACCTCACTTGACGCCTAGGCTGCTTATTATTTCTCTTAATCTCTCCTCATTAATGACCTTGACTTGCGCTTTCTGTCTTATGATCATCGCTGTCCTGGCACTTTATTCTGCTTATGTTTCATTGCCTATATTGTATACCTTGCTACACGTTCATTGCCCTGGTCATGTTCAGATTGTTCTCATGTTATGTACTTTGTACATACTGTAACATACTGATTCAATTTGTACCTGTATCCTTGTGATTCTTGTAACCTCCCAGGTTGTGCCTCAAAATAGTCATTTTTGGCTATGGCACCTACCTGGTAAACAAAACTAAATAAATAAATAAAATGCAAAATGGTAGAGCCCTGCACCTGAAAACCAAGGTCTCCAGCCCCACAAGAATTTCCACCTAGAACTCCAAGACTGCCTCCTGACGAAACAAAGAATTCTTCGGTGGTATATCCCCCCTTGTCCCCACCTGGGGGGTGGTGGTAAGGTAGGCTCAGTGGGGGATGGCACCTCATGTTGGTTCAGATACGGGGGCAGATGGAGTGCCTTTAAAGACTGGAGGGAAATCAGGCTCAGAGAGAAGGGGGAAGATGAAAGAAATTGAAAAAAATAAAGAAAGAAATCATTCAGGTTTAGGTTAAGTGATTTACAATAGATTTAGAGAATTTGTTTTTTAATTTACTTATGCCGCCCCTGACGCTGAAGTGGAATGCTCTCCCCTAATACTCTCACAGGAGAGCACACTGTCACAGAATAAGAGGTACAGTCGCTCTGCATATTGATTGGCTAAAATCGGAATTATATGATAAGGGCGCCTCCTAATGGGAGAGTCCCCAAATGGGTGACTGCACAAGGGAGAGTGCACTGAGGGCGACAAGAAAGAAGGGTGACCAGCGCTAAAAGTGACAGTAGTAGGCAGAGGTGACCAGGGTGAATGCACAATAGTGCGACCCCGTGCACGCAGACAGTAGGAGCAGGGTCTGGGATGGTCGACATTGCATACGTCCCCGTGTACATCGCAAACCCCACCATCCCCTGCCCGATAGTGCACACAGCCCAAATGCCCTGGCACCCTGGTGGCTAGTGGTCCCACCCCTGCACCCATTCAGCCCAAGCGTATAGTAATAGAACCCCCCCCATCTCAGTCCGTATGTGTTATCAATATATTGCCTGGTGGACTACTGGTTGAACAACCCCGTCCCCATCTCCAATCCCCAGTCCCAGCAGGTAGTACCCATTCCTGGTGGTCTAGTGCCCCCCACCACAGCCATAGGGGTTGTTCTTGGGGCCATGGGTGCTTTGTGCTGCACGCTGCCTGCAGCCCCTCGCCTGTCCAGGCCCTGTCCTCCAGGAGCTTGCCTGCTCTACTGCAGCCACTCATGCCTTCGCCTTAGTGGGGCTGCAGCTACAGTCGCTCATTCACTGTCAGGCATGCTTTTGGAGTGTTTGCCATTTGGGCATAGACCCGCGATAATTTTAGCGCGCTTCCTGGCTACAACTGCTAAAATCACACTAGTGGTTTATAATACACAGTCACGTGCAGATGTTATCCTACTATTGACTGGTATTCTGGAGGCAGTATAGTGTAGTGGTTAAGGGCACTGAGCTGCAAACCTGGAGACCTGGGTTTGAATCCCATCAGCCCCCACTTGCACACTGTGTGACCCTGGGCAAGTCACTTAACTTCCTTGCGCTCCCTGGTTCACCTGGAAACAAGCTCTGGTTTAGCGTGCCTTTCCTGGTTAAACAAGTTCCCCTTTCCTTTCATAATCTTGAGGATAATGATGGCGGCCATACATCTCAACTGGCTACTAATTTGCAAAGCTACCACACCTCCGACACAATGGCTACCCACCTCTTCTCAGCTTTTGCAATGAGAGGCAGGCACAATCCATCTTTCCCAAGATTTTTTTCTCCCATAGGCAGTGCTCTCTGGACCACAGAGTTGAAAATAAACATATGGGTAATCTGTTTTCTTTACAATTAAATCATTAAGGATGCATCCCACAGTCCCAGGATATGGAACACAGAGGTACAAATAAAATAAACTCTGCTTCTGCCTAGGGACTCCTTAAGTTTTGAAGTTTGAAAGTGATGTAAAAGACTTGAGTAACTACACGTTGCAATACTGTGCTGCACAATCGACCTAAACAAACCATGATTCTCAAGGTCTGAAGGACTAAATATTTATATCAAAGTGCATTGCTGAAACACAGCTTGTCTAATCTGTGTGCTTCTCACCAGAGCATTCCAGCACGGCAGCGTGGCCAATTTTCCATAGAGGCTGTTCCTTTACTTGCCGTTCTAACACAACGAGGTTCCAGAGACAGAACAGTCTGTTTAGCAAGAATCAGTTTCATTTCAATTCACTGATTCAGGATAATTCATGAGTAAAACACTCATTTAATGCTGTTCTGTACAGGAATCCCTCAAGTGACACAAGTTTCACAGATAATGAGGAAAAAGTATACAGGAAAGCACATGGGAAGTCCTACGTAAATACTGTAAGATTAAAAAGTTCAATATGTTAATTATAACAATATTCTAAAGTGTTTAGAATTTTCAACATACAAGCCACACAAACATTCAAGGGTAACACGTTTTATTTAGGTCTAGAGGCAAGATCATAACAGTATTATACTGCTGAATGACACGCAGACAATTCCGCCCACTCCACTGAAGCGGTCAGCTACTGACAGCACATTAAACGAAAGGAAGTGGACTGCAGGTTAGCGAGGGGGATAGCTAAGATACCCTGAATTTCGCGCCTACTTCTCCCCCAAAAAATAAATTATGGATCAGGTGGAGCTACATAAAAGATATGACCCTATAGGGGCTGGGGGTGGACAATCAAAATAAAGGTAAGGGCCATCTTTGAAAGACGTAAATGGAAGCTGGCACTGTGCAAACTCTACATGTATTTACAGCTAAACAGTTTTCAGCATTAAAGAGGATGGCAGAGGGTGTGAGACCACTGAGAGAGGTGGATGGGGCCACAGCACTAACTTTGGCCACCTGGGAAGAGCTAATTTTTAAATCAATAGTATTTTGTTTTGTTTTATTCGTTGGTAACCAGGAAAGGCCCACTAGGCACAACGCCTGTTTACAGGGGCAACCAGGGAGGTTACATGAGGTCTTTTTAACCATTGTATATTTCCAGACATAATTAGATTCATCATCAGTATATTTGTATTTTTCTTGGATTTTTTTTTTGAAACAGCTTTTATTATTAATGACTTGAGTCATTAAAGATGGCCACCACCACCGGCCCAGTGGCGCTGAGGGTTGAGGCGCTGGACGCCACACCTTGCTCTATGCTGGTGACCTGGGTTCGGGAACGGACTCGGGTCGGCAGGGAAGGAGAGGGATTGAGCGTCTCAGAGACTGCTCTCCCCTCTCCGGGAGGGGGGTCTCTAGTCATCGGGCGCTTCCAGTGACCTCTGGTGAAGACCAGAGGGCAGTGCGCTGGCAGTGGAGCAGGGTGAGCTTGGGGCATGGCGCGGGAAGGGCGCATGCGGACACGTCACGCACCCCATCCATTGACGTCGTACGCACGCCCCAGCCCATGTCAAGAAAAAAGGGAAAGTGCGGTTCTCGGTCACGGCGGCTTGATGGCCATCTGAGGAGCTGGCTGGCCTTGGGGGCACCACTGCCCAGATACTGGATCCTGTGTCAGTGGGGAGTAAGGAGGGGACTCCCTGCCGCCCCGCCGCAGGGGGGCAAGCCTCGGGGGTAGATGGTGGTGGGGGCTTCAATGGGGCTGGGACAGAGACGGGCAGATGCCGGGACGTGAAGAGGCAGACCGACAGCCACAAAGGTAAAAAGTACTAACTAAAAAAAAAAAAAAGATGGGCACCACTAGCAATCTTTAAAACTCCCTTGCCTCAAGGTTACTTTTTGACTTTACATATTTCATTCAGACTGTGGATGTATACGAGGGTGCTAACACGCAGTACTGGTGGTGAACAGACCGACACCACATCGAAATGTTGACAGTCCATGGCTGCCCTTTACTGTAGATAGAGTTTGGTGGCTCCGAAAAAGCTGCCATAGTACAGTTCAAAGGTCATGAAAAGTTGTTGTAGTATCTGCCTTTCAACGTGCCACTCTCACTGACAGTTTGAGCCCCTCGCAAACTGCAATTCTGGAACTCCTGTTGCATTCATCGGGCCACAAATGGCAGCACCAGTCTTTTCGAAACAACGAACTATAACAATCAAGTACTACACGCATCCGGAAAAGCACCATCGAGTTGCTGTCATCGGTGATTTTAGTGACACCAATTAGGTAAGCTTTGGACAATTCTATGAGGAAGACTGCCTTTTTTTTTCTCGAAAAAAGTAAAAACAAATTTTGAAAATCACCTCAGAAAGAGAAATACAGTCAGGAATGAGTGGTGACAGTAACAAGGATCAGCACGGCTGGAAAGCTGTTTCAAACACGCCTTCACGCTCATTTCTCTGCTCCTCTTTAGGTAACCCGACATACGAACCTGCCAGAAGAAGAGCCTGAACAAAAGAATATCAAATTAACCTGTTTTAAAAAAGTGTACTGATCAAGTCTAAGGAAATGTAAGTCTTTTTGAAAGTCCGAAATTGGGTGTTCTGTTTTTTCTCTAATGGTGAATGGAGCATTCTGGCTGAATTTTCATTTTCTAGGAACAACTATATACTAGGTTTGAGAGGACACTGGGGACCTCTTGATATTTGCTTTCGAGGTCCCTACGATGTCATCTCAAACCCTCGATGGATGGAAATGCCTGCATGGTTGCCCATACATTAGTCTATATAATTTATTCATAGTGGGCATTGGCAGAGAGCAGGAACTTTTAAAAACTTAAAACCACAGATCTCAGTTCAAGAATGAAATACAATAAAATGAAAAATGGATTTATCAATGTGTTTGCCAGAAATACGTTATCACTAAACAGTTTGTTTGTTTGTTGACCCGGTAAGCCCACTGGGCCTAGAAGTCCCTTTTCAGGGGCGACCGTGGGGAGATACAGATGGTAAGCAACTGAAACTGAACCAGATTAAGCTGTTGGTGGTATTTTAGTGAATGAGGGAAATTTGGCCAGGACACGGGACATTCCCCTACTGGCTGCTGGTCAGTGGCTGGTGGGGAGTCTTTCTGACGTCACGCCCGACATGGCAGACGATTTTGCAGTTGGGATGGAGGAGGAGGTTGAGAGAGTGTGCAGATCCATGGTGAACAGGGTCGCTTTGGAGAGCGGCCCTCCAGCTTCAATAACATGCTTAGATTTGGAATCAGCATCGGAAGATCAGGCTCCTGAGTTTGCGCAGGTTGGAAGTGTTTCAGTGGCAACTACACGATTTTCTGACCAGGATTTACTCACCGTGGTTGAGCCCCCATCGTCTTTGCAGACTTCAGTATCCCAGGAGTGTCGCGCTATTCCGGATCCACAGCAGGAACCAATATTGAAGGAGGACGTTTCGGGAGGACTGTGTAACGCTGGATCAAGCATCGTCGCATTTAGCGCGATTTACAATTCGGTCTGAAGGGTGAAGGTACTGGGAGCAGTTTATCGGACTGGTCCGAAGAAGTTGCCCTATCTGAAGCTGGCTGGAAGCGCTCTGAATCGGGAGACTGGGTACCTGATTTTTCGTGGTCTCCATCTCCAGGTACATTTAAAACTGATTCAAACTCTGTTGTTTCAGGGGTAGGTGGGGAACCTGTTCTACCTGCAGTGACTCTTAGTACTCCTGTTGCTAGTACTTCAGCTGCCTGTGTACCTGACAAGCCTTCTTTGACCCAGACTCTTAAACCCACAATGTCTGACCTATTTAAATCTAAACTTGAACATCGTCGTAATGCTGTTCGTTTGAAGTACAGAGGTGGCTTAAAGGACCATCCTGATAGATATTACATTTTCAAGCAGCTGTTGAAAACTAAAATGGGATTTTGTGCAAAAGATATTTATGCTTTAATACACATCTCTGGAGAAGACTCATTTGATATTAGTTTTCAAACAAACGCTCTGATGGATACATTTTGGGATAAGTATGCTACTCAAAAGACTCATCCTTTATGGTTACCTTTTTTTGCAATTCCATTAACCAGACCCTTGATTAGGTTTGTTACCATTATGTTTAGAAATGAGGGTGTAAATGTTGAGTGATATATACCATTGGCTACAGTCTAGTGTGATGTATTAGGTCCACCTGAAGCACTTTTAGATACGGAAGGCATTTGGACAGGGGTGGAAATTTAAAGTGAAGCTATATTACAAGTCAACTCTGAAATTGTTCACCTACCAAATAGTTTTTCCTGGGCAAGGATAGGGGGTGTGTTTTTACGGAGGACAGCGAAAGCCTGTTATAAGTGTGGGGACAGAACATATCAGCAGTGTTTGTGACATGATGAAATGTCCTTTATGTGGGGTTTTGGACATTCAGTAGATATGTGTAGTAACATCTTCCAGTGTAATTTATGCGACGAAAAAGGACATGCCTTTCATCAATGTCCATGGGCTAGAGCATAATTGTCCTGATGGGTTGGATCATGATGGCTTGCTTCAGTAAGCTCAGTCTAAGATTCAGACTTTAAATAGATCTGTTTCCCCTCACTCCTCACGACAAGAATCTATTTTAACCCCTTTGGTAGTAGTTAAACCTAAAGAAGCGCCACCTGTAGTTAATGACTCCCAGACTCCTGCTGAGCAGGCCTCCACTCCCTTAGGGGTTAAGCAGGCCCCTGTTCTTTCTATGCCACCACCCTTTGAAATTGTTAAAAGTAGGAGATTCACTAGGGCTTCATTAAAACAATCTCAAGCTAGTCCATTGGTAACGGAGAATTTTTTTTCGCCCCTTCAAGACGAAGTTAGGGATTCAGATTTAGAATCTGAAACTTCTCATCTTTCTGAAATTGTGACTGATGAGGAAGAGAGTAAATCTACAGAGCTTGCAAAAGATAAAAAAGGAAAGAAAGGAAAAAAGAGAAAAGTAAGCCAAAAAAATAGTGTTTAAGCTTTTCTATGGCTTCCTTGAAACTTGCTTCTTTTAACGTCTGCAGTTTGAAAACATTTCAGAGGCAGATATCCATTTTTTCATACCTACAATCTTTACAGCTGGATGTAATTTTTTTGCAGGAAACAAGGCTGTCCTCTCTTTCTGAAATCAATCGGTTGAAAAGAAAATGGATATGTGGACCTTCTTTTTGGTCTTTTGGTTCAGAAGTGGCTGATGGGGTTGCTATCTTATTTGGGAATCTTTCTTTTAAAATATCACGTGTTATTAATTTGTTACCTGGCAGAGCTCTCATTCTAGATTGTTTATGGGGGGATTATTTTTTTCGTTTTATCAATATCTATGGCCCACAAACTAAAACAGGCCGCGTTGATTTATTTAAGGAAATTAAACCCTTTTATTTACAAAAACATCTAGTATGGGGTGGAGATTTTAATGTTTCTCTTGATATCCAATTTCGGAGAATATCTGGAAAAAAGGTTTACTGTGATTCAAATGCTCTTTTTGAAATCGTGAAGGATGTTAGGCTCACGGATGCCTTTAGACATCTTCATTCACGGTGGTGAAACCTACCATAGGCATACTTTTGCAACCAGAATTGATATGTTTTTTATTTCGTCCTATCTTAAGATTTTATTTTGTACTATTTTTCCCTCAGAATTTTCAGATCATCACATTTTGCTTTGTACCCTATCATTATGTAACCTCCCCCCAAGATTACATTCTTTAATACAGAGATGGAGGCTTAATATTTCCTTTTTAATGGATTCAGCCTATTTTTCTAATTTAGAAATTTTTCTAGCCGCAAAATTTTCCACTTTGGAACTTTTTTCTTCATATTTTGAGTGGTGGAGGCATGTGAAAACGGCAATTAAACGCTTATTTCAAACCTGGGGTAAGGGTAAAGTTAATGAGGATTATCTAAAATATTTGACTCATAGAAATCAATTATACAGGTTAATGTCACTTCCCCCAAAAGACCATAAGTTATTTCTATCTCAAATAAAAGAAATCAAAAAACTAATGAAGAACTATCAATATGATAGAGCTAAGTCTTTAGACTTGGAATTTCGTTTTAACATTAAAAATACTCCAATGGCTGATCCTTTTCAGGCCTGTAAAGCACACTTAAGAGATACTCTAATGACAGGGTTGTTAAATTCAGAAAATGAGACAATTACTTCTGATTTAGGCATGTTGCAAATCATTCAGAATTATGTTAAGGATTGTTTTTCATCCCCACAAGTATTATCCACTGATTCTTTTCCGGGATCTATTTTCTCTACTCTTCCTAGCGTTTCAGGTGACTCGATACAGGCCTTAATACGACCCATTTCATCCCAGGAGGTGATTGAAGTTATTAAACAGTTGAAGACTGGGTCCTCTCCTGGGATAGATGGAATTCCGAATGAATTTTATAAAAAATGTATAGTTTATATGGGTTTTTTTCTTCCTTTGGTGTTTAACTCTTATTTGTCCTCTGGGATCTCCTGTGCAGATTTTACTATGTCTGTAATGACTTTCATTTATAAAAAAGGAGATAAGGCGGTCCTTTCAAATTGGAGGCCGATTTGTTTATTGAACAGTGATTACAAAATTCTCTCCAAAATTCTGCATAATAGGTTAGAAAAACTGGCAGAAGTGTTAATTCATCCAGCACAAACATGTGCTATAAAAAACAGAAAAATTCAACATAACCTTTTTTTACTCAGGGATCTTTTTAATAATCAGTCCAGTTTTTGTACATCTGAATTAGTTGCTGCTTTGGACCAGTCCAAAGCTTTTGATGTTGTCAGTCATTCCTATTTGTATTTTGTCCTGTCTTCCTATGGAATTCCTACTATTTTGTTCAGTGGATCTCGAACTGTATGATAATGCAGTCACTGTCCCAATAGTTAATGGCTTACTGGGTGATAAGATCAGAATTTCTAGAGGGTCCGCAGGGATGTCCCTTGAGTCCTTTACTATATATTTCACTTTAGACCCGATTATTAGGCATATTATACATCATGATTCCATAAAGGTATTGCCCTTTGCCTCATTTAGAGACAGTTAGTTAACTGCCTTTGCTGACGATGTCACTTCTTTTAGCAGACACATTATCATTACAAAAGGCATTGAGATTTTTTTCCTCTTTAGTCGGTATTCTGGGGCTTCTCTCAACATTCAAAAAGTTTTGTTTTACAGTTGGGAAGCATTGTTCCAGATTTATCCGACTGTTTTGTTATTTCCTTTAGTAGATGGGCCTCAAAAATCTTGGGAATATGGTTTGGGGTAGAACACATGGCAGTATAGAACTGGGAAAAGCAGCTAGGAGTGGGTGAATCTAAGATTAATCAATGGAAACACTGGAAATTTTGGAAAAAGAAAAGGGTATTAATCATTAAAAAATTTTTATTACCAATTTTTCTCTATTTAAGTCATATTTTTCCGTCCCCTTTAGTTCTAGAAACTAGGATTTATAGTATTTTTTTTCAGATGCTCTGGGGAAATAGGCTGAACCCAGTGAAGAGGGAATATACGTATCTTCAACTAAGGGACGGTGGGCTTAAAATGATTAACCCCCTCATTTTTTTCCATTCCATTTTTGTTTTCTTCTTCCGTTTATTTGGCAGGAACCTTCTTTGCCATGGCATTTTTGGGTCAAGGCTTTATATATAAATATTTTTTCGATGGTCACTTTTTCCGCTAGGATCTTATTGTCGGATGATATTCCAAATACGCCTTTCCACTTTTAAAAGTTATTTCAATGGAAGATTCCTATGCAAAATTGCTTTCACTAACTAGAAAGACCTTTTATGATTATATTGTCTATGATTTACAAAGGTAATCTTACTCTTTCCCTATTGTTCTCCAACAAATATGAAGTATGCCCTCAGTAAGTTATCAGACATTAGGATTCCTGTTAAAACCTGGGATATTATCTGGATCTCTGCTCATGGCCGATTGGGTGTGAGAGGCAATTTGAAATATAAACCAGTAACTGACCGTTATTGTTTAAAACCTGGTTGTATTGATATGGAAGAAAGCCAATCCCATTTTTTTATTGACTGTCCTGACAGTCAGAGTTTTTGGAACTTTGCAGCTTTACACTGGAATATGCCTTCTTTACGATTTATTACTTATGATACTTTGATACTGGGGATTATTCGGTAGCTGGGAGCAGTATCATAGAAGCACATTGAATGTTTTCTTTGCTCTTTTGCAATATTTTATGGCAGGCACGTTGTCATTTTGTATTACAGCAACTTCATACAGATTTTTTACAATTGTATCTTCTGTTGATTCTGAGTTTACATGTCTTAGCTTACAGATGGAAAAAATACTCCAAATCTTATGTTAATCATTTATGGAACCATTTTCAACTGTTTAACACTCAGTTTTTGTGTACTCTTTTTTTAATTTTGTTGTTTGAATCTGGAATATTTCTGTTTAATGTGATGTTGTGTTTATTGCTTAATAAAATTTCCCCTACTCTTTTTCGATAAGTGCCATGGGATCTTTAACATCCACCTGAACTACCACCAATCCAGGCATTTGGGACCTCGGTTTAACGTCTCATCCGAAGACAGCACCTCAGAAATTGCAGCACCAATCTCACGCTGCACTACAGTGTCAGATATTAGGATATTAACTTAAGAGTGCCAGATGTGGGAACTGAACCCACAGCCCTCTGATCTCCGGCCTTAGAGGCGAGTGTGCTACCTACTGAGCCACTGACACTGACCATTAGTAAACAGTATATAATAATTTTCCCCCACTAACAGATACTGCTTTCAATATTTTTAACTTGCATTATTATTTCGAATATGAATCACATAAATAGTGTGGGACTATTCATTTATTGACCCTGACTTCTTAGCATACATCATTTTTTGTGGTATTTCAAGTAAAAATTAGTTACTCGCACACCCTATATAACCCCCTTCCTTTTAAAAAAAAAAAGTATATTCAACAGGCGTGTACAGTGGAAACCGTTGCCAATTCTGAACTACTATGCAGGCATTAACATTTATCCATGGATGGGGGGTCCCAGCAAAACCGTTGCCAATACTGAACTACTATGCAGGCATTAACATTATCCCATGGATGGGGGGTCTCAGCAGAAACCGTTGCCAGTACTGAACTACTATGCAGGCATTAACATTATCCCATGGATGGGGGAGGGTCTCAGCAGAAACCGTTGCCAATACTGAACTACTATGCAGGCATTAACATTATCCCATGGATGGGGGTCTCAGCAGAAACTGTTGCCAGTACTGAACTACTGTGCAGGCATTAACATTATCCCATGGATGGGGGGTCTCAGCAGAAACCGTTGCCAGTACTGAACTACTATGCAGGCATTAACATTATCCCATGGATGGGGGTCTCAGCAGAAACCGTTGCCAGTACTGAACTACTGTGCAGGCATTAACATTATCCCATGGATGGGGGGGGTCTCAGCAGAAACCGTTGCCAGTACTGAACTACTATGCAGGCATTAACATTATCCCATGGATGGGGGGGGGTCTCAGCATGCTCGGTAAGGGCTTTGTTAGGTCATACATGGCTACTTAGTGTACACAGCATGGCCAGGTGCCTGCGGCAGCCACAACTCACAGTCTTAACTGGAAGCCTAATGTCTCCTTCGAAAAAGGGCTTCTAGCTGGCATGTTGGCACAGCGTTAGAGTTACACCATCATGCGGAAAGCAGCGCTCAGGTTTGGGAACGAGAGGTCACTGAGGCTGGCTTGGGAAAGGAGGGTTGAGTGTCTTGGATGATGCTCCCTCCTTCAGGGAGGGGTCACTGCCTCTGCTGCAGCACTGTTGCCAGGGTGACTACAGGCGGTACTCTAGGGGGGACACCAGTCGGGTTCTGCACAAGCATTCGGCTGAATTTATTTATTTTTATTTATTGGAATGCATGTGCTTGGAGCCCTGTGCATGCCAGACATCCTGAGGGTGGGGAGCCAGAAAAGCGAAAATACCCTGAAGTGTGAAGGATGACCCACGATATGCCTGAGCCTCACTTTCCGTCACCTTTCTCCCCTCCACCATGGGTCTCACCTGCCCCAGAACTCAGGAGGGGTTAGGTGATATTACCTGCCTGTGTCCAGACCCCGCTTCAGGAGTAAGCTGGTGGGTGGAGGGCAAGGAGAAGATAAGTGCTGGGGATGTGGGAGGATGGGCCTGGGGCTAAGCAAGGGGAAGGGGGCTGCAGCAGTGAAATGGGGGCATAAAGTACAAATTGCAAAAAAGGGGGCTTTCCACATTTCTTTGAAATGACGAATAATAATCTTTAATCAAGAGGGAGGGAGGGGAGGGAAGGGAAGGAGGCAGGAAGGAAGAGAGGCAGGAAGCACGAGAGGGAGGAGGGAAGGAAGGAGGAACATGATAAGCAATTACATTAGGAAGTCAAGAAAAGGGCCCACTTTTATTATTTTTTTAGCTGCTGTTCTTACTCTCTAATAATCAAAGTACTGCTGGTGCTTCATCTGGTCACATACTCACCAGCAAGAGGAGTCCAACGCTTGGAGATACTTAACCCATTCTTACCAATAGCACCATATGGTGTCGGAACCATCCATTGCTTAACCCAACCCAAAATGGACACCTAACAGCACGTGTCATGTGGTAAAGAAGTGTCTGCAGTTAATGCTGACAGGCTGGCCACAAAGGCTGGCTCCTTTCAACAGGAAACGTTGCCTGCAGTGGGTCTACACCTGCAAGTCAGTAAACACAGACATCGATCGGGCTCCCTTTCTACAGCCCTGGCAACTCGGCATTAACAAAATGATTGTGCTCCATAGATGGTCCACACCGCTCAGTCTGCAGTTTAGCCATCATTTTTTCAGATCCAAGATGTTTTAGAATGTTGAGTGTAAATGCAGCTATAGAAAGGTCATCAGTCAGTTGTCTGTGTGGCGCAGCAGCAGTGCACTGGCTTCTGGGAACCCCAGGCTCTAGACCACCATCTCTCCTCAGGCTGACAGAGTTCACACGGTTTCATGGAACTGACATACCCAGCACTATTACTGTCCAATTAATATTTGATTTATTTTTTTATTCGAAATCTGTTTACTGGGTAAGACCACTGTACCAAGGTCCTTTATCAGGCTTAACCCGGGCCAAAGGCACATATAAATAAACAATACAAATATGAATAATAAAGCTGCCTCCATGGCACTGAGTGATAGGGGGTCACTCTGGCACGCTGGCGACCCGGATTCGTGCCCCACGCCTGGGAGGTCAGGAGAGGAGGCCAGCAGGGAGGGGTGAAAGCGTGTCCTTTGGACGTGCTCCTCCTTGGGGGGGTGAGCTCACAGCTGTACTCTGTAGCAGTTCCTGGTGGTGGCTGGTGGAGATACTGATGATGGTGCAGGTGACCATGCACCATCCAGCACCACCCCCAGGTCAGCCGTACATGGGTACAAGCGACTGGGGTGGAGGTGAGCAGGACACCGAAAGGAAAAATGCCACAAGCACACCACCAGATGACAGCCTCTCTGCTCTTTCACCCACCCCGACCCTCCACAGTGATATGCCCGAAAGTCACCCCCCCATCTGGATGCCACATGCACGCTCCTCCTCCAGGCTGCGGTACAGCCCCTTGCAGGGACAAGCCAGCAAACGGACAGGGAATTAAGGAACTCTCAGGTGCATTCCCTACAATGATGGCGAGGGGGTGGCCCCAGCAGAGACAAGCCGGTTCTAGACAACATTCGGAGGTTTGGACTGGAGCGTGACCCAGCAGGGTGCAAGACGAGGGATGAGTCTGGTGGGAAAAAGAGGTGGCAATGCGGGAGCCTGAAGGAGAGGGATACCAGGAGACACGGTGGGAGCAGGAAAAGAAATAACATTTCAAGTACAATTACAACTCGATAAATATAGATGAAAACAGCACTTGAACACAAAGTGAGACCTTGCAAACAAACTCGGGGAAGTTCCAAAAAATCGTCACAGCATTGGAAAATGCCCTCTCACCCACCTTAGTTCTAAAATGATTTGTAGTTAAAAAAGTGAGACTTGCCGAATGTAAATCACACACAGGACATTTAACATAAGATCTTTAATAGCTAAAAACCGAAAAGCACAATAAATAGCCTTAAAACATAGAAACATAGAGTCTATCTGCAGAAAAGGACCTTTAGGCCCATCCAGTCTGCCCTTTGTCCCTGCCTATTCCATCACCACTGACTCCAGTTGGTCATATGTCACTCTCTCTTCCTGTTCCTCTACCTAATATGTCCCACTGCATAGCCCATGAATGCTTGACGCTCCCAAGTCTTTGCCCCCGCAATCTGGTTCCAGTCATCCACCACCCTTTTCATGGAAAAGTATTTCAACACATCTCTGTTAACGTCCCCCCCCCCCCACCGGTTTGGTTAATTTCATGCCCCCTTGTTCTGGTGCCTTCCTTTATGGAAACCCTTTATGGACTAAGCACCCAAAAAAACAACACACTTAAACAGAAGGAGACTATCAACCAGCTTAGGAATGATGTCAGCGGGGACGAGTAGATCCTGTTAGGGGTGCTACCTTTTAAGAAGCTCACAGTGGGACATTTCATGCTGAAACTATTTCTCGCAGGATGGTAAATAACCTTGACCAATACAACAGACTTCCGTAGTCTAAATAATCAGCACTAAGACTAATTGCAGTTTTCTAGTTCATACTGTTTACTATCATTTTGAGTTATTTTTGTTAAATTATCATTGATTTCTGCAACTTCCAAAGGACAGTAAGAAAATATTTTTTCTACCATAAGATCAGCACATTTAGCATTTTTCATGTTTTTGGCAGGACACGCCACCCACATCAGGACTGTGCTGACAAATCAGGACAGGTGGTAACCCTAACACTGGTGCCTGCAAAACAAATTAGCAAGTATTATTATAAGTCACATAAAGGTTACAGGGCTCTCGGTAGGATTTTTTGATTGGGGGTCTGGGACTGGCAATGAAAAAAAAGGGGGTCCACAACCAAAAAGTGGGAGTCCTTGGAAAATTTCCAAGGGTCCCCATTCAAACACATGGGAGCTGGACCCCTGCGCCAGCACTGCTTTTACTGTAGTATTCTGCAGAAAGCTCCATTAGTTTCTGTCAGGGCATTTTAATCTACATTTTCTTTTATGTTTCAGAGGGTATATTCAAACAAAGTATGTCTACTGCTCAACTAACAAGGGCACTGTTAGTTGAGCAGTGGCCGTAATTTGTTACAGCTCCCCCTCTGTAACATAAAAAAATGCCCTAAAGTGACTCCCGGGGCTTGGTGGCTGAGCGTCTTGCGGACTTTCGCGAAAAAATCAAGAGAGCTCTGATGCGCAAAATGTGTGTAAAGGACACCCGTGTCCCCGAGTGTCCTGGGCTAAATAATTCTTTACTGCTTGCATTCCAAAAAATCTGAGAAACCAAATCAAAAAGAGCGAGAATTAGCCAGTAGCAAACAAGTTGTGCATTGTGGTTGAAATGATGGAGAGGTGTACATACATCAACCCTCACAGCTAAGAACACGTGTAACATGATCAGTCACTGTAGGAGAGGGGTTATGGGACAAAGTTGGGCACCCCATGAAGGAAAACCTGGCCATTCACCCCCTCCCTATCCTGACTGCGTAAGTTATAACCCCTATAGTAATAATATTCTAAATAATGACTAAAACAAAGCAGAAACATTACATGGTTCTAATGCACGTGGCATCAAAATGCTACTCTTAAAGCAGCAGTGCAAGATAAAAAAATCTGCACTTTTTCAACAGTTAATTCCTGTGTTCTGTTAAGCATCTATGTGGTAATCTTTCTCGCTGCACTGTACTATTACGAGTAATTTGCTCCAGTTTCCTTTGTTTTTGTTTACATTTTTGCCACCCGCCATGTTGAAAGCAGCAGTACTAGATAGCAGCCGCCATATGTACTGTAGCGCTACAACAACTGGAAACTGATCACTTCCTGGTTAGGTAGCACTGCTGCTTTAAGATTTAGTCCACATTTATATTTTAAATGAGCCTTACTTGTGAAACTATGTCTGCAACATAAATACCTCCCAGCTTGCCTGGACTTGAAGCCATATTTAAAACAGTTGCTTAATCAATCGGCTTTATTTTTAAAAAGCGCAATTCCAAAATCTGTTCAAAGTGCTTGTACAATAATGATATATCACACAATAAAACAGTATTAATTGAAATTAATTATTATGTATTGATTGAGATGTTGCCTTTAAGAGCATAAACTTGAAGAACGGTTCTGTGCCTGGAGGGTAGTAAATCTAAGTTTAAAAAGGCAAAGAGGGACTTGTCTCTTCGCCCCCCCTCCACGCTACACCAGGTACCCCATTCATAAAAATAACGGAGTTTATTTCAAAATCAGATGGAGCGCAGGGAAGTCAATCTGAAATCTGTTCACCTATGACAAGGCAGCTACAGTCACCCTAAATGGTATCCCTTAGCTTAGTACAATCACTGCCTTAATAATGAATTTATAATGACCTTTTTATAAGCTTTGTTACTTTTATCCCACAACAAAGGAGATCTATTTCTCACATGAATCCAATAGCCATTTTGGGCGCTTGTCCCACGATAAAACTTGAGAGCTGCCGACTTTTAGAATGCCGAAAGCTCACAGCAGGCACTGCGCACTGTTTACCTTGGGGAAATCTGAGTGACCTGACCATGTGCTGCCAAAGAGCTCACAATCCCAGCATGCCCCTTGGTGTGTGTGTGTGTTTTAAAATGATCTGTGCAGCTGCCAGTTCAGGTCAGATTTCACTTAGCTGTGAGGTGAAGCAGCAGGTGGGCTACCCCACCTACAACACTCAGACAGCCAAATAAATTGGGAAAGGGATTCACAGTGCTGCTAAATCTGTATGGGAGGAGGCTACATTTTGGGGTTAATCCGTCAAAATCACTTCAGAATAAACTGTGCAGCTTAATATGGAACGCACTGGAGAACTGAAACAGCAGGTCACATCTAACCCACCCCGCCTCTGAATCAAGGGTTAGAGTGGCTGGACGTTGAGTACCGCCTCTGCTGGATGCATTCAGAGAATTTATCTCTGGATTTCTAGAAGCTGGATAATTTTCCTTTTACAGCTGCTCTTAGAATACGTTTGTGCAAGGTGGTTAGCAACGCTCCTTCAGGGGCACCGCGATGCCTCTGTACCAATCAATGGAATAACACACTATTTAGACACAGCTTCACTTGGCATTCATTTTCTGTAGTTCTCTTCTGTCCCTTGTTTATTCAGGAGGACATCTGCATGAAAACCTGATCCCCACCCCTTAGAGTTTATCCACTCCTGCCACATAGTCCTTGCCTGAAGTCACAGTTCCCTACTTATGACATCATAGTCTGTTACCATGGAAATGACTGTGACATCACTGGGGCATAGCTATTTTTTTTTGCCGGGGGAGGAAGTGTAAAACATTGACAAAATTCCTGGTTTTCATGGGAAATACCAAATGACTAGGCTAGGGGTCTGGGACCCCCTAGTCCCCCATAAGGCATGAAGATTGTTGATGCACTTTAAGGATAATTTTTAGAGCTTCCTTTTAGTTGTAGAAAAGCAGAAAACAGTATGTGCAATACCTGATTTTCTACGTTCACACCGTTTATGAGTTTTTCCTCACTCGCCCTCTCTTCTAAAGTAAAACGACACACTAGCAGCCCCATCGGCCCCCAGTCATGTTCTGTTTTAATACACTATCTAGTGTGGCACAGCAGCAGCAATAATGATTATAATAGCATGGGTAAGAACATTCCAGCCACATAACTGCCTAAACAACAAGTACAACAGAGTCATTATCTGGTCATAATTACAGTCCTGGACTTGTTCAGCCTGTGCACCAGGTTAGGCTACAATATCAATACACCTCAACTGGAACTACGTTTTTGTATTCTGCTCATATTTCATATTGAAAACAATACTTTATTGTTAGAAATCATAAAAAAAAACTTTAAAAACATTTTTAAGTAGAACCCATTTTATAATTGCAACACGACACTTTATGCAATTGCTGTCAGTGACCACACTTTCCCTTCACGTGTTGAAAGACACTAGGTGCAAGCACTTCGTGCTTAACAACGCACTCTAGGCGTGCAAATACTGGCCCGAAGTTACACACCCTAGAGGATCTTATTGCATACATAACACACACAGAAATGGTTAATCACAAATGCATTTTAGCCATCTCTAATATCAGTGTGTGACAATGACAGAAGCAAAACAAAAGCCAATGTGCCCAAAAAACTGCACAAACACTTCAAGTGTAGTGAAAACGGCTTTATTTTCACGGTGGGAAGGGTCACCTCATCAAGGTGTTCTAGGGACAGCAGGATAGGTCATACGAGGAATGGCTGGCAGATCTGAACATGCACTCACTGAAGACCAGCAGGGGAGGAGATGTGGTGGAGGCTTAGAAGTTCCTGAGGGAGATAAACAAAGTTACACAGAAACATAGAATTTGGCGGCAGATAAGGACTGCTTGGCCCACCCAGTCTGCCCATTTCCCTACCTAATGGATAAGCTGCAGATCCTAGTTAACCAGCAGCCTACTTCTTCCTACCCCCACCCCCTAGAATTGCCTTATGACTGTCCCATGCATGCTTGAATTCAACCACTGTTTTTGACTCCACAACCTCCTCTGGAAGGCCGTTCCATGCATCCACAACCCTCTCTGTGAGAAAACACTTCCTTACATTACCTCTGACGGTGTGGAGCTGTCTACCAGGAACAGACGCACAGTGATGAGAGGACATGGGGGGAGATTTAAAGCAGCGTTACCAATCAGCAAAAAATGTCATAACATATTTTAGCAAAAAATTTAAAAATGTATTTGTGGCACGCTAAGATTCATGCTACGTGTATCTGTAGTTTTCTCACCTATTGTTAAAGATGGCTGCCACTTGCCATTTTAAAGGTTGCCTGGTGAACGGACTTGCTAGACTCAAATTGTAGATGTACTGGGATGGTGCTACTACATGTTTCTGCTGGTAAACAGCACAACACAGTGCCAAGATATTTAATTTTTCATGGCGGGACGAGTATGCATAGGATCGTTTCAGGAATGACAGAAGATGAAAAGAAAAACAGGTATCGTGATATTTTTGCCAGATGAACATTACTGCTGAAAATAACTACATGGTTACTAATAAATACTCCTGCTTTAAGAGAGAGAGAGAGAGACACTGGGAAGTTCCCCATCACCGAAAGAGTGTTGAAATGGTGGATTAGACTGCCGAAGGGGATGGTGGAGGCGAGGTCTATAAGTGGGTTCAAGGTTGGGTGAGACAGATACAGTGGACTTGTATACCAGTTCTATTTATTATATCCATGTGCCTATCCCACTCATGTTTGAAGCTCCCCACTGTCTTTGCCCCCTTCTGGCAGGCTGTTCTAGGCATCCACCACCCTCTCTGTGAAGAAGTATTTTCTCACATCCCTCTTAAACATCCCCCTCACAAGCTTTATAGCATACTCCCGTGTTTTGGTGCTTCTCATGTCAAAGAGACTCCCCTTCTGCTCCTTTTTCACCCCGTGAGGTGCTTATAGTTCTCAATCATGTTCCCCTCTTGCTCTCCTCTCCTCCAGTGAGTACACGTTGAGCTCCCACAGCCTCTTCTGTTATGGGTTCTCATGCAACCCCCGCACCACTTTGGTAGCCCTCATCTGGACGTTTCTACCCTGTACATGTCCTTGTGGAGGTGCGAGCTCCAAAACTGAACAAAGTACTCCAGGTGGGGTCTCACAAGTGAGCGATACAGAGGCAACACCACTTCCCTTTTCCTGCTAGACTACACTTGCAGTGTTTGTGCCATTTTCAGGTGCGCCACTGTAATGGGCGAGGAATGCTGCTGGACGCAACCACTCTCAAAATGGCCTGGTCGGGTCAGGGCACAGGTCCAACCCAACTACAACTTGGAAGGGAAAACACACGTAATCCAACTATGCCAACCACTTCGCAGGTGGATTTTTGTGTGACGCTGTCCAGTGGGCATCAAGGGAAATTTTGGGGAGAAGGGGGCCCAAGTTCCAATGCTACTACTGGGAACACAAGGAGAGGCGTGAAGCTGACTAGAATGCAAAGAACATTGTAAAAGTTTATTAAACACACTAACACATTATTACCAAAAAATTGTCTAAATTCTAAAACTCTGAACTGTAAGTTCCAAGAGGTAAAATATCTACACATTACTAAGTTATACTGTACCCTATTAAAAAATCAGCTGTAAACATTTGAAGCCAGCCACCCTTGTGTCCAAATGGGGAAGGGGTAAAGCAAGATGCCCCAGGCAGGGGAAAACACAGAGCAGGACACAGGCCAGGACTGTTCTGAGGCAGTGTGGGTCACCGGCACAAAGGTCTCCACAGACCACCGGAAAATGACACCCCTCCAAGAAAATATCTGCCAGCTCCATCCAGCCACAGCCCATCTGTGGACTGCCGACATAAGGTCACCCAGCCACAGCCCCTCACGTGGACTGCCGGTACACGAGGACAGACAAGGACATGACAGTTGGTCAGGGAAAACAGGGTTGGGGCATTTTGAAAAGTTACCAGTCATTTGTACAGTTCCTGCCCCCTTTTAGACTGGAAGGGCCTGTCGTTCCCTCTGTAACTCTGGTGGCCCTGTCATTGCCCTTTTAAGTGTCAGTGGCTCAAGTGAACTGTGAACGGCTGTTGCTATTCAAACGGGTTGAGGATTCCGTCACGGAATCCTCACAAGCCCATCCCTGTCTGCTTGCCCTCGCGTTCGGGCCCATGAGAGCAGGTGGACCGCATGAGGCAACTGGTGGGGAGGATTCTAAGGTGAACTGCAGGCAGGGAAACAAACGGGCAGCGGAAAAATCTATTTTTTTAAATGGTGCCCAGCTGGGGCTCTAGTTTGGGGGTACTGAACTAAACCCAGGGCACCTAACTAAAGGGCACTCTATTCACCATGGGCACCTCCATACCTAACCAGCCCTCAGAGCACCTGGATGCCCATTTTGAGGGCACCACCCTCTTTGGTTTTGCTGGCATCGGCTGGACTTATTTGATGGTTGCTGTGACACAGAGTGTGAGTTTGTGTTTCTTTTTTTGCATTTGTGACTGTGACAGAACAGATAAAAGCAATCAAAATGTTTTATAACATGGGCTGCTGAAGCCTTCAGAATCCTGGCAACCTCACTGGTCTAAACACGTCACCTGACCATGCATTAATCTCTAATGTACTAACAGTTCGTAACTCTCTCCTTCCCTCATCTTCCTAGCAACAACCTAACTAAACCAAAATAAAACCTTTTTTTTTTCATTAATATAAAACCTTTTTCTCTGTTTAAACACAAAACCCCACAAAAGGGCCACATAGGTTTCTTCAAAATAAATGTACCATCCAGGTTCATTTTAAGGAAACACAGACATGTAGAATTTATTGGTAGAAAAGGACCAGTAAGCCCATCTAGTCTGTTCTATTTCTCTGCCCATTACTACTCCCTGAACCCTATTCAGTCTCACGTGTCCCTCCCTTCTTCCTTTCCTCTACTTATTATGCCCATGTGCCTTACCACCTGCATGCTTGAAGTCTCCTACGGTCTTTGCCCTCAACATCTCCAGGTGTCCACTCACCCCTTCTGTGAAGAAGTATTTCCTCACATCCCTCATACCTTCCCCCCACCTTCTACTGCATGCCTCCTACGCTCTGGTGCTCCTCCTCCTCTGAAAAGACCCTCCTCCTGCAACTTGTTCATCCCCATGAGGTACTTACAGGTCTCGCTCTTATTCCTGCTCGCCTCCTCTCCCAGCTGCCCGCAGCCTCCCTCATATGGTTTCTCACACGACCCCTGCACCAGTTTTGTAGCCCTCCTCCTGATCGCTGCCATCCGATCGATGTCCTTATGGGGGCACACTGACTTTGTTACCAAATTAACATATCCTACCTAGCAACAACCTAACTAAAGGAAAATAAAACTTTTTTCCATAAAACAAAAACAAAACTTTTTACATTTTATAAGTGCAATAACCTACACTAGACCATGGGTTTCTGAGAATTAATGGACTTTCTGGGCACACCGAAGTCACTCAGCCACTGCTCATTGGATGGCTTTCTGCCTCCTAGTACTAGCTGCACTGCAAAGAGCAGTATTTACATGGAGACTGATATTTCTGGTTTCAGTCCTCGTCATCACTCATCAGTATTGTGACCTCACGTGTTGTGACATCACAGGTAAACAGTCTGGCAGCTGGTGATTGGTTAGGGCAATGATTTTCAGTTTTCAACAGAAAATACCAGCAAAAGGGCTGGACCCTCTGGCACAGTGGTAGGGCTTCCACAGGATGCCAACACCCCAAGTTCGGAATGGACCCGGGAGTCGGAGGGCCAGCAGGGAGTGGAGGATTGAGTGTCTGATGGACTGCTCTCCTCCTCCAGGGGGAGGGTGGGTAAGCATCCAGTACTTGACTGATCTCTGGCGAGGGGCCAGGGGGAGCAGCTGACTGAGTAGTAGTGATGCACGCCAGGTGTCGGCACCTTGCGCCATTACGCCATCGCGTGGCACACCTCCCATGATGGGATCAGCACTGGAAATAACTGCTGGCCCCATTAATGACGCTCCACTCTGCTGGTCACGCCCCACCCACCACTGCACTCGGTCGCCGACCTAGCTTAGTGTTCCATCAGGCCTGGTCCGACTCTGCGGCCCCGCCCTAGAAAGCAAGCCAGGGACGCTTCCTGGCAATGGGGCCTGCTAGGAACCTAACTTAGAGTCCGTTGCAAAAAAAAGAAAAGAAAATACCAGAAATAAAACAGTTAAACCAATATTTGAGAGTCAGTTTTTCATGAAAAAACTCTATTTACACCACTCTGTCATGCAAACCCACCACTTCGTACCAGCTTTTTGTGCAACCTCTTCCCTCCCCTGTTTTGAGCCATATTTTGTCAGTTGTGATGTCACAGACAGCGAGGTCACGTGGTTGATGATGTATGAAGAGGAACAGACCTAGCGATGTCAGCCTCGAGATAGAGTACAATTCCACACATCACATCTGGTACTGTCAGGTAGAAATCTTCTATTTACAGACATGAAAAGATTACTATAGGTATAAGAACTATAAGTTCACTATGTGTGAAAGTGAATATTAATTTCAGGCAGGCAGTATAATAAATCTTAGAAAAGTGTTTCTTTATTTGCTTTCCCTTTGGATGGTGTTGCATTTCACGGTGTTTTCTTCTGGAACTGTTGATTCTGGTGTGGGCTCCAGTTCCTAACCACCCCCATAAGGTCAGAAAGCACTTGTTTCCTGCTGTTCTAGCTGAGGCACTAAAACAGCGATTTTTAAACAACAGACATTCCATGAGAACCACTTAAACATGGGGTCCGACCATCAGTAAAAGGATCCCAGCCGGGATTAGAAGAACTCAACTGCACTAGAATACAACAAAAAACAAAAACACTACCGCAACGAGCTGTGAATGAGCTTGGTACATCCACCATACCTGGGTTTGAGTCCCACAACCTCCACTTGCATAACGTGTGACCCAGAGCAAGTCACGTAACCTCCCTGTGCTCTCGGGTTGCCCCAGTAAATGAGCCTTCTGCCCAGTGGGACTTACGTTGCTACCAAAGAATAAAAACAAAACATAAATACGGTCTTTTTTTTTCAAAGCGGTGCAGTGTGCATATATATGGAATACAAACAAAAGAGAGAAAGAAATAAGTGCTTTAACTGGGATTTCGACCCAGGCCACGTGGAATACCATTCTGCTGCGCTATCAGCTGTGCCCCAAAGGCAACTAAAAACCAGGGACTCCCAGAGGCAACCTACTGTTTCTCAAATACACAACCAGGTTTCCAGTTGCCTTGTTAGCACTGCTGGTAACACAGCGGAACAGTATCGTAACAATAATTAATTTGTGCAGTACCAGGTTGTGTATTTGAGAATGAAAAAGATGCTCCCGGGAATGGAACAATATTCCAAGTGGCCGGGGTTTAAACCAAAACAAGGGTTATTGCCAAAACTGCAGCCGTTGCTGCAGACACAGTTGATTAGGACTTTTGGCAACAAATATAATTTTTGACACCTATGTCAAGTAATTTTACTTCTGAAAAAAACGCCGGCTGATTTTTATACAGTTTCCAGACCTGTTCGCGTTATCTAGTACACTCGGCGCTTCCCATTGTGCTGGATATGCCGATTAGTGCTATCATCTCTGCCATCAGTTGGTAGTGCTAATTAGCATATCCTATGCGAAGGAGCTGCCAGTGTGCACAAGATGGACACGGTCAGGTCTGGAAACCAGAGAATCAGCGTGGTTCTTTTCAGCAGTAAAACTATGTGACACAGATATAAAAAACATTTTATTGCCAAAAGCCCTAATCAGGCATTTCTGCATCAACTGCTGCAGTTTAGGCATAACCCACGTTTTCCTTTAAATCCCAGCTAAGGCGCATATTGCTTTCTGCCTTCTGTCTGTTTGTATTCTGTGTATATTTCCACGCAACCCTTTCTCTACCCCATGTTACAATGTATATTATGCACACCGTGACCACACCCTTGAGAATGAAGAAATGTGATTAGTTGAGCAGTACCAAATCGTGCATTTGAGAATGAGTTAAGTGTTTCTAGGAGTCCCGAGTTTCCAGTTGCCTAAGTGATGCAGGAGGGAGCGCAGCAGAATGGTACTCCAAGCATCCTGGGTTCAAATCCCAGCTAAGGTACTTATGTCTTTCTCTTTTTTGGCTGTGTTCCATATATATATATATATATATCTGCATGTCCCACGCTTGTTAATAAAAACATGTAACCAGTTTGTGCTGCATCAGGCTGTATATTTCAGAAACAGTAAGGTGCTTCTGGGAGTCCCAGGTTTTCAGTTGCCTTGGTAGCACAGTAGAACAGTATTCCAAGTGGCCTGGGTTGAATCCGAACTAATGTACTTCTGCCTTTCTCTTCTGCCTGTCTGAACTTTCAAGTCATTCTACTTCATTAACATTTATTATGTAAAAGGGGTCTGGTACGTTTCCCCGACATGGAAATGACTGACGCTTATATTCCCAACGCTGAAATCCTGACTTTAATCTTGCCATCTGACTCTGTTTACCGACACACGAAATCCCATCAATAGCCCGTCAATACAGCTGCATTTTGCTTGTTGATAAGAAATTTTCCACTTTTCCACAAGTATGTTGCTTGTTGCTGTTTAATTTTCCAAAGTATACCCGGAGTGCCCGCAGCAGTCCTACTTGTACCTATGCGCAGATGCAGACAGGTTCACCCATGTTTTTTTTAATAAAAAAAGTTAACCCCGCAAATGCACAATTGCTGCCTGTTGCCAGCCGCAAAGGAAAACCGGCCAATGCTCACAATCGAGCAGACTCGACAGACCGTGAGGCCTATTTCTGCTGGCATTTTTGTAAATGCCGTCTGGAACTCCCTGACAACCCTGCACAGTTGTTGCCTGTAGTTTCGCATCACATCATGTTCAAAGTGCAAGCTCCCCTCTACTTCGGAGTTTGTATTAAATGATGTTAAACAATGGCACAAATTGTAGCAGAATTTGACCCTCATCAGAACATATCAAAATCAGCACTGCATAGTTACAGACAGGGACACTAACAAACTTATAATCGGAACCTCACCAGAATCCATCTGCTATGGTACTACATATGTATGTAACCCTAGGTGGCGCTATCCCAAGGCTACTACCCTTGCCTGCTTGGCTAGTAGCAGGTTAAGGGCCTGAGTTCTGAAGCGGTGCCTCCACCCGGAGATCAGGGTTGGTAGTGGTCAAGCTAACCTGGGCACAGCCCTCCGGGACACTGTAACCCCCTCTTTCCCATGAGTGGCCTGAACACTGTACAATAATCACTTTCACATACCCTGTACACCATACAAGTACCCACACTATTTGCACTTACCACCAAGGCTGGTTCCTCTGGCTCGACCCTGGGGACCCCTGTAAAATAAGGTTATGCACAGCAAATAGCAACAGTGCAGTACTTTGAGCACAAACTGGAACCACAGTCAGATTACATGCAGAAAAATTTAGATCTGATTTATTCAGGGACTTGAACAAGGAGGGCAAAATCAGGTTAATTAGCTTAAAGGTTATATCAATCAAGCAGTTATGCATGCACTTTGAGTCCCCACACAGTCCACCTCTGGGTACCCAGGTGAGAAGAGGATGGGCTAGCTAGACCATTGCCCGGGTTGCAGCTGGTTGGGGCCCTGTGAGGGAAAACACAACATGCATAGTACACAATATTTGTAATCCGGAGCCAGAGGGCTCAGTTTATAAAGGAAACGAAACAAGACAATCAGATGACACACTCAGATTAAGCTGTTGTTGTAGGGAGCTACCCTGGTATTTACTCACGATACCCAAGACTGGACAAAGGCTGGACAAAAATCGAGACTGCAGGTGGTTGATCTGGAATGCCAGGAGAAGCAGGGCACACGAGTCACAGAGGCGTCATTCTTGTTCAAGCGTGGTGCAGGGGGCTGATCCCCAAGCAGGTCTCTCATCAATGGCTTCTCTGTGCAGCGGGTAGTCTGGCTGGGTCAATCTGGCAAGGCCCAGACCACTTGGAGATAAATTCGGATGCAGTCCATTTTGGGCTGGATACAGCTTCCAGCAAGCAGAACACAGTTCACACAGTGGGGAACTAACTCACGACCCACTAGCAGCAAATAACACATTTACATGTAAGGGAATTCTACTGTACCACGCAAAGCACTCCCTGGTCACAACGCAAAGTTCTGCACACACCGGAGCGTAGGGGTAGCTGAAACTCCTGACAGGCCAAACGATTCAGCAAAATCTTTCGTCTTCTTCAGGTTGAGCTTGGCCCACTTCAGTAGCTTACTTTAGTCACTCAAACTTGGATTTAGTCCAAAATATTCTCTCTTCTCCTCTCAGGAGCAGCAGGCAGACATGCAAGCTGAAAACTCGCCCTTTCACAGTTTTCCCATGCAATCCATTCAGGATTGCTGCCCAAATTACACTTGAGCTCTTCTTATTTCACTTCCCAGTTTCAGAACTAACTGACAACTGCAAGCAGCTCAGGACTTCCCTAAGATCCAAAGGATTTGGTTGGCTGATTTGGCTGTCAGTCAAAGCAAGAGCTCCCTTCAGTTGCAAAAAGGCTAAAAAAGCTCCAAACTAAAGTTCCTACAGATTTTAATTCAGACAGCCCTGTAGTCCGCTACATTTTAGGTCCCACCAGTACTGTTTGGTCCAATTTGCAGTCCAGGACCAAGATAGTGGAGACAAACAAAACAGTCCTTGCTACAAAGAAAGCAGGTTAGACAAACTACATTATCATTATCACTCTAAATGATTTTCAGTAAATAGTTACATCTTTCAACAGAGCTCCCTCTCAGATTACTTAAGCTGCAATCAGGCAGCTCTTAAAGAGACAGTACACAGAGGCTATACAGGCTCTGGTAATCACATTTAAACTGCTAAAATGCAGGACACCAGCTTGGCAGTGAGCATTTAGGCAAGCTCAAGGAAGACTTTTTGGGAACCCCCATTTGTAAGGGGGTTACATGTACAGTGAGGAACATTCACAAACCTGTCTCTGAACTGGACCCTTTTCAGAACTCATCCACTATAGTACTATGCATTTACGCAGACGCAGACAGGTTCACTCATGGTTTTTCTAATAAAAAAAGTTAACCCTGCAAATGCACAATTGCAGCTCTTCAGTCACATCTGGGGTATCAAGGTTATCTGAGCGCTGTTTGCTATGTGTTGCTATGCAGGATGTTTCATGTTGGGATGTCGTGTGTTGGCAATTAGTGAGACAGGATCGCGCCCCTGACGGGACATCAGAGTCGGGCTGATTCATGTCAGGCATCTCCGTGTCAGGAAATTGTATGGATCCCGTGTAAAAGTTTAGTCTGTTTGCCGTTTCTTGGTTACAGTGTTTATAAACTATAAGTGTATTGTAAAATGCAATAAAAATAAAGTTGGTGAAATAGAGCTTACTGATTGGCTATAAATATTCTCTCAGCCTTATGTTAATGTTAGGTAAACATACAGTTAAAGCCTTGTCAAATCCTAAGCAGGGTACCCACGTTCGGGAACGGGCACGGGCCGCCGTCGCCAGGGAGGGGGCGATGAGCATCCAAGGACTGCTTTCCTTCTCCGGGAGGGGAACCCAGCATTGGTGTCACGTTGCCCCTGGTGGAAGCTGGGGTGCGCAGCGCCAGGCGAGAGCATGGAGGAGCCGAGTGGACGCTTTTAGGGAGCATGTACGGATGCTCATGGGCTCCCCCCCTCGCTTGTGTCATTAACGCACTGTCTCCACAGGGGAACCAGCCAGGAAAACCAGGTGGGCTCTCGCCTATGAAGCCCCTTCAGGCTTCAATTAGACTCTGTCACTGGATCCCTCAACCAGTTACTGGTATCGCTGGCTGGACAGGGACCAGTTCCAGCCTGCCCTCTGGGGAAAGCCAGGGGTGACTGGGGATCACGGCAGTGACAGAAGGTGGAAATCCAGGCGATGACCAGGGCAGAAACCTGGCGGAGGGCCCTGCCACAAAAAAAAAAATCCTAAACAGGGTACAACTCTGTTTTTAAAAATATCGGCCAGAGTCGAATGTCGGCAACAAAAACATAGCAATTAATGCCACAAGCAAAATGCCAAAACCCCATATAACATCGACAAAACAGCCGACGCAAATGGCACCAAGTCATAGGGTGGCACTGAAGATTTTGTCACTTCCACCACAACCCTCGGACTAAAATAACCAACCCGATGAGGTGGGACTTCAGGGATAGGGAGAAACTTGGGAGAGGGAAAAGTGTTGCAAGATCGGGTGACCTGGGAGGAACCAAACCGTGGCCCCAGGTCTCCCACACCGCCGAGTGCTGGTTCCTTAGCCACACCACCATGGGAGCGGCTCGACCAGGCATCTCAGCAATGGCAACTTGATCCTTCCCTCATTCCAGCTGACAGCGACAGGGTTAGCAGTAATTCTCTTATGCTAGTCTACCTCTGTCACTGTTCTCACTGTTGTGACAGCACGGTTAATACTGCCCCATTACTGCAGCGATATATTGACCTGGTACCTAAAATATCCCTATTTATAATAACAGTAATGCCCTTCCTGGTGCTATATTAATGTTCGGTTAATCCCCCTCTAGGGGCATGTAGCACTCGGCTATGTCTCTTCCCACATTGCACCCCTGGACGGTGAGCAACAGAAAATTAACTCAGCCCTGATCTTGTCTTATTGCTTAAGTGTTGGGTCATTTCAGGACCCTTCGTCCCCAATTCAAACTGAATCAGAATGCTGAGCTCAGCTACTTTGCAGGCATCCCTATAGCTGGACACGGGTTCAAAATGCATCTGCATCCCATCAAGGCATTCTTCGTTACTGAGGACACAGCATTTATGAAAACAGCTGGCTTTGTTTCTGACAGTACTGCTGAGGTGGGCCGAACAGAGGTCACAATGCCCCGACTTGTGATCGGCAGCCATTTCTATAGCAACAGACTGCGATGTCACAAGCAAGGCATGATGAATGCAGCTCCAGAGTCGGTCTCCACTGTGACCGAACAGGAAGGGACAAAGGTGTCATTGTCACGTAGTTCTCCTTGACGACAGAGAACAGAATGACTGCAATTTCAAAAATTTGAGGATAGTTTTGTAATGGAGTTCCACTGGTACCAACTGTGTTTCTTTTGCTAGAGACTGGAGCTTGTCTCAAAGAGTTCTGCTGAAAACCTGGAGGGGAGCAGCCACCATATTTGAAAAGGACCACTTTGATTTACAAAAACACAAAGTGAGCCCGCCAGCACAGTGGCATTGCTACTGTTGACAATGTCAGAAACCCAAGTTTGAAAAGGAGCTCAGTCATCGGGGGCCAACTAGGGGAAGAAGGCTCAAGTGTCCCCAAGGATACTCGTTCCTTCTTCAGAGAGGGAGGGAGGGATGTGATCCTCACTGCGATATTGTCACGTGGGTGACCACAGACAGCTGCACAGCAGGGACACATAGGGGAGGGAAGCACGATAGCGGCCGGGCTCCATATGCTGACATCCTGCGGGAGTGGGGAAGCAACAAAAAAATGGATTAAGCCATGGAGCATGGGGAACTATCCAAGGTGCATTCGAGCCCTGGCTCCCACCTCCAGCAACCCTCTCCATCCATGGTTCTTCTGCCTCTACTACCCTCCCCCGGGTAGGATTTGTGTGTCCAGCATGGCCAGGCCATATCATGAAGGACAAGCTCATGGAGTTGAAATGTAGAAGGGTAAGTGTTAGGGATGCGGGGATGTGGCAGGGAGACAGACTGCACCTGTGAGGAGCATAAACTGTAAGTCAAAAATGAAAAAGCAGAATCAGATGGAAATAAGGACATCTTGCAACAGAGAGGCAAGAAAGGTATGGCTGGCGGCTGTTGCGCTTGGCACCTTGCCTGCTGCCACGCTAGCAATCCGGGTTCAGGAGCAGGGGGAGGGACCGAGCATCCAGAGGACAGCTCTCCTCTACTGGTGAAGGGTGGCTCACCATCCTGCTGTCGCCTGCCACCAAGAGAGGTCTCAGTGGCAGTCAAAGCTATGGGTGACACTGTAGGGAGGGTGCCGCAGGTTTGACTGGATGCCGCGCTCCACACAGCATGTTCTGCGGTCTGCACCATGGCAAGGAAATTACGAAGAAAACAGACAACCTGGCACAGGCTTCATGATGCTTCACCTGCCTGCCCTGCACCACTGCCGGGACAAGTCCCTCCTCTAGATCTGTTCACCACGTGTGGGGTGAGGACGGTCCTTCATTTCTTAGCTTGCTGTAGGTGTAATTCATGGGGAACTCAGGGGTGACGTAAGTTCCAGCGAGGTGGTTGCCAGTTGCAGGAGGGAGGAACAGGGCAGATAGCTTGTCTGTACCCTGCCAGAAGAAAAAGTTTTATTTAAACAAAACCCCCCCCAAAAAGTATGGGCCCAAACTTTCAGGGCGCAGTCATGGGGCTGCTGGTCTGAAAACTGTAACTGTGACCTTCTGAGGAAAGTGGGAAAACATGAGAGGTGTGTAAGAATCCAAATGCAGACTGTCACATGGCCCAAATATCAGGGGTATTCGGGACTGGCAGGGGGGATGGAGGCCCACGTCGGTTCATTCCAGCGGCTACATAGTTGGCTTCTCTCCCACTGCAGCAATGCCAGCTTTGGGTACATGCCCAGGACCTCGATGACCTCCGCAGCCCAACAGGCGATTTATAAACCCACAAAGGCTTGGTTCAGGAATGCTCTTCTGGTATATTTCCCAATGGACTCTAGAACATGCTGGGTTTCATGACCGGAAAAACTGAAAGGAAACAACAGTTTGTTGTGTGGCAGCAAGTAATACAAAGGACGTTTAACAAGTAGATATTATTAGTTACCCCCACTGTAAATACCAGTTTCTTTAGAACCACTGCTCAACCAGACAAAAGGAAAAATGATATCTCCCAGGAGGACTGCTAAAAAAACAGGAATATATTTTCTGGAGGAGTTATTGTTAAAAATCCACTTCACAAAGGGCAGGCTGCAGACCTGGTAACAGCTAAATTAACAAGATAATCACCTGAGGTAGTCTAGCCTGGAGACCCGAGTTTGAATCCCACAGCTGCCAACTGCACAGTGTGTGACCCTGAGCAAGTCACTTACCCTTCTGTAATCTAGCTTTGTTCTGTTTGAATGTGCATCCCCCAAAGGGTAGCAATCCTCTCTTTACTTCCTTCCTCCTGCGGTAAGTACTTTAGGATACAGTCTGTTTAAAGGCACTATACAAAACCGTCCAAATCCCTGCCTTTCCTCCATCACCTACAGTAAGCTGGCCTGTAGATCGTTAGCACAAAGGAAGTGTTACGACAAGCAATGGTGGGCACCCAGATTTGGAAATGGACTTAGGTCACTCGAGAGCCATACGGAAGAGGGAGATTCAAGCACTTGAAGGACTGCTCTTCACACTCATGGAGGGGGGGGGCACTGCGTCCCACGCTCGACTGCTACCTGGTGGAGATGAGGTGCCAGCACAGTGGGAGCACATAAAAGGAGACGCTGCTGAATGCCAGGCTTGCATACCTACATATCACTGGACACCAGCCCGTAAAGAAGAAAAATCAGGAGCTGGAGGACAAATTCCAGGTCCGCTGTTGCACCGGTGCCCCTTGCAGGCCCGAGCATGACCATCACAGTAGACCACCCTCCACTATCATGAGCCTCAGTAGCTGGTGTAAAACCAGTAATTCTATGAGTTGGTTGGTGACAGGGCTGGGGGGGGCAAGAAAAAGGTGAAATAAAAAGCAAAATTTGATGGTGGACCACAGGTGAATTCCGATATTTAGGAATTAGTATCTCACCCAATTTCTCTATGTGTTTCGAATGGTCTCAATGGAGGTTCCATGGAGCTTTTGGAAGAAGGTGGACCAGCTTGTTTCAAAATATACCTGGATGGCAAGTGCCAAGGGTAAAGCAAAATCTACTACGGTAGCTAACGACAAGGGGGGCTAACACTCAATATGAAAGAGTATTATCTAGTAGCACAGATAACACCATCTTGATAATGTTAAAGAGAAAAGGCAGTACAGGCTGGTTGGAGGTGACAAGCCCAAATCCCACATGATGATGACTGGGAACAATATCATTCCTGCTGGGCCCTGGTCTACGAACATTTAAAACTACTAACAGGTGGACCTCCCACTCCCTCCATGTGTGGACAGCATAATGAACAAAAGTACTTAATACAGAAAACATGGGGCCTCACTCCCATCACAGGGTATCAGGACTTTCCCTAGAATGACAGCTCAGGGCTTCTAGGGGTTGGTTAACTCATGGGAGACACTCTGTGGGGAATCTATTAGACTAGGGACAAGTATTGTCCTTGGAGCAACTTAGGATGAAATTTCACTTGGAGAGAGGCAAGTTCTTTCATTTCCTGCAGTTGAGAAGTCACCTGCAAAGCCCAATTAGAAGTAATGTATACTTTGGGGACCCTACGACCTTTGAAACCTGTAGTAACCCTTGCTGTGATGCAAACTGTTCAATCTGTTCAGACTTCCTATATGTTCTAATTCTGTCGGCAGTCTAAGGGTTAAAACTAAAATAAATGGCCGGTCCGGTGGCACTGAGGGTTGAGGCGCGGGACATCACACCTCACGCCATGCCAGCAACCCGGGTTCAGGAACAGAGTCAGGTCACTCGAGGTTCAGCAGGGATGAGGAAGGACTGAGCATCCGTAGACAGCTCTCCTTCCTCGGCAAGGGTGGACAGTACGGCACACTGTTTGCCTGATTCCCAGTGTCAGCTGGGTGTCAGCACATGCACGCTATCAGAAGGAGAGGGCCCCACGTACAGGGCGTACGGCTGCCTGCGGAGGTGGAGTCTCCAGCCATCTCCATCCACTGCATGTAATGGGGCCTGGGAGTAAAGTGGCTGGAAAATGCCAGGAGCTGGCAGGCTCATGATGACTCGATGCGCCACCACACTAGCAGCCCGATTCTGAATTGTGCTCTCTGCTTCATGACCTCCGCCCATTCACTGACCTCCCAGTTTCTTCCACCACTGCCAGGCATTGCAGGGAGGTCGGGATTATGAGGGAGCAGGTGGATCAATAATGGCAGAAGTCAGCCGAGGAGGGGATGGTGAGTAGCATTGAGGTTGTCCAATACAGGAGATGCCCTGGGTTTAAATAGAGCCTAGGGAGAGGCCAGATGTGTTTGGTCTCCGTACCCAGGGTTCCCATCGGACTGAGATGGCAGGTAGCTAGACGCGTCCTCTAATCCTCTTCGAGCAGTGCTTTGCAATGCCAGGTTGATAAGGGAAAAGACTGCCATTTTTGCGGACTTGATTTTTTCTACCTGGTTGGGTGACAATGCTGGCCCGGTTTTAGAGGCAGCCATCCCCACTGGGTACTCCATAGTGCATTGCCCGATGAAGGATCGCAGGAGTGGGGGAGTGGCCATCGTTTTTAAATTCAGCCTGGGCTTCACGGTGCATCCAGCTGGTAATACCTGATCTTTTGAGTGCGTTACTGTGCATGGGGGTTCAGGTGCAGGTTACAGGATTCTCCTTATTTACTGCCCACCTGGGTCGGGAGGAGAATTCCTGCAGGAGGTGGTGGACTTCGTAGTCGACTAGGTGTTGGGCTCCCCCAGGTGTCTAATCCTGGAGGACTTCAACACCTGGATCGAGGACAAATCCTCACGTTTCGGTTATGACATCCTCCAGTTGATGTCATCACTGGGCCTGACACAAGTTGTTGCTTCTGCAACCCACCAGCACGGCCACACACTTGATCTGGTGTTCCAGCTGGGTCTTGGGATTGACAGCCTCAAGATTGATCAGGTCTCTTGGTCTGATCACTGTTCCGTGGGGTTCACATTTGGGGCCTCCCCTGAAAGTCCCTCCCCTGTGGAGATGGTCAGCTACCGCCCTTTAAGGGGTTTGCACCCAGAGGGACTACAGTCGTTAGCTGACCTGTATAGGGTTGACACGGCATGTGTGATTGGCACCAGTGAGGGCGGTGGCCACCTATAATAGGGTGGTCTCCGAAGCACTGGATGTCATCGCTCCAGTTCATATATGACCCAGATCCTCTCACTTGAGATCCCCTTGGTTCAATGGGGATCTCAAGGCGATGAAGAACAAGGATCGGAAGTTGGAGCATTGCTGGCAGAAGACCTGGTTGGAGGCTGACAGGCTGACTCTGCGTGCTCACTATGGTGAGTACCAGGGGGCAACTTCCCGTAAGAAGGCAGAATTCCTGTCCAGGGAGATTGCTGCAGGGAGAAACAGACCTTCTTAGCTTTTTCGGACTGTGGATAGGCTTCTTCATCCTGCCTGTCTACAGCCGAGAAAGACTTTTTCATCCACTCAGTGTGAAGAGTTTGCTCTGTTTTTCTCTGACAGTGTCATCTATCCAGTCAGGGATTCCATCAGGGAGGCAACTGCCTCGCAGTAGCCAGACTGGGAGGAACAGAGGCACTTTGTCTGTCTGGGAGGAGTTTAGGCCAGTGGAGGTGTCTAAAGTGACTAGGGTGATCTCAGAGCTGAAGCACATATATTGCAAACTGGTCCCAGCCCCGACGCGTTTCTTAATGGGATGTATCGAGGCTGTTGTCCCGGTGTTCACCAGGACTGCCAGGTGCTCAATGGTGGAGGGGGTGTTCCCAGTGGCTTTGAAAGAAGTGCTGGTGAGACCCCTCCTAAGAAACCTTCCTCAAACCAGACATCCTGGCTAATTACTGTCTGATCTCCAACCTGCCATTTTTGGGTAAGGTTGTTGAGAAATTGTGGCACAGCAGCTTGAGGATCGCTTGTGTCCTTCGACATCTATGAGCTATTTCAGTCGGGTTTTCAGGCAAGACATAGCACAGAAACCACTCTAGTTAGGGTGCAAAATGATCTACTCAGGGCTAGAGACAGAGGAGTCAGGTCAGTTCTTGTGCTCCTCGATCTCTCATCAGCATTTGATACAGCGGCCACGTCGGCTTCTTGATAGGCTCTGTGAGGTATGTGGACTTGCCGTGGCTGTCATCGGATGGTTTTGAGTCCTATCTCTCTCGAATAGGGTGCAGCGGGTGATGATGGGAATTTCTCCTCCTCCCAATGCCCGTCATGTGGAGTACTACATGGCTTGATCTTGTCACCAATGCTGTTTACGGTGTACATGCTGCCCCTGGGTGAGATCATTCAGCAGTACAGCGTGGAGTTTCACTGCTATGGATGACACCCAGCTGTATTTGTCATTTGCCCAGAACATCCGGTGCTGTCAATGTGTTACAACTGTCTGGCTAAAATCAATGACTGGATGGCTTTCAACTGGCTGAGACTAAACCTGGATAAGGCGGAGGTACTAGTGATCGAGGCCTAGTCGGTAGGCGGGGGTTCCCACCTGGAGCCAACATCGGTCTTTCCTGGGGTCCACTCCACTGATGGTCTCCCAAGGGTGTGAAATCTGGGTATGATCCTGGACAGCAGGCTGACCTTTGAAGATCAGGTATCATCTGTGGTCAAGAGTGGCTTTTACACTTGTGGAACATACATGGATCAAGCCCCTAGTTCCACCTGAGGACCTGCCGACGCTGGTTCATGCCTTTGTTACCTCTAGGCTCAACTACTGCAACTCTCATACTATGGGGTCACGGGAGGAAACCTTCAGGCTGCAGCTGGATGCTGACGGCCATTCTAGGTCCAGTCATGTAACCCCGGTCCTGTGTGGTTCTGCACTGGCTGCCTGTCAGGTGGAGGGTCCTTTTCAAGGTGAGTTTGCTCACCTATAGGCCCCATATGGACTGGGTCCTGGCTACCTGCAGGATTTCCTGACACCAGTGACCTCTGCTCCTCTTCAAGTGGCCTCCTGGACTTCCCCAGGGTTTGGCTTAAGACATCGGGTGACCGTGCTTTTAGTGCCTCTGGGCCGTCCCTGTGGAACTCACTTCCATCTGCAGTCCAGAAGCTCCCTCGATTGGGGTTTTCAAGCTGAGGCTGAAGGCCCACCTCTTTAGCCTGGCTTTTACGGACTGATGATTCCAGCCATACCACCTTAGTAACCTGAAGCTGATCCTCAAGCTGTTATATGAAAATCTGAAAACATTTTATTCTGATAATTTTATTATGTGTTTTATCTTTGATATGTTTTGTTAGGCTGCCCAGAGCCTCAGGAATGGGCACCCTATACATAAATTTGCCTTGCCTTTTTCAAGGGTGGAGAGTAAAGCAGACCCCTCTCCTGGCCCTGCCGTGGGGGTAATCCACGGGGAACTCAGGGGCATGGCTGGGCGGGGCGATCGGGTGCCAGAGAATAAGTCCCTCCAAGGGAGGGCCGGAGCCGCCTGCTGAAGCTCCACAGAGACGAGGGGAAAAAAAGTAAATTAAATAAATTAATTAATTAAAAAACAAATGAAAATACCTGAGATAAGAACTTTCACTAAATTTCCAAGTTATATGACATAATACAGAGCCAGAAACATAGTGTGGGGAGAAAGAAGCAGGACTCCACATCCCTCCTGATTGTAGATCAGTTTGGCAAAGTTCCATGTCAAAAGAACAGAAAAAAAAAACAGACCATATAAGCGAACAGAAATAAGTGCACACAAATACAGTGAATATCAAAACAGCTTAACGTTAAAACAGCAAACAGCATTCATTCACTACGGAAACAAGAAAATAAGCACTCGATATCTAACACACTTATATAACACTACACTATATTTTCCATGGGGGGGGCTGTGTTTCTTGCACCCCTGAACCCCCCCCTTACTATTCATAACCATCTCCGAGACCACACTAATTACTACTGCAAGGTAAATACTGTCTCACCACAAGTCACCCACACTGACATTACATTCGCTATTAAGCACAACTCGCTAAAATGACACGTACGTATGTCATCACTAAACTGAGTTGCTCTAAATGTATTCGCTATTTGATGCGATACTGTTTGGCAAGAAGCACACAAGACAACCTACTTGGCACAATGGAGGGAATTTAGGTGGAGGGCCATTATTTGGTTCATCAGGCTCACCACAATAACAGCCCACTTTACATCTATAGGATCAGACAGATGTTGGAGGGATTTCGGAGGCAGGGGGGAACCCCAGCATATATTTTGGGCATGCCCTGTAATAATGCCTTATTGGACAGAAGTTGCCAAGATGTGTTCTGAAATTCTTGATCGTAATATTCCAATGTCCCCTGAAAACTTAATTATAAGCATACCACCCCAAGGGGCTAGTTCCCCACAAAACAAATCCCTGTACAGAATTCTGATGGTGGCCGACCTGAAGTCATTTACCAGGCACTGGCTGTCTCCGCCACCATAACTGAATGGATAATTCTGGTAAAGGAGATAGGAATCATGGAAGAAATGTTTAACAGAATTCATCTGAAACACGATGGAGATAATCTCCATGTACTGTATTAAAGGGGAACAGTCAGCACATAGGAGCCAAGACTCAAGTATGGGACTGGTCCTAATGTGCACTTTGTGTGCAAAACTTTTTGGTTTACTTATTGTTTACTGTTGCACTATAGAGTTATTCTGACTTATTTTGTTTATTCTAAGCTGACATCTTCTGTGCCACAGATTCCCAGATTCTGCAGCTGGCATCAGGAGCAGTAGGTAGCAGTGGTGATTTAATAGCCTACAATGCATGTCAGAGTTTATATAAGCTCTTATCTCTGTTTGCTGGTCCCACTGTCCTCCCTGGGCTAAGTATGGTCACAGGAGACTGACTGTACATAGCCCTGGAGAAAAGCAGAACTGGAAAACACATAACTGGAGATTATAAAGTCCGAACATGCACTGCAGGCTAGTGAATCTCCCATTTCTGCCCATTATTCTGATGTCAGCTGTAGGGGATTCTGGGATTTGTAGTAACAGAAGATGTCAACCTAGAATTCAGCAAAATTAGTGCAATGCAATCTACTATACTGCAGTAGACAGTAAGTAAACCAAAATGTTTATGTACACAAAGTGCACATTGGCACCAGCCCCACACTCGAATGTAGGGACCCTTGGTGCTGACTGCTCCCTTTTAATGAGGTGGGAAAAATGGGATGCTAACCTTGACCAGAGGTAACCAAACTTGCTTTTTCCTATACTCACTGTATTATTCTGGGGCTTGCACCTGCATCTTATCTCTAGCTTCTAATTACTTTGATAATTGCGACACCAATATATGCATTAAGCACCCTGGTAACCCTCCCGAAGGAGGCGTCCGTTAGGATGCTCAATCCTCCTTCCTGGCGACCCGGCAATCCGGTCGTATCCGAACTCGGGTGCGGGCGTGGTGTGCGTGGGCGTCCAGCGCCAACCTCAGCGCCACCGGCCTGCATATTTTTAATGTGTAAGTGTACTTAGTAAAATAAGAACACTTAATGCTATTGTTTACTGGCTCTCATTTATAGCTTTGGCTAGTAGGTGATGCTGTTACAGTGACAGCTGGGAGTTGAGAGTTCTTGGGTGTATTGCTGTTGCTCAGAACCGACTGGCTCAGCTCTTCCGAACTGCGGACAGGTTGTGCAACCCAGCCTGTCTGCAGCTCCGTCGATGTTTTTCACAAAAAGAGTGTGATGAGCTTGCTCATTTCTTTGTGAATAACGTGGCCGACATCAGGTAGGAGATTCGTATGACTCGCTCTATGAGGGATGCGGATGGTCAGCATTCAGTCACTACTCCTCGTACTTCCTGGAGTTCCTTTGACCTGCCAGACTTTGTGGACATTATGTGGATTGTCCAGGGGATGCACCCTACGTGCTGTAGTTTAGATCAGGGCCCAACTTCCATTATTTTGGGTTGTTATGAGATCGTAGACCCATTTCTGGCTCAAATTGTCCAGTGCTCCTTGGAATTGGGTGAGTTTCCTAGCTCCCTGAAGGAGGCGGTGGTGACACTCCTTCTGAAGAAAGGTTCGTTGGATCCGGACATTTTTGCCAACTGCAGACCTATCTCAACCTTCCTTCTTATGCAAGGTTATTGAGAAGGTAGTGGCAATCCAGCTGGAGAACCATTTGACCATCCATAATGTCTATGAACCTCTCTAGTTGGGTTTTCGTAAGAGGCATAGTATGAGACCACTCTGGTTCAGGTGCTCAATGATCTCCTGATGGCAGAGATTGAAGAAACCGTTCCATTCTGGTACTCCTAGATCTCTCTTCAGCCTTTGACACTGTAGACCATGGGGTGCTGCTCGAGCGCCTGAGGTCCATCTGTGGCCTGTCAAGTACAGTGCTCAGATGGTTTTCATCCTTGTGTCAGGGTTTTTTTTCTTCTGACCGTTTTTCTCTGTCTTGTGGGGTTCCTCAGGGCTTGGTGCTTTCCCCCATGCAGGGCTTCAGTTAACTCCATTTTGGGAGTATCTGACTTCCAAAAATAAGGTAAAAACTTCCAAAATAAAGAGGGAGGAAGTGGACTTCCGGTGACGTCATCACCCAGCATGGCAGCTTAAACTTAAGCTCCGTGGCGATAGTGCAAAATCTTACCTTAATCCAGTGCCATCGGCAGCCAGTAATCAAGTTTTAAAGGAAGGAAAGGTAAAGCTATGAGCCGATATCAAACCCAAAAGGCGAAAGTCAAAAAAAAGCTGTTGTAAGACCCAGACAGAGGATGAGCGCGGCCGGGCACTCCCTTGTCTAGGGCCTGAGTCGGTGGCCAGCTCAGGCGGAGAAGAAGAGGAAGGGAACACCTCCGGCTAGCTTCTTGATGGTCGAAAGTGACTGCTCACATACTCAAAATGCTTCAAAGAATCGATAACAACATTAAAGACATTAAAAAGAGTTAAAGCATCTTGAAAAAGAACAGAGGATCTGGAATCGGCCTTGATACCTCGGAAGACCACATTAGAGTTTCTAGCGATTGTTTATCTGGCCAGGAGGAAAGGGAATTAACAGCCAGGGCAGAAGACGCAGAATCCAGGGGTCAAGGTAGACTTCATACGCATCTTCGCTTCCCAGAGGGTGCTGAGCAAGCTGACCCAGTCGAATTTGTTAAGACCTGGCTTAGACAGGAACCGATATTCCTGAATCGGAACCCTGGAGCTCGAGAGGGTCCACCGCGCCCTAGCCCCCAAACCAAAAAATGATGCACCTCCTCGGTCGATTCTGGCTAAGTTTGCACACTATCCAGTAAAGGAGATGATACTTCGGAAGGCATAGGCCAAGAAGGATCTGAATTTGGATAGTAAGCGTGTCTTTGTGGATCACGATATTCCCCCTACCACTATGCTGAAAAGAAAACGTGTGCTGGCAGTAATAAAACAGTTGAAGGAACAAAACATCAAAGCCTACCTGAGATACCCAGCGAAACTATTGGTCCACTGGTCTACGGGAACTAAACTGTATGACTCCCTCCTGCAAGCCAGTAAACAGCTTCAAAAGGCAGGAGTTTCTCTTCCAGATCTGCGGCAGGAAGCTACAGAGCAGGCCGTTCTGCAGTTGCGATGGTCTACAAAAGAAAAAGGGGCCGGGTGGAGTGGTTCATTTCGGAGTAAGGGCCCCGGAGAGCAGCTCTGTGAAGATTTGATCCAGCTCAGCAAAGGCCTGTTGTCGGCCCACGGGGCGGATAATGTGTGATGGAAGGAAGTGGACTTGGATGCTTTTTTGTTTCGAACGTTTTGGGGGGTACTCGCTGGGAGCCTGGGGTGGGGGCAGACTCAAAATATATAAATGGTATGCTTTAAGTTCGTGAGCAGGCCGTTATTAAAACACCGGAATAATAAGACTCGTGGGAGGCAGATGAAGCACAGAGTACTAGCGGGAGGAGACCTGAATCTCCACCCTCAGGGTTTTTATGTGGCCGGAGCGTAGTTAGGCCTGGAAACTCTGCCCCGTAATTCATCCTTGGTCCTTGCAGAATCAAATCTGGGTTTAACATATTTTGGGAAGATTTGGGATTCTCGAATAATGAAAGTAGATGTGGAGTTAAAAGAATGTTCAGACCATAGGAGAAGTGTCATCTGACGGATAATGCTTAGAGTACTGAGAATACTAGGCTTAATTGCCAGGATTTGTTGGTCCTCACTTAATACTGGCACTATGCTATGTTACTTAGAGGGTGGGTGGGAGACTCCGAATATCGGGGGATGCTACCCCAGGCCCTCGGGACAAAAGTTATGCACTGTGACCGGAGGCCATATCAGTGAAGAGTTCACCAGCCGGACGCCATCCAGTCCTGCTGAGACGGGGGGGGTGACCCTTCGGGGGAGTACATTTTTCTTTTCGCTGATAGTCCACCCTGGGAGACCACCTTCCCGCCCTTATCGGTGAGAGGGTGGGAGGTGAGGAGCTAACTTCTAGCTCATGCTCCTGGGCGGAGGGAGAGTCCCTCCGATGAGGCCATGATGGGCCTACTTGTACATAGTTCTATTGTTACTGTTAAAATTATTTTTCAGGAGGGAGGGAAGGAGAAAAGGGGAGGGAGGGATTGCGGCAAGGGGGTCTATGAGGGGACGATGGTGAATGGTAATATTAGGGGAGAGGGGCGGTTTTTCCGAGCTATCCTCCAGTGGACAAAAGACTACAACGGTGGGGGGGATACTAAGGGATGTGAAGTGTACTTAGACTCAAAGGAGTGTAAACTCTGGGCAACATGGGGACCTTGAAGATCGTCTCGTTTAATGTAAAGGGGCTGGGATCTCCAGCAAAAAGACACAATGTACTTCGAGATTTAGCGAAGATCCAGTGTGATATTGGGCTTTTACAAGAGACAAGACTTTCTGAAAAGGAGCACAAAAAATTGCGGCGTATGTGGGTGGGCGAGGTCCACGCCTCTTCGCATAAAAAAGCGAAGAAAGCGGGGGTGGCTATTTTGGTGATGAGGGGCCTGGGAGCGACCCTCCTTTAAATCCTCTCCGATGGAGAGGGTAGGTGGGTGATCTTGTCGGTGAAAATGGCAGATAGAATAATACACGTTGTTAACCTTTATGCCCCCACCCCTGCCACTTCAGAGTTCTTTCGGCATCTTTTCGGGTGGTTGCCTCACTACCGGAGGGACAAATTATCATGGGGGGAGACTGGAATTGTGTAGAGGATCTAACTAAGGATAGGTCATCAAAGAAGGGATGCCATGATAAGGGGGGCGGACCCAAGACCCTCTCCCTTCTTAGGGCCGAAGCAGGTCTGGTGGACACTTAGAGACAAAAATTCCCCTCTAGCAGGGATTTCACTTTTATTCAGATCCCAAGACTCATACTGCAAGAGAGATAGATTTTATTTCCAGAAAGTGTGGGAGGGTTCGATAATAGACCAACAGATCTATCTCATAGTAATATCAGATCATGCGAAGGTCAGCCTCACGGTTAAGTTAGGGCCACAGTGCAAGCAATCTCTGTGGCGCCTCAATGCGGGGCTCCTTGGGGACAAAAAATTTGTCTTCAAAATTAAACAGGTAATAGAGAACTATATTAAGGAAAATTGTTGCTCAGGGCGAAAGTAAAGTATGTGTGGGATGGACTGAAGGCAGTAGTGAGAGGGGAGTTTATTGCGCATGATAGCATCAGAAGAAAATTAGAAGCCAGGAACAGGACAAGTTGGAACAAAAATTATGGAGTTAGAAAATGCCCATAAGAGGAGGTCGACAAAATATACTGAAACAACTGAAAGAAGCTAGAGATCAGTTGAATAAACTTCTCAATCAAAACTGAGAACGCCTCAGATTCATGGCTCAAAAATATTACACGGGTGGAATAGGTGGCAGGCTTCTAGCATATAGGTTGAGAAGACAGGTGGCGGACAGGTATGTTCCGGGAATCACAGATCCGAGGGGCCTTGGGGTTTAGTCCGGCTCACCCCAAATCGCAGATTGCTTTAAAAGTTATTATGAGCTCCTATACAGGTCAGAAGCACATCCTGGGCAGGCTGAAATCGCTGAGAGATTTCTCTGCAAGCACTTACCCAGTCTCCCAAGAGAATTACAGGACGAGTTAGACCTCCATTTACCCAAGTGGAAGTGGATGAGGTAATTAAAAATTAAAACACAATAAAGCCCCGGCCCAGATGGGTACATTGTAGAAAATTATCAAGAGTTTAGGGAGGTACTATCCCCTTTACTTTTACAGGTGTGCAATATAGCACACCTCCCCATGGAATCCCCGGACACCTGGAATCAGGCCATAATCTCAGTCATCCCGAAACAGGATAAGGACACCACCCAGTGTGGAAATTACCGTCCCATCTCATTGCTAAATGTAGATGTTAAATCCTGGCAAGAATGATAGCCAATAGGCTGCAAGGAGTAATAACTCAATTGGTACACCCAGATCAAACGGATTCATGCGGGAGACATCTCCATGACAATGTCAGGAGGCTAATCACAATAATGAGTAGCTTCCAATCAGAAAGGAGGGAGACTGGATTAGTGGTGACACTCGATGCAGAAAAGGCGTTTGACCGCCTGGAGTGGGGATATCTAGGGCAGTGCTTCAGAAGTTCGGACTGGGCCCAGATTTCAGGCTTGATAAAGCACTTTATACTAATCCTCGCACGAGGGAGAATAAATGGTCTTTTCTCTCAACCATTCCAGATCAAAGAGGCACTGCCAGGATGCCCTCTCTCACCCCTGCTATTCGCTTAGTATGGAGCCGTTGGCGGCTTTTCGATCCGAGGAAATATTTCAGGTATTGTGGTGGGAGGAGTTGACAATTGTATTTCCTTGTCATAGATGATACTCTGTTATATCTGTGAACCCCGCACTTCTCTGCCAGCAGCTATGGGCCTTCTGGAGGAATTGGGATAATCTCTGGATTCAAAATTAATGAATCAAGTCTGAAATAATGGTGATCGGTCCGAGGGTCTATTCGGGAGAAGTCCCTCACTTAACTTAAGGTGGGTACTAAGGAGTTCAGTACCCAGGATCCAAATACCAAAGGATTTAAGTAAATTATTCCAGAATAATTTTGGGATGCTATTGAGGAAAATAAGAGAGGATTGTGGGAGATGGGTGGCCTTACCGTTAACCATTATGGGAAGGTGGAATCAGTAGAAGGAATATTCTCTCGAGGCTCCTTTTTCTGTTTGATGCACTCCTTGATACCTCAAGGGAGTTCTGGCGAGAGGCCTGAGGGTGATAAGCAAATTGTATGGCAGGGAAAAGACCCAGGCTTAGCTGGGCGTTACTGAGTTACCTAAGGGGGAAGGCGGGGTTTCGGGTTCCCGATTTAAAAGGTATTACAGAGCGCACAAATGCAATATCTGGCAGTGTTCGCCTTAAGGGTAGCAGGCAAAGTTGGGTAGAAATGGAATTACAATTGTTAAACCCCCGAACATTCTTGGCAGTTCTATTTAACAAAGTATCTCCTGAGCTAATGCAACAATTAAAGACGCCTGGAATTAAAACTCTGACTTTTCTATGGGTCCAGATGGTGAAGGAGTTGAAGTTACAACCCCGGCTGGCAGGACAGGGGTTAATACTGGAAAGTTTGGATTTTCTGCCAGGAAGGAAAATCCTCTGTTTAAACGTTGGGGAGGGCTGGGACTGACGGAATTTCCACAACTTCTTTCAGGAGATATTATTAAAAGCTTTGCCCAACTACAAAGGGAATTTAGTATCCCAGCCTCAGATTTCTACGGTTACCTACAGATTAGGCACTTTATGCATGCAGTGGAGAAGGAGTGTTTAGAGGTGGGTATGGGATGGCCTCGCCCTCTTCTGGACCTCTTACAGGAATTGCTCAAGGGATCAAAACACCAGGTTCACCTAATTTCTAAACTGTACATAATCGGTGGAGTTGGGGCACCGGAACACAGAATCAGAGTGCAGGCAGGCTGGGAGAAGGAACTGAACTGGGAGGATGAGAAACCTAGGTGGGAGGTGATGGAGGTTGGCTAGTAAACTGCCTCCCTCTTGAGGGAGTTCAAGTGGAAGATTCTCACAAGATATTTCAGAACCCCACAATAATCAAAACATTTTGGCCAAAACCGGTCAGAACAATGCTGGAGAAAGTGTGGACAGGTGGGCTCAGCATAACACATTTTTGAGTTGCCCCAAGATTAAAAGATACTGGAACCTAATGGTACAGGCTATGGGACAGATCCTTCAGGTGGTGATCCTGGAGCATCCCCGCTACCTTTTGCTGGGGGAGCCACCCCCCGGAGTGGGAAGCTCAGCGGCTACATATTTGTTTTCAATTCTGGTGGCTGCTGCCCAAAAGACAATTACGAAACGGTGGTTGAACAGGGCCCCCCCAGCTCTACAGCATTGGCTGGCAAATTGTGACCAGATAAAACTAATGGAGAGGCTTACCGCCAATCTGGCCTTGAAGACAGATAGATTTAAGGCCCGGTGGCTCCCTTTCTTCGAATTTTTGGCAGTGAAGGAAGGGGTGGACATCCTGGCAATTCTAGCCAGAGAGGCCCTGGACTAAATTTGACGTAGAGGGAATTCCCCCTTTGAGGGGTTCCTCCCACTTTGGGAAGGGAAGAGAAAGAGACTGCAGAACAGTAGAAGTCGAAATAGAGGGAAGAATACCATTCACCATCGTCGGAGGGGGAAGGGAGGAGGAGGAGGAGGAGAGGGACCTGTTATGTTGAATTTGTGCAGATATAATGATAAGATTAATAATTAAGTAGGTTGGCGTTGGCACAGATGGACTGAATCCAAACACATTTTACGATCTTTTATAGTGTACTTTAAGATCTACCTGATTGAAGGGCATTTGTTTTCTTTCCTATCTGTTTGTCCATAGGGCAGCTAATGGCTAATCTGATGTATCTTATTTGGTTTTGCCAATGCCTTGAATGGAATGTGGGTTTTTTTTTTTCTTTTAATTTTCTTATGAAAAATTTCAATAAAGTACAATTTCCAAAAAAAAAAGAGGGAGGAAGTCATTGACTTCCAGATGTAAACCCCAAAATTAGATGACTTCCAAAATTGCAGGCATGGAAGTCAGAAATGATGGATTGTTCTGAAAGAAATTGTATTTTACCAATAATATATTACATTAACATCCATAAATTTGTCCTTCCTAAAATATTGACTTCCAAAAGTGGGATCCTGGAAATATTTTGACATCCAAAAAATTGGAATGACTTCTAGATTTTGACTCCTGGAAGTTTTAGACTTCCACTGAAAATAAATTAACTGAACCCTTGCCCCCATGTTGTTCGCGGTGTACATGCTGCCCCTCGGAGACACTGTAAGATGGTATGGGTTGCGGTTTCATTGCTATGCTGATGATACCCAGCTCTACCTGTCTTTTGCCCCTGACCAGGTTAGTGCATTCTCTGTATTTAATACCTGCCTTGTCGAAATCCAAGTCTGGATGAATTTGAGCTGGTTAAAGTTGAACGCGGGAAAGACTGAGGTTATGGTTGTGGACCCGGGTCGCAGGATAGAGGGGTTGAGGACTGATCAGCCCTCTGGAATATTTCTGGGGGGGGGGAGGCATTCAGATCCTTACCTCAGAATGGGTGCGCAACCTTGAGTGCTTGATGACGGGCTGACCCTTCGTCATCTGGTGTCGGCAGTCGTTAAGTCAGCCTTTTACCATCTTAGGAACATCGCCAGGGTCAAACACCTTGTTCAGTCCAGTGATCTGCCTGTGTTGGTCCACGCCTTTGTAACCTCCTGCCTTGACTATTGCAACTCCCTTTATCTGGGGCTTCCTGGGGTTGATATCCGCTGCTTGCAACTAGTGCTGAACGGTGCCGCTCGATTATTGTCAGGGTGTCTAGGAGTTCACATATCACCCCTGTGCTGCGCGATCTGCACTGGCTGCCAATTCTGTGGCAGATCACCTTTAAGGTAGGTTTGTTGACCTACAAAGCCCCACACGGTCTTGGTCCCAACTACTTGAAAGAGCTTCTGATTCCTTTCACCCCTGTGCGACAGCTCCGCTCGGCTAATAAGGGGTTGCTGGAGATTCCGAGGGCTATTTTGAAATCTTCTGGGGCCCGTGCTTTTGCATTTGTGGCCCCTACCCTCTGGAATTCTTTGCCCTGTCAGCTTCGTGAGTGCACGACCGTTGGGCTTTACACGGGCACTTAAGACTTTTTTGTGGACTCAGGCATTTTAAGAGTTATTATGATTTTATTAATGACATAGTTATTCTGTATATCTGATGTTTTGTTTTAATTCTGTAAGACGCCTTGATATTTGAAAGGTGCCTAATAAATAAAGATTATTATTATTATTATACAATGTGTTAATGAATGTAAAGAGACGCTGGGTAGAAGGACTAGTTTTTACCCGTGCATTATGGACCGATGGCACCACTGGTAAAAAAAAAATTCTGCGAACCAATCAGGTTAGTACATTTGTAAGCCCCACTGCATAATTAAGCAATAATAACTGCTGAGTAATTTTTTTTCTTAGGGCTCAGCCAGTTGATATTCACCATAATAACCTGCGTGTTATTATGGTGAATGTGCGCTCTGTCAGTCAAAAACGAGCACTCCATCATTGGCTTTCATCCTCTTTGTGGGACAGCCTAAACAGTTCCTCAAACATGGTGGCTGCATATCTTCGTTAGCAAGGAGCCACCACGGAGCCGCCACAACAACACCCTGCACCTTTCCCATACCATATATACATCTATCTATCTGGTTGATCCTGCCGTCTGCTAGCTATACGCGATCTGCACTGCAAGCGGGAACCCCTCTGTGCCTGACTACATACAAACAATCGCAATGTCAACTGGCAGTCTTTAAAAATAAATAAAAAATAAATACAGTTGAAGGCCACAGACTGTGTGTGTCACACACAGACACAGAAGTCAGGCTGGAAAAATTGCTCACCAGATATTATATATAAAAGATGGGGGAAGTGTGTTTGTGACACTCAAATATAATTACTGATGACCCCTTTAACACACAGACTAGACCCATGTTTCAAATGCCAAAACAGCGTTCGAAAGCAACTCACTTGCACTGTCCCCATCGCCACTTTCACTTTCTTGCTAGCGTAGCATGACCAGCTGTGTCTGTTCAGGAAAAATAATTACCAAAATGTAGACAAACTAAAATGCTGTGCTTAAAGATCCTGTTCCTGGTAGCAGTTCACCTACTTTTATTTATTTTTCTTTGCGTTAAAGCCGCCAAGTACACACTGAGAGGCCCAGAGTGACAAATGACTTCAGAAAATGAGATTCAAAGCATATTATAAAAAGGGTCTGGAGAAGCTCTCTGATTGGCTGCAAACATTCTAACAGCCTTATTTTAATCTTTTATTAACATACATGTACAGCTTGGCCATATGTTGAACAAGGTTTAACACTGTTTAAAAACATGTTTTATTATAATAGCAATAAGGCACTCCCAGGGATTATGTTAATGGTCAGTTAATCACCCTCTAGGGGCATGTGGCACTCGGCTACATCTCGTGCCACAGTACACCCCTAGAAGGTGATTAACAGACCATTAACATAACCCTTGGTCATGCCTTATTGCTTAAAGCGAGTGTTGCTATGGCTACCAGAACTGGATTTTTAAGCACAGCATTGCAGTTTGTCTACATTTCGGTAATTTTTTTTCCCCAAACACCGCTCGGTCACGCTACGCTAAGGGGCCCAAGTCTGCAGAAAGGAAACCAATTGTCCTCAACAGTAAGTCTTTGCACCAGCAATTATAAAAAATAATGGTTAGGTAGATGTATGTTCATTATGCTTTTTCCCACACCCTCTGTGAGTGATCAGCTCACAAACCTCTCGAGCTTCGCTCGCGAGGTTTATGGCTTATCACTCACCTCGTGTGTGTTAAAAAACATTATAACACACACCTATCTAACCATTATTCTCTATATAATAACTGGCCATCAATTTTTTCAATGAAGATGGGCAGTTGATATTTGCCGTAATAACCAGACAGTTATTACGGCAAACACGCACCTTTCAACACTGTGCTCGAGACTCACTCTGTCACTGTGTCTTGAATGCAGCAGTCCGTTCAGCGACTGCAACAGTTTCACTTTTCAGAGTGAAACTAGATCACAGAACAGAGAAATTTAACCAACTCTGCATAAACTAAAGTAATCACTATCTGAAATAAAGCAAATACTTCTTGAAACACAGCTCCACTCGAGACTGCCTTACTGTGTCTCGAGCTCAGCACTTCCTGTATCATGGTCACTGATGGAAAACCTGAGATGGGAACAGCCTGTGAGACCTGGTGCTTCATTAATTTAAGAAAAAATATTCTATCTTAGTTTTGTCTTACCCTATCTTACTCAAATGCTCCTCGGGACAGTGATAAAGGTCTGTGCTAGTTAACCAGCATCCTTACAATAACAACACAGCTGAACATTTTGGGTGGGTGGGGTGGGGGAACTGATGACCAGTGATTATATAAAATAAAACATGGGATTGTGGGATTACTCAAATTTAATATACACCCTCAGTGTGTGATGCCTGAATAAACCTCCCAAGCTTCATTCTGGGTTTATGTAACATAGCACACCTCGGTGTGTATTAAATTTCTGTAACACACACACCATCCCATGTATTATTCTCATATAATACCCGACAGGTGTGTTGCATCATGGGATACTGCAATACTCAGCTGTATTGTGAGTCAGGAGCCCCAGGCTGACTGACTCATTCACCCAAGAAGTGTCAATATGCCATGATATACCATACTCTGATGTGTATTGTTACTTTCATTCAAGGTTTGTTTTTTTGTGCTTTTGAAAATGCTTTTTACTGATTTTCACAATGCAGGTGTACACTTAGAAAAATAAATCATTTACAGTCTCTGACTGGGAAAGGCACACTGAGCTGAAGTTCATTTGCAAGTGCATCCTGGGATCACAGGGCACTTACGTGACTCGCTCAGGCTCATACAGTACACAAGTGGAGGTTGTGGGAATCAAACTCCACCAGTCTGCTGGATATACCAGGCTTGTTCCCAGCTCGTTGCTCTAACCTCTAGGGTATACTGCCAGATAGTTCCTTTACTTTGCTATATGGTCAGTAGGTGGCCCCGCTGTAGTAGGCTCCACAGGAGAAAAGATTAGGAAGTGGTGTGGTAATAGTAGAGGGCTGGATGGTTCTGAGTTTGGATGGCAGTTGGCCAGCCTGTTCCTACTGTGTGATGGTAGCCCAGTGGCTAAGAGTGCAGCAGCAGCAGCTAAGGTGTGTTAGAAACTTGGGGCTGTGTGAGACGACAGCAGTGGTTGTGCTGGCTGAACTAAGACTTTTCCAAAACACAGTTGTGAGGAATGGATGCCAAGGCAGTCATATCATGTGTATGCAAAGGAGGCAGAGTAGTATGAAGGCTGTTGGCTGGCACTTTTTCACTGTGGCATGAGTGGGATGCTACCATGCTGCTAGTCAATCAAGTTGACAGCAGAGCGCATAGGATCGGAGGTAGGCCCACTCACACAGAGGTAGGGGGAATTCACATGTGGTAGTTCACTTAGGTACCAGTGACCTAGCTAGATGTGAGGTAGGAAAGTTCAGGAGAGGTACAGACTGACAGGTCAGGTCTGCAGGGGGTGGCAAGGTCGGTACTTTCTCAGAAGAGCTGTCAGTATCTAAAGCCAGTACACTCAGGAAACAAACAACAAATGAATTCAATGGCTGGCTGAAGGGTGTATGGCAGAGGATCTGGATACATAAGGAACTGGGAGGGCCTGGGATGACAAAACCCTCTACACACCTGAGAGGTTGCACCTAAGCAGGAGGGAAACCAGGCTGCTAGGAGAACGGTTTGGGGAATATATAAACAGAAACCATAATTTAAACTAAATGGGGGGGAGAGGGCAGTAAGGGTCAGAGCACTCAGGGTTTTCCAGAGGATGGGGCAGACAGGCCCCCGTAGGTAGAGTGTACAGAACAATCAGATAGGAGGATGCTTAGGGAAGGGTTTTCTGGAGGAGCGAGCGATCAACCCCCACCTCAGGTAAATGGCAGAGGAGGAACAGTGAAGGGGGAGGGCAATGGGAATGGGAGGGAACTAAGGGTGACTAAAATCGGGGGAGAGGAGAGGAGAGGGAAGGCAGGCCATCAAGAAGGGAGGGGCGTGGCAATTGTCAAAAGAATGGAAGAGAAGCAGGAGTAGTGGAGGATTGTGTCCCTTAACACTAGAAGTCTAGGAAAAACTGACAACATGCAGGCCATGCTGGGAGGAAAGGTGGATCTGGCGGTGGTCACAGAGACCTGTGCTTGCCCCAAATCATATCAAACGATGTGCAAAATCAGACAGTAAGGGAGTGAGCTCAGTATAGTGAAGCTATTCGAGTGCAAGAAAAAAGAGAACTGGCTCCAATGCTTTGGTGAGGCTTCAGTGTCAGTTTGTCTTTTGTTTGCACTAATAAAGCCACTTTTTGCACTGAGCTTCACTTTTTACTTGTGTCTGATTCTGTGCACTGGTTAGGCTTTGGATTCGCTTTGGTTTTGGTGCAGCATTTGGTCTCCTGAGTGCCGGGCTTTTCTTTTGTATTTCTACCCCAGATCATGACTGGGATCTCTCATTCCTGGGTATACTCTATAGAAGGACACGGAGAAGGGAAGGGTAGGGTGACACTTTACTTCAGGGAGGGTGACACTTCTACATCACTGCCACTACATAGGACATTGGGAATGGTAACATAGAGGTACTGTGGTGACAAATCCAAATGGCAGCAGGAAGGAAATTAAAATTGGTTGTAGTTTGTAGGTCACCTAATCAGGATGAGGACAATGACAGAGAATTGGGTACCCTGATCAGGATGGCAGCTGAAAGGGGAGAAGTGGTGATGATGGGAGACTTTATTTTGCCTAAGATGGACTGGAGTGTCCTGTCCACCACCTATGCCAAGAGTCAACTGATACTGGATGCAATCCAGGTTGGGTTCCTGATTCAGGGGGTGACCAAACTGATATGACAGGAAGCCATCCTGGATCTGGTACTTACAAACGGGGATCACGTCCAGGACATCACGGTGGAGAAGCCTTTGGGGAATAGCACCTACTGGATGATTTGGTTCTAAGTCAACATAGGGAAAGATTACGAGCACAAGGACAAAAGTGCTAGATTTCAGGAAGGCCAACTATGTTAGGATGAGATAGATTCTGAAGAGGCATCTAGCTAGCCTTGAGGAAGATATGCATGTAGAACAAAGGAGAACAGTGATGGGGGGGGATTGAGGGAGCCACTAACACATGCCTAAAACAAAAGGGAAAGAATTCCAAGGCTAGAAAACCTAGATGGTTCAGCAGGGAGGCGAGTCAGGCAGTTGGGGAGAAGAGGCCGCATACAAGAAATACAGGAAGTCCTGGAAGGATGAGGATGAGGGCGGGTCTATCTAAAGAATGCTAGATGCCAGTAGGATAGTCAGGCAGGGGGAGAAAGACATCTTTAGGTATATCAGTGAGAAGAAGGACACAAAGGCAGGTTATGTTAAGCTAAAAAAGGAGGATGGGTTGGAGGAAGGCAGCAAAGAGAAAGCAGAGGTGTTGAATGAACACTTCTGCTCTGTCTTTACAAAAGAAAAGAATGGTCCATTGCAGTGAGGGAGGAGCAGGATGAGGGAACGTGCAGGGGACAGGATAACGGAGGACAGGGTTTAGAAAGGGCTCATATCCCTAAAGCTGAACAGGTCACTGGGCCTGGGTGGCATGCACCCAAGGGTGTTCAGGGATCTGGCGGGAGAGCTGGCAGATCCGCTGGCACACCTGTTAAACAGCTCTTTGCACACAGGTGTGGTACCACAAGAATGGAGATCTGTGCATGCAGAACTGTTTCACAAGAGTGGGGCCAGAGACAACCCAGGGAACTACAGACTGGTCAGTCTGACTTACACTGTGTGTAAACATATGGAGATCATTCTGAGGGAAAGAATAGTGCAGTTGCTTGAAGCCAATGGGCTACAGGACAAGAGACAGCATGGCTTCATGTCAAGGAGGTCCTGTCAAACCAACCTAATCAACTTCTTCGACTAGGTAATGAGAGCACTGGACGAGGGCCAGGGGGTTGACATCCTGTATTGGATTTCAGCAAGGCCTTTGACTCAGTGCCACGTACCAGGCTGATCAGGAAGTTGGAGAACCTAGTTGCAGGGAGAAAATTAACCAGGTGGGTGACAAACCGGCTTAGTGGTAGGATGCAGAGGGTAGTGGGGGGAGGGACTCTCAGGTACAAGAGAGATTACAACTGGTGTCCTGCAGGGGTCAGTGCTTGGACCAGTGTTGTTTAATGTGTTCATAAATTACATGGGAGGCAGAATTAAGGTAAGATCTGCCTTTGCAGATAACACCAAGCTCGTGGAAGGGCAGACTTGGACAAGAGGGCACAGGACCTAAAGGAGGGCCTGGCTAAGCTTAAAAAGTGGTCAGGCATCTGGCAGCTGGCATTCAATGCAAAGAAGTGCAAGGTTATGCACAAAGAAAGGGCAGAGTACAGCTTTGGGGGGGGGGCAGGGTCACTGAGACATAGGAAGAGAAGGACATGGGCATAGTCATCACCAGCAACCTTAAACAGGCCTCATGATGTAGGAAGGAAGCGGCCAAGGCAAACAGAATGCCAGGCTGCATTGCTAGAGGGTTCATGAGCAAAAGAGAGGAGGTTATAATGCTGATGTACTGATCTCTCAGTGCTACACACCTGGAGTATGGTATGCAATACTGGAGCCCCTCCCTAAAAAGGACATAAACCAGTTTGAGGCAGTCCAGATGAGGGCAACAAAGATGGTTCAGGGACAGCAGAGTGGGGCATATGAGGACAGGCTGAGAGAGCTCACCTTGTACTCAGCAGGGTGGGGTGTATGAGGACAGGCTGAGAGAGCAGGCAAGGCAAGACAAATGTTATAGTTTATGGTGCCCAACCCTGGAGGTTCTGGGCACCTAACAATAAAACAGTACAGGTAGTATCATTAAAGAAATAATAAACAGAGGATATTAATAAACAGATATAAAATACTAAAATTCATAATAAAATCATAGGTCACTGATATTTTACTCAAGAGTTGGGCAGAAAAAGGTCTACTCCGGTAGGCCAGGTGGAAGAGGTGGGCTTTTGGCGCTGCTTGAACACCTCAATAGAAGGGGCCTCCAGACTGCAGGTGGTAGTGACTCACAGGGTCAGCCCGCAACACTAAAGGCACTGCCAGATGTCTTCAGCTCAACCCTGGGAACATCCAGGAGGCCCCTGGACAAGGAACGGACAGAGGTTGCAGGTGTCAGAGGCTCAGTCAGGTAGCCCAGACCGAGTCCATATAGGGACTTAAAGGTAAGCAAGCTCATCTTGAAAAGCACCCTCTACCTGATGGTCAGCCAGTGCAGAGCCTGCAGGACTGGGGTCACATGACTGGACCTAGACAGGCTCATCAGTAACCGAGCTGCTGTGTTCTGCACTAGCTGCAACCTGCGGAGAGTCCTTCCCGAGACCCTGAAGTACAGAGAGTTGCAGTAGTCGAGCCTAGCGGTAACAAAGGCATGCATTACTGTCGGCAGGTCTTCGGGCAGAACGAGGGGCTTGATCCTGGCAATGTTCCTCAAGTGGTAAGAAACACTTTTGACAATAGAAGACACCTGATTCTCAAGTGTCAGTCTGCTGTCCAGAATCACACCAAGATCGCGCACCATTAGGGAGGCTACCAACGGAGCAGACCCCAGGAAAGGTCCTGTGTCAGCTCCAAGTGCCCTCCCATCATGCCCACGACCCAGCCTGATCACCAGCACCTCTGTCTTATCTGGGTTCAGTCTCAACCAGCTGAAGGACATCCAGTCACTGATTTTTGCCAGGCAGGTGTTAAGCATGTCTACAGCATCAGGTGTTCCAGGAGCAAATGACAACACAGCTGGTGTCATCTGCATAGCAGTGAAACTCCACACTGAACTACCAAATGATCTCACCCAGGGCAAGTATATCACTGCGAATAACATCAGACAAGATTGAGCCCTGGGTACTCCACATGACAGGGCATTGGGAGGAGGACAAATTCCCATCACTACTCCGCTGCACCCTGTCAGAGAGATAGGACTCAAACCATTTGATGACAACACTGGTAAGCCCACAGTACTCACAGAGCCAATCGAGAAGCATGAAGTGATCCACAGTGTCAAAGGCTGATGAGAGATCGTGGAGAACCAGAATTGAGTTGTCTCCTATCTCTAGCCCTGAGCAGATCATTATGCACCCTAACTAATGCTGTTTCAGTGCTGTGTCTGGCCTCAAATCCTGACTGAGATGGCTCATAGATGTCAAAGGACACAAGGTGATCCTCGAGCTGTTGTGCCACAAGTTTCTCAACAACCTTGCTCAAAAATGGCAGATTGGAGATAGGATGGTAATTCATCAGAATGTCTGGATCGAGAGATTGTTTCTTCAGGAGGGGTCTCACTAGGGCCTCTTTCAAGGTCGCTGGGAAGAGCCCCTCTGACATCGAGCACTGGGCGATCCTGGCGAACACCGAGTCTACAGTCCCGGCACATCTCATTAAGAAACGCGTCGGGGCTGGGTCCAGCTCCCAATATGTGTGCTTTAGTTCTAAGATCACCTCAATGACCTCAGCCACCTCCACAGGTTTAAACTCCTCCCAGATTGACGAAGTGACTCTGTTCCTCCCAGTCCAACCACTGCAAGGCTGCGACTGCCTCACTGGTGGAATCCCCAACCGTACAGAAGACACTCTGTCGGAGAAAACAGAGCAAACTCTTCACATAAAGTGACTAAAAAAATCTTTCTTGGCTGTAGACAGGCTGGATGAAGCAGCCTATCCATAGTCCGAAAAAGCTGAGAAGGTCAGTTTTTCCCTGCAGTGATTTCCCTGGACAGGAATTCTGCCTTCTTATGGGAAACTGCCTCCTGGTACTCACCACAGTGAGCACGCAGGGCCAGTTTGTCATCCCCAACCGGGTCTCCTGCCAGCAATGCTCCAACTTCCAGCCCTTGATCTTCATCGCCTTGAAATCCCCATCAAATCAGGGGGATCTCAAGTGAGAGGATCTGGGTCATATACGTACTGGAGCGATGATGTTCAGTGCTTCGGATACCACCTTATTATAGGTGGCCACTGCTTTGCTGGCGCCACTGGACATGCAGCATCCACCCAGATAAGTCAGCTAATGCCAGCAGTCCCTCTGGGGATAGACACCTCAAAGGCAGTAGCTGACCATCTTGACAGGGAGGGACTTTCAGGGTGGGCCCCAAACATGAACTTCACTGTGCAGTGAGCAGACCAAGTGACCTGATCAATCTTGAGGCCCCCACCTCAAGACCCAGCTAGCACACCAGATCAAGCACATGACCATGATGATGGGTCACAGAAGTAATTACTTGTTCTTGGCCCAGTGATGACATCAATTGGAGGAGGTTGTAACTGACTGTGAGGGTCTGCCATTGACCCAGGCATTGAAGTCCCCAGGACTAAACACCTGGCGGCTCCAGCACCTGGTCAATCACGAAGTTTGCAACCTCCTGCAGAATTTTCCCCACCAGTTGGTAGGTAAATGAGGATAATCCTGCAGCCTGCACCTGGACCCCACGCACAGCCACACACTCAAAAGATCTGAAGGTTCCAACCAGATGCACAGTGAAGCCCAGGCTAGATCTAAAAACATGGCCACTCCCCCATCCCTGCAATCCTCCTCGGCAGTGCATTACAGAATACCTAGAGAGGATGGTTCCTCTAGAACTGGGCTGCTGTCGTCACCAGAGAGCTCACCATGTACTCAGTAGAAGAAAGGAAAGGGAACAGGGACATGATTGAAACGCCAAGTACCTGCAAGGTATAAACAAGGTGGATATCAGGGAACTTTTCTGTCTCCGTGATAACAAGACTGCTAACAGGCATTGTTTTAGGCTGGTGGGGGAATTGGTTCAAGAAGGAGGTCAGAAGACACTTCTTTGCACAGAGGGTTGTATCAAGCTGGAAGAACTCCCATCTGAGGTCATCACTCAAAAGACAGTGGAGAGGGTTCAAGACAGGGTGGAATAATGTGAAGAGAAAGGTAAGGGTTGGTGGAGGGGGGCAGGGCCCACTGCAATCTCTGGATCATAGGCAGCACAATCGAGCAGACTCAGTAGACCATAAGGCCTTCTTCTGCTACCAATTCTGTATGTTCACATATTCAGAAGCTGAAGTATTTGTTTGAGCCACTGCATGATGAAGAGTATACTCCAGTTACATGGACCTCAGCTACTCCAATTATTCCTGTATGCTCCAGGAATTTGGTACAAGTGGAGGAAGCACACTGGAGAACCATTTTGCAAGAAGCACAGTACACAGGATTCCTAAAGGATGCGAGCAGAGAACAAATATCCAAACTGTTTCAAGGTGTGGGGAGTATGTACTTGTGCAAACTTTACTTTGCGAAAACTTACTTTGGTCTTTCTCATTCCCACTTTCAGTAGAGAGCCCGGTGGCGTTGCAGTAATGAAGGCCCAGCACTAAGGGTGAAAGAGTGCCGGAGGAGGAGGTGGGGAGGATGGAGGTTTGAAAACAAACTAAGTGTAGAGGTAAAGGTAGGCAGGTTAAAATAGGCTAGTGGGAGGAGTTATTCCCCTATATTGAACCATGGGCAAAGCCTCCCTTGGTTTCTGCCTATCTCTCCAGCCCACTTGGAATGCTCTAAGCCTCAGCCCAATCCAAAGCATCATGGGTAAGCAAATCCTTGTGTGAGGCAGGATGACAAGGCTTTATCAGAACAGGGTGCCTGAAAGCTTGCGAGCACTTCAGTTTGCAGAAGTCTTGTCAGCCTGCCTCAGCGATTTGCATACCCATCATGCTTTGCATTGGGTTTGCAGCTTTAGAGTTATGCGTCTGGTGCGAAGAGTCGCACTAATCTCATCCTGTATACCCCAGTTACACCCAACTATACCATTAAGTCCCGGTTATAAAGGACAGATTATGTTGTTTTCTAAACATTTCTCAAGCCACAGCTGATCTGCACAGCCCCCATCAATACCAAAGTACACTGAGCGCTCCAAAAGGGTTATCCTTCTCTTCCATCCACCATCCTGTCCCCTAACAAGCTATTCTGCTATATTTTATGCAGGCAAGCCCTGGGAACTAGAAGCCTTTTTTTTCTATTCCTTTAGAGCAGCTGTGCATGTCCTTTTCGGACGTCTATCTCAATTGCTGTTGACTTGGCTGGGGGCAGGTGAACCCCAACTTTTTTTTGGAGCCTCAAAAAATAACTATTTTATCCAAGTTAATTCGCTCACAGTAGTGTAACTGTGTTAGGTGCTTGGATGCCCCCTTGATAAAATACATAAACAAATGTTTTTTTTGTTTTTTTTCATGACCAATATGAATTGGTGCTCTTAAAGAGCAGCTGATGCCTTCTGGAGAACTTTATCAAAACATAATATTTAGATGCAGTCCAGCTTGTATTTCACATTAGTTCTGCATCCCTCCTCCCTATTACTGTATTTATTACTGAAGTCACCTGCATGAAACCAGGATTTTTGCTCCTGAAGAGTTCATCTATTCCTGTTGCTGTCTCCCTACCTAAGGTCATAATGCACTCTTGTGACATCACAGTTACTCCCATGGCAACAAACTGTGATGTCACAACAGAGGATTATGACCTGAAGTAGGATTCAGCTGTAGAGGTAGATGAGGGATAAAGATCATGCATTCATGCAAATGTCCTTAGTAATAAATACTGGGAGGAGGAATCTTAGAATATACATGGCATGAAGCTGAATTGTACCTTGTCACAGCGTATGGGAATAAACTTCAGATGAGGCGAATTTACAGGTTTAAAACACACCATGGTGTGATATTTATTTTTCAAAAGTTAGAAAAATAGTAAATGAAAACAAAAAAAAAAATGCAAATAAAATCACTACTCAACATCAGTAGTTTCTCACATAATACGGTCCTGGATCTTAGAGCTCCAAAGATCCTTTTCATTTGCATTCAACAGCTTGTGTGCACAAACAGTAGAACATCTCTCCTCCTCTCAGGGCTGAGCCCCACTGGACTGACTGAACTGGTGAACTCAGTGAAGAGTTTTATGTCTTTTGGTGGGGGTCACCTGACTGAGCCCTTTCTATTTACATGTCTGGACATGTTGATTCAAAACCAAAGTTTTTTTTTGTTTCAGGGAACTTCCTGGTTCAGTTAAAGGTACAGTGTATATATCTACAGATATTGACTCTCACATCTCTGATCCACAGTGAGTAAGCACTTGTACAGTAACAGGTTTATAGTGTGAATTTATGAAAATACCTTAAGGATTTCTTATAACTGTAATAATCATGAAATTATTATTGTTTTATATGGCTTTTGAATCCTTTTTATTTAAAAAGGCTTTATTAACTGTGCGTATTCCTACTTAAAATAGCCTTTGTGTTTTTTGTACACAAAATGCACTTATGCAGTTTACGCAACACCGCTCCGGGTGTCTGGCATCATTCCAGGGACTGGATGGATGGAAATGGAAAAAGAATGAAAAGGGAGAACTAGTAGGAAGTTTAGTAGGGACAGTAAAGAGCTACGCTAGGTGGCCAACCTAGGGTAGGGGGGAGAAGAAGAAAAGCAAAGAGAAAAGTGTTAACTGTTGTGCAACAGAAGTTTTGGTAACTAGGAAATAAGAAGATAGAAAAGTGGTCCATCAGTTACAGCTGAGGGTGTAGCCTAACTCCACCACATACCTAATTATTATGTTTTCCAAAGTTTTTTTTAAGGTGTCAGTAGCTCTTTAATCATCACATAGGACAGGATTTGTTGATATACTATGATATGATTGCTATGACTCAACCTATAAATAGCATAGGTCACCCAGTCCGCCCAGTTGCTGAAACAGTCCACCCAGCTGCAGAAATGGGTAGAAGCAAGACCCCTCTGGAACTGAGATGATGCATCTCAGCTGGGCTGTCCTGGGTAAATAAGCAGTAAAAAGGGTTGAAGTTTACCCCACTGGATACAAGATAGTCATCTCAGTTGGTGTATCATGGGCAAATAAGTTGTAAAAATGGGTTAAAGCAGGACCCCCTGATAACGAAATGTTGCATCTCAGCTGGGCTATCCTGGGTAAATAAACTGTAAAAATGGGTTAAAGTAGGACCCCTCTGGAAATGAGAGGTTGCTTCTCAGCTAGGCTACCTAGGTAAACACACTGTAAAATGGGTTCAAGTAGGACCCCTCTGAAATGAGAGGTTGCTTCTCAGCTAGGCTACCCTGGGTAAACACACTGTAAAATGGGTTAAAGTAGGACCCCCCAGAATGTTGCTTCTCAGCTGGGCTACCTGGATAAGCACACTGTAAAAGGAATTAAGTAAGAGCTCCCTGGAAATGAGATGTTGCTCATCTATATGTTAGGTGCCAAGGCACCCAGCTTCACCTGAGCTCTTCTTTAAGACTGCTTGAAAAGGCAGAGTATAGAAACTTACTAGAGCAAGGGAAAAGGATTAAGACTTATTTTGGCTAAGCAGATTTACTGTGTGGTGTTGTTTTTATTTTTTACTCCAGGGATTGCTACTGTTTGTTGCTAACATTTCATTGTTTTATTTTTCTCTGTAGCAAAGTGTTTCTTACAGTGTATATCTTCTCTGAAATTATTACAGGTGGTGCTTTACAGGTTTTACAGTTTTATCTAACATTAGGATAAGCTTTCAGGGTTACTGCATTTGTTGTTGACTGATTGTTTCTGCTCTTACCTCCTTGTTCTTTTGTCCGTGGTTCTTCTTTTTCGGCAGGGGAAGGGCCCAGCCACCCACCCCATCCCAACCACCCCACTACACTCCTTTTATAGGGTACCACAGTTGTGACATTTCCTGTGGCAGAGCAGGAAGGAGTGGATCAGTGGGCTCCACAAGGTGAGCTCATTTACAGGGCACTAGTAATTTAACTTGTTATAACAAGTTAAACAAAACACAATCAAACCATTACTTGCATTTTTTCCTTTTTTCCTTCTAATTACTCTGACTAGGTTATAAACCCAGCAACTTATCTGGAATGGATATCATTAACTGCAGGTACTGTGGAACAATTTTCAGAAGGACAGTCTTACAGGATTTAGACACTGTCCACATGCTGGGCCTTTGGAGATCTTAGGGCTCAGTTCCGGGCAGCATGGGCAGAGATTGCACGCCTCAAATTTCATATTCAAGAGGAAATACATATAAGAACCACCCACGCTTTCCCAGCATCCAACAGAAAAACCTCAACCGCAGAGGGTAGTTGGTCCAGGAGGTTGGCAGGTGGTTAGGAGGGGCAAATCGGGTGCCCCATCACTCTCTGATTTCCAACATATTACCTCCAAAAACCATATAAACACTACAAACAGGTATCTGCCTCTATCTCTGAAATCAAACAAAGAGGCAGAAGACACTGCAGAGCAGGACACTGCAGCACAGGAGCTAGCACAACAAAACTCACCCAAATCAGGAACCAAAACAAAAAAATCAAAAAGGAAATCCAAAAACTTGATCAAAGGAGACTCTATGATTCGGGAGTTGATACCCATCTCTGTTAGGTAATGGTCAGATGTCTCCCAGGTACATCAGCATGGAGAGACACTGACCACATTGCTAAAACTGTTCACAAAGCAGGAGAAAACATTGATGTCCTAGTACACATAGGGACTAATGATCTCGCCAGCCAGTCAGTTGTGGAGACCAAGGAGCACCTGACCAGGCTGGGTGACAAACTATCATCTATTTCATCCGGCATCTCATTCTCTGAGATCCTGCCAGGCTGGGAGAGGGGAGCAGATGGACGGAAGGTCAGAGAAGGTGAGATAGGGGAGCCAAACACGTGGCTCAAGGGCTGGTGCCAGGAAAAAGGACACAGATTTGTAGGGAACTGGCAACAGTTCTGGGGCGAAGTTCTTTAAATTTGATGGACTGCATCTGACTAAGGAGAGTCAGTGCATTGGGGCAGAAGTTTGACGTCTTTGCAGAATATTTAAACTAGCAAATGGTGAGAGGGTACGCACCCATAATCAAATGGGAAGAACACCCCTCCCTCAGCTAGTGGTCAAACAGGGATTCAGCATGTTTGCAGTTCATTTGCATCACCAGGTAAGAAAAAGGTTTGTCTCCCCATATGACTACAGTGGTAATGCCAAACCTCACCCAACAACTAACACACCAAAATCTGGCCAATGGAAAATCATGTACACAAATGCTCACAGCCTGGAAAATAAGATCCTGGACCTGCAGGCAATAATGTCAGAGGCTAAACTGGACATAGTAGCAATTAGTGAGACGTGGTTTATCAGTAACCACACTTGGGAGACTTCAGTACCTGGCTATGTATTGTTCAGAAGAGACCGAGGTGCAAAAAGGGGAGGAGGAGTGGCCCTGTATGTCAATGAAAATATCAAAGCTACAGAAATTCAGAATACACATAAGGAGCCAGAAGAACAGTGGGTCACCCTGGAAACAGGAAATGGGACAGCCATAAGAACTGGGGTTGTCTACAGGCCCCCAGACCAGGGGAGGACACAGACACATTACTGTTAGAAGATATACAAAACATGACAGCTAAAGGGGAGGTTCTGATAATGGGAGACTTCAGCATGCCGGATACAGATTGGTCAGTACCAGCAGGAACATCTGCCAGAACTAGACACATAGTGGATTCCCTGCAGGGGGAGGGCCTCAAACAACTGGTACAGCAACCCACAAGAGACAGGGCTATCCTAGATCTAGTACTGACTAACAAGGAAGGGATCACAGATCTCCAGGTAGAAGGTCGCCTGGGGGCTAGTGACCGTCACATGGTATGGTTCAATTTGGCTACTACATCTAAATCATCCCATTCCAAGGCATTAATATGGGACTTCAGAAGAGCTGACTTTGATAAGATGGGCAACAGAGTTAAGCTAGCCCTGGCAAAAAGAAACACAGGTGGAGGGTACAGGCAAAGTGGGCAAGCATTATGGATGCAATACTTGAAGCAACACCCCATTGTGTTAGACAGAAAAGGAAGTGCAAAAGAAGAAGGAAACCACTTTGGTTCTCAAATACAGTAGCAGAAAAGGTCAGAGCCAAAAGGCTGGCCTTCAGGAAATATAAGGGAACACAGTGGGATGAAGATAGGGAGGCATGCCAAACTGCCCTAAGGGAAGCAGGAAGGCAGTAAGGCAGACAAAGTCCCAAACTGAGGAAACACTAGCACGAACAGTAAAGAAGGTGACAAGACTTTCTATAGATACATTAGTGAAAGGAGAAAGTCCAGAAGGGGTATTGCTAAGCAATGGAAAAAGGGAGCATGCGAGGAGGAGGACCCTGTAAAGGCATCTATCCTAAATAGATACTTTTGCTCAGTATTTACTGAAGAGAAGGTAGGGCAGGGCCAACAGCTCATCACCATGGACACAGGGGGGAGGGAGGTGAGCACTACTCCCTTCACAAAAGAAAGGGTCCTACAAGAGCTTGCTAAGCTCAGGGTGGATAAGGCAATGGGACCTGATGGCATACATCCGAGGGTACTTAAGGAGCTAAAGGTGGAACTAGCAGAGCCATTAGCAGAACTGTTTAGTGAGTCTCTGAGCACAGGAGAGGTCCCAGAAGACTGGAGAAGGGCTCATGTGATCCCGCTCCACAAGAGTGGTAGCAGGGAGGAGGCGGGGAACTACAGACCAGTCAGTCTTACCTCAGTAGTGGGCATGATTATGGAGGCACTCCTTAAGGAAAGGATAGTGCAACACCTGGAATCCATAGGGGCACAGGATCCAAGACAGCATGGGTTTACAAAAGGAAGGTCCTGTCAAACTAATCTCATAGATTTCTTTGACTGGGTAACCAGAGTGGTGGACCAAGGGGAGCAGTTGATGTCACCTACCTTGACTTCAGCAAAGCTTTTGACACTGTTCCACATAGAAGATTGATAAATAAGCTGGAGTAGGCTCGGTGGGTCAGGAAGTTGGTAAACTGGGTGGCAAACTGGTTGACGGGCAGAAAACAGAGAGTGGTGGTAAATGGTATACAGTCAGAAGAGATGCAAGTCACAAGTGGGTACCTTAGGATCAGTCCTGGGGCCAGTCCTCTTCAACATCTTCATTAGTGACCCTGCAGATGGACTAGAGGGTAAGGCTTGTCTGTTTGCAGATGACACCAAGATCTGCAACAGAGTAGATGATCCACATGGGGTGGGCAGAATGAGAAGAGATCTGGATAAACTAGCAAAATGGTCAGAAGAGTGGCAACTAGGATTTAATGCAAAGAAGTGCAAAATCATGCACATAGGGAAGAGAAACTCTGAAGCCACCTATAGGCTGGGAGGGGAGTTGCTAGCAGTCACAAAGGAAGAAAGAGACTTGGGCATCATCATCACTGATGACCTGAAATCATCCAAGCAGATCTCTAAAGCAGTAGGTAAGGCTGGGGGGGGGGGGGTGTTAGGGTGTATCAGTAGGGGTATCACAAGTCATAAGAGGGAGGTAATAATCCCTCTTTACAAGACACTGGTTAGGTCCCATCTGGAGTACTGCGTGCAGTATTGGAGACCACACCTTCTCAAAGACATTAACCAAACTGAGGCAGTCCAGAGAAGGGCAACCAAAATGGTGCAGGGACTGCATCGGAAGACATATGAGGACAGATTAACAGAGCTCAATATGTATACCCTTGAGCAAAGGAGGGAGAGAGGTGATATGATCGAGGCATTCAAACACCTTAAGGGCATTAACAATGTGAAAGAGTCTAACATGTTTAAATATAAGAAAAATAGCAGGACAAGAGGACACAGCATGAGATTAGAGGGGGGCCGATTAAGGGGAATGTGAGGCAATTCTTTTTCACAGAAAGGGTAGTGGATGCATGGAATGGCTTACCACAAGAAGTGGTGGCTATGAATACAGTGCAGGGCTTCAAACAGGCATGGGATAGGCATAAGAAAGCAATACAAATGACTATGAATAGATAGGCCACTGACAGAGCAAAGGCCGATGACACATTTATAAGGTAGAAAAGAAATGGGCAGACTGGATGGGCCTTGCAGTCCTTATCTGAAAATCAACTTCTATGTTTCTGTGTTTCTATCCTGGGTAAACACACTACAAAAATGGGTTAAGCGCAGCCCCATGGAATGTTACTTTCAGTTGGCCAATTCTGCAAACACACTGTAAAAATGGGTTAAAATAGGACCCCCGAAAGGAGATGTTGCTTCTCAGCCGGGCTATCCGTGGTATATAAACTGTAAAAATGGGTTACGAGTCAGCTGGGCTATCCTCGACAAATAAATTGTATGTAGACCCTCTCTGGCACCTTTCTGGAGAGGGCCACTGCCCCTGCCATGCAGGCCTGATCACGGTTAAGGGGCCTGGGTTCCCATATCTGATCTACGTGGGTCCTTTCCCAAAAGATAAAAATAGTGGTGCCTCCATCCAGAGTACAAATTTAGTGGGTCAGATTGCTTGCAGTACAACCCCCTGGGATGTCATACCAACCCACCTCCCCAACAGTTACCTCAACATGGACTTACCAGGTTCAAACCTCCCACATTCCGTTACACCGTTTAAATTTTCCATTTCAGACAACAGACAAGCTCACTAAAATTAAGCTCTGGATTCATCTCTGCTGCAAAACAATAACTTCATGGTTTATTTACAGGGGGAGGGTTTAGGATGGGGTAGGAGGAATAGAATTCAAGCATTTTTTATATTCGCATTTTCCAGTAATCACATTTCCCTTACTGATTCAATCCCATATCTCAATCATTGCAGCTACCAGGTCTATCTGAACTAGTTAACTGCTGCAGAAATGCCCAAACCCAGACCAGCAGGTTCCACTCCATTTCAAACCCCAAAGTCCGTAACTTGGTACCCAGATCTAAGTTGCAGGCCTGAGGTGTGGCTGGTAGCCGGCACTGGTGCACTTGAAGAATTAAACAACTTTTTTACATTTCTCTCTCTCTTGAATAAACCTTGGCTCTATCTCCAGCCACGGTATGCAGGCTTAAACTATTTACGGTCCCCAGGTGCAGGGCAATTCCTGCTTTTTACTCACAGTTCTGCAGAATCAGACCTCGGATGGCACAGTTCGCAGAAGTCCTGGGGATAGATGGCAACACAGGAAGAACCAGGCACAATGCTTGAACAGGGGCACAGAGGCTGCAGCTTGTTTGCTCTTTCTCTTGCTAGCAGATCTCACAGCTTGTCCCCTTTGGCTCCCTACAGGCCGTTGCAAGGCACGTCGCAAGGCCTGCAACTTCTGAAGGACAGACCGGGGTGGCCCCACGGCTTGGCTCCTCCGATCAGAACCGGGCTTAGCATTGGGGTACAAGACCCATGATCCCCTACAGCAGCAGACCCCACTTGATGGGGGTTACGAGTTCCCAACCTGGCCCTGATTGTCAGTAGAAACATTCAGCACATTCTCTTCTGCTTCTCTTTCTTTCTCTTTCCTGCCATGGTGTGTAGCCACAGCAGTCCGTTTCTCTCTTTTCCTTGCTGTTTGTCAGGAGCAGACAACAAGCATCTGACCCAGAACAGCACCTGTCCATCCTTCTGCTTTCACAGTCTCTTGACTTCAACACAGCCACATTATCACTCTGGCTTACACATATCACCTGCACTCACAGTCCCTTTTCTCACTGTGCAGGCATATAGCAATTCTCTAGATCGAAGAGGCTGACTCTCCCTTTCCTTCTCGCAGCACATTTATACCCTTGTGTTCCTCATCATTCCTCTGTACTCCATCTTTTCCCAGGCTCAATCACAACCTTTGTCCTTTTACCGGGCTTAGAAAGCAACCTTTGTCTTTTTTCAGGCTCAAGACACAACCTTTGCCCTTTTCCTAGGTTCAGGACACAACCTATTCTCTGTTCTTCTTTATCTCACCACTGTGGTGGAATTTCAGAACAACACAGAACATTCGGCATCCTGCAGCTTTCCCTTTCTCTCAGCCAAGCTGCTTCAACATATTTTCTCTCTCTCCAGCTTTTCCTTTCCTGATGGGGCAGGCTCCCTGCACTGGGGGAAAATTGCTGCAAGCCCAGGCAGGCCCTCCTGCAGCCCCATTCTCTCCAGGGCAAGAGCCCCCCCGCTCCTGGGAGGAGCTCCCACCAAACTGACTCAGACTCAACTGTCCTTGGCTTTTGGGAGCCTTTTCCTCGCCTCCCATTGGCTGGAGCCACTGTCCTTGGGCAAAATTAATATGTATGAGGCTCCTCGATGCCTCATTGGTGCAGAAAAAGGCGCCCAATCATTCTCCGTATTTTCCCTCAAAAGTCCTTTTCACAGTCCCAGAGTCCTTGCAAGGATGCTGGCTTGGTGGTTGGCTGGTTGGTGTCACATGGCTGCAAAACATGGTGGCCGTGGTGTAAACAGTGTCCCGACATTTCAACAGTGTCCCTGGTTTTAAAAGTTCCTGTAGCCAGACCCTTTACTTTTAATTTACATTGACCCACCATTTGGTAGCCACTCCTGTGCTCTTATGCGACTGCACCATTTAAGCTAATAGCTCATCCCTTGCTCAGTCACTGCTGCCGTTTCCTACTGTCACCAGGCAGCATACACACATGCCCCACGTTATTCCCTGGCTGCAGTTCATGAACACATTATTTATTTATTTTCCACAGATCTGCAGCCACACCTTTACGTTATTTATTTAATCTTTTCTTCCCTGTACTAGTGCTATCACTATATTTTGCCCCAGTGCTAGACAGGACTCCCGAGCTTCATAGGGATGCCACCTCATTAATATTCATGAGGCGTCTCCAGTTCTCCCACGCGACTGGCGCTCATAAAACAGCTCCTTCTCTTCCCCGCTGCCTCATTTAGCACAGGTCATCGGTCCCTCCCTTGCTTTGTCCTGGAACCAGAACCACTGGAGAAACTGCTTAAAATGGCCCCAGAACAGCTGAAAGAAAATGCGCTACTGTGCATGCAGGAGCTCTCTGGCACCGCAGAGCCATTTCAAAGCTGGTGGCTCCACAAACTTGCTCCAACGGCCCCACTTTCTCCCTCTCAAAATCCATGCGGGGCCAGCAGGAGAGAACAGAACACAGGGGTAAACAGTCAGGAAACCCAAAAAGAATGGGGTGGAACCAAAACCCTGGGAAAATGAGCCCTTTCGGGGCTCACAGGTAAACCCGACTGGGGGTTACATGTAAGCATGCAATAATGCTTGACATGGTGGGCAGTATTGGGCAATACTGGACTGCCCAGGGTGTAATGAGACCCAAGAATGCCTGGTATTGCCCAATACCGCCCACCCTGGAGGGTATTATTGCGCTAGAAAATGGGCTACATGTATCATTTTTATACCATTGGGAAAAAGTAAACTGTTACAGAGACTATTTTGTGTTTTATTGGTAAAGAGTCCCTGTGCTGTGTGTTAGCCAGAATAGGGCACTGCAGTGTGAGGCAGACATCAGGAATGCTGAAATCCAGGTGCAACTTCAGCCACTACATCCTCTGTAGGAAAACCAGGAAGTGTATCAAAGACAAGGTGAGCTGAGCGTTGTTATGGCTCTCACCCCTCCTTTCCATAGGCGGATAGTTGGAAACATTTATCAAGCAGCGGTACTTTTCTGTTTCAGTGCAAGACATGGACGATGTGGACTGCAGAGTGGGCGGCAGTCAGAGGATGGGGTCGGAGAGGCTGAAAGGACAGGTGGCCGTAGGATGCTACTGTGAGGTATTTTGCCTTTTTTTTTTTATTAGACAAAAAAAGGAAAAGAAAAAGAGAGGATTCTGTTTGAGGATGTGCCGAGAGTCAACTCCCGCTATAGCGCTCAGCATGCAAGGTCGCAGCACTACAGGTTGTTTGGGGTAAAAAATGATTTTTTGGTTGGGGAAAACAGTTTAAGCAGTTTTCCATGTGGCATATTGTTCTTTTTATGGCTAACTACTGTAGTTGGTGGTAGTGGTCGTGGCTCTCAGTAAGCAAGGTGGGGGGGGGGTCACTACGCTATACTATGGGAAAAAGTACTGGTAAATTGAAATTCCAAAGTGGTACTGAGGCAGGCTAGGCTGGCCTTTTTATTTCCTGATTGTCTATTAAGGTAATGTACCCACCCCCATCCCCCTGTCTCCCCCATCCAGCATGGGTACCAGCCAATCAGAGACCAGGAAATAAAAAGCCCATTTTCTAAAAATGGGTTAAAGCAGGACCCCTGTGGAAACAAGATGTTGCATCTTAGCTGGGAAATCCTAGGTAAATAGGTTGAAAAAAATTACATTAGTTGCAACCCTCAGTCATTGTGACTCGCTTAGTGGAGCTCCTAGTGTCATTTGTTGCTTATGAACAAATTTAGCTATTTATAAAAAAAAAAAAAAAAACTGTATCTTCTTTTATCATTTGTAAACCACTTAGGTAATTTCTTTTTTAACTCCACTTTATTCAAGTAAAGAAAGGTGTCAGGGATTACACAGTTACATTCACATACCTTACACCGTTCCTTAATATCAGGATATCATTTTCTGCTTTAAACTCTTATTTCTGTCTGTCTCAGTTAATTAACTTTGGAATTGCATATAAGAACCATTTTATATAACAGTACCATCAACCTGAACATTAAAAAGAACGATTCAAAACTGCACGTGTTTGCCTTTTTGTTATATTTCCTTGCTGCTATTTTGAGTTTTCATCCCTCATTCCAATGTGATTTCTATTTTGTTTATTTTAAGGGAAGAAGGAAGAAAACGTGTCCTTATTTCTTACCTTTAAGACATACATATATATATTTATTGCTTTGTGTTAAATTCATTTTCTGTGATTTTATGATGCACAGTGCTCAGAGCCCCAGGATTGGGCGCCAATAAATAAACCCACTGCTACTACTGCTGCTACTACTACTGCTCTACTACTGGTACTACTTTACTGCTGCTGCTGCTATACTGCTACTGCTCCTGCTACTGCCACTACTTACTACTGTTACTACTACTGCTTATTATCTACTACTACTGCTAGTACTCGCTACTACTATTGCTACTATTGCTACTACTACTGCTACCATTGCTGCTACCACCACCGCTGCCACTCACCACTGCTACCACTGCTTCCTACTGAACACCGCCACTGCTGCCACCACTACCACTGCCACTATTGCCACTACCACCTGCTACCAACACCACCACCGCCACCACCGTCCCACCGCCACCACCACTACTGCCACCGCCACCACCACTACCACCGCCACCACCACCACTAGCACCACTGCCGCTGCTGCCACCAATCATGTCTCACCGCCACCACCACCGGCACCACCTGCCTGCCACTGCCACCACCACTGCCAGTACCGCTACCACCATCGTCATACTACCACTGGTGGCAATTGCCACCGCTACTACCACTACCACTGCCACTACCACTGCCACTACCACTCTACCACTGCCACCACTGCCACCACCACTGCCACTCACCACACTGCCAACCACTACCACCGTCCTACCACCACTGCCACTACCACCACTGCCACATTACTACTCACCGCCACTGCCGCTACCACTGCCACTACCACTGCTACCACCGCTGCCACCGCTAGTACCACTACCGCCACTGTTACCACTGCTGCCACCACTGCCACTGCTAATACTGGCACTACTGCCACTACGACACCACTAGCACCACTAGTACCACTATGACCACCACTAGTACCACTACACCACAGCTAGCACTGCCACAGCACCACTACCACAACCATTACCACCATGACTACTACTGCCACAACCACTGCTACTCATGACTTCACTGCTGCCACTCACTACTGCTACTACGACCATTACTAATTCCCGCTACTACTAAGACTACTTCACCATTACCAGTACCACTAGAACCAATACTACCGCTACTACTACTATGACCACTACTACTGCTACTACTAATACTATGACTACTACTGCTACTACTACTATTATGACTACTACTAGTATTACTACTACAGCTACTAATACTAGTGCTACTACTAGTACTACTACTATGACTACTACTACTACAACTATTGCTACTACTATGACTACTACTACAACTACTATTACTGCTACTACTATGACTTCTACTATGACTACTACTACTACAACTCTACTACTACAACTATTACTGCTATGACTACTACTACTACAACTACTTCTGCTACTACTACGACAACTATTACTAGTACTACTACTATGACTACTACTACTACTACTATGACTACTACTGCTGCTACTACTACTGTGACTACTACTGCTACTACTACTGCAAGTCCTTCATGAGGTTTAACCCCTTGTTTACTGATGCCTATATCCTATCCCTTCTGGATCATGTCCGTCCCTATCCCATCTATTCACTTTGTGATTTCAGCAAATCAGCATTGATAACCACAAGACATCTTACCCTGCATACAGCTGGTGTCTTGCACGCAAAGATTCAAGTGGAATATTCCACTTTAACAGTGTGGGGTGAGGAGTGTAAACAATTCCTTAAAATTAAAAAAAAATGCATTATAAATCACTCTAGGAAGGTTCAGCAATTTATAATATGTATAATACCTCTAGTCTGGGAACTCAGTGAAAACAACGTTCTATCCTAATGTTTGGGTTAACGGAACTGCTAGTTTTGTTATGCAGCTGACATGCCTAAACATTGAGGAGAGCATCATATTTCAACAAGAGGCACCCTACACCACACTTACAAACTTATAAACTAGGAAGTGTGAATGAATTCATTATAAATAAACATAAAAGTAAGGACAGAAAAAGACAAAGTCCATCAGCTCGCCAAGACCTTACCTCACAGTATTCTGAAACAGCTCTCCCACCATCTCGCCTGGAGCCTCACTTTCCATTCACACCCTCCCATTCATCCCACCTAGCCTTGAAGCCAGGAATGGACTCTGCATCGACCACAATGCTGGGCAGGCTATTCCATTTTCCAGTCACCTGCTCTGTGAAATTACTATATGAGAAATTATTACACAGGTTTGCTGTGATGTCTTAAAATAAATCATTCTAGTAGACTTGCCACGCTAGCTGTAGGAGAATAAAAGGGGAACAGTCATCAAAAAGGACCCCACGCTCAAGTGTGAAGCTGGTCCCAGTGTGCACTTAGTGGGCAAAAACATTTGGGTTTACTTACTGGTCACTGTAGTATAGTAGAGTATATCAGACTACTTTTGCTTATTTGTAGGCTGACATCTTTACTAAACCCAGAATCCCTGCAGCTGACATCAGAGTAGTAGGCATCAGTGGAGATTCAATAACCTGTAGTGCATGTTAGAGCCTTTATAATTTTCCGGTACTGTTTTTCTCCAGGGGCTAAGTGCAGTCTTCTGTGAGTGTACATAGCCCATGGAAGGCAGCGGGACCAACAAACAAAAGATCAGAGCTTATATAAACTCAAACATGCACTGTCAGCTACTGAATCTTCTCAATGCTGCCTTCTGCACTGATGTCATCTGCAAGGGATTCTGGGATTTGTAGTAACTGACGATGTCAGCCTACAACTAAACAGTGATAGAATCTACTATACTATAGTAAACCAAAATGCTTTTGCACACAAAGTGCACGTTGGGACCAGCCCTACACTTGATTGTGGGGGCCCTTAGTGGACACAATAAGGCATGTCAGAAAAGTGGCCACTGTAACAACAGAATAGTGGCTACTGCTACAACAGAACAGTGACCACTGTCACAACAAAACAGCAGCCTCTTTTACAACACAGGACACTTGCCATTGTCACAGCAAAATTGTGGTCACTGTCACAACAAAACAATACAACACAGAACAGTAGCCAAGAGCAGTGACCACTGTTACAAAACAGAACAGTGGTCACTTTTAGAACAGAACAGTGGGCACTGGTACAACAGAGTTGTGGCCAATGTTACTACACAGAACAGCGGCCACTGTTTCAACAAATTGCTACACAGAACAGTCGGCACTTTACAAAGCAGAATGATGGCCACTTTTATAAAACAGAACAGTGGCTACTTTTACAACAGAATAGTGGCCACAGTGTCAGTGGCTCAGTAGGTAGCACACTCACCTCTGAGGTTGGGAGATCAGAGGGCTGTGGGTTCAGTTCCCACATCTGGCACTTAGGTTAATATCCCAGTATTGACACTGTAGTGCAGCATGAAAGGGGTGCTGCACTGAGGTGCCGCTTGGATGAGACGTTAAACCGAGGTCCCATCTGCCTGGATTGGTGGTAGTTCAGGTGGATGTTAAAGATCCCATGGCACTTACTGAAACGGTAGGGGAATTTCCTGGTGTCCTGGCCAAATTTCCTCATTCACCCAAAACCACCAACAGCTTAATCTGGTTCAATTTCAGTTGCTTACCATTGCACAGCCCCAAGTCGCCTGAAAAAAGGGACTTCTAGTGCCAGTGGGCTTACTGAGTCAACAAAATTAAACAAACAAACACTGAACAGTGGCTACTATTGCAACAGAATAGTAACCAATATAACAGCAGAACAGTGGCCACTCTTACAATAGAATATTGGTCACACAGAACAGAGGCCTCCCATACAACAAAACAGTGATCAGCTGGTTTTACTATTACAGAGCGAGCAAGCATGTATGTACGAACTTTCATTCATGAGAAGACGTCCGGCTGTAGAAGATGGCAGGTTGTCCTGGCTGCCTTCTCGTACAGAAAATTAGGTGCTGGGGATGGAGGAGGGTGGCAGTAGGATGCTGCTAGGTTGAGGGTGGGGACATAAGAATTATTATATTGCCCTCTAGCGCTATTTAAAATAAGAATGATGGTGGCTGGGTGCGGAGGCAGGAGGGTTGTGCTGGTCGACCATCACAGGATTTTTTTCTCAAATGTGTGCATATATGCATCCAACTGTGGTTGCTGGGGGTGAGGATGGCATTCTGCTTTTGACAGAGGGTGGGGGGCAGAGGGCTGTATTTAACAGGCTTTGTGCTGTGGGAGGAAGGAAGGGCTGTTTTTTTTTTCTATAGGTAGTTTTCTGTTTTTCCACTTTCCTCCCGTCCTGATCCCATGCGTCCCTGACGTCACATCACGCCCTATGGGATGCCCCACCCTACCAGTCACTCCATTACCACCTACGCCTGCCACCGGACCTACATCTAGTTGTGACAGGGAGCTCCTGCCACTCTTGAGGACAGACCTTTTCTTAAATCTGTTGCAACAGTTTTTCTATTTCTTAGCCTAATCTGTCCTTTACAATTTCTAGTCCATAAGGTTGGCTACATATGGACATCCTCTTCCCTTTCTTGACTATGCTACAGTGTCCTCTTTAATTTTCCTTTTCCCTCTCAGGTTCTCGTACAGGGAGGTTATTGTGGTGACCTCCAAACATATGTAAAACAGGTTGTGTTTACTGTTGTTGGATTTGCTATGTAATAGCACTATGTCATAAAATACCATGGCACTAGGTGTTTTTGATAATGGTAAAAAGTACGGAGTGACTATTATAGAAATTAAGTTAGTTGTGCTATTTAAAATGCATGTAAATTGCTGTAAACAGAACAAGTCTGAAATGTCATGGTAATTTGCATATATCCCATGATGCTTTGCATTATAGAAGTATGTATGATGTTGTATTTCTTTGAAACTTGATTTGTTGCCAGTGCCCTTTGGGGTAACCTTTTTTCAGTGATTCTGCATTGAGGTTCTTTGTCTATAGCTTGTTTTGTTTTGTTTTTCCTTTTGAGCCCCACTACCCAAGCAAACAAGGCCCACATAGGGTTGAAGGGTTTTCACTAAAATGTTCAGATCAGAAATCAGTGTCAGTAGCTGCTGGCTAAGTGAGAAAGGACATACATAGTCTGTTGCTGCAAACCGATGTACTAAAGAAGGAATATGCTATTGCTGAAGCTTATTGCCTGTATTTTGAATAAACATCGGAGACTGTATATCGAACCTGAAGTTTGGTGTCTGGTCCATCTGTTATCCCACAACCCCTCCACACGGTGACGGCGAGACTATGGACGGGCAACCCTCCTCATGAGAGGACAGCCAACGCCAATCCTGCTCCTCCCCCATGACAGCACTGGCAACTCACGGTCATTCCCAAACCCGGGTCAGCATGAAGAGGTAAGGCATCCAGTGTCTCAATCCTCAGTGCCACGGCCTTCTTTTCTTTTCTTAAGAACAGTATTTCCGAATATGAGTAGGGGATGAATAGCCCCTCTTTCAGGAAGGGCTCCCAACTACCGTATTTGGAAGCTCTATTATTCATGGTATTCCAGAGCGTACTATTCGGCCCTGCACACACCTAGTTGTATACTGAGGGATCAACGCTTCTGTAATGAATGCGCCGACGAATGAAGAAATAAAGGAAACTATGAGTTGCCCTGCATCTCTGTATGGACATTGAGTTGTTTTAATTATGCATCTGGGCCCGTTCTGGGTAGGATAACTCAGCCAATCTGTTAACCTTAACTCCGGAATAAATATAAATAACACTGTGCCACCAACTTCACAACCAACTTTATCTGCACCCCTAGCAGGGGAGGGCGAGCCACATGACAGACTAGCTAGCAGGGAAAAAAACTAGAAAAAATACTTTGCTTTATAAAAATGTGTTTCATAGCCATTTCTCTGCATTTGTGTGTGTGAGTGGGTTTATTTAGTGCAGAATGCCACAGTGCATGTGCTTGCTGCATGCATGTGTATACGACAGTGGGCCGGTGTGAGGGTTTGACAACATTTCTGTGGATGTATAGGGAGTACATAATGGGGTGCAGTGGAATAAAGCATTTATCACCACTAGTGAGTGGTCACAAGTTAGTTATGAAGGTCTAACCACTCATGCACTGATGCACAGAAATTTGTTATTCCACTGAAACCCATTAAGTATTTGATATATACCACACTAATGTGTAATGTTTGTATCAGTGTTTGACCTTGTTTTAGCTTAAAACTGCCTTTCTTTCCATTGTAAACTCTGGACCTGACCCAGTCTTCTTTGTGTTCTACTTCCAGATTTGAAGTGGAAATAACATGTTCTACGCTAACAATAATATCCGATAGAATTGGGTAGTACTGGGCTCTACTGGACCACCCAGGGGTGTAATGAGGCCCAATGCTGCAGACAGAGGACCTTATAGCCCTGGAAGGTCCGTACAGCCCATACTGCCCACCCTGGAGGGTATTATTGCACTTAGAATTTTTTTTTTATATTTAATAAATATTTATACATATATATTTATGCAATAGGGGTGGGCATATATTCAGTGTGATAAATGCGTTATAGTGTATGGTGGAACGTCGTTCTCCACCAAATCCATCGCTCTCGAAACCTTGTAGTCACACAGTAGTGACGATCACAGAGCAGCAGAATGATTTGTCTCACTGCACTGCGCACGTCACAAACCATGTCCTCGAGCACCATTTGACAGTTAGGGCTCATTCCCTTGACAGGACACGTAGCGTTAGCAGCAATGTCGGCGGTATTTTCAAAACCACTTTCTGAGCGGGATACATTCATCCTCAAGCAGGAGAATAAAAAAATGGCCAAAAAAAGGAGAAATTACATGCGGCAGATACATAGCTTCCTCAGAGACATCGAGGCGCACAGGGCAATACATGACATTCCCTCAACAGAGCTAGACCCACTGCTAGCCGATTTTACCTTTTTCTGCTCTTCCCCACAGATTTGTGAATTCCTGTTCCGGGTGCTGCTGTATGTGAGTGTTTCAAAGGTAAATGTTAATCGTTGACATTCCACCATATACTATATAGAAAAGTGCATGGGAGCGGTTGACAACAGGGCATCTTCCACCTCGTTGGCACTATGACGACAGATTACCTCTTGAGCTGCGCTCTCAAGGTAATCCGTCATCATAGTGCCAACTCGGTGGAAGAATAGCCCTGTTGTCAACCGTTCCCCATGCACTATCCTATATATCTGAGTCACTGTATGTATAAATACAATTTATGCATACTGTACAGTGACCATTTATGCACACGGTTACTACATCACAAATCTCTTTAGAATTCATTTAGAATGTTCGGCCTCAGAAGCAGTACTAACCATATTCAAATGGAAATAACTTTTTTGACAAACAAATGTGAATATCTTTAAAACAAAAAATTATAGCATGGTACTGTGAGCACGAAAAATGTTCAGCACAAAAATATCTACAAAATGAGTGGTGTTTTATTTATAGATATCTTTTAGTTTTTTTATAATTAGCAAAAAAAACAGTATAAAATTTAATTTTCTTTTCCCTTTTTTGACAAACAAATGTGAATAACTTTAAAATGAAAAAGGTAGCATAGTACTGTGAGCATGACATTTGTTCAGCAAGAAGTATTCTACAAAATGAGTGGTGTTTCATTTAATAGCAACCACTATGCTAGGCAGACATACTCTAGGAAAGTTAACCAAAACTCCCAGAAATTATCATTTAAAATAAAGATAAACAGTCAAAACCAAATGTTCCTGCACTGATAGAAAGCATCCTTATGCCACTTGTGAGGTTACCCAAGGTCAAACAGCACTTGTGTAGATAAATCATTTATCTGACAGCTCACCATTGTATATCCCTTATATATAAACATGGATACAAGTCAATTAGAAAAAAATAATGTAAAGTAGTCCCTCCATTGCTGGAAGTGGCAGTAGAGGGCGCTGTTCTGCATGCTACTGTTTTGCAGCTGGTAAGTGGTGTGTTGTGCTCTCCTCACCTCCTTGTTTCTAACTCCACTACTGTATTGTCCAGATGCCAGCCCCAAGTACAAGAGTAGTAAAGTTTTAAGTTCAGTCATTTTCTTTTTTTTCTTTTTTTATATTTCTGAGTTCCTGAAATTCACCGTCAGACCCACGGTCTGCTCAGCGCTGTAATGGGAATGGCCAGTGTTTTTTGCAGGTGAGTGTGATCAGATACAGCATTGCATTTGGCTCTGAAAAAGAAACCACAGTGGGCTGTGACACCGAGGTAGAGTTTGAGGAGATGTAAGTGGCTTACTTTTTAAGTCGGGAGATATTTACTGAATCCGCAGGGAAGGTTCTCGCTAGGTAAATGAGAAAAAAAAAGGCAGCTTTTACTTTTGAAAATTGCCAACCTCTGACTGATTTTATGCAACAAACAGTTAGTTGACACTGGGACTTTTTATTTCCTGGTCTCTACTGCTACATAATGAACCCCTTGGCAAGGGGTTCAACCAATCAGAGGTCGGGAAATATTCAACCCACTTTCTAAGTGAAAATAAATATCACAAAATAACTTTATTTACTAATTTATTCATCACTATCGTGGTGTATATGTGTTTATGTCTCTGAGTTAGCCCATGAGTATGAGGGGGTTGTTGGGGGGCGGTTATGACTGTGTGTCTCTGTGTCCCCTACCTCAGAAAATATACAATTATTATAGCCAGCCCTTGCTCGCAGGGGCACAAGCTGAATCTTGTGCTCATGACTTTATCTACGCTTGTACATAAGTCTCACTGTACTGTGTGGTGTATCTGGCTCATGTTTCCACTGGTATACACCTGATCTATAGCACAGTGCTCACTCACACCTTTCACTGCCCCAATCTCCTAGCTCTTGCTTTCAGAACTTATCACACCAGCTGCAGTATTTTAGCCTGAGAGGCTGGAAGCTCTAATGTCAGAAATGGCTTCCTCACCAAATCTCTGGCCCTCTGCTTGTTTTTTGTGGCTTTATGCTATCTCTGCCCCACACTGTGTTGGCTCTGCATTTCTTCAGCAATGAAGAGTCCACAAGAAACAACGACGCAGGCTGGTACAGTGGCTCACCACTGCAGTACTTCAGTCAAGTCGCAGTTCTGGTGTTTATGTTATGAGACTGAACTGATGTGATGACTTTTTACTAGAAGCAATAAGTTTGGGCAACCCTTCAATATGCCGTAAAGGTTCCATGGAGGAGGGGGCATCACAGAGATCATGCAGCCTTTCGCCAAAGGCAGAAAGAAGATCTGGCACTGACTGGTGATTTTAAACTACGGCACCATTAAGTTGGCCGCTTATTTACCCAGGATAGCCTGGCTAAGATGCACATCTCATTTACAGCAGGGTCATGCTTCTGTCCATTTCTGCAGCTGGGTGCACTGAAACAGCGGGGGTAAGTGACTTGCTCAAGGTCACACAGTAAGTATTTGGCTACAATGGGGTCTGAACCTCTGATCTCCTGGTTCCCGAGCTCGTACCGTAACCAGTAGACCACAGTGCCATTAGTGGAGGCAAAAAAAATGTCCGTAAGGCTTGTGTTTTCTGGGTATCTGCTTTGACAGTGCTTAAACCCAGAGCTGGTCCTGTTATCCATGTGGGTAATTGAGCAGACACAGCATGAAGCTGGTGGGGGGCAAGTTTCCTAGTTCTTACTCATATCTTGAGGTTCCACTACAAGTTCCAGCTCCAGCCAGTCCTTTGCTGGCAGTGGCATCCCAAGCCACTGCCCAACACTTCACACAATTAGCAGCCTCCCCTTGGTAATTACAGGAAGACTTTCCTCACCCACCAGTGGCCATATTAAAGCAGTAGTGCAATGAAATTGGGCAAAACAATTTGACTTTTTTTCACTATAAAAAGTTCTAGGCATCTTCCAGTTTTATCTGGTGATAACATTTTCTAGTTCCACCAAAATCTGGGTATTTTATAAATGTTTAACTTCAGTTTTTTTTGTCAAGAAAAAAAGATGACCTCACATTTGGCTTGGAAATATCATTGTAAACCTGGAAAGAGTGAGGATCAGGAAGATAAAAATAAAAAATCTTACAGTGTGCAGCACAAGAGGTACCTAGAAAAGTAGATTTGACAGGTATGCTGATATTTTATTAACTATAGCTGAAACTAGCTTTTTTGGAAAACATTTTTCGTTGCACTGCTATCCAAGGTGTCACAACTGCAGGCAAAACCAAATAAGGATAAACAGATAAAGGTCAAAATAATGGATTGCTTGACTGAGACCAAGGTTCTCAGCCCCTACCCCACACCTTTCTCTTAGCATAGCTTTATGAGGGCCAGATCTGGCCAAACCTGCCTGGTTACCTTCTTGAGGAAGTGACCAGGAGGGGACAACTATACACATTTGTTCTGGGTTCAGGACCTGATCAGTAGGTAATCCATTTTTTATCAGGGAGAAAGGCAGCCTTAAAGCAGCAGTGCAACATAAATAAAACTGCGCTTTTTCAACAGTGTATTCCTGTGCTCTGTTGAGCATTTACCTAGTAATCTTTCCACTGCAATGTACTATCGCTCTGTAATTTGATCAGTTATCCTTTATTTTTATTTACATTTCAGCCACCCGCCATGTTGAAAGCAGCCATACTAGATAGCAGCCGCCATATTTACTGTAGCTACAAAACTGGAAACTGATCACTTCCTGGTTAGGTAATACTGCTGCTTTAACAAAGGACCTTCGGCCCGATGGCGCAGCGGTTGGATTACCCTGCTTCGCGGCCGCGGCGGGTTCGAGGCGGACTCGGGACCTCTGGAGGAGCTTGGCGGGGAGAAGGATCGAGCACCCATGGGCTGCTCTCCTTCTCCGGGGAGGACGGACAGTGTCCGGAGCTTCAGCGACTCCTGGCGGAGGCCGAGGTATCGTGAAACCGACGGCGCTCGCTGACTTGGAGGCGGGGCAGGCGTTCGGCGTCATTGCATGCGTCCGCCTCCCAGAAAACCAGGAAAATGGGCTGACTGCCGACCTCCTGAAACCCGCCCGCGGCGTGTTAGCCCCAGGCCAGCTTCCCCGACCAATTCCGGTCTCCCGCGGGGTGTTTGGGTCCGCACTCTGCAGCTCCGCGTGGGGGTAATCCACGGGTATCGGGGAGCCGTGGCGATCTGGGGTGGAAGCTGGTGGCCCGTGACCGGGCAGAATTACCGGGAGGTCGGCAGCTAGGAAGGGGATAAAGAAGTAAAAAAAACAAAAAAAAACAAAGGACCTTTAAAAAGGAGAGAAACAAGCCGGCCCAGTGGCGCTGAAGGCTGAGGCGCCGGATGCCTTACCTCATACTACACTGGTGACCCGGGTTCGGGAATAACTTCAGGTCACTGGGGAGTCGGCACCGGGGGTGCAGGATTGAGTGTTGGCTCTCCTCTCCTGGGAGTGGGGGTCAACCGTCCATAGTCCCACCATCACCGGATGGTGGTCCGGTCTCTGGAAGGCGCAGGTGATATCGGAGCAACTGGTAGGGTTGGGTGTCCCGTGGGGCTTGGTATGTGCATGCCTCCACACATGTGCACCAGGTCAGGGACGCATGGGATGGGACTCGGGAGAAAAACCATAAATACCGCAAGAAAGTATCTATGGAAAAAAAAGGAGAGAAACAAACCTACTTCAAAGTGAATCAATGAGAAAGCATGGTATGGAGAGAGGCAACAAGCATGCGTGCACACACACAATTCAAATTAAAAAAGGTAAGCACTATTTATGTTCCGTTCACATAAATAAATATCTCCTTCTCTTGCTGGCATGGTAGAAAGCTACGGGAAACTACACACATGTGACAGACGAAGACATGGGAAAGAAGCAACACTTTGCCGAGATACATCAGAGCCAATATAAAGGCAGGGAGGAAAGAAGAACTTAATTGGGGGTCTGAAAAGCCTAATCAAGTGGTTTTGGTTTGAGGGATAGGGTGAAGGGAGGACAGTTGTTTACCTTTAACCAACTGTCCATGGTACGGATGTGCACTGGGATGAATATATTGGGTAACAGTGGCTCCCTAGTATATTGGAATAGTGCTATTTGGGGTAAGATCCCTTTGACCAAGAGCCTGGCAAAATTAGTTCTGAAAAAAGAACCCGCCTCAGACGAGACTGGTTCCAAAATTCAGTACCGGAACGAACCACCCCTAAAAACAATGTGAAGTTTGAAATAGGTTTGTTCAGAATCATCCCGTCTGGTGAGCTGCACTCTGCTGCCGATTTAAACAAACTGCACCCGACAATAAACGTTGAAACTTCATCTCCGTCAGCCTAAGACTACATTTTTTTATTCTGTATTGGAGTAAGTGCCCGTTTCTCCTTGTTTGTATGTTCGTGATTGTACCAAGAGCCCCCTGTGGCTTTCAGCAGCCCTGTTTGAAATACTGAGTTGCTTTAGAATCCACCCAATGCAATCCTGTTAATTAGATTCTGATCCAATGCTCAGACTTAAAATGTCCAGAACTGCAGTCCGAAAATCCTAATTCATAACTGAATCCTAAAATCTATTTCTGCATAGGAATTTAGAATTTCAAATCTGATTCTGATTTTTGAAGTCCTTCTAGAATTTGAATCAGACTCTGATTAGATTTGGAAGTTCTAAATCCTAACCGATAATCATATCGGAATCTGCCAATTCGAGCTTCCTAGTTTGAAATACTAATTAGGCAATAGCACGCATTAGAATATGATGCATAGGCAAATGCACACTAATTATTCGGTTTGACAAACAAGTTCATAATCAAGGAAGGGAAAAAATAAGTTTTACAGAGCACCTTTCATACACTGTATCCTAAAGTGCTTTACAGAGCAATACGTTACATACTGGTAGTGCAAGGACTGTAGAATAGAATAGAATCTGGATTTATATACTGTAGCACTTCTCATGCACGCTATGTCCAAAAGTGCTTTACCAAGCACTGAGGCAGATACTGGCAGTGCAAGGACTATAGAATTAAGTAGTAATGACCGAAGAGCCAGTCACTTCCCTGAGATGAACAATCGGCTGGGTGGGGGAGGATGGCCCAAGGCACAGCTGAGGGCCACCCCCACCCAGCCGGAAGTTAATCGAAAAGAAATGACCGGCTCTGAGGTCATTATTGCGATTATAAATCTAATCGCAATAATGATTTTTTTCAGTTGTGTTTTAATTACTTTTTTCTGTGGTGGCACGAGTGGAGTTGCGATTAGGTAGGCAGGTGTTTCAGTGGCCGCGCACAGCAGCTCATGAATATAGCAAGGGAGCCATTGTCATAGTGAGAAAAAAATAATTGAACATGGATGCAGGTAGTGCCACTCTTTTCTTTTGTGGTAGTTGCTGTTTACGTTTAGGTTTTCTGTCAGGTTTTGCGTCGGTACAGCGCTTCTGTATAGCGCTACACACTAAACAGCAGGAGTAGATCTGAGCAAGTGCCGCGCCAGTCACTTCTAAGAGATTTCAGACCAGCACAGCAGCCAATGAGTAGCGTCAGGTCCGTCATGAATAGTTAATTAGACTTACAATTCAGTTTATGTAGTGCATTTTATACACATTGTATCCCAAAGTGCTTCACAATCCAGAAGATAATTTTAGGAGCACAGTGATTCAAACAGCAAATAGAGCAAGATTACAGAGAGGGTAAACGCAGGGAGGTTACATGACTTGCTCCATGTCACACAGTGAGCATGTGGTTGTTGGGAGATTCAAACCCTGGTCTTCAGTGTATTTTCCCTGTGGGATTCTATGTTATTTAGGAAGTTGGATGTAAGCCCTTCACAAGATCACTAATCCCAACAGTCCCTCTCCTATACAGTTCTTGTGAACAATGGATTCAGTGGAAAAAAGAAAACCTTATTTTTAAAAAGGAAATTATCTAAATAGCACAGTGTGGGAAGGGGTCTTCATCTCCCTTGCAAATGCAGAAAAGGGGGTGTGCGTTACAGAGAAAAAAAAACAAGAATTTGTTGATGTTGCAACAGTTCAGTATAGCAGGGCATCATGACATCAGCTGCAGATGGGCTTAAAATATGAACGATAATGACCTGGCATTAATGTCCTTCGTCAGAGGAAGACATGGAAATTCAGGTTTTGGGGGAATACTGTGTTACTAAGTTCTGTGGATGCCAACTGGATTCTTTCTGGCTCTTAAAACTCTGAAAAAAATAATGACAGAATGCACCATGAAACCAACACAAATTCATAGCTTATCTGAGATTTTTTTAGTAAAATAAATCTATTATTTTGTATCTAGCACCAGCCATTATACTACGGCAGCGGTACCTCATGTATTCTCACTTGTGCAGTGCCTTGAACTGTAATTCAGAAAGTGCGCTTATAAATAAACTAAACGATCGATACAGAGTACACGGATCTAGCACCAACCCCGTATGCTACACCAGTGGCTCCTTATTACCCCACAGCAGGCACAGAATATACAGATCCAGAACCAACCCTGTATACTACACATCAGTGGCCCCTTATTACCCCACAACGGGCACAGAATACACAGATCTAGAACCATCCCTGTATACTACACATCAGTGGCCCCTTATCACCCCACAACGGGCACATAATACACAGATGTACAACCAACCCTGTATACGACACCAGCAGTACCTTATTACCCCACAAAGGACACAGAGTACACAGATCTAGAACTAACCCTGTATACTATGCTAGAGGTACCTTACTCCTACAGAATGGCCACAGAAAACCCACATCCAGCAACAACACTGTATACTAGGATTTCAGCGGCACCGGCATGTTATTACCCCACAGTGGGCACACAGCACACATCGTCAGAGCAGCTGTCCTCCATGAAGCCCTCAAACCAGCCTCCATTCAATTTTCTAAAGCTCCTTTACAGTGACTGCTCTGTTCCACGTGTCTGAGATCACTTGTTCTAGTCATCTCAGCTTGGCTCGCAGCCTTTCCGAGCATCTCTGCTGCAAACACTAGTCAGTGTCTAATCAGAGGATGACGTAAACTTGTTCACCCCTTAGAAGCCTTTTTTTTTGGCAGTTCATGACTTTCTAGAAATCTACTAAATGTTCTGCTCAAGGCAAAAACAGATAAGGGGAGTATTTTAGTGATGTATTAATGTAAAACACATAACCAAAATTCAGCCTGCAGTAACCAGTAGTCATGTATATGAAATGTTAAAGACTGAACAGCTAACAGGTCAGGCCCAGGAACTAAAGTGGCTGTGCTGCTTCTTGCCAAGCGAGAAACCTGGGTTTGAATCCCAGGCTCCACTTGGCTGATTCAGCTAGTGACTCAGGGGTGAATACAGAGTGATGCCAGCTCACTGGCACAGCGGTAGCGCTACCATTTGCGGGGCTGATGACCTGAGTTCGGGAGCGAACTCGGGCTGTCAGAGGGTCAGCCAGGGGGAAAGCAGGATTAAGCATCTGGCAGACTGCTCTCCTCCTCCGGGGATGGAGTGGTGCGGAGTTCGACGTAAGCCTGGCCCCTAGTGGTGGCTGGGGGGTAGGGTGCAGGAACCATTATATATGGACAGAGCAGTAGGGGACCAACACGCCCTCCATAGGAGCGAGCGTGGTGCCATCACTTATGCCACTGCATGCCATTTAATTACAGAGGAAGAAATGGCACTGATGCCACTGCATGCCATTTAATTAGGGGAGGGAAAAGAGCACCAAGGAAAATCCCGGTTGGCAGGATGACCTCTGACCACCAGCAGTCCCCACACCTGACAAGCAGGCACTGCCAAAACCCGGATCCATATTTTGCGGTGGGGTTGGGGAACCCTGCCACCCCCACTGGCAGGAGTAAGCCCTGGATGAACGCACCGTAAGTCCTGGGGATGTCGGGATGATGAGGATGGGGTGGTCAGCACGAAGGGGGCACCCGGTGCTCAGGGAAAAAGAACACTGACTGCAAACAAAAAAAACAAAATACAGTTATAATGCAGCTGTGAAAGAGGCACCGAGACATTTAATGACCCTCAGGCACCTTGGGCAACATTGTACTAGTGTGCTTGGGCGGGGGCACAACAGCAATGTCTCCAGAGTGGGCGTGGTTGTATAAAGTGTGTGTGGTGGGGGGGGGGACTAGCATTTCTTAACTGATGACAGCACAGGCCTTCTGCAGCTCCCTCACAAACAGAGTGCTATGTTTTTGTTGTTTTATTCCATTTTACAATGAACTCCAAGCAATTTATTCCAGGGCTGCCATTTAGCCTAGAGGTTAGTGTAATAAGCTATGAATGAGCTTGGTGCATCCAGCAGACCGGGGTTTGATTCCCACTTCCACACTGTGTGACCATGAACAAGTCACTTAACTGCCCTGTCTCAGGACACACCTAGGAATGAACCATTGTAAATGAGTGCCAGATTCAATGGTGTATACATCTGTCATGAATGAAAAATAAATTATTATTATTATTCTTTAATTATTACCTCAGCTGAGATGCAACATCTTGTATTTGGTGGGGGCGGCTGCTGCTTTTACTCATCTATACCACTGGAAGAGACTAAGCCACAGGGAGGCTAAAGGGGACAGGAAGCAGGTACTATCTGGCAACCATTTATAATATACCAATGTGCCAGGAGAAACAGACCTCCTGGTCCATCAACGTCTGCTCGAGTGTGCAGCTAGAAATGTTCCTGTTTTAATAAACTACAGTCATACCCCAAATTTCAGGGCATAATATAAGTAGCTGCATCCCTAAGCCTGCATCCCTAACACCCACCTGCACTGGCTTTACTTTAAACTTTGTAACGCCCACGAAGCAACACAGTGCCTTGTACGATGCATACCGTGTCCAGCACTGTTTCTGTCTGTAACATGCTCACACGGCACCGGAGGCTTGCCTTAATAGGATACCACTGTAAACGCAGCTCTGCTCGATGGTTTCTATCCTGAATGAAACGGAGTTTAACAGAAAATGATGCACATCTATCCAGAAACTGCAGTTCGTGAGAAGGAAAGTTTATAAATGTACCCCTACCCCCCACCCCGGGCCTGGACTAGAAACTAATTTATTTTTCTTAACCAGGTAAGTCCAGTGGGACACAAACATCCCATTTCCAGAAACGACCTGGACGTCGTAACTACGCGGATGAGCAGCAAGACACGCATTACATGTAGTAATAATTTAAAATACAGAATGTTACAACGAAAAATGGAAAACGTTGTTACATACAAGGGGATTTTCAAAGGTACGGACATAGCTCTTGCGTCCATGTTTCAGACAGACTACATCCAGGCAGATGTGGCAGGATGCTCGCGTTGGATTTTCAAACACCCTGACGCATATGCAACACTTGACACGATTCATATAAAACAAAAGATGTCAAAATTCTGACCCGTGTCATTTTCGGAGCGCATGTTGCGGCAAGCAACTTTGCTATCTGTCCCTGTAACTGCTCTATACTACTTATTTTACCTAGCCTGTAGTGATAAATTTTGCTTGTACCGTATTTGTCCGTTATATTTTTGCTGCCCAAATGAAATGTGTATACTTTTCTTTCTTGCTAACATGCTGTACTATCTCAATGTTTTTTCCCACACTAATATTTTGTAACCTCCGGGTCGTGTCTGAAAATAGTCATTTCTGTATCTAGTACACCTATCCAGAAATCAGAAACTTAACAAATACATAAATAAACGATATGATGGCTGCGTGGCAGGACTGATGATTCTGGCAGCAAGGGTGCAGGGTTTGAAGCCTGCAGTGGTACCAAGAATATTTTTAAGGAAGTATTTTTTCACAGAGAGGGTTGTGCATGCATGGAACGGCCTTCTGGAGGAGGTTGTGGAGTCAAAAACAGTGGTGGAATTCAAGCATGCATGGGACAGTCATAAGGCCATTCTAGGGGGTTGGGGTAGGAAGAAGTAGGCTGCTGGTTAACTAGGATCTGCAGCTTATCCAGTAGGTAGGGAAATGGGCAGACTGGGTGGGCCAAGCGGTCATTATCTGCCGTCAAATTCTATGTTTCATGAATTCACCTGGGAGTTAGACCACCTTTTAGGTGGTCTTACAGTCCTAGGAAAAAGTTGGGCAAGGGGCAGCTGTCAGAAAATGCTGTGCAATGTATATAAATCCAGCCAGTAAAGAACGATCGTAGTCGTAGACAGGTGTAGAACATAACCTAAACATGATACACAGTAGTAATAAGTCTGTAGCCTCCTCTGCTCAGGGAATGCCCTCCTTCATATATTCTGACCTCTCCTTCCCTTATTGATCTAAAATGACCTTCCTGGGCCCACTTGATGACCCAGTGATGCACGGTGCACCACCATGCCGGTGACCTCGTTCTGGAGCAGAGATAAGATGCCAGCGATCAGCAGCCAAATGGAAAAAGCACACGATCTGGCAGGGTGTTCCAACCTAGGGCATGCGCAGCATGTTCCGCGCTACAGTGACCATTAACAGTGGACCAGGAGCCTGCTCCTCCAGCAAAGACTTGCTGGTGGTGTGAAACCACTTCCAGCTCAGTGTGAAAGAAAAAAAAAGAACTTAAACTACCGTAGCAAAAGGTAATACAAAAGCATTCTATGCATATATTAACTCAAGTAATTGCAGTGACAACTCCATCTCAATACTCAATAATGGGGCTGTGATTAACAACAAATCTGATGTTGCTGACACATTTAATAAATATTTTGGATCCGTTTTTACCAAAAATGATACCAATCAATTGCCAGTCACTATCATGGACCACTATACAGATATCAGCCCAAGGGAAATCAAAACAGTAATATTATCCCTGAATCAGTAGCGTAGCAAATTCCCAAAGGGCCTGGGTGCAAGGTGATGTTACAGGGCCCCTTCCCAGTTTTGAATAAACATCAAAATTATGATTTGGGCCCCTCAAACATCGTGGGCCCGGGTGCCCCTTCACCCTTGTAGCTACGCCTCTGTCTCTGAAAAACAATTCCATCACCAGGACCTGATAACATGAATACTTTCCCATTTAAACAAACCCTTGACCAACTCTTATATCCTTTAACCATTGTCTTTAATAAATCTTTTAAAGATGGGGATGGATCAGATGACTGACGCAGAGTGATTGTAGTACCGATCCACAAAAAGGGAAACAAAAAACATCAACTGAGAACTATCGCACTATCAGTCTTACACCAATCACGTGTAAAGTAATGGAAAAAATCCTAAAAAATACAATAGGTCTCGAACTAGAACAACTAGGTATCATGGATGAGACTCAACATGGCTTCCTTAAGGGAAGATCTTGTACCGCCAGTCTGGTCACTTTCTATGAATCCATAAGTAACAGCCTGGATAAGAACACCCCGGTCGATTGCATTTACCTAGATTTCAGGAAAACATTTGACCTAGTTTCTCATAACTTGCTAATAAACAAAACAATAAAACTGGGTTTTAATAGTTAGATGATTGCCTGGGTCAGTGACTGGCTTAAGAACAGATCACAAGACCGGTCCATTGGCGCAGCGGTTGGATTTCCATCTGCGACACCGGCGACCCAGGTTCGAGAGCAGACTCGGGTCACCGGAGGGCTGGCTGGGGAGGAGGATGGAGGGTCCAGAGACAGTCTCTTCTGGGGCGCGGATGCATCCTGGCATCTGCTGGCCCCTATCGGAGGCTGGAAGCATAGCAGGATGTTAGGACCCAGTACATGCAGGGGATGGCGGACACTCGGCATTTGCCTTGACGTCAGTCGCCATACCAGGCAGTAAATCAGGAAAAGACAGCTCAGTGCCGTCAGATGATGGCTGCCAGGTCTCCGGCACCACCAAAGCCCTCCAGTGAGCCATCCCCCACCTCAGCAGCATCCCAGGGCCTAACAGAGAAGTGCCAGGTAGCCCCAACACTGGTGCATTCCTCTCGGAGAGAGAGACCCACCCAGCACAGGGTTACACTGGGATACCCTAGAGCGGCTGCAATATGAGGATGTGGGGAGGGACTCGAGAGAGGCCAGTAGGGGTTAGCTGGAGCCCCAGACGGGTTTGAAGGACTGGGGCACTGAAGCCATAGGAGGAAAAATAGATAAGAAAAAAAGAACAGATCACAAAGTGTAAAGATAGGGGACACAATATCTAGTGAGACTGATGTAACCAGTAGGGAGCCACAGGGCTCGATACTTGAGCCTACCTTGTTCGGCATATATATTAGTGATCTTCATCAAGGAGTTTACAACAAAATCAGCAAGTTTGCTGATGATACTAAATTACAGCAGAAGTAGACACTGTTGAAAAATATCAGTTCTCAAACAAGATCTGGCAAACTGGGCAACAAACAATGGAATGTATTTCAACTTGGACAAATGTTCAGTAGTCCACCTTGGTGCTAAAAATGTCCTCACCAGTTATTGCCTAAATGGAATACTTATTAGACCAGTTACAACAGAAGGCGACACAGTTAATAACTCATTTACAGCTGGAGACCACTGTACAAAAGTAGCATGGGTTGGTAACTGCATCTTAACAGCTATAAAGAGGTCACTCATAACAAGGAATGAACATTGTATCCTACCTCTCTATAAATTGTTTATTCATCCCCATACAGATTATGCTGTCTCATTCTGAGCTCCATACCTTAATAAAGATATAAACATAGCCAGCCCGGTGGCGCTGGGGACTGAGGTGCTGGATGCCTTACCTCGCGCCGACCTGACAACCTGTGTTTGGGAACGAGCACGGGCTGGCGGTGACTGGTGGGGGGGGGAGGGTGCGGAGCTGGATGGAGCGTCTGATAGGCAGCTCTCCTCTCCAGAGTGGTATGGTTGCATCCCATGTTTATGGTCTGCCTCCTGGTGGAGGCCACGCTGCAGTACAAGCTAGAGGGCGTAATGGCGCTAGGCCAATGGGTGGGGGGAAGGAGCTTTTACTGGGGCCATAGAGCGCATGCGCACCTCCACACACATGCCGCTCTACTCCTGGGGCCCTCGGGTAATTGGGGCAAAAATGGAGGAGAAAATAACCCAGCAGGCAGGATGACGCCCGATCCTCTGCAGGCACCACTCCCGGCCGGGATAAGGCAAGCCTCCAGTAAGTCCGGGTATCGGGCCTGGGGGGGTAGTCAGACTGAATGGGGCATGCCGGAGGAAATAAACTGTGATATGATAAAAAAAAAAAGATATAAAAATTGTAGCGAGTATGCAAAGAAAAATGACTACATTAATACCTAGAGTCAGAAACCTGCTTTATGAGGTGTGCCTGAATTCTCTTGGCCTGTATGATCTGCAATTCAGAAAGGACCATGGGGATTTGCTTCTCTTATTTAAAATATTAGGTGACAAATCTCTTACGAAAGACTGTAATATCATAATGGCGGAAAAACCTGAAAACCTGAGGTGTCACAACAAACAGATACACAGTCTGAGAGTTCCAACTAGCAAACATCAGTGTTACTTTACAATTAGAGAAGCTGCTTTATGGAATGGGCTGCCGCATAAATATTACCAACTTTAAAACATTTAAAGCTGAACTAGATAATCTTCTATTGGGATAGTTATCACAATAAACCCTACACTGTGTAGGGAAGGTGGTCTTGATGGGCCTAGTTCCTTCTTCCACCTTTACACCACTGAGTAATACCGAGTAAGATAAAACCGAGATATCCCCAGATGACGGCTGCCTGCAATGTGGTATTCCCCAGTGTGTCAAAAGCTAGGGTAGTGGCCGAGGGGGCAGGGAGGTCCTGAGAAAACCAATACACAAGGAGCAGAAGGACTGGCAGTGTTCAAGAGAAAGCACTGACAGAAAAAAGACATCTTTGTTCGAATGTGCGGTTGGTGCTCTTTCTTCTCCGATCATATGCTTTCTGAAAGGTGGGTTCTCAGTGTGTGCTTCTCCATTGTTGGTCTTGTAAGTGAAGCCTGACCCTTGGCTCTGTAACAAACACAAACGGACAGCCAGTAGCTGCAGATGGATCGAAATGCTAAGCTGCAAACAAGTAACATAAAAGCACAAAAACTGCACACTCAAAATATCAAAAAAATGCACACTTTAACAAAATAGTTGCAACTAGACATCCTACACCCAGCACTACACGCACACTGCGACTAAAGTTATTTGGAACTCAGAGGGTTAACCTGAGATGAAGCACAAGCTCTTTTGCAGAACGGTCAATAGGAGGTTACTTCTGGGACATCATGTTCTATTTTGTTGCACCTGCAAGGAAACTGACAAAGTTCAGATACATTTTGTGAGAAACAGGATGAGGTTGCAGAAGTTAATTACCAGGCACAAATTTGTTATAAAAACAGCAGCAATCTTTTGTTAGAAGGAAAAACTGAAACTAAGAATTAGAGATACCCTCAGAAGGACCTTCTTTTAACTGCCTATATTTAAAAACCATTCTGTACATTTTTTTATTTTACTGTTACTGATAATGAAACACTACTTGCGAATTTTATAACTGCTCATGGTTTTCTTATGCTTCCTGATCTGCGCCTTGATGACAGGTCCCAGCTGCGAAGTGACCAGTTCTATGGTACAACCTTTTGAGAGTTTGGATTTCAGAGATCTGGACAGTTCTGAGGATCAGGTCACCATACAACAGGACAGCAAGTAGCGTGCAATCATCAATCTCTAGCCTCGGCCCTTTTAGTGGGGAAGGTATTGAGGCAGTAGAGGAGCCCAATATTTGGAGCAGGGACTTTGTTAACTGTTCTACATGGGTTTTTAGTGTCATTTATTTTAAGTCTTTAGTAACGGGTAAGGCCACTAGGCACAAGTGCCTGTATTCAGGGAGACCTGAGGCACTGGGTGGTTAAGTGACTTGCTCAGAGTCACACAGTATGCAGGTGGAAGTTGGGAGAATCAAACTCAGGTCTAGTCTGCTAGATGTACAAGCTCGTACACCTCATTCTTCTAACCTCTAGGCTATACTGCAAGTCCAAATTGATACAGATGTACCCCCAAGTATTTTATAGACTTCACTACCTCGATGGGAAACCCAAGAGGCATATCGATGGATAGGAAGTGCTGACAGGTTGCATTCTTGGTCCGGTGTACCCAATATTTGGAGCAGGGACTTTAACTGTTCTACATGGGGTTTTGGTGTTAATTCTTGGTCCAGATGTACCCTCAAGTAATAGACTCCATTGCCTCCATAGGAGATCCAAGAAGTGAATTAATGGATAGGAAGTGTCGACAGGCTGAACCCTCATGCCTGGAGGTAAAAAGGATAGCCTTAGCTTTTTTAGTATCATTCTCCTGTGCAGAACAGCTGTACAGGAGACTGAGCTGGACGTCATTGTCCACCTAGGGATGAATGACTTGGATCATCATGAGATTAGAGCAGTGCAGGAGGACTTTGCAGAGTTGGGGAAGGGCCTAAGACAAGTAGCACACACAGTATCCTTCTCAGAGGTGCTGCCTGTCCATGGCATGGGTGAGGAGGTACTTCACACCATGCGATTCAATGAATGGTTGAAAGAATGGTGTGGAGCACAGGGGTTTGGCTTCATTGGGGACTGGGGTTCCACCTGGAGGGATACCAGCCTATACTGCTAGGATGGTCTGCATCTGTCCAGGAAGGGAACAAGTCTTTTGGGCAATCAGTTTAAATGCTTCATTGGCAAACTTTTAAACTAGTCAAGGAGGGAGGCACTGATAAGCAGCAGGAAATTCCCAGCCTCCCCCTACAAAACAGGGTACTAAATGAGGAAAAGACCAAAGTAGAAAGGTCAGTGGGGGATGCTGCTACAAGTGGTAAAGCCATCAAAAAATGGAGAGCAATGAATACCAATGCTTGTAGTCTGGGTAACAAGCTTCCTGAAATAGTGGCCTTGATGGAGGAGGAACATCTGGATATCGTGGCAGTCACAGAAACATGGTACACAGAACCATGACTGGGATGCAAACATACCAGGATACAATATCTACAGGAGGGACAGGGTGGGTAAAGAGGAGGATGAGTAGCTCTCTACATAAGGGAAGGAATCAAAGCAACAGAACAGAAGGGTAAACAGGGAGGAGAAAAGCATTGTGGGTCAATTTGGAGACAGGCAATGGCACCACAATCTGCACAGGGGTTGTATACAGACCCCCTCTCAGGGAGGAAATGGACAAGGAAATGATAGAACGTATACTTAGAATGGCAGAAAAAGGGGAGATATTGCTGATGGGGGATCTGAATATGCCAGATGTTAACTGGAGTGCAGTTGCAGCAACCACTTCTAGGAGTGAGGTTATTCTAGATGCCCTACAGGGGGCATGCCTTAGACAATCAGTATTGGAACCTACTCGAGAGAGAGCAATATTAGACCTGGTACTCTCAAATGGAGATGGAGAGAAGATCACAGATGTAGAAGTGGGTAGCCATCTGGGAACTAGCGACCATCGAACAGTATGGTTCACGATAAACACAGCCGTAGAGTCAAGCCATACAAAGGCAAAGGTACTGGTCTTCAGGAGGGCTGACTTTGCCAAAATGGGTGAGTGCCTAAGGAATGCACTAGCAAATGGGCAGGAAGGAGGGGTGGAAGAACAATGGGGAAAAATCAAAACTGCCATCACAGGGGTAACAAGTCTTTGTGTGAAGCAAATAAACAAAACAAAACGATGTAAAAAACACTGTGGTTCTCTCAAAGGAGGTGGCAGGGAAGGTTCAAGAGAAAAGAAAGCATTCAGAAAGTACAAGGAATCACAGAAGGAGCAGGACAGGGAATTGTATTAGTTAAAGCAAAAGAAAGCCGGGAAGGCAGTCAGGACAGCAAAGGCCCAGACCAAGGAAAAGACAGCCAACTCAGTTAAGAAGGGGATAAAACCTTTACAGGTACATCAGGAGCGAATGAAGACCGAGGGAGGGATAGTGAGGCTTAATAAAGGGGAGGGAGGGTGGGTAGAGAGTGATTGTGAAAAGGCAGAGATACTAAACAAATATTTTTGCTCAGTATTCACAAATGAAGAGGGGGAGGTACCTAAACCAAACAATAGAAACACTCTGGATACAGAAGTTGATACCAGCATATTTGCAGAAGAAAGGGTTCTGAAAGAACTCTTAAAACTGAAAGTGGACAAAGCAATGGGGCCTGATGGGATTCATCCCAGAATTCTAAAAGAGCTAGGGGTAGAACTAGTGACATCACTGACTACTCTCTAACAAATCATGGGAGGATGGGGTGGTACCTGAGGACTGGAGGAGGGCAGATGTGATTCCACTTCACAAAAGTGGGAGCAAGGCAGAAGCAGGAAACTACAGACCTGTTAGTTTAACCTCAGTGATAGGGCAAATGATGGAATCACTTCTGAAGGAAAGATTTGTTGAGTACCTAGAGGCCAGAGGGGCACAGGACCCAAGGCAGCATGGATTCACAGCAGGAAGGTCGTGTCAGACGAATCTAATAGATTTTTTTGACTGGGTGATCAAAGTAGTAGATTAGGGAGGGGCTGTGGACATGGCCTACCTAGACTTTAGCAAGGCATTTGACACAAAAGATTAATATACAAGTTAGCCAGCCTGGGGTGAGTCCCAAGATGGTAGCCTGGGTAAAGAATTGGCTGGAGAACATGACACAGAGGGTAATAGTAAATGGAGTCCACTCTGAAGAAAGAGGGGTTACTAGTGGGGTACCGCAGGGTTCAGTATTAGGACTGGTCCCTTCAATGTCTTTATAAGCGACATTGCAGAGGGACTGGAAGGAAAAGTATATCTCTTTGCAGATGACACAAAGATCTGCAACAGGATTGATACACAAAGTGGGGTAGAAAGGAAGAGAAGGGACTTGGCAAGGCTGGAGGAATTGTCAGATGTATGGCAGCTAAGATTCAATGCTAAGAAATGCAAGGTAATTCACCTGGGAAACAAAAACCCAGGGGAAGAGTACACAACAGGGGGTGAGATACTAGCAACAACAAAATGGAAAGGGACCTGGTGGTAGTCATATCAGATGACCTAAAGGTGGGCAAGCAATGTGAGAGGGCAGTAAGGAGGGCTGGGGGGATACTGGGATGCATAGGAAGAGGCAACACCAGTAGAAAACAGGAAGTTGTTATCCCTCTGTACAGACAGCTGGTGAGACCCCCATCTGGAGTACTGCGTGCAGTTCTGGAGACTCAGTCTCTGCAAAGACATAGGCAGGATGGAGGCAGTCCAGAGGAGATCAACTAAAATGGTGCAGGGTCTGCACTGGAATACATATGAAGAAAGACTTAAGGAGCTTAATATGTATAACATCGAGGAAAGGAAGGAGAGGGGGAACATGATAGAAACTTTCAAGTACCTCAAGGGAATCAACAAAGTCCAAGAGGATAGCATCTTTCAGAAAACAGGTGTGCAAGAACAAGGGGCACAATTTGAAGATAGAGAGTGCGGCTCAGAGGTAATGTAAGGAAGTATTTTTTCACAGAGAGGTTGTGAATGCATGAACGGCCTTCCGAGGCGCTGTGGAGTCAAAAATGGTGGAATTCAAGCATGCATGGGACAGTCATAAGGCAATTCGAGGGTGAGGTAGGAAGAAGTAGGCTGTTGGTTAGCTAGGATCTGCAGCTTATCCATTAGGTAGGGAAATGGGCAGATTGGGTGGGCCAAGCGGTCCTTATCTGCCATTAAATTCTGTGTTTAGTATTTAGGACCGTTTTGTTGGTCCTGAGCCATGCTTCCAGCTCTCAGAAATCATTGGAGAGCTGACAACTAACACTCTTTGTGCCTTTGAGATTTCTATAAAGTGCAGAGTCATCGGAGTAAAGCAATAGGGTTGCCACTCCACAGTTTCTTGGCATGCCATTAACCAAGAGGGGAAGGGAAAGGGACCAAGGATGCATTCTTGTAGGGCACCATCAGTAACGGATGCGGCCCCAACTGGGCTTACCTCCAGATTACGGAATATAAACACACACATTTTAGTATGCTAACACCAGTATGGTGAGCAGTCTATTTTTTTTACTTTTAAAATGAAAAAACGGAATCAGGATCAAATTACCCGCTACTTCAACACATTCTTCAGAATGTGAACAATCAAATGTGTTTTTTTAAACTAGCGGCAGTTGGAGGCCCGAGGGGATTGAGAGTGTCCCTTAAATTTCAGAATATTCTTTTACAGTTTTAACAATAATCAGAAATGAATGGGAAATGATTACAGTCAAACACATCATCGCATGGGGCTGCTTATTTTTCCTCTTAGCCGAGAGACCTGTGCCTCATTGTGTGAGTCTGGTTTTCATTAAAAGCAACATATCTAAGCTTTGTGTTACGGATGAAGTTGCCCCCATTTCTAAAGGGATGCTTAACCCTACACCATCTAGCTTTCAAACGTTGTCATACGGAGCCTCCCCTCAGTTAAAGAAAAATCCCAGGCCTCCGTGATCATCTGGAAAAAATCTTGCCCCACTCCATTGAAAAGCTATCACACAATACTTTGCACAGTACCGTGGGAGTAAAGCAAAATGCCGTTGTATAGCTGGCTGCGTTTATTCACCTGGCATTACTTACATTTGGCTTGTCCCATCTTTTTACACACACAAAAAATCAAAATTCAGAATTTAAGTACTTAACACATTACATTGGCAGGTTTGACTGAATCTCCTCTAGAACTGACTGCCCCATCCTGGGTTGAGAAACACTAGGCCTACACAACTTCATTCTGGGACATAAAACAAACACACACACACACACGCATACACACTGTAACAAAATGATCGCACTCCAAACATCAGAGCACAAATAGATTTGCTCAGCGCGGATCGCTAACAAACAACTTTTTTTTTGCACTTTGTCTTTATTAATTTTCTGGTTAATCAAACAATTAACATCATACTCTTTCATACATGGTATAGGTATTTAGCAATTATTTTCCAAGTAAAGTAAGACATTAATACATTCAAGATCATGTAATCTGGTACAACAGGAGGTGGTGGAAGTCGTGGACATCTGTCCTATTTATTAACAAAAAAGTCCCAAAGGTTTATCAAAAATTGCTAGCCTCTTCAGTGGCTAAAGGTATATCCACTAGGTAGAACTTCAGAAGATAATTGCACAGTACAATGACTACTAAAACATGTTTCTTGATTTAGGGAGAAATATAAGAAAATTAATGCACCTCCATTTGGCCCCCACCAACCCTTACACTTGTGGCAGAGATCAAATTATTTCTAAACAGTTTTACAGCATCTCAGAACTATTGTATAGAACCCCATATAACCAAATGTAGGTTCTAAAGATTTTATAGAACTTTGTAACTCAGCTACTCCAGTAAGCATTTTCCCCACTACAGAGCACAATATTAAGAGCACTTATATACAAGCAGGGAACCCTGCAAAAATCCACATGGCATGTAAACCACCAATATGTCCTCAAATAAACAAGTTAGTGTCACAACGCACTCCATGGTCAGGCCCTCTCCTCAGTGCCAAACCTTGAAGTGCAATATGTGAACAGGAGACAAACAGGGTAACCCTCCTGTCTGTTTTTGGGTCCGAATCACCTACTAGCCTCATGTCCTGAGGTCAAATATGAACCCTTTTTCGCTAGCACACCCAGTTAACAGGCTCAGATATCACTCTCTCGTCAGGGGATGCAGTGCAATACTTCACCCAGTGGGCACCAGCCTGGTTCACAATTCTACCCTTTTGACTCAATTTGAGACCTAGGTATATTCTTACCTTAGCAAGATACTAATACACTTTTCAGCCCTTAACAGTTTTTGTCAGAATTATCCAATACTGTTTCAGCCTTCACATGCACAAGAAAAGACTCAAGCAGGACTAGGGAAACCAAAAGGTTTACTGGAATTAAAAGAAAATAGTAAATACATACAAAACACAGAACATATAACATAAATACTTAGAAATACATTGGAAATTACAGAAACAAAACACCTGGCGTTTAAATGCTAACTCTTAGTTCCAGTTTGATGTTACCTATTGTTTAACAGAAGTGCCTTTTTAGTTCAGACACACTCTGTGTGTCTTTCTTTAGGGGTCCAGAGATGAAGTGTGAGTCCCCACTCCTTTCAGCCAACGTGATAATAATCCAGCATGTCCCTCCTAAACTGTGAGGTCACAGCTCATGAGGTCACTGTTAGCCTGTAATTAATTTGTAACCTGACCAAGTATATCCAAAAGGATGTCATTTTACTGCTGGCTGGAAAGCTGCAAGATAGCAATATTAAAAATAAGACAGTCTCTTTCATCAGGGCATTCACCTTTGATGTTCAGAAAACATCCTGACAAGAAATTTCTCTTACAGGTGTGAAGGCTAACAGGAATCAGATAAAAATAGCCTTTTCCTCAAAGGTCATAAAATGCATACTTTGTCTATGCGCTTCAAAGTAGAAGGGTTAGTTTACAATGTGTTACATAACAGCTAACACAGGTATGACAGGAGATGTCAAAAAAAGCCTCTTAACCCATTCACTGGTTCAGTGTTACTATAGTAAATTGTTTTCAGTGAGCCAGGGCCTTTGAGGTCAGGTCCCCTTAAAAGCTGCTGGCTGCCATTCCCTAAGCAGACATTCAAATAAACATATATTTATATTACAGATGTAACTATAACTAATAGAGGATTAATCACATTATACTTAGTTCTTTTAATTATACCCTTGAATACCTTACTAAATATTTTGTGTACAGGGAATTATTCCCTAACACCCATCCCAACAATAGAAAAAGAAAGTTTGCAACACTAGGGATTTATGCTTTGCAGTCCGAACCTATTATTATAATCCCTGATTCACTGCTCAAGCATCCTCCGAGTCAGAACTCTGTGGTTCAGGCGGCTCTCGCTGGGCTGAAACTCCTGCTCCATCTTCTCCATCCAGCGGCCGGCATCCTGTGGACTGCTAAACTGCAGGTTTTCCTGCCGTAGAGCGATCCTCAGGTGTGCAGGTAACAAAAGAATGGATAATCCCCAGGCCCCTCAGTCGTCGCATACTGCATCAAAACTTTTGCTTTTGTTCGGGTCTGATATGAGAGAGGTCTAGATAGAGCTTAATATCTGCCCATTTATGTCTAACGGATATGCCGCTCTAGCAGCTGCAATGAGCACATCCCTGATCACGAGCCTCTCGATCTCAGAAGAACCTTGCGAGGCTGGGTAGGATCTGCTGGGCAAACATGAGGAGAGACTTGATAGGCCTTTGTAAGAGCATCCCACGGAAATCCTGCTTCCAGCTGGAGATTTTGTTTTAGCCAGCCCAATATGTAGGTAAGCAAAGATGTCCCCTTGATGCCCTCAGGGAGCCCAACAATTCGGACATTACCCACCCGTATCTCGTTTTCAAGGGCCTCCATATAGTCCCTAAGTTGGCTGTTCTCTTTGGTTAAAGTTGCTACTGTAGTCATGGTGGTCACCATCCATTTCTGCGACTCCACAACAGTGCCTGACAAGTTCTGGATGGCAGAATCACGTTGTTCAAGTTTTTGTAAGGTTTTTCAATTTTCAAGTCCATGGCCCGCATGGATCCAAGCACAGTCTGCCGGGGGGGGGAGGGTTCTGTCGATTGTTCTGAGGCACCCGCCCATTATTATTTGAGGAGCCCAAGGCCTTGTTGGGCTGCTCTGACGATGGTTTCTACACTCCATGTTGTTGCGCCTTCATTCTGCCCATAGCAAATTTGGTATCCATTCATGCAAGACAGCTTACGGAACAAATTATGAAGTTCGTTTTATAAAACTGTTTACATTTTCACTTTTCCCAGTTTTACCACCTCATGTAGGAGAGCTGCGTGGAAGTGTTTCCAGCCTGGAAGATGGCTCTCTAAGCGCCCCCAACAAACAACATTTGATGACCAACCAGTTGAGTCACGAAAGCAAGATCTGAAACACACAGATAGTTGAAAACTATTCCAGAACAAATGGTTTGATACCTTTTATTGGGCCAACAAGGATGTTACAAAAGAACAAATAGCTTTAGCTTTTGGACAACAAGTCCTTCATGGAGCTTAATGACAGTTATTTAGAAAATCCCATATTATTAGCACTTAGAACATGCAGAAAAAACAGAAATAATTCATATTGGTTTAAAACAGGCATTTAAAATATAATTAAAGTGATGTCAGAGAGCTTGAATATCTTAAGTGTGCTTTCAGCTGATCCAAACTTAAAGGTCAAAGGTCGTCCAGGAATAACAGCAGGCAGAGAGTTCAACCCACATGTATTATACCATGTGTCAGTCTAATGAATAACAAAATACTAGGATTCTCTACTCACTAAATTATTATGTCAAGTGAAAAAAAACTCCCAAAGATACATGCTTCAAGAGTGAGGTAAGAGCACACCAGTAGAAGACAGCTTCAACTCTACTCAGAACTCTGTTAGTTTGAGAATACGGCCAATGACATGTCTCCGTTTCTTGGAGGTCCTCGACTAGTACTTTGTATCTGGCACTTATACTGACAATTGATATTAACATGCATAAAATCTTGTTACAACACTGAAGGCCTTAGGGTTTTGGAACATAATAGCTGGTTGAGATTATATTGTGAATATATCTCCAGCCAGTTGTACTTTCATCAGTGTGATACACTTACTCGCTTTGGGTAAACATCACTTTAATCCTTCTTTATGCCATGTAAAGATAATTTCTGTTTTTGTAATTTTGGGGGCTTATTTTTTATTTGCTAATATGTTACATTTTGGTATGCAATTGTTTTATTCAGGATCATTTTCTTGCCACTGGCAGTATTCTTAAACTAATAGAGTTCTAAGCAGATTTGAAACTGGCTTCTACTGGTGTACTATTGCTTCATGCTTGAAATATGTGTCTTTGGGAGTTTTCTTTCACTTGACATATAATTTAGTGAGCAGAGAGTCTTAGTGTTTTGTTATTCACTAGACTGATACATGGTATGGTATACGTAGGTCGAACTCTCTTCCTGCTGTTATCTCTGTACAACTGCTGACCTTTAAAAGATCAGGTTCCTACTTTCAGCAGTGCTACTGTCCCCTAGACCATTCGATTCCTTACCTGACTGGAATCGAGCTTCTGACGTTGGCATAAAAAGCTTCCATATTTTTTCATATCAAGCGTCCGATCGACTAATGGGACCTAATGAAGATCGTCAACACAAACAAAAAAAATCTAACACTAAAGGGTTTAAATATATTAGAAAATACCAGACCCACAGAACTGAATGGGTGCGCTCCCGCAGCCTTCGTTTTGTGACATCACAAAACAGTGCTGCATGGGCCGACGTGGGGGCGTGTTTGTCTAACGGGGAAATCTGTCTTTTTTTCGGCAGCATCATGATTTCCAAAATTATGAGGGATATAACTTTGCAGATTTATAGAGTTTTTATGCCAAATGTCAGTAGCTCGATTCCGGTCAGGTAAGGAATCGAACAGACTGGGGCAGGCAGCTTCTAGGAGGCTGCTCTTTAAGTTTGGTTCAGCTGAAAACACACTTAAGATAGTCAAGCTCTCTGGCATCACTTTAATTATGTTTTGAATGACTGTTTTAAACCAATAAGAATTATTTCTGTTTTTTCCCCCTGCATGTTCTAAGTATTAATAATATGGGATTTTCTAAATAACTGTCATTAAGCTTCCGAGGACGGACTTGTTGGTCTGAAAGCTAAAGCTGTTTGTTCTTTTTGTAACATCATTGTTGGTCCAATAAAAGCTATCAAACCATTTGTTCTGGAATTTTTCTTACTAGGACCAATACAGCATTAAACAGTTTGTCAACACAGATAGTTGAGAAAAGATAAGGATTTTCATCCCTGAAGCCGGTCCTAAATTTCCACCTGGTGTGGCCAGCGCCCTCAGTTTCAACACACTGGGTATCACTTTTGTTATTAACGGCCCTTGTTAACCTGTTCTGTCTATTCTTGAATCTTCAGATGGAGGCCTCGTCCATTTCCTCCTATGGCTGTTACATCTATCCACCCCCACTCAGTAATGAAGAACTTCCTCACATCTCTTTAGAAACTCCTCCCCCCCCAACAATATCAAGCCTCAGAATGGTTATTTTAACATACAGTCCAGAAGAACGGAACTGCAGTAAAAAGTGCCAAAAAGCAGACAGGTTTACAGCAGTGTTGCAAATGAACTGATTAACAGCTGCTGCTAATTAAGGCTGAGTAACTGCCTAACACTATTGATTGGGTTGCAAATGCAATGCGAACCTGCTTATTGCAGGCCGTGCAGCGTCATGCTTGAACTAGACCAAATGAACAGCCTATGGTAAAAGGTTATCCCGGAGGGTTGCAGTCACTGCCGTTCAGGTTGCTGAGTGGGTGGGAAAGCTGTGAGCTTGACCCCTGGCTCTGAGCTGAGCGTAGTCTGGTGTAGGCTGCAAAGGCAGGGCATTTAGACTTTAGGGAGGGGGAGATGCATGCTACTGCAGCAGCACCTGCTTTCGCAGATGGATGTATGGCATAGGTGATGTGGGTGGTTACATATCAACGGGGCCACACCCGAGTAGTGGTGCTGCTGGAATCCTCCAGTCCCAGGGGAAGAGGGCAGGGTAGAGGGACAGAGCATGGAAAAATGCCGGCCCAGACACTTGGATGTCAGCTTAGAGCCCACATATTACAGGGTCCCTGGTGCCCTGAACCTGCCCTTCAGCCACCATCTACCCAAATGCACTGCTTCCTTCTGGCAGCAGCAGGCACGCACACACACACACACACACACACACACACACACAGTGATGGGATAAGTCAGAGGCCTCTGACAGTACTGAGTATCTGATGAGGGTTCCTTGGGATCATGGGGCATCTTGTCAGGCAGAGGACTATTAACATGCCAACATGAGGTACTGAAGGCCACACTGGAGCTATGGAAAGACAGACAGACAGAAATAGACAGACAAGATGATAAACAAACAAACAAATAGAACTGAAAGCACAACAGAACGTTGAATCAGCTTCCACACAGATCCTGGAACCAGCACTGCTCAGCTGCTATTAAAAAACAGCAGAGTTAGCATATAAAATCCAGAAAAAAATGAAACTCGAGTCTAAAGAAATGCTATTGGTCAAACTTACTTGCAGAAAATGTAGGACTGCAGTTTCCTGGAAAGACCGGTCTTGGCAGCGAAGGCAACTGAAACAAGCCTACTCAGCCAGGACACTGCCCTTCCAGAATATTCGTATCTCCCCCTCACTCTCTCTCTCTCTCTCTCTCTCTCTCTCTCTTTCTCTACCTTTATCTCTCCCTCTCTCTCCCTCCACTAATCTCTTTACATCCCCTCCTCTCTCTACAAACTCCAGCAAAAATAACATGACTTTGTCTACTGCTAAGATGATGCTTTGCATGGCGTTTGACGCTTTAGAATGTATGCCTGCAACTGGAAGGGACGCAGAACCCAAACACTAGTTATTTATTTTTATTACAGTCTTTCTCCCCATTTTACCTCTTTTGTTTTTCTCTGCCTCCCACCAACCCCCTCCCCCGAGCGACTGGGTGTCACCATGGTGACACCCTTCCAGGAAGGGTGAATGGTTGCCTAACAGTCAACACCAGAGCTGCTACTTAACGGGCTGGCAGGCAGTGCATGAATGCCTGTCCTCACTCCTCAGGGCTGTTGCCCCTTTACCACCCTGCGATATGCCCAGCCTATAGCTGGCCCCAGTATGTCTGTTCCTGGCACCACATGTGAACCCCGATTCACACCGGTGGCTGCACACCACACTGCTCGGCCAGCTAACCATATCAATGTATCACAATTTACACTACACAGGTGTGGATCTAAAACCAGTCCAAATGCACAGCACAAAGAGGGGGTACAAACTAGCTCCTAACGGTGCCACTGGTTACTGCAAAACTGCAACAGTAATGTAAACCCCCCTCCATGGGTGGGGCTTACCCTAATTTGCTTCCCGGCCACCAGTCCCAGTCAGTTTGGCGCCCCTTTATGCTCCTGTCAACCCTCAGTGTCAGTAATCTTGGTAGTGGGTCTGGAGGAGCTGTGCTTGGAAAAGTTAAAATGCCAGCTTGGCCGTACAGTGCTGTGAGCGCCACGCAGCTAGTGTGCGTACGTATGCGTTGGTGCCTGCTCGAACATATGATCTGCAGCAGTCAGCTTGCTGACTCTACAAGTGCTATGGCGCTTAGTTAAAAGCTGCTTTTGGTGGCTCAGTTCCAGCTCCCCTTCATGTGCTCTGGCCCCAGGGACACCAGTGGCATCAGGGGCTTGGAGACATGCTTGGGGACACAGAAAATAAACATTTTGGGCGCTCTTAAAGCAGCAGTGCAATGAAAAAGAAACTGTACTTTTTGACAGTTTATTCCTGTGCTCTGCTGAGCAATTACAAGTACTCTTTCCGCTGGCATTGTACTATCACCCATAATGCCTAGTTTTCCTTTGTTTTTGTTTACATTTCTCCCACTGGCCATGTTGAACTGGAACCCCCTCTGCTGCCAACTGCACATGTATATGACTGGCAGTACTACACAAGGACATTGGGAATGTTCAGGACAGGGTCCCGCTGCAGTAACCAAACACGTAATGCAACGTGAAGGGGAGCGCAGCTGAAAATTAGGCAGCCGCTACATTTATTGTGGCGCCACAACAATTGAAATACATTTTAAATACCTAAAAACCTAAAGATCGCTGGAAAAAAAAATTGTTTACAGATATGGAAACCTGATCTGTGGCTGCATGTGTACAACCAAAGAAAAATAATTTTGATAATCATCTCCTGATTATGTTACACTACTGCTTTAAGTGCCAAGAGCAACCTAGGCTGCTATATGTTTTGAATAGCCCTGCCTGCCACCTAGGGGGACAGCACTATAGCACTGGCGACAGGCAGGGAGAGACTCTGCCATGCCCCACTCTGCCACCAGACAATACGGCAGAGGGGCAGCTAATGGACCGTGGGGCATTTATTTATGAAAACTGCTTAGTTTGCCTGCAAGAGAGAGATTTAAAGCGGGGACTTCGTGTGAACTGCCTGTAAACAGAACTTCAGCAATCATATTTGTCACCCCTGACCGGGTCTGCACCAATCAAAGTTCAAGGAGCCCTGGAGGACAGAGCAATGGCTCCTGGGAAGGGGGAAAGGACAATGCTTTGGCACCTCAGCAGCATCCAATCAGGCACTGAGGAGACTTAATGCATATTAATTTTGTAGTTGGACAGCTATATTCAACCAATTAAAAGCTGCCGTATTCCCTGAGATTTTGGGGAGTTTTTCAGCTCGTGGCAGTCCACTGTAGCTTTCCACAAGTGAGGACAGCTTAGACTTTGTCTTGTAAAAGTCTTGAAATAGGCCTAAGGCTTCCACAGCTACCTCCTAGGAGACTTGCCTGACCCATTCTACAGCCTGGAAAGCCAGAGAAGTGTGAAAAGCTGCCTTGTGGTTTGCACCTGAAGTTTGCAAATATCTGAGAAACCGACTGCCATCCCCAGCTCTGGGAGAGGATCCAGACCTGCTCCAGGAGGAGGTATCCTCATCTGCTAGTCTGCAGAAGGAAGAAAAGACTGTATGTTCCTGAGCTCGGAGTACAGTCACTGCCAGTCAAGAGGCGATCTGGGGGAATCGGCCGGTTGGACGATCTGGAGAATTGGCTGTGTTAGTATCACAGCCCAGCAAGCACTACCCATTGTCTTCCTCTGTGGGTCGGATGCCTGAATATGTGGGGTGAGCGTGTGGCCCTAGTTCCCAGTACTGGTCTGTCCAGCACCTGTGACACTGTAAAAGAGAAGGTGACAAGCTGCAAGAGTCTGCCACCCTACAGAGGTACCAGCTGCAAAGAGCCTCCTACAGCCAAGTAGGCTGCAACCTTGTAGAAGCACCCCAGAGCTGCAGAAGGAGAGCACTGTTGCTGCACATACCTTGTATCCTGAATCTTCAGAACCGCGAGTCAATGCAGGGCCTGTCCTGCAACTGGGGGTGTTATCAGTTGTTCCTCAATTTTACTGTTTTGGCCATCCAGTCAGGATTTGCAAGTTATAGCCTATGTATCTGTTTGAGGGGTTTGAATTTAAATTGTTTGATCTTAAAGTGCCAACGCCAGACAACCATACTTCCCGCTATCCGGCCTGCAACTGCTCCAGTGCCCAGACAGACTGTGGCAGCTTCCAGTGTAGACACTGGGGGGAGACTGGTACCAGTCGGGGAGTGGGTAATGTTCCTAGCACTGGTGGGCTATTAAACCATACGGTTGCATATGCTGGTGGGAGGTGGGAACTCTACTTGTCGCTTGCTTTATGATTACAATGACTGCCTGTTGTTTCAGCTCTTTCAAAGCTGTTTATCCTTTGCACTCCTCTCCCCTATACCTACTCCTATAAGTAAATTGTTGGTCAACCTTTTTTACAACTGTCTCACGAGCATGTTATTACTGGGCATATTAGTAGCTATAGTCTTTAATTGCATGTGTATTGAAATATAGTTTTGGTTTATGGTAGTCCATGTGTGGGGTGACTGCAAGGGGAGGTCGGTAGGTACAGCATCCTGGGGGGTTGTACCAGGCAGACAGCTGATCCACTATAATTTTCTCTGGGTGGAGGCACTGCACTGCTTATTTTGTATCTGGGAAAGAACCCCGTTTACCATCAGAAACAGAGCCAAGGCCTCTCAACCTTGTTGAGCCCGCAAGTTAGGGGTAGTAACCACAAGTTACCCAGCAACCCGGTTACAGTAAGAAACAAAGAAAACAGCGCATGCACCAAGACAAGAGCAGTTATATCTCGCAAATGTACTGCATATAAAGTGGAGCCTGCCAGGATGCAAGGCAGAATACTGTAGCATTCTGAAGAGCTACTGTAGGAAACAGTGCAATTTCAATGCCCATTTATCCCTTTTGTCATGCAGGAATCTGTGGCGCTGCATCGTAGCCTGGCAGGCTTTACTGTAGAAATAGCAGAAATACAGAAAGGACTGTCACCCCTACGTATCTCCCTCAGTGAAGCCTCATTTGTAGAGTCAGTACGTTGGGGTGACAGCTAGTGCTGTCCAGAATTTTCAAATTGTGACGGAACTGAATTCGTGGAAATTTTGGAAATTCTGCCTAGTTCCAGGAATTTTGATCATAGTGGAATTCTGAAATTTCAAAACTGAATGTTTTCATAGATTAATAAGCCCCATTTTACATAAACAGCAGGTGTGTGTGCTGTTTTCTTCTTTCACTCTAAAACAAATGAAGTCTCAATGTAATACCAGCAGGCTGGTGGATGCAAAGACTTGCTTTCAAAACGCCCGATTTTCTTCACTTGCAAAATTATTTGTTTACAGATATTGCAGTCTTCACGGATTTGCCAGTTCAGTACAGTAAATCAGGTCAATTGTCACTGCTGAGTAATATTTCTGCAGCGAACACAAATGAACAGCGGGTACCTGCAGATGGGTCAGAGCTGCTCTGAATCCGAGAGCTAGTATCACAAAAAGACACTAAAAAACAGCATACTCAAGATATCAAAATATGCACACTTTAATAAGAAAGCAGCAACTGAGTACCCAACACCACAGCATGGGCCTGCACTTTGTGGCATTCTGGGACTCAAAGTTGCAGTGTGCAACAGAGTGCCTGAGTGTCAGATATCGACTGACAATATTTTATCAAAGTGTGCACATTAGCACTGTAAAGAAATACAAAACACACACCCAATAATTCAGAGGCATCATGGAACATATATGAAAATCACCATTAAAGAAATCAGACTGGTTCGACTTCAAGCTGGAGTGTATGTGTCAAATGCTAAAACAGTGCAGGACGTCAAACTGGCCCCAGCCCACTGACCAGATTTTTTAAAGGGCTAGTATAAACTAAATAAGTAGGCTGACAAATGCCTACTGTATACCTACAGTCTAAGTACACCATCGCACCAATTTGACAAATGATGAATACAAAATGTTAAATTATGCCAAGGAAACACGTACCTTTAGTTCCTCCCCACCCGACTCAGCACTCCATAAAATGGAGGTGGAGACACTAATCCAGCATGGCGTGTTGCAGTTGGTGGAACCTCTGGTTTGAATGGGAACTTGGGAGGCCAAAATTGGCAAGCCAACTGGAAGGCGCAGATGATGGCAATGTGTCCCAGCAAGTGGCAATCTGTTACCCCAGTGGTGGAGTGAGAATTTGCTCCTCCATCTGAGGGAAGCTGCTTGCATGCAGAGTGTTGGGAAGGAACGGATGGAGAAACAGGAAACAGTGAAAGCCCATGTTGCCATCAAAATGGCGGTGGCCGACACATCTGTACTCCCCTCCAAGGATCTCTGCTGGCCACGATGACGGCATGGGGGGGGACAACTGATGGAGCTGAGTCGTCACCAGAGCAATGGCCTGGCATAGGCAGAAGGACGTCCAACAGGAGAAAAAGTAGGATGGAAAAAATATTCACTACATTAGCTCTTTAACTGAGACAGTAAAAATTTCCTCTCACTGTTCCTGCAGATGGTACTGGAGGAGGTAACAGTTTACTACGTTCACTAGCTGGGCTAGTGAAAACTGTGTGGGACTAGTAGATTTTTTCCTAGCCACTATCTAGGCTGGCTAAAGACTGCAAAACTGAATTTCACCCCATGCTATGTGTAGCTGATAAAGATCCCTGCAACAGGCGCATAGTCCAGGTTCTGCTACCATATTGCTGGCTGATATTCATTATGAAATTCAGCAGTCCATACCCACCACATCGAAAATTCATAAAACCACACAATGCATAACCATTTCAAAATTTCCACATTATACAGCCTGATTCATTACCAGTCAAGAAGCAAACAAGAGTATCACATGGGTACAGTATTGCCATTGTACAGAGTGATGAGAGGTTTATTAGGGCCCACTGACATTATGTGAAGTAATGAAAATGACAGACGTGTTAAAAAATAACACTGCTTTATGGACACAGCATGACACTCGGTGGCAGTCGACACCCCAGTGTATGTAAGAAAACAAAGCAGGGCTTCCTGAATCCAGCCCAGCCTGCTGAGCAACAGAGGGAACAAGGCCATATATGGAGCGTCTATTCCATATGGATCTCTGGGCAACCTTTGCACACCAGAAAGACTCACCATTTCATATATATAGTGTCATGTATGCCAACATTTACAAGTTATGTGTCTCCAGTTGCAAAAAAAACCTAGCGGCTTCACGAGAAGACTATTGTTCATTTTGTTGCATTATTACTTGGGTGTTGTCTTAACGCACCATGGAAAAGGAGAGGCAGACCTGGTGGTGCTATGCCCTATTTTAGAAAAGCTACACTAAGCAGCAGGAGACAGCTTGAGTGGACTCTGCGAATCCTCACAGGCCTTAAGAGTTCTCTCTATAACGGGAACGTTTAAACTGGTTAACTAGAAACTAGACACAACACACGAAGGCAAGGGTCACTTATGAGTGTCAGGTCTAGTCATCAATCCATATGTCGAAGAAAACCACAAAGACAGCGACCATACTCACAGGCAGAGGATCCACAAAGCACTTCAAGTAAATTTATTTAAACAATAATCCATGACCGGGTGTGGGTTGTGGGATTTACCCACGTCTGGTGTGGTTTGTCATGAGGCCACAGGCTGAGTGATGAAAACCACACAAGAAGTGGATAAATTCCACAACCAACCCACACCTTGGAGTGGATTTTTATAATTATGCTACAGGGTAAATAAAAGAAAATGTAAAAAATGTTACATTTATTTGCTTAATGTTTTGTAATGATTTTATGTAAATGTCCTTCCTCCCTATGCGAAATAGTCCCACCACCCTTTTACTGTTTTCTGTCACCTGCTTTCACATAACTTGTGCTACATAAAACAACCAAACTGTACAGTTAGTTACTGACCTCTGATTTTGATGTTTGTTCTTCCTGGCGAGATTCACAGGTGGACCATAATTTGGTCTCTCTGTTCTGCCTCATTGAAATTTAGTGGTGCTGGACCTTGTGGTACCAAGAGTGAACAGAACATAAATGGAACTAAAGTGAAACAAAAGCAACCCACAGCTGTAGAGGACACCCCTGACCTGTGCCTACTTTGTCCACTCTGCCTGTATACAAACATGTGTTATTCACTTCACTCGGTTGAGAAGAGAACTCATAACAAATGCAAAACCCAGAAATGGGTAAATGGGACGTGTATCTCATGAAATCCACAACCTCAGACCCCTTGGAGATAAGAAGGGTGGTATATCTTTGTGTTGCCCTTGAGTATGATTTTAAAATTATCCAAGGGTATAAATTTTTTATTTCCTGCTGTGTGGTGCGTTTGTTTGATTAAATTTCAGCAATATGCTTTTTCCTGAAAGGTACTGTGTTACATGTGCAATTATATATGCTGTTTGTATTAACTATTGTAAAACATTAATAAAATCTGCGTTAAAAAAAAAAAGAAATGCAGACAGCATTCGGGCTGCTGATCTGAAGAGCCACTGCAATTTAGCACTGATCAGGTCGTAGAAAGGCAGAATCAGAGTGGGCAAAGGCAAGAGTTACATGGATTGTGGCGACTCTCTGATTTTGGGTTAGCTTCATCGCCAAGTTTTCAATGGTGTGGCACAGTGACACAGAGTTGCGGTCTGACGGGTGAGTTTCATCAGAAAACATGGGTACAGGGAGGGAGGACAGTGTTCTAATTGCTGCCTCGCCAGAATCGCAGAAACTGGTCATCTCAAGAGTTCAGTGGCAATGAGGTGATGAGCCCCAGTGATGTATTACAGTAACGATTCCACGCAAATGCAGGACGAAGAAGTTATTTTTGTGAGCAGTGGCGCCACGGCTTTGGGAGTGCTGACTCAGCAGCAGCTAGTGCAGCAGTTTCTCAGAACAGTTTTATTTTACTGTGTTTACTTTTTCTTTAATGGGGAGTTATAATCTTGAGTATTTCACAATAATAATAATAGATAATAATAGACGTTATTTATAAAGCGCCTTTCAGAAGATCAAGGCTGAACATGTAATATGAAGCACATATAAAAATAACACCTTTTAATACCCATTTTCATGCTGGGAGTGGAGTTGGGAGTTCTTTTAAAAGTGTATCATGCGGCAATATAATTTTTCCATTTAGCAGTTGGGGAAAAAATGGCAGCTGCAGTGTTTTGAGAAAGTGTTAAGTGCACAGTGATTTTGGAGCATTTTTGTGAAGGAGTCGGCTGGTACTTGGTGCATGGGTTGTGGGGAGATTTAGTCATGGCCAGGCAGGCATCTTGTCCAATCAGACTGTAAGATTTGTGATGCCCATGGTATAGTTAAACAATATTACACAACAGGTGTGGTATATCATGAGATATCATCACGCCTTGGGTGCATTGTGAGGCATGAGGCCATAGGCGTGTCAGCACGCAAGAAGTGATGATATCATGATCATAGCACACCCTGAATGTAATATTGCAATTATAAATGGCCTAAAGTGTTAGTAAATGGCTGATCTTGTTAATCAGTTTTGGTCCGTGACAATATTGTGAGATATCGTCACAGGTCAAAGGTTGCTTCAGCCAATCAGCTTCTGAGATTTCTCCTCTCCATTTTATAATATAAGTTATATAACAGCAGTGAGAAAACAAAGAATGTGATTGGCTGAACTGCATCAAGTGCTCATGCAGTAAGAGTTGTCTTACTACACATCCTGTTGTAGGTTATTGCCGATGTGCACTACTTACAGACCAAGCAAATTCAGTTAAAAAAGATCCAAACACAAGCTGCAGACGCTGGAAAGCACAGACAGACCCCCGGTGCTGCTAACAGCACTTCCGTTTTGTTTCACCGCAAGTGCTCTGTGAAGTGCCGGGGTTTACCTGTGCTTTCCAGCATTTATAGAACATTATTTTGAACCCTTGTTTTAATTGAATTTGCTGAATCTGTAAATACAGGACCTTATAAATAATTCACAGAGCAACTAGGCTGTGTAACTCAAATGTTGTTCCAAACAAATACTGCATTTTTTACAAATATCAACTTTTAATATTTGTATTTGTGTTAGACCATATGAAGTAGTATTAGAGTTCAACTGAGGCTGGTGTGACAAACATATCAGCACCACTGTGTATGACATGGATTCATCTTATAGCTTGAGGGAGTCCTTCTGACCAATCAGTGCACTCCTTTCCTCCGTGCGTGAGACACTCTTATTCTGTAAAGTGTCTCACGTGCAGATGCACAGGAACCAGACATGTTCTGGGACTTAAAAAAAAACCAAAAACAATCTATTATTGATCGACCTCACTCAATAATATATTACTACCACTGCGGAAACCAGTCTTACAATTGTAAGACTGGTCTCATTTATATTCTTAGGGCATCAGAACCACTCACCTTCAGTTCGCGGTTCTCATACTCTAAGAATGTGTGTGAGACCACTCTTACAATTGTAAGAGTGGTCTCCGTGGTGGTAGTAACATACAGAATATGTTTATGTGTACAGTTCCTATGTCTCTTATGGTTATAAGAGTACATTCTCAAGTTCTCTGGGTGAGAGAACCGCGAAGCGGAGACATTCTTGGACACAAAGGACTTAAGAAGAAACTCTCATAATCATAAGAGACACAGGAACTGTACATATAAACATATTATAAATCACATTAAAGGGAAATTTGAAATGAAAATCAAAATATTTCACTTTACAGAATATTACAGAGCGTGGTAGCATCATGTGATGCTCCTGACCGATCACAGCACTTTCTTCAGTTGCCGTGAGGTCTCTTATTGCAGCAAGTCCTCACGCACTCCCTAATGGTCTTCTCTAAAACTGCTGTACAAATGGACTGTAAACAACCTTTTTTTAATTGTGTCCACAATCTATAATAATTTTATACGGGTGCTAGGAGGGCCTCTTATGGTTATAAAAATGTCACCTCTTGCATCCTTAGGACACCAGAACTGCTTCGGTTCACAGTTCTTTTGCCCTATGAATGTGCACGGCGACTCTCTTTAGTCATATGAGGCCCCCCTAGCACCCCTATAAAATTACACTAGAGAACCCCTTTGATGGAAACGAACTATGCCAATTGAATTTAGAACTTCAGAATTTTAGAACTACTGTATGTGCATGAGATACCTTCTTATGGTTACAAGAGTACTGGGAATGTTTAGAAATAAACAGTCCTGATTGGCTAAGAATGATTCCACGATTTATAATGTATCTTAATACTGCCATGGAGACCACTCTTTAGCTTGTAAGGTGGTCTCATGTCACTTCTTAGCATAGGAGAACTGCAAACTTAAGGTAAGCAGTTCTGATACCCTAAGGATGTGAGATCACTCTTACGACCATAAGAGTGGTCTCTGCGGTGGTATTAATATGTTATTGATCAAGCTGGATCAATAATATATACATATTTTTTTAAACTGTCCCGGAACGTGCCTGCTTCCAGGGCATCTGTGTGTGAGATGCTCTTCACAGAATAAGAGTGTCTCACGCACAGAGGAAAGGAGCGCTCCGACTGGACGGTGCGCCCCCTCGATCTATAATTTATTAAGTCTCAAACCCTTCGTTTTATGCCATCATGAACTGCAGATCTAAAATGTGAAAAAATATTATAAATATATACTATTTTTAGTAGTTAACAACAAAAAAACTAGAGATTAAAGGTCAACTAATCCATCAGGACTGTCACCCATACTGGCCGCCTGATGGCCCTGACAATCAGGTGCTACGCTGCTGTGCAGGCAATGTTTGAGAATGATCTCGGGTTACAGCGGTGCGAGGCAGGCCAGGCTGAGGTAGCTGCCACGTGGTAGTGTGCCTCAGTCATGGAGGGTTACCAGCGGGTTTCAGTGCCATAGTAACCCCTGTGACTGAGCCAGAGAGCCTGCTCTCATTGCAGGGGCGCTGTGTGTATACAAGGCTGACAGAGGCACTGCCCATGCTAGGGGGGAGGAGGCAGGATGCGAAAGAAAAAAATGTGGAAGTAAAAACCCGCTGCTGTCCAAATGATGGCTAAATGCCTGAGCAGGATATATCCCTGAATGCAGGGTATATCCCTAGATGACGGCAGGGGAGGCAGAAAAAAGTTATATAGAAAAGAAAAAAAGATTTGCATCTACAGCCAGCTCTATGGTGCTGAATAGTAAGAGACCACTCTGGCATTCTGGCGACCCAGGTTTGCGCCCGAGACCAGGATGTCAGGAGTGCGAAGCCATGAAGAAAGGTCAAGAGCATCTGTGAGAACATTCTCTCCCTGGGAGGAGGAGACACACCCCACAGAGAGCGGCACCTGGAGGTAATGTGGGACTACCGCCAGTGTGGGTGGCCACGCACAGGCAGGCTCTGCCCCCAGCGCACACTCCGGATAGGAGGAGGGATGAGTGGGAAGAACAAAGAAAAAATCCCTGGCGAGGCAGTCTTGGGTGATAGCCTCCGTTTATTCATTCCCACACCCCAACCCTGGGTGCCAAGACAATGGCTTTGGTGGTATTCTTCTCCTTCTGCAGACCCCTGGGAAGAAGAGGGCCCCTCCCCTGGGACCCAGGCACCAGAGCACAACTCTGGGAGACAGATGGCAGATGATGTCAGTGAACAAAATGGGGAAGCTCCTAATAATGGCTAAACGGCTGAACAGGTTATAACCCTGAATGCAGGGCATATCCCTGGGTGATGGCAGGGGAGGCAAGAAACAGTTTATATGAAAAAAAACAAAGTGGCATCCACAGCCGGCTGTACAGTCTTGAATGATCGGGACCACTCTGGTAGGCTGGTGACCTGGATTCACGCCCCAAGATCAGGACCTCAAGAGCACAAGTGATCTAGGAAAATGAAAAGACGTCCAAAGAACACTCTTCCTCAGGACAGGATGGAAATATATACTGTTCAAAGCGGTACCTGGAGGTACCATGGGGCTTCTGCCAGTGTGGGTGACCATCAATCAGTCAATTAAGTCTTTATTTTTAAGCACCATTCCAATTGATCATAGCACTGTAAAATAAAACATAAAACCATAAAATTCATAGATAAAACAAGAGATCTAAAATTTTAAAACAGAATCTTATAACAGATGACAGTGGGCTAAGCAACACTTACATCAGGGAATGCTAAAGAGAACAGATAAATTTTCAGGGTGGATTTAAAACACTCAACAGTCAGGCACTCTCTAATCCGGCGAGGTAGAGAATTCCACAGCTTAGGGCCACAAAAGCAAAGCAGGCCCCAGAAGTCTTCAATTGAATCCTGGGAACCTCTAGCAACCCTCGTTGGAGGAGCGGAGTGAGTGGAGGGGCAGTAGGGACAGAGAGATCTTGCAAGTAGCACGGTCCTTCCTGTGTGTCGACTTTATAGGTCAGCAACCTGACCTTGAAGGTGATTCACCAATGTACAGACATCCAGTGCAGGTCTGGAGCACAGCAGTGACATGGTTAGATCTTGATAAGCCAGTCAACAAGCTGGTCGCTGCATTCTGCACTAGCTATAATCAGCGGATATCAACCCCTGTAGCCCCAGGTATAGGGCACTGCAGTAATCAAGGTGCGAGGTTACAAAGGCCTGGACCAACACTGGCAGATCCCCAGGTGCAACCACGTGCTTAATCCGAGCAATGTTCCTCAGATGATGAAAAGAGGTTTAACAACAGCAGACACCTGAGACTTTATTGCCAGGCCATTGTCGAACAAAATGCCCAGATTTTAGCACCTGATTAGAGGTAAGCAGCTGGTCACCCCCGAGCCAAAGCCCAGAAGGTAAACCAGCCGACAACCATACACAGGCAGGCTCTGCCCCCAGGGCATCAATATGGGCACACTCCAAATGGGAGGAGGGATGAGTGGGAGAACAAAGGAAAAATGTCTGGCTTGGCAACCTTGGGTGATGGCCTCAGTTTATTCATTCCCACATCCTAACCCCGGGTGCCAGGACAATGGCTTTGGTAGCATTCTTCTTCCTCTCCTCCTGCAGGTTCCACTATACCACGGCGACAAATTTTATGTTGACCGACGGCTGGCGACAGCACAACACCGCCAACTGGTGTTGTGCTGTCGCAAATATTGCGCAGTAGTTTTCTGTGGGCCTCCACACCCCCCATACTATAGATTACTAACTCCAGTTGGAGTTGGTTCGGATGGGGGCAAACATCTTCATGGCACAGTGTAAGGTAGTGGAGACCATTACAGTGGCTGCCGACAATGTTGCTGTGATGGTCTTCACCGGTGAGAGTGTCACTGCTGGCGGTAGTATCATCTCCTGCAGACCCCTGGGAGAAGAGGGCCCCTACCAGGAAGGGATAGAACCAACCAGGCACCAGAGAACAACGCTGGGAGACAGATGGCAGATGACGTCGGCGAGTGAGTCCAGAGGGCAGAGGAGTTGCACCAATGAGAGTGCCTAACAGAGTGAGGCTCCTGGGGCATGAAGGTACCCCCCCCCAAAAAACAAAAACAAATATCAAACACTTTTCAGTAGTTGTTACATTTTCAGTTTGAAACTTTCATACATCTGGTCAAACGGGCCTGGAATGAGAACAGGGTCTTTACCCCTATAACAGTGCTCAGCTGCTTATTCCATACAATCCCGCCTTCCTTTGCGTGAAAACATGAACGTGCAGACACATACAGAATCACAGACACTAAGCGCCAAGCCCACAAAACCGTTTCTCCCTCACTGTATCTTCAGTAAAAATCTTTTGTAGATAGAGCACTAGTATCAGAGACAGTGACCAATAATCCTCCTCTTTCACAGCCGCAGTAGAAATGCATGGTTTTCTTTGTAAGGGCAGGAAGGGTAAAGGACACATACTGGTTTCCCAAGGTAAGTCCTGCTCTTATATTACCAAAGCCGTATATCCCTACAGCAAAAGCCTAGTGGAATTCTAGGCAGACTGGGTGGGCCAGGCGGTCCTTTTCTGCCGTCACGTTCCTATGTCCTTGATTATCCGCTCTGTCACCTGATGTCTCCCGCTGCGTCAGCACCTGTGGTCACCCAGGTGGCAACAGTGGAAACAAGCCAGAATCCCCCCACCACCCCTCCTGAGGACAGCCAGTTCTGGGACATTCAGTCCTCCCCCCCACTGGCAATCTTGATCTGGGCCACAATCCGAGGTCGCCATACTGCACGTGGTAATGCGGCACTTTTGCTGGACTGGCACCGCTGCCTGACTAACAACCCATTTACCATGGTGCTGCTACTGGGGCTGTTTTTTTTTTTTTTGCTTTTGTTTTTTTACTGGCAGTACTAGATCTGGGTGTTTTCTGTCCCCATGAAACCAGTGCCTTGCAGACATCTTAAAAACAGCTAAGCAGGCAACTTAAGGCCTAGCAGCTCATCGTGAGACCAGTGAGCTGCACCACAAAACTCCCTGTACTGGAGAACTGAGGACATTGGGATGCATGTCTGTTTCCTGACGCTTTTCCATGGAATGACACTGTTTGAGGTCAGAATGTACTTCAGAGGTGTGGCGTTCATTTTCAAATTTACAAACAACAGTCCAGCCCCAGTTGCTCCTTCAAGGAATAGCATCTCCAGCCCTTGCTTCCTATCAGATCACGGGTGACTTCCAAGCCCCAAATCTCTGTAACCTGGCCTCCTTGAACACCACCCACCCTCTCCCAGGCAGGGCCCTAGGATCAGCGTCTCCCTCAAGAACCATTAGCAGATAGGTTGACCCAGTGGCCAGGGACAGCGTGCCGCACTGCCGTTCAGGAACCCAAAGTGCAAAAGTGGACTTGAGTCACTGTGTCAAAAGGCACACTATGCTAAGGTAGCTGTAGCGCACCAAGGAGCCTCAGTCAGGGAGGGTTAATGGTGAGTTCTGCCATCATAGCGGCCCCTGCGACTGGACCAGAGAACTTACTCCTTACACAGAGTTGTGCTGCACATGTGCGTGTCCAACCAAGAGGTTATGCTAACATCTAGGGAGGACCTAGGGGGAGAAAACCCCAGCTGCCATCTATATTATGACCAGTACACTCGGCCCAGCATAACTACTGACCTCCTCATCTGAAACTGGACTGCTCGGGGAGGGAGGAATGGCCCTTGCTGGAACTCATACCATGGAAGGATGAAATGCGGGGGATAGTGGAGGTGTCATGTAGGTGGAAGCTGGGGTTGGGTGGCAGTTTAGGCCTGAACAGGGTAAATCCTTGAAGAATGAGGGCCAGCAGACCAGGAAGAAATTAATATGGAAGCAGACAAATGAACCATTAGTGGAGTTGGGAGGCATGGCATGAGGCGTGGCATGGGCACAAGAGTACTGACCATCATACAAGAACAGCTGGAGCCATTTTCTATTGTTCTGAATCCATTTCAATCTTCAAGGATGCCAATGCGAGGGGCTCCAACCCCATGCATGCAGAGTATCCTGATGCAGTACCCGTCAGTGTTCCTTGACACCAGCGACCCGAGTTCAGAGTGAGTCTGAGTCATCAGGGGCTGGCTAGCGGGGAGAAGGATCGAGCGTCACAGAAGACACTGTCCTCCTCTGGGAAGGAAGGGCAGTCAGCTCTGGCACCATACTGCCTCCTTGGCGACTACAAGAGAAAGTGCACTAGGAGTCACATACAGGGCTTCGTGCATTGAGTCTGCACGCACCTCACCTGGTGTCTCATGGAGAGAAAACCAGAGGAAAGTGCCGGGCAGTACACCATGGAGGTCCAACCCCACTTGCAGGCTCAGCACTGGTGAATGCCTGCTCCTCGTGAAACAATCTGTTTTTGTCAGGATGGGGACCACCAGCCACACCACAGGGGCAAGCTGTGGAGGAAGCAATGGGGCTAGCAGTAAGTTCCTGAAAGCCGAGTGATGGAGATGGGGCGGAGGGTCAGACTGGGGAGGGAGGGCCTGCACCAGAGGGTCAATAAAGTGACTAACAAGGGGACGGCTCAGAGGTAATGTGAGGAAGTATTTCTTCACAGAGAGGGTTGTGGATACATGGAACAGCCTTCCTGAGGAGGTTGTAGAGTCAAAAACAGTGGGGGAATTCAAGAATGCATGGGACAGACATAAGGCAATTCTAGTTGGGGGTAGGAGGAAGTAGGCTGTTGGTTAACTAGGATCTGCAGCTTATCCGTTAGGTAGGGAAATGGGCAGACTAGGTGGACCACGTGGTCCTCATCTGCGTCAAATTCTATGTTTCTATGTAACAAAAAACTCAGCAATCTCCCTCCTACCTGGTGACTCCACCTGTATCACCATATGTGATCACCCAGGTGGTGCTAGAGGAGCAGAGGCACCAACTTTGATCACCCGGTGGTGGCAAATCAGCAGATACAATCTGTGATCACCCAGGTGATGGTAAAGCAGAAGGGACACCATCTGTGATCATCTAGGTGGTTGTAGTAGAGCAGCAGTAACAATGCCCCCTCTGGAAGAGGAGGAAGAGAAGAGACTGTCCTCTGAAATGCTCAATCTACTTCCCACCACCAGCCCTCAATACTCAGGATATGGGCCCATGTGATTGATACATCCAGCAGACCTGGGTTTTATTCTCATAACCTCCACTTGCATACTGTGTGACCCTGAGCAAGTCTTTAACCTCCTTGTGCTCCCTGGATGCAGCTGAAAGCGAGCTTTGGCTCAGCGTGCCTTTCAGGCAAAAACTGTAATATAAAAAAGCGGGGTGAAGATGAAGTAACTTTTCACTGACCAATCATAAGCCCAGAAAATCTGAAAAATGTTTGTAAACCCCCGTCCCCATGTCTAGGGGTATGCCTGATGGTAATATCAGGAGGGTGGGGCCCAACAGCAGAAACACATACAGGCCATTTGAACAGTACTTACCATAAGCTGGCTGCATTGACAGGGTCCTCCTGATGCCAGCAAGGTGCCCTACCGGGTGCTGGGCTGCAAGGGGATTTCCAGGTTAGCACATTAGAGCAGTCAAACATTCAAATAACTCACGGTCCACACTGGTATAGGGCTAGAAAGGGGATCCCAGTTTTAATTGATAAACACTGGCCAGTTCAAAACACTGGCCAGTTCACAACTATGTACAGAATCTGATCCCCCGGACCTGTGAGTCCACAGTGGAGTTACTTGCAGTGGTTCTTCGTGATCGAGCTGACCCTCCACCATTTTTACTTTTACCAGAGCTGGGTGGCCACAACTAAGATTTCGGGCCGCAGCACATTTTCCGAGGGGCCAGGTGACCCCTAAATACTAGGCAGCAGCATCTCTCCCTTTCTGTCTCAAACCAGCTCTCATACCATGTGTAAAGGCAGGCTCTTTTCCCTCTCGAAAGTACAAGGTGGCGGGCCGGAGAAACCCTCGCACATGCCAACCCAATGGCGCTGAGGGTTGAGGCGCTGGATGCCACACCTTAAGCTACGCCGGTGACCCAGCTTCGGGAATGACCTTGGGTCGCCAGGGTGCTGGCATGGGGGGGGAGTGGGATCGAGCATGCTGGGGGTGACGGGGGTGGGTTGTCGACCCCCTCGAAGTCCCGTTCCCCAATTAGTGGAGGTCCAGTGGGATAACGTAGGTGGGCAGGGCAGCAGTACAGGTGGGTGGAAGGGGCTGAGCTGGTTTCGGTGTGCATGCACACCTCCACATGCTCTCGACCATGTGCGGGCTCCGGGGGATGGGAAGAAAAACAAAAAAAAAACAGAAAAAGCTATAAAAAAAAAAAAAAAAAAAAGAAAAGAAACCCTTGTGCATCGGGCCCCATTCCTCACTCACCCTCCTCCTCAATTCTCCATTTCTCTTCTGGCATTGGCAGTAGACATTCCACCTAAAACACTGGGCCAGACGTCCTCACCAATGGACCCTCTGAGCTGGCAGCATGACTAGGATCGCCGGCTTCTATCTTCACTACCCGTTTGTGGCTATACACTCTGGATCGGTGGCTTGATCCTGGACTGGTACTCACTTACACTCATGGCCGCCATATCTGCTCCCGTTCACCCTCTGACCACTCCTTACCTCAGAGAGTACAGGTTGAATCCCCTACCCAGGCCAGTTGAACTTATCCACGGCTGCTGCCAAGTCAACTCGCCGCTATCTCTCAGACCACCCAACTAGCCACAAAAGAAGACACAGGAGAAGGCAATCACCCTTGCACCCACAACCACACTGCCCACACCGAAATGCACCAAAACTCCCTATTTATGGCCGCAGCACCGGGGCGACCTCCAACCTGCAAAGATCCAACCAGTGGGTAGAATCCATAAATATTAATTAATTAATTAGGCCAAACCTGAACAGGGGAGAAATTAGTATACCCAACCGCAGGGGTGGGTTACACATTTTGAAATGTGATCTTTGAGATCTTTGAGGTAAAAGTATGTAAGTAGTGCATAGTTTCCTGGCCTGAGCTGTGCCCCCCGTTAGTATCTACAAATTCAGCTAATGTATATCCCTCACACTCCTCTCTCTGCTCCTACCTCCTCCAGTATTCCTCACATTTTCAGTTTTTCTTCATAGCATTCTGTAAATAGCTTGTAATGGGCCTCTAATTGCAACTAACTGCCTTGCTGTTATTCAAATACTGCAACTAACTGCTGATGTTCATAGCAATCGGGAGGGCAGATTAAGTTACAGTATAGCCTTGTGACATGCTTTTAGTGATGGTCAAATGTGGAAAAAAGGCTTTCGGTCACCCCATGTGTTAGTGGGCAATGGATTTTCATGGGGTTGAGCTTAAGTGTGGCAAACCACCCATATTTATACAGTTTGGAAAATTAGCATTTTTGTAACAACTAAGGCCTCTGCAGAGTGCGTGTTAAACACGTGATTGCCTCTGTGCCTTCCAAGATTCGATTCAAAAAGGTTTTATTTGCTCTGCCTTTGTACACACACACACACACACACGTACACACTCTCACACAAAGGATTACTCACTTTTGAAACCGTACATGGCCCCAAAAAAAGAGCGTGGCGTATTCTCTGCCTCAGTGCGAGCTGGCAGAGTTTGGTAATGTATGCCTGATAGTGCTTTCATGATGCCCCATGCAAAATCTGCACTCTGAACAGACTGCACTTTGTGTGATGCTGCTGGATTTGGACAGCACATTCACGCCTTTTGTGAGAGCGTAACTGAAATTCCTCCACATACTATTTCTAATTTGGGTCTGCAACTCACTCTCCTCCCTCTCAGCCTCCTGACTTGCAACGTAGCCCGTACCTAACTCTATCAGGGCAACGTTTGTACCAGCGGGTAGGAGTGAAATTAGCAACATTCAAACTGTGACTTCTGCATTGCCAAGAACAGCCTGAATGTCGGGTGAGCCAGGAGTAGGATCTTGCCTCTCCAGTGGTCGGAATGGAACTTAAACCTCTTTGGATCCCACCACCATTGATGGAAGAAAGAAAATCTAAGGACAGGGGGTTAATGCCCTAGTGGTGGGCATTCTGATTAAAACCTCTTTTGTGGGGAGTAGGAGAGATGTATAATATACTCACTTTTGCTTGTTTTCCCCATATAAATATAGTCAGCAAATACCCACCTTTTTGGACAGTATACTTGTTGAGCAGAGGTTGAGAAGAAGCTGTCAGTTGCCGGGCCGTGGCGCTGAGGTTGGCTGGCGCCACACCTCATGCTCGCCGGCAACCGGGTTTGGGGCGAGCCCTGGTCATTGGGGGTTGGCGGGAGGGAGGAAGAGTGGGACTGAGCTGCCAGTGGGCAGCTCACCTCTCCTGGGGAGGATTAGGCACTGTCCCAGCTAGTGGATGGTAGCGGGAGGGGAAGATGCCGTTGGGTGCTTGGTAGAAGTCATGTCTCCACACGGCTCCCTACCTGGACTTCAGTCCTATGTGCTGGCGTTCTCAGGGGCAGAGTAGATGGATTCACATAGCTACAGTGCAACCACACAAAAAATCCCAACCCTCCCACGGCCATGCCGGGGGTGGGGGTAGCGGGCAGCACGGATTGGCGGTCCGAATGCCACCAAGCTTGGGACGGCCATGGAGGCAAAAAAAAATTGAAATAAAAAAACAAAAAGAAGAGGAAGACAGTGAAAAGCAATGCCATCTAGTAGTGAAAGCTGTGAATATTAGTTAAAAGCAATACAGCCATCTAGTGGTGATTTATGGGATAGTAAGCAAGAAAACTCAAATGGAGCTCTTGGGAAGTTCCCTTTATCTTAATCATTAAGAGTTGCAACATTTGGGACTCTAGATCCCAGGTTTGATTCTGGACATGGGCCAGAAGTGCACCTTCTCAAACAGAGAGGGTATAGACTGCACTGGCGATGATGATATGGAATGCTTCGCCCTTAGAAAAGGAGAAGTAGTGTTGTATATGAGAAAAGGCAGCCTGTGTAAAGTGGTGCCATCTAGTGGTGAAAGCTGTGAATCACAGTGGTGACGAGGATGTGCTGTTTATAAAGTAGTACTGTATATGACAAAAGGCAATCTGTGCAAAGCAGTGCCATCTGGTGGTGAAAGCTGTGAATAATAGGCAAAAAGCAACACAGCCACAAATGGGTAAGCAAATAATTTAATGAATGTTATCTCTGTTTTTTTTTTCAGTTTCTGTTTCTTCTCCTCCTGTCAGCCCCCATCTGCCGAGCTGTCCAGCCCTATCACCCTGCTGTCCACTGGGACTTTCCACCAGCCACCTTTCCTCAGGCTTATCCCCCCAGCAGTGTTGGTGGTTCCCCAACCTTTGCCATGGTCCAGATCCAGTTCCGACTGGTTTGCCCATCTGGTTGGGTTTGGGGCCTCTAGCACTTGGTGCCATCCTGTCATCAGCTTTTTCCTCCTTTTAGACCGTGCGTGGTGCGCAATGGCGTCATGGTGCACACCACACATGACGTGCATCAGTGTCTGTACCCCTTCTGACATGCTGGCCAGTTTCTGCTAGGGGCGAGGCAAGCACCGGATTCTGAACACCCTCTCCACCCCCAGAGGGAGAGAGAAGCCCTATGGATGCTCGAGCATCCTCCCCCGGTCAGCCCTCCAATGCCACGAGTTCACTTCAAAACGTGGGTCATCAGCAGTTAGCAACCCAAAATGAGACAACGTGGCAAGGCAGCAGTGCACTCAATGGGCAGAACATATGAAACAGAACGGTGTGTCCGGCCGGTGTGTCTATTGTGTGTTTTCATCTGCATTCTCGTTTTCATACAATCAGTTTATATTTTTGCGTTTCTGAGATTTGTCTCCAGTGTACTATTTTATATTTTCTGTCCGTTGTGTAAACCACTACCTTGCTGTGCTGTTTTCAGGGTCATCCTGCAAAAATATGTTTCTTAAATACACAGTAATACAAATATTAAAATATTGCTGTTGTTATTTGGTAACTTCTAAACTGTTACAACCCTGTTGTATTTCCTGCAAACACTGCTGTATCCTCCTCCTCCTCCTCCTCCCCAGGTCTCAGCTTGAAATGAGCCACCTTGGGCTCTGCTGGCTTATCCGGTAAAAAAATTTTTGAAATAAAATAAATCAATCCATCTACAAGTGTTGTAGGCCCTCCACCAATTTGGGGATTACCTTAAGTGTCTCCCAGCTGGCTCCAGTGATGCCCGCTGCCAGGCAGACGTCCATTGGAAACAATAAATCCATGGTTATCTGGGGACCCTATTGATCTACATGAGAGCGTCATGACATGCCTCCGTGCCTGTCCCTTTAAGTGACACTGCCAGTGTGTTGTGAATGGCCTGGGCTAGGGGTCCGAGTGCTTCAGAATTTGCGACCAGCCGGGCATCACCCCAATTTGCTCTACTCTGCTGCTGCTGTTAGAGCAGAGGGAGCCCTAACTGGTACCGTAAATATTTACTTCTAATTTGCTGTTGTATGTAGATTAGAGTGCTCATTTTAACCTGCCTTTTTGCAGCTTATGCATCCAAATGGAAGCCACCATGTTTGGCCCGGGACTTCCAGAAATTGGACCAACTGGGACACAGGGGACCTCAAAGAGTCCTTAGTTCAGGTGCCTTGTGGAAGAAACTGTAAAACCCTAAGGATTGGCGCCTAAAGGAATCAATGGGAGCACAAGATTGTGATTAACAGCTCCCCCTCACCAATTGGAATGCGAGAAAAATGGACTAATCCGAGAACTGATTTCAAACTGCGAGCATTTCATCCCAAGACTCCATGGAGCAAGGAGCCCTGTTCAAGCTTGCGGTGTTCTAGCCCAGGAAAGGCATAGTTTTCTCCGGTGTGTGTCTGCGGTCCCAAGTTCGGGAATCAGTCGCCAGAGACTGCCTTTTGCAGGTTGAAAGGTTTGCTCAGCAGAGCAACTGCAATGCGAACCAGCCTGAGTTGAACTGAAAAGTGGATGAGTGGATGCTGTTTCCATTTAATATGCGAAATGCTCAAGGTGGCCGAGGCCTACTAACCAGGGACACCAGTTTGCCACGGAAGCCAGCTGCCTTGTTTAGCCAAGTTGTCAGCCAGCTGGAGGCTTTCTCCAGCCAAAAGATTGAATAATGAATGAATGAATGAATAAATAAAATGAATAAAAATTGAACTTTGCCAGAAGTGTTTTATCAACTAGGCTCATGCCAAACCCAGCCCAAGCGTCTATTCCTCCACCAGTTACAGTTTGCTTGGTGAGTGACCTGCTTGGGGATCCAGCCCCTCGCAGCAGGTATATCGCAGTTGCAGCCACCTGGAGACAAATGCCGTGAAGCGGAGGTGAGTCATGTCGTCCCAGCTTCCCCATGCTCTTCAGTGCTCTACAACAGGTCTTCATTTCGCCTGGCCATCTTCTACCTACCGGTGCTGTGAGTAAACTCAAGGTAGCTCCCTGCAACAAGTTCTTGGAATTATTCTGTGATACCATCTGATTTCACTCAGTGTGTTTCACAGGGTTTCAGTGGACTAGGCCAACCGGCTGAGAATACAATTAGTCAAGGCCTTTGTGCATGTTTAATCATCTTTTCTTCCCATCAAGGGCCCCAGCAGCCCTGGGCACTGCTGTGGCTAGTCAGCATCACACTCTGGGTACCCAGCAGTTACAAGACTGCACTTAAGGGACCGAGGAATTTGCATGCAAAATACCCATGCTAATACCAGCTCAGCAATCATTTATCCAGATTTGCACCCTTTTCTTGTTCGCATCCCACAATAAATCAAATTAGTTGTTTCACTGTTAAGCAGACTCAGGAGCAAATTATTGTCTGGTGAAACTTCACTGTGACTTGGGTTAAAACATTTGAAGGTGTACGCTTGCATGTGATATTGCTTTACAGGTGGCTCCGGGGCATTCGCCAGAAGACCCGACCCTGGTGGTAAGTGCAAGGGGTGTGAGCATATTATTAATGTTCATTGCTAATTGTGTGTTCCCTGCTGAAATGGGTTGTATCTGTTGTGAAGGCACTTGGTCACTAGGTGGGCTGGTGGGTGTTAGCTTTCCAGAGGGCTATACCCGGCTGGACAGACGACTCCACAAATCTTACTCTTGGTGGAGGCACCAACTCATTGTGTTTACAGAGGGTTGGGGAACCCCGGTAATTATTAATTTGGAACCCTGGCTAGTAGCCCTTGGAGTAGCGCCGCCTAGGGGTTACAGTGTGAAAAGAGCCCTTCAAACTGAGTGAGCAGTAATTTTTTCTCCGTGATCGTTGCCATTTTGTGCATGCTGAAACTATCACTGTAGCCATGGTTGTAAACACAGCCTTAGGGGCGCATCCATCAATGGAGAACGCTCTTCAGTCTTCATACCCACCACCCTTCTGCTAGTAGTCAGAGTATTTTTTAATGTACTTAATTAAAACAGATTTTACCAGGTAAACAAACAGAGCCCAAGGGACTCATTTCCAGTTGCAACCTGGGGGGAAAGAAGCAACAGGGTGGTCATAGGACAAGCTATTTATTTCGTTTTTAACCAGGTAGGTGTGTTTGGCAATAAAATGCCTGTTTTCAGGTATGACCTGGGAGATTACGTACCGATTGTTTTGTAGAGACAGCATTTACAAAGCAAACAAGAAACCCAAGACGCCACCACAAAACAAATACAGTGCAGTTTACAATGTAACAAACAGTACTTGAAACTAAACAAAGCACAGCGATGGAAAAGTCCCAGTAAATGGAAAGTTACACAGACAGGGTAGTATGAGCCCACAGGCCGCTCCTGTCCACCCACACTCTATCGGGTCAACTACTCTTGGGTTATTGCAATGCCTGCTATATCCGAATATGAACTGTTTACCCTGGTTGGTTGGGCTGGTTATTCTGCTCTGTAATTGTGTTACACTGTTGATCTTGATAAATTGTACTTGCATTGCTCGTATATTGATATGTAATGCTTGTTCTCCCAACTATTGTACCCCCTTCCCCCAGGATGCTTCTGAAACGAGCTGTTTACAGCTCATGTTTTCTTTCCTGGTGAAACATTTCCAAATAAAAATAAAAAATAAATAAATACATTTAGCTTAAAGAGCAACTCCACACTTCAGCATGTGCTTTCATATATGTTTCGGCTGTTACAGTTTACCAGAGAATACATTTTTTTCATTTTTAATGTCCCTTCCCAAGATTTACAGCACAGCTTGGTAGTCCCTCTAAAAAGTCTGTACAGAAAGTATTTGTAAATATGTGCCTATCCCCTGTTAACCTCACAGTGCCTTTGTTTATGACATCATAGTGCTTAACATGACAACAGACTGTGATGTCACAAAATGTGTGGTTAGCAGAGGAAAGTCGGATACATTTTGAAAGACTCAGTGAAATAATTACTGCAGTGCTACATGTAACCCCACTCCCCAACCCCACCAGTGGGGCTTACCTGTTTTGCCCCGGGAGCCTGTTCTTGCTCCTGTTCCTCCTGCTGCCCACTGCCACTAATCCCAGGTCCTGTGGCCATCTAGGTCTCTGTCCACCCCCCCCCTCCCCTGTAATGTTATTTAGTCCCTTGGGGGATGGAGGAGTCAAATCACAGGACCGCCACTGTTCTGGCACTTTAAATGTGCCCACAGAGTCTGTGCATGCACCGTGGCACTCTTCTGTTTTCTCGATGCTGCGGCGGTTAAGATATTGCATCTCTGATGGTCCTGGCCTCTCCGGTGGTTCTGACCTCCAGGATAAGTCAAACGGGGTCGGACACACGGAGGAGGCGGGTCAGTAGAGGCCGGAGCTGTTATTTTAAAAACACCTATAAGCACTTCAGAAACGGGGGAAATGTGCATATATACATGAGCTTGCATTAATATTAATGCACTGTCTCGCTGCCTGGGGGGACTGAATGAATCGGGAGTAGTGACAGGTAAACCAGAGACTCTCTGCATATAATATTGCAGCCTGATAATAGTAGGCAAAGGCTGCTTTTGGACAATGGGGCAACTGTGTATAAAAACTGCTTTGTTTGGCTGCACGAATACCTTAAAGTTGGGGCTGCTGTTGAAACTGTACTGCACTGTGTACTAAGCAGCCATCTTTGTTACTTTGACCCCATGGTCAATGATCATACGCTTAGGCATCCAAAGACTGTTGAAATGCCTTGTGGGAGAGGTGTGAACTTTACTCTAGGCCAAGAACTAACCACTAATCAATAATCAAACTAGGTTACAGTTTATTAATATTTATACTAAGGTTTACACTAAGGAGTAAGGAGCAAAAAGGCTAGTATTAGCCCATGGGCTGCTCCCTGTCCATTCACCAAAATGCGCCAATTTGTGCCCTTCAAACGTAAGAATCAGGTCTATGTTTAAATTGGGCCTTATTATTGGAGCAGATCATATTTTCAGGTAGTTCATTCCATGGGACCACCACTCTCTGTGTAAAAAGTTCCTTCCTCCTGTTGGTATTGAACTTAATGTGTCTCAGCTGAAGTTGGTGGCCCCTCGTGCATATAATATTGTTTTTGAATTTAAGGTTTAGTTCACTTTGTAGATAATCATCCCGTTATGTCGAAGCATAAAAGTAGATCCCCCCTAACCCTTCTTGTCTCTGGGGACAACTATCATTTTTTAGATTATGAATTAGTTTAGTTGCTTGTCTCTGTACCTTTTCAATTTTTCCCCCCCCCTTTTTACTAATGGGACCCCAAACGGGGCTCCATAATCCAACAATGGCCTGACATACACCCTGTAGAGTGGCATAATCACCTTTTGACTTCCGACTCCTACATTTCTCTTTATAGTCCACAAAACTCTTTCTGCTTTTAAAAGTTGTTTGTTACGGTGTGATTTATATGTGAGTTTATGATCTATGAGGATACCCAAGTCTTATTCCGCGACGGATTTCCACAAGGGGGTTCCGTTCATATGATATTTAATGTCACAGTTTTGACTGCCCAGGTGAATTACACAGCACTTATCTATGTTACAGTTCACACCTCTTGTGATAGCCCACTTATAGATGCAATCCAAGTCTGCCTGTACCCTAGCAGCCCCACCAATATCGGCAACTGTGCCAGCTAGTTTAGTGTCGTCCATATATTTACTTATCCAACTCTGTGTCCCTCTGCCCATCCCTGACATGAACACTATAAAGTGCACCGGACCCAGGACCGACCCCTGCGGCACCCCACTAGATACCAGTACTGAAGTAGAGTAATGACCATTTATGTGGACTCACTGAGTCCTATCCCCTAGCCAGCTACCTATCCAGCGAAATACTCTATGATCTAGGTTAATTTCTTTTAGACTACACGTTATTTCTAGATGAGGAACTTTGTCAAAAGCTTTAGCAAGATCCAGATATATACAATCCACCGCTTCCCCTTATCCAATGCAGCTGAGATCTTTTCATAAAAACAGAGCATATTCGATACCCTGCAACTTTGAAATCACCTTTCGGGATGCAAAAAAACATTCTGACCAGGATCTGAAAAATGACAGCTGTCAAATTCATGAGGTGCAGTGAAGAAATGGCTATGCTGAAAATTTGGGATCAAAGTACTGAAAATTGCCAAAGTTATGAGCCTGCGTTCACAAATTTCAACGCAGGCTCATAACTTTGCTATTTGTGAATATTTTTGCTCCAAATTTTCAACATACCCTTCTTATGACCCCCACCTCATGAACAAGTGCAGAGAAAAAGTTAAACTCTTGCCCGAAAGGTGATTTTGCACATGTAACCCCCCTGCAAATGGGGGTTCCCAAAAGACTTCAGGAGCTTGCTTGAATGCTCCAAGCCTGAATGGTGTTTGGCATTTAAGCCATTTATCAGTGAGTGTTTTTAGAGCCTCTGGTACTGTCTCTTTAAGAGCTGTCTGCTTGCAGACATAATTAGTTTGTATGGGGGGACTGTGTGCTTCTCTGAGTACCACTCGAGCTGCTGCCAATTCACTTCATTTTTGCAGTCACTAGGAGTGCAAAGGGAACCTATCTGAAAGATGTAACTGTTTGCCAGAAATTATTTAGAGTAATAATGAAATTACAGTTTGTCTAACCTGCTTTCTTTGCAGTCAGAACTGTGTCTGCTAGTTCCCCATTCTAGTTTTGAACTGCTGAACTGGACCAATCAGTGTGGGGTAAGCTAGCTCTAAAATGGTGCCTTGGACTGAATCAGAACTTGGACTCATAATCTGAGCCAGCCACAAGAGGATTGTATGGGCAGTGACTCTGGAGATGTAGTTTAGACTTCAGTGCCTTTTGGACCAACAGCAGCAGTCTATTGTGAGTGACAGCCAATCCAGTCAAGAACTGGGAGGAACTCAAAGGAAGTGCCGGTCTTGTCGGTTGGAGTTTCAGTTGAGCTTTGGCAGTGAAGAAGGAAGGAGCCCTGTGCTTTTTCAGGTGCAGTTTTAGTCAAAAAACGTGTGTAAGGCCCAGAGTTCCGGTCTGCAGCTTGTGTAACAGCTTGTTAGGACTGAATCCGTCCTGTGAAAAGAATCAAAGGATCTCTGAAGAGTAGAAACCAGGCTCACCCTGTAGAAGACTGGAAGAATTGCTGAAAATTGCACTCGGTCTGTCAGGAACTGAATCTGCTGTGTGTTCTCCGGTATTGTGCAGTAATTGCGATCGGGATACAGATGCAGCCTGCCTGGTATAGTACTTTCTTTTATATGGATGTGTGAAGAGGTTTGTGTACCTCAAGTGAGCCCTGCTGACATTGAAGGACCCTATCTTATTTGGAGGTCGTGAGTACTAATTCAGGGTTGCTCCTGTTGAATTGCCACATTAAATCCAAATGGAATTACTGTACTGCTGACTGTTTAATTCTCCTTTTCTCTGTGTGAAAGGGCCCCTACCAGCTGCCACGGTTTGGACTAGCCACTAGGGCTTGGGTACCCAGGGACAGTAACTGATAGGGATAGGCCTGTGCACAGAGCCATAGGTAGATTATTAGAGTGATAAGCTAATTAACCTGATTTCCCCTGTCCTTGTTATATCCCCTAAATAAATCAGAGCTGCTTGTTCTGGCAAAGTTATACTGCCTGAGGTATTTGTCTATGTTAAAGTACTGTACTGTGATTGTTGCACTGTATCTCATTTCACAGGAGGTCCCAGTGCCGGAACCAGACCTGGGGTAAGTGTATACTGTGAAGGTAATTCTGATATATTGTGTGGGCCACTAGTGGGAAGAAAGGGGGTTGCAGTGTCCCAGAGGGCTGTGACCAAGTTAGTTTAACTATTGCAAACCCTGACCTCTGGGTGGAGGCACCGCCATTGGATCCAGGCCCCTCAACCTGTTAGTGGCAAATCAGGCAGGGGTAGTAGCCCCTGGGATAGCGCCATCTAGGGGTTACATCTTGGAGGCTCACCGCTGGGATTGTGTGTCCTCTAGTGGCCATATTCTGAACCACTGTTAAGAAAAAATGGGTACCCGACAGAAGTGGCTGTGCACCGGCTGGTGGAGTGGTGACTGGGGAGGAGATCGACCCCAAATGCTATGCTTATCCTGGACATCCCCTGGGTATCAATCACGGACACTGTGCAGGAGTACTTTCCAAGGTGGAAGGTTTACAAACCCTGTGGTGGTGGGTCGGCATGCTAATCTGCTCACCCACACTTTCCTGGCCTAGTAGAGTTTAAGGATCCCATAGATAGCTCCAAAGTGCCACAGACCATTACCCCAGAGGGAGCCCTCACTGCTTGGAGAGTGATAACTAAGGACAGTAAAGACCCGGGGGGGAATCAGCCCCCACCACTATCTGAAACTTTTGAGGAGAAATTTGCTGAATGGTTGCTGGGAGAGGGGAAAACTGTGGAGGACTTGAAGAAACTATTCTTGCCACCTGGGGGTGTTCCTCCCCCAACACCCTCTCCTGCTCCAGTGCCCGTAATGGTGGCTGAACCAATGCAGACTCCCTATTTCTGCACCTGCCATTAGTCACGACTCTTACGGGTTGAGGATCTCTCTGGCACCCTCCCCACCCCCAAGGGAGGATGACTGGGAGACCTGGATAACTATGTTGCCCCACGTGCTAGAATGGCAATGCTCGGAAGGTGAAAAGCGAAGAGGGTTAGGTGAGAGCCTCCGAGGTCCTGCCCTGGCTACCATCCGTGCAAACGGGCCAGTAACCCTGAAGCGACTGCACAGGCCTATCTTGAGGCCTTGGAGAATGTGTATGGGAGCCCAGATTCTGATGAGGACCTATGGTGGAGAGTGAGATGCACAACAGTACCAAGGGAGTTGTTGTCTGTGTATGTATCTCGGCTGGAAAAATTGTTGCAAGAATGCCTCAGAAAAAGGTAGTTTGCCAGCGATTGAACTGGACGAACCAGGCTGGACAGGATCCTTAAGTCTGCCCCCTTCTCAGAACTGCTGTTGCTTCAGTTACACCTGGCAGATCGACTGAATCCCCACCCTCCTATGATGAGTTAATGAGAGAAATTCGAGGAGTTGAGAAAAGACGACTCGGGAGGGACCTGCACCAATAGCTGCGGCCACGACCCGAGTGACTGAGGGTGACCCATCAAGTGAAGTTCAGGGGCAGAGGTTGGCAGTCAATGAGTGCTCTGACAAGGAAAAAGATATGTCACAATGGGGCGAACTGTTGAGAGATCCGGAATTCAAAAACAGTCCTTTATGAAGGCCACGCCTGCAAGTACGGGCCCTGACCTATATCCGACTGTATTCGCTATGGGGTGGGGTACCCACCCATGTATCTCCTGCTGATAACAGCTCCGAACTCGATTCCTTGACCATGGAAGTGGAGAAACTGACGAGATGTCTCCAAATGCTTATCACGCCGCAGACAGAGATGGCACCAGGTTTCCAGTTAGTAATACCCCGCCTGGCTCCCAGTGTGGCGCCTCGCCAGCTCAAACTCAGAAAGTATGTTTTGCTATAATTGTGGGAAAGATGGGCACATGAAAGGAATGCCAGTCCCCAAAAGACACTGACAAAGTTGCATATAGGCTACAAGGAGAGCTTGGAGAAGAAATCAGTGGTTAAGAGGTGCGACATGATCCCAGTGAGGGCACCAAAATGCTAATTCACGTCCTTTTGTGGCAAGGTCAGTTGCCCAGGCCCCCACTACCTCTCCAGACTGGTCCAGAATAGTGGGTCCCTCCATGGAGACCACTGTAAAGGTGAACGGAGGTCTACAAGAGCTATATTAGACAGTGGCTCCCAAGTGACAATTATGTTCCAAGATTGGTATCAGAAGCATTTGTCAGACGACTCTTACAACCATTAGAAGGACTGCATGTATGGGGGTTAAGTGAGAAGGCCTACCCCTATTCCGGGTATATCCGGACTTGGTTGTCTTTCCCCACCTCCGTGGCTGGGAGTGGCCGAACAAGTAGAGACCCTAGCCTTAGTGTGTCCCCCACTGGACTGTATGATGGTGTCCCTTTGTTGATTGGAACAAATGCTCATATGTTAGGAAGGCTGGCACAGTTGTGTTATGAAAACAGGGTCAAAGACTGTAGAGCTTTAAGAGTTCGGCTTTAATTAAGAAGGCCTATGAGGCACAGAGAGATGCTGAAAAACAGAACCAGAGGAACCGTCGGAATTGTATGGAAGAAGGATCCTGAGTCTCTGATCCTGGCGCCAAATGCCCAGTGTACCTTACAGGGAGAGGTCCGTATCAGAAAGGATGTTAAGAATAAAATATTAATGTTGGATGCACCAGGCGATGGAAAATTGCCAGAGGACTGCTGGTCAAGCCTAGTATTTTGCCGCTAGAGCCCATGCTTGCCAGAAGGTAATGGTCCAAGTTCATAATGTGTCTGAAAGAGACATTCGAGTAAACAGAGGTTGCATCCTGGCTAATGTGCATTGTGCAGACACTGCAGTGCTACCCAGCAGCAAGAGTTCAAGGAAGAATGACAGAGTAACGCCTGACTTGTTTGATTTCCGCGACTTCGCTGCCAGCTGAATGGAAAGTGAAGATCAGTGAGAAGCTTGCCCAGAGAGACCAGGTGTTTTCTTTAAAGGAATGGGATGTAGGATGCGTGCAAGGAGCTGAGCACAATATCCGGCTGCATGACGAAAGACCATTTCAGTGAGAGGTCTCGGCGTGGCACCTGCTGGACATAGATGATGTGAGACGGCATCTGCAAGAGATGTTAGCTGCTGGTGTAATACAAGAATCCAGAAGCCCTTATGCTTCCCCCATTGTGGTAGTGAGGAAAAAGAATGGAACAGTAAGGATGTGTGTGGATTATCGCACCTTAAACGGCGGACTATCCTGATCAGTACACAATGCCCGCATTCAGGATGTTTGACTGCCTAAGCGGGAGCAAGTGGTTCTCTGTGCTGGATCTCCGCGGTGGGTACTATCAGATCCCGATGGCCCCAGAGGACCGTGAAAAGACAGCCTTTATCTGTCCGCTTGGCTCTATGAATTCATGAGGATGCCTCAAGGATTTCAGGTGCCCCAGCCACTTTCAGCGATTGATGGAGCGTGCAGTGGGGGACAATGAACTTACTAGAGTGCCTGGTATACCTAGATGATGTTATTGTGTTTGGCAGCTCACTGGAGGAACATGAGAGCAGATTATTTAAGGTATTGGACCGACTGAGGACTTTGGCCTTAAACTGTCCATTGATAAGTGTCAATTTTTCAAACATCAGTAAAGTATGTGGGACACATAGTATCCACCGAGGGAATAGAGACCACCCAAGTAAAGTTGAGGCCTTGACCACCTGGCCACAGCCCAAAATCTAAAAGAACTGCAAAGATTCCTGGGATTCTGTAGTTATTATCGGCGCTTCATCAAGGACTATTCAAGAGTGATCCGCCCTTTACTTAACCTTACTCAAGGGTATCCCCAACCCACAAAAAATACCAAAGTCAGCATCCTCAAGACTGAAAGAGTGTATTTTCATCCGGTGAAGTATTTGGGCCGCTGGACTCCTGATTGTGAGACTGCTTTCATGAGATCTATATCAACTTACCCATGCTCCAGTGCTGGCCCTATGCGATCCAAGAAAACCTTCGTCCTGCACACTGATGCTAGCTTGCAAGGGTTGGGGGCTGTGTTGTACCAAGACGCACGAGAATGGCCTGAGACCAGTGGCCTTTGCCAGTAGAAGCCTGACCCCATCCGAAAAGAACTATCCTGTACATAAGTTAGAGTTCCTAGCTTTGAAGTGGGCTATTGTTGACCAATTCCATGAGTACTTGTATGGGGCTAAAATACTAGTAAAAACTGACAATAATCCTTTGACCTATGTGCAGACCTCAGCTAAGTTGGATGCCACTGGCCATAGGTGGCTTTCTGCATTATCTACATATGACTATGCCTCGAATACGAGCAGGTCTGAACCACATAGATGCTGATGCTCTCTCCCGGGCCTGTTCCCCAGAATGATTGGGTCCGACTGGCAGAACCTGACATTCGGGCACTCTGCGGAAGTTTGACAGGGAGGAACAAATGTCCACGGACGCAGTGGACTGCATGGTGGATTGCTTGGGAGCCTCTGAATTGCATACCTGCTGCTTATTGCCACTTTTCTGCAATAGACATTGGTGCACTGCCTCAGCTGGACAATGACAGTGTCGGCGGGCTCAATCCGCGATCCCATGATCAAAAGCAGCTTTAGAAGCCCTCTATGCAGGAAAAGATGTGTCCAAATTACGCTCCACTGATTTGAGAACTGCACTGTTATACAAAGAAGGTCCTAAGTTGAAACTGATCAATAAACTGTTATACAGAGAAACAGTAGACAGAGGGGACAAGTAGACAAACAACAACTAGTGCTGCCCACTGCCTTCGAGACTCAGTATTGAGGTCCTTGCACAACCAATTGGGCACCTTGGTATAGACAGAACACTTGACTTGGTGAGATCCAGATTCTATTGGCCTAAGATGGGGCTGATGTGGAGGCAACACATTCGAACTTGTAGTCGCTGCTTACAGAGGAAAGCTTTGCCCCAGAGGGCTGCCCCCTGTTAACACATAACCACCAGTGCACCCATGGAGCTGGTCTGTATTGATTTTCTAAGTTTGGAGTCAGATCAAAGAAATATCAGTAATGTGCTGGTGGTCACTGACCATTTCACGAGATATGCCCAAGCTTTCCCACCAAAGACCAGAAAGCATCCACTGTAGCCAAAGTACTTGTAGAAAACTTTTTGTTCACTATAGGGCTCCACAAAGAATCCATTCTGATCAAGGGAGAGACTTTGAGAGTCGTCTGATCAAAGAGATGCTTTCTCTGTGGGGAGTGCGAAAGTCCAGAACCACTCCTTACCACCCCCAAGGGGACCCACAGCCTGAACATTTCAACCGCACTTTGCTAGATATGCTAGGCACCCTGCACCCAAAGGACAAGCCTAGATGGAGCCAACAAATTAGCACCCTGGTACATGCTTATAACTGCACCAAAAGTGATGCCACTGGATTCTCCCCCTACCGCCTGATGTTTGGAAGAGAAGCTCGACTACCAGTAGATGTGTGTTTTGGGGTCTCTCCTGATGGGGTTCAAGCTGACAACTATTTACAGTATGTGCAAAAGTTAAAGGCCCAGCTAACTCATGCGTACCAACTGGCTCAAACATGGCTGCCAAAAGAAATCTGGCCAACAAAGAAAGGTATGATAAAAGGTGAAAGCACAGGAACTCCAGGAGGGAGATGGGTGTTGCTAAGAAATCTGGGACTGCATGGCAAGCACAAGATTGCTGACAGATGGCACCATCTCCCTCACATTGTAGTGGGCAAACTAGATGATCTGCCAGTGTACAAAGTAAGGCCTGAGAATAATTCAAAGATGTAAAAACAATGCATAGAAATCATTTACTGCCCATTGGACAAATCTTAATTGAGTCTGAGCCCTAGAAGATGCCCCTCTGGACCAGTGACTAGAGCTGCTGCTAAGAAAAGATCAAGAAAGTCTGCACCTACAGAAGTAAAGTTAAAGTGTTCCCCTCCACAAGTCCCAGTTGAGCACGACTGTCAGTCCATATCGGAAGAAAGTGAGAGTGACTTTGAATACTATCCTTCTTCGAACTGAGTCAATTGTTTGGGGCAATCCCTAGTCAATACTGGAGACAAAGCTGGGCCTTCTGGACTGTCTAAGCCCCAGCTTCATCCTGGAGCCAATGCTCCCAGAAAGTGAAGTGCAAAGCATCAGATCAGATGAAATGGAATCATTGTGCATGGTTGAACTGTTTGAGCTTTCAGGAGAAAATGATAGATTGGGGCAGACTGGTGATACCAAACAAGAAGAGTATTTTGAGTGCCCTGACAGTCCACTGCCAGTGTCCGAAAGCTCTCCATGCGAGCCAAATGTTGTGGACTCAGAAACTGTAACTCCTGGAGCTGAAAGTGCCCCAAGTTCTAGCCTCTCTACCCCATGGAGACTCCCCTGACAAGTGTGTGGACAATGCTGAAAATGAGGCTCAGAGTGCAGAGACTGTAACAGTTCCCCTAGAAAGACTGGTCGAGCTGTAAAGCCTGTGGTGCACCTCAGTTGATGATTCCCTTGGGAGGCCTGTGGATTTGCCTCTCAATGTTGTCCATAAAGGAGTGTATGTGTCCCCGAGCTCACTGCCCAAACTGAGCATCAGTGCTAACTCCAAGTTACTTGTGTTGCCCTTAGTATGGTGCCTTGCCCCATCAGCCCAAGGTAACTGATAGGGAAGGGCCCCTCTCTTCAGGTTTCATGTACAAGAGGTAATAACGAGTTATGGTACAATGTATGTAATACTGTGTAAAGAGTGACGTGCTACAATGTTTCAGAAATGTGTTCTTGGTAAAATGATATATTGACTGATGATTACATGTGCGAGCCTAATGCAAATGTATATGGTTGCAGTTGAAACTTATGGAAGTACTTGCTTGCCCAGCGACGTCAAGCTTTCCCAAACCAGGAAGGGTGTAACCCCTGCAAATGGGGGTTCCCAAAAGACTTCAGGAGCTTGCTTGAATGCTCCAAGCCTGAATGGTGTTTGGCATTTAAGCCATTTATCAGTGAGTGTTTTAGAGCCTCTGGTACTGTCTCTTTAGAGCTGTCTGCTTGCAGACATAATTAGTTGTATGGGGGGACTGTGTGTGCTTCTCTGAGTACCACTCGAGCTGCTGCCAATTCACTTCATTTTGCAGTCACTAGGGTGCAAAGGAACCTATCTGAAAGATGTAACTGTTTGCTAGAAATTATTTAGAGTAATAATGAAATTACAGTTTGTCTAACCTGCTTTCTTTGCAGTCAGAACTGTGTCTGCTAGTTCCCCATTCTAGTTTTGAACTGCTGAACTGGACCAATCAGTGTGGGGTAAGCTAGCTCTAAAATGGTGCCTTGGACGAATCAGAACTTGGACTCATAATCTGAGCCAGCCACAAGAGGTTGTATGGGCAGTGACTCTGGGAGATGTAGTTTAGACTTCAGTGCCTTTTGGACCAACAGCAGCAGTCTGTTGTGGTGACAGCCAATCAGTCAAGAACTGGGAGGAACTCAAAGGAAGTGCCGGTCTTGTCGGGTTGGAGTTTCAGTTGAGCTTTGGCAGTGAAGAAGGAAGGAGCCCTGTGCTTTTCAGTGTGCAGTTTTAGTAAAAACGTGTGTAAGGCCCAGAGTTCCGGTCTGCAGCTTGTGCAACAGCTTGTTAGGACTGAATCCGTCCTGTGAAAAATCAAAGGATCTCTGAAGGTAGAAACCAGGCTCACCCTGTAGAGACTGGAAGAATTGCTGAAAATTGCATCGGTCTGTCAGGAACTGAATCTGCTGTGTGTTCTCGGGTATTGTGCAGTAATTGCGATCGGATACAGATGCAGCCTGCCTGTATAGTACTTTCTTTTATATGGATGTGTGAGGAGGTTGTGTACCTCAAGTGAGCCCTGCTGACATTGAAGGACCCTATCTTATTTGGAGGTCGTGAGTACTAATTCGAGGTTGCTCCTGTTGAATTGCCACATTAAATCCAAATGGAATTACTGTACTGCTGACTGTTTAATTCTCCTTTTCTCTGTGTGAAAGGGCCCTACCAGCTGCCACGGTTTGGACTAGCCACTAGGGCTTGGGTACCCAGGGACAGTAACTGATAGGGATGAGGCCTGTGCACAGAGCCATAGATAGAATTATTAGAGTGATAAGCTAATTAACCTGATTTCCCTGTCCTTGTTATATCCCTAAATAAATCAGAGCTGCTTGTTTCAGCAAAGTTATACTGCCTGAGGTATTTGTCTATGTTAAAGTACTGTACTGTGATTGTTGCACTGTATCTCATTTCTCAGGAGGTCCCAGTGCGGAACCAGACCTGGGGTAAGTGTATACTGTGAAGGTAATTCTGATATATTGTGTGGGCCACTAGTGGGAAGAAAGGGGGTTGCAGTGTCCCAGAGGGCTGTGACCAAGTTAGTTTAACTATTGCAAACCCTGACCTCTGGGTGGAGGCACCCGCCATTGGATCCAGGCCCCTCAACCTGTTAGTGGCAAATCAGGCAGGGGTAGTAGCCCCTGGGATAGCGCCATCTAGGGGTTACACACAGCAACTGAAAAATCACCTTTCGGGATGCAAAAGAAACCCCCATTTTGGTCAGGATCTGAAAGATGACAGCTGTCACATTCATGAGGTGCTGTGAAGAAATGGCTCTGTTGAACATTTGGGGTAAAAATATTGAAAATTGCCAAAGTTACGAGCCTGCGTTCGTAAATTTCAATGCAGGCTCATAACTTTGTGATTTGTTTTGCCAGCCTGCTCTTGCCCTGTGTATACACACAGCCACACTGGTGCCAAGAATAGCCTTTATTTGTGATTTATGTGACTATAACATTTTTCTTTTGCCCCCAATAGTCTCTCTCTTTTTCTTCTCTGAATGGTGGCACAAGTCAGAGACTTATTTTGCCAGTCTGCTCTTGCCCTGTGTATACACACACAGCCACACTGGTGCCAAGAATAACCTTTATTTGTGATTTCTGTGACTATAACATTTCTCTTTGGCCCCAAATAGTCTGTCTCTGTCTTTTTCCCCTCTGGATGGTGGCACAAGTCAGTGATTTATTTTTCTAGCATGCTCTTGTCCTGTGCACACACACAACTACACTAGGGCCAAGAATAAACTTCATTTGTGACTTCTGTGCCTATAGCATTTCTCTTTGGCCCCCAATAGTCTCTCTCTCTTTTTCTCCTCTGGATGGTGGCACAAGTCAAAGACTTATTCTGCCTGTCTGCTCTTGCCCTGTGTACACACACAGCCACACTGAGGCCATGCATAAACTTTGTGATTTCTTTGACTATAACATTTCTCTTTGGCCCCAACAGTCTTTCTCTCTCTTTTTCTCCTCTGGATGGTGGTCTCTCTCTATTTTATTAGTTGCTGTAGGAGCAGAGGCGGGGGCATCAGGAACGGGGCCAGAAGTTTTTGTATGCTAATTTTTGAAGATCCCTTGGGGCAGGGACGTGCAATGATGCTAGCATGTGCCTCCCCCCTCTCGTGCAAGAGGCACCGGCAGCGGTGGTACCCTCAGACTCCATCACAATGCACCGGACCCTCTTTTTCCCTCCCCCAGAGAAGGATAGCAGTCCCTGGGACACTCAATCCTATTGCCCCGGCTGGCCCTCCAACTCCCGGGTCTGTCCCGGAACCTGAGATGTAGACGCAGCAAGCAGGCGCTTGTATGTTGCCGTGATAACTTTGTAATTTTTTCACATTTTGACCCCAAATGTTCAACATAGTCTTCTCATCACCTTACCTCATAAACCCCATAGGTGAAAATGTCTTAATCCGTGGCAAAACACCATTCCGCACCACAGATGCAGAAAGTTGTTTGGGGCAGAATGTGAGAAATGACATCTGTAGTGTTCATGAGGTGGTGTGAAAAAATGGCTATGTTGAAAACTGGGAATGAAAATATGCGAAACTGGCAAAGTTATGTGCATGCATAGGAAAATGTCAATGAGCGCAAGTAACTCTGGTGTTTTTTAGTATTTTTGCTACAAATTTTCAATATGGCCTTTTGCTACCCCACCTCATGAACAGCTGCACTGCCATTTCATTACTCAGCCCTGAAAGGTGATTTCGTACAAGGATTTGCTCCATTTCACGCCACAGGTGTGCAAATGCGTTTCGGGCAGGATGTGAGAAATGACAGCTGTACTGTTCATGAGGTGGTGTGAAAAAATCTGTATGTTGACAATTTGGAGAGAAAATATTAAAAATTCACAAAGTTATGCACCTGTGTAGAAACTGCACAACGCACACTCATAACGCAGCCATTTTGGGGATTTGTTTCACCAAATTTTCAACATGGGCTTTTTGGGACCTCACCTCATGAACAGTGGCACTGTCGTTTCATTGCTCAGTCCTGAAAGGTGATTCCGCACAGGGATTGCAAAATCAGTTTTCGGGACCAAGTAATGAAACAACCGTGCCAGTGTTCACCAGGTAAGGTCCCAAAAAGCCCATGTTGAAAATTTGGTACAAAAAGACCTAAAACTGGCAGATATCAACATAAGATCAAAATGTCACTGACTGCCATTATACGGCACTTACCTTGATTCTTCAGTCCGCCATTCGGCTTTGAAGAATGTAGACGTGTCCCAGTCCACAGAAGATGCCAGCCGCTGACCTCCAAAGGTAAGTATGGGGTAAAGGGGGTGCAGAGAGATGGATGCGCAGTAGGAGGGTCGGGATGGGGGAAGACAACGAGGGACCATTTTCTTCTTTACAGATTTAATTTAAAAAAAAAAGACGTCAGCGGACTGCTTTCGTTTTTTCATGGATAAAAAATGTTTGGGGCTCTGGGGGTGGGATCCCCAGTGTTTCAGAGTGGTGGGAGGAGTAACATAACTGGAGAGACTGGGGTGGGCTCCCCAGTGTCCCAACATACAAGTGGGGGATCGCAGACATGGGGAGTGGGCGCCCGATGTCGGACAGTGCTGTGGCGGAATTGCCGGCATGGGGATTGGGCACCCCAATGTCAGACAGTACTGGGGATCGCTGACATGGGATTGGGCACCCGGATGTCACACACTACATGGGGGATTGATGACATGGGGATAGGGCATGCCGGGTGACCTGAACAGTCATGCAAATCAAAAGGCCGAAACTCTCTCGGATTAGAGCAGCTTCAGTTCTTTGAAGTGCATGACCGTTCAGTCCACCCAGCAGAGAGTTGCATCAGGACCACACCTAGTGGTCACTGGGGTAGACTGCCGAACCCCTGGTTGTGTGAACTGCAATGGGCTTGGCAGTGACCCCCAATCCCGTATTTCCACAATATTGGTTTACACAAGCACAACCAATGTAAAACTCGAAAGCAATAAAGTTAAAATATAATTATTGTAAAGCTAGTGTTTTTACACTTTTTATTATAATAGAGAGTAGCTCTTTAAAGGTCAGCATCACAGTTACATTAACATACATAATACAAAAGGGTATAGTGCACACAGTTCAATTAGGTGCAGTTACAGCAAGACCCCAGTTTCACTACATAAGGTTAAATACATGCATATGCACAGTGCAATCACTAGTTTCATACTAGGAAAGAGCAGGCATACAGAAGGCTGTGGCCCATTTATGTATGTCTCCTGCCATGCTGGTATAATGTCCCTGGATTTACAACAGAAATTTATCAAGATTTTGTTTAAATGTAGCCTGATTATTACTTTCTAATGATGAACTCGGGATGGTGTTCCATGATGGAATTATTCTCTGGGTAAAGTATGATCTCCTTTTGTTAGTTCTGGGATATGTAAGTGCTAATTGATAATTATGACTTCTTAAATTACAGTCTCGTCTGATATAGGTCATGTCTAGCTGATCAATAGCTCAGTATCTGTATATATCTTGTGCATAAGTAAGAGATCCCCTGTCTTTCTTCTCAATTCCTGGGAATACAGTTCTGGAGACCACGGGCTAGATTCTCACAAAAGTCGAAATGCCACAAGCCCAGGGTGTGCCCAACATGCGGCACATAGGGCTTGCGACATTTCCTGGCCAGCAATCAGAATTCTCAATCCCGTGCACTACATGCCGTGAGCTAGACCAGCTTTTGGTGGTCTAACTTTGAGGACCTTTTTATGGGGTTGGCACAAGCCACCGTAAAGGGGATAAAGTGTTGCAGATGCACGTGACCTTTGTGAATCGGGTGCAAGGTGTGGCAACGTGTTCGGCGCAGCGCAGGGTTTGACGCAGGACTTGTACAAGCCCTGTGTGAACCTTTGAGAACTGAGCCCCACATCTCAGGAAGGACATAGACAAACTGGAGGCGACCCAGAGGAGGGTAACTAAAATGATGCAGGGTCTGTATCAAAAGCCCTATGAGAAGAGACTAAAGGGCCTCAATATGTACACCCTGGAACAGAGGAGGGAGAGGGGAGATATGACAAAGACCTTTAAATACCTCACGGGGGTAAATAAGGTAAAGGAGGGAAGTATTTTTCAGAAGAAAAGGTGCCCAAGAACAAGGGGACATGCTATGAAGCTGGAGGGGGTAGATTCAGGAGAGATGTGAGGAAGTACCTATTCACAGAAAGAGTGGTAGATTCCTGAAACAGCCTTCTAGCAGAGGTGGTGGGGGCAAAAACAGCGGTGGGGTTCAAGAATGCATGGGATAAGCACAAAGAAATCACCGTGGAAAGGAAGGGGAGAGGAAGAAAGAGCTGTAGATCTGGCACGGTCTGCAGTAATAGTGTAGGTAAGGAGAAATGGGTAGTGTCCTCACCTGCCATCAAACTTTGTTTCTCTGTTTCTATACAGGTAATTTCAGTAATCTAAATCCTATTTTTAACACAGTGTTATGTTATGCATTGAATACATGAACTGAAATAATTAGCTCCCTCCCAGACATCAACTGCAGACAGCAAGTGCAGATTTTTAAATGAACCTGTCACAGACATCATGCAGCTGGGCTGTGGCACTTAACATTGGCCTTGCTAGTCCACACCACAAAGCATCCGAAACTGGCACCAATCTACCACCCAAATGTTGAACAGGGGTTGAAATTGACTCTGGCCCGATAGTCAAATGCTAGTAGTTTTGTATCAGGCTAGTAAAATTTTCCTTTCACTAGCCCTGCCTGAGAAGGTAAAATCTCAATAAGTACACCTGCTGGGTCAGTGGAAAAGTCTGCAGGGCTGGTGGTTATTCCGAGGCACTAGCCCTGCTGGCTAGTGGCTGCAAAACTCAGGTTTTGACCCCTGATTGAACAATCTTGTATTGTAACAGTAACATTTACCTTCGACTAGCATGGTTGGCTTGTAGTGGAGAGGAAAGTAACATTTCATGGCTGCTGAAATGAACTTCAACCCCTGCTTCACTACATGCATGTCATGGAAAAAAAAAAACAGCGCTCAGGTGTATAGGTGCTCTGTCTTAAATATGAACTAACAGAGGTAAAGGAAAATGGGCCCTCAGGAGCAATCCAGGACAAATATTTGACAAGTTCAAAGTGTCATGCAAAAATAACAAACGTTAAACTCTCACGGTACGGGTGAACTGAAGACCGCAGAGGAGTTCTTGCAGCTGCAGTTCTCATGTTAGGTCTATGAAACTGAAACTGCACCAGCTAAGAGATGAAACAGTTCAAACAAATGTTCACAGACTATATCAGTCACAACATCCCCCCCCATAATAAATAAACAAATCTGAAACTCAGGTCACATGCGTGACATAAATAAAGGCAGAGATGGAAACGATGTGTACAGAGCCACCTGACACCACACACACCAGAAATTGTACACGTTGCTGCAAAATATCATGTGCTCACCAGCCCACCTGGGAATTACTGATAGTGTTCACTCAGTTCCGTGTGACCATTTTTCCCCATGGATTTATCTCCTGACTACTCAGCTTGCTCCCCATCTGTGGGCACCCCCCAGCCCTATCACCCCCCCCATCCCCAGGATTTACTGTCACCATTTGCTCTGGACCATTATCTGGTGGGATGGTGCCACGGCTGGTGGTGTGGAGCCTGCAAGGGTGTCGTTCATCAGTTGTTTCTTTCGTCCGTGGTCCTTCTTTTTCGGCAGGGGAAGGGCCCAACCACCCACCCCCATCCCCAACCACCCCACACTACACTCCTTTTATAGGGTAGCACAGTCGTGACATTTCCTGTTGCAAAGCAGGAAGGGGCGGATCAGAGGGGTAGCCACACAGTGACCTCATTTACAGGGGCACAAGTAATTTAACTTGCTACAACAAGTTATACGAAAACAAACAAAACACAAAATCGAACTTTTGCTTTCATTTTACTCCTTCTAATTACTCTGACCAGGTTATAAACCCAGCAACTTATCTGGAATGGATATTATTAACTGCAGGTAAAGTGGGACACTTTTCAGAAGGGCAGTTTTACAGGATTTAGGACACTGTCCTACATGCTGGTCCATTGGAGATCTAAGGGCTCAGCTCCAGGCAGCATGGGCAGAGATTGTGAGCTTCAAATCACATATTCAGGAGGAAATATATTATAAGAACCGCCCGCCATTTCCCCAACATCCAACAGAAGCACCTTGACCGCAGAGGGTAGATGGTCCAGGAGGTTGTCAGGTGGTTAGGAGGGACAAATCGGGTGCCCAATCACTCGGTGCTCTCCAACATATCACCTCTACAAACCATATAAAAACTACAAACAGGTATCTGCCTCTATCTCCGAAATCAAACAAAGGCGCAGAGGACACTGCAGAGCAAGACACTGCAGCAGAGGAGCTAGCACAACAAAACGTGCCCAAAACAGGAACCAAAACAAAAAAAGCAAAGAGGAAATCCAAAAAACTTCTGATCATAGGAGACTCCATGATTCCAGGAGTTGATACCTATCTCCAGCCAGGGGTAATGGTCAGATGTCTCCCAGGTACATCAGCGTGGAGAGACACTGACTGCATTGCTAAAATTGTTCAGGAAGCAGGAGAAAACATTGACATCCTGGTACACATAGGGACTAACAATCTTGCCAGCCAGTCAGTTGTGGAGACCAAGGAACACCTGACCAGGCGGGGTGACAAACTATCATCCATTTCATCCGGCATCTCCTTCTCTGAGATCCTGCCAGTCTGGGAGAGGGGGGCAGATGGACGGAAGGTCAGAGAAGGGGAGACAGGGGAGCTAAACATGTGGCTGAACAGCTGGTGCCAGTAAAAAGGACACAAATTAGTAGGGAACTGGCAACAGTTTTGGGAGTGAAAGTTCTTTAAATGCAATGGACTGCATCTGACTAAGGAGGGAGTCAGTGCACTAGGGCAGAAGTTTGACGTCTTTGCAGAATATTTAAACTAGCAAATGGGGAGAGGGGTGCAGCACCGGGTACGTTGATTGGGAAGAACACCCCTTCCCCCTCAGCTAGTGGTCAAACAGAAGTTCAGCATGTTTGTAGTTCATTTGCATCACCAGGTAAGGAAAAAGGTCTGGCCCCCCACACGACGCACAGGGGAAACGCCAGACCTCGCCCAACAACTAACACACTGAAATCTGGCCAATGGAAAATCATGTACACAAATGCTCGCAGTCTGGGTAACAAGATCCCAGACCTGCAGGCAATAATGACAGAGGCTAAACTGGACATAGTAGCCATTAGCGAGACATGGTTTACCAGTAACCACAATTGGGAGACTTCAGTATCTGGCTATGTACTGTTCAGAAGAGACCCAGGTGCAAAAAGGGGGTGGAGTGGCCCTTTATGTCAATGAAAATATCAAAGCTACAGAAATTCAGAATACACATAAGGAGACAGAAGAACTGTGGGTCACCCTGGAAACAGGAAATGGGACAGCCATATGAACTGGGGTTGTCTACAGGCCTCCAGACCAGGGGGAGGACACAGACACATCACTGTTAGAAGAGATACAAAACATGACAGCTAAAGGGGACGTTCTGATAATGGGAGACTTCAATATGCCAGATACAGATTGGTCAATTCCAGCAGGAACATCTGCCAGAACTAGACACATGGTGGATTCCCTGCAGGGGGAGGGCCTCAAACAACTGGTAGAACAATCCACAAGAGAAAGGGCCATCCTAGATCTAGTACTGACCAACAGGGAAAGGATCACAGATCTCCAGGTAGAAGGTCACCTGGGGGCCAGTGACCATCATGTGGTATGGTTCAATTTGGCTACTAGAACTAAATCACCCCATTCCAAGGCAATAATATGGGACTTCAGAGGAGCTGACTTTGATAAGATGGTCAACAGAGCTAAGCTAGCCCTGGCAAAAAGAAATACAGGTGAGGGGGTACAGGCAAAGTTGGCAAGCATTAAGGATCCACCAACAGCAAGATTTAAATGCGGAAAAGATCGTAGTAACCAAATCAGAAGCAGATAGAGGGAGTCACGAGGAGCACTCCATTAAAGAAAATAAAAGTAAGGAAACGCTTTTTAATCTCTCTTTCTTGCTTTAGGGCATTGTTCCCGTTCATGTGAGAAACTTAAGCAATATCTTGATGTTTTGTAGAGCGCAGAGATGCAGAGATTTCTTAGAAAGCTTTACAGCCCCTCTTGAGAGTATGACTTTGCGATCATTGGATTGCCACAAACACTAAAGCAAGCGCTTATTCTTTCCCTTGCTGGAACATTTATCTTTTTCTGGGAATTTTAATAAAAGAATCCTTGTTTTTTCAGAGGACAGACACAATATAACAGCCCAAAGGACTTCTTAGATTTTGGCAAAACACCTAATATATTTAAAGTAAGTGAAATATACCCTTCGAGTTATTAAAGAGGAAAAGCATTTTGGATACATATGTAACAGTTTTTTTCTCTCTCTTTAGAGATTAATTAATGAATGGCAAAGGCTTCTGAGAACGTCCATTTTAAATTGATTCAAAGGACATTGGTTTACACGATAAGGTAGAATTATTCATAACTGATTCATAACAAAGCATATATTTCAGTAGGGGAATAGGGAACAATGGTTTTGAAATTCTTGTTTACAATTCAGAGACATTTTGGAGAACCTTAGGAATTTTCTTATAAGTAACCTTATGAACTGCAAACTTTAATAAAAATAGGGCAATTAAGGGAGAAGGAATAAAAATTGCTTAAATTCAGATGTTATGGTCTAAACTCTTAGCAAAGGTTTTTTTCCTTTTCCTTAGCATCGAATTATATAATATGGGGCCTGACAGGATTCTATTTTGAAAGTAGAGAAAGCAATATACAGAGGTAACAGTGCTTGTGACGTTGACAGTTCTTTATGGTGCATCTAGTTTTGTTTACATGTTTCTATTGTAACAACGATATATTATGAAGTATCGTTATGATAAATTGATATTTGAGGTTTTTTTTAAGTTTTTTGGGCTGTGGCAGTGTTGTTGGCTTGGATGTATGGAGGGCTAATTTACAATCTGGTAATATATACCTGTAAATTAAAACTTTTTTATGTTTCTATCATAGCACCACAATAAGGGCCTGATGAAGTGGCATTTACCACGAAACTGTTGTCCATATCCTTCTGTGAGAAGAAAATGAAAAATAAATACTGAAGATAAAGACAGACAGTGGTGTTCATACATACTTTATTTCTTTTTATTTATTTCCTTGGTGTTAATGGATGACCCAATATTAAATAAATATATGAGTTGGCATCCTGAAATCCTCTTGTTTCATTAATTAGTATACAGTGTGTCCTTACCATTGGCCCCTCTCTATATACAGAGGTTAGGTCACGGTGTAGATCCCCCTGTTAGTAGTATACAGCGTGTCCTTACCATTGGCCCCTCTCTATACACAGAGGTGAGGTCACGGTGTAGATCCCCCTGTTAGTAGTATACAGCGTGTCCTTACCATTGGCCCCTCTCTATATACAGAGGTTAGGTCACAGTGTAGATCCCCGTTAGTAGTATGCAACGCGTCCTTACCATTGACCCCTCTCTGTATACAGAGGTGAGGTCACGGTGTAGATCCCCGTTAGTAGTATACAGCGTGTCCTTCCCATTGGCCCCTCTCCACATACAGAGGTGAGGTCACGGTGTAGATCCGCCTGTTAGTAGTATACTGCCTGTCCTTACTATTGGCCCCTTTCTACATACAGAGGTGAGGTCACGGTGTAGAGTCCCCTGTTATTAGTATACTGCCTGTCCTTACTATTGACCCCTCTATATATATATATATATAGAGGTTATGTGGTTAGGTCACGGTGTAGATCCCCCTGTTAGTAGTATACAGCGTGTCCTTACCATTGGCCCTCTCTATATACAGAGGTGAGGTCACGGTGTAGATCCCCCTGTTAGTAGTATACAGCGTGTCCTTACCATTGGCCTCTATATATATATATATATATATATATATATACAGAGGTTAGGTCATGGTGTAGATCCCCCTGTTAGTAGTATACAGTGTGTCCTTACCATTGGCCCTCTATATATGCAGAGGTTAGGTCATGGTGTAGATTCCTGTTAGTAGTATGCAGCGTGTCCTTACCATTGGCCCCTCTCTATATACAGAGGTGAGATCATGGTGTAGATCCCCCTGTTAGTAGTATGCAGCGTGTCCTTACCATTGGCCCCTCTCTATATACAGAGGTGAGATCATGGGTAGATCCCTGTTAGTAGTATACAGCGCGTGTCCTTACCATTGGCCCCTCTCTATATACAGAGGTTAGGTCACGGTGTAGATCCCCCTGTTAGTAGTATGCAGCGTGTCCTTACCATTGGCCCCTCTCTATATACAGAGGTGAGATCATGGTGTAGATCCCCCTGTTAGTAGTATACAGCGTGTCCTTACCATTGGCCCCTCTCTATATACAGAGGTGAGATCATGGTGTAGATCCCCCTGTTATTAGTATACTGCCTGTCCTTACTATTGACCCCTCTATATATATATATATATAGAGGTTATGTGGTTAGGTCACGGTGTAGATCCCCCTGTTAGTAGTATACAGGGTGTCCTTACCATTGGCCCCTCTCTATATACAGAGGTGAGGTCACAGTGCAGATTCCCCCGTTAGTAGTATGTAGGGTGTCCTTACCATTGGCCCCTCTATATATACAGAGGTGAGGTCACAGAGCAGATCCCGTTAGTAGTATACAGCATGTTGTTACCATTGACCCCTCTCTACATACAGAGGTGACGTCATGGTGTAGATCCCCCTGTTAGCAGTATACAGCATGTCCTTACCATTGACCCCATCTACATACAGAGGTGAGGTCAGGATGTAGATCCCCCGACAGTAGTATACAGCGTGTCCTTACTATTGGCCCCTCTATATGTATACAGAGGTGAAGTCATGGTGTAGAGCCCCCTGTTAACAGTATACAGCGTGTCCTTATCATTGATCACTCTCTACATACAGAGGTGAGGTCACGGTGTAGAGCCCCCTGACAGTAGTATGCCACATGTCCTTGTCATTGACCACTCTCTACATACAGAGGTGAGGTCATGGTGTAGATCCCCCTGTTAGTAGCATACAGTGTGTCCTTACCATTGGCCCCTCTCTACATACAGACATAACGTCACGGTGTAGATCCCCCAGTTAGTAGCATACAGCGTGTCCTTACCATTGGCCCTCTCTAGATACAGACATATGGTCACAGTGTATGCCCCTGTGCTAGTAGCATGCGGTGTGTTCTTACCGTTGATCATGCTCTACATTCAGTGATACAGTAGCCTCTGCTTTTGTACTACTTTTCACGTTCATCTCACTTTGCCTAATTCATTTCTTACACAGATTTTATTTTTTCCAAAATTTGTTTGTCTTGCACTAACCCCTCCCACACAGAAAAACTGGATTGCTTGACACTGTTCACCACACTGGTTCTTTTAATGCGACACCTATTAGTTTGCAACTTTTTTTTTTTTTTTTTTTTTTTTACAGATGACCGAGTGTTCAGTTTTCACAGTCTCTTATTGGCTGACCACCCACCCTGGTCGGCAGCACAGCCTTAGTGTGCTTCGGGCGAGACCTTACACCAAAGTCACTTGCCCATTTGTGAATAGGCATTTTCTCCAGGGTCCTGGTCAGCATTCCCACTATCTGTTAAAGCGGTCCTGCCCCCCACATGCACATACACGACACATACCCACCCCACACACACAGGACATGCCTGGAGCAGGCTGTCATGGGCTACTGTGCCTTTCCTGGTCAAAATGAGAAATAAAAGTATTGGGAGCAAGGGAAGTGCAAGGACTGTCAGATCAGCAAAGCATGAGGAAGGCCACATCATCGTGATACAACTCACCACAGCTGGCTGAAACTCCTTCCTTACTCTGTCAACTTTTGATTTCTTTTTAAGGAAGTTTTCTCAATATGCTGTGTGTCCTGCCTCCTCCCCAAGCAGGTTGTGCTGACTGTTTACTGAAGCTAAGCTGGACCGCTTCTGGCTGTGGCAGGAGATATAAACAGGCTTGTATTGTAAGACAGTGCAGCTCGTCCCAAAATGCTGATGTCATATTGTGGTTAGGGGCTGTTTACTTCAGCCAAGACAGCTACTAAATCCTGAAGGGTTACAGCCTCCTGGATGGAGAATAAAAAGGCGTTACTGCCATTTTCCTCTGTTCTTTGTGGTCTGGGTTTCTTTGTCAGTTTGGATCGCAAAGGGTGTGGATCCCATTTGGTTGATGGGAAATTCACGAACTAAAAGGGACAGAAAAGCCTTTGTGAAGTCAAACAAAAGTCAAAGTATCAATGGTACTTGAGTGGCATCAAGCTGCCCTAAGCAGGAGCAGGACCCCACAGGAAATGAGATGCCACATCTCAGCTATGCTAGCCTGTGTAAATGAACTACTTTGATAAAATGGGTTAGAAATGTTCTGCTTCCTGACTGGCTAAATACATTCTGAGACCAATAGATTAATTCCCAGAAATGCACAGGTTAGAACAAGTTCAGGCAACAGGATATGTTTTTTAGGCCGGTTACGTACAGAATTCATGAGCCACTTCACTCAACCCTGACTACCATCACAAACATGGCTACCACTTTTTCCACTGAAAACTTTCAACACAGCCCTAAGAAGTACAACTCCCAATTACATTCAGAAACACAGATTAAATAATGAAACATTATTTCCTCACATGATACCCTGCTTACACACAAACACACTTAAAAAAATCAGGTACTATTCAGTTTTAGTTCCTGGTGTTTCTTTGGTGACCATGAGAATGCCCCATCTACCCTTACCAGCTTGCCCGGGCATTCTCTGCTGCCTACACTGCTTCAAGTAAAACTGAGACCGTGGCTCCATATAAGGCCTTCTGCTGTGTGCAAGGGGGGAAACATTCTTTTTTTTTTTAAATCAAGTAAACTTTATTGAACTTTGCACAAGAACGACAGAACATAGGCTGACAAACACAAAGACGCGGTCCCATACAGAGTACATATAGGTGAATACATGCCATTACATCATTTTGATAACAGGTATTGCATTTAAAACCTTTGGCTTAAACATACTAAATTTGGTTATGGATTTCCCCATATTATGTAACGAGGTTACACAGTCATGCACGTTAATTCATTAGCATTCTAACAGTTGTATTATAGGTGAACTGACTCCAAAGATGTTAAGTTTGGCCCAGGATCAGTAGAACATACAGCTTTTCCCATTTATTCTAGTACCCTTTCAGCCTGTTTCTCATACTGATTATGGATGTTTCTGCCTTCAAAGCGAACATTTCAGCATGCCATTCTTGATATGCTGGTATGTCTTGGTCCAACCAGTGCCAGGGCAGTACTTTCTTGGCTCAAGCAGAGATAAGAGCCATATGATATTTCTAGCCACTACTAGCAAATGTAACCTATAGCCCCCAATAATACAGACTGAGGGCGTAAAGGTATTTTCCAACACAAACAATGGACTGAGTTTGTTTTCAATGGTCTGCCACAAAGACTAGGGGCGTAAACATTCTGCCTGAGGAATTCTACAGCAGTTTGAATTCCAGTGCCCCATAATAAACACACATTCCGTCTATTAAATGTGTGTAAAGACAGATTATTGGCAAATGGGAAGTGGGGAAGTAAGTGATATATTTCAAGGGGAAATACACCAGGGACTTGGTTTACTGTACGCTTTGTGAAATTTGATATAGAAACATAGAAACATAGAATTTGACGGCAGATAAGGACCGCTTGGCCCACCCAGTCTGCACATTTCCCTGCCTACTGGATAAGCTGCAGATCCTAGTTAACCAGCAGCCTACTTCTTCCTACCCCCACCCCCTAGAATTGCCTTATGACTGTCCCATGCATGCTTGAATTCCACCACTGATTTTGACCATATACTAGGGAGTTTGGGGTATAGGGGAGTTGAGGTAAACAATATAAGGAATAAAGCCACCACTAACTTCTGCTGGCCATACTTTGAGGCCCTCTGAGGTCACCTGGATCTGGAGCTTGAGAGCCACTGCACTATAGGTCCATTTGCCTGCTGTTATGTGGCCAGTATCAGCTCAACGCAATAACTCCACATACAAACGACACGAGGCATTGTGCAAATTCACAGCCATCAGTCCGCTCTTACACAATCCCTGCACATTAAAAAACAACTTCTAACAGTCTAGTGGTACCTGCACTTCCGATTCAGACAAAACTGAAAAAATCTCTAGTAGTCTAGTGGTACATCTCCCACACCCAGCCAGATATAATTGATAAAATCTCTGGTAGTCTACTGGTACCCCACCCCTGCCCAATCTGGATAATATTGACATTTCTGGTAATCTAGTGGTAACCCCCCTCTTGTCCAATCCCCAATGAAACTGACAGATTTCCTTGCAGTCTAATGGTACCCCTCCTGCCCAACCTCTGATGAATTTGATCAATTCCATGGTAGTCTAGTTTTACTCCCACCTGATCCCCAGTCAAACTGACATATTCCCTGAAAGCCTAGTGGTACCCCCCTCCCATCCAATCCCTGAGGAAATGGACAGATTCCTTGGTACTCTACTGGCACCCCCTCCTGCCTGATCCCCAGTATACTACAATGTACCTCCTCCCAGCCCACCCCCAGCACCTAACCACCTCCCTCTGTCCAGCACCAACTCACCCCATGGGTCCACCAGGATGCCATGTAGAGCTGTAGATGGGGACGGCACAGCCCCTCCTCTCACGTCTTGGTAGTTGCCATCTCAGTGACAGGAGCGCTGTTTCTACAGCATGCGTGCTCTCTTCATGTAACTGAGATGGCAGATGGCCACGCTGGAGCGAGGAGGGTCTGTGCTGGTCCCCATCTACAGCTCTGCATGCAGTCCTGGACAGCCATTCATAGGGTGAGTCAATGCATGTGGGGGTACAGGTGCTGAGTGGTGGGCTGGGGTACATCACAGTATACTGCTGTCTTACCAGGACTTCCTTGCAAAGGAGCTTTTGCTCAATGGAGCTTTTCCTGCTAAAACAAACAAATAAATAAATACTGGTAACTGGACAGGAGTGGGCAGCACTGGACTACCAGGGAATATTTCTATCTCATTAGGGATCGGTGAAGAAGAGTGGGGGGGGGAGAGAGAAGAGAGAGGGGTACAGTGGTAGAGGGAGGATGAGAAGGGAGGGGGGAGAAGAAAGAAAGCAATCCAACAGAAGACAGTAACTCCCAAATTCCTCTTTCCAAACTACACATGGACTATTTTCCCCCAAAACTACGATGGGGACTTTTATGTGTGCAAAAATAATGCAAGACCCTGTTTTCACACTTTGTTTTTGCAATGTAATTTTTATTAAAAGTATTCAACAACAAAAGTTACATATTACAAATAATTCATAACCAATATTCTGACTCCTGCAGATACCAGGGACACTATACAAATAACAACAGTAAGACAGTATTCCTATCCAGCAAGTCTGACGGTAAGTTCTGTTCCTTTTGTTTCCTCAGTTGACAGAAGTATTTAGCTGCAATACTTGAAAGGAGACTATTTTTCACAAACGGTTCCCAAACTTCAAAACCTTGTTCAGATTTATTAAGCAAAGAATAGTTGATCTTTTTACTAAAAGTCAGTCTTCAAATATATTTGTACCAGACAAGTACTGAGAATGTCAGGAGTTTTTCATTTGGGATAGAATAATTCACTGAAGTTCGAAACATGCTGCCAATATCCAGTATTGCTATGGTTTTGTAAGACAGGACAAGTTAGAACAATCTCCTAAAATAACTAAGTTTGGCGGGAGAGGAATATATTTCCTAACAGGACCAGGAAAAGGCAGATATCCTGAACAAATACTTTTGTTCAGTGGTCACAGAGAAAGGAGAAGGGGAGGAGCCACAAAAATGGAGGGAGTGAGGTAGACCCTAATCTGTTTTTGCAGGAGATTGTTCTGAGGGGACTCATTGATCTCACAGTGGACAAGGCAACAGGGCCAGACAGGGTGCATCCAAGGGTGCTGACCGAGCTCAGGAAGGTATCGGCTGCGCCTCTGACAGTCCTATTTAACAGCTGTTTGGAAACAGGAATGGTTCTGGAGGATTGGCAGAGGGCAGATATAGTCCCACTTCACAAAACTGGTAGCAGGGAAGAGGCTGGCATTAACAGGCCAGTCAGCCTTACATCAGTAGTGCGAAAGTTAACGAAATCACTGCTAAAGGAAAGGATTGTGGACTGTCTTGAATCCAATGTGTTACAATATCCGAGGTAGCATGGATTCACAGGGGGAGGTCATATCAAATTAATCTGATAGATTTCTTTGACTGGTGACCAAGGAATTAGATCAGGATGGAGCAGTGGGCGTGCCCTACCTATAACTCAGTAAGGCTCTCAACACCGTTCCACATAGAAGGTTAAAACGCAAGCTGGGTAGCTTAGAAGTGGGTCTGAAGGTGGTAAACTGGGTAAGAAATTGGTTAGGGGATAGGTGGCGGAGGGTGGTGGTAAACGGAGTTCACGCCAAGGAAGGGAGGATGACCAGCGGGGTACCTCAGGGATCAGTGTCAGGACAGGTCTTCTTTAATGTCTTCATAAGTGACATTACAAAGATGCTGGAAGGGAAGGTCTGCCTCTTTGTGGATAAACACCAAAATCTGCACTAGGATGGACACTCCAGGGGTGTGTGTGTGTGTGTGTGTGTGTGATAAGGATGAGCGGAGACCTGAGAACTTGAGGAGTGCTCAAGGGTATGGTAGCAGGGTTTCAATGCAAAAACGTGGAAAGTAATGCACTGGGGGGCACAAAAACCCAGGGGCAGAGTACAAAATGGGAGGAGTGGTACTGATGACCACCAAGCAGCAAAAGTGGCCTAGGGGTAATCATATTGCATGACCTAATGGTGGCCAGGTAGTGCGACAAGGCAACTGGGAGGACTAGTGTGATGCTGGGGTGCATAGGGAGGAGTATCACCAGCAGAAGGTGGGAGGTGGTATTACCACTGTACAGATTGCTGGTAAGACCCCACCTAGAGTACTGTGTCCAGTCTGGAGACCACATCTCTGAAAGGACACAGAGTGGAGGCGATCCAGAGCAGGGCAATTAAAATGACACAGGGTCTACATCAGAAGCCCAATGAGGAGAGACTAAAGGATCTCAATATGTACACCCTGGAAAAGAGGAGGGAGAGTGGGGATATGATAGAGACTTTAAATACCTGATGGGGGTAAATAAGGTACAGGAGGGGAGTATTTTTCAGAAAAAAAGTTGCTCAAGGATAAGGGGGTACAATAAGAAGCTGGAGAGGGCAGATTCAGGAGAGATGTGAGGAAGTACTTCTTCACAGAAAGGGTGGTGGATTCCTGGAACAGCCTTCCAGCGGAGGTGGTGAGGATGAAAACAGTGGTGGGGTTCAAGAATGCATGGGATACACACAAGGGAAAATTAGGCATCTCCTTCTCTGAGATCCTGCCAGTCTGGGAGAGGGGGGCAGACGGACGGAAGGTCAGAGAAGGGAAGATGGGGAGCTAAACATGTGGCTCAAGGGCTGGTGCCAGAAAAAAGGCCACAAATTCGTAGGTAACTGGCAACAGTTTTGGGAGTGAAAGTTCTTTAAATGCAATGGACTTCATCTGACTAAGGAGGGGGTCAGTGCATTGGGGCAGAAGTCTGATGTCTTTGCAGAATATTTAAACTAGCAAATGGGGAGAGGGGTGCAGCACCTGACACATCGAATGGGAAGAACACCCCTCCCCCTCAGCTAGTGATCAAACAGGAGTTCAGCGTGTTTGTAGTTAATTTGCATCACCAGGTAAGGAAAAAGGTCCGGCTCCCCATATGACGCTCAGGGGAAACACTGGACCTCGCCCAACAACTAACACATCGAAATCTGGCCAATGGAAAATCATGTACACAAATGCCTACAGTCTGGCAAACAAGATCCCAGACCTGCAGGCAACAATGACAGAGGCTAAACTGGACACAGTAGCCATTCACGAGACATGGTTTACTAGTAACCACACTTGGGAGACTTCAGTACCAGGCTATGTACTGTTCAGAAGAGACTGAGGTGCAAAGGGGAGTGGTCCTCTATGTCAATGAAAATATCAAAGCTACAGAAATTCAGAATACACATAAGGAGACAGAAGAACTGTGGGTCACCTTGGAAACAGGAAATGGGACAGCCATACGAACTGGGGTTGTCTACAGGCCTCTAGACCATGGGGAGGACATAGACACATTACTGTTAGAAGACATACAAAACATGACAGCTAAAGGGGAGGTTCTGATAATGGGAGACTTCAACATGCCAGATACAGATTGGTCAATACCAGCAGGAACATCCGCCAGAGCTAGACACATAATGGATTCCCTGCAGGGGAAGGGCCTCAAACAACTGGTACAGCAGCCCACAAGAGACAGAGCTATCCTAGATCTAGTACTGACTAACGAGGAAAGGATCATAGATCTCCAGGTAGAAGCAGGGCTTCAGATAAGATTTTTTTGGATGAGTACTGTACTCCTCATTTTGAAAGTGAGGCGAGTAAAACCAAATTAAGATGCGTACAAATGTTTGGACAGACTGGAGTGAGGAGTACATTTTTAAAAAAAATTTAGTTTTTTTCTAGATGAACTAATCAGGTGCCAACAATGCTCCAGATAATGTTATCAGGTAGGAGTAATTTACTCACCAGTTTTAAAATATAGTGAGTAAAACAAAATGGGATGGGTACGAGTGCTGTAAATCTGGAAAAAAAATGCTTCTTTTGAATCACCAGTTATGTTATGAAGCACTATTCTTTAGCGTGAGGAGTATTTGCAAATGTTGGATGAGTATTGGTACTCATTACAAAAAATTTCTGAAGAGTATTTCCTAAAATGAGGTGAGTAAAACAAAATAGGTCGGCATCCCTTATCTGGTGCCCTGGGTAGAAGGTCACCTGGGGGCCAGTGACCAACACATGGTATGGTTCAATTTGGCCACTAGAATTAAATCATCCCATTCCAAGGCAGAAATATGGGACTTCAGAGTAGCCGACTTTGATAAGATGGCCAACAGAGTTAAGCTATTTATTTATTTATTTTTATATTTATATTTTAGTCTTTGGTAACCGGGTAAGGCCCACTAGGCACAAGTGTCTGTTTTCAGGGGTGACCTGGGAGCTACCCTGACAAGATGAAATACAGGTGAGGGGGTACAGGCAAAGTGGGCAAGCATTAAGGATGCAATACTTGAAGCAACATCCCATTGTGTTGGAGAGAAAAGCAAGAGCAAAAGGAGGAGGAAACCACTTTGGTTCTCAAAAACAGTAGCAGAAAAGGTCAGAGCCAAAAGGCTGGCCTTCAGGAAATATAAGGGAACGCAGCAGGACGAAGATAGGGAGGCATACCAAACTTCCTTAGGGAACCAGGGAAGGCAGTAAGGCAGGCAAAGGCCCAAACTGAGGAAACACTAGCACAAATAGTAAAAGAAGGGACAAGACTTTCTATAGATACATTAGTGAAAGGAGAAAGTCCAGAGGGGGTATTGCTAAGATCAAAGGGGATAAGGGGAGTGTGTGGAGGAGGACCAAGGAAAAGCATCTATCCTAAATAGATACTTCTGCTCAGTATTTATTGAGGAGAAGGTAGGGCAGGGCCCACAGCTCAGCACCATGGACATGGGGGAGGAAGGGAGGTGTGCACTACTCCCTTCACAAAGGAAAGGGTCCTACAAGAGCTCACTCAGCTCAGGGTGGACAAGGCAATGGGACCTGATGGCACACATCCCAGGGTACTAATGGAGCTAAGGGTGGAACTAGCAGAGCCATTATCAGAACTGTTTAGTGAGTCTCTGAGCACAGGAGAGGTCTCAGAAGACTGGAGAAGGGCTCTTGTGATCCCACTCCACAAGAGTGGTAACAGGGAGGAAGCAGGGAACCACAGATCAGTCAGTCTTACCTCAGTAGTGGGCAAGATTATGGAGGCACTCCTTAAGGAAAGGATACTGCAACACCTGGAATCCATAGGAGTACAAGACAGCTATCCAAGACAGCATGGGTTTACAACAGGAAGGTCCTGTCAAACTAATCTCATAGATTTCTTTGACTGGGTAACCAGAGTGGTGGACCAAGGGGGAGCAGTTGATGTCACCTACCTTGACTTCAGCAAAGCTTTTGATACTGTTCCACATAGAAGATTGATTAATAACCTGGGTAGGCTCGAGGTGGGTCAGAAGTTGGTCAACTGGGTGGCAAACTGGTTGGCGGACAGAAAACAGAGCATGGTGGTAAACGGCATACAGTCAGAAGAGGTGCAAGTCACAAGTGGGGTACCTCAGAGATCAGTCCTGGGGCCAATCCTCTTCATTATCTTCATCAGTGCCATTGCAGATGGACTGGAGGGAAAAATATGTCTGTTTGCAGATGACACCAAGATCTGCAACAGAGTATGATCCAGGTGGGTGGGCAGAATAAGAAGAGATATGGATAAACTGGCAAAATGGTCAGAATAGTGGCAACTGGGGTTTAACGCAAAGAAGTGCAAGATCATGCACATAGGGAAGAGAAACCCTGAAGACACCTATAGGTTGGGAGGGGAGTTGCTGGTAATCACAAGGGAAGAAATAGACTTGGGCATCATCATCACAGATGATCTGAAATCATCCAAGCAGACCACTAAAGCAGCAGGTGAGGCTAGAGGGATGTTGGGGTGTATTAGCAGGGGTATCGAAGTCGTAAGAGGGAGGTAATAATCCCTCTTTACAAGACACTGGTTAGGCCCCATCTGGAGTACTGTGTGCCGTACTGGAGGCTGCACCAGCACAAGGACGTTAACAAAATGGAGGCAGTCCAGAGAACGGCAACCAAAATGATGCAGGGACTGCATCAGAAAACATAGGAGGACAGATTAATGGAGCTCAATATGGATACCCTAGAGCAAAGGAGGGAGAGAGGTGATATGATCAAAACATTCAAACATCTTAAGGGCATTAACAAGGTGAAAGAGTCTAACGTTTCAATATAAGAAAAACAGCAGGAGAAGAGGACACAGCATGAGATTACAGGGAGGCCGATTACGAGGTAATGTGAGAAAGTTCTTTTTCACAGAAAGGGTGGTGGGTGCATGGAATGGCCTACCTCAGGAAGTGGTGGATATGAACATAGTGCAGGGCTTCAAACAGGCATGGGATAGGCATAAGGGAGCAATACAGATGAGTATGAATAGATAGGCCATTGACAGAGTACAGGCCTATGGCACATTCATAAGGGATAAAAAATGGGCAGACTGGATGGGCCTTTGCGGTCCTTATCTGCTGTCAGCTTCTATGTTTCTATTTTCTATGGGATAGGAGACGGTGAATGGGCCAGAGACCAAGTAGGATCTGCAGTGATACTATAGGCAGGAAAAATGGGTAGACTAGGTGGTCCAAGCGGTCCTTATCTGCCCGCAAATTCTAACAGTGTCTGACATAATAGTTATTATCTGTTTCCACATTTTTTTGGATTGTAGGATGATACCATAAAATATGGGTAAGATGTGCTTCTGATTCTCGACACCTCCAACACTTGCCATTATCAAAAAGTCCAATTTCTTCTAAATGTCATGGAGTTAAGTAACATTTACGTAAGATCTTAATTTGAATGAAGGAGCCATTGGTATCTCTAATGCTCCTGTGAGCCAGTCCAGTTTCCCCCAAATTTCCTCTGAAATGCCATAATTAAGTTCTTTCTCGAACTTAAAGGGAAGTTCTCATATTTACAAATTGTTTTTTTTAATACAAAAACCCAATACATTATGCTGGCGATACTCTTTTTAAGTAGAAACAGAATGTTTTGCAGACATCCACTACGGGAAGGAAGGGATCAAAAATCACGCCAAGCAGACAACCAGATGAGCCCTTCCACTTCCTGATCTACTGGCCTTGAAGGATGGCATTTATTTATATCAAAGGTTGCTTTAATTAAAATAAAACAGCTCTGAAAAATTCCCCCATTGACATGTATGTGGCGTGCCCATGCGCTCTCCTTGGTTAGATGTCACAAAACGTCTGAGCGCAGGGACAGCAGATCAGTAAGTGGAAGGGATCGGCTGGCCGTCTGCTCGTAACGATTTTCGATCCCTTCCCTCCCGTAGTGGACGTGGTGCAATACATCTGGTTTCTACTTAAAGGAACGCTGCTTTTTTCAGTACCCCACAGCTTTACCCTTTGGTTATGCTTTTCTGCTATAACAAAATGTTTTTTCACATGGTAACTTACCTAATTTAACTTCAGAAAAAGTCCGCTATCCCAAACATGGTGGACAGTGCTGCCTCTATTTAGTAAGAAAGTGTGGCTCAGTACAAATGTATTGAGTCAAGGGGCGCAGCACCGCACTTTCTCACTAAATGGAGCCGCACACTGTCCGCCATGTTTGGGGATTGCGGACTTTTCCTAAGCTAAATTAAGTAAGTCACCATGTGAATTTTTTTTTTAATAGCAGAAAAGCCTAACTGGAGGGTAAAACTTTGGGGATGGGTACTACTGAAAAAGCATATCACGCCTCTGTTGTCGACACTGACGGCTTAAACACGAAAAAGACCATTGCGGCGACATTCGTAATGGTCCTTTTTCTGTGTTTCACCTTCCCCAGTGTTCTGCCCCATCCTCGACCAACTCCGACCTGGAGTTGGAATCCCAGAGTCTGGGGGTGCAGGGGCAGAGTCCCCACAGAAAATACCCATGAAGAGGCAGCACAATACCTGCTCAGTATTGTGCCGCTGTCAGTGAGGAGGTCATGCTTCTCATCATTTAGAAATCCTAAAGCTTCTGAAAAAGACAGCTTTCTTTTAAAAAGACTATCGGCATCATAAGGTAATTTTTTTTGCATTGCAAAAACCCATTTTTTAAATAGTTGAAATTCTCTTTAAGTTTAGCATTTAATGTCAGTTTAACAACTGGAACACCTGGCAGTTTGTAAATTTTCCCTGCTCCTCCCTTCCCAATCGCACAATTTATAATTAGTTTCCAGCCCAATTTATTCTTGTGTCCACATACACATTCTATAACTTTATTTATTGAATGTCTTAGTTGTAAAATAGAAGCAAAACTCAATTTTAGGATCACTAAACTTTGTTTGAAGGTCAGTAAATGACAAAAGATATTCATTTTCTACACTGAGAACATTCAAAAGTTATCGAATTCCTACTTTCCTCCATCTCCGATTGCCAAGTTTTTGTCCTTCAACCCTGATACAGTTATTATTCTATACAATACAGTATATTGCCTATGGGGAAAAAATTATAACCTAACTCCTTATGGACCCCTTTAACAGTCTTAATAGAGCGGTAGATACAGGGATATAAATTCAGATTATCAGGGATTGTTCTAAACAACAGATTATTTGGAGAACTGGGGTGCATAATGGCTTTTTCAAATTTTGTCCACAGAGGGGAGTATTCATTCTGGCATATGGTAAAGACCCATTGGTACTTTAAAAAGCCTGGTAGACCACAATTTTCACACATTGCAGTATGTATTATCAAAATATGAATGAAACAGGATTTGACAATTTTCCCTTATTGCCAGAACTGACTAAAAACCAGCCATTTTTCAAGTGACATACAGTATCTGTTTTTGCATTAAAAAAATCACCTTTTTAGGTAAAAAGAGCAATTTCAGTAGAAAAAATATAATTGAGCATGTTTTTAATTGTTGTGCTAAATTTTGCATTTTGCACCACTAAACCTCACTAAGCACTGTTTTGAACGAACACTCAGTGCCAGGAGTTCATTAAGAAAGCCCTCTACTCAGTGCCAAATTGCTGTGCAATACCACAGTTAGCGCCAATTGTTTTGTGCAAACCTTTTTTTGCAAATAATGCTGACTTGCTTTAAATTTGAGGGGAAAAATGTTTTTGTGTGTGTGTAAATATGTTTTTAAGAAGAATGCTCATTCCAGGCCCGGTGGCGCTTAGGATTGAGGTGCTGGACGCCACACCTTGCGCCACACCGGCGGCCCATGTTTGGGAGTGAGCATGGGTCATCGGGGTTGGTGGGGATGGGGAAGGATGGAGCACCCTAAGAGCTGCTCTCCTTGCCCGGGGAGGGGGGTTCACACAATACGAAGCCCTGGCTACCCCTAGTGGAAGCTGGGGACATTGCAGTGCTCGGCAGCAGATGGCAGAGGATTGGAGCTGCGGCGGACGTCCTTCAGGTGTGCGCAGGAGCGTGTAAATGCTGAGCTGGACGTCATTGCATGTCTGAGCTCCAAGGGTGGAACAAGGCCAAAAATCCCCCTACCTCGGGTGAGGCGACGGCGACCACGAGCAGTACAGTCCGACCACACGTCCAAGGTCAGCCGATTCCCCAACTCTCCCTGGGATCTGGGGCCTCTCCATGGGGCTGGGAAAGCCTGGATCCCACTTATCCAATGTAGCAGTACGGAGAACGGTTCAGGCGGACGATTGAGTTGGAGGCTGCAAATGGGAACCTGAGAGATGCCCCAAAGGTAGGGTGCATAAATAGAATATGCAAAAAAAAAAAAAAAAGAAAGAAGAAGAAGAATGCTCATTCCATACAAGACAGCCATCAAAAACAGTATAGCAGCATGAGTTAACAGTTTTAAGCAACAGTTTTATCACTTGTACAGTACTAATCCAAAGCCCCCTCCCCTCCTAGGTTCAGCAGTGAGGAGGTTTGGGTTCTCCTCCCATATCAAAATTCCTGTAAGCTGTAGCTTTACTAATAATATTCACGGAGGACCGTTCACTTGGAATTCCCATAGTTCCTCATGCACACTGCTCCCTCCGCCCTTGCAGTTCCTCATCCTCCCCTAACATGTCCTGATTCCATGGAACAAAGGTCGGGTCATGCTGCATAACATATAGTAGCCAGGCATTCCACCATGAGATAAATACCTCCGACCTGTCATTTAAGCAGTAGGTAATTCTCACCACAGTGTATAATTTATTCACAAATTCTCGACAACTGTTAATCTCCAGCACCTGATCTATACGCCCCTTTCCAGTGGTACCTTTATGTGTTGCTACTTCCATGATACTCAGCACGTATTTAATATTTAAAAGACAAAGAACCTCTGTGCGCAAACACTGAGGCAAGGGTTACCCCAAAGGGCATTTGGCTGGGAAGCCAAGTTTCAAGAAAATACAAAATCACACATGCCCCCACAATGCAAAGCATCATGGGCTGCATATGCAAATCACCACAGAATGTTATGCTGGTCCAACTTTAAGCAGAATTGCATGGTGCCGAAAGGCCTCTCACACAGTTTGCAAAGAGTGCTAACAGAAGACATAGACACGTGTTTCATCCTACCAGGACTCATCAGTATGCCTCATCTGTTTGACACCCCAGTGGAATGGACCAGCTACCCTTAAGGCAGTGTGCCTTGGATATACTGTGGTGAACCCATTAAAATAAAAAACTATTTAAAAGACAAAGAACCTCTGTGCGCAAACACTGAGGCAAGGGTTACCCCAAAGGGCATTTGGCTGGGAAGCCAAGTTTCAAGAAAATACAAAATCACACATGCCCCCACAATGCAAAGCATCATGGGCTGCATATGCAAATCACCACAGAAAGTATTTAATATGTCTACTGTACCTTTAACAGTCCTTAGATAGTGATATAGAAGGTAGAGTTCATGACTCAGTTGTAATCTTATATGGAGGGCTTTTGATATGTTTCTCTAGGTTTGTGAGAAAAGCAGCCAGATGGGGGCAGGTCTACAAGATGTGTGTATAGGTAGCTTTCACCTCCCTGCACCCCCAAGCAGGCTGTTGTGACAGGGAGCTCCTGCCACTCTTGAGGACCGACCTTTTCTTAAATCTGTTGCAACAGTTCTTCTATTTCTTAGCCTAATCTATCCTTTACAATTTCTAGTCCATAAGGTTGGCTATCCATGGGCACCCCCTTCCCTTTCTTGACCATGCTATAGTGTCCTCTTTAATTTTCCTTTTCCCTCTCAGGTCCTCATACTGGGAGGTTACTGTGGTGACTTTCAAGCTGATGTAAAACAACAGGCTGTGTTTCTCATTGTTGGATTTAGTATGCAATGGCACTATGACATAAAATACATTGATGTATATATCTTACGTGTATGAAACCTGTAAATGTTGAAAATACCATGGCACCAGTTGTTTTTGATAAAGGTAAAAAGTTACTAGGTGACTGTATGATAAAAATTAAGTTAGTTGTGCTATTTAAAATGCATGTAAACTGCTGTAAACTGAGCCAATCTAAAATGTCATGGTGATTTACATATATCCCATGATGATTTGCGTTATGGAAGTATGTGTGATATTGTGTTTCTTTGAAACTTAGCTTACTGTCAATGCCCCTTGGGGTTAACCCTTGTTTCAGTGCTTCTGCACTGAGGTATGTTGTCTTTAGCTTGTTTTTTTTTGTTCCATTTGAGCTCCCACCACCCAAGCAAACAAGGCCCCATAGGGAAGGCTGAATCTCAACAGGTAAGTTACTGCAGGGGGATCAGAGATCAGTGAGTCAGTAGGTGCTGACTAAGTGTAGAGGAAAGGCTTGCTTAGTATGTTACTACAAATTGATGTAGTGAAGAAGGGATATGCCATTGCTGAAGGTTATCGCCTGCATTTTGAATAAACATCACACAGAATTGTGTGTTGAACTTGAATCATATATTTGGGACTGTCTGGTTGTATGTTCTGCAGGCCCATTGGTCCACGTTAGGACCAATGGGCTTACACCTATACTGTACCTGTCATTTGGCAGGTGGCTTGATGGTATGTGGGTGGGAAGCAGCCACCTACTGATGACAGGGGGGAGGGAGGGCAAGGGGTTCTGTGTGGGTGGCTGAGGTGGGGGTGCCACTGATCACCAGGAATTGATCTATAGGATTTACTGTGATCGTGGCAATGGGTGGGGGGTTCCACTAGACCACCAGGGATGGACATATATATATTTCTGGGAATCGCGGGAGGGGGGACCACTAGTCCACCAGGGATGGATGTGTTTTATATATACTGGGAATCAGGACTGGGGCACCAGACCACCAGGACTGTGTGTCATACATATGCCGTGAAAAGGGCCATGGGGCGGGGATGCCTGGGATCCCAATTGCACATGTCATGCTGTGCATGGCACCAGGCGCAAGTCACCGGGCAGCCCTGCGCAAGGCATGCAAATGGGGCCATAATGATGCAAATTGCCCCATTTGCACCTTGCATATATTATGGCCTCATTTGCATGCCTTCTGCTGAATATCGCGGGTGATGCACCTAGTGCAATTGCACTTGCTGGTGCATCCATGCTCCCTATCTGTGGCTTACACGGCGCAGTGCCACTGTACCATAGGCAGTATGTCGCTGACCATGCCATATTCAATGGTGCTGCATCATGGTGCATCCCCTTGAATATTACCTGTTCCTGGTCCCGCATCACAGTTGCTCTGCACCCAGGCTTGCACCACTGCTCGCAGGCACAGTCTGAATATCTGGGCCAGTGTACAGATAAATGGTTACTTTCCAGCATAGGTCATGTGTCTAGTGGGGTGCTGAGGCTCCTGTATTGAGTCCCTGTCTAATTCCAAATTTTCATCTCTGATATGACAAAATGCATTTTTATGTCAACTGAATGTGCAGATAATGTCAAACTTGGTGGCCCATGTGCTACTCAAGCCAGAGTTGAAACCATACAAGACTTGAATAAATTTCTGACTGGGTAACTTGATGGGGTATTAAAGTCAATAAACAAAATGGGAGGTTATGCATTTAGGTTTTCAAACCTAAATACACCCTTTACACTAGGTGACACTACTCTATTAATCACAACAGATGAAAAAAATCTAGGAATTATTATTTTAAATAACATGGAAAATGCAAATCAAGTTAATCAGGTTATCTGTAGAACCAACAAAATAATTTGGTCCATTAGCGCAATACACAAAGTCACGGATCCAGTATTTTGGAATTATACTCACTATATCGGAGCTTACGTCAGACCGCATTTGGAATATGCAACTCTGATTATGGTACCCGACAAGAAATCAACCTGTACCTAACTAGAGAAAGTACAAAGAAATTCCACAAAACATTTAAATGGTCTTTATAATACATCGTATAATGCTAGACTCATTACCCTGAATTTGATGTCGCTAGAGACTCGATGACTTTAGGGGACTTATTGTTCCTATTTGACATCATAAATTATCCATACCTAATGTCTGAACTCGGACTAGTCTTTAGGAAAGTACGTTAAGCACCAGAGGACACCTACTACAAAGTGCAACACTAGAGGTGACACCTACTACAATTAGAGGGAAAGTATTTTCATTTAATAACAAATTATTTTTACTCGGGTTATAAAACCGTGGAAACAATTTGCCCATAGAAGTAATTATCAGTAAACTAAACAGGAATTTAAAAATGCCTGGATGCATTTCTGCTCACAGATACAAACCTGAAATATTATTAAGTTTGTGTGATAGCATAGGAGCACTCCTCAGCTTATAGCTTTCTTGTCCTTATTCACGTTGCATATATAAGTAGTAAGCCCAGTAGAATGTTTCTTTTTTCATGCTTCTTATTGAAAATGCACAACAAAGACACAAACGTATGGCAACAATGTCTCTGTAGTTACTGAATACCTCAAAAGAAATCCGTTTATTAGTACTTTTTGGACAGTACTAAGAAAACATGGCATTATTTTAAAACATACAAGGAAACAGGGTAACAGCTGGCAACTCGAAGTGCAACTACTGGAAGGAGCAGACTCTGGAACACAAAGCAGTATTTTGCAGATTGTCCATGTAGCATAAGTTCATGGTAACAAAGTATAGTCCTTAAGAGTCCTTTCATTATCCTCATGGGAGGTCAGGCCCCGGATAGAGTATGGCAAAATTGGTTTTGGCGTAAGGGTCAGAGTTCGAGTCATCCTGCTAGTGTGCCAAATCCCATCTTGTCACTATTTGTGTAGGTTTCAGCTTATGCTGAACATGAAACGTTATCCTTATCAGTACTTTGTATGTTCATATTTTCTTGCTGTGGCTTCAGCAGCCACAGCACTAAATAAACCCCACAGACAGATCCCTTCCTTCAGTGATTTGAGTTTGAGACCCAATGATAAGTGTTTACAGCTTAAGGTTCCAAGATGTTTAGGAGATGGGATATCCGACTTTTGAACCCCTGTCCAAAACCCTTGCAGTTTAGGACGCTGCCAAAAATATGAGCATGTGAGCCCCTAACCTCCCATGCTGTGTCCAATAATGGGCGTAATGCCATATATCCCATTTTGCTTGTGTCTGGGACATCAAAATAACAAATTCTAAGTCACGTGTGCCAACGACTGAGTCTGAGTAACAAGATGGAGGACCCTTGCATGCTGTGGCAGAGTCAAACCAGGACTTAGTGGCCATCACGGAGACCTGGTGTAATGATAACCACAACTGGGTGATGGCCATACCAGGCTACAATCCACTCAGGAGGGACAGGGTGGGAAGAGAGAGGAGTGGCACTTTATGTTAAAGATAATATAAAGGCCCAGAGATTCAAGGAGAACAAGGAGGGGAAATGCTGTGAGTTAAGTCTGAAAGCAGAACAGGTCAACCATCTGCATGGGTGTATCTTACAGACCACCAGCCCAGGGGAAGATATGGATAAGGAGGTGATGATGATGCTGGCTATCCAAAGGATGGCACACAAAGGGGAGGTAATGCTGGTTGGGGACTTCAATATGCCAGACATTGGAGCCTCCCCACAGCAGCAACATACTGTAGTTCCTACAGGGAACCTTCTTTAAACAACTGGTGGTAGAACCCATACAGAGATGATAATACTGGACCTGGTGCTCGCTAATGGGGACAGTGTGTCAGAGTCACAGTAGTGGAACACCTGAAACATTGACCACAGGACAGTAGTGTTTGAGATAATGGAAGGAGCGGAATACAGCCGCACAAAACATGCATCCTTGACTTTAGGAGGGTAGATTTTGGAAGAATGGGAAAAGGCCTGGAAGAGGCATTAACGGGAAAAGGAAGAAAGTAGGGTTGGAGAAGCAATGGGCAGTGTTCAAATCCAGGATAGCAAAGGTGACACAATTATAGTGTGTAACCCCATTGCAAATGGGGGTTCCTAAAAATGCCAGCCTGGGCTTACCTTAATGCTTTTGCTCTGATCTCATGCTGCTGTCTCCCGGGCTTCTCCCATTTGGCCAACAATTCTTTTCTGGTCCCCCTGGTCTGCTGTACCCCTCTGGTGCCCCAGACTTCAGCCCAATTGAAATCCAGCCCCTCGGAGCTTAAAAACACCACCATTGTTGCCATATTAAAGTGCTGCCTCAGGGCAGCGGAAATAATACTGTGAGTGCCCCATGTTAAAGTGCCTCCAGGGCAGCAGGACTCGTGATGGCGTGATTTGTGCCCTCAACTGGACAGCTCAGTTTGCGGTCGTCTCGGGACTGTGCCATGGATCCCAGGATCCTTCCACCTAACTGGGACCTGGTGACTACAGACAGCCTGCTGGAGAGCCGCCTGCTTTTGAATTTAAAGAATTTGATTGGGGTTCAGGGCAACACAAAGTAGAAGGGCCTAGTCATCTGTAGTAATAAATGACAGTGTGCCTGACTGCCTAAGGGCAGCTTGTTTGGCTTGTGCTGAAAAGTAAAGAAATTAAATGTTTAAAAAATAAAACTTGTTGCTGCATAGGGGAATGACTGTACATGTGGGAAAGTGTCTAATTTTCAAATAAATGCTTTTCCCTGGATTGACCAACATTTTGGGACTCTTGTGTGTCAGCCTGTCAGCTTCTGCAGGAAACTTGCATACGCAATAGCAACAGGAACGATCAGACTCACATTCTTCAACTGTGCAGCCACTGCAAGTACAACCTCTGAGCTGCAGAACTGTGGGGCATTGGGGCAAATAATTATTTCTTCTCTGGCTGCACCAGGACATTATTCAGGACTGTAGCTGATCTGTTCTGCTAAAGTGGGTTAGGCAGCCATTGCAAGCAGTCACAGCCAATTGAAAGCCAGAAAGAAAGCCAGGACTTCTGGGACATTCATTACACCTCATGGGTAACCACCCAAGTGCTCATGGGGACTTACAAGGACATCATTTTAGGTGCCAATTCTCCAACCCAGTTGAGCCTCGAGGTGTTCTGATTGACAGGTCCCTCGGCCATGTAGAGACCTGTCACCCCATCTCTGCTGCTAATCAGGAGTCGAACTAGGAGCTCTATAAGAGACAGTGTTTGCCAGCATTTCATCAGGTTTGCCAGGGTGAGAGAGAGGAGAGCAGGCTCCAGCCTGCTGGGAGCCCACAGGGTGGGGACTTAGGCCCCAGCCATACCACCAGGCCAGGCCACTTAGCTAAGCCCCTGCAGTCACCAGGGGCGTTTGTTGTATTACAGTTGCAGTATAAAAGTTAAAGTAATTTTAGTTTCTGCAACAGCTAGTCTGAGGTTGCCAGATATGTCCTCCAGAGGCTTGCCCTCCCTCCACGTCAGGGAAAGATGTGAAAGAAGACCATCTACCAAGCCTCAGTGGTGAGAGAGTTGAAGAAGAATTCAGGATGCCTTTCTAATTACGGATGCGACCTGTGGAAGACCTTGATAGTACTCTTTTGTACTTCAAAAGTAGGGAGAAAATTTAAGAGTAATTTTGGGGCCTAAAGCCTAGCTACTAGATATTTCTACTGTCTGAAAAGGATCTCTGAATTATCAGTCTGGGCTACTAACCCCCTCAGACAGGGCCGGATTAAGGCATAGGCAACATAGGCACAGGCCTAGGCCCCTCCCTGTTAGGAGACCCCCAGCAATCCCTAAATATATACTGTATTTACTATATATCCTTTACTTTCTGCCTGAGCTGCATGTTTTTGTAAAGGACTCAGCCACTGAGTAAGTCAGGGACTGAACCGTGACATGACTCACATCCCTGATTAGGTGTTAAGTGCAGGCGACAGCTTCAGAGGCCCAACCATGATAACCTTTAAGGTGTGAATAAGCCCATTTCCTTTGCTTTGTCTCCCACATCCATTTAGAATCCCAGCTTAGAATTTTACTCAACTATAAAAGATTAACAGTCAAATTCAGTGTGTATGCTTTACATTTTAAGATATCTGTTTTATTGACTTAGGAAACCTTGTATCATCCTTGAAATTTGAATGTGAGCAGTAGCTTAATTTGCTTGAAACCTTTGTACCATACTTGACTCTGTGTTGTTTTACCCTCCACATTCAGATGAAATACTTTTCAATGTACTGCTTGTTACCTTTGTACCATACTTGACTCTGGGTTGTTTTACCCTCTGCACTCATTTGTAATACCTTTCATTGTATTGTCCATTTCTCTTGTTTTGTACTTCCATGATGTGGAGCCTTTGCAAAAGGTGTCTCTGACTCAAAGGTTTGTAATTCTGATATCTCAATAAAAATAAATATTTAATTTCCTAAAATTAAGAAATCTACAATAAGTTTCAGTGATGCAATTAAAAATCGCACTCTTATTTTTTTTTTTAAATGTTCTCATCTTGCTCATACTGAAGTTCTGACCTTGATACAGCTCTGTTTTCTGGGTGAACAAATTGATGTATTTCAAGATTCCCATCAGTAAATCTTGCCATTTATGGATCCTGGTTTACTTATCAATAACAGAAATGTTTGATCCTGGGAATGATTTCAAATTCTTCCAATAATCACTTGCTTTGCAGTATAATCTCTAAAGTTCATAACCCCCTAGTAAACCACAAACTTAACTCCTATACCCAGGACCTAGCCTCTTTTAGAGACTGGTCTCTACCTAACAACAAAACTCCTACATCCTGGTTCATAGTACCTGAAAGGACAGTATGATAACACCCAGACTGCAGTGCACACATGCGTGTTTGGGGGTGGGGAGCTTGGAGGCAGTGCAAATCATGACATTTGCATAAAAAAATTATTTTACCAGGCCTATTAATAATTATTTTCTCTAAATTATCAAAACTTAGGGGTGCCATGTGATTAAGATGATTGCTGAATGGCGATTGTCCTTATCATGAAGTGCACATCACGAAACTCAGTTTCAACAATGTGCAACTGCAGCGTAGTCAAAGCGGTGCAAAAACATGTTATTTTGACTTAATGTGAGGGGCTGTGCCTCCCACCCCAAATTAAGATTCTCAATTCCAGGGGGTGCATGTTGGGGGCATTCTGTGTAAAAAATAAAAAAATCCCTGTCTCGGGCCAGGCGCGAAAAATGCACAGCGCCTGGTCATGAACCCTGCATCCCGCCACCCCAAACCAGGACCCACCACACCCATGACACCAATGACACCAGCTCAATGGCAACCTCTTGGAACCACCCTCCCACAAACCCTCCACTGCCCTCACTCGGTCTTTCAGCTTCCCACATCCCCAGTCGATATCCTGTCACTGTGTATGAATCCTCTCCATCCAGTTGCCATCCCTACACCCTCTCCGTCAGGGCAGTCACCACAAGTGGGTCGCCATTTTGGTAGGCACCCACTTGCAGTTTGCTCAGTACATGGTATACCAATCTCAGGCTATTGTTATTTTTCCATACCAATAGTATTAGTTTCATTAATTTTTTTTTACTCCCTCTTTATACTCCCCTTGCACTGCAACGGTCCCTCTTTCCAGGCATCCCAATGCACCTAGTCTGCACCGAGGACCGGAAGGATGCTTGCCAGGTGTCCTTCTCCTCTACAACTCTAGAGACCCGGTTTGACCCACCCAGGTGAAGCAGGAAGAGTCCATCTACCTCCTCCGATCCTCAGTGGAACGTGCAACAAAGCTCCTTCCCAGTTCCTCCATGGTCACAACAGTGTAGGAGCCCTTCACCTAGATCAGCTGCAGGGTGTTTTTCCTTGTTCTGGTCCACCCTGCCGACATCAACACTTGAGGAGGACCAATGAGACAGAGGCATACTGAGACTTGCCTCCACTCCGTCATTGGCTGATGTCAGCCCCTCCCTGTCTATCTGCTTTCCCAACTGCACCAGCACCACCTGTGGTCACCCAGGCGGTGGAGGTATAGTGGTAGGGCCAGCATCCTACCCTCCCCAGAGAAGTAGTGCAGCCATTGGGTGCTCAATCCTTCTCCAAGGCCAACTCCTGGTGACCGAGTCTGTCACCAAACCTGGGTCGCCGTCGTGGGTGCGAGGTGTGGTGTCCAGCGCCTCAGCCTCAGCACCACTGGGCCAGCCAGTTTCATTCATTTTGAAGCATTTTATGCCACTTTTAGGGACAGTTTCATGTTTCAGTAACTGATGTGTAATAGCCAAGAGGTGCGGTCATGGTGAAGGGCATGGTTACAGTGAGGGGGGCCCCAGATTTCTCTCTTGTGTCCAGGGCCCCAGGTTGCTTTAATCTGGCCCTGCCATCAGAGACTGTGTAGTTCAAGTTAATATGGCTGCATCTTGTCTGTGGCCCAAATGGCTAAATCACAGGTGCAGCAAGATGCCTTGATGGCAAATCATATAAATGTGTTGGAAGTTGTTGTTGCCCTATGGGTTAGAGTCCTGCCCTTGTGGAGCTGACTGCCAAGCCACATGCCACTTCACAGGACAGGAGGCCCTAGAGCATACAATCTGATTGATTCTGAAGAGAATCTATGGTGGTCTTACCGGATGTCACCTGAGGCGCTTGCCATTAGTGTAAAGGTTTGGACATGCTGGATGAGACATTGTCTATGAATGATTTCTTTAGTATAGTAAATGTACTGATGTGACTTTAAGTAACTGAAATTAGGATGCTTACTAAAATGTAGCTGTTTTCTTAGGCTGAATGGAAGCCTATTTAGGTATAGTAAATGTACAGGATGTGACTTCATATCAAGGAAATTCGGATGCTTGGCAAAATAGACATGATGGAGGCAGTCCAGAGGAGGGCAACTAAAATGGTGCAGGGTCTGCAGAGAAGCCACACAAAGAGAGACTAAAGCAGCTTAATATGTATACCCCTTGAGGAAAGAAGGGAGAGGGGGACATGATTGAAACTTTAAGAACCTCAATGGAATCAATGAAGTCCAAGAGGGTAGCATCTTTCAGAAAAAGGCGTGCAAGAACAAGGGGACACAATTTGAAGATAGAGGGGGATGGCTCAGGGCAATGTGAGGTATTTCTTCACAGAGAGGATGGTGGACACATGAAACCACCTTCCTGAGGAGGTTGTGGGGTCTAAAACTGTGGGAGACTTCAAGAATGCATGGGACAGCCATAAGGCAATTCTTATGGGGGTAGGAAGAAATAGGCTGTTGGTTAAGTAGGATCTGCAGCTTATCCAGTAGGTAGGAAAATGGGCAGACTAGGTGGGCCAAGCGGTCCTTATCTGCCGTCAAAGTCTATGTTTCTATGTATCAGCTTCTATCTATGTTGGATGGGACTTTCAAATCTGGTGCTGAATATTCAGAATGTTAAATACAAGTAGCTGGTCCTAAAATGTTCGAATTCAGTATGTGCAGGACAAGCCCTGTTGTTCTATAATGCACAGGACAATCCCTGGCTCTTCTTGACCAGCAGGGTCAAATCTGCTAATCGCAGGGCAATCCCTGCCTATATTGTATGTTGTGCCTGCAGCCATTGCAGAAATCTGTCTCCAAGTTGCCTCCTCCCTTAAATCAATAGCCGCTGCCTCGACCAGCTGCAATGTCCACCAGGCCTGCAACACCTAGGACTGTGGTATCTGGGATTCCAGTGCGGTATGGGATTGTGGGGTTTCTGCTGTATCTGGGTGCTGGTACCAGTGCAGTATGGGATGCAGGGGGTTTCTGCTGTATCTGGGTGCTGGTACCAGTGCGGTATGGGATTACGGGGTTTCTGCTGTATCTAGGTGCTGGTACCAGTGCAGTATGGGATTCAGGGTTTCTACTGTATCTTGGTGCTGGTACCAGTGCGGTATGGGATTTTGAGGTTTCTACTGTATCTGGGTGCTGGTACCAGTGTGGTATGGGATTGCAGGGTTTCTGCTGTATCTGGGTGCTGGTACCAGTGCGGTATGGGATTCGCGGGGTTTCTGCTGTATCTGGGTCCTGGTACCAGTATGATATGGGATTGCGGGTTTCTGCTGTATCTTGGTGCTGGTACCAGTCCGGTATGGGATTATGAGGGTTTCTGCTGTATCTGGGTGGTGGTACCAGTGATGATATGGGATTGCAGGGTTTTGCTGTATCTGGGTACTGGTACCAGTCACTGGTATAGGATTGTGGGGTTTCTGCCGTATCTGGGTGGTGGTACCAGTGCAGTATGGGATTGCGGGTTTCTGCTGCATCTGGGTGCTGGTACCAGTGCAGTATGGGATTTTGGGGGTTTCTGCTGTATCTGGGTGCTGGTACCAGTATGATATGGGATTGCGGGGTTTCTGCTGTATCTGGGTACTGGTACCAGTGCGGTATGGGATTGCGGGGTTTCTGCTGTATCTGGGTGCTGGTACCAGTATGATATGGGATTGCAGGGTTTTTGCTGTATCTGGGTACTGGTACCAGTGCGGTATGGGATTATGGGGTTTCTGCTGTATCTGGGTGCTGGTACCAGTATGATATGGGATTGCAGGGTTTTGCTGTATCTGGGTACTGGTACCAGTGCGTATGGGATTGTGGGGTTTCTGCTGTATCTGGGTGCTGGTACCAGTATGATATGGGATTGCAGGGTTTTTGCTGTATCTGGGTACTGGTACCAGTGCGGTATAGATTGTGGGGTTTCTGCTGTATCTGGGTGCTGGTACCAGTGCAGTATGGGATTCGGGGGTTTCTGCTGTATCTGGGTGCTGGTACCAGTGCGGTGTGGGATTGCTGGGTTTCTGCTGTATCTGGGTGCTGGTACCAGTGCAGTATGGGATTCTTGGGTTTCTACTGTATCTTGGTGCTGGTACCAGTGCGGTATGGGATTGAGGTTTCTACTGTATCTGGGTGCTGGTACCAGTGTGGTATGGGATTGCAGGGTTTCTGCTGTATCTGGGTGCTGGTACCAGTGCGGTATGGGATTGGGGTTTCTGCTGTATCTGGGTCCTGGTACCAGTATGATATGGGATTGCGGGGTTTCTGCTGTATCTTGGTGCTGGTACCAGTGCAGTATGGGATTGGGGTTTCTGCTGTATCTGGGTGGGTGGTACCAGTATGATATGGGATTGCAGGGTTTTTGCTGTATCTGGGTACTGGTACCAGTGCGGTATAAGATTGTGGGGTTTCTGCCGTATCTGGGTGGTGGTACCAGTGCAGTATGGGATTTGAGGGTTTCTGCCTAATCTGGGTGCTGGTACCAGTGCGGTATGGGATTGGGGTTTCTGCCTAATCTGGGTGCTGGTACCAGTATGATATGGGATTCGGGGTTTTGCCGTTTCTGGGTACTGGTACCGGTGCGGTATAGGATTGCAGGGGTTTCTGCTGTATCTGGGTGCTGGTACCAGTATGATATGGGATTGCAGGGTTTTGCTGTATCTGGGTACTGGTACCAGTGCGGTATGGGATTATGGGGTTTCTGCTGTATCTGGGTGCTGGTACCAGTGTGGAATGGGATTGCAGGGTTTCTACTGTATCTGGGTGCTGGTACCAGTGCGGTATGGGATTGTGGGGTTTCTGCTGTATCTGTTGCTGGTACCAGTGCGTATGGGATTGCGGGGTTTCTCTGTATCTGGGTGCTGGTAACAGTGCGGTGTGGGATGCAGGGTTTCTGCTGTATCTAGGTGCTGGTACCAGTGCGGTATGGGATTCTGCGGGTTTCTGCTGTATCTGGCTGCTGGTACCAGTATGATATGGGACTGCGGGGTTTCTACTGTATCTGGGTGCTGGTACCAGTGCGGTATGGGTATGCAGGGGTTTCTGCTGTATCTGGGTGCTGGTACCAGTGCGGTATGTGATTGAGGGTTTCTGCTGTATCTGGGTGCTGGTACCAGTGAGATATTGGATTGCAGGTTTGCTGTTTCTGGGTACTGGTACCAGTGGGGTATGGATGCAGGGGTTTCTGCTGTATCTGGGTGCTGGTACCAGTGCGGTATGGGATTGCGTGGTTTCTTTTGTATCTGGGTGCTGGTACCAGTGCAGTATAGGATTGCGGGGTTTCTGTTGTATCTGGGTGCTGGTACCAGTGCGGTATGGGATTCTTGGGGTTTCTGCTGTATCTGGGTGCTGGTACCAGTGCAGTATGGGATTATGGGGTTTCTACTGTATCTGGATGCTGGTACCAGTGTGGTATGGGATTAGGGGTTTCTGCTGTATCTGGATGCTGGTACCAGTCTTGGTATGGGATTGCAGGGTTTCTGCTGTATCTAGGTGCTGTTACGTGCGGTATGGGATTGTGGGGTTTCTACGGTATCTGGGTGCAGGTACCAGTGATAATCTGGGATTGAGGTTTCTGCTTATCTGGGTGCTGGTACCAGTGCGGTATGGGATTGGGGTTTCTGCTGTATCTAGGTGCTGTTACCGGTGTGGTATGGGATTGCGGGGGTTTTGCAGTATCTGGGTGCTGGTACCAGTGCGGTATGGGATTGTGGGGTTTCTGCTGTATCTGGGTGCTGGTACCAGTGCGTATGGGATTGTGGGGCTTCTACTGTATCTGGGTGCTTGGTACCAGTGTGGAAACTGATTATTACGTACCATCTGATTATTCAGCAGCTAGATAACCAGGGCTCTGGGTATCATAAGTCGAATGCTAAAATTGATTGCTTTAGGCCTATTAGTATGTAGCCACCCAGCTGGAGGGTTCACCAGCAAAACCAATCAATCATGCACATTTGTAAATAGTAATCAAATAACCTCTACTCCTCATCCCTGTTCCTAACTCCTATACCCCTAAATAAATATCTTGTTGTTGTTGTTCAGACATATGGTGTGAGCATATTATTAGAGAGGGTCATTAAATGCAAAATGCTAACGTGAGGGAAATGTTTATTGGGGCATGTCTGGAAAAGGTAAATGGTTATCGTGGGTGGTGTAGCAGCTCAGGAGGCTACACCTGTTACCATCTTACCCACTAAAGCACCCTGAGTGGAGGCACTGCACAAAGGTTTTAAAGTATGGTTATCAGATAGTGAACCCAAACCTCCCAGCCTATGTCCAAGGTAGTAGGCAGGTTAACACTGGGGATAGCTCCACCCAGGTGTTACATGTGTGAAACAGGTTAGTAAGGGGAAAGAAAGAGGAGACCATTACGGTACACCAAGGAAGTTATGGAGAAGTAAAAGATAAGAAAGTCTTATTCAAGCAACACAAAAGACACAGACAGAAGGGACAGAGAGAGGTACCAGCAGAAACAGAGGAGGCAGTGAGGGCTGTAAGGGAGGCCAAAATACAAACAGAGGAACGTATTGCAAAATCTGTGGTGAGAGGTGACAAAACCTTTTACAGGTACATCAGAGAAAAGAGGAGGCAAAGGGGATTGTGAGATAAAAGGGAGGACGGGAGTAGTGTGGAGGATGACAACCAAAAAAGCAGACATACTTAACAGATACTTCTGCTCGGTCTTCAAAGATGAACGGGCACAAAATGGGCCATAAAGGAGTAGACAGAGTAGGATGGGCACGAAATGGATACAAGTCATTTTCCATGGGAAAGGGTCCTAGGGAACTGGAAAAATAAAGATTGATAAGGCTATGGGGCCAGATGGGGTACTCCCCAGGGTGCTGAGGGAGCTAAAAGAGGTGGTGGCAGAACCCTTGGAAACCCTGTTCAACAGTCACTAGAAACGGGAGGTGCCTAAGGACTGGAGGACAGCTGATGTAGTCCCCTATACAAAAAGTGGGAATAGAGAGGAAGCGGGGAACTACAAACCAGTCAGCCTGACCTCAGTAGTGGGTAAGATCATGGAAACACCACAGAAGGAAAGAATAGTGGAACACCTGGTGGTCAACAGTTACAGGACCCAAGGCAGCATGGTTTTACTGGGGAAGATCATGCAGACCAGCCTCATTGAATTCTTCAACTGGGTGAAGAGGGAGATTGATGGGGGGCGACAGTGGATGTGGCCTACCTGGACTTCAGCAAGGTCTTTGACACTGTACCATATAGAAGGCTTTCAAACAAGCTGGGCCACATGGGAATGATATTACAGTGGTGCGGTGTGTGGAGAACTGGCTGGATAGCAGGACACAGAGGGTGGTGGTAAATGGCTGTCACTCCGCAGAGGGAAAAGTGACCAGTGGGGTTCCACAGAGATCAGTGCTGGGGCCAGTCCTCTCAGTATCTTTATCAGTGACATTACAGAGGACCTAGAAGGCAGAATTTGCCTTCTTGCTGATGACACAAAGCTCTGCAACAGGGTGGACACACCAGAGGGTGTGGACAGAATGAGAGAGATCTGCAAGCTCGAGGACTGGTCAAGGAAGCGGCAGTTGAGATTAAACACAAAAAATGCAAGATAATGCATATGGGACACAAAACCCAGGAACAACATATCAGCTGGGGGTTATAGAATGCTCAAAGCAGGAAAGGGACCTTGGGGTTATCATCTTGAATGATCTCAAGGTAGGAGGCAGTGCAACAAGATGGCAGAAAAAGCAAACAGGATGCTGGGATGCATAGCCAGGGGGTGTCACCAGCAGGAAAAAGGAAGTCATAATGCCACTATACAGGACTTTAGTGAGGCTACACATCGAGTACAGTGCCCAGTTCTGAAGACCTTACCTACGTAAGGACATAGACAGGGTGGAGTAGTTCAGAGGAGGGCTACCATGATGGTGCAAAGGCTGCACCATAAGCCCTACGAGGACAGGCTAAAGATTTGAACATGTATTACCTGGAGGAGAGGCGGAAAGAGCGGATATGATTGAGACATATAAGTACCTCACAGAAAGAAACAAGGTACAGGAAAACATAATATTTCACAAGAAGAGATGCTTCAGGACTAGGGGACATGGGATGAAACTGGAGGAGGGAGGTTCAGGGAACGTGAGAAAGTATTTCTTCACAGAGAGGGTGGTGGACAGGTGGAACGGCCTGCCAAAAGAGGCTGTGGTGGCAGAAACAATTACTGGATTTAAGAATGCATGGGATAGGTATTAAGGGATCTTGGAATTGGGGAAGGGACAACCAAGCTCCGAGGAAGCTTGAAAAAGCAAAGCTAAATGCATAAATGGGCAGACTGGGTGGGCCATAGACTCTTATCTGCCTCAAAATCTATGTATCTATGTAAGCTTCCATACAGATTTCTCCATTTAAGGAGAGGAGGAAGTATGTCACCATTTCACAGTTTTATCCACTGCTTCTCAGTTGAAGTAATATTTAATTCTGTTTCCTATCTTAATTTGATACAGTCTGTGGAGTGTCCCTGATCTTTCATATAACTAGAATACAGTAGTGTGATGGCCCCTCTTCCATGGGAAGTACCCCAGATGGCAGCAGAAGCTGGAACAGGATCTGACGCCCAAAATCCAGCTCATTGTTTCTAAGAAAGCCTGAAGCTTGTCTCTCAGTTGGTAGTATCTAAATTTATCTGTAGGTTTCCAGCCAGAAGCCTGCACACAGTCCTCAAAGGATCATACACTGCCCTCATAAGCTGCCCAGAGAATAGAGACCCTGGGCCCAATCTCAAAGCTGGTGCAAGTCACGCCAAAGGCTTCGCCGCTTGTCAGTGCACCAGTGACCCTGCACCCGATTCTCTATTGGGCAGGGTCCTGTCAGCAAAGTCCTGAATTGCAGCATCCCTGGCAGTGCTCCAAACAGGGGCACATCCTGAGGGTCTATGACAAGCTGTGGGGCAGCTGTGCGCCACTCTAGCTAGTCCCTGATGGCTAGCATCCCCCTCCCCAATCCCCATGTCCCTGACACACTCTAGCTAGTCCCTGATGTCTAGCATCCCCCAATCCCCATATCCCTGACATTAAGTTATTATACATCTGTTGGTGGTATATTGGCTCCCTCCTGATCTCCGATCACTATTATAATAATATTGCAGTAGCCCTTTTCCCTGGTAGTCCAGTGGTTCTCCCTTTCCGAGTCCCAATGTCCCAAAATTCATTTATTAATAGTAACCTGGTAGTCTAGTGAACCCCCATCCCCACTCAGCAGTGTCCTACCACCTGCTCCCTCCCCATCCATAACAGAGCCAGCAACTGGCATAGCCCCACCACTTACCACCACAGCCAGCCACCCGACCGAGCTGTAGAATGTGTGCGTATGTATATAGTATGCGCTCAGTGAGCTGTCAATCACTGAGCGCACATTGTATATGGTACACACTCATTCAGAGCTCAGTCGGTGGCTAGGCATGGTGGTGAGCGGGTTGTGCCAGTTGCTGGCCCTGTTATGGGACTGAGGGGGACGGGTGGTAGGGCACTGCCAGGTGGTGGGGTCCACTATATCACCACATTACTTTTAATAAATGCATTTCAGGACATCAAGACTTGGGGAGAGGGAACCACTGGACTACCAGGGAAAAGAGGCTACTGCATTATTATTATAATAAGGATAGGGGATCGGGAGGAGGGGGCACTATGCCACCAACTGAAATATACTAAATTAATGTCGAGGACATCAGGGATCAGGAGGGGGTCACTATACCACCAACCAACATATACTAAATTAATGAAGGGGACATCAGGGATCGGGAGAGGGGCCACTATACTACCAACAGAATTATGTTAACCTAATGTGGGGACATTGGGAAGGGGACTGTGGCACATTGCGCTACCAAGTCAACTCCCTGGTGGTGGAATTTCTAAATGCCCTTAGACCAGCCCTGGCAGCTCTAAGAGGTACTTAGAAATGTCACCACTGGGGAGATTTTGTAATTACGATTCAGGGGCTTTGGCAGCATCGTTTGCCAAAAAGCCCCTGGTGCCATGCTGTAGTACAGTGGATGGCACAAGGGCCTACTCTTGTGAATTGTTTCCAGGGCATCATTTGATGCAAGGGACACTTTGCGCCAGTCATTGGGAAGCAAGACCCTTGCGCTCAGGAACTTTGAGAATGGACCTCCTGTCTTACCTGTCTGTGGAACCAGCGAACAATAGTGGCTGGTGCAAAGGAGTCGCTCCATGCCCACCATTTACAGTGCCACAATCTACCCTTAATAAGTCCTTTACCAGTGCCCCGTCTCCTGCCAGTTAATACTTTCTGTATCCCTCTAAGTGAACCTTGAGAAGTTAATGTACGGAGATGAGGGAGAATATGGTCATGCTGGTAACAGCATTAGAAGTCTTCTGTCAAGTCTATCACTTTCGCTTTCCAGTGGGAGGTATAACAATTATTACCCCATAGTAGGGCCACACACATTGGCACTGCCACCCTGTACCCTTCCAGAAGTGGAACATCCCATCCTTCCATTGCCTTGGGAAGGAACACCACTGTATGCTTACCCATGGTCCTAGCTCATTGCCAAATCAAGGACTGCAACTGTTTTGGTAAGTTTGAAATTCTTTTATGTGGAATAACACAGGGGACACACGGAAGAAGCACAAGTAGCTTGCAAGGACATTCATCTTTAGGGACTGCCCTCTAGACTATAAGGAAGAGAGAGAGAGAGTAGAGACCATCATCTGAAGTCAGCTGTCAATATGGTAATAAGTGGGCATACCTGACTTTGAATAAAGTCTGGGATTGTAGGTCTGGTTAATTCCAGTTACTTAAGCACCCCAAATCCCATTTCATAGCACCAAGCGAAACAATCTGGTGAAAGTTTTGACCTATACTTTTTTATGCTATTTTTAGATTGCCACGTACCTCCTGATTTGTACAATACCCTTCTTTCCACAATTTGAGCCTGCTTTAATACTTTTTCATGTCTGAAATAATAAAAGGCGTTCCATTTAACACGTGCAGACCAGGTCCTCATCAGTATTTTCAGCTATTTTTGTCCATCAGTTGTTTATATATCACTTCGTTGTGACTAAAATTAACTGTTATGCAGCAGGCAGTGCGCTCTGACCTTACAGAACAATAGTTGTTCAAAAACAGCTGCAAATACTGATGAAGACCTGGTCAGAGCCATATTAAAAGGAGCTCCTTTTATTACTTCAGACATGAAAAAGTACTAAAGCAGACTCAAGTTGTGGAAAGAAGGGTATCATACAAGTCAGGAGGTACATGGCAATCTAAAATAGCATAAAAAGTATAGGTCAAAATTTTCACCAGATTGTTGCACTGCTGCTATAAGCTGAGTGGTAACTAGTGTGAATAAAACAAGGGTTCAATGTTCAAAACCCCAGTAAGTGGCGCAGGTGTGGGAAAAAACTGGTGCAAGTGGATCTTCACTTGTGGAGCCACAGTTTCTCCACATGTACCAGATTTTCAAAGGAGCCATTTCACGACCGGCTGCACGACTTACTGCAGCTTGCAGCCATTTTTTGGCATAGCTGCACAAAATGTTACACCTGATTGGACCAGGTGTAAAATCATCCATAGGTGCACCTACCACCCGTGCAAAGCACAAGCTGAAAATGAGAACGTCTGCAGGTGTGATTGGGACTTAGTCCTAGGACTGCAGAAAATCTGGCCCCAGAACTTCAGTTTTGGCAGTATTTAATGTATAGCTTGAGAGCCCTGTGAATGTCCATATTTCCTGCATGACAGCCTGAAAGGCATGTTCTGGGTTCATTAAATACAAAAGAACATCATCGACAAAATGGTACAGTTTATGCTCCATAATTCCCAATATCACACCACGAATCTGGATGCTAAGCCAGATACTCTGAGCCAAAGGTTCAGTGTCTAGAGCAAAGAGGATTGCGGGTAAGGACACCCCTGTCTAGTACCCCTCTCTAATGGGAAAGTACCTGAAATATGCCCATTGGCTTTGATATATGCTGTCGGGTTCTTGTATAATACAATAATGTACTAGATAAAGCGTTCAGAAACCAAGCCCAGCAAGGGTGCCTTTCAAGAAAGTCCAGGAGACCTTATCAAAAGCTTGCTCTATATCTAAGCTCACAAGGAAAGCTTCCTGTTTTGTCCTGTTAAGATGGTCCATGATGTGGACAGTCCCATGGATATTATTTTGAGCCTGTCTTTGGGACAAAATCAGACTGTTCTAAGTGTATTAAGTTAGGGATGATTCATTCCAGCCTCCTTGCCAAGATGGAAGTGAGGAGTTTATATTTTGGTAGTGTTTCACAAGATACTCGCAGCCTTCAGAGAATGAAGGATGCTGCTGAAAGAACCAAGGCTCCAAGATCTACTCGGATTCCTGGGTGGGAAAGCAGAGCAGTCTACAGGGAAATTGTTCCCATAGAGCGTGTCTTATATTGGTTCTACAAAAAGCAGAGCAAGTCAGAGGCCCCAGAAAATAATATAATTTCCATCGTGAACATAAAAATCGCCCTGGAGTTACAGGAAAAATGTCAAACAGATCTGGGAGTCCTGAGGAGTGCTTGCACACACACACACACACACACTCATGTAAAGCACTCCCACATATCCACAGGCACATATACTCATGCACCCACACAACTGCACACACACATATACACACACACACACACTCATATGGAAGCACACCCACATATCCACAGGCACATACACTCATGCACCCACACAACTGCACACACACACATATATACACACACACTCATATGGAAGCACACCCACATATCCACAGGCACATACACTCATGCACCCACACAACTGCACACACACACTCATATGGAAGCACACCCACATATCCACAGGCACATACACTCATGCACCCACACAACTGCACACACACATACACACACACACTCATATGGAAGCACACCCACATATCCACAGGCACATACACTCTTGCACCCACGCAACTGCACACACACATATACACACACACACACTCATATGGAAGCACACCCACATATCCACAGGCACATACACTCATGCACCCACACAACTGCACACACACACATACACACACACACACACACACACACACACACACACACACACTCATATGGAAGCTGAGAACAGGACTAACTCATCTGAATAGTTACAGGGACATGAGAGTCACTATCAGTTTAAAATATCAGACATATGTTACAAATAAAATCAAAGATTATTATAGAACTTTTGATGTGGTTAAGATTGAGAATTAAAAATGTTGCCATGGCTCAGGGCAAATTATGTTTTGCCCATTATTATAGATACTATGTGGATGTATTGAATGATCCTAATCAAAGAAGGCTTTACACTAGGTGTAGACTGGAGGTTTATCCAAATAATATTCGAGAAACCATTTACAGGAATGAAATTACAGCACAGTCTAATTCTCTTTATGTACCTGTACTGTTTTAGAAAACCTGGAGCATGTTATCTTCACCTGCAAATGGTATAAGTGTCCTAGAGACACATGGATAGTACCACTCTGCCGAACTGTACAAACAGAGGATAAGAATGTTTTTTGAATATCTTCTTCACCTCTAATGATGTTGTTATAACCAGAGCAGTTGCCAATTACTTAGTTAATATATCCAGAACACATCTTAAATATCATAGCAGGACTGCAGCAGATAATGAATGACACCCCAGGGATACTTTTTCTTTTCTATTTGTTAGCTATATATGGATTTACATTAATATCTAAACAATTTAGTTGGCTGATAATCTTGAGCTTTGCACCTTAGGACACTTAAAACTTGTTGCTGATTTATTTATTTATTTTTAAGCATGTAAGATTGATGTGATGATATGTATGTTTGTTATGTCCATTTATCTGTGCAATACTGTGTGTATTTTATTATTGTCATGGTCTATGACCGATCAAATACACTGAACTAACTAACCATATGGAAGCACACCCACATGTCCACAGGACCATACACACATGCGCCCACACAACTGCACACATACACACACACACACACGCACATGCACAGATGTACACATATGCCCATGCATGTACAACCCATACACATGCACCCATACACACTCCTTGCAAGCACACACATGCAAACATCCTGGCAACCGAAACAGACCACTGTGTCACACAAGGAAGGGGATGGTGTCGATAGAATTTGGGCATTCTCAGATGTCAGGCTATGTAGGAATGCATATGAGCCCATCGGCTCAGTTATCTAGGGGAGCAGAACTAGACAATCCCAGTGATGTGTGGGATGACTAATGTAAAACAAAAGACTGCACACAGCCAACCATTGCCAAAGGTGCACGATCAGATTCCTCAACCTGGAACCATAAAGCAAACAAAAGCGGCAAACACACACGTAGCTGAAGTATTTAAATTATTTTATTTTAGTTCATGCAGCAATTCATTATTATTAAGCACCCTATGTAACGTTTCTAACTGGCTTCATCAGCGCCCTGTTAGAGGCACTAATGAGTGGTGTTTGACGGTGAAGAATTGCTGCATGAAATAAAATAATTTATAAGTACTCCCTGCAGTGTATAGGTTTTATTTATTTATTTACTAGAAATTAGAATTACAACCTTTGAGCTAAAAGCTCATTTACAAAGGGTCATCGTCACAAGGGTAGGGGAGGTACATAAGTCTGGAGTCAGTAGCAGCTTAATAGGCATTATCAAGAACATCTAATAGTAAGAAAATGTGAACAGGAGAAATCAGCAAACATTGGCAATAGCATAACAATGTAGGATAACACAGACAAATAACAACACATAACCAAAACAGGGGTACATAATCAAAGGGGTTGGGTTACACGTCATGCCATACAATTAAGTACTTAAGTCAGAGTTAGGTGCTAGTTTGAGAAAAATCAGAGGTGGAAACTAGGCAGGATCTTGTATTGGGAGGAAACAGGAGATGGAGCTGTTCATCAGAGCTGTTACCTAAAGGTTACTAGGCTATAGCCAGAGAAGTCAGCCTAGGCATAGTAGTCAGAAAGGGTAGAGGGAACCAACCAGAATTAGGTAGGAGAAGAGGAATCAGAGGAGGGGTTGAAGTAGGCTCAGAGGTGGGTGGCGTAAGGAGGTCAGCGGGTGAAGGTTTGTCAGGGTGAGTGTGAGAGGAGAAAGGTGAACAGGCAGATGGGCAGACATGGGCAAGTGGTGAGCAGGGAGTTTTGCGTCAAATTGTAGAGTGAAAGAAGAACCTTGGCAAGCCTAGGGTTCTGGTACCTGCTAGGCTAATAGTGGCTGTGGCAGCGTACAGAATGGGAGATAGTCTTTAGAAGCATGGCTTTGGGGAACAGAGGCTTGCTGGCTCGTGGAGTTAAGAGTGGCAATAGCAACATACTGGAGGGAGACTTCCTTAGCTCGGACTTGAAAGGCCCAAGTTAGGTAAGGCTTGTGATGGCAGTTGGTAGCTCATTTATCCAAGCAGGGCCTTATGCGTTATGTATGCATTACTTGTTGTTTACTTTCATGTGGGATGACTTACAGATGCTAACTGCCACCAGACCCTCACTCCAGCATGCTAACGGCCCTTCCAGATGCTAGGACAGGGTTTCTCTGTTCAAGTAGTTTCTCCCATCAATCTGAACCTGCACCCCCCTCAGAGACTGTGGAACTTCCTGATGGTATTGCACTTCAGAGGTCATAGCTGAGGGTGTGTTTGGGGGGGCTGGTTAGAGGGATTGTGCCAGTTCAGTAGTGTACCCTGACCAGTAATGAAGGCCATCATTGTGAGCCATAATTAGTGAGCTGCAAAATAGGGTTTATAGACATTAACTGTGCTGACAGCAGAACTCTGTGATACACATGATTCCCCAAAGGACCTTCCATTTTTATTACTGAAGAGTATTTCATTACAACAGGCTCAATTTCCTTAGACTTCACCTGTTTACGCTGCTTATTCCTGCTTGGAAATTATAATCCTCTGGTTACGACATCACAACCTTCTGCAACAGTAATGGTTCTGGTGTCACAAGCGGATCTTGACTTCAGGGCTGCAGTAAACACCAGGGACAGATGATGGCTGCAGGGCAAAGAGCCTGTTTCCATGTGATATCTTTAGTGAGAAGAGAATGTCCTTAAATTAACATTTTGAGGGAATGTTATGTGATGTGAGTCCTGTTGATGCTAGCAGTAATTTATTTTACGGAAACTGGTAAATCTCTTTTTATGTTTGCTTGCAACATATTGAGATAGTAGAGCACTGCAGAGGTGTGGCAGTGTTGTGGCCAGTGTAGTGGATTCTTTAATGGGCGTGTCCCTCAGCCAAGATAATGCTGAAGCTGCCGATGTCGACAGTTACAGAGTGGCGCCCGCACTTGGAAGAAATCTGCCGCTGCATTCAGGGGCAGTTTTGTTATTGCAGTGGCAGTCCCCTCCCTCCCAACCAGGCATGCAGCAGGACAACAAATTTAAATGTTGGCTCCCTCCCTGCTGCTGCCCACCCACCCTCCATTCTCCGACCCCTGCCAACATTAGGATGCTCAATCCCCATGTCAGCATGTATACCCTCTCCCCATTAACGTGGCACACTGGGAGCCCACCCCAGTGTGCAGAAAAATACTTCTTTATGTTTCCGACACTGGGATGCCAACTCCCGGTGTTGGATATGCCACCCACATGTCCCTATGTTCTCAGCTGACCTTAGAGTGCCCAACCCTGGGTCAGCATCAATCCCCCTCCAGTACTCTGGCACACTGGGAGCCTACCCCAGTGTGACAAAATCATTTGTTAATATTTCACCTGTAAAATAAAACAGTCCCATGATGTCTCTTTTTAAAACCTGAAAATAAGAATATGGTCCTCGTTGTTCCGCACCATCCACCAACCCACACCCTCCCTCTGTGCACCCTACCTCCTTGCACCCCTCATCCATACTTACCTCTCTGGAGGTCGGAGCAGCAATCTTCTGTGGACTGGGAACATGTCTGCACTCTTTAAAGACCAACTGGGAGCTGAAGAAATGACGTTGCCCTTTGCCCTTTGCAGATGACACAAAGATCTGCAACAAGGTTGATACACAAGGAGGCATGGAAAGGATGAGCAGGGACTTGGCAAGGTTGGAGGAATAGTCAGAAGTATGGCAGCTTGGATTCAATGCAAAGAAGTGCAAAATAATGCACCTGGGAAACAAAACCCAGGGAAGATTACACAATGGGGGAGGTAGTAACAACAACAAAATGGAAAGGGACCTGGGGTAATCATATCAGATGACTTTCAGGTTAGCAAGCAATGTATGAGAAGGCAGTAGGAAGGGATGGGATGATACTGGGATGCATGGGAGAGGCATCACCAGCAGAAAATAGGAAGTTGTTATCCCTCTGTACAGACAGTTGGTGAGTCCCCATCTGGAGTACTTTGTCCAGTTCTGGAGACCCCATCTCTGCAAGGACATAGACAGGATGAGCAGTCCAGAGGAGGACAACTAAAATGGTGCAGGGTCCTAAAGAGAGAGCCATCAGAGGAGAGACTAAAGGAACTTAATATGTATACCCTTGAGGAAAGGAGGGAGAGGGGGACATGATAGAAACTTTTAAGTACCTCAGTGGAATCAACAAAGTCCAAGAGGGTAGCATCTTTCAGAAAAGAATTGTGCAAGAACAAGGGGACACAATTTGAAGATAGAGGGGGCAGTTCAGGGCAATATGAGGAAGTATTTTTCACAGAGAGGGTGGTTGACATGCAGAACAGCCTTCCTGAGGAGGTTGTGGGGTCTAAAACTGTGAGAGAATTCAAGAATGCATGGTACAGACATAAGGCAATTTTATGCGGGTAGGAAGAAATAGGCTGTTGGTTAACTAGGATCTGCAGCTTATCCTGTAGGTAGGAAATGGACAGACTAGGTGGCCAAGCAGTCCTTATCTGCCATCAAAGTCTATGTTTCTATGTTCTGTTTCTATAGATATATTTATGTATTTATTTATTATCATTTCCAGCCTCGCTTACCAACCCCTCCACAGAAGTGGGGTTTGAAGCAGTTTAACGATATTTTTATTTATATGTTTTCATTATAGATAGGCATGACCAGTATTTTAAGAGATGGAATATCTTTCATCTCCCTATAATCTTTTATCACCATCCTCACCTTGGAAGGTCTCCTGAGAAAGGAGTTCCAGAGTGTCTAATATGTTTTGATAAACGTAAGCATAGAGGGGAATACTCTTGGTTAGCTGAGGAAGCTCCAAGGAGAGGGTAGTGGACACATAAGGTTCTAGGCCCTCCACAGTCATGTCAGGGGCATCATAAAATGTCATCCATATCACCTCACAGTCTCTGGAGGCAGAACTGTGGAAGAGTGTTGCAGCCCCTGGCAGGGGCATCATAAAATATTTATCATCAACTGTATCACCTTCACAGTCTGCTGGAAGAGAGAACCATGGAAAAGTGCATACAACCTCTGTAAACATAAACCCCATCTTTGTAAGGACTGAGGGACATGCCATACTTTGCAAAAAAATTTATCTGAGCAGACAGTGCTGAATATGTTTTGTTTTCCTTTATTCTTTAAGCTACCTGTTGCTCGCTATTGGCTTTCCAGGAGGAACAGGGCGTTTTATATTGACAGAGTTTCTTTTTAGCCACTTCACCAGCAGCTTGATCAAGCTTCCTTTTTTTCACTTTTATTATTTTTTAATTTGTGAGGAACTTCATCAGCCCCTTTGAAGCTTTATTTTCTGGCTGGGATCTGGATGCTTCATCAGCACCCTGCTTACATTTTATTATACTTTTAGATGGCCCCTCATTGGTAGCCTTTGATTTATCCTCAGCCACAATACTTAATAGGTTTCTTTGCCATGTGCCAGTTTAACAAAGTGAACCCAAGATCTGGACCACAAACAACTGAGTACAGGTTTCTGTGAAATGCCAGAGGCCAATCCTGCCCCAGTTTAATAAACTCTGTCTATTTGATAATACTTTTTTTGTAGTTCTGGGGTCTGCACCAGTGCCAATCTAATTGAAACCCCAGCAATATCAGTCAAACTGTGCACAAGTTTCCTTTGTTGCTGTGAAGCCAGTCCCGTGACAGATGACACTTCCAGCTTTATTAAATTATGGGATTCTCTGATCTTGCCAATTGTCAGAGAACCCCAACAGCAACTATCAAATTTTGAAATCCAGTTGGTTGCCCTGTGGTAGAACCCACGAGGTCTGAGGTAAAAAATAAGGCAAAGACTAGAACTCGACAGTTCCTTCATGAATTGCGTTAAAAAGTGAAGAACCATCGAAATTAAGCATCCATGATAAAAAGGAGTGTCATTTAAGCAGATGAGGTAAAAATAACACAGTTGCGGTACAAATAACACAATTACGTGAAAAACACAACTGCTAACAAAAACATAAAATTACATATCACACTTAAAAAATAAAGTTATGAGAAATCTTTACCAAGATAAGTGCTTAGGAGGCTGTCAACAAGGCAAGTTGAGAGGCCCCTCAGGGGCAATGTTGCTCAGTCATGAGAGAAAATTCTGAAGCTCTTCAGGCTGCTCTCACTCAGCTGACTCTCCTCCTATTTTATGCCCAAGCTCATTTAAATACATTCTCTTAAAGGCATACCTCCAGGGAAGTTGCACCTAGCCAGCTAACTGCTGTAGTTACTGAGCTAAAGGACTCCTGGGGTAAGAAAGAAACTTCATTGGCTGAGAGCTGTTGTAAATCACAGCACATAACAACATACTGACGTAGTGTATGCATTGCCTTAGCATCCCCTTAGCAAAGCTTGACTCCTCTATAATGCTTTTGCCGCTTTGCTCTAAATTTCCCTCCTCGCTCACACCACTGTCCCTCTACTCAACCCTTTCCCTACCTCTCTCCACAGCCAATGTCTACTTACTCTTCCATTCTCATCTCAAAATACTGGTTTGGATCCTCACCCTCCTACCTCTCCTCCTCTCTCCTTCACCCGAGGCCCCTACCTCTTTCAGTCCAAGGACACCCCTTTTTGCCCTTGCTCAGCCCTTCTCCTGTTCTGGCTCAGCTGCTTTCTCTTACAGACTGCCCTCTCTCTGGAACACCCTCCCTTCCACATTAGACACTTCCTTCCATCTCTTACCTAAAGCGTGCTCTATCCCACACACCTGTGTTCCCAGACCCCAGACCACACCTAGACTAATTCTCTCATGTTATAACTCTCCCCCTAGAATTTCACCTTGCTCAGCTACTTTTGGCACTTCCTCCTTCCTTGTCCCAGTTTCTTTTGTCCCTATCTCTATCCTTCTTTCCACAACTTTTGCTTCCCCTATTCTTTCTCTCGCTGCCAAGCACAGTTGTATACCATTCCTGCACTATTGTTATCCTTGTAAGAATCTGTAACACTTGTTATTTCTGATTTTTTTGTGCTACCTGCACCTTACAGAACTTGTATGTACTCTGTAGTTAGTTTACTATCTGTATTCAAATTTCAGTTTCTGTATTTGAAACTTCCCAATTCCCTTTCCCCAGGTGCTACAATCTACAGTAGGAGGACACTCCATTGGGTTGGAAAGGATGAGCAGAGATCTGAGAAAACTAGAGGGTGGTCAGGGTATGGCAGCTGGGTTTCAGTATGAAAAAGTGCAGAATATTACAGTTAGGGCACAGAAACTCACCGGACAGAGTAAAATGGGTGGAGTGGTATTGCGACCACTAAGCAGGAAAGAGACCTGGAGTAATCATATTGGATGACCTAAAGGTGGCTAGGTAGTATGACAAAGCAGTAGGGAGGGCAAGTGTGATGTTGAGGTGCATAGGGAAGGGTATCACCAGCAGTAAGAGGAGTTAGTTTTGTCTCTGTATAGATCGCTGTAAGAACTCCCCTAAAACATTGTGTCCAGTTCTGGAGACCACATCTCCGGAAGGACATTGACAGAGTGGAGGCAGTCCAAAGGAAAGCAACTAAAATGGTGTGAGGTCTGCATCAAAAGCCCTAGGAGAAGAAACTAAAGGAGCTCAACATGTACACCCTGGAACAGTGGAGGAGAGGAAAGATATGATAAGAGTCCTTTAAATACCTCACAGGACTAAATAAGGTACAGGAGGGAGTATTTTTCAGTAGAAAAGGTGCTCAAGAACAAGGGATATGCTATGAAGCTGGGGGTAGATTCAGGAGAGCTAGAGGCAGTATAGCACAGTGATTTAATGCACTGAGCTGCAACCTGGAGACCTAGGTTTGAATCCAAAGCCCCACTTGCACACTGTGTGACCCTGAGCAAGTCACTTAACTTCCTTGTGCTCCCAGGTCGCACTCTGTAAACAAGCTTTCAGCTTAGTGTGTCTCTCCTGGTAAAAGAAAGGTTAAAAAAAAAAAAAAAGATGTGAGGAGTACATCTTCACAGAGAGTGGTGGATTTCTGGAACAGCCTTCCAGCAGAGGTGGGGGGTGAAAACAGTGATAGGGTTCAAGAATGCATGGAATAAGCACAAGTCCCCATAGCCTCCTCCGCAACTTGATGGCCAGGACACATAGGTATTTTGCAGGTTTTCTCCCTTGCCCCCCTCGAGACCCCAGCACATGGCTGTGTGAGTGTGTGGAGGCATGCATGCATCCCATGGCTCCAGCTCAGCCTCTTCTTCCTCCCATTAAATTTTTGCCACCCCTTCTCCACTTATGCTACCCACGGACCTCCATCTGGTGGGAGGCGGAACTCTGAGGGTGACAACCCACCCCACCACCCTCGGGAGAGGAGAGCTGCCCATTGGCATGATCAATCCTGCTCTGCCCGCCTCCCACTCCTGCACCCTGATGACCTGAGGTCATTCCTGAATGTGGGTCACTGGTGTATCGCGGGTGTGGGAGTCCACACCTCAACCTTCTGTGCCACTGGGCTGGCTGATGTTTCTGTTACTTTTGAAACTAAATTTAAATACTGTTCTGTTTTTTATGAGCACAGTAAACCCCTTCAGGGCTTGAATGTGGAGAATCGATGCACTTTCAAATGGTTGAATGCACTCAGCTGTGCCCTCATGCCTTACTGCACACCCAGGGTGTGCATCAATTCCCACAATGCCTGTTCTTAGCTCTTCTGTAGCTTATTGCTTACATGTATAGGCAGAAGGAATGATTCAAAACACATTTTGGTGGACAGTACAGAATTTTACAGCTGCAGTGGGTGGAGCCTGCAGCTGTCTTGCTGTAGCTCTAAAATGAGCTACTGGATTGTCACTGTGGAAAGCTTCTGTTTTGGAGTTTGGAAAGATCCTTCTGAACTCAAACAGGCCTCCTCCTCATGAATGCACTATTTGACTACTTGATCGCCCACCGTGCTGTAAGATGGCCACCAACATTTACTGTGCATGCATAAGTAATTGCGATGCATGACTGCACAGAGGCCATCTTGGACACAGTGGACTGTTTCGTTGGCTTGGTGAGCATGGCTGCAGCCATGTAGTGTGGGCTCTGGCCAGAGCTTGTTGCTGTTAGGGATTTAAAATACAGTGTAATGTATGGAGTAGGAGAATGCTGTGGTTGCAAACATTCTTATAGAATGCAACCTCACCTCTCCTGCTAGTGCCAACATGCTGGTGCACTGTTTTGTACATGTCACTGTCTTGTTACAGGCTCCCTCTAGTGTCACAGTAGTCACACTGCAGGTGTGTTCTGATTTGGAACTCCTCAGCTGTATGAGAAAACAGAATGCAGAGTACAGTTTGCCCCATATTGTAGATGGAGTTTGATGTATTGTGAAAACCTGTTGTAAGACAGTTTAAATGTCAAAAAGTTGTTGTAGTATAGTAGCAATGTCACTACTGTACTTCAATAACTTTCAACCATCAAATCGTGAGCACTGTTTCAATAGTGGTCAGATTACTGAGTCTTGCAACTCTCTCTGTATTTCTCTTTCTCTCTCTGGCTTCGGATAGTGGACGAGCTAAGACACTTCCTATTTTAAAACTTAAACTTTATGAACTTTACTTCTACAGAAGCTGATATTTCATTCTGTTGAAGCTGAAACTGCATTCAGTAAAGTGGACCAAAACAGCATTTTCTTCTCTGTGTCTCTTTTGAAGCACATGCTTGCAACAGCACATTTTAAATGAAAAGTGTTTTAAATCAAGGCTGTTTTCTTAATAAAAACAGGTGGAGCAACCACATACTAAATACCATAATAGATAGGGGACTGTGCACAGACAAGGATGTGTTTCCATCTCAGGGCATTGATGACATCATAGAGACCTCTCAGAGCTTTGCTGTCGAGGTCTATGATGTCATCAAACCCCTCAATAGAAAACAGCCTTGTTGCGCATGGCTCCCTATTCATTATTCTACATGAGGGGCTAGCACCACTCGAGCACACTCGATAGACCATGAAGCCTGTTTCTGCTGGCAATTTCTGTGAGGTTCATATGTTTTGAGAGACAAGAACAATGGCAACCATGGTGTTCCACCTTCCGCCTCTGGAAGTGCAGTTGTGGCCCAGCTACCAACATCCTGAGTGTCTTACTGCACTCATAAAACTGGGTAACTATGCAAAAAAAAAAAAAAAAGCATACAGTTTAGAACAATAAAAGAAAAGTTTACATTTATGGTAATCTAGTTTCTCCAACATTGGGGCCACTAGGGGAGCTAGCAGGTTTACTGTAAGTGTGTTACTTTTACATATGTTAATGTAACCCCTATAAATTGGGGTTCCCAAAAGTCTTCCTTGGGCTTGCCTAAATGCTCACTGCCAGGCTGGTGTCTCGCTTTTAGCAGTTTAAATGTGATTACTAGAGCTTGTATAGCCTCTGTGTACTGTCTCTTTAAGAGATGCCTAATTGCAGCTTAAGTAAATCTGAGAGGGAGCTCTGTTGAAAGATGTAACTATTTACTGAAAATCATTTAGAGTGATAATGATAATGTAGTTTGTCTAACCTGATTTCTTTGTAGTAAGGACTGTTTTGTCTGTCTCCACTATCTTGGTCCTGGACTGCAAATTGGACCAAACAGTACTGGTGGGACCTAAAATCTAGCCGGACTACAGGAGCTGTCTGAATTCAAAATCTGTAGGAACTTTAGTTTGGAGCTTTTTCGCCTTTTTTGCAACTGAAGGAGGAGCTCTTGCTTTGACTGACAGCCAAATCAGACAACCAAATCTTTTGGATCTTGGGAAGTCCCAGGCTGCTTGCAGTTTTCAGTTAGAACTAAGCTGGAAGCTGAGCAAGAAGGAGCTGAAGTATTTCTGAGCAGTAATCCTGGTGGATTCGCATGGGAGAACTCTGAAAAGGCTAAGTTTTTGGCCTGCATGCCAGTGTGCTGCTCCTGAGAGGGAGAAAAGAGAATTATTTTGGACTAAATCCAAGTTTGTGTGACTAAAGTAAGCTACTGAAGTGGGCCAGGCTCAACCTGAAGAAGACCGAATATTTTGCTGAATGCGATTGGCCTGTCCAGGAGTTCCAGCTACCTCTAAGCTCCCAGTGTGTGCAGAGACTTTGCAATTGTGCCCAGGAGGCGCTTGCCTAGTACAGTAGAATTCCCATACATGTAAATGTGCTATGAGCTGCTAGTGGGTTGTGAGTTAGTTCCCACTGTGTGAACTGTGTTCTGCTTGCTGGAAGCTGTATCCAGCCCAAAATGGATTGCTTCGAACTTGTCTCCATGCGGTCTGGGCTTTGCCAGACTGGCCCAGCCAGACTACCCACTGCACAGAGAGGCCATCGACAAGAGACCTGCCTGGGGATCAGCCCCCTGCTGCACGCTTGAACAGGAACAATGCCTCTGCAACTTGTGTGGGCCCTGCTTCTCCTGGCATTCCAGATCAACCACCTGCAGTCTCGATTTCGTCCAGCCTGTGTCCAGTCTTGGGTATCGTGAGTAAATACCAGGGTAGATCCTACAACAACAGCTTAATCTGAGTGTGTCATCTGATTGTCTTGTTGTTTCGTTTCCTTCTGAACAGAGCCCTCTGGCTCCGGATTACAAATATTGTGTACTGTGCATGTTGTGTTTTCCATCACAGGGCCCCAACCAGCTGCAACCCGGGCAACTGTCCTGGCTAGCCCATCTCTTCTCTACCTGGGTACCCAGAGGTGGACTATGTGGAGAGACTCAAAGCGCATGCATAACTGCTTGATTGATATAATCTTTAAGCTAATTAACCTGATTTTGCCACTCCTTGTTCAAGTCCCTGAATAAATCAGATCTAACTTTTTCTGCATGTAATCCGATTGTGGTTCCAGTTTGTGCTCAAAGTACTGTACTGTTGCTATTTGCTGTGCTTAACCTTGTTTTACAGGGGTCCCCAGGGTCGAGCCAGATGAACCCGCCCTGGTGGTAAGTGCAAACAGTGTGGTACCTGTGTGGTGTACCAGGGTATTGTGAAAGTGATTATTGTACAGTGTTCAGGCCACTAGAGGGGAAGAGGGGGTTACAGTGTCCCGTGGGCTGTGCCCAGGTTAGCTTGACCACTACCAACCCTGATCTCTGGGTGGAGGCACCCGTTCAGAACTCAGCCCCTTAACCTGCTACTAGCCAAGCAGGCAGGGGTAGTAGCCCTTGGGACAGTGCCACCTAGGGGTTATAGTAATACCTCCCTGAAACCACTCTCACAGCTGTAAGGTGGTCTCATGAGCATTCTCAGGGTATGATAACTGTGAACTGAGGGTGAGCAGTTCAGATACCATAAGAGCAGTAGAGACCACAGGGTTCGATACTGGGATCGGTCCTCTTTAATGTCTTCAAAAGTGACATTGCAGAGGGACTGGAAGGAAAAGTATGTCTCTTTGCAGATGACACAAAGATCTGCAACAGGGTTGATACACCAGGTGAGGTGAAAAGGATGAGAAGGACTTGGCAATGTTGGAGGAATGGTCAAATGTATGGCAGCTTAGATTCAATGTAAAGTAATGCACCTGGGAAACAAAACCCAGAGGAAGAGTACACAATGGGGTGAGATACTAACAACAACAAAAATGGAAAGGACCTGGGGTAGTCATATCAGATGACCTATAGGTTGGAAAGCAATGTGAGAGGGCAGTAAGGGTGCTGGGGGACACTGGGATGCATAGGAAGAGGCATCAGCAGTAGAAAACAAACAGGAAGTTGTTATCCTTCTGTACAGACAGTTGGTGAAACCCCATCTGAGTACTGCATGCAGTTCTGGAGACCCCACCTCCGAAGGATATAGACAGGATGGAGGTTGTCCAGAGGAGGGCAACTAAAATGGTGCAGGATCTGCACCAGAAGCCATACAAAGAAACTAAAGGAGCTTAATATGTATACCCTTGAGGAAAGGAGGGAGAGGGCATGATAGAAACGTTCAAGTACCTCAAGAGAATCAATAAAGTCCAAGAGGGTAGCATCTTTCAGAAAAGAGATGTGCAAGAACAAAGTGGCACAATTTGAAGACAGAGAGGGACAGCTCAGAGGTAATGTGAGGAAGTATTTTTCCATAGAGAGGGTTGTGGATGCATGGAATGGCCTTCCTGAGGAGGTTGTGGAGTCAAAAACAGTGAGGGATTCAAGAATGCATGGGACAGACAGATTCTAGTGGGGGTAGGAGGAAGTAGGCTGTTGGTTAACTAGGATCTGCAAGTTATCCATTAGATAGGGAAATGGGCAGACTGGGTGGGCCAAGCGGTCCTTATCTGCGTCAAATTTTATGTTTCCATGTTTCTCTTAAAACCATAAAAGTGGTCTCAGCAGTGGTATTAATATACTACACAGCAATAATATTCTACAATTTTTAAAATGTTTCCTCAAATGTGCCCGTTTCAGAGCAGCTGCATGAAACACTCTTCACAGAATAAGAGTGTCTCCCATAAAGGAAAGGAGTGCTCTGACTGGTCAGGCGCACTCCTTGATCTATAATGTTGTAAAAAATTAACGTTGTTAAATAACTGAACATTCTAAAGGGTTGTTAGCGCATTGATTTCGCCTGCACTTTGCCCACCTGTTTTTGCTGTTGGGAAGGGTCTCACCATGCATAGCTGTGGACCAATTGGGTTGCAGCATGTTCCCTACACATTTTATAATCGTGACAACAGATGGTGAGGAGTACAGAATGGTGCTGGTTGCAGGTTCTTGTGCACTAGTTACTTAGGTAATCGCCCTGTGTCAGCCATGTCTCCTGAACCTATTACAGCAGCATTCAGTACACCCCACTATCTGTTGCCATCTTTGTAGTCACACTTAGTGAGAGACAGTTCTAATGTAAGATTCTTTGACAGATTTTTAACGCTTTTTATTAAGATTTTTTTTTGTTTTATAGGTGTAAGAAATAGTTAGTTTCATCAGAAAAGATGACATGCCTAATACAATTCCAATTAATAGAAAGACCACATTGTCAGAATTAAAAGCTATTATTATTGTTACATCAAGGCTGAGCAATAACTTATCCTACCACATTGTCTCTGCTATGTCATGTTTCTTTCCTGTACAGTTTAAAGTAAATTTTTTCTATACCATTTTGTTTCACTGCTATAGTTGTCTCAGAACGTGAAAATCACTAGGTTCTTTTTCCATCTGAGCCAAATAGCTTCCTTTCCGTCAAGGAATCACATCTGCTCTGTGCGCTGTAGGCCAGATGAGCAGATTCCACTGGTTTGTGAAGGAAGCTTTGGTCTGGGGCTGAAAAGTAAGTCCCATCATTTTTTTTTTAATATATTGACATTACTATGTCCTTCCAATCTTGCTGGTCAGGCTGATTTGATGTCAGCCATCTCCGATAAGCAACTTTTTTAAGCAGTTAAACAGATCTCTAACTGTTTTTACGTACTTTGTTCTTTTAGCTGAAGGGGACGGAATAGGAACAGAGCTTCTTGAATGGTTAACTCTCTATATGCTGGAATACGCTCATTTAACACAGTTGCCACTGACTCCCAGAAAGATCTAATTTAATTTTTTTATTTAGAAATGTTTCACCAGGAGGGCACACTGAGCCGAGGCTCATTTCCAGTGTAATCTGGGGAGGGGAGGGAATGGGAAAATACAGAATAAATACAGAATAAAATACACATACAAATATATATATATATATATATATATATATATATATACACAACAAGTAAAACATTGCTGCCATAGCAGCAATCATACATCCTGTATTTTTATCAGAATGAATTAACCCATGACAGCGTTCAGGTTTATTGAGCATTAAGCCACCGTGGGGGGTTGGAGTCACGAGGCACAGCCAATGACTTCAACCACCCAGGCCTGGATTAATGCTCAGTAAACCTATACCCTGGAGTGGGTTAATCCTTAAAACATGGGCAATGTTATGTTAGAGTTTTACCCAAAGAAACAGTAAAATAAATTCCTGTGAACATGCAACTGTGGGTATATCAGGGATTAATCAATGGTCAGGTGACCTGTTTGGATGCATCAAGTTCAAGTTCTTTTATTAATATAAAATGTATAAAACAAAGTTTTGTTACCTTCTGAAAATACCTAACATATAATATACAATATTGTATGCACATAATTATTACATACACAATTAAATTAAACAGCATGTTATGTACCAGATTAAAAGCGGAGAAGCCATAAAATCCATCCAAACAATTTTCAATTCATAATTTTAGGATAAGCAATATTTAGCAACCCCATAAATAAGCTTAACTGAATCTAGTTTTAGCAAAAATGTTTTATAATTGGAGCTATTAGAAATGAGGTGTGATGGCATTAAAGGGAAATTATTTATTTCACGCTGTTGATTCCAATTTGCATTCAAACAATATATGCATGGTATCTAGTTCTGACTTAGTGCAGTTACAGCAACATTTTTACAGTACCAATTATTCAAATTAAAATAGGAATTGCCTAAACAAGCCAACCTAATTCTTCATAGTGTATTTCTATAAATACCATTTTCACAGACAATCAAATAATTTTCTATACCCCAGCTAGTTTTAATGCTTGAGTACAACCATTTTGAATCCAACTCATGTATACTTTCAAAACCTGTTGGATAGTTACATCATTAATTCTTTGTACCATTTAGCTCATATATCCTTCTATGGTATTAACTGCAGAGCTACTCCATAAATCGGCACACCCATACAATTTCAATCTATTATTCAACTTATGAAACCAAGACGAGTTTGATTTCCTATAATTAAATTATTCATACTTTCTTCCCAGCAAAGCATTGGGAGTCTGTTTCTATTCATTTTCGATAATCTAGCCCAAAATTTAACAGCCCTTATCAGAATCCTTGATTTCATCTGGATCAGAATGGACTCTAATCTTAAAAACATGATGGACAATCACAGGACAGATTTAAAGTGGATCTTAAGAACTGATTTTGTAAACATTACCTTTTTCCAAATACAGACCCATATTTCACTGGCATAGGTAATTGGTTTAATAAGTTAGCTTCAAAAGTTTTTTCAAAGAGGCAAACGAGTTATCAGCAAATCTTGTTGCAAAGTTTCAAATCGCACTCATTATTTTATAGGAATTATTCTTTACTTCTACCAAATGTTGGAACCACATCACTTTATTATCAATTGTCACACCTAAATATTTAAATTCCTTAACTACTTCAAATTGGCATCCCTTAATCGTCCATATTTTCTATTTTTACCTTTCCTATTATTAGGATTTTTGATTTGTTAGTGTTTAATTCAAAATCCAAATATTTTCATGTGCTTATGATATTAGAACTACCTCATTTAAGACCTAATGGGCTTCTAGAAATGACTAACATTGTCGGCATAAAGTAATAATTTAATTTCTTCATTATTTATAGATGGCAAGGTGTCAATCTGGCTAATATTCTTAACTAGGTTTTCTATGTACAGATTAAACAAAATAGGCACCAACAGGCATCCTTGTTTGACACCGGCACCAACATTCAACTCTCTTGAGAGTGCACCATCCCTTCCATATCTTACCTCAATTGTTGTATTTTTATGTAAAAGTTTAAGAATCCTCAAAAGCTGTGGATCAATGTTTAGTGCAGCCAAAATCTCCCATAACTTAGCTCTATTTACTGTATCAAATGTGCACTTTATATCTAAAAAAACACGATATGAATTGTCCTTTTGCATCTGACGTATTTGTCTGTCAGAAGTTCAATGTAAAAATCAAATCAAGGGTACTGTGTTCTCTTTTAATCCCCTCCCCAAAATTTTAAAGCAGCTTGTTTTCTTCTACCCAAAACATCAACCTCTCAATATTAATCTAGAAAAATATTTTGCAAAACAGGTAAAAGTGTGATAGACCTATGGCATTTGGGATCACACTTGTCACCTTTTCAAAAGCAGCATGATAACACCTTTGTTCCAATTTTGAGGAAGAATCAGATGACTACTTATTATAGTGAAAACAGGAGTGCACAGAAGCCCAATAATCTGGATTATTTAGAAATACTTCTGCAGGAAGTCCATCCACCCTGCTGCTTTATTTCTTTTTGAGACATAACAGCAGCTTTTACTTCATTAAGCAAGAACTCAGACATGCCACCCCTGCTGTTCAAGGGTGGTGTATCTGAGTCCTTCATCAATGCGATACTCTGATTTGAATTTATTATATGTTGAGCTAAAATGCAATACCCACATTTGTTCACTTATCATACCAGTTATATTATAGGTAGTATTACTGTCACTACACTCCAGCTACCATGATCCAAAAAGTTTTGTATCATTGTCCATATGCAATCCTGAAGCTTCCCCATAATTCATGCATATAACTTCTTTTTTATAATCCAGAATTTTTTTATACTCTAATTTCAGATGTTCAAAGGCTCCCAAAATTGAATATGAAGGGCCTTAACCCTCAACTTCCCTATTTTTTTAATTTCATTCCTCATCTTATAGCACTCTACATCAAACCATGGATTTGCCTGACCTACTACAATTTGTCTTTTAGGTCTTTGCTTCCTACTTAGTTCTGACAAAATGAGGGCAATTAACTCATCAAATTCTTTAACTTGAAGGTCCACACCCAACTGTCTTTTATTCAGAATAATATTAGACTTTACCTTAGACTGATCATTTAAGATGATATTATCTATAACTTCCTTTGAATAGGAATCCCATTTAATTTATTTCCCTTACTTAATACACATGTGTGTCTGCAATAATTTCAGATGATCTAGCTAATAAATGTCTATTAAAACCTAAAGCTAAAGTGTGCATAATAGGAAAGTGATCACTATCCCATAATTTAATAACTTTAAATTTACCGACTAGAGGATAATCTACCTCCTTTTGCTACACAGAGTCTAAAACTCCTTCTCCTTTCACTGTAGGGAATGTATACTTCCCCACTCTTTATTCTGCCATTCAAAATTCTACAATTACATGTTCCAAAAAACTGCAGAATTATTTTCCATGTTTGGATATTGTTTTATCTTGTGAGTGCCTAATGGGAATAGTAGGACATCTATACCTCACTCATTTGTTTGTTCCTGATAAGGCTCCTATGTGAGCATTAGAATTGCCTGCTAAAAGAATTTTTCCCTGGAAATCTCACTTTTAAGGACTCAATACTACGTCCAACCATTTCAGTGATCCTGAGATAGTTTGTTGTCTTTAAACCCTGCAGAATATATGTATTAAAAGTGCCCACTTAATATTGTTGTTCATTACAACAACGCACATATAAAACTCACTTACTTCAATTGTACTAAAATCCAAGTTGGAATTAATGTAAATTGCTAATCCTACTTAAGCGCCATGAGATTTTGCTTTATATGCTGGAGACAGCCAGGCATTAAAACCCTCAAGCAATTGTTCATCTATGCTTTTCAGCCATGATTCCTGAATAAATAAAATTGTAAAGCCTCTCATCCACTGATGGCACTGTTTATCCATTAATTTCCCTTAACCCAGCTACATTCCAACATAATATATTCATTTTCTTTATAGTTAGTTGTAGCTAGCTGTCAGATGAAATTGTCTTCCAAAATTATCGTACTATTTGAGCTGTCCTCGCTAATGAGGTTTCCACTGATGAGTATACAAAATTAGATTCACTGCTTTCCACCTCCATTATTAACTATTATTAATTCTTGTTCCCATCTGTTTCCTTCTGCTTCTAGTCAGGGTTTTCCCATCATCACCATTTGGGTTATGAACTATTTCACTTGGTTTTATATAGCTGTTATCCATGATTTGTTTAAGACAGACCCAACTCTTATCTCCACACCTTTTGGCATACTTTTCTTTTTCTCTGAGCTTTTCATTATGTCTTTTACTTGTTCCTTATTGTTACATCTAGGGTTATTCCTATGTCCATAAACCTATCCTTCATTAAAATAACTTTACATCGTATAGTTGCATTTTTAAACACTACACATATCCAGTCTTTGTAGGAACCCTCTTTATACCTATAGGTAGATTTAATATCTCGCCAGCCAATTTTAGAACCTGCAAGGCCTTTAATCAAATTGTATGTAGCAAGTTTTAAATTATAATTGTTCTCCAATTTACTTTTGGGTAACTCTTTTATAAATAAAGCTGATAACATTTCTCTAAACTAATCAATCGCTCCTTTCTTTCTTCTATTTCTCAAACTTCTTATTGTTAGTATCGAATGATTTTACTTCACTTGCCTTCCCAAACTTCACTTTGTTTTCCTACTTTCCTTTAGATGCTTTGTTCCTCTTCTCCTTCTTTTGAGTTTTCTCACTACTCCCCACTGTATCATTTATTCCTCCAACCTGCTGGGCTAAATCTTTAATATACTGATTATGTTGTTTTCACTATTTCTTACTTTATTTGACTTTTCCTTTCTTTTCCCTCTTTAACAATATCTCTTTCTTTCCTTCAATTCTTTTACCAATTTTCTATTTCCATTATCTCCTTGTTAGCTATACTAAACATAGAAACATAGAAACATAGAATTTGACAGCAGATAAGGACGCTTGGCCCCCAGTCTGCCCATTTCCCTACCTACTGAATAAGCTGCAGATCTAGTTAACCAGCAGCCTACTTCTTCCTACCCCCACCCCCAGAATTGCCTTATGACTATCCCATGCATGCTTGAATTCCACCACTGATTTTGACTCCACAATCCTCCGGAAGGCCATTCCATGCATCCACAACCTCTCTGTGAAAAAATACTTCCTTAAATTACCTCTGAGCTGCCCCCATCTTCAAATTGTGCCCCTCTTGTTCTTGCACACCTCTTTTTTGAAAGATGCTACCCTCTTGACTTTGTTGATTCCCTTGAGGTACTTGAAAGTTTCTATCATGTCCCCCTCTCCTCCTTTCCTCGAGGCTATACATATTAAGCTCCTTAAATCTCTTCATATGTCCTCCGGTGCAGACCCTGCACCATTTAGTTGCCCTCCTCTGGACAGCTTCCATCCTGTCTATGTCTTTGCGGAGACTGGGTCTCCAGAACTGCACACAGTACTCCAGATGGGGTCTCACCAGCTGGCTGTACAGCATACTGTCCATAATGGTTCTAATACTCCTGCTACCACCATCAATTTCCACACCGCTAGAGGCCTGCATGATTTTTCTTCCCTTGTTGATCATTACTTGAGTTATGCCTTTCTTGTTGGGAGTCTTCTGCCTGATAATTTAATACATTTGAATGTTCTCCTGACAGTTAATGGAGTTATGAATGATAGTCCCTATCTCTCTTAAAAATAGTTAGAAAGGATCTAAATAATGTACCAGTTCCATAAGCCGCTCATTACCAAGTCATATTTCCCGTTTTAGCTCATTACATATTACTAATAATGAATTTTCTATATTTTGATCTTTAAGGATTGGCCTCTCAGAACCACTTGCATTCAAATCATAAGATTGGGGATTGTGTTACATCTCTGGCACAAAATTGTGGGCAGCACTACCCATACCTGTTTTCTGTGCCTGTCCCATTAAATTCTGAAGTAATATAAGGGGCAGAAAAGACTCAAAGTTATTAAGGAATGAGCCTTTATTGGGGATTGTGTATCTTGCTGAACTTTTAGGTCGATACCTTGCATGGTTTGTCACAGCCCCTGCAACTGGTTTTACAGAATGTCCTTTTCACACTTATTCTCTACACAATTTACTAAATATGTTAAGGAGAAGATGGAAGGTTTGATACCTTTTATTGGACCAACAAGTGTCTTGTACAAAGTTGGAATTCCACAAGCTTTGGACCACACAGGTCCCTTCTTCAGGTGAATAGCAAAACTGAGCAACATAAACAGTATTTATATCCACTGTGGATCAATTAAATATCAAGCAGTGAAGTAGTCAAGTTAGAATCACTTCTATTTGGTAGTGATTTACATAGATACATAGATACATAGATACATAGACAGTGTCAGCAGATAAAGGGCCTATGGCCCACCAGTCTGCCATTTGGGCTTAAGTTCAGTCTGTTTTCCTAGAAGTCTGTTTCCCCCCACCCCTGACCTCTAGAATTCCTTTATGTCTATCCCATGCATTCTTAAATCCTGTGATTGTTTCAGCCCCACCACTTCCTCTGGCAGGGTGTTCCACTTGTCCACCACCCATTCTGTGAAGAAATTCTTTCTCATGTTTCCTCTGAATCATCCTCCTCTAACTTCATCCCATGCCCTCTAGTCCTGGAACATCTTTTTCGCTTAAAATAGTGTTTTCCTGCACCCTGTTTCTCCCTGTAAGATACTTGTATGTCTCTATCATATCCTCTCTCTCCCTCCTCTCCTCCAGGGAGTACATGTTCAGTTCCTTCAACCTGTCTTCATAGGACTTGTGATGCAATCCATGCACCATCTTTGGTGCCCTCCTCTGAATCTTCTCTACCCTGTCTATGTCCTTACGTGGGTATGGTCTCCAGAACTGTACACTGTACTCCAGGTGGGGCCTCACTAGTGTCTTGTATAGCGGAATTATGACTCCTTTTCCTGCTGGTGATGCCCTGCCTATACATCCCAGCATCCTATTTGCTTTACCTGATGCCTTGTCACACTGTTTCCTCACCTTGAGGTCATCAGAGATGACAACCCCAAGATCCCTTTCCTGCTTGGTGCATGCTATATCCTCACCCCCAACTGATATACTGTGCCAGGTTTTTGTGCCCCATATGCATTATCTTGCATTTCTTTGCATTGAATAAACAGAATACCATCCTTACCCAGCCCCAACCCGCACCTCTCGCACTACTGGCTCCCACCCTCACCACTAAACCACACGGCCAGCTTTTTATTTTTTATTAATTCTAGTGCCCATTGGGGCCTGTGATGGATGTGTCAAATCTGACAAGTTAAGATCGGGCCAGTAATATTAGTGGCATTAGTCACATTAATATTTTCTGCCTTTTCTTGTTTTTAGAGGTAATTACTTTTGAACTGTTTAGAAGCTGGTGATTCTTCCATACTTCTTATTCATTTTAACAAAGAGTGAGTTGAAGAGTGAATGCTTTCATGAAATGTCCCTGCTGGGGATGAGGTTAATTTTGTCTGAAAGGTTTTATCACTTTCTTGTTGCCCCTAAGTTCAATATGAGAAACAAAGGGCACAGAAATTGAGTTATTTTCTGATTACCAGCCTTATCACTCCCGATTTCATTCCACTATCCTTTTATTCTTTGCATTTTTACTATGCTTTTTACTATATGTTTAAATACTCCTTCCTGCCTTGAATGACATTAAGGTAACCAGAGTACCCAAACCAAATTATTTAAAGCAGTAAAGAGTTCAACAGATATTAAGGACACAGAAATAAATTCCTAATTACTTTTACGATTCCTGGATATTTATAAAATTGTTACTTTCCTTGTAATTAAGATTAATCAAATATTCATCCAGGACAAAACTATATCCCAGCTAACAATGAGAATAAAAATGCAAAAAGTTCAAGAGATTTGAGTTCACAAAGTCCAAGACTGCACCATAAAGGGTTGCCAAGTAGATATGGAAGGCCAGTAGAATTTCTTCTTCATTCTACTTTGCAGTCCTGCGTATATAACAAGTGTGGAAGTTCTAATAAGAAGGACCAGTAATATCCTGAATCCACTTCTTAGGAGCATGTGGTACTTCCATTTTGAAAATAGATAATATAGCTTTAAGTAGAGATTTTACACTTATACATTGCAACTTTCTAATAGATATCCCTACTTCTAATATTATATCAGGACTAACCGTTATAAACAAAATAAACAAAATTAATTGTATTTATTACATGTATTCCTGTAAACTGAGCTACACCAAAGCTGAAAGCTAACTTAATAATTGGCCTATAGGTAATGATAGTTCTAGAAAAACACAGAAGTAGACAGTTGCAAAACCAGTCACAAGTTTTACAGTATATTTGAGTGTTTACTTACTTTTCCTACTTTCAGTATAACAGTGAGTTTTAAAGGCTTGTAGCATACCCTCTCACTGTTAAGTGTCCAAGCAGTAGGAATGCTGCTCACTAAAATTATCCAAGACACTACAGCAATCGCCAAACTTCAGTAAAAGCAACAACAACAGCTTGATAGAGGGTTGAAAAACAGCCTCCCATTAAATAAATCAACACTTCAAAAAATAAAACAAGTCTTGGCTTCTCCATAAAACTACATACAAATCCTAAAGTTAGAGCCCCCAGTTTTCCACTGCTCTCACTTCAGGGACTCAAGAGCGACTGATCTGGTAGACACTTACATGCATCTTAAATCCCCACCAGTTTTCAGCTAATTAGCATATGGCGTGAATTCCAAATCGGATATCACCCAAACACTTGGAAAACATAAAAAATGTAAAACAAGTTTAAAACAACCTCAACTAACTCAGCTATCACAACTAACTTACAATTTTACAATTATCGACTGTTTTATTAAAACACAGATTAGTCACACACTAGATGATGGTCTAAAAACACAGAAGCACGGCGACAAAGAAAAATATAAAAAGCTCAAAAACCTCAGAAGTCTTGTTATTAGATTTATTTTTAGGCAGTAATAAATACAAACCATCTAAGCATTTAAGTTGCATACAGAGACAGGTAACTAGAAAACTACTCAGCTTTTATAGCTGATGTGTACAGTCTGTTTGAATTTCCCCAGATCTGACTCAGGTTTGCTTTAATATTCTTTACTGTTCTTTATAATCACTGAGTTCTTGCAGCTTTATTGCTTGGAATCCACAGGTAGCAGGCAATTTTCTTTTCCTTTCCTTTTCCTTCTATTTGTTCTTGTCTTGAGTTCTTGGGTCCTAGGTCTAACAGGACTAACAGGCCTCTCTGATAAATTTTGTCAAAACTAAGTCGACCTCTGCAACTCGGGTACTGAGCAGCTGCCTGAGCCTCCCGATCGGAGGCCTCCACTGGCACAACCCTCCCAATCTGCAGATAAAGCAAAAATACAAACAGACACACACCTTGGACGGTCAGTCACATGAGATGATCTGATGGCGAGCAGACAATAGTCAGCGGTGGCATACCTTTTAAATATATATTTAAAGCACTGCTCACCTGCTTCTTTGTGCTCCTCCACAACATAAGAGCTTGTAGTGATGTCTGGCTGTTACAAGTCAGTCCTCCCTCTCTGGATTCACTCAAAGTCCTGCTTCTTGCTCGAAGAATAGTGGTTGACTAATAAAGCTCTCAGCTGGAAGCAACAGCTGAGACACAAAGGACACCTCTAGAAGGCATGGTCTGGGGATCTGGGGAGAGGGCAATGGGAAAATACAGAATAAATACAGATTAAAATATACATACAAATATATATATATATATACATATACAAGCAAGTAAAACATTGCTGCCATAGCAGCAATCATATATACTTATATATCAGAATGGATTAACCCATGACAGTGTATGGGTTTACTGAGCATTAATCACGCCGGGGGTTGGAGTCATGAGGCAAAGCCAAGTGGTTCAACCACGCAGGTGTGGATTAATGCTCAAACCCATACCTGATGGGTTAATCTCTTACAACATGGGCAATGTTATGTTAGAGTTTCAACTAAAGAAATAGTAAAATACAGTCCTGTGAACATGCCACTGTGGGTCTATCAGGGATTAATCAATGGTCAGGTGACCTGTTTGATGAATCAGAAGACAGTATTTTGGAACCTATGTTATAAAAGCAAGTAACATGTACAACATAGCAGCAATCAGGGAAGGAGAAGGGAGAAAATTCAGCAATAAATATATATAAACAGGTAGTACAACTGCATTTCAAAATCCAGCTGTAATAGTATTTGGTAAACAGTATGCAGTGATATGAATTGAGTATAAGCGTAAATAAAAGAAAGCGAACAAACACAGCAGTATAACATCCTAAGTTGAAGATATGGAACAGTGAGTTGTGAACAGTATACAGAGAATAAAATTGGTACAAGCCTGAATGGAGAGAAGGGTGCATAAGTTGGGAAGTAACTTGGAAGTTAGGTCGCCCCCATAGAGAGAGAGAGGGAGAATTTAGGATAGGGTTTAGAAGAGGGTAAATTAGATGGGATTGAGGGTGAGTCTTGAGGAGGGAGAATCAGTTGCAAGTGCAAATGTGAGGGAGATTGAAGGAGAGAGGAAAGAGCAACGGGGGGCATGCGAAGAGGCAGGGAATAGAGTTACCAGTTTGGGCAGGCATGAGAATCAGACTGGCCTTTTGAAGTAGATCTTCTAGGAATAGTTAGAGAGTGGTGGTCATGACTACAGAGACAGAGGTGTGTGTGCATGTGTGTGTGTGTGTGTGTGGAGTGATGAAAATGAGGAGGAGGAAGGAGCCAAACCAATATTTAGCTGTGAGGGAGATACAGTGGGAGGGTCTCCTGTCCTCAAGAGAGAGGAAGAGAGAGGAGTTACAGAGGTCACAGTGATGGGAGGCGGGGAGGCATCAAGTGCAAAAGAGCAGAAGGAGTTGTAGAGGTGTCTGGTCCAGCCAGGAGGTTTTGGGAGCAGCACTGAGACAAGCGTCACTATAATCAAAAACTGGAAGGATAATTTTCTGTACCACAGTGCAGCGGGCACTCAATGGGATGCAGCTGCAGTTATGGTAGAGGGCACCAAGCATGGGGAGAAGTTTTCTGGCAATTGCATCCATGGAACAGAAAAGTCGAGGTGCCTGTCAAGCAAGGCTCCAAGATTCTTAGTGGAGGAAGAATCCTCCAGTTTAGTCCCATCGAGGTTGTGGGAAGAAGGCAGGGAGGGAAGCGGGACAGATTCTGACTAGTGCCAAGGTCATAGAGATTGTCTTTTGGCATTAAGGAAAAGCTGATGTGAAACTAGCCAGTGCTGTACATAATCAAGGTCCAGCTGGAGGGTAGCAGTGACACTAGACAGGGATGGGCCAGATGTATACAGAACAGTGTCATCTGTATACATGTGGATGTTAGAAGAAGAGCAGGCAGAAGGAAGGTCATTAAGAAAAATAGAAAACTAGGGACCAAGAACAGAGCTCTGAGAGATACCTGTCTGGATGGGGAGGATACAGAGTCAAGTTATCCTTACCGACTGGGTTCTGCCAATCAGGTAAGAGCTGAACCAGTCAAAAGCTGAGGGAGAAAGCCCAACTGAAGAGAATTTGGAAAGAAGGATGGATTGAGAGACTACGTCAAATGGCTTGGCAAGGTCGATGAATATGGTGGGGTGATGTGGCCTCTGTTCATACTAGTAGTATAGAATCAGTGAGCTGGAGTAGAGAGGTAGTAATAACTTTACAGTCCCAGAAAACATGAGTATCGTGTAGGGGAAATGTTTGTTAGATTTTATATGTGGGACCCCTGTGGTATCCTCCCAATTAGCTGAGAGTAGGGGTGCCACAACCTTTCAATGCTGCTGGGTCACCGTAGATGTTTCAGTAGCTTCTGGGTATTGCCTTTTCATTCACTGGTGAGGAGTTCATATCTAGACTGTAGAAATTGTGCTGTGCCTCCCCAGAGAAAGATTTAAGTGGGCCTGGTGCCTGGTTAGTACAGTCCCTGGGATACTGTACCCATGCATCTTCCTGTGTTCTTTTGTACTGTACTGTATTCTTTGGAAACCAGGTAAGGCCCACTAGGCACAAGTGTCGGTTTTCAGGGTGACCTGGGAGGACTGGGGTGATTCGTGATTTGTTCAGAGTCACACAGTATGCAAGTGGAGGCTGTGGGAATCAAACCCAGGTCTTCTGGATGTACCAAGCTCATTCGCAGCTCATTAAGCTAATTTCAAGGCTATACTGCCAGGCCCAAACTCCTGCTATAGCAAACCCCTCCCACAGACCCCAAACAATGGAAAGAGGCCGTCTCACTAATTAGCAGGCACTTATACTTTGAGGCAGGCAATAATTAAGCAATAAGGCATGATGGGGGGCATTATGGTGGGATAACGGCCCTTGGCGGAGTTGAAGCACAAGGTGAAGCCGAGTCCTTCACCACCCGAGAAGGCCATTATCCCACCATACGCCCGCCCGGAGTGCCTTATTGTGATTATGAAATGGGTCCCTCAGTATTAATATAGTAACCCCTACAAATGGGAGTTCCTAGAAGCTTTCTGGAGCTTGCCTAAGTGCTCCCTGCCTGGCTGGTGTTCGATGTAAGGCCGATTGAATGCTGTCGCCAGGAGCACTATCAATGCCTCCGTGCCTGTCTCTTTAAGGGCTGCCTAACTGCAGTTATAATTAATCTGGGAGGGGTTTGAGTGTTGCTATGCTCGAGTCCCGCCTAGGTTGCAGAGTAAGCACTCCATTCTGCATCGCTAGTTGTGCAGAGGGAGCCCTCAGGAAAGATGTAACTGGGTATTGATAATAATGTAGATACTAATGATAAAGTAGTTGTTTCTAACCTGCTTTCTTTGCAGTAAAGACTGTTTCAATTATCTCCTCCATTTTGGTCCAGAACTGTTGAATTGGACCAATCAGTACCTCGGGACTCTACAGAGCTGTCTGACCAATAGAGAAACTGCTTGTAATTTGGGAAAGGCATTATGGACTATGGCGCTTTTCGCACCACTGAGAGCAGGAGCAATTGATTGCCAGGTGCTGCTAGCCAATGGGATCAGTGGCGCTAACTGTAGAAGTGCCCGTGCTGCTAGGGGCAGATGCGTTGGGCTGAGGAGAAGAAAGGAGCTCTGTGCTTCTGCGCTGGTGGAGTGTTGCGGGAAGCACGTGAAAGGCCTGAGGCAGCTGTTTGCCTGTTCGAGTCTTTGGACTAAACCGCCCGGCGTGCGGTCAGAGGAGGCTGGTGCCAGCCCCAGCTACCTACCAGGCTTCACCTGAGAGGACTGGAGAATCTGATGAATCGCTTCAGTCCGCCTGTGACGTTGAAGCTGCCGTTTACTGCCCGAGTCTGCTGTGAGTTAGGTGGGGCTTGGAAGCAGCTGCCTGGTATGGTACCCTTCTGTAGTTTTGCCATATAAATGTGTGAGGAGACTGGTGAAATTCAGGCTCAACCCTGCCAGTGGTGAAGGGATCGCTACTTGCTGGAGTCGTGAGTACTGAATCAGGGTAGCTCCTGCTAAGTTTGCAGACAGTGGCCTCAAGTTGTTTCGTTATACTGCTGACTGCTTTAATTGAATTTCTTCTCATTCTGATCTGCTCAGGACTGCAAACGCTATTTGTGTCAGGGCCTCAACCAGCTGCCAAGATGGACTTGCCATTAGGGCTTGGGTACCCAGGGACAGCAACTATTAGGTTTAGCCCGTGCACAGAGCCCTAGGTAGATAGGTATAGTGATAAGCCAATTACCTTGATTTTCCCTAGCCTTGTTATCCCCCTTTAATAAATCAGATTGTTGTGTTGCAACCACACCTGGCTAGTTTGTGCATCCCTGGTGAACTACTGCATAGTGACTGTGATATAACTGTACCTTACTTTACAGGGGGTCCTCGAGTGAGCCGAGAGATACTATCTGGGGGTAAGTGTATGGGGAAAAGTATTGTTGGAACCCTGTGTGAGCCACTAGTGGGTTGAAAGGGGGTTGCAGTAACCCATAGGGCTGTGACCGAGGCAAACTCACCAGTATTAACCCCCACCTCTGGGTGGAGGCACCCGTCAAGGATCTGGGCCCCTCACCCTGTCTCTGTGGAGGCAGGCAGGGCAGTAGCCCTAAGGGTAGTGCCCCTGGGGTTCATATATAAATAAATATATTACTAAAAATCTATATTTAATGTGCCAAAAAGATTAAAAAAATGTTGAATAAATCTTTAAAAAGAAAAAAAGTCCCATTTGGACATTGTGGTGTGACCACTTGGCCAGCAGGTGGCGACGATGTTAAGCTGTGACTGCCTGCACAGAGCCACTCATCAGGTCACAGCCACAGTGGTCCGTTCCCATTACATTTATAAAAATAAAAGGAAGGAAGTGGTTTGTCCGTGGCAGCGAGTTGCAATTAGGGAAGGAGACTTCAGCTGCTGTGGTGACACCTACAAAGGGCTGAATTCTTTGCAACCAGAGGTAGGGTACTAGAGTGGGAGCTTTTGCAGTGAGACTTAAGGCAATGACAGAAATCTGGACTGCAGTGGGGAAGAGACTGAAATTACATTGTATAGTGTCTGTTAGACTGCCTCCTCCTTGTTGTTCATAAGGAAAAGACTGAGCGCATGATAATTTTAAAAGGGAAAAAGCAGATGCATCCACTCGTGGGGTGGGGAGACACCGAGCAATGATCTGTTGATGCGCAGCAGTCTAAATGTGCGTGGTCAGCCTGTTGGTATGGGAGTACTTTCAGCTGGGCTGTTATGCTGGGATATTGGCCCAGCTGAAAGTACTCTCAGCCAATCAGGATTCAGCATTCTTACCTACCATTTCATAATGAGCAACGAGACCACGTACATACAAGGCTACACTGAGATATTTGGTACTTATGGTTAAACTGCACAACGTTACAACAAAAAAACAGCATTTGCCTCCAACAGAAAGTATCACACAGTACTACTGTGAAGAACCTTTATTTTATGTTTTGGTGAATACTTGAGTATACTTAGAGGCAGGGCTTCAGTTAACTCCATTTTGGGAGTATTTGACTTCCAAAAATAAGGCAAAAACTTCCAAAATGAAGAGGAGAAAGTCATTGACTTCCAGCGTAAAACAAAATTAGATAACTTCCAATATTGCAGGCTTGGAAGTCAGAAATGATGAGTTTTCTGAAAGAAACTGTATTTTGCCACTAACATATTAACATCCATAAATTTGTCCTTCTAGAATATTGACTTCCAAAGGTGGGATTCTGGAAGTATTCTAACTTCAAAAATTGGAATGACTTCAGATTTCGACTCCTGGAAGTTTTAGACTCCCTCTCTGCCCGTAATCATTCCTTTGCCCTCCGCCCTCTCCGCCCTCTTTGTCCCTCTCCATTTTCTCATTTCCCGACCCCTCCCCATCTCCCTCAATTTTCCTTGTTATCCTTTTCTCTCATTGTCACTTTTGTTCACCTCCTCCCACCTGGTAAGTCACTCCCTATAGGCTTCAGGGTCTCCTTTGTCACTCTCACCCTAGTAAAATTGGCCTCCCTGCTGTCTATTCTTTTAGTACTTCAGACAATAGAACTGATGCTTTAACATGTTCTGGCAACCTAGATAAGTGTTTTCATAGCTTACCTAATTTTAGTTCTGACGCTCACCATGTTTTCTGGAACATCCTATATTGCTAACTGCCTTATTTTTCTTAACTGGGCCAAGTGACCTTGTCCTGGTTATACTGCTATGTGATAACCTGACCCCAAAGCAACTGTCTATATCTGCAAAAGTGCATAACTTTACCAACTGAGCCTGTTCTAGCATTTTCTGCTCAGTATTTTGTACTCCTCATTTGATACTTTTACTGGTTGCAACATTGCTTTACTGTAGACTGAAAATTTGATGATTGTGTATATGTAACCTCTGTATTTTGAATTTGTACGTATGTGATTGCTATGACGTGGAACCTTTGTAAAAGAACCTTTGGCTCAAAGGTACTTTCCTAGATAAAAAATAAATAAATTAATGAACTGAACCCTGCTTATAGTTTTGAACTTTGGCCTTTCTCTATTCCCACCCTAGGTAGGTAAGCTGGGTAGCGAGTTGAGAATAGAAGGCCCAGTACCAAGGGTGAACAAAGTGCCGGAGCAGGGGCAGGGAGGATCATGGGTGTTTCACAGCGCTAGCGGAGACCTGCTGAGGGATGCTGGCCTTTTTGGGGATGTGGAGGAGCTATTCCCCACATTGAACCTCGGCTTTAGCCCCCCATTAAAGGTGACAAAGTGCTGAAATTTAACAAGCATTTGTCAATGCTGAATGTTGTCTTGCTGGCATTGGCATTGATAGTGCAGAGGTTAGAGATGCATAATAGGAATGGCAGTGAAGTATTGAACTGATGCCAACCCACCCACCCTACAGAGACTGACAGGCATTGGGGTGTGCCTTTTGGGTCATTGACTGCTCACGCCATTTCACCTCACCCTACCCTGCAGACACGACAAGTGTCACGGTGTGCCTTAGGTCTTTGGCCTTATGCTCACCCCATTCCATAAGGAAATACGCTGAGATGGGTGCAGTATAGGAGAATGGGGTGAACTTTGAAGAGTCCAAGGCACACCTCGATGCCTCTCAATGGCTGCAGGCTAGGGGTGAGGTGGAATGGTATGAGCATTACAGCTGAAAATACAAGTCACACCCCTGATGCCTGGCAGTCTCTACAGGGTGGGGCTTTACAGTTGGAAACCCTAACAGGATGTGAAAATGACAGCTGTACTATTCATGGGGAGATGTAAAAATGGTAATGTTGAAAATCTGGAGTGAAAATATGAAAAATTGGTGAAGCCATTGTGTAGAAATTGTGCAACATATGCCTGTAACACAATTATTTTGGGGATTTTTTAACCAAATTTTCAACATAGGCATTTTGGCACTTCCACTCATGAACAGTGACACTGTGATTTTGTTAATCTGTCCTGAACATTGATTTCCACAATGACTATGCCATTCTGCACCAGATGTGCGAAACACATTTTGGGCAGGATGAAAAATGACAGCTTTACTGTTCATAAGGAGGTGTGAAGAAATGGCAATGTTAAAATCTGGAGTGAAAATATTTAAAAATTTCTCAGTTATGAGCGTGTGTGGAAACTGCGAATGCACGCCATAACACAGTCATGTTTTGAAGTTTTTCACCAAATTTTCAACATAGGCATTTTGAGACCTCCACTCATGAACAGTATCACTGTGATTTTCTTAATCTGTCTCGAACATTGATTTCCACAGCGACCTGTGTGCCAGATGTACGAAAACACATTTCAGGAGGATGAAAATGACAGCTGTACTGTTCATAAGGTGTGTGAAATACAAAAATTCTCAAAGTTATGAGCGTGCTTGGAAACTGCACAACACACACTTGTAATAGTCATTTTGGGAATTTGTTCACCAAATTTTCAACATAGGCATTTTGGGACCTCAGCTCATGAACAGTGTCACTGTAATTTTCTTAATCTGCCCCAAACATTGATTTCCAACAGTAACTGTGCTATTGTGCGCCAGACGGCGAAGAAACATTTAGCAGGATGTGAAAATGTGAGCTGTACTGTTAGAAACATAGAAGCTGAGGCAGATAAGGACCTCAAGGTCCATCCAGTCTGCCCATTTTTTCTCCTTACGATGTGCCATAGGCCTTTACTCTGTCAATGGCCTATCTATTCATACTCATCTATATTGCTCCTTATGCCTATCCCATGCCTGTTTGAAGCCCTGTACTGTATTCATATCCACCACTTCCGAGATAGACGGTTCCATGCATCCACCACCCTTTCTGTGAAAAGAACTTCCTCACATTACCCCTTAATCGGCTTCCTCTAATCTCATGCTGTGTCCTTTTGTCCTGCTATTTTTCTTGTATTGAAACATGTTAGACTCTTTCACCTTGTTAATTCCTTAAGATGTTTGAATGTTTCAATCATATCACCTCTCCCTCCTTTGCTCCAGGGTATACATATTGAGTCTCGCTAATCTGTCCTCATATGTTTTCTGATGCAGTTCCTGCACCATGTTGGTTGCCCTTCTCTGACTGCCCCCATTTTGTTAATGTCCTTATGCAGGTGTGCTCTTCAGTACTGCATGCAGTACTCAGATGGGGCCTAACTAGTGTCTTGTAAAGAGGGATTATTACCTCCTCTTATGACTTGTGATACCCTACTAATACACCCAACATCCCTCTAGCCTTACCTACTGCTTTAGGGGTCTGCTTTGATGATTTCAGGTCATCTGTGATGATGATGCCCAAGTCTCTTTCTTTCCTTGTGATTGCCAGCAACTTCCTCCCAGCCTATAGGTGGCCATAGAAAGATATCACATATTCATATGGAGATGTGAAAATGGCAATGTTGAAAATCTGGAGTGAAAATGTAAAATTCTCAAGCTATGAAAGTACATGGAAACTGCACAATGCACGCTTGTAACAGTCATTTTTGAATTTTTTCACTAAATTTACAACATAGGCTTCTGGGGAGCCCACCTCATGAACAGTGGCATCTATCGCTTCGTTAATCGGTCCTAAAAGGTGATTCCGCAGTGACCGCAAAATCGCTTCGACTGAAAACAAAATGGCAGTGACTGATTTCATGAAGTGAGTCCCAAGAACGCCATGTTGAAAATTTGGAGCCAAAAGTCAATAAATGGCTAGATATCCACCTAAGTTGAAACCTCCCCATTGATGCCATTATACAGCTTATCGGCATTTCTTCAGTTCGAGTCAACTTCAAAGAGTTCAGATGAGTTTCCGCAACTGAAGATCGCAGTGCTGACCCCTGAAGAGGCACGGGTATGGGGGGTGTGAGGTGGGGCACAGAGAGTGGGTGCGATGAGGAGGGCGCCACCGACAGCGAGGGACTGTTTTCTTTGTCCGAGGTACTAAAAAAAAAAAAAAGGAACACTGCAGATGGATTTCTTTACAGCTGTAAGAAAACAAATGTTGCGACACTGGGTGGACTCTCAGTATGCCCCATGACTTTGGGGTGATGTTGGCCACACTGAGGTGGGTTTCCAGAGTGGCACACAATGGGGTGGGTGGGGCAGGAACATGCTGATGCGGTTGGCTTCAACACCGTGGAGGCACACTGGGGTGGGCCTCTAATGTGCCACACAATCTTGGAGGGGGTATTAAACATACCAACAGGGGACTGGGCACCCAGAAGTCGGCTTTCTAGGAATTGTGAGAGGTAGACGGCGTGAGCCACTGCCATGTTTATTGAAATGTTTCACCAGGCAAGGCACATAGGGAGGCGGTCATCTGTGCCACTGCATGACAAGCTTTGTCTCTGATTGCAGCAGCAAGTTTGTTTCAAGCTGGTGGCACTGCATAAAACTTGAGGCCACGCTAGCATGCTAACTGGCAAATGAGGGACACACCTTTAAAGCATGCCGTGCATTCGCCAGAACTGACACACCTCTGCATTTCTCCTACTACCATCTCCTATTGCCACAAAATGTTGCTTGTGACTGCGCAAGACAACATAAAATGACCCTGGATCAAGCTAGACACCTGACACGTTTGCTTCCAAAGCTTTTCAAAGGCATTGACCAACTAACTGATGGTCCTTTTACATTCAATCATTTCAAGTGACAATGCAGCCTGTCCAAACATTTAAAGTTACAGTTCTTAATTTCCTAACCTTGCATTTTCATACGTTCCTAGTACTAGGTCATGAATAGTTAGACAAAGTGACATGTGCTTAGAGATTAAAACCATTTTATACAAACAAGTTTCTAATTAAAACCCAGTCCATTTATAGTTACAGAAATGTGTTAGCATCTTGGTCTTCTGTAAATTACAGATTCAATGTCAGCACTCTGGCACCTTTAATAAAGGTTCTACGATAGTACTGCTTGTGGCTCTCTGTTGGGGTGAGTACCTTTTTATGTTGTGGATTAATGAGCAGTAGTTGCAGCAGAGTATAACTTCATTAACAGAATGAACCCTAGGGAGAAAAATGATTAGATGGCTGTGTTGAAGTAGGAAGATGTATTCCGGATACTTGCTGGTGCCCTTCGCAAGACCAGATCAATCTCAGTGTACATGGCCACTCTAACACACCCTGAGTAGGTGCCACTAAATGAAAAAGTTCACAGGCAACCACTAAAAAGGCCCTCCAAGAGACAGCCCAGCATTCAACCCACACCACCATGCACAGTACTGTGTAGATGTTCACTGGCCTTTAATGGAGGTGCAGACGCCTCCTCCTGGCAACCACGGTACTCTTTTTAACACTCTAGAGAGCTCTCTTACAAGTTACCACATGCCCAGTGGCAGAAGCAGTGTAGATCATAGAACGGCATAGCTGTTTGGTGGCAGTGCACTTTAACTTAAACAAACTTCATCTGCTCAGTGGAACTCCCCAAACACAATGCAACTGTGAAAATGGCAGAGCACAAACCTCAGCCTAAGGTATTTGTAAATTGCTGGCCCAATGCCAAATGTAGTGAAACAGTTCCCATCTGTGCACACGTCCCTGGTAGCAGGGACAATGCACTGATCATACTCATGGTTCCAGCGGTGGCGGCTCCTCCCTCGTTATGGAGGGCTCTCAAGACAGGTCTCTGTGGTCTTGCCTAATCAGCTGGTGGTCCCTCTGGCCTCCTGTTTCTACTGCTTCTGTGTTTGTTATAAATAGGATGTTGCCACATTTGAGGTTAGTGGGTGGGGAAGTACATTCTGGTGGGATGTGAGGAAGATCTACTTCCTGAGAGGGTGGTGGTGACATGGAACAGATTGCCAGCAGAAGCAATAGAGGCAGATAACCTTAAAGGTTCAAACATGGTTCATGCAGAACAAGGGGACTCAGAGTCCCACTTCAGAGAACCATAGGAGAGAAGTGTAGGTGGGGACAGAGAGGGACAACCCCCAGAACTCTAGGGTTAGGGATGAGATACTATAATATGGACAGACTCGATAGACCTTTGGTGTCTTTCTGCCATCAGATTCTATGTTTATCTCCCTTCCGCATCTGCATTGGTGATATAAGCTAGAGGTTTGGCTTTTCTCCAGTCATCAGGCCACTGCGTGTCTGCATTGACACACGTGTCAGGGACTTTGCAACCTCAAGGATGTAGCAGCCTGACACCAGTTATGGTGTCTGCTAGTGGACCCCACAGTAAACTTGGACAGCAGCTCCTTCTTGCTATCTATCTCTCTCCATGTTGGTGATGCACAGTGTTGACTGACATGCTGGCTAGCATAAGAATGTCTCCTTTTCTGTCACCAAGAAACTGGCTTCTACTCACAGTTCATCTGTCGCAGTTCTGCTCAACCCTCTTAAACAGTGGCCCCACTTGAATGAGACCCTCCCAGATCTGCGCAGTCAGCTCAGCCCCTGCTCTTCTCTGAGCAAATTACACATCCCATTGGTCCACAGGGTTGTCCATCAAACCAGGCAGTCTTGAAGGCCTGATCTATGACAGACAATTGGCTGTTGAAAGGGTACCAGAATTAATTAGGTCCACCTGTAGCCCAGGATCCCTGGGGCTCCCTTCCAAGGTTATGCTGCCTGACTGGTTGCTAGCACACCCCTAACCCCTGATACAAGGGGATGGGATCAGAGAGCACCAGCATGGCAGCTACATGGGATTCGCCATGACACACTGCTTGGTGGCCCTGGGTTATGTAGCACAGTCAGACTTTAGTGTCACTTTCAGTCGAGACTTGGATCAGGGGATTCCCAGTCCATCTGGGAGCACAGTTGCTTACTTAGTTGGCAGCAGGTAGATGCATTTGATGTGTAGCAGTGCAAGAGGCATTGAAATAAACCCTGGTTCCTCTCCACTGTAGTTCTACTCCAGTCCACCTGCACAGATTCACAGTTCCTCAGGGTCTGGAGGAAAAGCAACAAGTGACACTAGTCCACTGGGGTTCCAGGGAGCCATATGGTAGGCCCTGTGCTTGGAGGGTGGTTATATGTAGTTTAGACAACAAAGGGACTCGGGGACTTGGTTCGGCAGGACTCCAAGCTACCAGACCTGCTCCCAGTCAGGCTGAAACATAGCTTTTAACCGCTGTGCATTTTGTCACAGCACTGTTTATTACATGCCCAAATTTACCCTTGATCCCAAAGATTTACTGAGTTCCTCATGCTGACTATTTATGGACATGCAGACTATTCAAAATGTGAACTTGAGAGCAACAGGCCTTAACACTAAACATGCTCTGCATTTTAAAGGCCAGTGCTACACATAATTCTAAGAGGTTGAGAGGTATAGGCAGGGTGAAATGAAACTTGGCTGTTTTCAGTTCTGAGAGGAGCTCACAGAGAGCTAAAGACAGCCTCAGATTGTCCACTGTCTGCAGTTGGCAGAATAAGCTGGAACTGGTAAAATAAAGGTCATTTAGTTTGGCACCCTTGAGATGGAATTCTTTACCTCATAATATAAGAATGTGTAGTAATAACCTTCCTTCTCAGAGAAATAGAATGCACCATATGTATTCTACTTCCGCTACAGCTGTCTATATAAACTGCCTTTGTGCATCAGTTTCATGTAGTGTAGCATTACTTTGTGTGTACGACAATGTGAGTTTTATTTTTAGTCTTTGTAGTCAGGTAAGGCCCACTGGGCAGAAGGGGCTTATTAACAAGAGCAACCCAGAAGCTCTTGGGAGGTTAAGTGACTTGCTCAAGGTCACAGGGTATGCAAGTGGAGGTTGTGGAGTCAAACCCAGGTCTGCTGGATGTACCAAGCTGTTTCACCACTGGTTGTTCTAAGCTGTAGGCTATACTGCCAGCCACAGTGATAGTAATCAAAGAGATGCACAGTGCCACGCCACCTACACCCTCACTGTAAAGGGATGCGCGTCTCCATGAAGAAACTAATGTATTTATTTATTTAAAATGTCTTGCAACCAAGACAGTCCCAAGAGGTGCAGCATCCTGTTTTCATGGAGATCCTCGGAGACAGCAGTGATCATAAGAACACGTCAGCTCCAGTTCCCAATAGTCACATTAATTAATAAGTTAAAAGATCTCATAATCAGTGTGTGTGTGTGTGTGTGTGTGTGTGTGTGTGTATAACCAATGACAGAACAACATAGATCATATGGCATGTAAGCAAGATCACACCGACATTTTAAGGTTGCAGGTAGTCACAGGGTCCATGCCAATGCATGTCATGGCCTTCGCTCATGATTGCATAATGCCTGTCAACGCCATGCTTAAACACAGGCAAGGAGCATTTCTATGGTGACTATGACTAGGCTGCTTATTTCAGGAATATGGGACTATGGATGAATGCTTGCCTCACCAGTTGCCCTCCTCACTCTGGGGGTTTGAAATGCCAGTAAGAGGGCATAAGAGTAGGCACAGTCCAGGGATGACAGCCGGACAGGAGACGTTGGGGAGTTTTCCTGTAGAGAATGGATAACCAATAACAGTTTTATGGTGGGCTGGGCTCAGCTATGTGAGCTACTGGCAACAGTGGAAGTACTGTCTGTATAGAATTACAAAATGATAGAAATTATTATTAGTAATTATATAGAGTGAAACAGGGCAGACTGGATATATCAATGGTCATTTTCTGCCAAATGTGCTGTTTCTAGTTTGAGATTATTGTATATGCTTCGACTTGGAAAGCTCAGTAGTATTCCTCAGAGACAAGTACTTCAGTGTCGATAGGGAAGACAAAGGGTTTTCTTTCAGAAGTTGCACAGAGGGTACAGTGCTCACTGGTAGCTCTGGGCCAGCTATGTTGTCACATTGGTCGTATTGTCCAGCTGAGAACTAGCCCCAACCAACTCAGATATTCAGCTGGTCAAATGGAGATCACTGATAAGACCTCACAAAGAATTCTGCATACTGTTCTGGAGGCTGCAGGCTTGATTCTCACAGGCTAATACGAGGCTTGCACAAGCCCTACGTCAAACCCACATTGCCACACCTTACCCCCATGCAGAAAGGTTGCGCACATTTGTGACACTTTACCCCGTTACAGCTGCTTGCACCAAATATTTGGCACAGACCCCATAAAATGGTCTACAGGTATGACCAGCAAAAACTTGTCTTATCACAGACAGGTAACACGGGATCAGAACCTGATCAAGCCAGGAATGCCCCAAGCCCCATGCACTGCGGTGTTCAGTGCACCCTGGACTTGCAGCATTCAGACTCTTGAGAATCGAGCCCCACATCTCTGGAAAGGCATAGACAGGGTGGAGACAGTCCAAAGGAGGACAGCTAATATGGTACAAGGTCTGCATCAAAACCCACTGAGGAGAGACTAAATGAACTCAATATGCACACCTTTGGAAGACAGGAGGGATCTCATACAGACCTTTAAATACTTCATGGGAGTAAATAAAGTGCAGAAGGGAAGGAGTTTTCAGAAAAAATGGTGCACAGGAACAAGGGTAATTCTATGAAGTTTGGTGGGGGATAGATTTAGGAGAGATGTGAAAGTACGTTTCAAAGAATGAGTGCTGATTTCTGGAATAGCCTACCAGCCGAGGTGGTGGGGCAAAACCAGTGGAGAGGTTCAGGAATGCATGGATTAGCATAAGGGAATGTTAGTGGAAAGAATGGGGTAGAAAGAGCTGGACATGAAGTGGGGTCTGTGTTGACACTGTAAGTAGGGAAAATTGGCAGACTGGGAGGCCGAGCAGTCCTTATCTGCTGGTAGATTCTGTGTTATGTTTCTGTGTCACTGTGCTCAATGAAGTCTGTGGCACTGCAGAGACTTAACTAGTTCAGTGTGTGCTTTTTTTTTTTAAACAAATTCCTAAGATATCTGAGGCAAGAGCAGATTTACTGGGTTAGGGATCGGAGGCACTTCACGATCAAAATCAGTCCAGTCCCAATGAAAGTTAGAGCATCAGATGTCTTTAGAAAAGTTCCTTACTCCCCAGCAATGAGGGATGTTTTTTTTTTTTCACCTGAATCTTTAGTATCCGGTCTTTGTGTGAACCAAGGGTCTTAAAGGGAACATCAGCACTAAGAACCCAATACTCAAGTATGGGTCTGGTCCCAATTTTCAGTTTGTGTACAAATGTTTTTATTTATTGTTTACTGCAGTGTATTAGACGGTATCTGGCTGATCCTGCCCACTCCATCTCAACATTTGCTGAAACCAGGAATCCTAGAACCCTGCAGCTGATATCAGAGCTGGGCTGCAGCTGTGGAAGTGCAACAGCCTGAAGTACATGCTGGGGTTTTTCTAAGCTCTGATCATTTGTTTGCTGGTTCCACTATCCCTCCAGGACTCAGTACAGTCGCAGAGGACTGCAGTTAGCCCAGGAACAGCGGGACTGGCAAACAGCTGATCAAAGCAAAGCTTATTAAAGCTGTCAACATGCACTGCAGACTATTGAACTGCAGGGGAAACTAGGATTCTTGGTTACAGCAAATAGCAGGGTTGGAGTCAGCAGAATCAGCCAGACACAATCCACTAGACTGCAGAGAACAATAAGTAAAACATTTTATTTTGCCCGTAGAGTGTAATTTGGGATCAGCCCCTCAGTTGGGTGTGGGTTTAGTGCTGACTGTCTCTTTAACTCTGAGGGAAACTAGTGAAGTGGGATAGAGTTCCTGGATGATTTCTCTGCAGTACTGGATATGACATCATCAGTTATGTTTATTGAAGCTCACACATTTGTGCAGATAGGCTACGGCTCAAGGGTGCAGGTGACCTGGGTTTGGGAATAAGCGTGGGTCACTGGATGGCTAGCCGCTGGGTGGAAGAGTGAGTGTTCAGAGTGTGTTCTCCTCTTCCTCTTGGAGGAGATTTGCTGCCTTGGTGCAGTGTTGCCACCTGAGAGATGACAGGTGGTAGTGCAGGCGTTAAGCGGTGAGAGTGGGAGGATGTCATGGTGCAGCATTATACACATATCTGCATTGTGCTCCATGTCTGCTGATGTCCTGGAGTTGGGAGAAAGCAGAGAATGGCCCGAGGCCCCACAGTGATGGTTCCCAGCAATACCTGGGCTACATGAGATGCTGCCTGATGAAACATGAAGACCTGAGGGGAAATCCCCAACCCTGCCCCCAGTGGGCATAGCCAAGGCTCCATGGATGCTGACACTCAGGTAGAAGTACAGTTCGATTGGGTGTGCCTAGGAGAGCACCTGATGGAGTCAGGAGCTGAGCTCAGAAGGGGCATAAAAAATAATGTTTATTGAAACATCAAGGAAAGATGTTACAATGTAACCCCTAGGTGGCGCTATCCCAAGGGCTGCTCCTCCTGCCTGCATGACTAGGTGCAGGTTAATTTGTTTGTTTGTTTGTTTAGATTTGTTGACCCGTAAGCCCACTGGGCCTAGAAGTCCCTTTTCAGGGGCAACTGGGGGACAGATGGTAAGCAACTGAGATTGAACCAGATTAAGCTGTTGATGGTATTTTTAGTGAATGAGGGAGATTGGCCAGGACACCAGGGAACTTCCCCTACTCTGACGTGGGGGAGTATGCTGTCTGCCAAGATGGCCGCTTCACGCTGCACCTCGATTGACGGACATGCGGGAGGCAGGGCAGGTCTCCTCCCTACCTCGGCTTGTCTAGAGACCGAATATTTGCAGGAGATCTCCTTTCTCCTATGGATGTGGATTTCTCAGAACAAACAACTGGTTTCATGGATAAAGACTTGAAGGAACCTGTAGTGGACTTGTCTGGTACAGTAACAGTAGAACAGGCTACTCGAGTGATTCTGGCTGAAGAAAAAGCCGCATGAGTGGCGCCTTCTAATATGGAGCAATTACCTGCAAAACATGGTTCAGAGAACTCAGTCTCTGTTAGTACTACTGAGAGTGTTCCTTGGTCCAGTGGGAATGCACAGCAGAACTGTGCAGCTGCAACAATGCTGCCACACCGGTTAAATCAGGATTACCTCGGAATCAACAGCAATCACAACACGGTGAGTGAAACAAGATTGCCTTTACAGGAGAAAGCACCACAAAGGACGCTAAGTGACAGCTACCTCAAGAGGATCTATGTGGAGCCCTGGCATGCATTACAAGCTGCAGGGTGGATACCTGTAGATGATGGCTCTTGGAGACCTGATCCAGTGGATCCTGTTGTGGCTCAATATGAAGAAGTAGAAATTACATCTACAGGTAAACTTTTACAGTCTCCAAAAAAGTTGTATTTCATGATGGGAAACAAGGTTGCAATGAGAATTCTGTACAGGCTCAGATTGACTCTTGTAATATCCCAAAAGTAAAGATTTACCATCAAAATGTTTAGAAACTACTGCATTAAGTTCTTCTGCTACAGATGTTAGAACAGATACAGTTAAGGATTCACAGCAACCTAGTACTTCTAGTTTTGAACAAATTAGAAACGAGGAGTCTTTACCAGCAGGGCTTGGGGTGACAACCTGCAAAATCTGAATAAGCAGGAGCTTTCAAACCTTTACTGAATGGCTGACTTATTCAAAATAAAGGAGAACCTGCACCTCGAGAAATGCTATTAGGTTGTTGTATAAAGGAGGCCTAGAAACCCGCCTGATAGAGTGTATGTAGTCGCTCTCTACTAAAGAATTCAATGAAATTTTATGCCTCTGAGATATTTGCCCTTATACATACGGATGAGCATAACTATGATATTTGCTTTAAGACTGTGGAAGCTTTGGACAGATTCTGGGTCAAATACAATGAAATGAAGAACTCTTCTGTTTGGACTCTTTCTTAGCTATACCCATTACAAAATCAGCAGTTTGAACCATTACGATTATTTTAAGAATGAAGGAGTAAACATATCAGATATCTTATACTGGCTTAAAAACGATGTGAAGTCTTGGAACAACCTGTCCCGTTATTGACTCAGAGCAGATTTGGACAGGAGGATGGAGAGTTAAATGTAAATTGTTTATGCTGAACACAGGCATTGCACATCTTCCTGGTTGCTTTTTCCTGGGAAGGACAGAGGTCACTCTTTATCCTGGTCAGCCAAAATCTTGCCATCGTTGAGGTTCTCGGTTACACCTTAATAATGCATGTGATAATCAAGTGTACCCATTGCCTAGAACTTGGTCATCTTGCTGTGTCATGTATAAATACATTTCATTGCAATTTGTGAGGAAAAGTCACTCCTATGTGAGATGTCCTTGGGCCTCTCATAATGGAAGGATATATCTACATATGGCCTTGATTACTCAAAGCGCAGAAAAAGGTTGTGCTGTGGCCTCAGCACATAGGATGCAGGAACTCCAGAAACAGAAGGAGATTGCTAAGGACAAAGATAGTGTGGTTTTATCAACCCCAGATATTGCTAATACACAGGAAAAGGAGAATACCAATACCTTGTGATAACAAACAACAGCAATGTATTGAGCTACAGTTCAGGAGCATTCGTGTTATCTCAGAGTGACAAAATAGAGGTTTCTACTGAATGGGAAAGAGAGAACGTGGTTGATACTGATTTGGTGACATTACTAACGGAAACAAATCCTTCTGACATGCCAGGTCAATGCCCCCCTTCCAGTTAATGTTGACACCCTGCTCAAAACTGTAACATATAAAAAGGCCTCGAGCCAAGACTGATAATACAGTTAGATCTCGAGGAAAGGGGTGAAACCACCCAAGGCACACCTACATGGATTGCAGTAAACCAGTATAAAGCCCTGGCTACTGATGACTCGGAAGATATAGATTCAGATTCTCCTCTGTTTCTTCTTTTACAAAGATCATCTCTCAGGGTAGATGATAAAAGCTCCACAGATACTGTATGGAAACAGTGGTCAACAAGATCCCAATCATAACTGTTCTAGTTGTTCTGAGCAACACCTCCTTTTCTTTTCTCATGACAACTCTTCATATTTTTTCTGAATGTTAATAGTATAAAAATATGAAAAGAAGACTAACTGTTTTGACAGCTCTTTTACATCAGAAGGCTAATATTACATGTTTACAGGACACCAGACTTAAAACATCATATGAGATTGCACAAGCCACTAAATTATGGACTCAGGGAGGTCCTTTGGTCGCAAGGATTAGATTTATGTGATGGACTGGGGATTTTGTTTAATAATTCTTCTTTAAAAGTTACCAAGTTGTTAGAAATAGATTTTGGTTGTGCTTTACTTCTAGATATTTCATATGGAATCACCAGAATAAGGGTAATAAACACATATCGCCTCAAGGTAAAACAAATCGGATTGATTTATTCAAAAATTCAACCTTACCTACACACAGCCAGGTTACTCATTTGGGAGGTGATTTTAATTGCAGTATAGCAAAAGAAATAGGGTCTCTTAACTAACAAAATCTTTTAGACAGTAATGTTTTGACTGGGATTCTTTCTACCTCTAATTTACAGGATTCATATAGAGTAATACAGAAGAAAGGGGATTTACTTATATTAGAGGGACCCACCAACTAGAATCGACTTTATATTTTTTAGAGGTAATTCAAGGGAAGGTATGGGATATGGCCTTTCAGATCACAGAGCAGTTGAGTAACGATTGCCTGGGAAATAATCCACCTTGAGGAAATCCCCTTGAGACTAAATGCAGCTCTTTTGGAGGTAGATATATAAATAAAAATGGGAGAAATTATGGGTCACAAGACAATCTGTTCTCTGTTTATATGACACTTATGCAGCTTGGTGGGAAGGTACCAAAATGAACTTTAGAACCTTTTTTCAGCAAATAGCTGGAAAACATAATACACAACTATATTTAGATTATTTAAATCTTAGGAAGCAGCTTCATTCTTTAATTTCTAAAACAGAAACATTGAAAATAGATTATACAAAACAAATTTTAGTTATAAAAAGAAATGTATCAATTCAATATCACAGAGCCAAAACCTTACAACACGAGTTGAGATTTGGTACAGAAGGAAACAAAACAAACTTTTGACCCTTATAAGGACAATAAAAAGAGAATAGGAAACAAAAAATGGTACAACTAAAAGATAAGTTAGGAATATACATAATTCTAAGCCTGGTATCTTGGATACGATTCATAAATATATTTATGATACTATGGGGAAAAACCCTGAAGTGATGAATATAGAAGAATATTTATCACAGATTCCATTTCCAAACTATCGGATCAGGATAAACAGACTTTGATAGTTGCAGTTTCACAATTGGAAGTGAGGTCTGTCATCTCTTCTTTGGCTAATGGTACTTCCCAGGAGTTGATGGCCTAACTTCAGAATTTTATAAACATTTTTGAACTCATTAATACCAGAACTGACGAATTGTTTAATGAATTATTACAATCAGAGCAGATTTCAGATAACCTATCGCTTGCTGAGTTGATTTTTCTTCATAAAAAGGGGATAAGGATCTATTACAGAATTGGAGACCTATTTGTATTTTGAATACAGATTTTAAAATCTAGGGAAAATCCTGGCCAAACGACTAGGTCAGGTTTCTGGTACTTTAATTTCTCTGGCCCAAACTTGCTCCATAGAAAAATGTAGTATCACAGATAATTTGATTAGTTTAAGAGAACTTTTCAAAAACTCAAGTAGCCCGGTGGAAGGATTTTTGTTAAGTTTAGACCAACAAAAGCTTTTGATTCAGTAGCTTATAGCTATTTGTTCAAACTTTAGAATTTTGATTTATCACTAACACGGTTTATAAATGGATTGAAGGGCTCTATAAGTCAGCACATATTATTCCACGAGTAAATGGGTGGACAGGAAAAAGTACAAATTCATCGAGGGTAAAACAAGGGTGTCCCCTGAGTCCCCTGCTTTATGTGTTCTGTATTGATCCATTATTACACATTACAAATGAGTAACAAGATAGAGGGTATCAGGTTAACCGTAGATACGGCCCCTATATCGGTCATGGCATATGCAGATGATATTATTTTGGTTCTTAAAAATCTACTGAAGAAAAGAGATCATACATTTGTTAGATACATATTCTGAGGCCTCAGGGTCTCATATTAATATTGACAAAAGTATAGGTTTACAATTGGGTGGACTGGAGCTGTCCAAAAATCTATATGCAGGGATAACTTTAACACAGGACCCTATTACTATTTTAGGGATATTATTTGGGTCAGAGATCTCTCCTTTTAAATTGGGAAAGGAAAATGGATATGGCGGACAATTTGTCCAAATCCTGGGCTAATCGGCAAATTTTGAAATGAAAAGAATATTATTGATTAAAACATTATTAATACCTATATTCCTTTATATTAGTATTATATTTCCGACTCTATACAGTTAGAGACTAGATTATATAGTATTTTTTAGAGCTTTTTGGGAGTCGTTTGAACCCAATTAAAAGAGAGGTTACGATAGGCCAATTAAAGAGGGTGGGATAGGGATGGTGAATCCCATTGCATTTTTTACAGTTTATTTTTATATGCCAATGTAACCAGCTGGCAGGGTCAGAAGAATAAGGTATGGCAGGAGAGTATAAGTGAATGGGTGAAAATTTGTACAAATGCAAGGCAGCAGGGAAGGGTAGATTACTCTCTAGAGTGCATATTATACAAGTTATGTGAAACCACTGTTTCAGAAATTAATTAAATGGAAGGTGCCATGTAATCAGGTCATGGTGGCCTCTAAACATAGAATATCTGACATACTCATACAGGCAATTTGCCAAGCAGCCATGGTTTTGCTAATTGTCCAGTAGCAGAACAAAATACTGCGGTTTCACAGTTAACGAACAAAAGAATACCTGATTTTGCATGGGATCTACTTTGGTTGACTATACATGGAAGATTAAAAGTAAAAATAACAACAAACATAAATCCAGAGGAAAGATTTTGTCCTAGAACTTTGTGCCAAGATATTCTAGAAACACAAGAGCATCTTTTCCTGAATGTTCCTATGTTCAAATATTATGGGATCGAAGTAATTCAGATTTGGAAAATACCATGGCTTCTATCATTAACTTATACGGAACTTAATTTTTCAATATATTCGCATGTTGGGCCTGTTCATCAGATACTTTACAAGTTATCTTTGCTATTCTTAAGTATTTTATCTGGCCATCCAGATGCAAATGGGTATTACAGCAAATTCATGTACCAGCAGATATATTTTGGAAAATGTTCAGACCTCTCTAAGACAAATTTATGAAACAGATGGAAAAGTTTTAAAAAAAAAGATGGATGCACTATGGTTTGCCTGCCCTAATCTCTTGTAAAAAAAAAAGGGATGAAAAAAAAGAGGAAAAGTAAAGAAGAGGTGAATGTGGTTTTCGATAGGAAGAAAATTTTTGTGTTATTATAAAGAATGATGGACACTGAGTGTTTTGCTGTCAAGAATATTCTGGAGCTCTTTCGTCTGTTACAGTACTGACTGGATAGTTATTGAATTTTGATTTCCTACTTCCCCATAAATTTCCTGCTCTTGCTGCAAAGGGTGCTGAAGCGCTGCAGGAGGTTTGGGGACGTTCAGTATGTCTCAGACGATGGAAGGGATGGTCCGGTTCTTGGAGCTCCTGAAATTGTGCTGGATAACACTGGCGAGATGCATTTTGATGTGGAGGAACAGTTATGTGGAGTTGAATTGGGAATCCTGTAATACCGACCCCAGAAGGTCTTTCAGTCGGTCACATGGATCTTGCTGGACTGAAATTGTCCACAAGCTGCAGAACCCTGCATTTCCCTGCATCAAACTGCAGTTTCCACTTTCCGCCACCTTTATAGAGCCTCCTGGTCCTCCTGCAGTGCCACTGTCCCTCTGCCACATCCACCACTGCTCCCAGACTCTAGTCATCTCCAAAGATACTAATTTCACTCCGGATACTCTTCCCTATATCACAGACATAGGTGTTAAACATGAGATGCCCTAGTACTGATTCCTGGGAAACCCTACTGATTCCTGTGAAGCCTCACTAATGACTGTCCTTGTAGATGACAGTAGCCCCTAACTACCAACCTCTGAGTATGCTGTAAGAGCCAATTTATATCCATGGGATCATCTGTATCCCCATCTCCTTTTCCTATAACTTATCCAGCAGGCCACCGTGAGGTACAGAAGAATCAAATGCCTTGATGAACTATACAAAGGTGATGTACAAGGAACAAGGGGCACAATTTGAAGATAGAGGGGGACGGCTCAGAGGTAATGTTAGAAAGTAGTTTTCACAGAGAGTGAGTTGTGATGCATGGAACAGCCTTCCTGAGGAGGTTGTTGAGTCAGGAACAGTGGAGAATTCAAGACTGCATGGGACAGGCATAAGGCAATTCTAGTGGGGGGCAGGAGGAAGTAAGCTGTTGATTAACTAGAATCTTCAGCTTATCCATCAGGTAGGAAATGGGCAGACTGGGTGGCCAAGCGATCCTTATCTGCCGTCAAATTCTATGTTTCTATGTTTGATGTCCACCGTCTGCCATGGTCCAGTGCTCTCATCACCCAGTCATAGAAGTATACAATGTTTGTCGCTGTACTGCTTGACAGTGCTGGACCTTGCTCTCCCAGAGATGTCACAACTCCCAGTCTGTGCCTCCTTGGCCACTGGGACAATGGTTCCACCGCGGTTCATGGCATGTTTAGGTCCCCATCAACACTACCCTTCCTTGCCCTATCTACAGTGACCCACCACATTTTCCGCCTATCTCCTTCTCAGCATGCAGGGGGCTGTATACCACCCTGATCTTTAGTCTCGTCTCACTGTACTTGCCTCCATGTCTCCCCTGCCTCTCCACCTTTCATATACCGATGCCATTTTTGACTTATCAGTACTACCCCTTTCCTCCCTGTCCTTCTTTCTCATCGTGTGGTCCTCAATGTTTAGGTTCCATTTGTGCCCTTGGGTTGCCTCAAGTATCGGTGACAGGTGTCACAACTACTGCCCTCGGAGTAGCACGCCTGCAGCTCAGGCATCTGATTTCCTAAGCACCTAGCATGTATCTGGACCACCATCCACCCCTTTCCCCACCTGTCACCCCCCACCCTTGTTCTCCTGTTTTGTCACATGCTCCCTCTTTTATTGTATCTGCTGCAACAGCCCCTTCCTCGATCCCTCCACCTTCGAAGTTTAAACCCCACATTTCACTGATGAACCCAACTACTTTCAGCTTTCTGTTATCACTCCCCAAATTGAGGTAGAGCCTGTCCCTAGCGGCAATCACTTATCACCCCAGGTTGCCCCTCAGTCCCCACAAGGCCATACATCATAGCCTCATATCACTGCATGATCCACTGATTTATCACCATAATTTCTGCATTGATCTCCAAAGTAGCCCGTGGCACCTGAAGGTTTTCCGAGGCAGAGATGTAGCATCCTATGTAATGCCAAACCTTGGACCCACATTCCCTTGACATTGAATATACATCGTACTTTTCCTTGTGCACTTTCAGGTCAGTACATTTTGTTTTTACTGCAATTTTACCATCACCCTGCCACTCACACTGGATCTCTCTGATTCTGGATTTCACCAACAGTAGCACTGTAACCTCCCTGCCTCCATGTTCATCCCACATGTTTCCTCATTCCATGCCAGAAAAGGGTACGTATCTGAGCCTGTACATTGGGTATGCTAGCATAAGGTTCACAGTTTGAATCCCACCAGAACTTGAGACTAAAGGTGTTTCGGACCCAAAAGTAGACACTAAGGTTACCCTGCTGTTACCTGTTCACACTATTGCGCTCTGAGGTTGTCACTGTGGGAAGCAGAGGGCCTGACCTGTGTGTGTGGTTCTGACACCCACCATCATAATTGACTTATGTCTGTCCCACGCATTCTTGAATTCAACCACTGTTTTGTTTTCTATATCATCCATGAGTTTGTATTGCACCACAAACACTGTGTTTCTCGTTCACATGTTCATCTCTTACTGTGTGACATAGAAACATAGACTTTGATGGCAGATAAGGACCACTTGGCCCACCTAGTCTGCACATTTCTCCTACAAACTTGATAAGCTGCAGATCTTAGTTAACCAACAACCTATTTCTTCCTACCCCCAAGAATTGCCTTGTGTCTGTCCCATGCATTCTTGAATTCTCCCACTGTTTTATACCCCACAACCTCCTCAGGACAGCGGTTCCATGCATCTACCTCCCTCTCTGTGAAAAATACGTCCTCACATTGCCCCTGAGCTGTACCCCTCTATCTTCAAATTGTTAGCCCTTGTTCTTGCACATCTCTTTTCTGAAAGATGCTACCCTCTTGGACTTTGTTGATTCCCTTGAGGTACTTGAAAGTTTCTATCATGTCCTCCCTCTCCGTCCTTTCCTCGAGGGTATACATATTAAGCTTCATTAGTCTCTCATAGTATGATTTCTGGTGCAGACCCTGCACCATTTTAGTTCTCTTCCAACTGCCTCCGTCCTGTCTATGTCCTTGTGGAGATGGGGTCTCCAGAACTGGATGCAGTACTCCAGATGAGGTCTCACCAACTGTCTCTACAGAGGGATAACAACTTCCTGTTGTATGCTGGTGATGCATTTCTCTATACATCCCAGTATCCTCCAGCCCTCCTATTGTCTTCTCACATTGCTTGATAACCTTAAGGTCATCTGATATGATTACCTCTGGTCCGCTTCCATTGTTGTTGTTGTTAGTATCTCCCACTCATTGTGTACTGTTCCCATGGGTTTTTGTTTCCACGGCATTATTTTGCACTTCCTTGCATTAAATCCAAGCTGCCATACTTCTGACCATTCTTCCAACCTTGCCAAGTCCCTTTCATCCTTTCCATGTCCCCTTGTGTATCAACCCTGTTGCAGATCTTTGTGTCTTCTGCAAAGAGGCATATTTTCCTTCAGTCTCTCTGCAATGTCACGTATAAAGACATTAAATAGGACTGGACCCAGTAATGAACCCAGCGATATCACACTAGTAACCACCTTTTCTTCAGAGTGAACCCTGTTTACTATTACCTTCTGTGTCCTGTTGTCCAGCCAATGTTTTACGCAGGCAACCACCCTGGGACCCACTCCCAGACTGGCTAATTTCATTATAAATCTTTGTGTGGGACTGTGTCAATGCCTTGATAAAGTCTTGTTGTCTGTGCCTTCCTCCGTGACTGCACCTTTGTCAAACTTTTCTGTAATCAGTGTCACATGGAAGGACCTTGTTGTGGTGACACTGCTTTTAACCAACACTTCCATACAAAGATGTATGTGTCTGTTAATATATATATATATATATATATATATATATATATATACACATATGTATATGTATGGAAGATGTGAAATTGTAGCCCATTGTAGCCCACTGTAGTGTGTGGTCGCATTGTGGTATACTCACCTTTGGTGGTTCGAGCCCTTGGCCTGCAGTCTCGTAGGTAACAGCGCACACCAAGGTGTGCATATATCGCAGCACGACAGAACACCGTAGGGTTGGTGTATCCATTGCATATATACAGTATATATATATATATGTAAATATATTGAGACACAGTACATAAAGGTAAGTATGATAAATTGTACATTTTTGTTAAAGGAGTTTGAAGTTAAAAACTGCTATACATGTATGACCAATCACAGTGTGGTTTGACTCTGCCAGGTACAGCAACATGTGTAACAATTCCTGTTTGACAGCTTTCCTGCTACCGCTGTTAACTGAGTTTCTGTGCACCACTCATGAGATCATGCGGTTCACATGAGTTCCTAAAGAGATTCTGTTTGATTGTTTGTGAGGAGGGCCAGGGAAGGACAGATCATATGTGGGCTGCAATCCTTCTTGAGTGCAGGTGTAGATCCCAAACAGCTACACTTTCATCAACTGGTGACTATGCACACAGCAAGTATCTGCTGGTGATGATACAGACGGACGCGTGTGGGTGGTGAAATGAGCATAGCAGGCAGAAGCATCGAATGAATACTTCTGCTCTGCATTCACACAAGGAGATGGGGATCAGTTAACACAGGCAAAGGGTGTGTTAGTGGAGTTTTGTATGCAACAAATGTCGGGATATCGGACTGCAAGCTAGTACATGTCAAAGAGCATAAGGACATAGTACTGATTATTACAAGGAGCGTGAACAAGTCTGCTCAGTGCAGGAAGACGGCAACAAAATGCTGTTCTGTATTGCAAGACGTATATCTTCCCTAATGAGGGATGTTCTCATGGCCTCTATAGGTAATTGGTCATGCCAACATTGAGTATTGTATATAGTTGTGATGCACATTCCTGAAGAAGGACATCACATTGCTGAAGGGTGTGCAATGAACATCCACAAAGATAACCCATGGATTACAGAGCAAACCCTATAAGGAGAGGCTGGAGAGTTGAATACGCCTTCACTGGAGGATGGGTGGGATAGGTTGGGATAATACGCTGTCTACAACAATAACCAGTGCCATTACTGGTGCTTGATGTTCTGTGAGTATCTTGTAGTTTCTTTGTGATTTGATGTTAATGCAGTAATCATTACGAGCTAATCTGAAGTTATTTTTACTAACCGACAGGCGGAGTTACTGAACATAAAACAACCTCCAGTTCTGAAATGCGATGCCTGCTAAAGATACCTCACACTGCACCACCAACCACAAAGAGGAGGGAATGCAGTGAGGACGAGCAGAGATTAAGCGACGGAAAGAGGTGTTATTAACAATACATTGTAATAACAATACTGAAGATGTACACTTCAGTGGCTGGCTGGTGAACAGAAATGGGTGATATGACATACATCATGTGATTTTCTCAAGACAGGTTTGATAACAAACCAAGAACGTCATGGTAATTCTTGGGGTGGGTGGGTCAAGTAGTGGGATGGGTGAAGGTAAGGTTGATCAGCATGACACTACAGACCTGGTATAGTTTACGATGTCCTACCCTCACACAAACAGAGCAGATGCGAACAATGACTGGTGGATTTCAGTTGAAAACTCCACATGTGAGTTTAATTCATTAATGCAACTCAGTATATATGTCGCTTGTCAATGAAAACAGAACTGTTTGTAAACCAATGTATGCTGATTATACAACTGTAAGAAAATCATAGAAAAGGCAAATGGCTGCGGTATTGACTGTTGTCATGCATTAGTCATGGCATGCCATGGTACCACACTTTATGTCTGAGTCAGAAATGTTATGAATCTTTGATGCTGATAGTTGATAAAAATTGAACGGAACATAATTACTGAAAGACAGGTGTTATCCATCACATCTGCTATATATACAGGTCGTGGATGGAGCACTGACTGCATGTATCGCTGCCACTGTCTCAAATGACTGTACAGATGACCAGATGGACAATATTGAGTTCCTTGACTTTGACATGTCATTGCCTGGTGAAGACATTGAGATACAGTCCACAGCTGCAATGGTAGGTACTTTCACAGTATATAGCAATCGTTGTTTACATCCACATGACATGATAACACTAATGACTTTAACGGTATCATTTTCTTTTCAGGATTAATGCAGCTGCCCTATTTGCCCACATGGAAAAGTTTTTGTACTGTGAGTACTCAAACTGACCCGCTGTCTGTTATGGACCAGCCATGCCAGTGGCCAGAGTATGAGTTCAATTTCACAGGTGACTTTGAAAAGTTGCAAATGATCACTCATACCCAACAGTGTTTGATCCTTCTGTATATGTATCAGCAATACATGTGCAACATGAAGTGAATGATGATGATTCAGATTTTCTGATCCTGGTTATAGTGACCCACATGAGAAAGACTCGACTACAAACCATCGGACACAGCTAAGTCAGATCTGGACAATTCATCCGAGGATGGTGAGGACACATACTGTGGTGTCATATGGCAATATCAAAGAATTACTACAAAGATGCATACTGTGTGGTGCGCTAGTTGTACACATATCAACAAACATGCAGGGCTCAATGCTGTCTGTTAAAAGGTGTTGTGGCAACAGCCATGACCAAGCATGGTTCTCCCAACCGATTCTGAAAAAATGGCTTCAGCAACCTAGAAATATCTGCCGCTATTCTTTATAGTGGAAATTCATTCCAAAAGTTTTTTTTTTTTTGCTGATCTCCTTAACTTGCAGTTCATGTCAAGTGTCACCTACCTGAAGATTCAAAGAAAGCACTTGTTTCGATGATTGATAAGGAATATGTAAGACAGCAGAAGGCCGTATTGGATAAGATGAAGGTAAAGGAGTCTGTGGTGCTTTGTGGTGATGGACGCTGTGATTCACTGGGTTTCTCAGCCAAATATGGCATTTACACATTCATGGACCAGGCCTCGTCAAAAATACTTGATTTCACTGGGGTACAGGTTTCTGAGGTCAAGTACTCCACAAACATGGAAAAGGATGGTTTAGCGCTCACTGGATTACTTGATTGAATGCGAGTTCCCATTACCACCATCACCACTGACCGTCACATTCAAATAGCCAGCATTATGAACAAAGTGTACTCACCAAACTATAACATAAACCATCAATTCGATGTATGGCACCTAGACAAGTTTCTGAAGAAGGAACTATTTGCACATTCCAAGAAAAAAAGAGTGTGCAGAATTAGCTACGTGGATTCAGTCAGTGTCAAACCATTTCTGGTGGGGTTGTGCTAATTATGGCGAGATGCCAAGAAGGTTGCGAGAAATGGTCTGTTCGGTGATTCACCATTCTGTGAACAAACACAGTTGGTCAGATAGTAAGAAATTTAAAAATGTGCACATGACAAACTTTCAAGGGAAGACCAGAAAAAAATATGGCTAAAACCGAATTCAGCAGCACACAATGTTGTGAAGAAAACTGTCTTCAATAAAAATTCCTTAAAGATCTGGGAAAGGCGACCATGTTCTACCACACTGGTGACCTGGAGGTTTACCATTCACTTGTACTGAAGTATTGCCCAAGAGGCATCACTACTCCTATCAAGGCATGGTAGCAAGACACCAACTTGCAGTGATGGACCAATAACAATAACAATGTCTCCAGACCGATGGCAGTGGCCAGTCTAGTGAAGACAGGTATAAGGTGGTCTACCCAAAAACAAGAAAGCATGGGTTGCAAACCAATCTGACAAACTAAGAAGTTTGATTACCTGAAGAACATGATCAGCGACTTGAGTGAGAGGCAGAAAGATAACAAAACACTGACTCCAGTGAAACAGAGACCAGTTCCAAAGAACAAAGCAGAAGTCCAGCGCCAGAGAAATCCGAGTTGAGAAAGCAGCATGTGCCGCGTTTCAGAAAAGCTGAACAGTAATCTGAAAGATGCAGATGCTGCCTAACTAACAATATATAGAACAGCAGCACAGTGTCCATATGACAGTAAACAATTACAGCTGAACAAACGAAATAATGGAAATGTACATAGAAACATACAAAGATTATAGGTGGTCAGCAGTTAGAGGCACACAAGGATAGGTTAAGGGCAGTGAACATGTACTCCTTGAAAGACAGGAGAGAGAGATTAGTCATGGTTGGGACCTTCAAGTACTTGAAAGGGAAATAAGATTGATAATGACACTCTTTCAGCTGAACATCAACCATAACACGAGGAGACACAGTGTTAAGCTGGAGGATGGAATGTTTAGGAGGGAGGTCAGCAAACACTTATTCACAGAGAGGGTGGTGGTCATTCAAAATGCACTGCTGGAAGAAGTAATCTCATTGACAACAGTGGGACACTTTAAGACAGGCTGGGACTGGTATGGGGAGGCAAGGGTCATGGGTAGGGAGGATGGGAGTGGGGAGAGGGGCAGGGACAGTAGCTGAAGCTTGAGCACAGCATCACGAGCACACTTCACAGACCAAATGGCCTTCTTCTGCTGGCTTCTTTGTATCTTTGTATGTTCGTATATGTAAATAGTTTTTACGGTTACTATAAGGCATATCTGAAAGCATCGACCATTGTGCTACCTGACCTCTGTGTTTCTCATTTTATTCATGTTTTAAGTATGAATTGTACCACATATCTTTCAATGTCACTTGTTACTTTTCTGTCTGTGGGTGCAAGCATGTAATGAAGTATACCTGTGGAAAGCGCAGTGGAGTGCAACATTGCAGTGAATGAGGCCATGTTTTCTGTCACTGTGATGCCTCCTGATGGTCAGTTGCACAGAACAGAAGGACACCACTTGATTAACTATGGCCTTGTTAATGTAGCCGTCTCCTTCTTCCCTGTCAAACTGTCCATCATGAGGCATAATAATGACAGGAAGCAGGAGCTTCATTCACTTAATGTTCTCACAGATCACTGGCACTGGCCACATGACATAACGTGCTTGACCGCAGCAGTTTAGCAGCATGACTAGGACCCTCAGATCTAAAAGGGAAGCCCATGTACAAAAATAAATAATGAGTGATATTGAAAGATATTGGGAACAAGTAAGTAATGAAACAAGGTCACAATAAACAACACCAAGTGCAGGGACCCCAAGATGGCAGTTACTGCGTTATATCTAAAATTATCATTTTAATTAATGTTTCACAGGTGTAACAGGTTTGCACATTTCATAATCACTTCACGTGAGGTGATGTATGTTGCCAAAATAGCCGTTTACCAAAATTAGAGCCATGCTTCTTCTTGATAAGACTTCTTTACAATACTTACTTTGTGACATATGCAGTAGTAACAAAATTAATTAAAGCAAAACCAGTATTACTTTATTTTGCTGTCATACAACTGTCTGTAAGTGAGACAAAGATTGTCATATGGTTTCTACAAACCAGTGTTCAGAAAGGTATTCAATAGAACTAGTTAACCAGGATAAAGTATCATGCTCAGACATGTTGTGTGAGGTCTCAGTATGAAAATGTTGGCTCATTAGCCTCATAAAACCAACATAATTTCCAGATGCCTCTGGATACTTGTGCCTTATGGCCCAAACAGCACATGCTGGGATCACACAGACGTACTTTTGCCCAGTCGTTTGTGTATCCAATGTGTGAATTGTGTGTATGATGCCCATCGATAAGTCCTGGAAAACCAGAATAAAATAGTAAGTACTACTTAAAAAAAAAAATCAAGAAGAACATGTAAACTTAACAATGTCAATCTGTCAAAATATGAAATGCTGTCCTGCTGCAACCTTGCATTGGCAGGATACAGGAGATTCAGCACAGGTCACATAAAAAGGTGGCCATGGGGAACTGTAGTGTGACACAAACAATCCTGTGTGTTATGGAGTACTTGCATGAGTGATAAATGGATTCACCATGAGTTTAGCTGCAAGATTCAAGGAGTAGGACACTCAGGAATGCCAAAATGTGTTGACCGCTGTGTCAAACATGGCAGTTATAGTAGTGGACCATATGCAGATGCCATGTGGGAAGGGGTGTGGATGGGAAAAGAAAAGTGGAGAACTGTATCACTGACAACCGGATGATGGGTGCCATGCCTGCAGTAACACAAAGTGCATGACTATCCATGACCAACACTGCAAACAAGGATATGGAGTTCACCTACAGACACATCATCCTCAAAGGCAGAGGTCCTAAATGAGTAGTTTGCATCAGTTTTACCAGGGGATGGCGGGGCTATGTGTTGCGGGGTGAACGTTGGCAAACCGGAGGATTGGATGGGTGCCCCAAGACTGGAGGTTGGCCCACGCCATGCCAGTCCGCAAGTGGGGTCAAGGAAGGAGGCAGGATGTTACAGGCCTGTTACCCTGACGTCGGTGGTGGGCAAGGTGATGGAAGGTATCATTAAGGATAGGCTGGGGTCACTGAATCAAAATGGATATTTGGATGATAGGTAGCATGACTCTGTCCAGAGAAGAGCATGTCAGATGAACCTTCTGGATTTCTATGACTGGGTGACGAGGGCCATGGACTGGGGTAGACCAGTGAATGTCCTCTTCTGGACTTCAGCAAGGAGTTTGACTCGGCACCCACAATGGTCTGATGGCTAAACTGAAGGAAATGGGGGTAGGGAGACAGTTGTGAAGATGGATAGGAAATTGGCTCTCTGAATGTAGTCAGAGGATGGTTGTTGGGGCTAGCCTCATCCCCAAGGTGGGTTACCAGTGGGTGGCACAGGGGTCAGTGCTGGGGCCACTCCTGTTCCATGCCTATGTGTCACAGATAAGGAAGGGGAACAGGAGTGAAATGAGTCTCTTTGCAGCTGACTCAAACCTGGTTGCAGTGGTGGATGAGGAGGAGTGGATGGTGGCCTTACAGGAGAACCTGAAGACTCTAGAAAGGTGGTCTAGAAAATGGAAGCTAAAATTCAATGCAGGGAACTGCAAGGTCCTGTATCTGGGATTCAGAAATCCAGGTCAGATGAAAATTCAAGTCACGGAGGGTGAGAGGGACCTGGGGTAGTGGTAGATGTCAAAATGAGCAACTCGGAGACTGGTAGGAGGCAGCGGCAAGGGTAACAGGATGCTGGGATGCATCATCAGGGATCACCTCAGAAAGGCAGAAGTGATCGCACTCTGTACAACTGCTTGGTTAGGCCACACCCCGAGTATTGTGTGCAGTTTTGGAGAGCACATTAAAGAGGGGCATTACACTCTTAGAGAGGGTCCAAAGGAGGGCAACCAAAATGATCCAGGGCCTGGGGAGAAGACCTATGAGGAGAGGCTCAGAGAGCTCAGCATGTACACCCTGGAGGACAGGGGGCACGGGGACATTATAGAGGTCCTTAAGTCTTAAAGTAACTAGGGCTGGTCAAGCACATGAGCACGATTGAAGGAGTGTTGACACTGGAGGCAAACGGAACCAAAATGAAAAAAGCTTTCAAAGGAGGTACAGGCCTTACCTGTACATAGCTTGAATGCTCTTTCCATGGACTTTCATAATCTGAGGGTTCCAGTATTGTTACCCCTTCTTTGTTTTGCAGTACATGGCGTGACATGCTCACTGAAGTGAGGGAGTCAGCATTGATGGCAATCCTGACCGTCGTCACCGTTACAATTGCAGTCACCTTACTGAAGTCCTGCATAACATAGAGCATTGTGTATAAGCAGTCATACATAACAAGGATATTTTTTATAGAGAGGTTTTGGTAACAGATGACCTCGACAGCGCAGCTTGAGAGGTACTCTGTTAGCAAGGAAACTCAAGATAACAAGAATTTCTTGTTTGTGTATGAATGCTCATACACAATCTTTTATAGTGTATGGGCAGTCACAGCACAGAAAATCACACAAAAGCAGCTGGAGAAGACAACAGAGAATAGATATTTTAACATTTTCTTTTGTGTGCTGCAGATGTTTCTGCAAGTTCAAGTACAAAAACAGCAACTTCAAGCTTAACTGGATTGAGGAAAGCAACCATGTGGCAGCATTCCAGTGTTATGTTGCAGTACTGACATAGCTAGTGCAGCATAACAGCTGTGATGACATAGCTACTGCAGCATAACAACTCAATTCTAGTTGTGGATTTCTATCCATAATAACATTCTACCATACACTATGATACACTTATGCAATACCTCATGAATGTGAATGTCCTATAGCTTACCGATTCTGGATTGGGTCCTCAAAACATCATGTCGGACTTCATGAAGCTGTACCAGGGCACACCACAGGACTTCATCATCAAGACACATTGTTGAAAGAAGATGCCTGCGTTATACATTGAGCATCTGGAAAAAAAAGATGTACAGTAACATGAATAACAACATCATTATGTACAACAGAGTGCATAACATAGTTAAGACATTACCCTGACGCTTGTCATCAATAGCCTCGATGTCATGGCAACAGATGCTTTCGCTACCGTTGGCATGGCCTCACATGACCCACACATACATCAGTCAGTGTTTCCAGCTCTGTGTCATTCAACATCCATGACCCTATCACTGTCTTCAAAATCTGAGTCACAAGAGTTTGCAACCTGAATATTGCCAGGTGGCATCTCACCATCCGGGTACTCAGGTTCAAACATATATGGCTGAAGCGCACCTCTGCTTCGTAAGTTGGTATCTCATCACTGCTAGAATCAGAATATCCAGCCATTGCCAAATTTGTCACCTGTGTGGGAAGACATAGTTGCAACACCTGTGTAACAATACCACTACAGACATATTATATGTCAACAGCCACTGTATGCTAAGTCTTAAAGAAGTCACACAAACACTATTTTTCTGTTTTGTCAATTATTTTTGATGCACATACTTACATTCCTGCACACACAGCCCTGTAAAGCTGGGATAGCCATCATCACCACGGCTCCCCTTCATCCACTGCTCGCAATTCTCCAGCTGTTTTACTTGTTGACAGGCTGGCATGAGCACTAATGCGCGTGACGCGCCACGACATTCAGATGCATGGTGCCGTTGCCGCTTCTGCTGCACCACGCCATCCATATTGGGCTCATCAGTGCACCAGCCACCAGTAGGTCCACAATATTACTGACTGCCGAACACCACACCCTCCAGACAGAATGAGAGCTATCCACTGGACGCTCAATCGCTCTCCTCGCTGACATCCCGTAGGCCCACACTGCATCACCAATGCAGGTTTCCTGAATGTGTGAGGTGTGACATCCAGTGCCTCAACCCTCAGCACCAGTGGGATGGACCAAGCAATATTTTCAAGCATTGACACACAGACAATAGTTATTGAATAAAAGTTTTACTCACCTGGCGATATTAAAAAGAAATGGAGGAATGTTAGTGACAAGCAGTGCCGTCCCGACAAGGCCATTCCTCCATTGGCACTGGTTAAGGACTAAAAAAAAAAATAGTTAGTATTCATTGAACATAATAACAGTGACAAAGAATCATAACACTGTCACGATACCTTCAAGGTTACACACAAAGACAGTATGACCATAACATACAATACAACAGTACAGATTAATATCAGCTGCAGTTGTACAAATTTCAATGAGAAAGTGTTATGACTGGTCCACGAATCACTAACATGTGCACAATGTGAATATAATCTTACTATGCTCCATCACATTTTCAATAAACGGTAATTGCTGTCATATCAAGGGAATAGATAAGACCACGATGTGGAAGCAACACTTGCAGGCACTGGTGACAGTCACAACATGCTTTCAGACTAGTTTCAATTGCTTGTACAGACACCCACACCCACACATGCACGAGCACACACACACACTCACACACACACACACCACACTCACACTCACATACACACGCACACACTGTCACCAATCAGTAATTTTGGGTCTACACAGCATTGGACAACAGTATACATCTATGTCTGCTATGGTTGGCAGCAGTGAAACATTTATTCTGCCGGCATGCTAACTCCTCCATTGTGCACACAGAACCACAAAGATCCATAATATCTAGGTTGCCATCCTTACACACACACACACACACACACACACTACACACACACTGTATCTCTCTCTCTCTCTCTCTCTCTCTCTCTCTCTCTCTCACTCTCTCACTCCCTCTGAGGCCTAACATGACATTGTGACACAAGTACACTATTTCAAAATTTGCTTGCCAGGACAGAAAGAGAATGTCATGTTATTGTTAGTAATAGGAGTAGTTTTGGGCTGGAGGAGGAGATAGTCCACAGCCCTGGTAGTGAAAACAGCCCAGAATTGAATATATGTTGTGCAGTGGATTTCTGGATTGCATGGAGTTTGCAGATCTTTATTTTCTTATTTTCATTGTTGTAGGTCTACACAGCCCACTTCACTTTTAAAATACATGGAACATAAGTGAGACACTGTGCAATGGAACTGGTTGGCTGCACTGTGCATTTAGGGTCTTAGCAACTGGTTAATGAATGAAAATAGTAAATAATCCAGGGATCATATTATGCTGCAATATAATATACATGACAAGCCATATATTGATCAACTAATAAGTGTGTACAGTTCTTGCACGAATAACTTACTTCTCTCAAGCACATAAACACAACGCTACTGCAACTGCTTTGGTCACAGGCACAACACATAGGAGGTGGGTAAGGACAATGTACATGGTTGGAAAAGATCGTTTTACCTCAAATTAAGTTGCTGTACATATTGTGCTGTTTTCCACAAATTAAATTAACACACAGTAGGTAACAGGCTGATTAACTTACTTTTCGATCACAAGAAAGCAACTTCCAACAGCAAGAAGTGACCGTACTCAGTACAGTGACACACTATCACCAGAAAGGGAATTCTGAATTTTATATAGTAGCTGAACTGGGTACAGCTCTCCGGGACACTGTCACCCCTCTTTCCCTCTAGTGGCCTAAGCAATGAACAACAGACACAGTTATAATAACCCCAATCAGTATACAAATCCCCACTCTGTTTGCACTTACCACCAGGGTTGATTTCACCAGTTCGACCCTGGAGACCCCTGCAAAATAAGGTTAGACACAGCAGGTAACAACAGTACAGTGCTTCTTGTATAAAATGGAACCACAGTCAAGTTAAATGCAAAAAGAATTAGATCTGATTTATTCATGGGGAATGGACAAGGGAGGGCGTAATTTGGCTGATTAGTTCTGTAACTGATTCAATCAGGCAATCATGCATGTACTTTAAAGTCCCTTCACAGTCACACACTCTGGGTACCCAGTTGGAACAAAGGTGGGCTAGCCTAATTCATTGCCCGGGATAGGCTGGTGTTGCAGCTGGTCGGGGCCCTGTGATGGAAAGAAGGAGCATGCACAACCACACACATTTGTAATCCAGAGCCTGGAGGCTCAGTCCGTGACAAGAAAACAACAATTGAATCAGATGACAACATCTTTGATTTAGCTGATGTTGCAGGGAGCTACCTGGTGTTTACTCACGCTACCCAATGTTGCAGGGAGCTACCCTGGTGTTTACTCATGCTACCCAATATGAAACACAAGCGGATGAATTGAGACTGCAGGTTGACAAGCTGGTATGCCAGGAGAAGGGGCCCACACGATTCACCAAGGTGTCGCTCCTGTTCGAGGTGTTGAGCAGGAGCCTGATCCCGGTGAGTCTCTCATCAATAGTGATCTTTGCATCTGAAGTAGCTGACTGGGCCAAGGTGGCAGGGCCCAGGCTGGGTGAACAGTTTGGATTCAGTTCGATATTCGCTGGAGACAGCTTCCAGCAAGCGTGACACACTTAAGTAGTGGGGAACCAAATCACGACCCACTGACAGCTTACAGCACATTTATGGTGTAACCCCTGCAAATAGGGGTTCCCAAAAGTCTTCCAGGAGCTTGCCTGAATGCTCCAAGTCTGGGCGGTGTTCGTGTCTGAGCTGTTTAAATGTGGTTCCAAGTGAGTGCTAGTTGAGCTTCCACGACTGACTTTTAAGAGCTGTCTGCTTGCAGACTTAATTAGTTTGTATGGGGGACTGTGTGTTTAATGCTCAAACCTGCTTCAAGCTGCTGCCAATTCACGCTTTCTGCTGTCACTACATGTGCAGAGGGAGCCTTGTTGAAAGATATAACTGTTTGCCAGAAATCATTTAGAGTGACTGAGAAAATGTAGTTTGTCTAACCTGTCTTTATTTTAGCACAAACTGTTTCAGTGTAGCTCTTTCATTTTGGTCCTGAACTGCTGTGCTGGGCCAATTGGGTTAAAGGAGCCCTAAAATGGAGCCTGTGGACGAATCAGAACTTGGACTCTTAATTTTGAGCCAGCCACAAGGGGATTGTATGGGCAGTGACTCTGGGAAATGTAGTTTGACCTTGGCACCTTTTTCCACCAACAGAGGAGTCTTATTGTGAGTGACAGCCGAACCAGCCAACAGAATGGTGTGGAGCTAAAGGAAATGCCCTGCTCTGTGGCTGGAAAGCTCAGATCAGTTGTGACAGTGAAGAGAGAAGGAGCTTTGTGCTTCATGTGTGAGTAGTTTCGCTGGAAGCATGTGAGGCCCTGAGGTTCAGCCTGCAGCCTCAAGTGCCAGTTCAGACTGAATCTGATTTGTGAGGAGAAAGAAGGAAGTCTGAAGAGTGGAAACCAGGCTCACCCTGTAGAAGACTGTAGAAATTGCTGAATCGCACTTGGTCTGTCAGGAACTGAAGCTACTGTGTGTGCTCCCGGATATTTTGCTGTAATTACGATCGGGATCTAGGAGCAGCCTGCCTGGTATAGTACTTTCCTTTTACATATAAATGTGCCTAGTGCTTGTGGGGAATCGCTATTTCCAATCCCTGTGCTGTGTGCTGTGTGTTGAAGCTGGAAGCAAACCCCAACTTGTCTCGACTAAATCCGCTTGCTATCTACTGCAGTGGGGTCCAGTCACAAGGACCTTATCTCCATGCCCTGTTGTTCTGGCAACCCAGAAGAACATCCACCATCCGTTCTCAGCTTGGGTATTGTGAGTACAAATCAGCGTATTCTCCTGCAGCCTGTTTTCAATTACAAGTGTGTCATCTAATTATTGTTGTTTCACTTCTTCATGGACTGAGCCATCCGGCCGGATTACAATTGGGTGTTGTGCATATTTTTCTTCTACAGGGCCCTGTCCATCTGCACCTGCTGGCCAACCCCGGCAATGGACCTGGCTAGCCCCCAACCTGGGTACTCAGAGTGTGACTTTTCAGACCCTGTATGTGCACAGTACTACGATTAATTCTGCCAGTTAACCTGATTGCCCCTCCAGTGTTACTGTCCCCAAATAAATCAGATTTGTTGTTGTTATACTATATACTGTCTGTGGTGTTGGTACTTATGGAAACAGTATTGTATTTTGCTGTGTATGTTGTTTAACCTTATTTTACAGGGGGTCCTCAGAGACGTGCTGCAGAATCAGTCTCGAGGGTAAGTGGTACTTTATGAGTGAACAGTGTGTATACGTGAGTATTGGGGCTGTAACTCCTGTGTACTGTGTGACCCACTAGAGGGAATAAAAGGGGTCTCAGTGTCCCAGAGGACTGTGACCAAGCTAGTCTAACCACCACAAACACTGACCTCTGGGTGGAGGCACCCACCATAGAAACTAGGCCCCTCAACCTGTCAGTAGTCAAGCAGGCAGGGGTAGTAGCCCTGGGACAGCGCCACCTGGGGGTTACAATAGTAAAGCACAACACAATACCACAGCTTGGATGACAGTCCAGTTGCAATTTCAGTTTTCCTGAGCAAAACCATGATCTCTGTGGTGATTCAGACGTCCTAACAGGCGATCGCTACAGAAAATCTTCGGTCTTCTTCAGGTAACAGGACAGTCACAATTCGTATTTCTGGTCACAAGTCGGTTCGATTCAGTCCGATTAATTTCAGTAGCAGAGCCTCAGAAGGGAAGATGAAGCAGGCAGGCCAGACACAGCCTTCCCACCAGTTTCCTGTGCTACTATGCAGGAGCAGCTGCTCGAATGTTTTGAGCAGTTCCTCTCTCAACTCCAAACTCAGACGGACCTCTGCTGCAGGCAGCACCGGACTTCCTTCTGATCCAAAAGGGTTTGGTTGGTTGATTCAGCTGTCGGTCAAAGCAAGGTTTCCCTGCAGGTCCATTTAGGCGCCAAAATGAAAAACTACAATTCCTACAGAAATTCACTCCCACAAGACCCCTGGGACAGACTCCATTTTAAGGTCCCCAAAAGGTACTGATTTGCACAATACAGAAATATCTATGCTGCAAAGAAAGGCAGGTTAGACAAACTATAATACCATTATTATTAGAGCAGCTAATCAGCAAACAATTACCAGTTCTAACAAAGCTCCCTCTGCACCATTAGCGATGGCAGAACAGAGCAATATTACTGCAGCTCGGGCAGGACTCGAACCTGGAAACACTCGCCCCTACCCAGATTAATTATACACTACAAAAATAATGTCTCTAAAGGGACAGGCATGGAGGCTAACAGGGCACTCTACATGCAAGCACTTTATACCTGTAAAGACACAGAACGCCCTCTGGCAGTGGGCATTTAAGCACACCCAACAAAGACGCTTGGGAACCTGCATTTATAGGGGTTACACACACATTGAATCAAGTCTATTTTCAAAAGTGTCCTGCAGGGTAGCTAAGTCATTCAGGTACAAAATCCTACACAATGCTTATAAGGTTACAGAATACCTATGTTATATAATTCATTGCAAAAAAATGCATTGTTGCACCAGTTAGGTTCAACTTAATGCCACAAAAGTTGGGAGATGTGATATTGGTTTCCAACTCTAATTCCCACCTTACCTGACAATAGCTGTCTGTGGTTGCTTGTATGGTCTTGTCCTTTGCTGCTGGGGAGGTGGGCAGTTGGGAGTTAGGGTTGGAAACCCAATGCCACACTTCCCTATTTTTGTGACATTAAATTGAACTTGAACTGGTGCATTAATGCAGTTTTTGCAATTAATTTTCTTTATTTTTGAGAAAGTTAATAAACTGAAATTACAACAGTACTTTTTTTTCCAGCTCTGCTTATCCCTCCTACACCACTGACTGGGACCTCCTTCAGCCATTACCCAACTCCTGACCCCACCCCACTGAGAGCCTTCTTGCCTGGGGCCCCGGACCACCCACGCCTCATCTTCTAGATAACCCTCAACTTGCCCCCTGAGTTAGGGTCACCTTCAGCTCCTCAGTACTCCCATATATGAATCCAGTTCCTGCAGGTGGAGGTGAAGACCAGAGGAATTGCTGAGCCCAGGAGAGCAGGGTCTAGTTGTGGGCCTGATAGCAGGAAGCGGGCCACCTACCCAGCCAGTGGGGTTATCCACTTTTCTGGTTTCTCCTGATTGAAGCAGATGTTAAATGACATCCTGGAATGTCACACATAGGAGTGTACATGACTTACCAATGTCTGCTGCGTCCCACAATCCCGGCTGTTGTCGAGGCTCCAGGCTCAGTGTCCCCCACTGCCACTAGGAGGCACACTGTTGCTGAAGCTCTGCACCCACCCACCTCAGAGGAGGAGAGCTGTCCATTGGATGCTCGAGCATCCCTTTCCGGCAGCCACTCTGACACTCTAGGCTTGTTCCCAAACCGAGGACATTGGCATCGCAGCGGCAGAGCTGCTGCTGTGCTGGTGGGCCAGCTAACAACAGCACTTCTGACAACAGCACTTCTGACAACAGCACTTCTGCAGCCACAGATACACATTCACAGTGCAAAACATACACAGCTACTTCTGGCTGCAGATAGTAATCCATGATACCCAATGTGCAACCAACCTCTGGGTGCAGAAGCATGACCCCTGCGCATTTGTGATGTATGTGTGTGATTCTGTGGGGCCCTTCCATACTGCCTTTTTCTGCAAGACACTCGCTTAAGAACTATATCAGAGATTTGACTTTCAAACAAATTGGGGGATAGGTGTTCATTTCGGTCATGGAGAGGAAAATTGTGCAGGGTGGGCATGTGTTTTAAGAATCTACAGGTCTCTGTTTCAAAACTGATTGATGTAGTTCCTGGTAGATTTTAATTTTGATGCTGCCTTTTCTGGGCAGCATGTTCAGCTAAGAAATGTGTATTATTCTCCCCAGCCAAAAGACAGGAGAATTGAGTTTTCAAAATTCTACAACCTTTCTTATGCACATGAAGAAAATTAGTTTTAGGAGGGGATTTTAATTGTCCTTTACTTCCTGGCTGGTGGTAAATCAGTGCAACAGAGAAAGTCTTATTGTGATTTCAACTTTTATGTTTGCTTGCACGCATGTGCAAGAAACATAGTGCCATCATCGGAGTTTTCAGAGGTGTGTCAGCCTCTTCCAATTCAGTCATTGTGTTTGCAGGCGCCGCAGTTCTCCATCGCCTGCTGGAGCTGTCTATTACAGCTCCAAAATGCAGTGGCATACAGTTGAAAGGGGAGCTACGCTCCAGTGAGCAGCGATCAGATATGGCCTGCCTCAGCGCGCCCCCTCTACACACACACACACACACACACACACACACACACACACACATGCTGCTCCCCAATGCACGACTGTATAGCTGAAGGGGTGCCTAATCCCCGGCTGTGCTGCGCCCCGAAAACACAGCTTGATGCCACGCTGGGTGCCCACCCAGCGCATATACGATAGCCGACGGGGTGCCCAACTTCCGTCGCTCCACTGTGTCTCCCCCAGTACAGGTGCCACGCTAGAGCCCACAGATGCCATGGCTGACGGGGTGCCCAATCCCCCGCCGGCTCCACGCCCCCAGTCGTTCTCCTCTGCCACGCTGGGAGCCCACCCCAGCATGGCAAATGTCCGCGCCATCTTTTAAAACAAAAAACCTGTAAAGAAAAAACGGTCCTCCAGTATCCCTGCCCCCACAACCTGCACCCACCCACTGCGCACCCTGCCTCCCCACACCCCCTCACCCCATACTTACCTCCGAGTCTGGCGCGACGATCTTCAGTGGACAGGAACACGCCTGCACTCTTCAAAGCCGACCGCGAAGTGAGGAAATGCCGGTAAGCTGTATAATGGGATAGATAGGGTTTTTCAACTTTGTTGCATATCTCAGGCATTTTTGAATTTTGCACCAAATTTTCAACATGGGGTTTTGGGACCCCTCCTCATGAATTCTTGCACTGTCATGGCGCTACTCGTGCTCAAGGGTGTTCGCAGCCACTGCGCCAAATCACCTTTCCAGAATGATTAACTAAACGACACTGCCAGTGTTCATAAGGTGGTCTCTCAGAAAGCCTATTTTGAAAATTCCCAGAAAATTCCAAAACTGTTTTGTTTAGCTGCATTGTGCAGTTCCTTCACGACGCTCAAGTTCAAGAATTTTCAATATTTTCACTCCAGATTTTCAACATTGCCATTTTACCACATCTTCTTATAAGCAGTACAGCTGTCATTTTCACATCTCACCCAAAATGTGTTTCCGCCTATGTAGCACACAATGGCGCAGTCGGTGTGAAATCAATGTATGGGACACATAAAGAAAATCACAGTGACACGGTTCATGAGCAGAGGTCTTAAATGGCTATGTTGAAAATTTGGTGAAAAATTCAAAATGACTGTTTTACGTAGCATGCGCTATGCGCAGCTCCTATGCACGCCAGTAAGTTTATGAAATTTCAATATTTTCACCCAGATTTTCAACATTGCCATTTTACCACACCTCCTTATGAGTAGTACAGTTGTCATGTTTCACATCTCGCCCACAACGTGTTTCTGCCCATGTAGCGCATAATGGAGCATTCGGTATGCGAAATCAATGTATGGGACATGTTAAGAAAGTCACAGTGACCCTGGTCATGAGCAGAGGTGTTAAATGGCTATGTTGAAAATTTGGTGAAAATTCCCAAAAATGACTGTTTTAGAGGCACGCTGGCGCAGTTCCTACCACGCTGGCAAGTTTGGTTAATTTGTAATATTTGCACAATTAGATTTCAACAGTGCCATTTTACCGCACTTGCTGTTACAAGTAGTACAGCTACCATTTTCACATCTCGCCTAAAATGTGTTTCCGCACATGTAGCGCATAATGGTACAGTCGTGTGCGAAACAATGTTTGGGACAGATTAAGAAAATCACAGTGACACTGGTCATGAGCAGAGGTCTTAAAATGGCTATGTTGAAAATTTGGTGACAAAACTCCATAAAATGACTGTGTTACAAGTGAGCATTGCGCAGTTTCCACACACCCTGTAAGTTCATGAATTTGTAATATTTTCAGTCCAGATTTTCACCAGTGGCATTTTCCACACCTCCTTATGAACAGAACAGCTGTCATTTCCACAACATGGCCAAATGTGTTTTCACACTTTCAGCGCAGAAATGCGTGGTCGCTGTGGGAAATCATTGTTCGACAGATAAAGAAAATCACACTGACACTGTTCATGATCGGAGGTCCCAAAATGCCTGTGTTAACAATCTGCTGTAAAAATCCCCAAACTAGTTACTTTCACGGGTGTCGCTGCACAGTTTCTCGAACGCCGTGCTTCACCATGTTTTTAAGATTCACAGCAGATTTTCAACATTGCCATTTTTACACCTCCCATGAACAGTACCACTGTCATTTTTCACATCCTGTTCGAATGTGTTTTGCACCTGTGGTGCCAAATGCCATAGTCGCTAGTGCAAAAGCAGTTTTCGCTAACAAACTGATATTGCCACTGTTCATGAGGTGGGGGTCACAAAAAAACATGTTGAAAATTTGGAGTGAAAATACAGCAGAATGCCTGAGGCGTTAGGGTTTCCGACCATAATGCCCCACCCTGTAGAGAATGACAGGCATCAGGGGTGTGACTTGGGATTCTTGTCTGTCATGCTCATACATTCCACCCCCACCCACACCCTGCAGCCAGTGAGAGGCATCAAGGTGTGCCTCAGACTCTTCAGCTCAAACTTCACCCCATTCTCCTATACCGCACCTATCTCACCGTATTTCCTGATGGAATGGGTGCGATAAGGGCCAAAGACCCTAAGGCACACCGTGACACTTGTCAGTGTCTGCAGGGTAGGGTGTGGTGAAATGGCGTGGTCGCTATGCCTGATCGACCCAAAGGCACACCCCAATGCCTGTCACTCTCGCAGGGTGGTGGTGGGTTGGCTTCAGTTCAATACTTCATGCCATTCCTATTATGCAGCTCTGTAACTTCTACACTACTAATGCCAATGCCAGCAAGCAAACATTCGCATTGACAAATGCTTGTTTTATAAACCATGGTACAAACTGCTGTTACTTGATTTATATAGAAATATATAATGTTCGGAGGCACGTTTATTCACAGTAACTACAGTATATCTTTCCAAATTGATTTTCTTTGTCTTAGGGACTCTTCCAACAGGTGAAGTCAACACTGTTATGTCCAAAACCTCTGATCAGTCTGTGGTGGGGTGAGTGCAAGGTCAGTTGCTAGGACACTTTAGTAGGAGGCCAGGACTCTGGAAGGTAAACAACACTCTGATATTACAGAATGAGGTAAGAGAGACTCTCAAGGTCTATTTGGATTGGAGCACTGTGAAGTGTATGTTTGATTCAGGCATACATGGGTGGGAAGATATAAAAGCACCTAAGGTTTTTTAGAAATTGATCCAGAAGCAAATGGTTTGATACCTTTTATTGGACCAGCGTAGATGTAACAAAAGGAAACACTATAGGCACTGTTTTCTTTTGTTACATCTATGTTGGTTCAATAAAAGGTATCAAACCATTTGTTTCTGGAGCTGTTCTTACAAGCACCTATACGGCAACTAAACTCATTCGGTTTTTAGAAACGGGCTGGGAGTTAGCTAGGGAGGTTTTACAAGCACCTTAATTTAAGACAAGAACTGCATAAATTCCTTTGTCACTCACATGATAATGGGCTTAATCTGACTCCATAAATAAGTCAGGCCAAAGATGAGAAGAAAATGTCAGTACTACAGGGCCATCTCCTACTAGCAGAAAAAAGATATGAAACCCAAATGAAACAACTGTCAAATACCCTTTGAAAGCTGTGCTAACAGAATCAGAGTATAATATTAAATCTCTATGGTGATAATTGAGATGTTGCTAAAAGTCTTCCTTCCTTCCTTCCTTCCTTCCTTCCTTCCTTCCTCCCTGTCTTAAATTGTGTTGACCAGGTAAGCCCACTGAGACTGAGTCCCTATTTCAGGGGCCACCCAGGTTTCACGACATAGAGGCATATCAGGGCAGATATCATACATTCAAACAACATTCAAACAACAGTGGCTTACAGTGTGTTATTTACATGCATGACTCAGAGCACACGGACATAGCAAAGTTACATACATTCTGTGTTGATTAGTTAAGCACAGCAATGGTCTGGCAAATCATACAACCAGCTGACTGACCCGGCCAGATACAAAGAGTAATACAGTGGATTCTGAATGTATGCACATTTTCGGACAAACCAAATTTGTGCATACAACTGGAATGTGTACAAATTGAACGCTATTAAAATAATGGAGTCAGGCACAAGGCAGTCAGTATTCATTAGGCAGATATTAGCTTTAATTAACGATTAAATTATTAAAAATAATAAAAAGCATTAAAAACAGTTTAGTAACGCTTGATTTTTGTCTTCATAAGAAAACGCTGTAATATAGCTTTGCTTGTTATTATTTACAGCTAGTGATTCCATGTGCTTTTCAAATGCATAAAACCAAGCCATGTCTCTGGTCTCTCCTCTTGACATAATGCCTGATTTACGATCATGTCCCATACTTCAGCTGTAGTGGGCGGAATGATTTCCTGGTCCTCCTCATTCTCCTCTGCATCTTCAGCCACATTATTCAATACTGAGGAGCAGATGTCTTCTGTGAGGGCTCCGAAGTCGGCTCAGCCGTCAGTTTCAGTGTACGCCAGGAATGCTGCTTGATTCATCCCTGCTGTTGGCTCTACAGGTGGAGGTGGTGGTAAGGTGGTGCTACTGGCATCTGTGTGTTCCTATGTCCACCTTCTGAAAGCAGCGCTGCATGGTTGCCCCAGTGACAGCTGTCCATGCTGTGTGGATTAAGTGAATAGTGTCTGGGACACTGATCTCCTTTGCCAGTTGACAAAATTGTTCCTGTGAGTCATGAATGGCCCCAACAGTTTTACTGGAAAACCGCTTTCCTATAGTGCACCTTTAAGTTTTGTATCACCCCTGGTCCATTGGATATGCAACTGCTGTACAATTTGGTGGCAGAAAACAAGCTTGATATTGCAGAGGGTGACAGGCTTATGAGCAGGGTAATTGTCCACTATCATGCTGATTTTTCTTCATTTTCTGATAATGTTTTGTCCAGTTCTAGCAGCCAACAAGCAAAAATGTCTGCAGTCATCCAAGCATTTCTGTTAGCCTGGTACTGCAATGGCATGGCTTTAACAGCAACACCATGGAAGCAGTGTCTTTTTTTTTTTGTTTTTATTTATTTCCGATAATTAGGAATGGCAACTTATCGGTCCCATCCACATTACTTGCCACCAGTACTGGAACTCTCTTGGCTTTCCTATAGCCAGCTCAGTTCTCATTTTTGAAAGTCAGGATGCCGAAAAGAGAGAGCCATCTCATGAACATTGTAGATTTCAGAAACTCAGTAATCATGGAGAATTTCAGGCAGTGCATTAGTAAGCCACTTCTTCAGAAGCTGCAAAATCAGATTCTGCTTTTTCGCCATGCATATGGTGATAAGAGATTTGGTGATGGTCTTTCAACTTGGAAAGCCAACCAGTCATCAATGTCCATTGGAAGAGAAAGTTGCTTTGCTTTGTCAAGAAGGATTTATTGTGGATTCACCAACACTGGATACCTTTAAAAACACCTTCATATGGAATGGACACTTGGGATCTAAGTGAATGACCACTGTTGATGGGGTGGACTAGCAGCACCGTTGGTGCACATTCACCCTTATCTACCTAAGTACCAAAGTATCTAGGTAGGATGGGGCCAGACAACGGACCTCACAATCTGGGACAGGGTAAACTAGCATAAAAGCACTTCTTCCACATGGCCATCCTTCACCTCCCATTTGCATTTTCTGTCCTTATTGCACTTGTGGGTCCAGTCCTCCAGCAGAATCTCTTTTAAGGATTCGACCCACACTGAACACATAACTGCTGAACTCCTCTTTTCTTGAAAATCTAGGAAGTTTGGACATTTCAAGCAGCTTGATTTTCTGCTTCACTGTCAGAACATTACGTGTGACAGTCTCCATTGTACAGTGGCTATTCAGGCAGCAGATCTGACACGCATTTAAACTGCTTACCAGCTGATTGTCAGCTCGTCTGAGGCTGTTACACTGTTAGCATCAAATCAACCTAATCAGCCTGGTGAGTAAGCAAGAGGACACATTAAGAAAACAAATAAACCCAGTAGCCCATAGAAAATACCAGCAATCTACCTGAAAAAATGGCTTGCATCCAAAAAACTGCAAATAGCCGATTAATTTAACATTGAAACAACAGGAAAAATCTGGACAGAGACAAAAACGGTATATAACTGAAAATTGTATACATCCGAATGGCATACAAGTGGAATACACTGTATTCAAAACAAATACAGGAACCGATCCCAGTGGTGCAGTGGGCTGAGGCGTTGGATGCCTTACTCAGATTACGCCGGTGACCCGGTTTGGGAACGACTCCTCGGTTTTCAGGGAGTCGCATGGGGGAGCTGATTGAGCAGTTGAAAGGCAGCTCTCCTTCCCAGGGAGGCTGTCCACCCCCCATCACGTAGTTCTGCTCCCATCGGGTGGAGGTCCGATGAATAGTGTAGGTGGGAGGGGCAGCGGCATTTGCCAGGGGTGGGTGGAAGGGTGAGCCGGCGCCTGGATTGCATGTGTGCCCATGCACATGCATGCCGTGATTGCCGGGGTCCCAGGTTGAGGAGAAAACAGGGAAAAAAATTCGACATTTTGCAATAATAAATCACAGTTGAGGGGAGAAAACACATCAGCGAAGACAGATACATTGGTGGCACTCAAGTAGGAGGGCCTTTAGTCCTTTCTTGAAGCTCCCAAGTGAGGAACAGTCTTGGAGGGTGGGTGGGAGGTTGTTCCATAAGTAGGGGCAGTAGCAGCAAAGGACCTATTGTCCCATATTGGACCTCATCCTGGGTACTTCTAGAGTGTACAGTTGGAGGACCAGAGAGTCCTTCAATGAGGCTTAGTAACCTAAACATCCTTCAGACTAGGAAGAGTAGTGTCTTTATTAATTTAAATGCCGAACTGAGCAGGAGGCACCCTAGTCTAACCTTTAGTGTGGGCGGTTTAGTGAGTGTAGAACATTGCAATGATGCTCCTGGGTGGGGCCCCAGCTGCAAAATGGACAAGTTTATGGTACAGTATTGGAATTTGTGATATTTTGCATTTCAGAGACAAAAACAGATCGGAGGACCGGGCACCATACAACGGGACAGGGAGCAACATGTTATTGGCAGTTGCTAGCCATGATTGTTTTGTAAGGAAGTTGTTGAGCCAGTAGAGTAGGCCAATGTTTGGAGCAGGGACTTTTGTTAACTGTTCTACATGGGGTTTTAGCGTCACTTCTTGGTCCACATGTACCCGCAAGTATTTGATAGACTCCACCACCTCGATGCAAGACCCAAGCAGTATAGTAATGGGTAACAAGTGCTGGACGGGCTGCACCCTAGTGCATGGGGCCAAAAGGATAGCCTTAGTCTTTTTTGTGTTTAAGACCAGTTTGATAGCTTTAAAATGGTTTATGACTCTCAAAAATCATTTGAAAGTTGACAGTTTATTCGGTTGGTGTCAGTGTAACATCTACAAAGGACCGCAGCATCAGTGGAAAGCAATAGCTTTGCCTCACCACTGTTTCTCAGCATGTCCAGTGATGAAAGTGAACAGGAACGACAGGAACTCAGTTCCTGTACCTTTTCTACAGCAGGAACAGAGTTCCTGTACTTCTTCCCACTGATACTGGAACTGAATTTCTTAAAGGAGCAACATAATGACAGTTTCTGGGCCTGTGACCTGAACTTAGGGTTTCCATAACAACATTTGACTTGTACAGTAATGCTATTTTCCTAGAAATACTTCAATATCTTTAACAGTGATTCTACTAGTGACTAAACAGATAGATGTGTCTTGACACAGCTATCCTTTAGATCGAGGATCGTCATTCTGCATTTCATATTTACTTGGTGTTTAGGACAAAGAAGGCAATTGCCCGTCGAGATTGTCCCCACACAGTGGGATAATGAACCCTCAGTAGTATTTATTAAGAAGCCATTTATCCAAATTGGATTTAAAGGTGCCTATATTAGAACAATCAACAATTCTTGGGGCAATTTGTTCCACAGCCTAGGTGCTCTAATAGAGAAAAAATTTAGGGCCAGATATTCAAAACTTGCGCCAGGGCAAAACCCATTTCGCTGAGTTTAAGCAGCGGGATGTGGGTCTGCTATATTCAAAGGCCAATAACGTGGGCAAACTGCATTAGCGCTGGGCAAAATTATAATGTATGCAAGGGGTAAACTGACATGAATACAGGCGCAATGCTATATTCAGCGACTAGTGCCATGCTAAGTGGTTTGCGCGACTTAGCATGACACTTACACGGTGCACATTACCCCAGGAAAAGCTTGTCTTAATCCTGGGCAATCAGCTTGACGACACTATGGCTTTTGTGCGTGTTTGCGTGGGTTTAGCGGCTTTGCGCCGAATTCTAATAAAGAAATATGACACATAGATAAAGCCAAACATAGAGGAAGCATGCGTTGTTAACCGATGGCATCACAATGATGCCATCATCTGCCACAGTCCCAGCCATTCCAGACAGTAGTGGTGACCCTGCCGCCAGTGGACAGCATGGCAGTGTGGCTATACAGCACACACCTGCAGACCACACATCTGTGGACACGAACAGATGCCAGCACATACATGCTGCACTGTGGGCATGGAGGATGTTGAGGGAGCGTATGGGTGGCGAGGCTGTGCCACAGACCAGGTGTGGCCACAAGGCTGGGACACATCATGCAGTGCATATGGGCCAGTATTGGGAATACCCCAACACTAGTGTGCCTTCGGATAATATATGCCCCCGGCCACATACCACACAGCTGTACAACTGCCACAGCACACAAAGCCAGAAATGTACATGTCACTGTAGGCATCCCATGCCACAGGTACAGCATCTGTGGGTCACACAACAGTGTAACAGTAATGTCCACTGTCAGTAAACACCTGCAGGTTGGGCCTGTCACTGTGTACAGTGCAGTCATCATCACTGCCCTACACACCGATGGCAAGTGCTGTGTCCTACACTACTGGCCCCCTTGCTACTGTAGCATGCCCTACAGTGTGACAGTTGCATGCAGCACCATCACCACCTGTGCCTATGCTGTCTTGTCCCCTGGGGTACAATATGCTATGCTATGCTGTACTGTTTACATGTAGCCTGCAGCTATCATCGTGCACTGCCAGACTGACCTACAGGTGGAGCTGCGGTTGGACCTGGTCAGCCCCTGTACTTCCAGACTGGCCTCAGATGGCTCTGTGGGACCCTGCAGTAACGCTGGGCAAACTGCATGCAAATCTGGGTATAATGAGATACTAATCCGGTTGTTTGCCCAGAGACTACCTAAGTAGGCTCATTTGCATGGCACTTTTGAATATGGCACATTTTAGCTCCGGGCAAACGTGTTTGCACCGGCCTAACTAGCAACTCTGCGCTAATGTGTTGAGCCAGGCGCTAACGGTATGGGGAATAATATACAGTTTTGATCACTGTTCTTTCACATCTGCTGCTTCCTGCAGCTGTACTGAGTCCATGCATTTGCTGGCACACACATTGGCCATGTAGTTGGTCTGTACCTGCCCTCACGTTGCTGTGCACTGTTTTGTTGTTGTGGGTTGCACTTCCTGGTTGCTTGATTCAGTGCTGTCTTATTCCCGGGCTATTTTGCCCTGCACTCCCAGACCAGTTTGCCCGGCTTCCTTAGACTGCAATATTCAGCAGGATTAGCACCGGGCTATTTCCATTTCAATATAGCTTGTTCTGTGTCTGGCTAAGTTTGTTCACTGGCAGTGCTAATTTAGCCCCTGGGCAAAGTTTTGAATATCTGGCCCTTAATCTTTTATTTGTCCTAGCCTCTTTTAATGCACAGCTGTTTATTATGTAATCTAGGTGAAATTTTTCTTGTATCATATGAGATACCACACTGAGACATTAAAGGTGAAGATTGAATGATTTTAAAAGTTGCAAAGGTTTCCTCTAGTCCTTCTCATCTCCAGGGAATAAAGTCCAGTAAGGTTAAGTCTAACATCATAGTCTTATTGTGACATATAGGTATCATTTTGTAACTGTATGTTGAATTTGTTCAGTCCTCCTTATGTCATGAACCAGAAAAGGGCTCCAAAAGAGTGACCCGTAATCTATATAAGCGAATATAAGATTTGTATAGTGTTATTATACAGTGTTCAGTTTTTGATGTGAATGTGAAGTTGATCCTTCTAATTAAAGCATTAGCCATGTTAGCAGTTTTATTACAATGGTCAACTGATGAAAGATTATGATTAACCATAATGCCCAGGTCCTTTTCCAAGAGGGATGTCCTAATATTAACACCATTATGTATATGTCTGGGTGGGATTATTTTTACCCAGATGAATAACTGAGCATTTGTTAACATTAAAACATACCATCATTTGTAATTGCCCAGCGTTCAATATGTCCAAGATCTTGTATAAGAGAGTTCGGGCCAGATATTCAAAACTTTGCCCCGGGCAAAATTAGCACTGCCCAGCGGGCAAACTTAGCCTGAGCACAGAGCACGCTATATTCAAAAGGAATAGCCTAGGGCAAACAGCTTCCGAATATGGCATGGTAATGAGGCCATGCAAACTGGGCTGGGAGTGCAAGGCAAAATAGCCCTGGAATAAGACAGCACTGAATAAAGCAACCAGGAAGTGCAACCCACAACAACAACACAGTACACAGCAACATGAGGGCAGGTACAGGCAGAACTACGTGGCCAATGTGTGCCAGCAAATGCATGGACTCAGTACAGCTGCAGGAAGCAGTAGATTGAAAGAACAGTGATCAAACTGTATAATATTCCCATACGTTAAGCGCGCGCATCACATTGGCGTATAGCGCTGAGCTTGCAGTTAGCCCGGAGCAAACACGCTTGTCTGGGCTAAAATGTCATATTCAAAAGTGCCATGCAATGAGCCTACTTACTTAGTCTCTGGGCAAACAACTGAATTAGTATCTCATTATACCCTGATTTGCATGCAGTTTGCCCAGCTCTGCTACTGCAGAGTCCCACAGAGCCACCTGTAGGTCAGTCTGGAAGTACAGGGCTGACCAGGTCCAACCGCAGCTCCACCTGTAGGTCAGTCTGGCAGTGCATATGATAGCTGCAGGCTACATGTAAACAGTACAGCATAGCATAGCATATTATACCCCAGGGACAGGACACCATAGGCACAGGTGGTGATGGTGCTGCATGCCACTGTCACATTGTAGGGCATGCTACAGTGCACAGCAGAAACTACAGTAGCAAGGGGGCCAGTAGTGCGTGGACACAGCAATGCCTATGGTGTGTAGGGCAGTGATGATGACTGCACTATACACAGTGAGCGCCCAACCTCGGATGTTTTCTGACACTGGACATTACTGTTACGCTGTTGTGTGACCCACAGATGCTGCACCTGTGCATGGATGCTCACAGTGACATGTACATTTCTGGCTTTGTGTGCTATGGCAGTTGTACAGCTGTGAGGTATGTGGCGGGGGGCATATATTATCCGAAGGCACACTGGTGTTGGGGTATTCCCAATACTGACCCATGTACACTGCATGTTGTGTCCCAGCCTTGTGGCCACACCTGATCTGTAGCACAGCCTGCGCCACCCATATATGCTCCCTCAACATCCTCCATGCCCACAGTGCTGCATGTGTGCTGGCATCTGTTGGTGTCCACGGAAGTGTGGTCCACAGGTGTGTGCTGTATACCACACGTCGTGCTGTCCACTGGTGGCAGGGTCACCACTTACCGCCTGGCATGGCTGGGACTGATGGCAGATGATGGCATCATTGTGATGCCATCAGTTAGCAGCATGCTTCCTCTATGTTTGGCTTTATCTATGTGTCATATTTATTTGTTAGGGTCGCGCAAAACCCGCGCAGCTAAACCCGCGCAAACGCCGCGCAAAGCCATAATGTCGCAAGAGCTGATTGCCCAGGATTAAGACCAGCTTTTCCTGGCGTAATGTGCACCACGCTAAGTGTCGCCGCTAAGTCGCCAAGAAACCACTTAGCGCCAAGCGCTAGTCGTTGAATATAGCATTGCCTGTATTCATGCTCGCTTGCTCCTTGCACACATTATAATTTTGCCCTGTGCTAATGCAGTTTGCCTGCGCTTATTTGGCCTTTGAATATGGCAGACCTGGCGCTTAATCCCACGCTTAAACCTGCGCAAAATGGTTTTACCCAGCGCAAAGTTTTGAATATCTGGCCCTTCATGTTTACAGGGTGTCAACTCTTCCCCACTTGGTATCATCAGCAAACTTTTGAAAATGTTGTTGGAATTAATTTTCATATCACTAATGAAAATGTTAAACAATGTTGGACCCAAAACCAAGCCCTGGGGAACCCCACTAATCACCTCCCTTGATGCAGAGAGACTCCATTTACCCTGACCCTCTAGGACCTGCCGGTCAGCCAACAGTGAACCCACTTGGTAATGAGTGGAGAAAAGCCTAAAGCAATAAGTATATCCACTAAAATTGTATGTGATACCTTATCAAAGGCTTTACTAAAATCCAGTAGGATGATATAGACAGGAATGATGCCATCTAGGAACCTGCTGACATGTTCATAAAAGGTCAACAAGTTGGTTATACAGGAGTACCCTTGTTTAAATCCATGCTGGGAGTAGTCTGTAATGTTTAAAGAGTCCATTTCACGATCAATGATAGTTTTCAGAATTTTTCCATCATCTTACAAGGGATGGAGGTAAAGACTAATGGCCCTGTAATTCTCAAGTCTGGAACGCAACCCTTGTTTAAAAGTAGGAATGACAATGGCAGTAAGCCAGTCAGGTGGTACAATAGATTCCTGTAAGGATTTGTTAAAGATTAACGTTAGTGGCAATATAATGTTATCCAGAATACCTATCAGAAAATGTGGGTTAATATTGTCTGGTCCTGGGCTGGAAGATTGTTTTATAGTTTTAATACTTTCTCAGTTTCTTGTAGGGAGATACTTAATCCCTCATGAGGCGGTAAAGTGCAGTGACATTGTTACCGTCCATTAATTGGGGCAAAAACAGAACAAAAGTAGTCATTAAAGCAGATGCTGTCTCACTATCAGAGATCAGTGATGCATTATTAGTAACCAGTGGTCCAACAGCTCTGGTGTTCCTTTTACCATTAAGGTAAGAGTGTAATAATTTATGGAGTCCTTTGTATGAGCAATTTTAAACTCTAAATTTCGTTTAGCTAGTATTATAAATTTCTTTAAAGTTCTGACAGATTGTCTGTAATTTGAGAGAGCCCCTCCTTGGTCTATCATTTATAGGACAAGTTTTAATATTTTGAATAATTTCTGCTTAGTTACAATTTGTTTTTTATTGTATTGTTAAACCATAATGGTACTTTCCCTTTGCTATTATATTTATTTTTTCAGGGACGGAGATATTCCAACTCTAGAATTGTAGATTTGAATAAAGACCAAGCATCTATGATATTAAGATTAAGAAAGATGTTTGCCCAGTCAATATGTTGTAATTTTCAATAATTCTTATACAGTTTAATCTTGGTTTGATTGTTTATTAGATCAGAATAATATGAAATAGTGAAATATAATGATAGTGAACCCTATTACCTAAAGGAGCAGAAATATTGAAATTTGTTATTTTATTTTCAATATTGGCAATGAGAAGGTCAAGATGCTATTCCTTGAGCTGGTTCCTTTACTATTTGGGTCAGACCTAGATCAATTATAGATGATAAAAGAGCTTATCGTGTTGGGAGCTACCATATAAACATTCCCAGTTGATAGAAGGCAGGTTGAAATCGCCCAGGATAATAACTATGCCGTTTTTAGCTAATAGATTTATTTAATTTATTAGAGACTGGGTATATGCCATGTCAACTGACGGGGTCTATAACAGGTGCCCACTATTAGTTTGGTTATCATTGCCAGTGCCTGAGTTCCTGTACTTACTGTCTACAACTTGCACCACTGAGCATGTCATTAACAAAGAGGGAAAAGAGAGGAAAGCAAGGATGGATCCTTGTGGGACACCATCCATAATTGGACACAGCCCAAGCGGGCACCCTTCCACTAAATCAACTGCATCCTGCTAGAGAGATAATCAGAAAACCACTGATGGGACAAGCTGTCAAGACCCACGTGTTTTATCTTATCAAGCAGAAGGCTATGACTGACCAGGTCAAAGGCTTTGATGAGGTCTATGAAGACTGCATCAGTCAGCTGCCTTGTTCATGGCACTTAAGATATCCATGGTCAGACTGACCAAGGTATTTCTGTCCCATGGTTCATTCTGAACCCATGTTGTCTGCCAGTCAGTAGACCCCACTGCTTGGCGTAGTCCTGAAACTAACTGTATACTAACCTCTCCTGCACTTTGGCCTGGGAACAGTGCAGAGAGAGAGAGGCGATAGTTTTCGACAGGTTCTTTAGGGCCACCCTTGTGTACTGGTACCACAAGGACCACCTTCCATCTAGAGAGGATTTTCCTTTCAATAAGGGATCTGTTAAAGGGACACTGTCAGCTTATTTTTTTATGTCCCATGTTAAAACAATACCTGCAGTCATTTGATTTAGTAGCCTTCTTATAAAACTTGCAGCTTGGGATTTAGTGTGATTTTTGACAATATTTTTCTTTATTAAGCTTTGTAAGCTAAAAGATGACAGTGTTCCTTTAAAAGCATTACAAGTGGGGAGACAATTACAGGGGCAGCCAACTTTAGCAGTTCTAATTCAAGTTTGTCATACCCAGCTGAGCCTTCTACTTTGAGCTGCCTTAGCAGTTTGAGTGCATCTTTATGAGTTACCAGCCAAAACTAGAATTCAGGGACTTAGTTCGTTGGGACTGATATGGCAGAGGGCACTGCAGGGATCCAGGTGATTGATTTGAATCTGTCGGGTAAGTAAAAAGGCATTTAGTTCATTGGCCAAGGTTAATGGGTAGCGTGACCCTCTGCTGCAATATAACCCCCAGAGGAGCTGGAACTGCCCTTTAGGAGGGCATTTATCTGCACCCAGAATTTTTGGGACTCAGAAGTTCTTATCTTGAAGGGCTCTAAGGTACTTCTTTTGCAGCTTTTATTTTTTTTTTTTGTAAATCACAGATGTGCCAGCAGAAACAGACCACCGGTCTATCTAAGTCTGCTTGAGTGTGCAGCTAGCACCCTCTAGTTTACAGCTGCCCCACCTCCCCTCCTCTTTGTCATCCCACTGCCACCCCACCTCCCCCCCTCCCTCTCCCTGTTCCCTGTCCCATGCCCATTTAAAGCTGTTCACAGATTTACATGATACCACCCATTCTGGCAGTGTGTTCCATTTTGCTACCATCCTCTCTGTGAAATAGTGTCCCTCATTTCCTCTAAATCTTCCCCCTCTTTCTTAGCCCATGCCCGTGGTGTCCCTTCTCCTCCTTAACTTAAAGACCCCAATCTGCCCCATCCTTATTGATGCCCCTCAGATGCTTGAATGTCTCTATCCTGTCCCCCGTCCCTTCTATCCTCCAGGGTGTACATATTCAGGTCTCCCAGCCTGCTCTCATAGTCTCTCCCCTCCATTCCACATATCATCTTCATTGCCCCTTCTGCACCCCCTCCAGTAGTCTGATATGCTTCCAGGTATGGCCTGCAAAACTGCACACAATACTCCAGTTGCGGCCTTACCAGTGACCTGTAGAGGGCAAGATCACCTCTCTTCACCTGGATGAAAACCCCTCGCTATGTACCCCAGCATTTTGTTCGTTTTGCAGCCACTCTCCTGCACTGGGCAGTGTTGTTCATGTTCCTGTTACCATTACCCTAGGTCCTTCTCCTCGTCAGTGATCCCCACTTAACCCTCCCCAGCCAGTATTCTCTCCTTGGGTTCTTCTCCCGAAGTACATAACCTTACACTACTTTGCATTGAACCCCAGCTGCCACCTCTTTGACCCTCCTCTAGCTTGCTTAGGTCCCCTGCGCTACTTCCATCCCTCCCTCCATCTACCACTGCTCCCATTTTGATGTCATCTGCAAACAGACTTACCTTGCTCACCACCCGTGCGCAATGTCTGATTTGAAGAGCCCAAATAATACTGGTCCCAGCACAGAGCCCTGTGGTACCCCACTCATCACGGGCTTCAGAGTTGAGAGCCCTCCCACCACCACCCATTGCAGCCTCTCACTTGGCCAGCTTGTAATCCAGTTCATCATTTTACCCCTACTCATGCACCCAGTTAGCTTCCCCCCAAACCGCCCATGAAGCACCAGATTAAGGCCTTGCTGAAGTCCAAGTAAAGAACATCCACCGCATGACCCTTATCCAGCTCACCTGTCACCCAGTCATAATATTGTATCAAGTTGGTTTGCAAGACTTCCCCAAAATGAACCCATGCTGCCTCACATCCTGGAGGCCATTGTCCTCCAGGTATGACACCAGTCTTTCCTTTAGTATCATTTCCATGAGTTTGCACACTATGGTGTAGGAGGAAGTAGGCTGTTGGTTAACTAGGATCTGCAGCTTATCCATTAGGTAGGGAAATGGACAGACCAGGTGGGCCAAGCAGTCCTTATCTGCCATCAAATTCTATGTTTCTATGTTTTTATGGAGGTGAGACTTATGACGATAATTACCGGTTCGTCCCTTGGTCCACTCTTGTGTAACAGCACTACATGTGCCATCCTCCAGTCCAGTGGCACACATCCTGACTCCAGTGAGGTGCTGTACAGATCTGCCAGCAGCTCGGCCTAACACTTCTGCCATCTCCTTCAGCACCCTGGGTGGATACCATCTGGCCCTGGTGCCTTGTCTACCCTCACTGCCCTCAGCCCCTCTAGGATTCTACCTCCCTCAATTCTTCCATCTGTTGCCTCCTTTCCCGTCCCCACCCTCCCAGCCCATGGTGGTAGTGTTCCCCCTCTCTTCCATGAACACTGAGCAAAAGTATTCATTCAGTGCTTCCTCCTGTTCCTGTTCCTCCCCTTTCCATCCACTCCCCACCCTTTTTATCCTCACTATTGTGTCCCTGACTTCCTTTTCTCCCTGATGTATCTGAAAAGTCCCCCCATCGTTAATTCTCTGCGTAATATCAGCTCCATCAGGGTCTTGGCTTCTCTCACTTTTCTGGTCACTTCCCTGGACCATCTTGCATACTCCTCCCTGTCCCTTCCTTCCCGTCCTCCTATACCTCTGGTGTGCCTCTCGTCTTGCCCTCACCACCTCCACTACCTCACTGTTCAACCAGCATGGTTTCCTTGCTCGACTCCTCTTACGCTGTGTCTTGGTGCAGGCTTCCATTGCCTCTGTAATCCTCTGTTTAATAATATCCATTTCTGCTCCACGTCCATCTCCTGCCTTATGCCCCCAGTTCCCTTTCAGTACTTCCTGCATCCTCCTAAAGTCCGCCCCAGTTTACCACCTGGGTTACTTGTTCTCTGGCTCCCTGCACATCGTGATATTAAACCACACCGCTCGTGATCGCTGCCTGCCAGTGGGTCCCACCCTTATTTCCCTACTGCGTTCCCTCATCTCGACAATACCAGATCTAAAGTGTTCTTTAGCCAGTAGGTACACTGACCAACTGTGTCAGGAGACCTCCTGGATCGCTGTCCAGGAGATCTTGCTCCCTAGCACTGGAGGTGACCGAATGCTCCACCAACCCCGGCAAGTTGAAATTCTCCACGATGACCACCTTCCTTTTCTACATACCTTTCTGATTTGTCCCACTAATTCCCTGTCAAGCTTCTTCAGACTGGGATGGTGGCCTGTATACCTCCCCAAACCTCAGTTTTCTACTCCTTGATTCTAGGAGCTGCAGCCAGATTGCCTCTGTTCTCATTTCCTCCCCTCATCCCTTGTGCATTTGATCCTGTCCCTAACATAGACTGCCACCCCACCCCCTCCTTACAGTTCTTCCTGTATAATTTGTGCCTGGGATTGCAGATCCCAGTCCCGTCTCAGTTGCTCCACGTTTCCATGACAGCTGCAATATCCACCCTTCACACTGCCAAGAGTGCCTGTAGCTCAGCTGATTTGTTGCCTAAGCATCTCGCATTCAGCTGAGACCATCCTCCCATCCTGCCCTTCCTTTCATCCCCTCCATCTCCTCCCCTCCTACTCCCTTCCTCCCTCCCTTTTAGCCTCCCCAAGTCCTTCCCTGCTAGCCTGGGGGTAGGCTGTGACTCCACTCTATCGGATCCCTGCCTACCTGCTGTCCACGTGTCGCCCCCAGCATCTAGTTTAAATCCACTCTTGTCACAATATACCTCCCCAGTCTTTGCTTTTAATACCTCCTCCTCCCCACTCAGGTGCAGCCTATCCCTTGTAAACAGATTGTTATTATCCCAGGTACTGCCCCAGCCACCCACAACCCTGTACCCTTAGTTTGACACCATTCTACCAACCATGCATTCAGCTCCCCAATCCTCTCCTTTCTCACTGTGCTCGTGCATGGTACTGGAGCACCTCCAAGAAGGCCACAGACCCCCAGTTTCCTCACACAACCTTCCACTTCCTCAAACCTCTCCCTTGTGCCTCTACTGTTTCTCCCGCTGGGTCGTTTGTCCCCAATATTTTTTACAGGCATTTCTGAGTTCCCTGTACTGTTGCATAGAAACATAGAATTTGACAGCAGATAAGGACTGCTTGGCCCACCTAGTCTGCCAATTTCTGTACCTAATGGATAAGCTGCAGATCCTAGTTAACCAACAAACAACTTCCTCCTACCCCCACACCAGAATTGCTTATGTCTGTTCCATGCATTCTTGAATTCCCTCATTGTTTTTGACTGAGCTACCTCTCAGGAAGGCTGTTCAATGTATCCACAACCCTCCCGTGAAAAATACTTCCTCATATTACCTTTGAGCCGTTCCCCTCTATCTTCAAATTGTGCCCCTTGTTCTTGCACATCTCTTTTTCTGAAAGCTGCCACCCTCTTGGACTTTGTTGATTCCCTTGAAGTACTTGAAGTTTCTATCATGTCCCCTCTCCCTCGTCCCCATCGAAGTGTATATATATTAAGCTCCTTTAATCTCTCTTTGTACTGTATGTCTTCTGGTGCAGACCCTGCACCATTTTAGTTGCCCTCTGGACAGCCTCCATTCTGTTTATGTCCTTACCAACTAGCCTTGAGGCCAGAGGTTTTAAAGAGCCCCATGCCCTCTCTCTCTGCTTCATGAGCGTCTTTAACCCCTCACTCAATCATTCAGAATGTTGCCCAGCTTTGATTCTGAGCTGCCTAAAGGGGGCATGTTATGGCGCAGATAGGAGGCTATTTATAATTAAATCAAGGGCAGAGTCACTTCTGCAAAGATGCTCCAATTTAGATGATTCCTTGGTGCAAAATTTAACCCAGACCATAACAGCAAAGGAAATATGGATGGTAATAAAACAACTTAACTCTGATACAGTGCCAGGCACTGATGGTCTTATGGTTGATTGGTGTGAAGTTATTCTTTTAAGGGATCAGCAAGCCTTGACTAGGCCAGGGACCCTCAATTTCTTGAACCTAAACAGTGGTTCAGAAATCCTCCATGAGCAACAAGCTCAGCTGATTCTGCAAGGTACTAGCCCGGACTTTGGATTTGGTATCAGTGGAAGCAGATTTCCAAGTGGCCCACACTATCTCCTGCTGAACACATCTCTAACTGCTGTATTTCCCTGTGTCTCTAGTTGAATTTATGTGCCAGGGTTTAATAATTTGTTTAATCCTTATAGTCATTTTAAGTTCTGAGTTGATATTAGAAGTGCATTTTGTGCCTTGACTGTGTAAATCCTTCTTCTGCTCTCTGGCCTGCAACCTGTCTCCACCCCAACCCCCAAACAGTCTGCTGTGCTCTCTGACCCTGCCCACCTCTTTTATTCTGTTTGTTCTGATGTAACAAGCCTCCTCTTCCAGCCTTTAAAAAGCCAGTTTTTCTACTTTATTTTAGGGATCCAGCAAGCCTTGACTAGGCTAGGGACCCTCAATTTCTTGAACCTAAACAGTGGTTCAGAAATCCTCCATGAGCTACAGCTCAGCTGATTCCTGCAAGGTACCAGCCCAGACTTTTGGATTTGGTACCAGTAGCAGATTTCAAGTGGCCCACACTATTCTGCTGAACACATCTCTAACTACTGTATCTCCCTCTGTGTCTCTAGTTGAATTTATGTGCCAGTGTTTAATAATTTACATACTAACATACTATTTGCCAAGCAGATTAGGCCTTACGGTCTATCAAGTCTGCTCGAACCTCAGATCCTAGTTGGGTGTCAAGGCCCTCCCTCCCTTGTGTTCCAGAAACCCCTATCATCCATCCCACCCCCTGGGACAGGCCATCATCTGATACATCCACTTTCTGTGTCCGTCCCACCCTCTCTTGAAGCCCTCCACTGTGATCTCTGAACCAGCTCACCAGGCAGTGCATTCAAGGTCCACCACCCTCTCAGTCAAAAACTCCTCCTCTTTTCCCCTCACCCTTCCACCTTCCAACTTCAAACCATGCCCTCTGGTGATACCTCCCTGCTTTAGTCTAAGATCCTCCATGTTTACCCTATTTATTCCCTTGAGGTACTTGAAGACCTCCTCAATCATGTTCCCCTGTCTCTCCTCTCCTCCAATGAAAACAGGCAGAGCTCCTCAAGTCTGTCCTCATATGTCAAATCCCCTAGCCCTCGTATCATCTTAGTTGCCCTCCTCTGTACCCTCTCCAGGAGCTGTATGTCCCTCTTCAAGTGTGGTCTCAGTACTGTACACAGTACTCAAGGTGTGGTCTAGCCAGTCCATTGTGCCAGCGGCAGAATCACTTCCTTGCTCCTAGAGGTGATCCCCTCACGATGCATCCCAACATCCTGTTTGCCTTGCTATCCGCCTCCTGCACTGCTCAGAGTTATTCATACATGCATCCACCATGACCCTAGGTCTTTTTCCCCATTGAGGCCTCCAGCGCCTCCCTCCCAGGGTGTACCTGTGTTAGGGTTTCCCCGCCAAGATGCAACACCTTGCACTTGGTGATATTGAAATTTAATTTCCATGTGAGCCCAGCTTTCCAGGGTGTCCAGGTCCCTGCAGGGCCAGCCTCCCCTCTTCTCCCTCAACTACTGCTCCCATCTTGGAGTCATCAGCGAAGACTCATTTCACACCTATACCCCTCCTGATGTCCGATATATGCATTAAATAGGATCGGACCCAGGACCGAACTCTGGTACCCACTACCAACCTCTCTGGGTTTGAGAGCTCCCACAGACCACTTCACTCTGGGTGCTCCAGCTAGCCAGTTTTCAATCCATCTGACCATCAAAAGCCTACTCCTAACCCCATCAGTTTCTCCACCAGACCATTGTGGGGGACAGAGTCAAACGCCTTGCTGAAGTCCAAGAATAATACATCCACAGGCTTTCCCTGTCCAGTTCTGATGTTACCCATTCGTAGAACTCCACAAGATTGGTTTGACATGATCTACCTGGCACAAACCCATGTTGCCGACTATCCAGACCTCCCACCTCCTCCAAGTACACCCCCAATCGTTCCTTTAGTATACTCTTCAATAATTTTCCCACCACTGAGGGTCAGACTGATGGGTCTACAGTTACCTGGTACTTCCCACCCCCTTCTTTATGGATTGGCTCACATGTGCCTCTCGCAATCCCTAGGTAGCCTCCCTGTCTCAAGTGACCTTTGAAGAGCTCCGCCAGGTGCAGCCAGTATGTCCGCCAATTCTATAGTACTCGGATGAATGCCATCCGCCCAGGAGATTTGTCTTTCTTTAGGGCCTTGAGGGCTAACCACACCCTTTGGTGGAGATAGCATCATCCGTCCCTCCACCTTACTGGCCTTTTATCCTTATCCAGATATGACACCCTGGGGTACCTCTCCCTCCTCTCTCTTGCTCCATTTCTGTTGCTCCCTGATCCCACTCACTGCCACTTCTATCCCCTAATGCCTTGCTTTGTAGATATCCCATCTCCTCCCTAGTGAACACAGGCAAGCACTGTTAAATACCTCTGCCTGTCCTCGCCCTTCCACCCACCCTCCTTCTGATCTTAATCTGCTGAGATGGCCCTTAGTTTTCTCCGCTCCCCAAAGTACCAGAAGGACCCTTTCCCCTCCTTGTATCCCTGTGCCAGCCACTGCTCTTTACTGGACTTTGCTCCCCTCACCATCCGGGTGACTTTTTCTAGATGCAAGATGGTGCATTTCCTTATCCCTATCCCTCTTGTTGTTTTATATTTTTTATAGGCTGCCTTCTTTTTCTGACCTGCTACCTGTACCTCACTGGACCACCAGCATGGTTTATGTGACCTTGCTCCCTTACGTTTCAACTTAGCTGCAGATCCTGACTGCCTCATGAAGTCCCCGTTTTATGACCTCCCATCTCCTTTCCACACTTGTCATTGATGTAATCCCTTCAAATGATCCTTGAGAATATTTCCCATGCCCACAAAGTCTGCCCCTCAAGTCCACTGCCAGTGTCCTAGATCTCACCCCCCATGCTTATTTGAAACCAGACAGTATTGTGGTTGCTCCCAGTCAGGGGTCCTCTACAACCAGATCCTTACCAGATCCCCATCTGCCAGAACCACGTCCAGGACATGCCCCTGCATTGTGGGCTCCATCACATGCTGTGTTAGAACACATCCTGAGCCATCCAGCAGCCTCTGCTCCTTGGCCACCTTAGAGGACATGGTTCCCCAGTTTGTATCTGGCATATTAAGGTCCCCATCAACACCATTCCTTCCCCTTTTGGTCCACACTGGGCAATGATGTTGTCCAGCAAACCATCCTCTAGAACATCACTCATCCCGGGGGCCTATATACTACACCAAGCTTGACCTTATCTCCTGCTGGGGATCGTAGGTGACCCATAAAGGCCTCCACGTTTCCTCTGCCTCTTCTACCCTAGCAATTTCTTATGTCATCTCTAATGAACATAGCCACTCCACCCCTCTGCCCTCCTTTCTATCCTTCCTAAGCAATAGTACCCCCACACGCTAGGTCCCAGTCATGGTTTTGTTGGCCCACGTCTCCGTGACTGCCGCCACATCCACCCGCCCTCGAACAGCATGGCCTGGAACTCTGGCAACTTGTTTCCCAAGCTCCTGGCATTTTACTACACCAACCCCACCCTTATCCCTGATCCCCTTTGTCGAACCCCACCCAGGTTCCTTATACTTCCATCCTCCCTCTGCTCCTCCTGAAACCTCCTCCCCAGTCTCTTCCCCCTTGGGTTTGAAGGCTACTCCCTCATCTGGAGGAGAGGCTTCTGGTCAGCCCTCCCTTATCCCTCCCCCACAAGTTTAAACCCCACCTTTCTTGAATTTGTTTAATCCTTACAGTCATTTTAAGCTCTGAGTTGACTTTTCAATTAGCAGATTATATCCTCTCACCACTACAGGGCTATATCTCTGGTAGTAGCTCCTATCCCTCTGGCACATCACATACTCTGTTCTTTTATCATCACAATGCTCCCTCCTCAGTGGGCTTTCCTTTCTTCTCTCTCTCCCTTGCTTAAAACTAGATAAGCCTGCCATCTACTCTCACCTCTAACCACTTGTGCTTCTAGCGCCTGTCTACCAACAGGGTTAAACGCAGACGCTCTCCACCATCTGTAAACACACCTCTCGAACAGCAGCTGATTGGACGGCCCTGTCTTCACTGCCTTGCTTTGCTCTCCGGCACTGCACCCATTGACTTTGCATTAGTTTTGCCACAAAATTTAGCCCACCCCCCACCTTACTAAATAGACCTCTAACCCCCACCTCCCTCTACATACCCCACCTCCCACTGCCTATTGGCCAACATTTGTAGCTCTCTGCTCTGCCTATGCCTCCCATCCCCATTCTCCCATCCCATGTAGTGCTTACTGATTAAGGTGCTCCCTTCTCAATCTCTCTTTCTATCTGCCTCCTGCTAGCTAAGTTACTCCCTCCTGTTCAACTCACTTCCCACCCCTACTGTGCTAGTCAGAAGCCATGCAGGTTCTCTCTGCCTTTCTCGCCTCCTCCTCCTCCTTGCCCTGCCCCCTCTTCTCTCTCCCTGGTCCCACCCCCACCCACCCCACCCACCTCCGCCACCTCTACTCTGGTTTCCACTGCTACTCCAAGGAACCTCCACTTCCACTCGAGACTTGTGCTTGGTCCACCGCTTGACATTCCTGGTTACTTACCCCAACCACTACTCTCAACAAGTGTGGCCACCTCTCTACACTGTACCACCTTGCAGTCCATATGGGATACCACCTGGAACCTTGCAACCTCTACTCCTGGAAACAACGATCTAAACTATCTTTCAAAAAGCTGCAACTCTGCTCCTTAAAACTCCAACTTCTCCTTCTTCTCATCTCAGGCAGCGTCCATCCCAATCCTGGCCCTGAAGCTCAGGCCACACAACCCAGGTGCCCTTATCCTTGCAACCATTAATATCTGCAGTCTACTACCAAAGCTGGATGCACTCCAAGCCTTCATATGCCAACACAACCCTGACATCACTGCAGTGGTGGAAACTTGGCTGACGCCAAAGTTCCTAACTCAAGGGTAACAATACAGGGCTACAAAGTCCACAGACTGGTCCTATACATTCTGCCAGGGACCCTAAACATGGCTTCAACGATGTCCCAAACTTTATCAACTCTCATCCTCCCAAAGCTGAACTTATTCTACTAGGGATTTCAACATAAACTGGTTTGCATCGGCGCAGTGCCTATAAAGACTCCATCTCAGCTGCTAATCTCACGCAAATGGTAAACTCCCTACTAGGATTAATTACAAGACTGGCACCAGTGCCCTCCTGGATTGGGTCCTCATCTCTCACCCCACAAGGATTTCTCTACGACCATTCTCCCAGACTCTCTCAGTGACCACTCCCCAGTCATATGTGCATGATCTAACAAATTCCTCAAGCCCCTCCCAAAATTATCACTAGCAGAGTCCTTCCTCATGGAAAACTTCCACATCTCAAACAATACCTGCTTCTACAAGATTGGCTACCCATCTAGAAGCAACAGATGTTAACTTGGTCTTGATCACTTCATCTCAATTTTCAACAAAGCTCATGACCTCTTTGCCCTGCTAAAAGGCGAAATCAAAATCTCTCTCTAACCCATGGCTCACCGCAGCTCTTCTCTCACAGCTGAAACTAAGGGACCACGTCTGGGCAATTGCCAGGGCCACTGGCAAACAACTGGACATCCAAAATTTCAAACAAGCACAAAATGCTTCTGCACAAAGCCATCCGCTCACAAAATCCACCTATTACAAAGACGCCTCACCAATACATGGGAAATGGTCGTGCTTGGGACAATATCAAGGATGTCATGGGAAGTAGCCAAAACCTCTCCGGCCATGTTAATGGTTGATGGATCTCAACCCTCAACCCCAAGGTGATTGCAACATCTTTAACACGGCTTTTTCAGACCTCTGTGCTATCCTACCCCATGACTTTTTCAAAAACAGGGCCTACTCCCAAATACTTCAGCCCCACAGTCTAACCATCCCTCTTCTACTTCAGGAGGTAAGGCTGAATGAAGCTCACCGCTATATTACTGCAGCTATCTCTAAATCTAGATCAGTAGTGACACCCTGGACCTTAAGCTTCTGTTGCTCACCCTCGATGAAGTAATTCATCCATTAACAAAAATCCTAAACCTCTCTCAGCTGTGGAAAATTCTGACTTATGGAAAACAGCCACGTGACACCTGTCCATAAAAGTGGGGATAAGATGAATCACTCAAATTATCGCCCTGTCTCCATACTGCCCCACTCTCTAAGGCACTCGAGGCACATCGGTGGCTGATCAACTTACCAACCACTTGAATAAATACAATATACCTTGTCCACAACAGCATGGTTTCCGAAAGGTCGCAGCACCACCACAGCCCTTCTTGAGTTCACTGGAGCTGCACAATCCTTGACAGCGGCCTTCTCACAGGGCGTTGCGACGCTCTCCAAGGCCTTCAATACAGTACACCATGGACTACTAATTGACCAACTACTGAATGCTGGGCTATCACATAACTCTCTCTGGTTTAAAAGCTACTTAGAAAAAAGGTCTCAGAGAGTAAAAATTGCTGGACGCTCTTTCTGACACCCTGCCTGTTTGCATGGTGTCCCACAGGGATCCATACTAGGCCCCTCCTTTTCAGCCTTTTCTTAAACTCCTCCCTTACCACCGCTCTGAGCAGATTATACTATATGCCATGATGCTGTTGTATTCTCCACTCACAAAGATCCTGCAACTATTCAACGCAACCTTCAGCTTGGTTTCAGTTCTGTAGAGACATGGTTTCTTAATCATAAACTGGTCCTCAATGACAAGAAAACCAAATCTATGCTCTTCTGCAGCTCTCATAACCCACACAAGCTGCACCACTTGACTATCTCCACCACCCAGGGGAACACTCTAGATCAGGTGGGGTCCTTCAAAATACTTAGGAATTACAGCTTGACCCTAATCTGTCCTATGGACCTCATGTAGATAATGTAGCTAGAGCTGCTAATACACGGCTTGGTCTCCTCTACAAACACAGACAACACCTCATGCCAGAAGCTTTGAAGGTTGCAGTCCTGAGCTCTGTGATCTCTGTAATAGACTATGGTCTCATCATTTATGGCTCGCCACAACCACAACCCTAGACGCCTCAACTGCCTTAAATAAGGCATGTCAGCTCATCACTGGTGCTCACCGTCTCAACCACACATGTGACCTGTACACCCAGACCAGCTCGCTCCAACTATCAAACCGCATAAAGTTTCTCACCTGCTCCATGGCAAGAAAGTTACCTTGGCCTTGCACCTTCTGGGGTCTCAACTCTGTTACAACACCGAACTAACAAACGGTGCTCTTCGGAGATACATCGCTATAGCTACTGAAAGTCCCCACTGTCACACTTCACAGGGACAACGCTTTTTGCTTACGAGCACCACTCTGGTTCAATGGCCTCAGCCCCACCATCTCCTCTGCCCCGACAATTGGTATGTTTAAAACTAGGCTCCTGGACTATCTCACTACCAACAGCTCCTGTGACTGCCCAACTTAACCTTATTTCTCCACTTGCCTGCCTGCTCTAGTGGGTCCCCCCACTGGATTCTACCCTCACATCTTGGTATACCCAATGCTGCACTTTTCCCCTGTCCCCAGCCTACCTACATTCCTTCCCCCCCCTCTCCCTATGACTCTGGCACTTCTCATCTCTTAGAAACATAGAAACATAGAATTTGACAGCAGATAGGAACGCTTGGCCCACCTAGTCTGCCCCATTTTCCTACTCTAACAGATAAGCTGCAGATCCTAATTAACCAACAGCTTACTTCCTCCTACCCCACTAGGACTGCCTTATGTCTGTCCCATGCATTCTTGAATTTCCCACTGTTCTTGACTCCACGACCTCCTCAGGGAGGCTGTTCCATGCATCCACAACCTCTCTGTGAAAAATACTTCCTCACATTACCTTTGAGCCGTCCCCTCTATCTTCAAATTGAGCCCCTTGTTCTTTGACATCTCTTTTCGAAAGATGCCACCCTCTTGGACTTTGTCGATTCCTTGAGGTACTTGGAAAGTTTCTATCATGTCCCTCTCTCCCTCTTTCCTCAAGGGTATACATATTAAGCTCCTTTAGTCTTTCTTCAGACGTCTTCTGGTGCAGACCCTGCACCATTTTGTGCCCTCCTCTGGACAGCCTCCACTCTGTCTATGTCTTTGCGGAGATGGGGTCTCCAGAACTGCACACAGTACTCAGATGGGGTCTCACCAACTGTCTGTACAGAGGGATAACAACTTCCTGTTTTCTACTATTGATGCCTCTCCCTATGCATCCCAGTATCCCCCAGCCTTCCTTACTGCCTTCTCACATTGCTTGCCCACCTTTAGGTCATCTGATATAATTACCCCCAGGTCCCTTTCCATTTTTACTGTTTATAGTATCTCACCCCCATTGTGTACTCTTGCCCTGGGTTTTTGTTTCCCAGGTGCATTACCTTGCACTTCTTTGCATTGAATCCTGAGCTGCCATACATTTTGACCATTCCTCCAACCTTGCCAGTCCCTTCTCATCCTTTCCCACTCCATCTGGTGTATCAACCCTGTTGCAGATCTTTGTGTCATCTGCAAGAGACATACTTTTCCTTCAGTTCCTCTGCAATGTCACTTATAAAGACATTAAAAGGACCGGTCCTAGTACTGAACCCTGTGGTACCCCCAGTAGCCCTCTTTCTTCACTGTGGACTCCATTTACTACTACCATTTGCGTCCTGTTGTCTAGCCAATTTTTATCCAGGCTACCACCTTGGGACCCACTCCAAGGCTGGCTAACTTGTGTATTAATCTTTTGTGTGGGACTGTATCAAATGCCTTGCTAAAATCTAGGTAAACCATGTCCACAGCCCCTCCTAGTCTACTAGTTTGGTCACCCAGTCAAAGAAATCTATTAGATTCGTCTGACACAGCCTTCCCATCATGAATCCATGCTGCCTTGGGTCCTGTGCCCCACTGGCCTCTAGGTACTCAACAATCTTTGTCTGTTTTCTCTGACAAATGCCGCTGACTGCCTTGCTTACAATGTTACCCTGAATTGTATTAATCTGTAACCTGTTTGCAATGTCCATATTGTTGTAATGTCTGTCTTGATGCTCCCCATAATTTGTATTTCTCTGACTTGGAACCTTTGTAAAAGAGCCTTGGCTCAAAGGTATTTGTAATCCTAGACTTGATAAATAAAATAAAAATATTCAGGATCTGATTTGTTCTGCTCTGGCTGATTTAAATAGTACCTGTTTAATTTTGGGTTACTTAGCCCATGGTATGAACGAGGCTGTGATGATTTTTATTTATTTAAGAAGGCAGATAGACGGAATATACTAAACTGGAGGTAAATCAGTCTTCTGAATGTGGACTTTAAAATACTAATGAAAATTCTGGGAACTCGACTAAGTCAGGTTTTGGGAGTGGTGATTGTTCCGCCCTGAACCTGTGCAGTGCCTGGAAGAAAGATCCAGGACCATTTTTTATTATTATTTAGAGAGGTTTTGCACACAGTAAGAAAGGCAATCTGTCTGGAAAGTGCTATCTCTAGATCAAGAGAAAGTCTATGACAGCTTGTCATGTGGTAAGGTAGGTAAGGTAAAATTTATTTCTTAAGCGCCTTTCTGATTATCAAGGTGCTTTACAATAAAATACAGTATAAATAAATAATATAATTTCAAATCATACAGACAAAGCTTGATAAAACAAATAGGTCTTAAAATCAGATTTAAAACTTGTGAAGGTCGGGCATTCTCTTAACCTGACAGGAGTAGAAATTCCACAGGGTTGGGTGCAGCATAAGAAAAGCCGCGTGCCCCCGATGTTTCAACCGAACCACAGGAATCTCTAGCAATCCCTCGTTGGCGGATCAGAGTGAGTGGGCGGGACAGTAGGGAGTAAGGAGCTCTTGCAGATATTAGGTCCCTGCTGTGTAGGGGCGTTATAGGTTAGCAAGCTGGCCTCTAAAGGTGTGAGTATTTAACAGTGTGATGCAAAAGTATGGGTTTCACATACTTTTATAGAATGGATCTTGCCTGTTGCCAGGAGGAAGGAGTGTATCCCAATGTAAACGAATGGATGTGGGATTGAATTCTTGTGTTTCAGGGGGTTAGACAAGGGTGCCCATTAAGCCCTCTTTTACATACTTGGCATATACCTACTTCTTGAACTGAGCCAAAATACAAGCATAAGGGGAATTGAGACACCTGGTGGTTTACGGACACCGACAGTTTTGGTATACACTGATGACCTGTGTGTTCTGGCCAGAGATATGCCATGTGTAAAACAGCTTTTCTGTACTCTAAGCCTTTCTTTGGCATCAGACTCCAAGACAAACTAGGAAAATGCATGGGATACAGACTTCACCCTGAAACTAATCAAGGGATGACTCACATAGATGAGGTGTTTCTCCAACAGAACCTTTCAGAATTCTAGGATTATATTTGGAAGCCAGGATGATGCTAAATTGAGCTGGACTCAGAAGTTAGGTGAAGGTAAAAAGTAGAAAGGTGTGAAATCCTGGCAGCTGGCAAAAAGATAAGGGTTTTCATGGTTAATTCTCCATTCTGCCTGTTTTCTTTTTTAAGTTATGTATTCCACTGTCAGCTTCTTTTGAAATTGGTAGTAATAGTTTGTTTTGTTATGTTATGGGAGAGGACTCAAGCCAGTGACCTGTAATACTACATATTTATTAATTAACAGGCCAGTCGGCATATAGTTAATTCCATTGCCTTCTTTACAGTATTTCATATATACAAATTTTGGAGGATTATTAAGGGATACGAGCTAACTGGGAACATGTTTTTGGACTTGGCAGGACCTTTTTGCAGAATGGGTACAAGGATACAGATAGCCTAGATTGATGACATTATCTCAGTACCTGAGTATATTTAAACCATTGGTGTGTCAAGCGTGGCTCCAGTTGGTAGCATCCGGCTTCTGGACCAGAAGGTCGTGGGTTCTCATCCCTCATCAGGATGGGCTGGCATCCTAAAAATCACTGGCATCCGGTGCAGTATTGGGGGTGCTGCACTGTTGGTGTGTCATCCTTCGGATGAGATGTTAACTGAGGTCCCTTTCACCCATCCTGGTGGGTGTCCAGGTGGAAGTAAAGAACCCAGGGCACTCTTACAAAGAGTAGGGGACATTCCGGTGTCCTGGCCAACATTCCTTCCCCTAAATGGGTTCATGCAATTATCCAGGTTGTGGGTGATGATGTGCGATATGGCTGCACTACATTCAGTCACTTCACTACCAGTCTTGCATTGTTTGTAAAGTGCTTTGGATACACTGTATGAAAGTGCTATATAAATGATGATTCTTCTTCTTCATCAGTCACAAACGTGAGACAATGGAAACTGTCCTATGCTTGTGTAAGAACTATATCTAGGAAAGGACTATATCCAATAATACTTAACACTTCCTTTCAGTCATATTTAGTTTTCAAAATAACTGAGGTTCTGAAAAGAGATTACTTTTAAACATATTGGAGAAAAAGAACCCTCCACGTAATATGGATGGCAAGTGGTTTAGTGCTTACAGGAAACCGAGGTCAGCAACAACAGAAGACACAAAGGTTTGATGGATGCTTTGTCTTGGGACGAGGTAATAATGTTCTGAAACTTAAGAACATCTGTTTTTGGAGTGTCCTTATATTGTTTTCTTTTGGAAACATGTTGCCACAGTCTGGCAGGAATCATCATTCTCTCCATTCAGTATAAAGCAATGACTTTTGGTCTTCTAAAATTGAAGTACATATCATAGAAGCACAATCACAGTATGGGTTTCAGTGTTGAAATATTTTATTTGGTAGTCTCAATACCAATTTATAATACAGCAACTCCTCACTTCCATAACAGAATTGAGTGCATAGTCACAGCATGAAAGGCATAAATTGAGGGAATGAGTTGCCATTCCAAGGGTTGTCTGGAGGAAATTATAAGAGAATATGCCGTGATTTCTGAAAATCACCTATTTTGCCCTTTGTCCCTTAATTTGGACGAAGATTTAGTTCAAGCAGACTATTTATGTTGACAGTTGGGGAAGTGTCTCATTTCAGTTATACCTGTTTCTACAAATTTCCTTTGATTTTGTTTTGTTTCTCCCTCTTTTTACTATGAACATCTAATCAAAGAATAGTAACCTGTGTTTGTGATTTAATGTTCAAGCTATTTATTCTGCATATTGGTTATGTATTTTGCTTACACTGGTTTGAGTTTTGCTTAAATCTCCCTACTTTGGGGTTATTACCTGACTTAGTAGTCAGTGGAAAATTGGGCAACCAAGATCCTGTGAAACGAAAAGCCTGGGTGAACAGTTCTGCCTGAGAACATGCTGTTTGGTATATTTTGAGATGCTGGATCATTTTTACTTAAAGCGTATGCATAGCCTCTGTGTAACAACTCAGCAGCTCAGTGGCCCAACCAGAAATGGGGAAGGGTCACGTATGAGGAGATTATCCTGAGGCATTTTCTTCTCCCAGCAATAAACAGGGAATAAGTAAACAGCAGGTGATATTCTCAACAATTAGATTTTTTTCATGACAAGCTAGATGCCACTTAGTGTGCCGGTAGAACACTTTGGACCACAGAACTGCAATTAATATGACCGAGCAAAGTATCAGCTAAGTGTATGTGAAAGAACATAGTAACTTTCTGTTACCATCTACATTGTTTTCTGCAGTTTGGTCTTCATACTTGATTACAGGGACACTGAACACATCTGGATGCTTCTGAATAGCTAGAGGGTTTTTTTTTCAATGCATTTTGCTTTTGCTTTCTTTACACTTGTACAGTTATTGATTTGTTTTAAGTTTTTTTTTTTTTTTTCTTGCCTTTATTTATTTATTTATTTATTTAAATTTGGTGACTGGGAAAGCACACTGAGCCAGGGCTCATTTCCAGGTGCAACCTCGGACAGGGTAAACAGACAACAAAAGGTTTGGAGCTGGAAAAAAGAAGCATGAACTGCAGGGGTGTCCTGTGTTTTGTGTGAGGCTAAACTAAAGGGAAGCATTTTTTTCCTAAATGTGCTTTTAGTTCAAATAGCTTGTACTGGGAGAGGGATATGTACTGGGTGTTTAAACAGTGCTTTTTGATAAGGGCTGTATTTTGGTGTTTAAAACAGTGCTGTTGAATTAGGGCTGTATTTTGGAGTTCAGTTCTGTGCCAGTTGAAAGACAGGAAACTGTAGAGGTAGACTTGGGGAAGGGCAGGCATTACCCAAGAGACATTTTAAACTGAGTCAAATTGGAGCTGGAAAAAAAAGAAGCATGAACTGCAGGGTGTCCTGGTGTTTGTGTGAGGCTAAACTAAAGGAAGTATTTTTTCCTAAATTTGCTTTTAGTTCAAATAGCTTGTGCTGGAGAGGGATATGTACTGCATGTTTAAACAGTGCTTTTTGGATAAGGCTGTATTTTTGGGTGTTTAAACAGTGCTGTTGAATTAGGGCTGTATTTTGAGCTCAATTCTGTGCCAGTGTGAAAAGACAGGAAACTGCAGAGGTAGACTTGGGGAGGGACAGGATATTAGCCAAGATCCATTTTAAACCGATTGTCTTGAGCTGGAAACTGAAGAAGCATGAACTACAGGGATGTGTTTGCTCCTGCCTGAGGAAAGGCTGAGGTGTGCAGTTGTGTAAGAGGCTGATTGACTTGCACAGGAGAGGCAGTGGGTTTAACTCCCTCTCCCCAGCTTGTCCACAATTGGGGTGGTGCTGCATTGGGATTGGTGAAAGCACTACCAGGTGCATCCACTAACATGCCCTAACGGAAGGGATTGTTCATTGTAATGTTATAGAGTGATATGTAACTCATTAAAGAGGTAAAAGTTAAAACTTATAGATAGTACTGTATTTTGTACTTAGGGTGTAGCACCCGCTTATTTTGCTGGGAACGATGGATGGTATGGTATCATAGTTAGTAGTGTTTATGCTTCTCTGCTACTGGAGTTGGTATTGTATTTTAAGTAGGGACTGGACTGGTTAGAAACTTATAGATAGAACAGTATTTTGTAGTTAGTAATGGTATCATGGAGTGGATAGTGGGCTGTAATGGATGTAGGGCGCAGTTTGGATTAACATATTGTGGAGGCTAGAGGGTGTCCAATCTGTATCCAGTTGAGGAGGCTGGAGGAGAAAGTGCTGTGACTTGTAGAGAGCTGAGAGGATGAGGGGCCTGGAGGCAGGAGGGTCAATCACATCCAAGAAAAGAACATGAGGACACCAGGTGGAGGAACAGTGGCCCAAAGGAAGTGGATGAGGAGGAAGTGCAGAAGTGGAACAAACAAGGGGCCTAGCATTAGTGGGATGGCTGGAATCAGGGAAGGGAGCAGAAGCACAGCTAGGAGGATGGTCAGGAAATAGGGTTTGCTGTGCTGGCGACACTGGTGCAGGAGGAGGGCGAGTGATCTACAGGGAGAGCAGAAGAGGGAGGAAGAGGGAAACCCACAAGGGACAGGAGCTGGGCAGAGGAGGGCGTACAGGGTGAAGGGAGAGAAGCACTGCTGGTGGGGTGGACGACAGGGATGAAGTGGGGAGCCAGGGGCAGAGAGGAGGAATGTGGGAGATAGGGAGGAGCAGTGAAGGGGAAAGGGACAGGACAGAAGAGAAGGGGAGAGAGCAGTAGGAAGGAGGTGGTGCTAGTGAGCTGGGCATACTCTAAGATTGGACACCTGGGAAAGGGTGTGGGGCAGGGACAATGAACGAGGAAGGGGTGACTAGTGCTGGGTGATTCTATACTTTAAAGGAATCAGATGGTGGCGGATTGGAGTAAAGCTAACAGTAGACTATGGATGGAGGCCATACCCAGGCTAATGGCAGACAGGGGTGGAGCAGGCAGTTCTTAAGCATATAAGGAGGGCAGGAAGAAACCGGATGTAGTGGTGCATGTGGGCACTAATGACCTGAGGGGAGACGGTGGAAGCAGGGAGGAGGAGAGCTGAGGAACCAGGGAGGGCTGTAAGGAAGTGGGGAATCAGTGGCCTTTTCAGAGGTGTCTTGGTACCCTGCTAAGTACAGGAAGGAAAGGGAGGATTGGGTGAGTTCAACAAATGGCTGGGGGAAATGGTGTCTCTAAGGGTATGGGGTAGTGGGGACTGGGCAGTACCTGGGACAATACGGACTATATGGTGGGATAGGCTGCACCTGAGCAGGAGGGAAAGGTATTAAAGCAGAGGTCTGAGGGATACACAGCATCAAGGATAGATTTAAAATAGGTGGAGAGGTGTTGTGAGGACAGCTAGCAAGCAGAGATCCCACAGGGGGAGCTGGAAGCTGCCAACACCCCAAGCTATCAGAGAGGCATTTGAGGTGGGGACAGAAGGAGGGATTGGGGGACCAGGTGGAGTGAGAAAGACAGGTTGAAGGTGGTCTCATGAATGCCAGGAAGCTAGGTAAAAATCAGCCAAACTACAGGCTCTATTGGCAGTGGGAGGGTGACATTGCACATTACAGAGACATGGTCCACCTAGAACCAAGACTGGGACAGTGATGATCCCAGTGTACAAAGATATTCAGAAAGGACAGGACTAGAGGAAAGGGTGTGTGTGTGGCGATTTGTGAGGAGGTGGGATAAGGGTGTAAGGAGAGAGCAGGGGGTGGTAGGCAGGACAGAGGCCCTATGGATGCAGTTTCAAGACTCTAAAAAGAAAGGCACTGAGGGTGGGGTAGATACAGGCTGCCAGCTCAGGGGATGACCTGATAGGGAGTTGGCCAAGCAGATTAGAAGAGTCTGCAGGAAGGGGGACACAGTAGTGGTGGAGACTTCAACCTCCCTGGGGTGGACTGGACACCCCAACAACCATGTGTTTCAAGGAGCAGAGATTACTAGATGCATTCCAGAACTGCTTCCTGAGCAATTGGTCCATGAGCCAACCTAAGGGGGGTAGGACTCTGACCTGGTATTAATAAATGGGGAGGCTGTAAGGGATCTGGGAGTGGAGGACCCTGGCTGGGAGCGACCATCATACGTGTGGTTCACACTCACTATGGGAAGGGTAACAGGAGGAACAGATACCAGGGTGATCGATTTTAAGGGAGTAGACTTTAAAAGGATGGGGAAATTTAAGGTTGAGCATCTGGTGGGATTTCAAACATGCATGAGTGCCAGCAAAAAATGGAACATGATTAAGAAAGAGCTAGCAGAGGGGTTACTGAGACTCTGCACCAGGACACGGAGCAAGAAGGGAGAGCAAAGAAGCCAAGCTGGCTGACTTGGGAGGCAATGGAAGGGGTAAGGCCAAGAAAAAGCATTCCGGTGGCTTAGCAAATTGGGAGGGCAAGGGACAAAGACTAGTACACAAAGAAGTCCAGGGAGGTTACCAGGCTAGTCAGAGCTTACCAAGGCTTCCAGAGAGCTGAGACTGGCACAGGTAATCAAGGACGGGAAAAGGACTCTTCAGATACATTGGTGAGAGAAGGAGAAACAAAGACCGATTGTGAGGATTAAGAAAGATGGGGTAGGTGATGGAGAAGGAGGACCAGGCAGGAGGCACTGAACGAGTAATTTGAGCCTGTGTTCAAGGAAGGAAAGAGGGGGACAGATACCCCATGGGAAGGGTGGAGGGGCGAGGGGGCAGGGGTGACTGGTATCAGAACTACAGAGGAGAGGGAGCTGGAGGGACTAAGGGCACTGAGGGCAGACATGGCGGAGGGCCAGATGGCATTCACCCTAGGGTACTTGGGGAGCTAGCGGAGATCCTGGCAGGACCACTGGCAGACCTGTCAGTACATCACTGGACACAGGATGCGCTGCACAGGACTGGAGGATGGCCCATGTGGTGCCCATTCATAAATGTGGCCTGAAGGATGATCCAGGCAACTACAGACTGGTGAGTCTCATTTCAATCATGGGGAAACTCATGAGTCAATCCTAAAAGAGAGGCCGGTGACCTTCTGGAAGACAATGGCCCAAGACAGCCATCAGCACAGTTTTGTATATGCAGATCCTGCCAGATGAACTCTAGTCAGTACTACGACTGTAGCCAGGAACTGGACAGGGCCATGCAGTGGATGTCCTATATTTGGACTTCAGCAAGGTCTTTGACCTGGTTGCCACATGGAGATTGGGAGGAAAACTGAATACATTGGGGGTGGGGACAAAAATGGTCAACTGGATCATCAACTGGCTGAGAGGTAGGTAAAGGGTGGTGGCGGGGAACCTTATCACCAAGGGACATTATAGAGGGGTGCCCCAGGGTTCAGTACTGGGGCTGGTGCTGTTCGGATATTCATAGTCGATATCTCAAACGGGATTCTGAGTAGGATCAGTCTGTTCACAGATGATACTAAGATCGGTGCTGTGGTAGATGACACAGAGGGTGGAGCGGGTTACAGGAAAGACCTGATCAAACCACAGGAATGGTCGGAACGTGGCAGTTGGGTTCAATGCCAAGAAGTGCAAGGTACTGCACTTTGGAGCAAGGAACCAGGGAACCAGGGAGGAAATATCAGTTGGGAAGGGTATAGCTGGAAAGCACAGTGGAGGAAAAGGATCTAGGGTACTAATAATGGAGAGTATGAACCACTCATCTCAGTGCAGGAAGGTGGCTGCAAAGGCAAACAAGATGCTGGGTGCACAGAGAGGGATCTCCTCCAGGCACAGAGAAGTGATCCTACCCCTGTACAGGTCACTGGTCAGACCACACCTGAATACTGTGTGCAGTACTTGCGCCCATTCCTGAAGGGACATCAGATTGCTAGAGGGGGCAGCATAGGGCAACAAAGATGATCCAGGAGTTGAGGGAAAATCCTATGAGGAGAGGCTGGAGAGCTGCAAATGTATTCCCTGGAAAAGAGGAGGGATGGGGGATATGATCAAACCTTAAGTACCTAAAGGATATTAACAGGATTAATACAGAAGGGATTCTTCAGACTGAGAAGGGAGAGGGACACGAGAGGGCATTGGCTGAGATTGGAGGGGGGATTCAGGAGGGAAATCAGGAGACACTTTTCACGTAAAGGGTGGTACATAGGAAACACTCTGCCCAAGGAGGTGGTATACGTAGAATGGTGGAGGATTAAGAGAGGGTGGGACAGAGTGGGGGGTGGTTGGAGGAGGGAGGAGGTGGGGCAGCTGTAAGTTGAGGGCTAGCTTCACAATCAGCAGACTTGATAGACTGTGAGGCCTGTTTCGCTGGCATTTTGTTTGTTCATAAATACAAAAATACAAAATAAAGAATAGCAACAAACATATCAAATAAATACATTGTTAGGTTCGTTATAGGTCAAAAAATACAGCGCCAACGGAGACAGAAACACATGTAGGAGCAAAATAGCAAGGGTAGCAGGTACAGGAAGAGACAGAAAGCAGAGGAGAGTGCAGGGGCTGTTGGTCATAAGGTTAAGCAGAGGCAAAGCAGTGCTTGATTGCAGAGGCTGAGAGAGGAGATGCTTAAGTTCAAGATTGGCAGGGAGAAGCAGACTGGGGGAGGATAATTCTAGGAAGGGGTGGTACAACAGGAGGAGAGCTAGGTGTTAGAGGACTTAGCACAATGGAGAAAGGAGAGCAGAAGTTAGTCTGGAAGGTAGGGAGTGGTTGAGCTGTAATGGAAGAAAGGAAGTGCAAAAGAGCAGCAAGAAATGCGGATAGATTAGCGGACCCAGTGAAGTGAGATGAGCTTGTATCATAATTTGATACTGTTGTTTTAATAGAAACCCCTTACTCTTTTTAATAGGTGCCATGGCCACAAAGGATCTCGGTTTCACATCTCATCTGAAGAATTCCATCTCAGCAGTGCAGCACCCCTCGTACTGCTCTATAGTGTCAATTATGGGTATTACCCAAGTACCTGGTGTGAGGCTAGAACCCACAACCTTCTGATCCCAGAAACAAGTTTGCTGCCTACTGAGCCACTGACACTGATTGTAACTACCTGATCTTCCCATCACTGTCCTCTAGATATGACCTTGACTATGTTTTGTGATTGCTCTGTGGTTGTACACTGTGTGCACTAGTTCATGTATAAATAACTGCTGCTGTGTATAACTCTTGATGTTATTTGCACTTTAAGCACTTTGTATTTTTTCACACTTCCCATATTGTTGCCCCCTCCCAGGTGTTACCTGTGTAAGTCCCCCCATTTCTAGGGGCTTACCTGGTGGTCTGCATGGCCATCAGCTGTTCCATCCCTTTTCTATTTTCACCTCCAGCTACCCAATGTCTGTAGTAATGGGGACCAGCAGGGCATGCCAACAAGTTTTCCAGTGGCTCTGGCGGAGTCGAATCTGGGCCTCCACCAGAGCAATTGTGGCTGCAGTCACGCATGTGTCCCGCTAATCATGACCTATTATGGATAAGTGGGGGTATGGACCAGGACCAGACATGACCAGTATCACTGGGTGCCCCTTCTGTTGCTCCCCAACCCCTGAGGCTGAAGCAAGGCTGGGAGGGAATCCGCTGTGCCATAGCGCCCACGGAAGAAAGGGTGCCGTGCACAATGGAGCTGGAGCTCCGAGAGTTCAAACCTGCCAGCATCCACCTATACCAATGGTCCTGGCTCCAGGGAAAGAAAAGGAGAGGGGACCACGATGTAAACTGTATCACTGGTAGTTTTTTTAGAAAAGTACTTCCCAGCTAGTGGGGCTGGGGAAGACAAAACAAACCGTCGCGATCATTTGGGCTTCACAAGATGCATGGAAGGCTTCCGCAACAGACCCTAAGCTCTGAGAATAAATCCAGGGATGCCATTGGAAGGCCCTAGGGTGAAGGCGATGAAAGGCCTTAGAGGTGAAGGTGACCATGACAAGTCCAGCTCAAAGGTCCTTACAAGAGTGAAACCACTGCCCTCATCTGTGCCTACAAAAGCTGAGGTGTCACCAAAATCCAGTCCGGCACCAAAGTGCTGGACTAGATCTTGGAAAGAAATGGACAAAAAAGAGGAACAGTGAAGTTAAGAGTGGGTGCGTGGAAAGTAGTGCATAAGAGGCAGAGGTATTGAATGAATACTTCTGCTCTGTCTTTATGAAAGAATAGGATAGACCTGGGCTGCAAGGGATGAAGGGAAGGAATGGGGCAGAAGACAGGATTCCAGAAGACAGGGTGAAGAGGGGACTCATGGTCCTCAAAGTAAACAAGTCCCAAGGTCTGGATGGCATTCACCCAAGGATATTGAGGAACTGGCAGAGGACCTGGCAGGTCCAATGGTGGATCTTTTGAACAACTCACTACATATGGGGTGGTACTTCAGGTATGAATAACTGCACATGCAGTGCCACTCCACAAAAGTGGGCCCAGAGATGACCTAGGCAACTACAGTCTGGTCAGTCTGACCTCCATTGTTGGTAAACTAATGTAGACCATTCTAAAGGAAAGACTGATTGGTTTCCGGAAGCAAATGGCCAAGATGTGAGGCAACACAGGTTCATGGCAGGGAATCCTGTCAGACCAACTTGATTGACTTCTTTTACTGGGTAATGAGAACAGTAGATAAGGGCCAAGCGGTTGACATCCTGTACTTGGATTTCAGCTAGTCCTTTGACCTCGTGCCCCACAAGAGGTTGATCAAGAAGCTGAAGGATATGGGGGCAGGAAATAAGTTAACTAGATGGGTTGCAAATTGGTTAAATGGTAGGACTCGGGGTGGGGACTCTCTGGATTGGGGGAAGTAACCAGCAGGGTACCGCAGGGATTCAGTGCTTGGCCTGGTGTTGTTCTACATGTTCATAAGTAACACTGGAGAAAGCATAAAAGGCAAAATCTGACCTTTGCAGATGACACCATGCTCTGAGAGGGGGTATATATGGATGAAGGGGTACAGGACCTTAAAGAAGACCTAGCAAGGCTGGTAAGGTAGTCTGGCACATGGCAGCTCAGGTTCAATGCAAAGAAGTACAAGGTCATGCACATAGGAGGTAAAAACCTGAGGACTGACTGCAGCCTTGGGAGCCAGGTCACCAAATCAGAAGGAAAAGGACTTGGGGTAGCCATCACCAGCGACCTAAAACAAACAACACAGTGCAAAAAGGTAGCAGCCAAAGCAAACAGACTGCTTGGGTGTATTGCAAGAGGGAAGACAAGCAATCGGGAGAAGATTATATCGCTGCTATAGGTCTTTGGTATGACCACACCTGGAGTATAGCATGCAATACTGGAGCCCATACCTGTAAAAGGATATACACCTGCTCAAGGCAGTCCAGAGGAGGGCAAAGAAATGGTCCAGAGACAGCAGGACAAGGCAGATAGGGGCAGGCTGAATAACCTCAACATGTACTCACTGAGGAGAGGGACAAGGAGGAACATGACTGAACCCTTCAAGTATCTAAAAGATATCAACAAGGTGAATACAGAAGACCTCGTTTGTCTTGGTGGGAAGAGGATCACAAGGAGGCACTTGCTATAAACTGGAGGGGGAAAGGTTCAAGAAGGATGTCAGAAGACACTTCTTCACAGAATGAATGGTGACAGGGTGGAATGAACTCCCAGTGGAGGTGGTCTCTCTGAAGACAGTGGATGGATTCCAGAAGGAGACATGTTTTTGTGAATTACCGTTACTTACTAGCCACCAATTGCCAGTGTGAAACTTGGTAATTCACCAAAATAAATATGCACTTTTGCTTTCTCGGCAAAGTGTTGTCTGCGGAGTGCTGTGGATTTCTTGGAACTAAGCACTGCTATTAGGGCTAGCAGCCTTTCCTGCACCCTCCTCGTTTGTTTGCAGTGGTGTGCTGGATTTGGATTCAGGAAGGTGGGACAGGGTCAAGGAGGGTCAGGGTAGATGAGGAAGGGGGCTGAGAAAGGGTGAGGGGTCGGGGTTGATGGGAGGCTGAGCCCACAGTGGTTGCTAAGAAGGCTCCACAAATCGAGCAGACTAGATAGACTACAAGGCCTTCCTCTGTTGGCTGTTTTTGTATGTTAGTTTGGAACACATGAGGGACAGACCTATCTCTAAGAACACATCTAAACTTACCTCAGAGCTGCGGCTCAGGGGTGTAGTTAGATACTTAGTAGGAAGGGTTGCAGCCCTAAGCAGGAGTGTGCTAACATCTGGACAGACCCAGGTACAAGACCTGCAAGGCCATCCTGCCCAGCCATGTTGTGGATTACAAATAGGGCCCTTTTGTTAATGTTCTGCAAATTGCCTTAAAGTTGTTGTGTAATTTCAAGTGCGGCAACCCAACATCACCCTTGCTAGCTACCAGCAACCCAGTGAGATACCCACCCATTGCCACATAGAGAGCTCTCATTAAGGCCTTTGGGAAAGCTGTGTGCACCTGCATTTGGGAACTGGGATGGCCAGGGATTGTGGGTAGTGCTGATTGGATAGTGCTGCCGTGGATCCACCAGTGATCCAGCGGACGGCAGTGCTACCCCGATGGAAGCACCAAACCTCAATTTTAGCATCCTGTGTGTGTCCTGGTATCAAGGGAACCCAGGATGGTTGGTCCATCGGTGCAGCTGTAGTGCTACTGTACACAGCGCAGTACGCAACGCCAGTGAACCGGGTTTGTGAATGAACACAGGTCATGAAGTGGTGGCAAGGGAGGAGAACTGAGTGTTCTAGAGAACACTGTCCTCCTCGGGAGGGAGGTCCGTGTGCAGCACCATGCTACTGCCACCTAGGTGACCACAGATGGTGATACAAGCTGAAGCTGTGATGGGAGGGTGGGTGCCTCCTTATTGGGATGTACGATCAACTTATGTCCGCTCAGTCCTTAGCCCACAAGGTACCTAGGGTGGGAGAAAAGATGGAAAAAACATCGGCCACAGTGGCATGATGCTGCACTCTGTCGCAGGCCCTGCTCTGCCCACTGGACCACCTGCCACAGCAACCGAGCCAAACTCCTCCCAGGCTTGGGAGACCAGGAGGATCCACCATGGGGGGTAAAAGCATGGGCACTGAGCGGTGGCAGGCTGTAGCCCAGATGGCAGGTGACAGGGCTGGAGAGTAGCGACAGCTGATCAGGGCAGACCAAGACAGTGGAGCATAGAAGTATTTAAAAAAAAGAAGAACCCTGGCCTTCCCTCAGATTCAAAAGGAGGAGAGGTGGATCTCAAGGGCACCAGGCAGCCATCAGGACAGTTGCAGCGACCACCCTGCTACTGAAACCAAGTTATGTCGGGTAGCTACCTACACCAGGAAGTGAGGTCCGACTCAGTGTGCCTTTCCAAATCAACTAATGTAAAACAAAATAAATGAATGAAGTCAGAACACTTTTCTTTCAAATGATGCAATTAAAAAAATGTCTTCTGGGGAAACAATTTTACAAGTGCAATGGAACATTTCATGGATGAGTAATTGAGCAAATAATAGTACTTCTATGGTTCATTCATTTTCCATATAGATTTTGTCGATGTTTTTTACCCTCGTTTTTCGCCCATCTGTCCTTGGTGTGTGTATGTGTGAAACTGCAGGCATGCCCCGCCCGAGGCTCCCTCCCACTGCATGTCTCCCCATCCCACCTACACTACACCACTGGATCTCCATCCAGTGGGAGCGAACTGTGGGGAGGGCGAAAATCTCCCTGGGAGAGGAGAGCTGCCTTTGGCTGCTCAATCCAGCCTTCCCTCCCTCCCCCATACTGGCTCTCCGATGACCCCTAGGTTGTTTCGAACCTGGGTCACCGCGTGACATAAGGTAAGGGCATCTAGTGCCTCAGCCCTCTGCGCCACAAGGCTAGCTTCTATGGTTCATTTAAAGGCTCTTAGCTACTGTGTGTCTTGTGCCAATAGCCTTCAGAGGCATGCAACAATTGATCGATGACTGCATAACCTGCCATGTCTTATTGCGTGCAATAGTAACCCTAAATTTCACATTATTGCTTTAAATATTGTTTTACTAACACCTCTAGACTCCTACTGGAGACAGTGCTAGCACTAACAAGCTCATTCTTTCTGTCTGCAGTCTGACCTGGGATTGAACCCAAACTTGGGGTTGAAAGGTTATTACCATATCCGTTCAACTCCTCAGTCCCCACTTCCCCAGTCTTTTAATGTAATTTTATAATGTAAGCCCCTTTCTAAAGAGCGGCTTATGCCCTATTTAGGCATCCTTTTCATTCTCCTACCCTCCCCGAGCTAGGGAATGTGCTACTGCTCTGGGATATTGTCTGCTGGACACCTCAAGGGCAGCAGAGAGTAGCTATTAGGAACATATAGGGAGCCGATCTGAAGTTTCAGGGCCTTCCAGCCCGGCATTAGGTCCGGGCTGGAGGGGGGTGACTGAGGAGCAGAGCTAGGTGCGCAAGTAAGGAGCTCGACAGTCAGGGAGGGCCAGTGGGGGACCCTCCAAAAAAGTTGGAGTCACACAGCCTTCAAGCATTGGTGTCGATGAGGAGCTGAGGGAATGGAATTTCATGGGGAAACAAGGTCCTGCATTGTTTTGGGGAAGGAGAGTAGGTGGCTTTGTAGGCCAGGAACGTTAGGAGCCCTAGAGTACCCCTGTAAGTGTATCCTAGGTTGCCAGGGCTGTGGAGGCAGTGGCAGGGTCTCCACAGGAGGGAAGCTGGTGGCAGTGGCCCCCTCGTACCTGGGTGAAGCAGGGTGACCTGGGGCAGAGGGAGCCGGGGGCCTTCACCCAAAATGGGTCCTGCTATGGAGGACAGTTCTGGGGCACCGTACATTATGGGTCTGGTGGGTCACAGGCTGTAATGGCAGGGCTTGGAAGGTAGCCCCCATGTTGGAGCTTAACGTGAGCCCAGGAGGTGAGGAAGGAGATGTGGGCCTGACAGAGATCCCCAAGGAAAGTGAACAGCAGCATCCAGAGCAGATTTGGGGCAACCAGTGAGAAGGCAGTTCAGCCAGTAGCATGGGGCAGAAGTACTGGGGCAGGGCCAGGTTTTGGGGCTGCTGCAACAGTGGACCCGATAATCGGAGAGGCTGAGCTGAGTGAAGGGGGCCAGTGCTGAAGTAGCACATTTACAGTGCCAACCTGCAAGTGGGTTATGGGCCTGGGTCGTCAGGAAATCCTGGAGCCCCTGTGGCATGGGTCAGCTCCCAGGGTCCAGACGGGGAAGCAACTCACTTTCCTGCACCAGAGTTTTGGGGGGACAACCAGTGTCAGCGAGAGAGCGGGTAACCCAAGTAAGGAAGAAAAAAGGTTTGGCTTACTAGATCCAGAGAAGCCAGTAGATTGCAGGGATCTGAGTTCCAGAGGTCTTGGGTAAAGCATCCAAGAAGTAGAGGGAGTAGGAGAAACCTTGCTTGACTGCTTTAAGTTTCACTGCTTCCGCTTCTTAAAATGTTCAGCCAGTATGTGCAAAAAAGTACGATTAACCCCATGGAGCTGCCTTATTTATTTAGATGATGTGTTGACCCTGCATTGCTGGGAATCATTTGCTGTGCAGGAGAAAATGAAGCTGGTTTGGAAGGAAATAGCAGTGGTGTGCTTTATTTAAACTGAGAGGGGGGAGTTACTGAAATGCAATCCTTCGCTTTCCCTTTATGTTCAGTTAAATTAATTCTTCATGAGTTTCATTCCAGTTTAAAGCTTTCCATCCTGATTCATGCAGGGCTGAGGGGCTTGGGGGGCCTCAACGACTCAGGAGGTGTACAGAGCGAAGTTCCTGTTCCGTACAATCTTGGGGAGAAAATCCAGATTCTGAGGGTGAAGATGAGAGGCAAAGCGTTGAAGACGCCAGACAGGTAGGATACACTTTTCCCTACCTTGTATAGTGCTCTGGTCTCAATGTTAGCATTTGATGTAGTACCTCCTTTATATGCCCTGGACCATCTGTGAAAGACGTTATACCCTAGACGGGGCATGAAGGGGAGGTTACAATAATAAAGCCTAGAAACAGTGGTCAGAGGCAGGAGAGTGCTTCATTAGAACAATGCTCTAGGGGCTGCCACTTGTGACACTGACAGCACAGGTTTGGGAGTGAGCTCCAGTCGTCAGGGGCTGACCAGGGAAGAAAGATAGAATGTTCCAGGAGATGCTCTTCTCTGGGTTCAAGGCAGACAGATCACCACTGCTTGAGCGCCACCTGCGAGTGCCCACACAGTGCAAGCCTGTGTCCCATGGCACAGCGGTAGTGCTACTGCTTGTAACGCTGATGACCCGGGTTCAGGAATGAGTCTGAGTCATCGGAGGGTTAGCTGGGTGGAGGTGCTGAGAATCCCAGAGGACGCTTTCCACCTCTGAGAGGCAAAAGACTTTGGTCTCTGCTGAGCTACCGCCACCTGGGAGCCTGCAGGTGGCAATGCAAGTGGAGCCGGGAACTGAGCGGTGGACACCAACGTGCTCTGATGCACAATGCAAGTGCATTGATGCCAGCACGTGAGGAGCACTCCTTGATGTCCAGGGGAAGAAAATGGTCAAAACAGCCAGCTGCTGCAGGAGGACATCTGCCCTCACCACAGGCCCCATTCTGCTGACCATGGCACTCTCCCTCTGAAGCACCGACCAAGTCTTTTTGGGAGTACTATCCTCTCCAGATGGCCCCACCCTGGGGTTGAGCCAAGGTGTCCAGTGAAGGGAGAGGTATGTGCGGGGCAGGCAGGTAATGAGGCTGGGCGGTGGGTAGGACTGATGATGGCCAGCTGGCCAAAGACTGTGCAAGCCTGGCGGTGACATCAGTGGGAGGGGAGATGCAGGGACCTTGTGATATGCATGCCTGTGGGAGGGCAACCCAAGGGCAGAAACACCCTCCCAGCTTGGCAGGAGGATGCCAGGACATTCAGGCCCTGCACCACCTGCACCGCACAGAACAGCTTCACTGCCACCAGATTTGGGACTCTGGCCAAGGAGGTCGCTAACCCCACCCCCACGCCAAACACTATCATGGGAGGATTTCCCCAGTGGGTAAAGACTCCCTGGGGTTTGGTGAGAGGGGCTGAGTGGTTGCGTGGCTGAGGAAAGCCAGGCTGTGTTCTGGAAAACATTAAAACAAAAACAAAAAAAAAGGAAACCGGTCTAAATATTCACAATGTGGGCCCCCCACAAACACACACACTGAATGAAGGGGAAGCATGCTTTCACTGAATGGGTGAAGGCATGAGAATCTCACTTTGGGTGATAAAATAAACACAACCATTTGTTAGCCTCTTTAAAAGCACAGATCAATGAAATGCTGAAATGGTATTACACTCTGCTCCTGTCAGGTTTCCAAATTGCACGCCCCTTACGATCTCTGATGGTTTATTAAATGTGTAAAGAAACAACACAAAAGTCTGACACTCTTAAGGGACGACAACTTGTCCATGTAAGGTTTTGGAGCAGACCAGATTGGAAGGACAGTAAAATGAAAGTTAAAGCTTACTTACCTAAAATAAATAAGTGAATGCCTTCACACACACACACACACACACACACAGAGTTGTCCATCAACTTTTCTTGGGTTATCTTCAGAATTATGTGCAAGTTTTACTTGAGAGTTGCATTTTCTTTTCATTCCAAAGAAAGGCTTGTTGCACACTACTTTGGAAATGCTTTCGACAAAAAGAGAAGGGATGCTAACTGCCAAGGCCCTTTCTTCACGATCCACAGAAATCAATCGTGAAAGCCCTTTTCCCTAGATTAAAGGTAGTTTTCATTTTTTATAAAATTTTGAAAAAACAATTCTATTGTGCTGCTCAATGCCTGTGATTCTTTTCCTTTGTTCTTCATTATTGTAAATTTGCATGGAAACACGCCCTGTCCCCTTAAGTTCATGAGCTGCTGTTGTTCACCCTTTACTGAAGTTCTAATCCTCTGTGACATCACATTTTGTTTTGTTGCCATGGAAATGATTCTGATTGTCACAGAGGATTGTAATTTCAGCAAAGGATTAAGCAGCAGGACTAGATTCACTGTTCCAAGATGTAATGGAGTCCATTTTCAGAGCCAGCCATTTGGACCACGCACCCATTAGCAATGCCATGAGACAGTGCCAGGCCAGCCTGGTGGCATCTTCAGACAGGCGACACTCCAGCGCTGGTACATGCTGCCTGGGCTGAAATATGTGAGAGCTATGGCAACGCCGGCACACAATGACTATGCACTGCACCAACACTGCCCCTGCAGGAAATGACTCACAGGTGCAAAGTCAATGGCAGCATGCTAACACAAGCACATAGGACATCAAGGCACTAAGGGAGCTATTTGCATGCATTATGTGTCATTAGGATCTCCACACAATGTCACCGTGCATGATCATGTGAGGCATTGTACAGAGTGGTGACTATCCACCTCTCACCCCTGATCACTGGTTCCAGCTGTCTGGTCCCTGGTAATCTAATGTCTCCCTCCCCAACCCCTGATTGCCAGTCAGATCAGTCTAATGCCATCTAATGTTATACCCCATGCAGTCTAGTGGACCCCACCAACCGATCACCGGTCTGATGGGCAGTCAGATGTATCCCCATCACTATAATGACAGCCAGTTCCATTTCCCTGATTGTCTAGTGGACACCCCCAATCATCATACCACACCCCCCCAGTGTCCTGCCCACCCGCACCCTTCACCTCCACTCCACAGTGGCACCCCACTCACCCCATATGGCAGGAAACATCAGCTGCCACCACCCAGAGATGGTGACCGCCACAGCCTGTCCGCCCACCAACTCAGCCGCCTGCCATCTAAGTGACATGGAGCGAGCACTTGCTGCTGCAGAATGTTTAGTTTGTAGTTCTACATCTCTGACCATATTAGTAGAACAGGCAGTAGAGTTTGCATAGGAGAGTGGTGCTCTGGACGCACAAATACACTTAATAGTTTCAAAGTCGGGCACTCACCACCTCTTGTAGAAAGGCACCAGTCTCATAGGTTTTGATATTTCATAGTCCAGTTTATTTAAAAACAAACATTGTAATATGCATGTTACAATGTTTGTTTGTTTTAAATAAAATGGACTCAGGAGCTGGCAGTGTAGTCTAGAGGTTAGAGTAATGAGCTTGGTGCAGCCAGTAGACAGACCTGGGTTTGATTCCCACCACCGCACTTGCATACTGTGTGACTCTAATCACTTGACCTCCCCAGTGAAACTGGTGACCCTAGAAAACAGGCACCTGTGCCTCAGTGGACCTTACCTGGTTACCAAAAACTGAAATAAACAAAGTCTAAAACACCTATGGAAACTGATGCCTTTTACGAGAGGTGGTGAGTGCCCGACTTTGGAACTGTATCTCTGTCCATATCTATCCTTACAGGAAAATCTTTATTTATTTGATTCATTGATTAAACATTTTTTAACCAGGAAAAGCCAGATCAGCAGAGAACAGCATTCATCATTTCAGAGCGTAACTCAAGTTTCATGAAGAGTGGGGCCATGTTTACTATGGTCTGTGTCGAGGTTGTGTGATCGCCTGCAACCTTTGAAAATCCAGCCCTGAGGATATTCTACATGACTGTGTAACTGAGACCTGTGTGTGTTTAAATCACTGTGACGGAACATGCAGTCATGATCTGTATTGTAGAATGTGTACATTTGTAACTAGATGTGTAATTGTACGACTGCCTCCTCTTGGCCAGGTTTAAACTCTGAAGTTTACAAAGGCGTCTAGATTCTCACATAAGCTAAAATTACTCTTCCCATTCAACATGGCCAACACTGTGAAAATAATTACAGCGAGTATTTATTCCCTCGACAGAGCCACAGCAGTGCCTGTCAATCACTCAGAGCCAGCTCTAATCCTTGTTCTAATTAGCGTCTATTAATGATTCCTCAGGATCCATTTGAGGGCATTCACAGTGACCAGAGACACAGTGGGGGGTGAGCAGCTGTAATCTGGGCAAAGAGTCAATAATAGTGGCACCACATATAAGGATAGAGGAGCACTAAGTGTTACAGAAAGCAAGCAAATGGGTGTGTGTGTGTGTGTGTGTGTCTGTGTAAAATCTGTAACAGTTGCACTTGCTGTACCTTCCCTTTCCAAAAATAGCTTTACTGTGGTTTGCAATGAACCTAAAAGCTCAGAGGTCAGGGAAGAGCGCACACAGACTAGACACTAAGAGGTGAGGTTGGATGACAGTTCCAAAATGGCAGTATAGCACATACCCTTTCTCCCCGTTTCCAACATGAGGAGTGCTTTCCAGCCTTCAATGTGGTACAGGACAGACAAAAATTAACTGGGGACTTTGAGGGCTGCATTTTAAAGAACCCTGCCCTACCGTTGACTCATCTGCTATAGTGACATATTTATCCTGACATGTTTAGTCACTGGATGGTGGGGATGGGTAGGTCGGCTGTAACCAGTTCAGATTCTGACTCTAATCTTTTTCAAAGGTTCTGATTTGTTCTGATTCACTCCTGTTGTCCAAAACAGATACCTTTTCCAGACTGATCTAGAACCAGGTCAGCGGTAGATTCGGACCAGCCAAATGACAGACTCAGGTAACCCTTCACACTCTTCATAAACCCTTCCTTTTTGTTATTTAAGATTTTAAATAGCTATTTTATTGGGGGGTTCAATGGATTTCTCACTCTTGATAGAAATGAAGCTCCAAAATTACTTACATTATCAGGGCTGGTTAGAACCCAGTAACTTGAAAATCGAACTTGGTCAACAGCCTGAACTGGGTCAAATCAAAGTCACGTCACAAGTGTCTGATTCTCAGAGTCGAATTGAGGTGGACCATTCTGGAGGGGTTCTGATCTGATGCAGAGTTCTCCAGTCCTAACTAGGTGATAGTCCATCTGTCTGTCCATTTGTCTTCCTTTCTCTCTCTCCCTCTCTCCCTCTCTCCCTCCACCTCTTCATCCTTCTCTCTCTCGTTCTCTCTCCTTTCCTCTCCTTCTCGTCCTCTCTGCCTAACACCTCTTTTTTCTCTTCCTCCTCTGTCCCTTTCTCTCTCTCTCTCTCTCTCTCTCTCTCTCCCCCTTCTCTCTCTACTTTCTCCTTCTCTCTCTCCCCCTCTCCTCACTTCTGTCTCCTCTCTTTCTCCCTTCCTTTCCTCTCCCTCTCTCTCCCCTCACTCCTGTCTCTTCTCTCTCTCCCTCCATTCCACTCTCTCCTCTCTTCCCCCATGCCAGTAGTGCTGCAGGAGGAAGGGATGCCTGCCCCACGCCAACCCCACCACAGGAAGAAAACCACAGAGGATCCAGGGTGCAACGTTAGGCATAAGACTGAGTGGTCAACAGTTGGAACAAGATGGTGACAGCTCATCTTAGGAGGACAAATACAGGATTAAAAAGAAAAAATATGCCCAATTAGGGCAATGTAACCTCACTGGGCACAGTGTAAATCATACATTTATAGCAGGCACATTACTAATATTATACATAAACCAGAATACAGACTCCAAATACAGATAAAAATCGACTCTACAGGTCCACTTAGAGCTTGCCATTGTGATCCACGACAAGTTTAACTGTCCAAACTGACCATGAAGTGGTGGCAATATAGCCTAGAGGTTAGAGCAACAAACTGTGAATGAGCTTGGTACATCCAGCAGGCCTGGGTTTGATTCTCACAACTTTCACTTGCATACTGTGTGACTCTGAGCAAGTCACTTAACCACCCAGGGTTCCTGGGGTGCCTCAAACAGGCACTTGTGCCTAGTGTGGGACCTACCTACGAACATATATGAACATACGTAAATTTGCCAGCAGATAAAGGCCTAGAGGTCTATCAAGTCTGCTCAATGTGCAGCTAGCACCCCTTATCCTGCAGCTGCCCCTCCCTTCCACCCTTCCCTTCATTAACCTCCCCTTGTCCTGTCCCATCCTCGTTTGAAGCAGTCCACTGTTCTACTGCATACCACTTCAGGAGGTAATGCATTCCACCCAGCCACCACCTCTCTGTAAAAAAGTGTCTCCTCATCTTCCTCCTGAACCTTCCTCGCCCAGTCTCATATCATGGCCCCTGGTGTCCCTCCCTCCCTTACTTTGAACAGCCCCTCTGTACTTGTCTTGTTTATTCCTTTCATGTATTTAAAGGTTTCAATCATGTCACCCTGTCTCTCCTCTCCTCCAGTGAGTACATGTTCAACTCCTTCAATCTCCTCTCGTATGATAAGTCCCCAGCCCCTTGATCATCTTTTGTCGCTCTGCGCTGCACCCCTCCAGTAACTTAATGTCCTTTCGGATATGCACGCAGTACTCCAGGTGTGGTCTAACTAATGACCTATACAGTGGCAGAATCACTCCTCCCTCCTCGAGGATATACCTTTGCAATGCAACCCAGCATTTTGTTGGCCTTTGCAGCTGCCTTCTCACATTGTGCCGAGTTGTTCATTGATCCTGTAATGAGCACACCCAGATCCTTCTCCTCCTCTGTCTGGGCTAGCTGCACCCCTAGCTGGTAACTCCTCCTTGGGTTCTTCATCCCAAAATGCAGCACCTGCACTTTTTGGCATTAAAGCCCAGCTGCCAGGTGTCTGACCAGGTTTCAAGCTTTGCCAGATCATCCTGCAACCTCTGCCATCCCCTAGGTCATCCACCACTGCGCCTACCTTGGTATCATCAGCAAACAGACTGATCTTGCTCTTGATGTCCCATGATATGTCTGCAATGAATATCCCAAACAACACTGGTCCCAACACCGAGCCCTGTGGAACACCACTGCCACTGCCCTTGGGTGTGAGAGCTCCCACCCACCACCACCCTCTGTTGCCTTCCTGCAGCCAGTTTCCTACCCATCTCACCAGCTTTGCACCCGCCCTGTGCCTACTAACTTCCTTCCCAGCTCCATGTGGCACTGAGTCGAATGTCTTACTGAAGTCCAGATACAGGACATCCACTGCATGGCCCCTGTCCAGTTGCCTAGTTACCCAGTCTTAGAACTCGACCAGGTTGGTTTGGCAGGATCTGCCATGATGAAGCCATGCTGTCTGCTGTCCTGTAGTCCTTGGCCTCTAGGAGGGCCACCAGCCTCCTTCAGGATTTTCTCCATTAGCTTACCCACGATGGATGTGGGGCTCACTGGTCTGTAGTTTCCCGGTTCATCCTTGGGGCCACTCTTGTGGAGGGCATCACATAAGCCATCCTCCAGTCCTGAGAGTACACCCAGATGTAGTGAGGCATTAAATAGGTCTGCCAAAGGTCCTGCAAGGACCTCTGCCAGCTCCTTCAGTACCCTGGGGTGGATGCCATCTGCCTGGCGCCTTGTCCACCCTCAGTGCCTTCAAACCCTCTCGAACTCTGCTGTCTCATGATTTCCCCATCTGTCACCACTTCACCCTGCTTCTGCCATTTCTCCCACCTGGGTGTCACCCCTTCTCTCTTTAGTAAATACTGAGCAGAAGTACTCATTTAGTGCTTCCGCCTTATCGCACCCTGCTTCCACCCAACCCCCTCCTTCCTAATCCTTACTATGTGGTCCTTACAGCTCCTTTTCTCCTGATGTACTTAAAGAAGTCCTTCTCCCTTCTAATGCCTTGTGCCAGCCTGAGTTCCATAGATGCTTTGGCTCCTTACTGCCCTTGTCACCTCCTTCGATTCTGTCAAGTACTCCTCCCTGTCCTCCCCCTCCTGTTTTCTTGTACTCCTAAAGGCAGATCTTTTCCTCCTTACCTTTCCATGATCTCCTTGCTCAACCAGATCAGTTTCTTAGCCCTAGCCTTCTTGCTCTGGGCTTGGCAGCAGGTTTTGGTTGCCTCCACTATCCCAGCTTTATGAGCTCCCCACCTCTGGTTAGTGTCCATGCTAGATTGAATTCTGGCCAGGTACCCTTTACTACTTCCCCATCCTTCAAAGTCGGCCCTCCTGAAGTCCAGCACTATTGTGCCAGATTCCACTCCTTCCTTGCCCATATCCAATGTGAGCATACTGAGTGGTGGTCACTCCTGACAGCGGTTCCTCCACTATAAGTTCTCTCACCTGGTTATCAAAGAATTAAAAAGAGCCTGAGACCAGGAGGGATTTTCAAGCCCCTTACACATCACGCAGGAGCACGGTTGCCTGCACCTGTGTTGATGGAGTGCATCCATGCTGCCCGCAGCTATTTTGAAAGGCGGTGTAGCAGTTTGTACAGTGACACCTCACATTGCAGTACCTTGTTTCAGTTAATGAACAGATGGGACTTGCAGCCCCTGCATCATCTATGCTGTCAGAATTTAAATACTTACTGGATGATCTCTTTAAGTAAGATGCATTCTCTAGATGAGTATTCTCTAGAGTTGTACAATAATTGTAAAGGCTATGCCTGTGGTTCAATGGGCAGAGCAACAACGCCACTTCCCTCATCAGGCCTTAAAAGGACACCTCCTGGACTGTTTCAGGATTCATTTCTTCGCTGCCCCACCATCCTCCCTCCTCTCTCCTCCAGTGGCACACTCTCTTTCCAGTAGGCATCTTCCTAAGCTACCTTTAGCCAAGACAATCATTCCCACAGCACCTATAGGGGTGGAAACTCTCATTTGATTCCTCTGCCATCGTACTCTCTATAGGGTGGTATATCCCATGGATAGAGAGGCGTAACAGCCACAATATATCTAAGTCACACAAGCATACATTATATCAAGCCATGTAAGTACATTGAAATGGTTTTGAACCTAAAGTACTAGAGCAGAAATCTACTATGTAGGGTAAATTGATGCCATAATTGTAATTTGTATATTTGTACATGACTTTATATTAGTGCATGAATCTACATAAGCTTTTTATACCTAGAGGACTCTGTTTGTCATTTTACTGATACCTGATTTTATACCATATATATGATATGAAACTGTATTGTGACCTATGCGTAAAGGAATCTCATGGAAAATGATCTCGTCTCAAGTGAGTCTCCTGTTCATACTAAATATGAATAAAAGATATTACTACTACTGGTACAATTTACATCATTTATTGATGCAAGTGTAGGAAAATCCACATCCAGTGACTGAGCATGCTTCAGAAGTGCATAGACCAGTTAATTGCTGTGCAGATGCATGTCCACTCTAAATCCTGTCCTATGTCTGCATGGCTTGTAAAGGACTTTGGGTTGCTACCAAACTACTACTACTACTGCAACACCTCACCCACTTACAACCTTACATTTTATCTTTCACCAAACATCTAGGATTCAACGAATCCTCTACAGTTGCACAGGAGAACTACAGTATTTGCTCGGTTAGTATTAACTATGCACTAGTAATAATATTTTGTATGGTGTACATTTATTCGCTTTTCTGATATTTGATGTCCTGTCTTTATACTGCACCTGTAAAGCACACTGGGAGAAACCCCAGATGATGGCTGCCAGATCATTTAGTGCTCTGTCTCCCTAGGCCTCTAAAGAACCACACATATACAGGTAAAATATGGACCAGATGAAAACAGTAAAAATGAACCGTTGGTCTGTTTGGACCAACTGGACCAGATGCAACTTGTGTGGTCCAGCTGTTCGGTAGGGTAAATCCAGATTGATGGACCCAGGCCAGACCAAAATGGTAAAAAAGTCTGGTCCAGGTCTTGCAATTCAGATTTTATCCAGAATCTCACATAGATGAACTCTAGACCAACCAGAATGGCTCAATTATACAGGTAACCTGAACCGACTGTTCCACCAGGAACAGCAGGACTGTGCATCGACCAGTTGGTCTGCCTAGACCAGCCAGTCCATTTTACCATTTTCGCCTGGTCTGGGTCTGTAGGTCTAGATTCTACCAAGTTCCTGTTGATTCTTCATTGATGTCCTACAGTTCCTTCTTGCTGCATTGTACTTGGCACCTGAAGCACTGGAAGTGAGCCCTACAAATAAAAATACCTACCTGGCAAGCCAGTCCAGTGATGCAGAAGGCTGAGGTGCTGTGCACCTTACTCTCATCACGTCGGGCGACCTGAGTTTGGAATGAGCTCAGCCCATTGGGGTTGGGTGTGGGGCGGCTAAGGGTGGATCAAGAAACTGCCAGGCAGCTCTCCTCTCCATGATCGGGTGGTGTGCAGACTGTGCTCTTGGCAACCACAAGGTGGAGGCCTGGTGGCAGTGCCAATGCACGAGTGGCAGATGCAAGGCAGGGGTGGGGAGCTGAGGTTCCAGGCCATGTGTATCTCCACGCACATGTGTAGCCTGTGCCACTGCAAATCATGGAGAAAATGGAAAAGGGACCCAAGGACATCATGAAACCCAGCACCTCTCCCAGACCCACACCACCACCTGGATACCTGGAGCATCTGGATCTGTAGCTCTGGAAGAGGAGAGACGACCCTCCCCTCCAGTGCTGCATATGTCACTTCACTACCAGTCTAGCATTGCTTGTAAAGCGCTTTGGGATACTGTCTATAAAAGCACTATATAAATGCTGATTCTTCTTCTTCTTCTTCTATGGGGAAGAGGGGCAATCCGTGAGGGACTAGCTCCAAGGTAAGTCCAGAGGAGGTGGATGCCAGCTGTGGGAGAGGGGACAGGATCCAATAGCCATGCAAGAGGTAAAAGCTGTATGGAAGTAAAAAGAACAAGAAAAAACTATTGTATGTCAATTATTTTTGCCTGTATCAAAATGGAATTCCTCATCCTGAAGATCTCCTTTTTAACTCACCTTTGCAGCCCCGGCCACTGCATGCACCTGACATCAGGTGTTTTTCCCAGTATTCCCGTACCATCTGCCACTGTCCACGCTGTCATGCCAACAGGAGTCCACATGGGTTGAGACCAGCATATACTGGCTTGTCATACATTGGAGCCGTGCACGATGTTTTTTTTTTTCACTTTTCTTCTCTTACCCACCCACCACCCTCATGGTGCCAGACAGTGCCCTGACAAGCCATGCAGACACGTAGCCTGCCCATGTGGAGAATGTATCTTCCTGGCCCACCGCAGGGGCCACTAGTACACCAGAAACTGGCATCTTCCCTCCCTGGCTAGGAGTGCTGCCACATGGTAGCATCTCCCCAGCGCCCAGACTGCTCGGGACAGGCTCCTCACTTGGTCCGGCATGTAGGTCCCCAGGACCTGCATTTACTGGGCCATTGGCTGACACTTGGTCTTTTCTTTTTCTTTTTTTTTGTAGGCACTTTATACTCTTGTGTCTGCCCTCAGCTGCCCCTTCTGACCGTGACCTCCCAGTCCCGGCACCCCCTGTATCATGGGACTTACCTCTGCTTGGTCGCCGTGTGGAGCCTGCAAGAGGTTGGTCATCATCCACAGCCAGAGGTATTTTTCCTCCATTTTCTTCCTTCCCATTGCTGGGGCACACATGCAGGACATGCACAAGTAGAGTGTGCACGTGTCCATGGAAGTCCCGCTGCATCCTCCTTTCTTCTGACTCCCTGACCCACACTACCTCTGGCATCCACCTGGGGTGGTCATTCAGCAGGAGTGCAAGTCCTCCTCCCTGGGAGAAGAGAGTAGCCCTCTGGATGCTCGATCCTCTCCCTCCCTGCTGACCCCGGTGGCCTGTGCTCGCTCCTGAACACGAGTCGCCGTGTGGCGTGAGGTGCACCATCCTCCCCTTGCAAGACTGGTGCAAGTGTCTGCTTTCGCAGCTCATGTCTGTGCCACTCCTTATTTGGACAGCTGGGTGGGGCACTTGAAATCCAAATAGCCTGCATCCTCCCCAGGTACTGGGTACATCACCTCAAATTGTATCTGACCTAAGCCAGTCTCAGTCCATGATTCCACGGGTTGCAAAGACCCACCAACCTCCCATATGGCAGGGGATGTGTTGTTGCTTAAGTCGGCAAGCCAAAGCGGCTTGAGCCTGGCTCAGCTTGTCCTGACCTCTATAACCGTATAGAGGTCTCACACTGGAACTGCTCTAAAAATTTGCAATAATGATCAGTTATCATGAGCAGGTACAAACGTCCATTCTTATTTATTTATTTATTTGCTTTTGTTAACTGGGTAAGGCACACTAGACAGCCAAGTGCCTGTTTTCAGGTGTGACCTGGGAGGGTTACAGACTAAAAGCACAGTTCACATTCAAGGAGATAAACAGGCAAACAACAAAATTTGCAACCAGAGAAATAATAGCTTATACATGGGTTGAGTAGATAGCTAACAGCCTTCAAGACGATTAGCACAACTGGCATCTAGCTTTGGGATGAAACCAGTGCTACTAGGTCTAAAAGAGCTTTGTTGATGATGAGTACCAGTGGCACCTGTTCTGCGTTGCTGGGATTATGTTTCAAACTACATGCTTTACAGATTTCACACCATTGCACAGTATTCTCCCAGTCCAGTAGAATGTTCTCTGAGGTTGCTTTCAGTTTTCTTATGGCAAATTTGTCCAGATAGATTATGAAATGCTGGGCAGGGCAGTACTATTCATGGTATTTCTCTGTGGGTTTTGGAATCCTGATCTTTCCGATCAGCCTTCCTGCTGAACGGTGAATTGCCCTTGTTTCAAAGTAATTTAACTAGTTCTTCTGGGGCTTCTTATTCTTTTGGTGTCAGGACCTTGTCAGTGATCATGAGTTCTTGGATCTGCTGTGTAATCAGGCTCTGAGTCTGAACTTGTTTCAGATGTCTTTGTCTTGCTTGTGTCCAAAGGGTTTGGCTTCTGGTTCATTTTTCCCACACTTTGAGGTAGGCACTGGCAACAGGCATGTATGACCTCAGCTGGGATCTAGAGGAATAGAGGCATCTCTAGTATCTCTTCCAGAGTTCCATCTTCTTCTGGTTTGTCCTGAGCATATAGATAAGATAGTGCATCCACACTGGCATTTGCTCGGCCTGGAATGATAACATATGGTGACTCAAAATTTACTAATTAGGATGCCCACCATTGTTCCAGCACTTCCAACTTTGCTTTATTCAGATAAGCCAGTGGATTATCAGTGAACATGGTAGAGTTAGCATCCAAATAGTTCTTCAATTTTCTGTCACTACCATACTAATGCCAATGTAACCCCTGGGTGGTGCTATCCACATGCTACACCCCTGCCTACTACCCGGACACAGGCTAAGGGTTTGGGTTCGCCACTGCCATCACCCTAAACAATGCGCAGTGCCTCCAAACAGAGGTGTGCTTTATAAGGGCTAGCTGTTATAGGTTTAACCACCTGGGATGTTATACCACCCACAAATACCATTTACCTTACCCAAACATGCTCTCAATAAATATTTCCCCACATTTCAACATGGGGAAAATGGAATAGAGGTTATCCTGACTGGCTATTTACATATGTACAAAGGTCTGATTTGCTTTTGCTGGTGAACCCTCCAGCGGGTGGCTACTATACTAATAGAAAGACAATCACATTCTCAATTCGACCATTGATACCTGGAGCCCTGGCTATCAAACAGCTGACTAAAATCAGATGTTACATTAACAATTATTTTACCCCACTGGTACCAGTCCCAGAACAGTATGAAGCCCCGCAATCTCACACTACACACTAGGTATCCAGATACCAAAGTCCTGGATGTTACAGGCCTGAGGGTGCTGCAGTTGGTTGAGTTGGTTGACTTTTGATTTGAAGGAGGGACAACACTTGGAACACTATACTTCTACAATGACTGTAGCTCCTAACAAAGAAGTAGGCAGGGATTGCCCTGTATTTGGCAGAAGTAACAGGATTAGCCCTGCTGGTCACAGACAGGCAGGGAGGGATTGCCCTGCATATCACAGAAACCGAATGTTCCAGGACAAGCAACTTGGCTAGATCTTGATTTCACATCCTGAATATTCAGTACAATACAACTCATAGTCGCATCCGTGTAATTAGACAGCAATACTTTTATCAAGCATTCTTTCTCATCAGACAAAGTCACATCCAGTATATTTAAATACCAACAAAGGCATCTTCACTCTAGGCGAAGTCCCATCCAGTACATGCTGATATTAAACACTTTTATCAAGCATTTCTCATTTTTGAGCAAAATCCGACAAAGTCGGAAATAGGTTATTTCCGGGCATAATCTCAGACAAAATAAGCTCTAGGGCCTCCTGTCCCATGAAGCGACAACATGACTTTGGCTGGCAACTCCACGAGGGCAGAAACTAACCCATAGGGCACAGATGAAGATCAGAACATTTAAAAGACAAAGAACTGCTGTGCAAACACTGAGGCAAGGGTCACCCCAAGGTGCAGATGCAGATCAGCACATTTATATGATTAACTACTCAACATCTTGATGCACCTGCAATGGGCCATTTGGGCAGCAGGCAACATGCATCCAAACAATCTCTAAACCGACACTGTCCCTTGGGGCTTGGCAGCCCAGACTGATAGCTTCTAAGGTCTCATTCAACAATTCAGAAGATAAACATCTAGTGGGATGGGCTCGAGGCCCCAAGATTACTTGTGGAATATCTCCCTTGCAAAGAGGGTACAAGGTACTCATGCAGCTCTTTCACAGGGTGGTATCCACAGTAGAAGGCATCCTGGTGGCTTCAGCCATCTAGCTTAACTGAGGATTGATGTCATCTGGTCTTCAGTCCACATCCTTGCTTGCACCTGGAGGACAATTCTGGCAACCTCCAGATTAGCAGTTGCAAATTAAATGAATTACTTTAACTTTAATTAAATTAACAAATACCCCTCCAGGATGGAGGGACTCAACTAACATGCCCAGGCCCAGAAGCATGACAGGGGTCTGAGCCCCCACCCTGTGGGGGTTCCCAGCAGGCTAAAATCTGCTCTCCCTGTCTCAATCTGAAGAAATGCTGGTAGACTCTCTCTTATAGGGCTCTTTTACGATTCCTGATTGGCTGAGATGATGGGGTGATGGGCCTCCCAATGACTGGAGGACCTGTCAATCACTTAACTCGAGGCACAGTTGGTCTGGTGACTTGGCACCTAAAATGATGTCCCTGTAAATCCCCATGAGCACCTGGTGTTTTACCCATGATGTGTAGTGAATGTCCCACAAGTCTTGGCTTTGTTTTCCCAGCTTTCCAATTGGCCATGGCTGCTTGCAATGGCTGCTTAACCCACTGTCCCTTAGAGCAGAATAGATACAGTCCTGAATAAAGTTCTGTGCAGCCAGGAAGAAATAAATATTTGCTCCAATGCCCCACAGTCATTTAACCTTGATGGTGTACTTGCTGTCACTGCATAGGAGAAGGATGTGGCTTTGATGGTTTTCCTGTCGCTACTGCACATATTTAAGCTCCCTGCAGCAGCAGACAGGCTGATACTTACAGACCCAAAGTTCTGGGAATCCAGGAAAAGCATTTATTTTAATTTAAATACTCTTCCCCTTTTTCACAGTCAATTCTCACATGCAGCAGCAGGTTATAATTTAAAATAAACATCTTTCTCTTTCCGCAGCCAAAGCCGATTACATGCTGCCTGGGGCAGCCAGACATGTTTATACATTATTCAGATGACTGGGGCCTGGCTCCTGAATACTTAAATGTGCCCTGGTCAAACTCCTTAAATTTGAATGCTAAGCGGCCCCTTAGCAGGCTGCCCATGGTCACCGGGTCCCAATTAGGTGGGAGGATCCTGAACCACCAGCACAGTCCCTAAGGTGGCCACAAAACAGCGTGGGCAAAGATCATGGGTGCTTTGCACCTATGTGATTCACGCTGCCCTGGGGCAGCACTAATATGTGGAGATCACAAAGCATTTTAAACCCAGAGGGGCTGGATTATACTTCAGGCTGCAGGTTGGGGCACCAGAGGACAGAAACGAGGCCTGGGAACCAGAAAACTTGCTGGCAGGACTGTGAGAAGCCTGAGAGAAACAGCAGAAAGAAGAGAGAAAAATGGCAGGGCTAAGGCAGCAGGTAAGCCCAATCAGGCTTTTAGGAACCCCCATTGGCAGAGGAGATACCAAAAATTCTAACTTGAAAGAGCTGTACTTTTCATCATTACGCCTAGAACCATGGAGTCCTCTGCTGGCATAAGTTATTAATCACTCTGTCCTATCCTTCTCCTGTGCTGGGACACCTCCCAATCCTCAGTTACTGGCATCAGTATATATTCAGAATGATTTACTGCAGTCAGGATAGAGAAGAATGGTTGCCTAAGTTAGGATTCGCTTTAACTGGTTGGAGGCATTCTGTTGTACTGTGGCCCAATTCACAGCTGTGTTTCAAGTAACTCCCTGATTCTTGGTTCCTCTGAAGAGTTTATGCAATGGAGTGGCAAGCCTGGAGAAGTCCTTCACAAATCTCCTGTAGTACAGCACGGTGGCACTGAGGGTTAAGGCGCGATGCCTTACCTTGTGCTATGCCAGCAACTTGGGTTTGGGAACGGCCTCGGGCTGTTGGGGTGCCAGTATGGGGGGCAGAGCAGGATCAAGCATGCTAATGGGCAGCTGTCCTCTCCCAGGGCAGTAAGGGTGGGTTAGCGCCTTTGTAGTTCTGCTCTCACCAGGTGGAGGTCCTGTGGGTAGCATAGGCAGAAAGGGAGTGGCAAAAGGTATGGGAGGTGGAAGGGGCTGAGCTGGCACCACAGAGTGTGTAATGTGTCTCCACACATGTTCACCGGACTGTGTGCTGGGGCCTCAGGGGGCACAGGAAAACCATAAAATGCCTATGTGTCCCCATCACATGTTGGCAGGAGGAGGTTAAGGACCAAAAGCTGGCTTAAAAGAATCTCCTGTAGTAAACCATAAATACTAGCATACTAACATACTATTTGCCAGCAGATTAGGCTCACGGTCTATCGAGTCTGCTCCGAAGCTCAGATCCCAGTTGGGTGCATGCCCCCCTGGTGTTCCAGCGTCTCTATCATCCATCCCCCACCCCTGGGCCAGGCCTTCATCTGATACATCCACTTTCTGTGTCTGTCCCACCTCTCTTGAAGCCCTCCACTGTGGATCTCTGAACCAGCTCGTCAGGCAGTGCATTCCAAGGGTCCACCACCCTCTCAGTGAAAACCTCCTCTTTCCCCTCACCCTTCCACCTTCCAACTTCAAACCATGCCCTCTGGTGATACCTCCCTGCTTTAGTCTAAAGATCCCTCCATGTTTACCCTATTTATTCCCTTGAGGTACTTGAAGACCTCAATCATGTCCCCTGCCTCCTCTCCTCCAATGAAAACAGGCAGAGCTCTTCAAGTCTGTCCTCATATGTCAAATCCCCAGTCCTTGTATCATCTTAGTTGCTCTCCTCTGTACCCTCTCCAGGAGCTGTATGTCCCTCTTCAAGTGTGGTCTCCAGTACTGTACACAGTACTCAAGGTGTGTCTAACCAGTCCATTGTACAGCAGCAGAATCACTTCCCTGCTCCTAGAGGTGATCCCCCTTCTGATGCATCCCAACATCCTGTTTGCCTTGCTAGCCACCTCCTGCACTACTCAGAGTTATTCATACATGCATCCACCATGACCCCTAGGTCTTTTTCCCTATTGAGACCTCCAGTGCTCCCTCCCAGGGTATACCTGTGTTTAGGGTTTCCAAGATGTAACACCTTGCACTTGGTGATATTGAAATTTAATTTCCATGTGTGAGCCCAGCTTTCCAGGGTGTCCAGGTCCCTTGCAGGGCCAACCTCCCTCTTCTCCTTCAACTATTGCTCCCATCTTGGAGTCATCAGTGAAGAGACTCATTTCACACCCTATACCCTCCCTGATGTCCGATATGTATGCATTAAACAGGATCAGACCCAGGACCGAGCCCTGTGGTACCCCACTACCGACCTCTCTCAGGGTTTGAGAGCTCCCCACTGACCACTACTCTCTGGGTGCATCCAGCTAGCCAGTTTTCAATCCATCTGACCATCAAAGGGCCTACTCCCAACCCCATCAGTTTCTCTACCAGACCATTGTGGGGACAGAGTCAAACGCCTTGCTGAAGTCCAAGAATAATACATCCACAGGCTTTCCCTGTCCAGTTCTGATGTTACCCATTCAAGAACTCCACAAGGTTGGTTTGATATGATCTACCTGGCACAAACCTATGTTGCCAACTATCCAGACCTCCCACCTCCTCCAAGTACACCCCAATCATTCCTTTAGTATACTCTCCATTTATTATCCCACCACCGAGGTCAAACTAATGGGTCTATAGTTATCTGGTACTTCCTCGACCCCCTTTATGGATTGGCACCACATGTGCCTCTCGCCAATCCCTAGTTACCTCCTGTCTCAAGGCGACCTATTGAAGAGCTCCACCAGGGATGCAGCCAGTATGTCCACCAATTCCCATAGTGCTCTCGGATGAATGCCATCTGGCTCAGGAAATTTGTCTTTCTTTAGGGCATTGAGGGCTAACCACACCCTTTCGAACAGTTGTCTAGACAGGCCACCCTGGACTGCTCAAATCTTTCAGGATCTGGCAATACTCCTGCAGAAATGAGTTTGTTTCCTGGCTAGTTCACTCGATCCTTCAATAACTGACACTTAGAGGCTTGATCTTCCATTAGGCTACCAATCACTCATAGAACAACTACAGATAGGCGTGGGTGCTCCTGGAAGGTTGCGTGTAGATGATATCATGAAGTACAACAGGACTATTTCAAAGTTTGACTCTCCAGACAGTGCTCTGTGAGTCGTTGAAAGATGCCAGGTGCATTCTATAGTCCAAATGGCATTCTAGTGAACTTGAAAAACCCTGTGATGAAATCAGTTTCTTTTAGCCAGCTGAAGTGATTGGCACTTGCCGATACCCACTGGCTAAGTCAACATCAAGAACAGTGAGGCAGACTTCAAGGCAGTAAGTGAGTCTTTGATTCTAGAGAGCAGGTAGGCATCTATGTGGGTCATTTAATTCCATTTTGGTAGTCGATGTAGAATCTCAGCTTTGCATCTTTCTTTTTACCAGGACGATGGGTGCTTCCCATGGACTGTGGCTGTTTTGGATGACCTCGGTATCCAGTCTCTCCTTAGCATTTCCTTCATCAGCTGGTACTTGGCAGGAGGAAAGGGCCTGAACCTTTCCACAATTGGTGAGTGGTCAGCAGTCAGAATGTAATGTTGCACAAACTCATGTAACCCCACCGGGAATGGGGATGTCATTATAATGCATAGGGGCGTGCACGGTTAGGATAAGTGGTTAGGACATTCCTCTCGGGACCTGTAAGGGTTAATACTTTTGCCACTCTGGGGGAATGGCTGGCAGTGTGGGAGTACCCTGGGGCTGGGCCCATGTGATAGAAAGGGAGTGAGTGGGAACAGAGAGGAGGAATCAAGAGAGGAGAGGAAAGAGTGGCTTGGTGCAGGTTGAGTGGGGCTGATTGCCTGCTTAAGTGGCATGGTAGTTTTCTTTCAGGATAGTGGGTGGACAACCAACACCCTTTTTGGACATGGTGGCGGCTGCTGCAAAGGGTTCCCTGGTCAGGGAAATGTGGGAGTAGATCAACCCCGGTGGCAGGATGGTGGGCGCATGGCTGGAGATGGCTGCGGGAGTGGGGTGCGAGGAGATCAAAGTGATTGCGGACAAGATAGGGACATACCAGCATGCTTGATGGGGACAGTTGCCCACAGTGAACCATGTGCCCAGAGGCAGGGATGGAACGCCTCATCGCCAAAGGGTTGCCCCTCAAAGCATCAGAAGGTTGCAATTTGGAGGAGGGAAACAATAGCCCCAAGTGAGAGGCTAGTGTGCCCCGCTCTGAGGATTGTTTTGACCTTATGGAACAGTGGAGCAGTGAGGTGAGAGGCCAGTTGAGTCGAGATGATGGGAAAAGTTGGTATTTTGGACTATGAGAAGAAAAATGAAACCATTCCTGCAGTATTTTGACTTCTGTGTTGAGATGAACTGAGCTGCCCGAATATCCTGGGTCATCGGATCACACCCCATGGAATGGGCTTTGTGTGAAGAGACATTGAGTACTCCTGTGTTTATGTGACCATAATGGTCTAGTGTGATGTGTTCTCCCTCATGTATAATTAACCGCTCCATTGAGTGGCATCATGTTAAATTTAAATGGGATCCCGCTGTTTTATTTTGAAGAATGAGTTGCCTCCATTCTTTTTTTTTTTACCAATTGTTTAACCAGGTGGACACACTAAGCTGAAAGCTTGTTTGCAGGTGCAATCTGGGAGCACAGGGAAGTTAAGCAACTTGCTCAGGGTCACACAAGTATGCAAGTGGGTCTTTAACAGACTGTTAATGCTACTAACCACAGTTTGTTCTCCTAGCCTAGCATCAGGGGCCAGGTGCACCCTATATGTAAGGACCTGGCAAACATAAGTCAATCTTGGGAAGTTTCTGCTGTGGCCCCCCTTCTCATAGACAGCAACCATCAGCAGACCCTAGACACCAGGGAGGGGTGGCTACACTCAGAACACCTGAAGTCAAGAGACTGCTGAGAGAAGGAATCTTTGTGTCTCTGGATTAGTTCTAACACCTCTTGCTTTTGAGCTTCTATCATGCTGCCAGTACCTAAATCAATTTCTTCATCCACACCTCCCTGATGTCAGTGCTAGAAACATCTGTAGGCACAGCAGAACAATCAGTATCTAGGGCATCTGTAGGGATTCTGGGACTTGCTTCAACGACGTCATCTGGTTCAGTCTGCAGCAATGATCCAATTGGTTGGTGCCAGTGCAGCCATACTGCAGTAACTCCACAGCTGAGTACCTCACTGGTACCTGTCCCTTCCTGACCATCTCTAGACTTCATGCAACCATCACTGGGCTGTCTTCTGAGTTTGAGAATGGTGCCGCTATGCTATGTAATCTTGCTCTCAAATTCCTGCATTTGCCTTGCATAGGAGTACTGTCTCTGTTCCTGGGTCCAGTTGTACTGCCTATCTATACACCTTGCCAATCGCTCCTTCCTCATTCGGAAACTGATGATGGCTCTGGATTAGATTGATGGTTTGCTATTATGCCCATCTCTCTGTCTTGGGCAATTGTGTCTCTTGCTGTCAGGTTATTTACAAGTTCTTAACAGTGTTGGAGGAAGTTCATTCCCACAATGGCTGGTGGTAAATTGTCAAATGAGGCCTCACTGACAATAAGTCCTTGATCCTGGTATGTGATGTCTCCTAATTGGGTTGCTGGCTTCCATGTAGCCCAAGTAAGGAATTGTGATACCATTACTTATGAAAAGGATGGCCCATTTCTGTCATGGGTTCTGAAGTTGGGCCCTTGGCTAATGCCGGAGAATGTGCTTACTTTGGATAGTCATAGCTTGTGCACCACAAGAATGTCTGGAACTCTATTCCATTGATCTTCACAGGGACTACAAGACATGTTTGCTCGAACCTTTGTCTGTCAGGATGTGCTGGACCTAGTTCTGCTGTGCTCAAGGGTAGGTGCTGTGCCTCAGGGACCCCTGTTTAAACTCACTCGATCAGCCGCTGGTCGCATCTCCACTCAACATGGCCACTGATTCTACATCAGGATTGCCTTGGGCACCAAATTAGTCACTGGGCTGTCACCCATGACCTCATCTCTCTCATCTGGGGTGGGATGTTGGTTTTCTCCTTGTTGGTCTGGTCCAAGAGCTCTGCTCCCAGCAGCAGGACTTTTGTTTTTGTTTGCTGATCACTAAAGTTTTGTCCATGTTTCTATGAAAGAAACATATGTTATTTTCTGCTTCTAGTATTTTGGAGTGGTAGAGTGGTTCTTGTCCCTTTATGGTCATGCTGAATCATCATTTGGAGTTCTCGGCACACGTGGCTGTTGGTATCTTGTCCTGCGGGACTGTTAAACTGTGTATTTATTATGTCCAGCAGCCCAGATAGGTATTCCAGGGTGCTTTATCATTAACTATGGATTCGGGATCCTTGAGAAGAGGGGAGGATGGCTGTGACTGCGATAGCACCTTGGTGCTGACTGGCTTATTTGCCCGAGTAAAGGTATGCTAATGTTGCCTTGGGGGCTGGGTTATTAGTTTTTGTCTGACTTGGTGAACCCAAAGTTTTTGCGCTCAGTGGAGTGACTTTTGTTTGGTTTTACAGGTGTTTTTTACCTGGAGTTGGTGAAGGAAGACTGGTGGAGGTGCACTAGATAGTTGGAAACCATCTTGGAGTGTGCCTGCCCTAGAGAACCCACTGGAGAAGATTAATTTAAAGCAAGACTTGTGTGTTTTAGAAACACCCAAGGTTCTGACAGATCTTATGGACTCCTAGGTCTGGAGCATGGAGTTGGAGCAGGAGCTAAGCTGGTTACTTTTATGTTAGCTCCCTTATAGAATCAATCATTTTATGATCAGTGGAAAGCAGTAAGAAAGCGTTTAAGTGTTTATTTATTCAAAACTGAATTAGCTAATGCCAGCTAAGTGGTACTGAGGGTTGAGGCACTGGATGCCACACTTTGTGCTACGCCAGTGACCCAGATTTGGGGACAGCCTCAGGTCGTTGGGGTGCCAGCTTGGTGGAGGTGGAAGGATCAGGATAGAGCATGCCGTTAGGCTGCTTTCCCTCTCCTGGGGTGGTGGAGGTGGGTTGTTGACTCTCCCATAATCCTGTTCCCCACTGGGTGGTGATCCAGTGGGAGGTAGCGTGAGGTGGGCAGGGTGGCAGGACAAGTAGGTAGAAGGGGCTGAGCTGGCTTCCGGTGTCTTGCGTGCCTCCACACACACACGCGCTGTGTGCCAGGGTTCCAGGGGGCAGGAGAAACCCAAGAATACCCAAGAAAAGCTCTTTATAAAACTGAATTAGCTACTGATACTAAAGGACTCCTTGATCTGGAGCCTACCGCTATATTTTCCTAAATCCCCAGTCAGAATATTTGTTTAATTGAGCGACAGTCGGGCACTCTTGCTATTGCCATATGTGAACTTTGAACTTAATTTTAATTGCTTGCTGAAGCCATGATCTTGACCTGCATATTCCAACTATTTAAAATTTCAGCTACAGCAGTCCGTTTGACTGGTTGGCCGGCCCTACCCGACTTATACAGGGCAGCTGTTCTAAGTGAAGATAGAAGTTGACTTTGGGGTTATTTCCTTCTCCCCTACCCCTTTTTTAAGAGGGACTCTATGTGTTCCTCCAGGTCTGATTTGAATCTTCCAGTTTAACAAAGGGTAAGGACAACAAGGTCCCTTGGTATGGTGTACTCTGGAGTCGGAATTCTTTTGGAACTTGAGCTCCTGAAACAAGTATCTACATTTTTGAATACATAGGTTCCGTTGTTGAGTTCTCCCTACTAAGTAATTATGGAATTGCTAGTTAAAATGCTGTGACAGATGTGATACTACAATACTTAAAAAACGTCTTTGCTGGACTCCGAGATAATCGAGCCTTCTAACCGTACTCCATGTATAAAGGGATGGACTCCAAGTGAAGATGGAGCCTTCCAACCTCCATTTAAAATGTTTCTTTGTTCTTAATTAATGAGTTGCTGAATGGTTACAAATGTTAGCCTTAATAGGTAAGAATTATATTTCCAGGATATTACTTGGTCCATTGGGTGCTCATATATCTCTAATAGAAGATGGCCAGTTACTGAAACAGGACTCCTGGCTCTGAGCTGAACAATATGGTGATTGGAAAGGGCCTGATATGAAACATTTTATCTGCAGCCCTTGGGACTAAATACTTACTGTAATTTACCTTGATGGCATGCCTATATTCATATATAATGTACTGCCTGGACTGCAAGAACTTATTTCCCCTGTGTCCTGTGTTGGTGTCTGGACTGAGAGGAGGGGGCTCGGTGTGAGGCTGACAGTGGTTAGCCTACCAGTGACTAGAAGGGTGGGCACATTCAAGTTTAAAGCTCACAATGGCCCAAAGGTGTGAGCCCTTATGCGAGGGTCTGAGTGGCCATCAAGTAGAAACAGCTGTTAGGTAAATGCTCACTTTCTGGTCTGGAGAACTCCTGAACTTTGCTGTGAGAAGGAAATTGGGTAAGCTAATATGTTGCTGTTTTAAATCTAAAAGTTTCTGACTATAATAATGGTCTTTCTCCAAACCATAGAGTATTGTGTAATAATTTGTGCAATAAATTGTGATAGTATCACATCAAGTTAGTTAAAGTATAGTCGGTTTTAGAAATTTAGACCTCATGATATTATTAGTGTAGTTGTTATAAGTGTAACAATTGTGTATGTTTATACCAGATAGAATTTTAATTGTATAATTACCTGCTCATTTATTTTGTGTCTGGTTAGCATGTCATTGTTAATTTGGGTGGAGGTCCTCAATTAACTAGAACTGACTTAAGAGAAAACTTTAGTATTAAGCATAGGAAATTGAAATATAAGTTAACCTTAAGCCAGAATCATAAATTTCTAAGAAATTGGGATGGATTAGTGTCAACTGGGCTAATTTGTAGTAGTTTGAATCACAGTTGATAAAATGGATATGTATTGTTAATAAATTAGATTGTTTAGATGTTAATAGAAAACATGTTACCGCTTTTACCAGTACAAAATGGAAAATGTTTTTACAAGGCAACTATATAAGTTTTGTACATTGTGTTTAGTGATTAATTAGCCACATGTGGAGATATCCATTCAAATACAGGGCCTACATTTAATAATTTAAGTATAATTAACAGATTAGATTCCATTTCAGAGATTGATTATTCAAAGGACCCATGGGAGTTAAGGCTGAATGGTACATATTAACATTCAAAGTATAGTTAAAAATTGCACATTTACAGGAGTGGTAATAATGTACAGATCTGATATTATTGTTATTACTGAATCCTGGCTGAGTCATAAAACAACGGATCAAGAAATTCATAGAGGGCTATAACTTGTGGAGGAGGGATAAGTTAAATGGGGAGAGGGAGCAATCATTTACGTATTAGATACCTAGATATAATTGAACTGGTACATTTACTCATTGGAATGAAGTGGAAGTGTTAGCATTAGAGTTAAAACTCCCTTATTTGAAACCTTTATTAATAGGTGGAGCTTACCATCCGCTGAAGAAAGGGCAGTATATATTTGAGCATTTAAATAACGCTTTGTTAAAATATTAAAATAGTCATGAAATGTATATACTGGGAGATTTAAATGCGGATTGAGGGAGGCAGAATGATATTAATGGGCTGAGTGATGAGTCAGCCCTTACCCAGTCGATAACAGAGACAACTAGGTTAAATACTAAAACCCTGATGCCTCATCCATTTTGGACCTTATCTTCACTTCCACACCTAATCAGATCCAGGCATGTGGGTTGCTGCCAGACTCCCTGTCAGATCACCAAATGGTGTTCTATGTGAGAACACACAGAAAACAGGGAGATGGCAGGGGAATGTCAGAACTAAACATTTCAGATCCTATAATGACTTTGATTACACCCAATTTATGTTGGATGTGGAAAATCGTGCTCTTTTCTATGAGGACTTTATGATGATGTGTAATAGATGACCCTTGTAAAAAGAGAAAATTAAAATACATAATTCACCATGGTATAATTTAGAATTACATAAAATGAAAAGAACAAGAGACAAAGCGTGGAATGCTGCAAAAATATAAAATTGGATAAAGATTGGGTATATTACAGGACATGTAGGAATTCTTATACAAAGAGAGTTTGAACAATTAGAGAGGAGTACTATAACAGGAGTTGTCAGGTACTACGGTAGGCAATCAAGGAGAGTTTTGGAAGAAAATTAGAAAACTTGAAAATAACCAAAATCTAAAATATCTGAGAATTTTGAATTTAATAGTAGTAAAATCCAGTGGGTCCTTTGATTGTAGAAGAATTTAATAAATATTTCATGCATTGAAACACAACAAGTAACTCAAAATGATGGTTTAAACTGTCGTGGTATTACGGGTAAGAGTAGATAAATCCTTAGACAGGGAAGAGGAGTTCGTTTTTCATCCAGTTAGTGTACAGTAAGTAAGAGATGCACTTCTTAAAATACATATCAAAAAGCATGTGGACTAGACAACATCCCATCAATGCTCCTAAAATACATAGCTCCTATTATAGCCTTCCCTCTGATGAAAATCTTTAATCTTTCCCTTACTTATTCTATTTTTCTGGTTCAATAGAAAACAGCAAAAATAATACCTATTTATAAAAAGGTTCAAATTACCGCCCTATATCTCTTCTCCTGTGGTAGCAAAAGTTTTGAAAGATTAGTGAATAATCAACTTCAACATTTCCTGAAGATATGAAAATATGAAATAAATTTAAATCAAGCTTCAGGTCTTACATAGTACTTCTACAACTTTGGTAAATGTGTGTGAGACATTTCAAGAGGATTGGACAGGGGATGTCAGTAGAAGCAGTCTTTATAGACTTGTCTAAAGCTTTTGACACCTTGAACCACCACATCCTCCTGTCCAATCCTGAAACTATTGGAATGTCTGAGCGGGCACTAAATTGGTTTCCACAGTATTTAACACAAAGAAAGCAAATGGTGACCATAGGGAATGAACAGCTGGTATAAGAACTATTGAGTCTGGGGTACCTCAGGGCTCAATATTGGGCCCTATTCTGTATAACATTTATATGAATAACATTTCTGTTTCAGATCCTAGGGATAAAATACATTTATATGCAGACGATACTGTGATATATACAGAGGAGTCTCAGCGGAGGATATTCAACCTACACTCCAGCAGGCTTTTGATGAAATACATGTTTATCTGCTGAAGTCTAGCTTGATTTTGAATCCTAAAAGTCACAAGTAATGATTTTTCCAGGCACCAAGAGATTTCAAAATCTAACCTATAGATTAAAACCTTTGAAAATACTTTTCTAGAACAGGTTAATAGTTATAAATATTTAGGAGTTCTTTTTGACAGCTCTGAAATGGAATTTGTACATAGAATTAATAGAACAAAAAGTGAGAAGTGTTTGGGTTATTTATATAAGAATAATTTGTGTTTTAATGAGATGATGAGAAGGAGTTTAGTCAATACATTGATTATGCCCCTGATTGATTATGGTGATTGGTATATGCAGGAGCTACACAAACTAATTTGGGTAGACATGATATAGTCCGTCATAAGCTAGCGAGATTCATTTTAAACGCCCAAAAAGAACACGTAGAGTAGAGTTGTATAGAAATCTCCAATGGCTAAATCTTAAAGAAAGATCATTACATGCATTGCAGTTTATGACAAAATGTGTACTTGGGAAGGCCCCAGAGTATATTTTGGGTGACCTGATTCCAGGCCTGTAAGAAAGGTTTGAGATCAGCAGTGAGACAGGAACTCAATTTACCAAATCATAATACATTAGTGGAAAATCCTCTTTCTTCTACAGGGGACGAAGTTGTGGAATTGCTTACCACTTGAATTGCAACTAAAACAAGGGTAATCAGAAAGGGGATATAAATAAATATTTTTTAAAGAGGCAATGGAACATACCTTATTAGAAATACAGTAATCATGAAAATAAGACTAGGGATTGTAGGTGGTAATATGCAAGTGTATGTGTTTGGGTTCTAAGTAATGTTGTACTTAATTGTAGTGGTAGATTGTGTGTATGCAATTTTTATTTATTGTATTGTTATTTATTTTTACAATGTTTATATTTTATTTTTCATTTGTATTCTTGAACATTTGTATATTTACAAATTAGGACCTCACTGAAAATGAACTTGTCTCAGTTTGAGCTATCCCATTCATTCCTCATTGAGCGTAACTGAATAACATTTTTACTTCTACTACTATATTCTGTATCCACATATACTTTTGTCAAGCATTGAACAAATGGAATTCTGTCATGCACTTTTAACAAGTTGGACTATTTCTCCAAAAGAAATATCATTGTCTGTTTAGTGCTATTTGTAGTTTTGGAATTGTATTTCAATTAAGTATTTTGTTTAATCAAGAAGAGGAAGTTTAGATTGCTAGGATTGCAGAAACTGGCTCCATGCGATTTCAGTGAACACAATTAGGGAGAGGTTAATAATGGTGACCATCATTCAGGCGACACAGAATTGCACGAGGCACATTACAGCTAATACTGTCATCGCCTCTGCAGCTGCCCCCACTCACTTCCACCTTCTGCCTGTTCTCTGTTATGTGTTCCTTGCCCCTACCTCTTTCCAGGTTCATTCCTCCTGGTCCCTGTTTTTCCCTAATTGTTTTAGTAATTCTCTTGTGGCCACCACCACTTCTGTGCCTGCTGCCGGATTCCACATCTATGTTCATTGCAGGTGGGCTTTGCCCACCAGGTTCCTGCTGGGGCTATGCCCCCACAACCTCAATCTCTAATATTCTAACTTTGAGTATTGTAACCCAAGGTGCTCATTGCCTCTGGGGTGCATGGAATAGTCTCAATCACACATATTGCTTAGTCACTATATTTGCATGGGCACCCGGTTTGAAGTGCTCATATTGAGTCACGCAAATTGACTCGCTATATTGTCGTGCTACTGCAGAGAATGTGTCAGTTACAAATAAATGGTTATTTTGCAGTCAAATACCTCTATACTTCCTGAGAGATTTGAATGCAACCAATTCATCCTGCTAAGTAGTTTTAAATATACTGGTTATGCACCTTTTTAAGAGTGTAGTTAATGATGAGACATTATATGTTAGGTATTTTGTGATGTTAGAACTCGTGACATTTAAACACTTCTCAGTTTAAGTGCTGTAAAGATTACAAGTGGTAAGCCCTAGCAAACTCCTTTATTTGGCTGAATTATTTTAGGACACAGGAACAACCTTTGTGATGCTCATTATATTTATTGGGATCTGATCCTGTACCCTACTGTTCTACTCTTAAAGAGAGGAATGAGAACAAGAGCAGTAGTATAGCTCTGATTTCAGATTAAGTGGTCTGGATGTGTGACTGGTATTCAAACTTTAAAAGGTAAGAGTAGCCAGAAGTCTCATCTCTCGGACATTGTTTTGGTTGGCCCAAGGCGTAGCGACTGCTACAATGCTAAACTGGTTTTGGATTAAAGGTCTCAAGGTTGGACACCTGATTGTTCAAGGTCTAGTGCTATTGCCAAACTTCTTTTGGGGAGTGGATGGCTTTTGAGTGTGAGCTCAGAAACTCAGTATGATGTTTGACAGTGTTCACTTAGAGGAACCCCAGTGGAGCCCCTTTAAGGGTGCTGGCTCTTATTTTTAGATGTTGCGATGTACTTTGTTTATAAGCCTGCTATATGTGGGCATGTTAAAACACTCCTAATATGGATATTGATGTAGCAACAACACTTTGTAATAGTGCTCTATTTTAAAGTATTAACAATTCAAATTTAGAGAAAATTTGGTTTAGCATCTTGAGATGCTATCCTTTTGATATATTGGGTGCATTTACTATTATATAGTTCAGCAGTTTATCTATTTAAACTTGCCTTGTTAAAGCCAAATATAGACAGAATTATGAAATGCCTCTAAAAACTCTTTTTAATCAGGCTCATTCATATTGTGTAAGATATTTTAATGTGATTGACTGATTTTATATATATTTTATGCATTTTATGAAGACTGCAAATGTGACTTTCTTTTCTGTCTCTATATCATAATGACTTATAGTCGAATGGATAAACTTAAACTAACTGGTCCAGGATCAGGTCTCTCCTCCAATCATCATTCAGGGCCCTCACCTCATGGCATCGTCTGTCATTCTTTTGGTCAGCTAGTTGTTCACCTGCATCACTTAGGTTGCACTTGGGTAATGGGTTCATCTCTCTAGTGGTCAGTCTCTGTAATGCCTGGACCATATTGTGAACAGCATTCTCATTTCAGGCATGTTCCTTCCCAGGCTGCAGCGTTCATGGGCCTGAGGGAAGTCAGTAGATCTTGTTCCAAACTCTTCACTGTGACTCTGATATGAGACATCTCTGGACATGGGATTTCAGACCACATCAGGGAGGTGTCCTATGTATTGCTGACAAGCGTTGTCACTCCATCTGGCGGACCAGTTTCAAAGACTGCCTTCTTTGTAATCCAAAAGGTCTTGTCTAGGGCTTGCATTGTAAGTTTTCTTTAGGATGTCACTATGGACTCTTCGATAAACTTATTGGTCAGAATCTTGTCAGGATCTTGCACATCTCTAGGGTCCAGATGCTCAATAGCTCTGAATGATCCTATAAGCTCAAAGCATACTCCAGCAGACTCTCGCTAGGCCTTCAGGTCATAGAAAAGGAGTGCATCTTCAACTTCAATGACATCCGAGTATCAAAGGTGCATCCAGTCTCATCAGGAAATGTTCTGCTGTGATTTTCTGTCCTTCACGCCATGATACCACTTCTTGGGAGCTGATCCTCCCAACTGTCTAATGAGAATTTCTACTTTCTGGTGTTCCGGTATTTTGTACAACCTAAACATGATCTTTATCTTGGCTCTGAACTCTCCCAGGTGCTGGCAGTGGGATCTGTCAGTTATCCAGTGTACCTGGGCAACCATGGGGTGCCAAATTATAAAACATGGTGAAAGATGATATTGAAATAGTAGGGTCTCCTTCTTCTGTCCTTCCAGTGGAACCACTTGCACTCTCTAGTCCAAAGGCATCATGATGAAGTATGCTGCTTTGTACTCCTTGACTTTCAAATCCATGAACTATGCTAAGCTTTGCACTTATTGCTCTGGGCATACACCTTGTGGCACTTGAACTGGACTACTGGTTCTGTTACATTCTGCCAGACATGATGGTTGTCTGACATTAGATGATCACTGTACTCTAAAGCAATGCTGTAGACATTAGGTGATCACTATATTCTAAATCAATGCTGTAGACATTAGGTGATCACTAGACTCTAAAGCAATGCTGTAGACATTAGTGATCGCTATACTCTAAAGCAATGCTGTAGACATTAGGTGATCACCATACTCTAAAGCAATGCTGTAGATGTTGGTGATCGCTAGACTCTATTAGGTGATCACTATACTCTAAATCAATGCTGTAGACATTAGGTGATCACTAGACTCTAAAGCAATGCTGTAGACATTAGGTGATCGCTATACTCTAAAGCAATACTGTAGACATTAGGTGATCACCATACTCTAAATCAATGCTGTAGATGTTAGGTGATCGCTAGACTCTATTAGGTGATCACTAGACCCTAAATCAATGCTGTAGACATTAGGTGATCGCTATACTCTAAAGCAATACTGTAGGCCTTAGGCAATCACCATACTCTAAAGCAAAGCTGTAGACATTAGGGTGATCGCTATACTCTAAAGCAGTGCTGTAGACATTAGGTGATCACTATAATCTAAAGCAATGCTGTAGACTTTAGGTGATCACCATACTCTAGAGCAATGCTGTAGAATTAGGTGATCACCATAGTCTAAGGCAATGCTGTAGACATTAGGTGATTGCTAGACTCAAAAGCAATGCTGTAGACATTAGGTGATCACCATAGTCTAAGGCAATGCTGTAGACATTAGGTGATTGCTAGACTGTAAAGCAATGCTGTAGACATTTGGTGATCACCATACTCTGAAGCAAAGCTGTAGACATTAGGTGATCGCTGTACTCTAAAGGAATGCTGCAGGCCTTGGCGATCACCATACTCTAAAGCAATGCTGTAGATATTAGGTGATCACAATACTCTAAATCAATGCTGTTGATGTTAGGTGATTGCTAGACTCTAAATCAATGCTGTAGACATTAGGTGATCACTATACTCTAAAGCAGTGCTGTAGACTTTAGCTGATCACCATACTCTAAAGCAGTGCTGTAGACATTAGGTGATCACCATAATCTAAAGCAATGCTGTAGACTTTAGGTGATCACTATACTCTAAAGCAATGCTGTAGACATTGGGTGATCGCTATACTGTAAAGCAATGCTGTAGACATTAGGTGATCACCATACTCTAAAACAATGCTGTAGGCTTTAAGCGATCACCATACTCTAAAGCAATGCTGTAGACATTAGGTGATCACCATACTTTTAAAACAATGCTGTAGGTCTTAGGTGAGCACCATACTCTAAAACAATCCTGTAGACTTTAGGTAATCACCATACTCCAAAGCAATTCTGTAGACATTAGGTGATCCCCATACTCTAAAGCAATGTTGTAGACATTAGGGGATCACCATATTCTAAATCAATGCTATAGGCGTTAGGTGATCACCATACTCTATAAAGCAATGCTGTAGACATTTGGTTATCACTATACTCTAAAGAAATGCTGTAGACATTAGGTGATCACTAGACTCTAGAGCAATGCTGTAGACATTAGGTGCTCACTATACTGTAAATCAATGCTGTAGACATTAGGTGATCACTAGACTCTAAATCAATGCTGTAGACATTAGGTGATCACTAGACTCTAGACCAATGCTGTAGACATTAGGTGATCACTATACTCTAAATCAATGCTGTAGACATTAGGTGATCACCTATCTCTAAAGCAATGCTGTAAACACTAGCTGATCACTATACTCTAAAACAATGCTGCAGATGTTAGGTAATCACCACACTCTAAAGCAATGCTGCAGACTTTAAGTGATCACCATACTCTAAAGCAATACTGTAGATGTTAGGTGATCACTATACTCTAAGCAATGCTATAGACTTTAGGCGATCGTTATACTCTAAAGCAATGCTGTAGAGATTAGGTGATCACTAGACTCTAGAACAATGCTGTAGACATTAGGTGATCACCATAATCTAAATCAATGCTGTAGACATTAGGTGATCGCTATAACCTAAAGCAATACTGTAGACATTAGGTGATCGCCATACCTATAAGCAATGATGTAGACATTTGTAATCACTATACTCTAAAACAATGCTGTAAACATTAGGTGATCACTATACTCTAAAGCAATGTTGTAGACATTAGGTGATCACCATACTCTAAAGCAATGTTGTAGGCATAAGGTGATCACCAAACTCTAAAACAATGCTGTAGGCCTTAGGCAATCACCATACTCTAAAGCAATGCTGTAGACAATAGGTGATCACTATATTCTAAAGCAAAGCTGTAGACTTTAGGTGATCGCTATACTTAAAGCATTGCTGCAGAACACTAGGTGATCACCATACTCTAAAGCAATGCTGTAGACATTAAGCGATCACCATATTCTAAATTAATGCTGTAGACATTAGTTGATCACTATACTCTAAAACAATGCTGCAGACTTTAGGTAATCACCATACTCTAAAGCAATACTGTAGACATAGATGATCACTATACTAAAGCTATGCTGTAGACTTTAGGTGATCACTATACTCTAAAGCAATGCTGTGGACATTAGGTGATCACTATACTCTAAACCATTCTGTAGATATTTGGTTATCACTATACTCTAAAGCAATGCTGTAGACATTAGGTGATCACTAGACTCTAGAGCAATGCTGTAGACGTTGGGTGATCACTAGACTCTAGAGCAATGCTGCAGACATTAGGTGATCACTATACTTTAAATCAATGCTGTAGACATTAGGTGATCACCATGCTCTAAAGCAATGCTGTAGACATTTGGCGATCATCATACTCTAAAGCAATGCTGGAGACGTTAGGTGATCCCCATATTCTAAAGCAATGCTACAGACTTTAGATTATCACTATATTCTAAAGCTATGCTGTAGGCCGCAAGTATCTGTTATACTCTAGGTAATGCTGTAGACTCTAAATAAATGCTATGCTCTTGAGCAAGTTCAAGAATGTGGGATATACACAGTGGGGCACTGGTATACCGATGGCACAGATGCAAGTACCACGAAGACCATCACAGTGACATTTTCATCAGTTTGCTGTGATGGTCTCCAGGTATTCGGACACTGCTGCCGCCAGGGTGCTTGCCCCTTCCGAGCTAACTCAAACTGGAGTTAGTAATCTTTAGTGTGGTGAGTCGGAGGGCAGAGACCCTATCATGGGGAGTAAGGAAAGCCCTCCACAGAAAACACTTATTTCTAACGACAGCACAACACCAATTGGCAGTGTTGTGTTGTTGTTGTGCCGACAGTTGACAAATTTCTTGTCACCGTGGGCATAGAGGAACCGTGGCACTGAAGCGGATCTCTTGCTGCACCAATGCTGCTGCTGGCAGCCTCACTCTAGCACCACTTCTTCTCACCTTGGTTCCACAATATTGCTTCAGAAACATTTGCCAGCATCAATTATGGCGCGCAAAATGCCAAATGGCATTACAGCCCCAAGCATTTCTCTCCTGGGAAACAGCTGGTTTTTGAATAGGGTCTTTGCCCCTCACCTCTAATGCAGGTGGTCCGCCTTCTGAACCCCTGGACTTTGAATAACTAACTCCAGGGGACATGACCATGGGAAAAGATGACTTGAGAGCGCCAACCAGAAATCACGTTGCCCCTCTCAGTGTCAGCAATCGGAGTCACTATGTTGCCACCCTAATGAGATACCTCTCACTTTGACTGTCACCACTGCAGTCTGCTGTAGCTGCCAACAAGGAATTAAGTTAAACTTTAAATTTTAATAAATACAACAACAATAGGGCCAAACTGAGCCCACACCAGTTGCCTACTTCCTGCTGTTTCTAATCCCCTAGACACTGCTGGGGGTACTGCAGTGTCAGTGGCTCCAGTAGCACACTCACCTCTGAGGCTGGGAGATCAGAGGGCTGTGGGTTCAGTTCCCACATCTGGCACTTGGGTTGATATCCCAGTACTGACACTGTAGTGCCGCATGAGGCTGCACTCTGAGGTGCCATCTTTGATGAGACGTTAAACCGAGGTCCCATCTGCCTGGATTGGTGGTAGTTCAGGTGGATGTTAAAGATCCCATGGCACTTATCGAAAAGAGTAGGGAATTTTTATTATAATAACATCAAATACAAATAATTACAAACAGTGTTGAATCACACAAAAACAATGTACAAATCATAAAGCCAAAGAAATCCCAAGAAATACTAACAGTGTTAAGTCGCACCAAATAATACAAAACAAAAAGGAACCAAAAGAGTTTACAATCATACATTTTCTAACTAAATTCCTAAGTAATATTTAGCCCCCAGTACTATCCTAACGAAATAATCCATACTTGTCAGTCAAAATTGTTTACTGAACTGAAATATCATATTCAAACCTATAGCTATTATCTCAGACATCCACCCTGCTTACATCCCAACATATCCATCTGTACACATAATCATTCCCCTCACTTCTTATTTAATAAACTTTATAAACCCTTTCCACCACTTCCTCACCTTCCTAGGGAGGAGCATGCAGTATCTTGAATATAAACTGTATTCATAGCCCCATGGATCAACATCTGTACTGCTTCATAAGGCATTAATTTTTGATATAGCACCCATTGGCACCTAGCTTGCCATAAATAATATATCAATGTGCTACAAAAGATCTGTAATGTTTCTACATGATACAGTAACCTAAACTGAGGTGAATGACCCAGCACCAATGTGTCATAATCCATATATTCTAACCATTTCATATTCCATTTCACAGCCAGGAATTTCCACAGAGACATAGCATAGGTACAAGAGAAAGAAAATGGCCTGCCGTTTCTTCCTGTGCCACACATTCCAAAAATAGACAATTTCTTTCCTGTACAGGTTTATGTTTGGCAACCACTAATTTGTCCATACACTATAAGCCATAAAGTTTCCTACATATAATTAGGTAACCTTGGGTTGTTCAATCTACGTAAAACTATTTCCACACACTGTGTAGGACAGTTCTTAAAACGGGTTCACTTGGATATAATTGTAGCATTACTGATTTATATAACTGAGATCCTGTACTAACTTTAACCACCTGTGCCAATAACTCCCATTTAAATACTTTTTTGTGATGGGTACAAAATATGTCGGAAGTAACAACTTGGGAATCGGTTTCAGAGGCCTCAAGCTCCAACCATCATAATACTGCCCCATCACTTGTCGCTGGAGCATCTCATAACCTCCTGTTGACACCCCCAGCCTGTCTTAACATTAGTTGAAATAAATAAAGTTGAAAAAAATAACGGATCTATCATCCCCAAACCTCCTTTCATTTTGTCTAAATATGTAAAATGTCTTTTAATCGGATTGAGTCTACTACCCCATAACATCTGGAAAAATAAACTGTATAACTTTGTTTCCAAGTGAAGCGGTAATGGAAAAATTAGTGCTGTATACAATAATTTTGGAATCATGTATTGTTTAATAACTGATACCCTTTAACTTTAGACAATTCCATAATTTCCAGATATTTATTTTCCTTTCTATTGAAGTTAATGTTAATTCCCAGTTAAGTTCTGGTACATTTTGGGCCCATAAAATAATCCTAGAATTTTTATCGGATCTCCTGAAATATGTATGCCTTTTACTATGAGTTCCGTTAGACCACCCGTTCCTATAAATAAACCTTGACTCTTAGTTGTGTTTATTTTAGAATTTGTCAATGAAGCATAATAATCCATAAAGTCTAAAAAACGACTACCTGTGTACTGTTAGAGAAAAACACACAAATTGTCAGCATATGCTTGTACATATAGCTCATCCGAGCTGGAAGACCAACCTATCCCTACCCAACGAGGGATCTGTGACAATGATCTAATTAAAGTGTCAATTGTGAAGGCATATAGTAAGGGACTTAATGGCAACCTAGATGGACCCCTGTCGAAATATGGAACCCGTCACAGATTCCAGCTGAATTACCAGGTGGGTAATGGCCGAATTATAAATTGATTTAATGATTTGCAAGAAACCGCCTGGTATCCCGTAATGTTGTAAGGTATAAAACAAAAAGGGTGGTAAACCCTGTCAAAGGCCTTCATTTGGTCCACTGAGATAATACACCCGAAAACCTTTTCAAACTGGCAAGCTCTATAATGTCTCTTAGGACCATATGAGCATGATGTATTTTTTACCAGGTATTCCACAAAACTGAAATGGGAAAGAACTTTGGCAGCAAACTGCTTCAATCTGCTATTCAGAATGCTCATAAAGAGTTTGTAATCTGAATTCAATAGCGTGATCGGTCTCCAGTTGTCCAATCCATATTTGTCCCTGATTTATATAAAAAATTAACAAACCCTCTGAAACCAGCTAGGAAAGACTGGGTCCCCAAGAAAGAATTGAACACTAACACTAAACACTCCGTAAATTCAGCTGGAAAGGCCTTATGTAAGTCCGACGTTAAACCATCAATTCCAGGCGAAGGTCCCTTTTTTGTTTTTAACGGCTGTGATTATTTCTGCACAGTTATAGGCTGGATCAATACTGACGTATCGAATCTACGCTAGGTACACTAATCTGAGCCAAGAATTCCAGAATAGCTTGTTCATCCGGGTTTTTCTGGCCTATATGCCAAAAACAATTGTTTAATTATATGATGAAGTGACTTCTGTTCCTTTACCAAATTCCCATCCTATCTCGGAGTGTTTCTAAGTGTGTAGTTTGTTTATAGTTTTTAAAGCTTCATATGGATCTCCACAGGCTGTTTCTTAACCCCATATTGAAGGAGTGCAGTAGCGTCCAGCCCTATTATACTGAACCTCATTAATTTGTCCTTTCAGTGTCAAAATTTGTGAACTAAAATCCATAGTGGATGTATTTGCTACCAAAACAAATAATATAATTCCTGTCTCAATTTTAGATATTGTAAAAAATACTAGTCGCCCTAGCCTTCCCTTGTTGTTTTAATAGTTGACAAAAATCTTCCTTAGCATCTTTCCACCAATCACCCAGTTTGTCATATAAAAGGCTACTGAAGTCTTGCCATCAGTAATGTTTTAATTTTATGCTGTACCCCTTAGAATTCAAAAAGGGATTTAATTCCATCGTGCCTCCTACCTGATAGTCCGCATGAGGAGAAATGGTACATAGTAGCAGTAAATGGTCAGAAAAGATACGGACATGTTTCAATGTAAAGGGAACCTTGTCAGATAAAAAATATAATCAATCGTGAAGTAAAACGGTTTCTTTTATAAGTAAATTTAAGACCTGAACTCTGCTGACTACTCCCATTTATTAATCCAGCTGAATGTATCATATTTTGCAAGGCCGGGAATCACAGTAAATTTTCTTTCCCACCCCACTGTCCAATTTCTCCACCTTTTAATTCACAATTAAAGTCCTCAGACAAAACACCTCAGAAGAGGTGAGTAAAAAGGTTGTAACATTTAAAAGAGCACTACCCTTTCTGCCTTAATCTGTGATCCATAGACATTAATGAAATGACATAATCTTGATTTTCACAATCCATCCAAAATCATCAACCATCCAGGTATCAGATCCATTAATTTAATTAGTGAAAAGTCATAAGAATGGAACAGAAACCCTATCCCATCTGCTGATTGTTGGCCAAAGGACCAATAAGAAGGGCCCCAGCACCATTCTCTTTGAAATACTAGCTTGCTCCATAGTATACATCCATGTCTCTTGTATTAAACAAACATCAATCGTATTAAGATGTAAAAAGTCATAAACCACCTGTCGCTCTTAAAATTCAATATACTATGAACATTTACGGAACCTAACGGAATTGCATCGAGACACAGTTAAAGTCAAAATATCACCTATCGTTTTCCTTCTTTTTCTTTTCCCTTTATAACCCTCTTGAACTTCTAAGGGGAAGGTGGACTGTCTAGTGTCTGCTGGAAATCATTATCCTGGCAATCCATATCTGATTCCCCAACTGACTAGATAACATTGCAAAAGAGTTACGTTTCTACCTCAACCACAGGCTGCTGTGGGAGGGCTTTAACATTCCTGGAAGACCGTCTAACTGCAGTCACCGGTGGTGCTCTAAATCGCTCCCTGTGATCTGGATCCAAATCACCTACTGGAACAAGTTCCAGGACTACGGTCAATAATCACTAAGTTGTCCACCTCCACACTGTTCCCCCTCACATCGGCTACAGAAGTTATTTCCTCAACAAGCTTTTTGGGACCTGCCTGACCTTCTCCTGTTACCAAATCCTGGGCCTTTTGTATTAATAAATCAGGGCTACTACAAGACCCTTTATTTTTGGCTGCCCAGACACAATCCATAAAAAACATGTCCCGTCTCCTCACACAAATCACGTTTCGTAAGATTAGAACATTGAAGCATAATATGTTCTATTTCCCACAATTATCGCATCTTGGTTTGTCACAGGAACTTGATAAATGCGTTATAGCACCACATTTATAACAAGCTGGAGGTCATCCTGCATAAAAACACATACCTATCCCTTTCTAACAGAAAAGAATTCGGAATGTGTTCAATTCCTGTATCCGACTGTCGTAGTTTCACCTTGAAACGCCACCCCCAGTCCAAAATTGCTCTGAATCCAAAATTGCCTCAGGGGAACTCAAGATCTCACATTTCTGGGCTAGCCAGTAGGAAATATCATCCACATGAATGCCTTCATTTCTAAACATGATAGTTACATACTTTATCAAAGGTTTAGTTAATGGTATCACAAAGAAAGGCGTCCATATGGGGAAAATTTGACCTGATTATATCTTTCCCAAAAGAGGTCAAGGGCATAAGCTGAACAAAAACTAACATCGATTGTCTTCACCTGAAATATTAATAAATGCAAACACTTCCCTGGGAGAGAAGTGCAAAGAGTCTTTCAATAAACATTTACCTACATACTGTCGATCAGGCAGAACTTCAACCCTCCTTTATAACAGTCGCACCGCATTTCTACGAGGTGCAGCATCCTTCTTTATTTTTGAAAACAACTCAGACATTAAGGGTTTTTCCCCAACTGAAGTCACAGAACCTGTACCCTCCTGTTCCTTAGCCACAGGCGTGGTCTCGACTGCCCCTCCCGGAGGTCTTATCACTAAAGGAGCTCCTCCTTCCTGCCCACTAACACCTTAACCCCATTTGCATTATTGTTTTCCTGCAACTTTGGTCTCCATGATGGTTCGTTCTGAGAACAATTTAACTTCAGGTCCCAATCAGGTGGGCTTCCATGACCCACTCTCTAAAGTCAACCAGCTTCACTTAGCACTGTTTGGGGACCAGTTGTCAGCTGTTAAAGGCTCATTTAAAGTGTTGGCATATACTACCTCTCCCCAGTCTTTCCTTTATAATGCAGACTCCCCAACCCTTCCACAGGCAGTTCCAAATTCCTCTTTGCAAATGTCACCACAGCTCTTTTATCCTTTCCTCCTCTCCTACCTTGTTCAGATGTCTCTTGGTAAAGGAGAACTCCGACACCTTGCCTGTGTCCTGGGATCCATTTGAAAAATACACTATTTGCCCAGTCCATAGCCTGAACCAGCATTCCTATTGTACTGAAAAACAAACCCTGTCTGTTCAGTAGATTGTCCCGATGTGCAGCCACGATTACGCTTCCTGCTCCACTTCCTCTTCCTCCGCTATGTTGTTGTGCAACTCAGCAACCGGTTCTGCACTATCCCTGCTTGCCTTCCTCTCTGTCGGCTTTCGGCACTGGAATATCTCCACAATTGTACTGCCAGCCATTTCTTGCTCCACTCTCTGATTAGTACCCTCCAACTCAGCATCTTTTTTGTTTGGGCTTGCCATTTGGATCGGTACCTCACCTGGGAGTATTAACTCGGCTGCACCTGGCTTTCTGCTGTCCAGTTCGGTGAGTTCCATAGCCTTTCCTTTATCAAGAGCCAACAATTGCTCAGCCACGTTCCTTTGTTCTTGTCGTAAGGTTTCCAGCTTGAGTTGCAATATTTTCACTTCAGGGACACTCGTTATTAGGTTTTCGATTTCCACTGTCTCCAAATTCACCAAATCTTCTGAGACACAAATAACTCCACATCCTCCGCATCTTTAAGCTCAATAAAGTGTTCCTCATTCTCTGGTGAAACATAGAAACATAGAAACATAGACTTTGATGGCAGATAAGGACCGCTAGGCCCATCTAGTCTGCCCATTTCCCTACCTACAGGATAGGCCGAGATCCTAGTTAACCAACAGCCTATTTCTTCCTACCCCCACAAGAATTGCCTTATGTCTGTCCCATGCATTCTTGAATTCTCCCACTGTTTTAGACCCCACAACCTCCTCAGGAAGGCTGTTCCATGCATCCACTACCCTCTCTGTGAAATAATACTTCCTCACATTGCCCCTGAACCGCCCTCCTTCTATCTTTAAATTGTGTCCCCTTGTTCTTGCAAGTCTCTTTTCTGAAAGATGCTACCCTCTTGGACTTTGTTGATTCCACTGAGGTACTTAAAAGTTTCTATCATGTCCCCCTCCCTTCTTTCCTCAAGGGTATACATATTAAGCTCTTTAGTCTCTCCTCTCACGGCCTCTCTGGCAGACCCTGCACCATTTTAGTTGCCCTCCTCTGGACTGCCTCTATCCTGTCTATGTCCTTGCGGAGATGGGGTCTCCAGAACTGGACACAGTACTCAGATGGGGTCTCACCAACTGTCTGTACAGAGGGATAACAACTTCCTGTTTTCTGCTAATGATGCCTCCCTATACATCCCAGTATACCCCAGCCCTCCCTACTGCCTTCTCACATTGCTTGCTAACCTTAAGGTCATCTGATATGATTACCCCAGGTCCTTTCCTTTTTGTTGTTGTTACTACCTCCCACCCATTGTGTATTCTTCCCTGGGTTCTTGTTTCCCAGGTGCATTATTTGCACTTCTTTGCATTGAATCCTAGCTGCCATACTTCTGACCATTCCTCCAACCTTGCCAAGTCCCTTTTCATCCTTTCCACGCCTCCTTGTGTATTAACCCTGTTGCAGATCTTTGTGTCATCTGCAAAAGGCATACTTTCCTTCCAGTCCCTCTGCAATGTCACTGATGAAGACATTAAAAGGACTGGACCCAATACTGAACCCTGCGGTACCCCACTAGTAACCCCCTTTCTTCAGAGTGGACTCCATTTACAATTACCTTCTGTGTCCTGTTGTCCAGCCAATGTTTTCCAGGCTACCACCCTGGGTCCCACTCCCAGACTGGTTAATTTGACTATTAATCTTTGTGTGGGACTGTGTCAAATGCCTTGCTAAAGTCTAGGTAGACCATGTCCACAGCCCCTCCCTGGTCTACTACTTTGGCCACCCAGTCAAAGAAATCTATTAGATTTGTCTGACATGACCTTCCGCTGTGAACCCATGCTGCCTTGGGTCCTGTGCTCCACTGGCCTCTAGGTACTCAACTATTCTTTCCTTCAGAAGTGACTCCATCATTTCCTACCACAGAGGTCAGACTGACAGGTCTGTAGTTTGCTGCCTCTGTCTTGGTCCCACTTTTGTGAAGGGTAGTCACATCCGCCTTCCTCCAGTCCTCGGGTACCACACCATCCCATGATTTATAAAAAGAGTAGCCAGTGGTTTCACTAGTTCCTTCCTTAATTCTTTTAGAATTCTGGGGTGAATTCCATCAGGTCCACCTTCAGTTTTGGGAGTTCTTGCAGAACCCTTTCTTCTGTGAAAGGACTGGGATCGACCCCCTATCAAGAGTGCTTCTGTTAATTGGATTAGGCACTTCCCTCCTCTTTTGAATACTGAGCAGAAATATTCGTTCAGTATTCCTGCTTTTCACTGTCCCCTCTGCCCACCACTGTTCATTCTATTCAGCCTCACTATCCCTCCCTTTGTCTTTCTATGCTCGCTGATGTACCTATAAAGGCTTTATCCCCTTCTTAACTGGGTTGGCTATCTTTTCTCCAGTTTGGGCCTTTGCTATTCTGACTTCCTCCTGCTTCCTTCTGCCTTAACTGGTACAGCTCTCTGTCCTGCTCCTTCTGTGTTTCCTTATACTTCCAGAATGCTATCTTTTTCTTCCTGACTTTCACAGCCACCTCTTTTGAGAACCATAGTGGCTTTTTCTTTCATTTGATTTGTTTATTTGCTTCACACAAAGGCTTGTTGCCTCTGTGATGGCAGTTTTGATAATTCCCATTGTTGCTCCACACCCCTTCTAGCCTGTTTGCTAGTGCTTTTCCGAGGCACTCTCCATCTTGCCAAAGTCAGCCCTCCTAAAGTCCAGTACCTCACTTTTGTATGGCTTGACTCTGTAGCTGAGTTTAACGTGAACCACACTGTTTGATGGTCACTTGTCCCCAGATGGCAACCCACTTCTAGATCTGAGATCTCTCACTGCCCCGCTTGAGAGTACGAGGTCTAAGATTGCTCCTTCACAGTGGGTTCAAACTAGCTGTCTAATGCCTGCCACCTGTAGGGCATCAAGAATGGCCTGCTCTTGGATGTGGCTGCAGCGAATGTTAGCAAACTAACTAACCCAGTAGCTCCACGGCGTCCATCCTCCTCCAGTGCAGACTATCAACTGAGCCTGCGGTCAGCAACAACAAGTCCCCTACTGGCCATGCAGTAGGGGAATTTCCCTGGTGTCCTGGCCAAATTTCCTCATTCACTGAAAATACCACCAACAGCTTAATCTGGTTCAAGGTCAGTTGGCCTTCACCTGTATCCCCCTCCCCAGGTCATGCCTGAAAATAGGCAGGATTTGTCTAATGTACTTACCTGGACAACAAAAACTAAATAAAATAAATAAATAAATAAATAAAATCAGTTACCACCATGACTAGGCTGGAGCCTCCAATGCACATTGGATCAGAGAGAAGGCACACTGAGAGAGCTGACAGATGGCTTCAACCATACCCAGGTATGCCCTTTCCCTGTCACTCTGTGCATCTTCCTCCCTTGATGGTCAAAACAATGAATGGCTCAGGGTTCTATTGTTTGAACCCTGATCTCAAACCTAATTGCCTCATATTTTGACAAATGCCAATGTGCTGGGCAGAGGTAGCAGCCTTGGTGCATGGTCTGCCTTCCCTCGTGTTGCCTGCTGTGGTGGTAGTGGGGGGTGTTCTGTGCAAGCCAGCAGGCAGCAGAAAAGGGAAAAAAGGTTTGCAACATAGCCTCAGTTTGGGCTTACAAGGAGACCCACATAGGTGCCGGAACCAGGGGGCGAAGGGCGGTAGCCACTCCACTTTTTATTTCTGTATTGCAAAGCTAGTATAGAAAAAGTGCCCTTTGTACCTTCATAAGTGCCCTTTTGATTCTTAGCCCTCAGCTTTTACCATCTTCCGCACCCTGGAGACCCACCTATTGTGCTTGGTCTCTGCTGAAAAGGGGAATTTCATGGGAAGCTGGCCACAGGAACATCGCTAGGATGCTGGCAGGGGTACACAAACCTGGACTACTGAGAACACTTTACAATGGGCAGAGGCAGGGCTCAAAGATCTACAGGGATTCCTGTATTTTACAGGGATTTGGCACAATCTACAGGAAATGTCCCTATAGACTTCCAGTATAGAGTACAGTAGGAAGGAAGGAGAGTAGGAAATCGGAGACATTGTGGGTTACCATACAGGATGCAAAGGGCAGAAAGGTTAGTCTGGGAGTGGTTTATAGACCAGCATCCCAGCCTGAGGAACTTGACAGGAACTGGTGGTTAACCTAATGAATCACTGTGGCAGGGGCAGGATGGTGAAGAGTGGACCCAGGGATGAGCCGAAAATGACAGACGGTCAGCTTTACGTCCATAGTGGAAATTACTAGAAACCATCTTTTTTTGCATCATATGTTTATTGAATTTTTCAACCATAACAAAAGTAAAAATATTTATACATACAAAACATATTGATACATAAAACCAATAACAACTTTAATTTTAGTACATTATTATTATATCAATCCCTTTAAATATCTCCTTCTCATACCAATTTATTAAGTTGCCTCCCCAGTCCCTACTCCCATTATTACCATCCCTCCAGGCAAAGGAAAATCAGAACCCCACTAATTATACAAACCAATAATACCTAGAAAAGGAGAAAAAAAGAATAAAAAAAGGAAACAACTCATCTAGTCTCTCCCTAAACTCCTGGGCGGATATTCAAAGGGTTTATAATCGCGCAGCTAGGGTTGCACCAGTGCAAGTCAGAAAATGTGCCATTCTGTGATATTCAGCAGGAGGCAGCTGCGACTACTGAAAACATGCTGAGCAACAGCTTAATGATAATGAAGGCATGCGCAACTCAAGGGGTGGAACCATGCATAAAGTGTGCAGTGCGATGTTTCAAACACTTGCTGTAATGCGCAACAGTGGAGCAGGCGAAGTTGCACAATAGCGAAATGAGCCAAAATAAAAAGGAACAAGGAAGAGGCACAAGAACGCTACAGGGAAGCCACATGAGGCAGGGAGAGAGACAGAGTAAGAGGGAGAAAGAGGGCAGGCCAGGGAAACAAGACAACAGAATAGGGGCAAGGGAAGGTGTGTGGGGCCACAGAGGCAGAGGCCAGTAGGTGTACCCAGTGCAATGGAGGTAGCAGTCAGGACAGCAGGGGAAACAAAGCAACAACAGCTGGGGGCAACACAAGCCAGGGACATGGACAGTGCCACCTTCCACATGGAAGCTGTAATGAGGAGGTGAGAAGGCATGCTGCAGGGGATATGGCGTGGAAGGGCCCGTCGGTGATGCGCCCCAACAGGCAGTACGATCCCGCACCAGCTTTGAGCTGTACACAGATGTCGAGATTGTGGGCCAGTACCACCTGAACTGGGCAATACTGAGGCGGCACTGTGAGCTGTGCAGTGATGTGATGCAAGCACCACACGACGAGTCACGCCTGTCAGTGGAGACAAAGGTAACAGCCTGCATGTGCTTGCTCGCCACAGGTACCTTCCAGAGACCAACAGGGGACACCACAGGCATAAACAGTCGGCCACGCCACGATCCTCACCCACCTCAGCACTGCTGCCACATGGGTAGAGTACATCCATTTCCCAGCACCGCGGGCAGAGCGCACAGCAAACATACAGGAGTTCCACAGGGTAGCACGATGCCTGGCATGCTAGGGGTGATAGACTGCACCCATGTAGCCATTCGCATACCACCTGGCCCCGATGGAGCTGTCTACATGAATCGGAAGGATATGCCAGTGTCAACTGCCAGGTGGTGTGTGATGCCAGTGGGCGATCATCAATGTCTGTGCCACGCACCCTGGGGAGCACATGATTCCTTCATCTGTTACCAGTCAGCACTGTGCCATCAATTCGAGTGGGACATCCCCACAGGTCATCTACTGGGTGAGTATGCATGTAGAACTGACAAATCGTGGGCAAGGGGGTAGGCCAGAGGTGCCATGGTTGTGGCACAAAGGTTTAGGGCAGTCTGAGCCTGAACAAGACACTCAACCTCCACTATCTCCACACAGGTGACAGTGGATACCACTCTGTCCCTGGCTGCTCACACCCTACTAGCAGCCCATGACCCCATCGCAGCAACGCTCAATGAGGCACATGCCACCACATGCAACATCATTGAGCAGGTGTTTGGGATGCTGAAGGCGCCGCTTCCATTGCCTGACACCTCTGTGCGTGCCCTACAGTATAGCCCCTCAAAGGCCTGTGGGATATTCCTGGCCTGTTGTATCCTGCACAACATGGCCAAAGACTGTGGATAGCCACAGGTCGAAGAGGGGATCACGATGGGATCGCGGTGACGCCGGTGATGATGGGGATGGGCAGTCCCCTGGATAACGGGACCCTGACTGATCCGGCTGGCCCAGCTGCACTGGGACACCATCACAGAGGAGCACTTCAGCCAACACAGGTAAGTCATGGGGCCATGTGCAACCACCAGTGGCTAGGCACAACCCACGACACATGGAAACACACCAGGGTGCATGACGGCAAGGAAGTGGCAGGGTACAGAAGCACACACATACAACCAGGGAGGGTGAACAGTAACACGCCACATGGACGGACACACACACACGCACACAATAGGCACAAAGTGCACAGGGTCAGCTGCAAAACAGAGCCGAACACAGACACTAGCAACACACATGTCCACAGGCCACCACGTCCACTGACTGTCTATGTGTGTGTGTCAGATGCTGGGCACCATCGCACTTTGGTGTACAGCGCAATGCAACATCATCATGCACACGCACCTGTGGACAGCAGTCAGGAGGGTGTGCAGGTGGACCATGTGTCTGCATGTAGGCTGAGCACCCACCGTGCACTGCCCACCAAAACACACAATGCACACAGAGCAGCACCAGACAGTGCCGCACTGGGAGACAGGTCAGTCTTGCGGCACAGTGCCATGTCCACCTCAGATCGTGGGCAGCCCCACCGAGACCCAGCAGCACTGGCAGGCTGAGCACGGGCCTCATGGGGTGGCACCAATGGTCCACCAGGGGTTCCACTGCACGAACGACCGTCCGCACAGGTGTCTGCAGCACACTGAACATACCTGCACCAGGAGTGCTCAGGATGCCCACAGCTGAATCTGGCATCGACAGGGTGGGTGTCGCACGTTGCCGGGAACGGAAGTGGATAGCGAACTGCGCGGTGTGAGCAAACATGGGCACCTGACTGTGTGCCCATTGTGGCCATGACAGCCACCAGCGCCTGTGTTTGCCTGTCAATGGCAGTGGTCACATCCTCTTGCAACTGGTCAATCTGTGACAGGATCCTATCGATGTCCCTGCTGTGTCGCCCTCGACCCACTCAGAGCCACACACAGTGCCTCCACGGACGTTGCAAGTCGCATCTGCTGCTGTACCGATGCCTGCAGCAGGCAGGTGTGCTCATCAAGAGGTCGTCTGCCACCTTGGCAACCTGTTCCTCAGGGTATGGAAGGGCCTGATGTTCAGCACCCCTTGAGGGTGGCGCTGCTCACCAGGACCAGGTATGGGCAAGTCCACAGGCGGTGCACAGATGCCACCGCTGAACCCTGTACCCCAGTCCCGGTGGGTGACTGCTGCTGCTGCTCCTCCACCTGCTGTGCCCAAGGGATCAGTTGTTCTGCCACTGTGGCCACAATAGTGCCACTGACCTGACCAGCCACTGGTGCTGCCCCACGGTGCTGACAGGCACAGCCTGGGACTGTGCTGACATGCTGGCACACATGTCAGAACCAGCCAGGTCCATGGGCGTGAGCTGGCCTGCTGTGTGTCCATTCCTGACACACACATGTCACTGCCCATAATGGTCGTTGCATCATCAATGGTGCAGGTCTGTGCCACAGCCACAGCGTGCTGGCATGCTTGGATGCCAGACCGCTGAGACACAGGAAGGGCCTCCCCACACCTGTCTCAACAACATCAGTGTTGACAGCCAGGCGGACCCACTGTTGCAATGCACACCAGCTACCTGCAGAGGTGGATGGTCCTCCTCCAACTCCAGATGGCTGTCCACAGTGGACAGGCCTCCACCGCTGACCCCTGCAGATGCACAGGATCTGTAACAGAAAAGGACATGTTAGTGCATGTGATCTACCCTCCCCCAACAGACCATGACGCACCATGCAGTGATGGGCTACCACCTGTCTGAAGCCACCTCCTGAACGCCCTCAATGGCACTGCACTGCATGCTTGCAGTGAGCCTGTCCTCTGCTGGAGTCAGCTGCACCACCTCCAGCTGGCCCCGCCTGTTGCAGCACGTCGCCCTGATGGCAGTCACCTTCTCCTTCACCCTCCACATGTCGGTACCCATCTTCTTCTTACACTCCGCACAGAGCGCTGGTGGCTGCCGTGCAGGTTGATGGCACGTGACACCCCTCCCATGCAGCAGCATGGGCCTGAGGGTGCCCGCTGTCCACTGAGCAGTGGCTCCTGATCGAATGTAGGCCTCAAGAATGCCTCCGTCTTGGCCTTAGTAAAATTGGGCCTCCTCTTCCGCCCACCATCGTCCCTCCTCACCCAGTCCTCGCCGGTCATTTTTCAGCCTGTAAGGGTGACAGTGGTTACCTGTGACTGTGCAGTACAAAGCAAGTCCCAGAGACCACAGTCCAGAACACCACACAGCATGCAACTCACCTATAAACTGCAGTAACCGAATATGGCCACTGCAGAACAGTGTCGCATTTTTATAAGCGCAATCCATGCAAATTAGGTGTGGAGCAACTTTAATGAGATAGCGTCGCGCTGCTGCACCATTGAATAGCTGATCGGATGATTTGCATATGACGGCTGAATATCGCGCTTTTGTGCTTGAATTGTATTGAACGTGCTGAGCCAATGGCGCAGTTCTGTAGCCTGCATAGTACACAGCACCGCGCATGCCCAGGTAGCTTACGCAGGCATCTGCCACGCTGATGACGCGCTGTGCACGGTAGGCAATTCAGGGCATGGCCACCATTGTGCCAGTGGTGCTATGGCGAGGGTCACTACATGGCACTGTGGCACAACTGCACAATAGTTTGCTGTGGCGATGGCACACAGGCAACCAATCACGCTAGGACGATAGCGTCCGATGGCGCTGTGCATGGCCTTGCTCCAGAGACCCATGACCCTGTGCCCGACCTTGCCCTTGGCGCTATATGTCTGGCATGGCTGCAGCTCTATCACGCTGTTCGGTGACAGCGATAGGGAATAGCGGCGCTATGACCGACAGCGCAACAGGGAATAATGGCGGTGATGTACTGTGCAGCACTTCCACGTGGGGTTGCTGGTTGCAGAGTGCCATATTGCCTACTATAGCATTAGAGATGGCACGAGGAGAGACCCTCAGTGGAGTGCCTTGAGCTGGCCAACCTTGTGGCCATTGTGGAGCCACTATGGCCCACTGTTTGCTGAGGTGCCACTGGACAGGGCCAGGACCCAGGTCTGGCAAGAGGTGGCCACCTGACCTGAGGCGGCCACTGGCCGCAGGAGGACGGCCGAGCAGTGCAGGCACCGGTATGGGGACCTGAGACAAGGGAGCAGAGCTACTGGCACGCCTGCGGTCACGCGCCAGGAGGCGGGTGCCTCGGCCCAGGTGGGTGATACGCTCACGCACTTGTATGGTCCATATGGGTAACACTGTCTTATGTGTCCAGCACATAGGGAGGGATGGTCTAGGGTTGGCTGTGGCGGTGTTTACAGGGTATGGGATGATGGGTCTGCTGGCTGGGTGGCACACACTTTGGGGCAGGGAATATGCTTTGGGTTTGTAATGATGTGTTTCTCCTTTGTCTCCCACAGGCATGGCCGGCGGAGGAGGATTACGGAGCAGCAGAGAGGTCGGGGACGCTGCACGGGGCATGTCGGGGACCAACCCCAACGCCAGCACAACCCGATGAGGGTGAGTGCCATGACACCATGATTGCTATTGCATGCTGTGTGACAGGGTGGGAAGCAGGCATGGCCACCATCCATGGACACCACTGCCATGCACGCGACATGTGACAGTCAGCACTGTCCAGTGGCACTGCATGTCTGGGAGTGCGTCAATGGTGGTCCATGTGTGCACTGGGCACATGGCTGTGGCACTGCCTGCCCACCGCGATAGCCATGTTACTGTACGGCCTTGGTTGTGCTGTGCTGGACATGGGCGGTGTGTGTGTGCAGTGGTACACATGGCTGTTGCTGCCTGGTTGGGCATGTCTTGTGGACACGGTCACTGTGGGTGGGTGCACACCATCACAGGAGCGTGGCACATGGCTGTATGCCATACATAATGGGTGGGCTGCAGGGGATGGACAGTCACACCCATTGACTCTGATCCTTTGTCCTAGGTGTGCGGATACGCCTCGCGATTGAGCGGTCCATCCAGGATCTTGTGTGGGTGGCGAAGAGTCCCTTGCATCCTGAGGGATCTTCATTGGCATGGGGTGAGGAGGAGGAGGTGACCCAGGGAATGGCCCCAGGCAGCAGAGGACCAGGCTGGCCACCTGTGACCACAGACAACCTCCCCTTTGACCAACCTCACACCCGCCTTCCCTCTCCCATTTGTTCACCCTGCCCTTACCTCACGTTACAGTCGCATTACAACATCCTAAATAAGGCCTGTCGGCTGCTCACTGGTACACGTCAGCGTGCCACACATGTGAACTCTATGCTGACTCAGGTTGGTGCAACTCTCAAACCGGATAAAGTACCTTACCTGCCTGATGGTGAAAAATCCACTCTGGGCCTCACTCAACCCTGTATCCAAGACCTGTTATGCCCAAACGCTAGCACCCGTTTTACTAGAAGATCAGAACACCAGCCTCTCCAAGTCCCACGATGCGGACTTCTCAGGGACAAAGATCATTTGCCTATCGTGCCCCCAGCTGGCTAAATGCCCTCAGCACTCATATTACTGCCTCCACCTCTCTAGGTATTTTCAAATCAAGGCTTTTCTCTCACCTTGCCACCTCCAGCTCCTGTGACTGCCCTGATTAAACCTCCTATTTTCTCACTACCCACTCTGTTCCGTTATCTGACAAAGACATGTTTGGGAAACCTTTTCTCCTGCTATTGTCTGCTCCACACCTTTCACTTAACCTCTCTGTTCTGGACTTTTCCCTATTTGTTTCTCCTAATCTGGCATGACCTCTTTCTTGTAATAATAATGTGATTATTGATATCTCATGTCTTTGCACAAGTGATTTAATATGTATTTGTATATGTTTTCTTGCTCTTGACACAACACAAATTGTTGTGTTATCTATGTAACCTTTGTACTGTACCTAATTGACATGGAACCTTTGTAAAAGAGCCTCTGGCTCAAAGGTAGTAATTCCTAGAACAATAAACTAAAACTAACCACCCCACCTTGTTTCTGTCCCTCCACCCCATGTTTGTACATATTTGTAAATAGTTGTTGTTGTTGTTATCTATTTTCTAATACAGTTATTTTGATATGAATACTGTGGTGGTCTCTGATTTGCAGCTGGCTATAGGTGCTCAGTTGCAGTGGTGTGATGGCATCTGGGGTGGTTCAGTCATGGGTATGGGTGTGTGTGTGGGGAAGTGTCTCTGGTGTGGGAGTGGCTATCAGTCGGTATCTGTGGTGTGTGTTGTTCTCTGTGTATTGCATTACTGTGTGCAGTGGTCCATGGTGCCCGCTCTGTGTCCATTGTGCCCCTGTCAACCTGTCCTTGGCCTGTGCAGCTGACACTCTTGCATGTCTGTGGCCTGCGAGGTCTGCTGCCTTGTCAGTGGTGGTTGTCCCTGCAGGTCATCCACTGTGACCGCCACAATGCTGGGTTGTCTCCTGTCACTGGTGTGGTGCATGTTTGCCTCGGGTGACACTGTGGCCTCCGCAGTTGCTGTCCCACCTCCATGCTGTGGCTTGTGTGTGTTGCAGGGCTGTGCACCACTGTCTGTGACTTGTGATCCAGGCATATGCTGGTGGCGTACAGGGCCACAGTTCATGCACAGGTGGGTGTCACCTGTGCCATGGTGGACTGCAGGCTGTGTGTGCACAGTTTACATGGGCCACACTGGGGTTTGGTTGCCACACTACTGTGTCCCTGTGTTAGTGTCCCGTGGGTATGGGTGTGTGTTTGCCCTGCACTGTGTTGCATCCGGTGTGCTGCATGCTTCCACGCACCACTGTGGGTGTCTGTGCTGGCTGCTGTGGCTCGTGGTGGGTCGCTGTGACACTTGTCTACTGTGCAGGTGCTGTATCAATGGCAGTGGTGTCGAGGGGTGCCGCTTTCCCATGTGGGGTACTCTTGTGGTGACACATGTTCAGTCTCTCAGCTGTGCCTCAGGGGATTGTGCGTGTTGGCACTGTGTCTGCCGTTGTTGCATTGCGTGTACTGCCACCCACTGCTGGGTGCTCATGGTGGGTCTGGCTTGTATGGTTTTGTGGTACACGAGGTTGCAGTGACAGTGGGGGTTGTATGCATGGGGATTCCTGCAGTGGTGGTCACTGCTCATGGAGGGTGTCTTGGGGTCACGGTGCAGGGTTTGCTGTGCACAGAGGGGGCTGCTGTGCCATGGGGTGGTCCGCCTCCTTGTGTGGCAGTCTCAGCTTGCCATTGGGTGTGATGGGGCACTGTGGCCCAGCTGTGCTTTGTTTGCTTGTCCCCATGGGCCAGTGGATATTCCAGCCCCCAGTTGTGCTGTGCTTGGGGTGTGGGGTGCATTGTCAGTTCTGCAGTGTGTTCTTGTGCCCATCTGTGGCACGGGTGGTGGGCCTACCTACCTCCCTGGTTGTGCAGTTACATTGCTCTGCTACTGGGGGCTCCCTGCTGCTTCATGGTGCCTCTGGGCTGCTCAGCTGGGCAGCCCTTGTTGCGCCATAGCGCATCGCATCTGCTCATCTTCCCTTCCTAGTTGCGCTATGGCGAAGTTGTGCGATATTCAGATGTTGGCAATTTGGCTCTCCTTTTTGAATATCGTCTGTTAGCATGGGCGCAATGGACTTGTGCTTGCTCCTGCTATTGTGCACTTTTTGGGCGCAGTTTGAATATCCAGCCCCCTGTGTCTTATCCTTCCCAGTGTGCCCTCCTTGCCATCCCGCCCACTCCCCACCTCCCCATCCTCCTTACCCATCCCTTCTTTATCCTTGTAGCCCTTTTCGATCGCCTCCATCTCCGGGGTAACGAGGACAAAATGTTCCCCAAACCTTCCAGAACTGGTCCTCTCTATTCTTAGCACCATAGTATAAGTTTTCCATCCTAGAGCTTGCAAACACAAGTTTTCCCACTGCTGAATAGTTGGGGTCTCATTTGTGACCCAAGTATTTAAAATACACTGTCTAGTAAAGCAACCAGTATCCGTGCCCACCGTGGAAGAGGTCTCCACTCCTCCTCTTCTGAATCATCCACTCCAAACAACATCACAGTTGGGCTTCTCTCTACCTGCCTCCCCACACTCTACCTATTCCCTCAGCCACCCCTATCCAGAACTGTCTCAGGGTAGGACACTCCCAAAAACAATGTATGTCGTACCCTCCTCTTTCTTACCTTCCACAAAGGGGAGATCTCGGGCAAAATTTGTGTACCATACTTGGTGGGCAGTAAAGTCTATAGGAATTTATAGTAGGATTCCTGGTATTTATTACAGATCAGTAATCCTTTATGCATTTGTAACAATAACTCCCAACCTGGTCTGGTACCTCCTCTGTAATTCCCTGTTCCACTATCTCCTGGTCTTACTAGTAAGATCAGGCATATACTGCCTCCCATTCTTGCCGCCCTTCCTATTACACCCTCTCCTCCTGCTTGTACTAAGGACCATATGTTCAACATGTTCTAGAGGAGAGTCCACTGTTCGGCTTCTACCAATTGTTCTAGCATAATTCTCGCCTGAAAATTCTAAACATGCCAGCCTCATATAATCACCCGATCTCTTCTCCCGACATCAACTTTCCTTGTTTCCATAAGTCCCTGACACATTTGATTCCCCGCCTCCCATAACAAAAGCCTGCATCCTCTAGACCTACTACAAACCCGATTTCCCACCAATGGGAGTAACAGTGTCTCTTCCCGGTTTTACCCCCACCCATTTCAACAATTGCTCCCATCCCTCCAACACTGAAATTACCAGCGGGTTTGGCTTCCCCTGTCTCTTATACACCTTCTTCCTCCTCTTCTCAGGAGAGCCGAGATCCTCACCCCTATCCTCCTTCCTCCAGATCTATCCAGCCCACCTCTGGTAGCCTGTTTACCAGTCCCCAGGATTCTGTAATTCATAAGCTAAGGCATAATTCTTTAGGTCGGGCATGTTTCTTTGGGTGGGCAAGATTAAGTAAGCTACCTGCCCTTGGCCTCCTTGACAAATCCCGCCTTCTACACGACCTGTCACACTGACTGGCTCCCGGTCCTTGCCTCACATGATGTCAACACTGCCCTCTCCCACTTCTGCAGCATCTTCCTAAATGTATGGGACCACCACGCACCCCTCAGGAAAGCCCGAGTTAGGAAATACCACCACCCCTGGATCACAGCCGACCTAATCTCCTGGGGCACGTCAGAGATAAGGCCTGGAGGCGTACAAATCCTCTTTAGCTACCAGCGACCTACTCTCTTTACAAAACCCTTAGAAACAACTGCACAAAAGCTGTTCGATCTATCAAAAGCCCAGTACTTCAAGGCCCAACTCACCGCTCACCCAGCCTCCCCAGCTTCTTTCTGGAAGGTGATAAACTCTCTTATAAATCCATGCACAAAGCAAGCCAGCCCTAGCCTAAACATTGGCGGTAATATAGCCTCCGACCCGGCCATTGTATCCAAACTCTTCAACTCGTTCTTCATCTCCTGCACCAAGCCGATTCACCCCCACCTCCTCCAAAAATCCCCACCCTCCTCACCATGGCTTCCACTTTCCCCTTTCACACCCTGGAAGTTTACACTTCTCTCTCCTCCCTAAACCTGTCAACGTCCAGCCCAGACGGCTTGCATCCCAGTCTGCTCAGCATCTCCGCAGCTGCCATAGTCACTCCTATTACCCACATACTAAATCTCTTGATCAACACAGCCACCGTCCCCTCCGCCTGGAAACTCGCCAAAATCCTACCTCTCCTTAAAGGTGGCGACCCTCCCTCCCTGGAAATTATAGACCCATCTCTCTCCTCCTCCTTGCCAAACTCCAAGAATCCCTCATGCTATCAAAGCTGTCCCTTTTCTCTCTACAAACAGCTCCCTCTCCCTTATCAATCAGGATTCAGAAAATCTCTTTCCACCACGCTTTACTCAGGTCACCGACTCCATATTCTCCGCTAAGGGACGTAGGGCATACCACTACTGCCATTTTTATTGACCTAGCCAAAGCCTTTGATTCAGTCTCTCACCCTCTACTGCTAGGCAAGTGCGCTCCCTTCGGCCTGTAACTCAGGCCATAAAGTGGTTCCTCCTACCTCCAAAACAGGACACAGCAAGTACAAATTGAGGGACACCCTCTCTAACCCTCGACCCATCCTCGTGGGCATCCCCCAAGGCTCCATCCTTGGCTCTATCCTTTTCTCCCTTTTATAAATGACCTCCCTCAGCCTGTCTTACCTCCAGCGTGCACCTATACGCTGATGACACCCATAATCTATGCCTCAGGCCCCTCCCATGGCAGCGTTCACCCAAACCTCCAAAGTGATTTCAACCGAGTACAAGCCTGGCTCCAGAAAAATCAGCTAAAACTAAATGCAAATAAAACTGTCTCCATGGTTTCGGCACAAGACAAAAGCTCGCTTAGCTTGCCCAATCTACACCCTGAAAGAAATACCCTCCCAACTGTACCCACGTTTAAGTACCTGGGAGTCTGGCTGGATTCAAACCTAAATTTCTCCACCCATGTCAACGCCATCTGCACCAAACTCATTGGCAAACTTGCCATCCTCTCCGCCACAAAGCCTGCCTCCCCTCCCTGCTCGGAGTGAACTCATAAAGAAACCATCCTACCGGTACTGGAGTCGCAGACGTCATTATGGCACAGCCCTTCCTCCTCCCTTGCTAAGCTTGATGTCCTGCTAAGCTCCTTCAATCCATTAGCCCGGCCTCCCCGACTCACTCATCACTGCCAACTACTCTCAACTCTATCGCTGATGCCACTCTCACATAGGCGGAAACCCATAGCGCCTCACTCATGCAAAATATTGGCTCGGCTCCTTTCCCTCTACCTCTCCTCCCGCCTCTCTCAAGCCAACCCCTCTGGCTACTCACTTCACCACAGACACGCTGCAACCTTCCACCTCTCACGTCCCCTCTCAGCCTCCAGGCAAGCTGCCTTTCCTACCGCTCCCACTCCTATGGAACAACCTCCCTCCCAACCTCCACCTGGCCCCTCCCTATCTGTCTTCAAACAGCTTCTCAGGCTCCTCCTCCCACTCCCTGCCTCAGCTGTGCACCAATTCCCCCTTCCTGGACCTAGTGTAACCCCTAGTTTTTGAGAAGTCCACTGCTGTAAATAAGCAAATGTATGCTCTTATCTGAAAGTCTAGGAATTTTAATGGTCTAGAGAGAAATATATAAATTTGTTTTTCCACTCTGATGCTCTTCAAAAGTGTAACCATACCACCAATCTTGATGTAATTTACAAATACTGTACCATTTTTTCTTTTTCTTATGCTAATTGTTATCATTTCTGTATATCTATATTTATCTATATCTATGTCTCCCTGTTGTACTATGCACCGGAGTCGCACCTGGGCGAGCCTCGGCTCAGCGTGCCTTTCGGTCAACGATTTAAATAAATAAATAAATAAATAAATAATGTTCTTCCCCCTCTCCCCATCTGCCCTTAGCCTGCGGAGGCTCGCTTTAGTCTTTCCTCTCCATATAAATCCAGCAAAGGCCTTATCAACTCTCTTCAAGTCTTTCCTATTTAGACCCATTGGCAGCATTTGCATTAGGTACAAGATCCTGAGTAGGGTGTTCATTTTATCAGGTTTATGCGTCCCAGCCACGATATGGGTAAATTCCCACCGCCTCATCTCCTCTTCTATATTTTTACACCATAGGAGTAAGTTTAACTTATATAGTTGACCTAGCTCATGGCCAATCGAATCCCAGATAGGTAAATTCCGTCTTTGCCTTCTTAAGGCCCCAAGCCCGTATCTCAAATTCTTTCTCAATTTCCCCAACAGCATTATTTCCGACTTATGAGAGACCATCTTAAAGGAGAGGTTGGTGGCATTCCTGGAAGTAAATGGCCTTCAGGACGTCCGGCAACATGGGTTCATCCAAGGGAGATCTTGTCAGGCTAACCTGGTCTAATTTTTGACTTGGTGACAAAAGTTGTAGATGGGGGTTGGCGGCTGATATCCTGTATATGGACTTCAGCATGGCGTTTGATTCGGTGCTGCACAGAAGACTGATGGGCAAACTGAGGAACCTGGGGGTAGGTGTGAAGCTGATATAGTGGACAAGGAACTGGCTGAGCAACAGACAGCAAAGGGTGAGGGAGGGGAATTACGACACCCAGGAAGGTCACCAGTGGGGTTCCACAAGGATCGGTTTGGGTCCATTGCTGTTTAATGCCTTCATAGCGGACATAGCAGAGGAGTTAAGAGCAAGATGAGTCTGTTCGCTGATGGCTCCAAATTAGATGTGGTGGTAGACAGTGATTAAGGAGGAGGGTACTCCAGGAGGATCTGGAAAGACTTGGACAGTGGTCAAACACATGGCAACTGGGGTTCAATGCTAGGAAGTGCAGTGTACCACATTTCGGTGCCAGGAACCCAGGAAACAGTTATTGCTTGAGAGGGGCAGATATCCCTCTCTGAGGAGGAAAAGATCTGGGTGTGGTGATCACAGAGAATATGAATCACTCAGTACAGTGTAGAAAAGCAGCGGCAAAGGCAAACAGAATGTCGAGCTGCATTGCTGAAGATCACTTCAAGGAGGGAGGAGGTTATTTTGCCACTGTACACATCATTGGTGAGGCACACTTGGAGAACTGCGTGCAGTTCTGGCACACTATACTTAAAGAGGCGTCAGGCTCCTGGAGGAGTCAGAGGAGGCATCAAGATTATCCAAGGAATGGGGAGAAACCCTATGGGAGAGACTAGGAGAGCTCAACATGTACTCCCTGAAGAATAGAAGGGAGAGGAGATATGACTGAGACCTTTAAGTACTTGAAGGGCATAAACAAAGTCAGTACTGATGGTATGTTTAGATTGAGAAGGGAAAAGACCACGATGGGACATAGCCTGAAACTGATGGGGAAGGTTCAGGCGGGAGCTGAGAAAGCATTACTTCACAGAAAGGGTGGTGGCAGCTTGGAATGCACTGCCTGGGGAAGTGATCTCGCTGGATTCGGTGGGGAGTTTTAAGGAGGGATGAGATAGGTTCGTGGGCAAGGTGCAAGTAGGGAGAGAATTGACCAGGGTGGTGAACTCAGGGAGGAAAGATTTAGCAGGAGGGGACGGAAGGGGAGGGACAACAGCAGTTGTCTGAACTGCGAGCTGCGTTTTCGAGCAGGCGTGATAGACCTTGTGACCTAAATCTGCTGACATTAGTCGTATGTTCGTATTAGGTCATACAGGAAAATACAGTAATCCGGCTTCCACAGGAAATAAATGTAATCTACAGGAAAACCCAGGAAAATCGCCCTTGAGTTACAGGGAAAATGCCAAGTCAGCCTGGGAGCACTGCAGAGGGCCAAAACCAAATGATTTCCTGCTCCTCCTATGTCCCCACATCCCACACCCTGGAACACACTTTTTAACCCTCTCTGGTGGGCCCTAGGGTCCCTGAGCACCTCTGAGATTCCTATCTATGCTTCCCCAGAGTTTCTGGCCTTGTTTCTGTAGGTCCCCAACTCTGGAGGACCACTACTGTAGTATGTTGTATTGTATTGTACTGTATTGTGCTGTACTGTATTGTATTGTACTGTATTGTGCTGTACTGTACTGTATTGTATTATGTTGTATTACATTATTGCATTGCATTGTATTGCACTATGCTGTATTGTATTGCATTGTATTGTATCGCACTGTGCTGTATTATATTGTATTGTACTGTGCTGTATTACATTGCACTGTATTGTATTACACTGTGCTGTACTGTATTGTATTGCACTGTGATGTATTATATTACACTGTGCTGTATTGTATTGCATTACATTGTATTGTACTATGCTGTATCGTATTATATTGCATTCCATTGTATTGTACTACGCTGCATTGTGTTGTATTGCATTGCACTGTCCGTGTGTATTGCATTATACTGTGCTGTATTGTATTGCATTGCACTGTGCTGTATTGTATTATATTGTACTATGCTGTATTACATTGCATTGTATTGCACTGTGCGGTATTGTATTGCATTGCATTGTATTGTACTGTGCTGTATTGTATTGCATTGTATTGCACTTGCTGTATTGTATTGCATTGTACTGTACTGTGCTGTATGTATTTTATTCTGTACCCTACTGTACTATATTATACTTTACTGTCTGTATTCTATTTTACTGTGCCATGCTGTATTTTATTGTATGTATCACTGCTGGAAGGTGCAGGATGGGTCTTATTATTTTTGTGAACTCAAGCTACAAAATGGCCCAGCTGTATCAAGGCAAGGCCTTATTTAACAGCACCATCCTCCTTGGAGTTACTCAGTCATAGTAACGCAATAGTGATGATAGAAAGGAATTTGCAGTTATTGTGTCCTACACTCCTACTGCATGACAGTGAGTACACACAGTCTGAGTCTAGACATACAGCCAAGCTTAACTTGACATTTAACATTCATTTGTTTATTTATTGAATGATTATTTATTTGAGTTCCATCAGTTTAGAGAGCCTTGTAAAACTGATTATCTCAATTTCACAAGGGTCTTAAGTCAGCAGGCGACAGAACACTGAGTTTCACAAGTGAAACAAGACAGAACACACATCATTACGTATAAATTATTTTTTACAATTTTATGTACCCAAGAGATATCTCATTTTCTGTGGGGTCTACTTTTCCCACTTTTACAGTTAGGTGGACTGAAGCACTGAGAGGCTAAGTGACTTGCTCAGGGTCACACACCATGTAAGTGGCTTTGGTGGGATTTGAACCAGGGTATCCTGGTTCCCCAAGTCTGTTCCCAAGGCACTAGACCACACTGCCTCTGTTACATACAATGACTTCATAGGAGCTCCTTTAAGAGGCTTTGATGCTAGTAAGTCCAGTGGAGTGGTGGTAGCCCTACTGCCTGCCTCACCGGCGATCTGTGATCGGAGAGTGGTCTCAGGCTGCTAGGTGTTGGCCAGGGATGAGGGAGAATGAGCATCCCAAGGACAGCGCTCCTGTCACAGGGATGAGGGCTTGTTGTCACCACCACTATTCTACCCCCAGGTGGAGGCCTGGTGGTAGTGAGAATCAGAACTGGCACAATGGGTGGAGAGCTCCGAGCATGCACGACATGCGCATCCCAGCTCAGCGCTTAGGATGGAAAAAATTGTGGAAAATGATGACATGGTAGACATGAATGACACATTGCATTCAACTCCCACCGCACCACCTCCGGGATCCCCAGCTAGCAATGTGGATGGTAATCTCCAGCGGGGAAGGATGGCCCACCACCCCAACCCTGCCACAGGGGTAATCCATGATAGATACAGCCAGCAGGGTAACTCCTGGGAGGCTGTGGCCAGTGGAGGGCAGCACGGACAGTTGCTGAAGGGAGCTTAGCTTAGTCATGGAGAGGATGAAACCCTTTATGTGAAAAAAGAATCATTGTTGCCCTTCTTGTAACAGGGCTGAGTATAAAGTCTGCTTTTTCAGATAAAGAACAAGTGCCCAAACATGTATGTTAATACCAAGAAAAAAAATTCCAATGTCTGTTTAAAAGTCTGCAACTACAATGACGGGCTTTGTTACAGGCTGAGAACAAAACCCTAACTCACTCGGGATTGCCAGCAAAATGAAAATACACCTAATTTATATGCAAGCAGTGATATGCTTTCGACTCATGGGCTGAGCATCGCCACCTTCCAATGCAGAAAGAAAACTTGCATCTAAGAAGAAAGCTGTCTTTGATTATAAGACATTCCTGTTCGCAAAAATTATTTTCAGCAGAGAAACTGCGTAATAACCAAGAGTCCAGGTAGTTATCAAACTAGCTAATTATTTAATTTACTCATTTATTTAAAATTTGTTGACTGGGTAGACCACAAGAACATTAGATGCCCATTTTCAAGGGGGTCCGGAGAGAGACAATACAGGGATACAATAAAACAGAAATACAAGGAGTTATAGCAAATAACAGGTACTGTGACATTACACATACTGATCAAATAACTTTACACTTCCATGTGCACAAGCCCAGACAGTACTTTCTTAAAATCAGTTTGAACATAATGTTGCAGTACATAATTTTATGCATTGAGAATGCAGGTTTGTTCCAACAGGTTATGGTTTTGTAAATAAAAGATTGTTGACCTAGAAAGGTACGAATAAAAGATGGATGTATGCAGTCATTTCATGCAGATCTGGTATTATGAGGACTAGTTTTTGAGACAGTGTCAGCCATAAACAAGAATCTGATTTGACCTTTGAGAAACACATAAAACAAATAAGGTAAAGTAAACAATACTTAGATTACATCAAACTAATTTTTTTTTAATTGTAGGCTGATATCTTTTACACATCCCAGAATCCCTCTAGCTGACATCAGAGCAGTAGGAAGCAGTAGGAGATTCAGTAGCCTGCAGTATGTTAGAGCTTTTGTAATCTCGATCATATGTTTTCGGGACTGTTTTCTCCAGGGCGATACCGTTCCTGTGACTGTCTGTTAATGGCCTGTGGAGGACAGCAGGACTAACAAACAAAAGATCACAGCTTATATAGCTCTAGCTTGCACTGCAAGCTATTGAATCTTCTCACCGCCTTCTGCTCTGATGTCAGCTGCAGGAATTCTGGGATTTGTAGTAACAGAAGATGTCAGCCTCGACTAAACAGTGATACAATCTACTATACTACAGTAACAGTAAGTAAACCAAAATGCTTTTGCACATAAAGTGCATGCTGGGACCAACCCCTCACTTGAGTGTGGATACCTTTGGTGGTGACTGTCCCGTTTAATAAATTGCCTGTATCCAGATGCTTCTTAAATTGTTCAAAACAATCCTCTGTAGGTTGACTACAGAGCGAGAAGAGATATTGGGTGATAGTTTCTGGTCAAGGCAGGCATTCTTGATTTACAAATGAGCACAATGCTTCCACAGCCTCGGGATCTCACCAGAGACTAAGGAAAAATTATACAAAATACACACTCGGTAGCTCATCGAGTCAATGTCAAAGCAGATAAGTCTCACATCAATATTATCTGACCTGGTTTTGGTCCCTACGCTCATACTGTATCTTGACAGACCAGATTTTGAACTTAAATCCAGTGCCAGTACCAGTACCTCTGCAATTGCCCCAGGCAACTCAGTAACAGAAAGACCAACTGATGGAGCAAGGTTGGCAGCACAACAGAAAAAGCATTAAATTCTGTGGCAACTTCAATTGAGTCAGTAAGGTTGGCATGATCAGTTGTTTGGAGCGGAACTGCTGTAGAACTAGATTTGCCCGGAGATCATTTATTGCTTGCCAGTTTACCTGTGGACTATTTGAAGACTGAAATTGGGAGTTCAAGGACTTCCATTTCACCCGCAGTGCACTAGCAGCTGCATGTAGGAACTCCCGCACACCGAAAATAGAAAGTAGAATTTTTCCTTTATCAAAGCCTGCTTTTTAACATCAGTGTTTACTATATGGCTTAGGTAATCACATGGAAGAAACAAAAAGAAAAAGGAGAAACAAGCTGCTGTGCTCTCAAGGCAACAACCTGACTCCCTGGTGGCTCCACGACCCAGTCGAGCAGTACAGTGGGCTCCCTGATCAGCAATATGCGGGATGAAGGCGCTGATCCCACTGATGAACTTATTCTTCCTGAGCTTCACGCATTTCGAACAGAAGTTTGAGACCAACTTCTAACTTAGGGGGCAGACCTAGCTAAAGTACTGATGTAACAAAAAGATATTCAGACCACATTAACCACAGTCTCTGAGCACACAGACAAGGTCACTAAAATGATCCTGGCAAGACCAAAAAAGCAGTGTTACCTGGAAACCACGGTGGTGCTGCTAGAGGTAGCAGCCCAACAGATACAAAGAAAAAGCTGAAAACAAAGCACTTACAGGAGAAAATAAAAGTCAACTGCAAACTTGCAAAATGAAATGACTTAATTCATTTGAATATCTCAAGGACTTCAAAGCTCTGGCACTTCTACCATTGCTGGCCTTTGTCAATACAAGTTTGATTTTGACTTTTATGTTCTTCCATGATTGTGTTTTTCTGTTTTCACTGAAATTATCTTGGCCTTGTCCAGGAAAGTGCATCTTGAAGAAGAACTGCAAACTGGAAGGCCAGCTCTGGAGAAAAAGGTGAGACTCCATGGACTGCTGGAGGGAAGAGAACTAACATTAAAGGAATAATGCCTGACAGGGTGGGTGTTATACTGGGATAACATCTCACCTCGGGTGATTGGGCCGAGGCCACCCGGCCTAGGGTGTCCAACACCTGAGAGGGATATTATCCCAGCATAACACCCACCCTGGAGGGCATTATTCTATTATACAACGGCTCATTGTTTCATACAAAAAAAATAATTTGAAAGAATTGTATTTAGTGTTTAAAAAATTAAACAAAATATTTTTTAAGAAAAGATGCAACTATGTATGGTGGTCATCAGCTAATGATCAGCAGGGATGTTATGCCAGGATAAAATCCTGCTGTGATGGCCAACTGACCAATCAGGAGCCAGGATTCTTTCATGCCATTGTATAATTCTGAATATATCGATCACCTTCTTCCTGAACCTCCACATTTGCCTCTAGACATGAACTTACAAACTGACTGAATACACAGAGCACTGGGCCCCACACCAGCAGATACCCAGATTTATAGTTCTTCAGTTCCATAGTTTCTGGATTAAAGAACAAGTGCTGACCACAGCATGGCAGAAGGGGTTGTGATACGGGGCCAAAACTGTTGATACATCAATCATGATTATGCCCCCCAGTGCAACAGGAAAGACAGGTTTATTCACCCTGTCTCAGGGTGTTGAAGCAGGTGGGATGAAATTCCAGACACCTTTCCCAGTCAAACTGGGAGCACACTATGAGGATGGGACTGTCCTGTATCACAATGCCCAGGAAGCCAAAGTCGACCTAAAAAATGAGGGATACTGGTCCCGTAACCATAGCAGCTTACAGTGACTTTCAGGGCCGGGCACAGTCACGCAGGTGAGAGCCATCCACAGCCAAGGACAGTGTGACAGGGCTGGGTAAGACCCTGTCCCATTTGTTATGCAGAGAGAGTTAAAAGCAAGGATCTGTTTTGTCCTCTCCTATTCTGACAATTATCTGCCTCTTGTCTGTTGATTGTGCAATCAAATTTTCCTTGTGGCACCTAGGAATTGGCCACTCCGATGGTCCCACAATTTCCTCCTGTTATCTCCCTTCCTTCACTTGCTGTTTCTGTTATTTCTTCCTCTCTTTGCCTCTCTATGGTTAAAACAATATCTGTGAAACTTTATGTGAAACTGGGATCCCTTGGTTTGAAATGTATATAATTATATTGTTGAAATGATTGCAAAAAGTGATTTGGGTTTCTCAAAAAATAACAGTCTGTAATACATGGGGTTGACCTTGAGAAACATTTTGACCACCACAAGCTTGTTTGCAGAACTGTCAATAGAACAGCTCTGGGACAGAAAGCTCTATTTTGTTGCACCTGTTAGGACCAGATGTGCTCTTCAAGCTGACATCAGGAAAGAAACTGACAAAGTTCTAATACATTTTGTGAAAACAGGAGATGGAACTTACAAGAAGAGGATGCAGATTTTAAACTGTCAGAAAAGACATCTTATAAAAAGAGAGTAATGTTTTGTTTAAAGCTATAGAGAGAGACTGAGATTTAAATTGAGAGAGAGAGACATTCAGATGTAGGACTTTCCTTGTACTGCCTGTATGCAGAGTTATCCTGTACAGTTTTAATTTTTTTTACTTTATTGTTATTGATAATAAAATGCTACTTGCAAATTGTATAACTTCTCCTGGTCTGTCTATGTTTCCTGACCTATGCCTCAACGACAGACAGTATTACTCCAACATGGGCATTGAAGACTGCAGTGGAGGCAGCCAAAAGCTCACAGCCACAGGAACTCCAAGCTGTCAGGATCTGCTGCAACAATTTTTGAGGCCACCCCAATGATGGGGTATGGCCAGACAGTATCGGCTGGGGACTTTCTCTCTGGATAGTAGCTACTTTCGATGAATGAGGCAGAACCTGCTACGCCATTTATTTTAACAATACTATTGTGGGAGTTAATGTTGTTCAAGTGGCCTCCCTTGTCTCTGGCAGGCAAATGGGGGCTAATTCCTGCTTTAAGGATACTTAGTTGATGCCAGAATCCCAGGGCTACCCAGCACTTGTGCTTTCAATGGGACATTCATATGGCTCCTGGGGCAAGTACTATGGCCTGCACCTTCATGAAACCATGTTGGGAAATGGGGGTTGATAGGTTGGTTTTGGGGACCCTACTTTCTTTAGGATGGCCCTTCTCCTGGCACTCTGCCCATAATAATCTAGTATGAGAACAGACGCAGCCACCCTAGAGGAGTTTTTAAATGAGTAGCCTCGGGGGACATGCAGTGAGCCTTTGTGTATGATTGCCAGGGCCCACACTAGGGCTGAAGCCATTTCCTGTACACTGGGATCACTGCCAGATATAAGTAGTAAGTTCAGGGTCTGGTTCCACAGAATGCACCATTTGCACCAGATAAGACATATATGTTATTGAACTGGATGGAATTTTTGCCTGTGGTGGGGGGCAGAGGCACCCTGCTGTGACATCTCCCGCCGGGCGTGGTGATGGGGCAGCCCATCCTATTCACCTCCATCACTTTCTAGACTGGGGACTGACCTGAAGCCTGATGTACTGTAACGGCACAGTCTGGTAACTTATTACAGTCCTCTGTGCTTGGTCAGGAGGTTCGTGCAATTCATTGGAAACAGCAAAATTACAGGACAACTTAAGTAACTTAAATCCTATTTTGGACTCATGTACTGATCATAGACTTTCCCTTCCATACGCAGTTTTTATCATTTGGCATAGGAAGTAACAGATTCAGCACCTCAGGTGGTATGTTACTGTAGCTATGTAGTACTCTCAACCACGGGGCCTCAGGTATCACCTGACTACCCCCATGGCGCTTATCCATCTATTGGAACTGCACAGGGTGGGCTCTATAACCCTGCTTCCTTCCTTGAGGCGTATGTTTCTCATGGCTTACTGCTATTTCTCTGTCTAGGCCCATTCTGGTTGGAGGCCATCTGGTTCTAGTTATCAGTTTCGCTCTGCCCAGTTGGTAGGCCTCTCTTGCCTGTTACCCTTACCCTGTCTTCATATTTTACCCATGCTCTCTTATTACAGGCATGGATTTTGTATTGGAGTGTGGGGATGTCGTGGCAGTGCAACATCACCTACCGTGGGCACTTTTACTGGACCCCTACTAGTGGGTAGCTGGGAGAATATCAAATGTCCTTTGACACTGATACAATATGGGGCATTACACCAAAAGTGCATTGTTTTAAAGTGAATGGAGTTCACAATCCTATTAAGCACTACAGACTACTGCAACAAATGAAAAGAGAGAATGCAGAGATAATTTTTTTAGGAGATATAGCTCTCTCAGGAGGAACATACTAAATATGAAACATTTAGTTTTGACTTTGTTTGCACTTCCTCACATAAATCGAGCAGATGGTGGTGGTGGTGGGGGGTGTTGTCACCCTAATCTCCAGCAGAACTCCTTTGAATTGGAATCCCAAACTTCAGGTGCTGACAGCCAATATGTAATCTTAACTGGCTCCCTCTATGACCAACAGCTTACCTTAGTTAATGAATATTTTCCTCAAGGAATGACAAAGGTGTTTTTGAGAGTTTTTTAACAAAGTGTTGCAGGAATTAAAAGGTCAGTTAATCATGGGGGGAGCTGAATCTAACGTAACAGCCAGACCTAGATGCCTCTACTACCAGAGCATTTTGCCTCTGCCCTTGCAAAATATGTGTATCACATGTTACATCTTCTGGGAATCCTATATATGTGGAAACACCATAATCCCCAGAAACAGGAGTTTACCCACTTTCAGCATGGCACAATAGCTATGCCAGACTAGATTACCTGCTAAGCACAGTGGAACATATTGATACCTTGTATGGGGTCTGGCATGGACTACTGCGTGTCTCTGACCACACCCCATTTAGTGCACTGTATTCCGCTGGGAAACCGAGGAAGACAATGCATTGAAGGCTCCATCTGGGGCTCCTTAGAGATGAAGCCCTGCTCCAACACTTAGAAGAACGTATATCCCAATTTATGCAGGAAAATTCCATGCCTAGTGCTACCCTAGCACCCTATGGGATACTTTGAAAACTGTATTGCAGAGAGAATTGATATCACGTACCACAACCCAGAAAAGGGAAAGGAGCTAAAACTACAGGAATTGCAATCCACTCTCTCTAGCCTGCAGCTTTTTCACATGCAAGGGATACATCCATATAGAAAAATAGAAGCTGTCGACAGAAAAGGACCTCTTGGCCCACCTACTCTGCCCTGCCCATATATCCACAGTTATTATCAGTAAAGCCCAGATTCAAGATATCCTAGATAAAAGGTGGAGCTAACGCTATTTTAGCGTCACCACCATTACTACCTTGGGGTGAGGGGTCACAGGGGCTAGAACATTGGTCCATAGGCCCCATGCAACCCATCATCAAAAATGTATTCCCAGAGCCGGACCAGTGGCGCTGAGGGTTGAGGCACTGGGCGCCGCACCCCTCATGCCACGCCCGGTGACCTGGGTTTGGGAATGAGCCTGGGATGCCAGGGGTCGGCTGGGGGAGGGATAGTGTGGGATTGAGTTGTCGTCAGCAAGCTCTTCTCTCCTGGGTGGCTCTCCATGCTTCCGGCAATTTAGCGGCAGCTGGTGGCAGTTGATTGCACAATAGCCGGGAGCACGTCGTAGGGATCGGAGGAGGCGGAGGCCTCATGCAGATCACACGGAGTGTGTGTCCTGATGTGCAGGCCTCATTGCATGTCCTCCTCCTGGGGTATCATATACAAGAAAAAGCCCCACTCTTGCATGCAGTATGAAGCCTCCGATGGGCTCCCACGCTTCCGCCAGCCAAACAAAGCCTAGCATAAGACAGGGCAGGAGCTTCAGGAGATGTTGATCTCTCCCGTCCCTCCCTGGGAGGACTCCTCCATAGGGGGCAAGCTGCTGTCCTCCCCATGCAACTGAGGCAGAGGCTGGCTGGTGGGGCATGTCGAGAGAGCCCGCACACAAGGTGGACTAGGGGACGTGCCACGAAGGTGAGTAAATAGAGTTGAAAAAATTAATTCCCAGAATGCAGGACAGCCAGTCGGGTCAATTGGTTCATCATGATACTGACATACAGCGTATAATAATGCATTACTGTTCTCAGTTATACACACCTGAAGTTGAGGCCCCTAGGGGTAGGTCACTTCTTTACTGAACAGTCTATGCGTACCTACTCTGCAAGATACCCAAGTGTAAGACCTGTGGTATCCAATGACACAGGACAAGCTCCTTTAGGACATTGCAGACTCAAAAATGGGGGAAGTGTCTGGGTTCCAACAGTTTCCCCAAATTTATAAGTTGCAGAGGTTGCAGGAGTGGATTCTTCCAGTGCCGACAAAGTCTACAAACATGTGCCCTCCCCCACCTTTATGGCACCTTGGCATAAAATCACCCCTTGTAAAGCCCTGCAAAGACCCACTGACTCCCACCTCCTACCATCCAATTTCCATCTTAAACTATGATTATAAATTTTACATGTCCATGTGGGTGAGCAACTGGAAGGCCATTTGCCGTAGTTGTTGAGACATGGACCAGGCAGACTTTTAAGAGGTGGCAAGCCCACAATGGTGTGAGGTATACACTGCTTTTACTGTACCATGTCAATAGGTGTTGTAGCCCCTGGTCCTGTCTAGTCTCGATCCGGAGAAAGCTGTTGATGGATTACTCTGAAGAGGTTTGGATTCCCCAGGCCTTTCCTATACTGTGTACACTCATACCAATATATTGAGCACCCCAGGCATACATTAGAATTAACAGTTCCTTTCCCCGCTGATAGACATAGGGAGGGGTAACGCAGGCTGACCCCTGTCCCCAATTCTTTAGTATTATATATATAGCTCTTGGCCACTAGTGTCCATATGGAAGAGGTAATACAGGGCATCCCATTGGGAAACAGGGAATATTGGACAGCTTTGAAACTTTAGCCAGCTTTCACTTAAATAAAGCAAAGACAGAAATGTTGGCCCTTCATTATGTTCCAGAGCTATGGACTAAGCTAGATTAAATATACATTTCTCACATACTTGGGGATGCAAATAACTAAATGTAACCCCCGGCCCCATCCTGCCCGATGTGGGGAGGCATACTTTGTACTAGCAGTTCTTCAGGCAAGAAAAAAAGGAGCACTCAAAAGTGCTAACATTGAACCCTTTTGCACACACTGAAACAGGGAAAAACAGATGTCGCCTACTTGCTTGCTGTCTTCAAGCTGTGCACTTTACCTCCTAAATCTCAACATCTGATCTCCTCCCCAAGTCGACCACCAGACTGAAACCTCCCTCTTTTCTCCTACGGAGTCTGAGAAGCCTTTGCAGCCCAGACAGACTGGATTCTGCCCCTGGAATGTAACTCATGACAAATTAATCAGACTGCAAATGTGAGGGAAAAAGATTTCATTTAATTAACCTCCCCTACAGTCATATAAGGCACGGACCACTGTTTCTCCCCAACTGGCTTTTATTTTTACCTGCATGACCAATGATTCCAGCGATACAGGGGTCACCATTCTTCTCTAGAAAACAAATAATCAGTTCCATGGGGCTACAACTTTGTACACTTCAGCTGGACCTGTTAGACAGCAGAACCATCTGATTTAGCAGACACCAGAAGGATTCTCGTTTCTCACCCTTCCACTCTCAGGTGTGCTACCAATACCCTGGAACCCAGATCCTGCAATCTCCTGGCATATAAGGACCCAGTAAGCCAAGCCTCCCTTTTACTTTTCTCTAAAGGGTCCCTTTTACTCTGGCTGGCTGTCTCCCCTTCGCTGGCGTGGGAGGTAGCTACCCTCTCCATCTGGTCTCCTGGGCATTGGCCCAAACCACAAGGGCATCCAGGAATTTTTCTGATGACCCAGGCCTGACCCACCATTCAAGCGGCTGGCACAGAGTGTAACAGGGCTGAGGCCTCTTCTACACTGATTACGTGCCTCCGCCTCAGCCCTTCATAGCCCCAATTTACTCCGGGTTTTCTGCTGTTACCTACTTCCTACAGGGAGTCCCTGCCAGACCCACATCCCTGCTAACAGTTCCTGGGCTTGAATTAAGCTCCAGCATGGGAACACCATCAAGGTCTACCATTTCTTGGGTCTGTGACCTGCCGGACTTTATGGACCAGGCGTCCAGAAACTGTCCCTCCAAACAGGCCCCACGATTTGGGTGAAAGGTTCCCAGCTCCCTCGACCCCCAGGCTACCCTTCCACACCAGGAATGAGGAAACCTCTGCCACGGTTCCCCTCCTGAGAAGGCCCTGCCACAATCCTCCCAGCCCTGGTGACCTGGGTATACTCAATGGGCTTCCTAAGGGCTCCTACATCTCTCGGCTGGGCTTACTAAAGCCTCCTAATGCCCTAGTCCCCACAACACAGAACCTGGCTACCTGTGTCCCTAGCAGACTCCATACCCCCACTCCTTGTCTGTCATGATGCATAAAACTGTCCTGACTGTACTCTTTTGGGGGTTCCCCACTAACCATCCTGGACTACCGCATTCCTTCACTTGCCCACCTATTCTGGTCCTGATTCTACTCTTCCAGCCCCCCTCCAGCCCCAAGCCTAATGCCTGGGCTGGAAAGACACCTTACTTCCTGTCAGTCCCTTTTATACCCTTTTTCTATTCCTTAAGGTGTCCAGAGCAATATCCCCAGAGCACTAGGCACATTTCCTAGCTCTGGGGAGAAAGGATACTAAACAGTGGGCATATAAGCCCCGATGTACAGGGGCTTACATAAAATTGTGAACATTTAGAGGTACTTAGTTATGAGCAAGGACACTGATTTATGGTGATTAAAGTAATGACATTCTGTTTTCAAGACCTGAAATTCTGGGAACTGCACCGTGATTGTAAGACTGATTTCAGATTTTACGGAATTCTACTGTCATTCTGTTAGTATGTGTATAAATAATCAGAATAAAAAAGGCTAAATATACAGAGCATTAAATGAAGCAAACTGAAAATAATACAGGAATCAATTTAAGAAAAATACAAGTTCTATAGATTTACTGTTCTGGTATAAAATGTCTAATTCCATGAAATTCTGTGTTTTACTGGTGTACAGGCAGTCCAAATTCAGAATTCCACCATGTTTTCAGTAAAACCGAACACCAGTAATCCTGATTATGATGTCTGGATAAGCTCCTCATGTGCAGAGTACAGCTCGCAGAGATAATGCAGCTCTCAGACAAACTGGGTGATGAGGGAGCCTCCCTTGGGCAATGCTCCTTGTTCTCAGGAGTGGTGACCATCCCCGCTACTCTGGTTCTTGCCCGCCCTGTCCTGACTGGCTACAAGATATTCGTATATTTGGATGGGACTTACTGAGACTAACCTGTTTACTTTATCCCAGCTGGGTTAGAATAATCATATCCTGTTTTTGCATAACATTCTTGTTTGTAGCCTCTGGGTCTAAGACTGTTTTGTTGCCTATACGTTATTGTCTGGACCATAGGATCTGACTGTCTTTTGCTGCCTATACACGTTGTTGCTGGACCATAGGATCTGACTGTCTTTTGCTGCTTATACACGTTATTGTCTGGACCATAGGATCTGACTGTCTTTTGCTGCCTATACGCGTTATTGTCGGACCATAGGATCTGACTGTCTTTGCTGCCTATACACGTTATTGTCTGGACCATAGGATCTGACTCTATTTTGCTGCCTATACCGTTATTGTCTGGACCATAGGATCTGGCTCTATTTTGCTGCCTATACACGTTATTGTCCGGACCATCGGATCTGACTCTATTTTGCTGCCTATACCGCGTTATTGTCCGGACCATCGGCTCTGACTGTCTTTTGCTGCCTATGCGTTATTGTCTGGACCATAGGATCTGACTTATTTTGTTGCCTATACATCTTATTGTCCAGACCATAGGATCTGACTCTATTTTGCTGCCTATACACATTATTGTCCGGACCATAGGATCTGACTGTATTTTGCTGCCTATCACGTTATTGTCTGGATCATAGGGATCTGACTGTATTTTGCTGCCTATACATGTTACATAGATACATAGATGGTGTCGGCAGATAAGGACTATGGCCCACCCAGTCTGCCATTTGAGCTTGTAAAGTTCAGTTTGTTTTCCTAGAGTCTGTTGCCCTTACCCTGACCTCCAGAATTCCTTTATGTATATCCCATGCATTCTTAAATCCGTGATTGTTTCAGTCCCCACCACTTCCTCTGGCAGGGTGTTCCACTTGTCCACCACCCGTTCTGTGAAGAAATTCTTTCTCATGTTTCCTCTGAATCGTCCTCCTCCAACTTCATCCCATGCCCTCTAGTCCTGGAACATCTTTTCGCTTAAAATAGTGTTTTCCTGCACCCTGTTCCTCCCTGTAAGATACTTGTATGTCTCTATCATATCCCCCTCTCCCTCCTCTCCTCCAGGGTACATGTTCAGTTCCTTCAACCTGTCTTCATAGGACTTGTGATGCAATCCATGCACCATCTTTGTTGCCCTCCTCTGAACCTTCTCTACCTTGTCTATGTCCTTATGTGGGTATGGTCTCCAGAACTGTACACTGTACTCCAGGTGGGGCCTCACTAGTGTCTTGTATAGCGGAATTATGACCTCCCTTTTCCTGCTGGTGATGCCCTTGCCTATACATCCCAGCATCCTATTTGCTTTACCTGCTGCCTTGTCACACTGTTTCCCTACCTTGAGGGTCATCGAGATGATAACCCAAGATCCCTTTCCTGCTTGGAGCATGCTATATCCTCACCCCCAACTGATATATTGTGCCAGGGTTTTGTGCCCCATATGCATAATCTTGCACTTCTTTTGCGTTGAATTTCAACTGCCAAACCTGACCATTCTTCAAGTTTCTGCAGGTCGCTTCTCATTCTGTCTACACCCTCTGGTGTGTCTACTCTGTTACAGAGCTTTGTGTCATCGGCGAACAGTGAAATTCTGCCTTCTAGGTCCTGCACAATGTCACTGATGAAGATGTTGAATAGGACCAGTCCCAGCACTGATCCCTGTGGTACCCTGGTCACTCTTCCCTCTGTGGGTGACAGCCATTTACCACCACCTTCTGTGTCCTGCCACCCAGCCAGTTACCTACCACCACACTACTGTCCTGCCCACACCCATATTCCTCAGTTTGTGTAATAGTCTTCTATGTGGCACAGTGTCAAAGGCCTTGCTGAAGTCCAGATAGGCCATGTCCACTGCCCTCCCTGATCCACCTCCCTAGTCACCCAGTCAAAAATTCACTGCACATGCTCTAACACTTAGGATTGATTGATGTCTGGGGACACCTTTTCCCCTCAGATAGGACTTATACTTATTACTCCCCAGTCATAACATTTTGCCAGGCGGATTATTTATAATGATGTGTGAACATTTTCACATGGTTTAAGTTATGTCATATGGTCCTCGCACCTTTCTGACCGTAATTGGCTGCTATTGAAAAGCTAATTTGGGCCAGAAGAAAGAACACTTTCTGGTACCTAAACTCTCTCTTCTCAGAGTGAAAAGTTTAAGGCCCAGATGGCAGAGTCCCTACAGAGTATTGCACATGTTACAATGCTTACAGACTACCCCAGACCCTTCCTTGAAGTCCAGATCAAAGAGGACAACATGAAATTCAAAACATTTTACAAGAATGGGTATAATTTTCCCTTACATGTCTTAGACAGTTGTTTTTATGAGGGGGCTCGGGGGGCCAAATTGCTGGCCACCGTTTGCATACAGTGCAGAATATTTAGCCAGCCTACAAGTGCCCCTCCTCACTAATGTGCACTGTCAATCCTTGCTTTCTCCAGCCACGTTGGAGGAGATTCACTGTGTGGCTGGAACAGCTAAGACACTGAAGTGCCCCAGACTCGATGGGTATCCCATGGAATTTTACAATGTTTTCTTGGAACATCTTTTCCTCTCTTCACTGCAGGAGACACTCCCATCCCAAACCTATAGCTGGCAGACGGCCACAATTTCAACCATACTGCAGGCATGACAAGATCCTAGTTCTCCTTTGCATACCACCAAATATCCATACTCAACATGGATCACAAATATACATGGGAATTTGGGTTTGTAGATTGGACCCATTTCTACCCTTCCTGATGCATCTTGATCAGTCAGATTTATATGGAAAAGACAGACCATGGAAAGTGTTCATAGAACATTTCATGTACTTGCTTATGTGCAGAGCTGCTCCGTCTCTCTTGTTGTCCTTTTCAGACATGATGCTAGAAAGCTTTTGATAAGCGTCTCCTTGCCATTTGTGTGGGCATCATTACTAGCTTTTGGATTCCCCTTAACCCTGATAGCTAGGCGTCCAGAAATTTGTATTCAACTACGCAAACCTATAGGGTGAATGGTTCTTGCAGTCTTCTAATTTGGCTATAGCAGGGTACTGAACAGGGTGCCCTCTCTCTCGCCCGCTATTTGTGCTTTACATTGAACCCTTGGTGGCAGCCATTCGTCAGAATAAGGGGATAGAGGTCGTATCCTGGGTGTGAAGATTTCGAAATTAATCTTTATGCAGATAATGTGCTTCTTATGTCGCTGTCCCCTTGAGACATCTATCCCATAGACATGATGAGAACTCAAACAGTTTGGAGAGATTTCTGGTTTTCATTTAAATTTACAAAAACAGACCTGCTCAGTTTAATTTCACACCTTCGGAGATCTGCGAACCCGTTTTCCCTTCAGATGGAACAGAACCATCCTTAAATATTTAAGGATTTACAGTATATCCAAAAAATATAAGAACTCATAAATACAAAACTCTTTAAATGAGAACTGATCACTCAGTGTATTACATAAGACCCAATCAAATAGCAGTCACTGTCACTAGTTTCTTCCCCAGGATATCATACCTGTTGCATACTTTACCAGTATATCCTCTGACTAGTATTTTGTGTCCTGGGATAAGCTGGTCTCCTGCTTTATTTCAGGGGACCCGGATGGAGAATCCATTTTGGCACTTTGCAACTTCCTCAGGAGCAGAGGGAGTCAATCTTCCACATTTTGGGCTTATGCCCAGGCAGCTCTGCTCCAAACAGTTTAAAGCTGGATCACTCCCTCCTGTACGTCCCAAGCACATCAAATTTCATCTAAATGATTTATTTGATACGTCACATTATCTTTTGCAGATCCCCAGGGCAGTTCAACATGAGTGCCTTTACTGCATAGACAGCTGTCACCTTGAAGCTATGGTGTAAATGTGTACAAATACCTAGTCAAAGTCTTCTGATGTGGTATTGTAGACCTCTAGCAGAAGATAGGAGTTTCATCACCTGCCACTGGACCGTGCCTTCAGAAGATGGAGGCAATTGGAGCTTCAGTATATATTTCAGTTTCTAAATGAACAGCATACTCCCTTTGAGCAGTTACAAACTAGGTATGGCTTAAAAGGTAAAGTACTCATAGAAACATAGACTGACGGCAGAAGAAGACCGCTAGGTCCATCTAGTCTGCCCATTTGATTTAGACCTGTTTTGACACTCTAGTTGCCCTTTGTTGTCAGGGCTACCTTGTGTATATCCATAGAAACATAGACTTTGATGGCAGATAAGGACGCTCGGCCCACCTAGTCTGCCCATTTTCCTACCTACAGGATAAGCTGCAGATCCTAGTTAACCAACAACCTATTTCTTCCTACCCCCACAAAATTGCCTTATGTCTGTCCCATGCATTCTTAAATTCTATCACAGTTTTAGACCCCACAACCTCCTCAGGAAGGCAGCTCCATTGTCCACCACCCTCTCTGTGAAAAAATACTTCCTCACATTGCTCCTGAACCACACCCCTCTATCTTCAAATTGTGTCCCCTTGTTCTTGCACATCTCTTTTCTGAAGATGCTACCCTCTTGGACTTTGTTGATTCCACTGAGGTATCATGTCCCCTCTCTCCTTCCTTTCCTCAAGGGTATACATATTAAGCTCCTTTAGTCTCTCCTTGTATGGCTTCTCTTGCAGACCCTGCACCATTTTAGTTGCCCTCCTCTGGACTGCCTCTATCCTGTCTATGTCCTTGTGAGATGGGGTCTCCAGAACTGGGTGCAGTACTCAGATGGGGTCTCACCAACTGTCTGCACAGAGGGATAACAACTTCCTGTTTTCTGCTGGTGATGCCTCTCCCTATACATCCCAGTATCCCCCAGCCCTCCCTACTGCCTTCTCACATTGCTTGCTAACCTTAAGGTCATCTGATATGATTACCTCCAGGTCCCTTTCCATTTCTGTTGTTTTACTACCCCCCCCCATTGTGTTGTCTTCCCTGGGTTTTGTTTCCCAGGTGCATTATTTTCACTGCTTTGCACTGAATCCAAGCTGCCATACTTCTGACCATTCCTCCAACCTTGCCAAGTCCCTTCTCATCCTTTCCATGCCTCCTTGTGTAACAACCCTGTTGCAAATCTTTGTGTCATCTGCAAAGAGGCATACTTTTCCTTCAGTCCTCTGCAATGTCACTAATAAAGACATTAAAAGGACTGAACCCAGTACTGAACCTGTGTACCCCATAGTAACCCCTCTTTCTTCAGAGTGGACTCCATTTACAATTACCTTCTGTGTCCTGTTGTCCAGCCAATGTTTTACCCAGGCTACCACCCTGGGACCCACTCCCAGGCTGGTTAATTTGACTATTAATCTTTTGTGTGGGACTTTGTCAAATGCCTTGCTAAAGTCTAGGTAGGCCATGTCCACAGCCCCTCCCTGGTCTCTACTTTGGTCACCCAGTCAAAGAAATCAATTAGATTCGTCTGACATGACCTTCCCACTGTGAACCCATGTTGCCTTGGGTCCTGTGCCCCACTGGCCTCTAGGTACTCAACAATTCTTTCTTTCAGAAGTGATTCCATCACTTTCCTACAACTGAGGTCAAACTAACAGGTCTGTAGTTTCCTGTCTCTGTCTTGCTCCCACTTTTGTGAAGGGGAATCACATCCACCTTTCTCCAGTCCTCAGGTACCACACCATCCTCCCATGATTTGTTAAAAAGGGTAGTCAGTGGTTTCACTAGTTCTCACCTTAATTCTTTTAGAATTCTAGGTGAATTCCATCAGGCCCCATTGCTTTGTCCACCTTCAGTTTGGAGTTCTTTCAGAACCCTTTCTTCTGTGTGAAAGGACTGGGATCGACCCCCCATCCAGGCGCTTCTGTTAATTGGATTCGCACCTCCCTCCTCCTCTTTTGTGAATACCGAGCAGAAATATTAGTTCAGTATCCCTGCTTTTTCATTGTCCCTCTCTGCCCACCCACCGTCCATTCTATTCAGCCTCACTATCCCTCCTTTGTCTTTCTATGCTCCTGATGTACCTATAAAGGTTTATCCCCCTTCTTAACTGAGTTGGCTATCTTTTCCTCAGTTTGGGCCTTTGCTATTCTGACTTCCCTCCTTGCTTCCTTCTGCCTTAACTGGTACAGCTCTCTGTCCTGCTCCTTCTGTGTTTCCTTATACTTCCTGAATGCTATCTTTTCTTCCTGACCTTCCCATACCTCTTTTGAGAACCACAGTGTTTTTCTTTCATTTTGATTTGTTTGTTGCTTCACACAAAGGCTTGTTGCCTCTGTGATGGCAGTTTGATGTTTCCCCATTGTTGCTCCACCCTCCTTCTATCTTGTTTGCTAGTGCTTTTCTAAGGCACTCCCATCTTATCCAAGTCAGCCCTCCTGAGTCCAGTACCCTCACTTTTATGGCTTGACTCTGTAGCTGAGTTTATCGTGAACCACACTGTTTGGTGGTCTTGTTCCTAGATAGCTACCCACTTCTATATCTGAGATCCTCTCACTGTCCCCATTTGAGTCGGGGTCTAAGATGCTCCCTCATAAGTGGGTTCCAAAACTAGCAGTCTGAGGCATGCCACCTGTAAGGCATCGAGAATGGCCCTGCTCTTGGATGTGGCTGCAGCAAATATGCTCCAGTTAACATCTGGCATATTCAGGTCTCCCATCAACAGTATCTCCCTTTCTCTGCCATTCTAAGAATGCCTTCTATCATATCCTTGTCCATTCCTCCCCGACATGGGGGTCTGTACCTAACCCTGTGCAGATTGTGGTGCCATTTCCAGTCTCTAAGGTGACCCAGTGCCTCCTTTCCTCCCTGTTTACTCTTTTGTTTAGTTGCTTTTATCCCTTCCCTTACATGAATAGCTACTCCTCCTCCTCTTCTACCATCCCTGTCTCTCCTGTGGGTTGTGCACCCTGGTATGTTAACATCCCAGTCCTGTGTACCACGTTTCTGTGACTGCTACAATATCAGGCATCCCTCTTCCATCAAGGCCACCCGTTCAGGGGCTTGTTGCCCAGACTACGGGCATTGGTGCTCGTACCCTCCATTTCCTGATGGCCTTACCCCTTTTTACCCCATCTCTGTCCTTATTGCCTTATTACTTTCTCCATTTACCCCTGCCCTTCTCCTATCCCATGCATTCTTGAATCCCTGCACAGTGTCAACCACCACAACCTCTTAGGGCAGGCTGTTCCAAATGTCCACCACTCTTTCAGTGAAGAAAAACTTCCTGATGTTGGTAGAGAACCTCACTTCTTGCAGCCTGAGGTAAAGTCCCTGGTCCTGGAGTTCTTCCTGAAGTGAAAGCGTTCCTGTGCCTTTATCTTCTTAATGCCTTTTATGTACTTGAATGCAAGTACATAAATATTATACTGCACCAGGATTCCTGCCCTGCCCCTCCCTTGTGTAGTGTTACCATTCTGAATATTGCACTGCACCAGGATTCCTGTCCCTGCCCCTCCCTTTGTGTAGTGCTCATTGGGTACCTACAGATATGTATGTTCACGAACATGCAGATTTGCCAGCAGAAACAGACCATAATGGTCTATCAAGTCTCTGTGACTGCAGCTCCATTTAGTTACCTGGAGCTGCCCCTCCCCGCTCCCCATGGTCGGCTATCCCACCCAGTACCCTCCCTTCCTCTTTCCAGCAACAACTTCTCCCACTCTAATTTTCTTCTTTACCCTATCCCACCCCTTGAAACTAGCCACTGTATTTCAGCAACTACCTCCTCCAGCAACTCATTCAACCCTGACACCACCCTTTCAGTAAAAAGTGCCTCCTCATTTCCTTTCTAAATTTACCCCAACTAGTTTCAGGCTGTGCCCCTTGTTTGTACCCTCCTTCCTTAAGTTAAAGATGCCCTCGATCCTACCCTGTTTATGCCCTAAGGTACTTGAAGGTCTGTATCATGTCCCCTCTCTCTTCTATCTTCCAGAGAGTACATGTTTAGCTCAGCCTCACCTCACATGTTTTGTCCCCATACCCTGGATCTTCCTGGTCACCCTCCTCTGGACTCCTCCAGTAGTTTGATATTGTCCTTCAGATATGGGCATCAGAACTCCACACAGTACTCCAGGTGCGGTCTCACAGTGACCTGTACACTGGCAGAATGACTTCCTCCCTCCTAGGGTTATTCCCCTGGTGATGCTGCCTAACATTATATTACTTTGGCTGTTGCCTTGCGGACACTGTGTGTTTCATGTCACCTCTGACCATCACTTCAAGGTCCTTTTCCTCCTCTGAGACTGACACCTGTACTCACTCCAGCCAATAGCTTTTCCCTGGGTTCCTGGCACCCAGGTGCATGACCTGCATTTCTTGGTGTTGAAACACAACTGCCAGATGCTTGACCATTTCTCCAGCCTAGCTAGATCCTCCCTTAAGTCCTGTCTCCCTCCACTATGTCCGCCCTCCCAGAGGGCTTGGTATCATCCTAAAGAGACAGATCTTGCTTTTGACCCCCTCTGCTATGTCATCAATAATGATGTTGAACAGCACAGGTCCAAGTACTGAGACCTGTGGGACCCCGCTGGTTACAGGTGAAGTTTGGATAGTTCCCCCACTGCCACTCTCTGATTCCTATCCGCAGCCAGTTCTTGACCCACCCCAGCAGTTTGCCCTCTTTCTCAGGTCCCTCAGCTTGCTGATCAGCCTGCCATGTAGCACTGAATCAACGCCTTGCTGAAGTCCAGGTACAGGACATCCACTGCCTGCCACCTGTCCAATGACCTCATAACTCAGTCGAAGAAGTCGATCATGTTGGTTTGACAAGATCTTCCCCTGACAAACCCATGCTGTGTGTTGTCCTGGAGACCATTTTCCTCAAGGAAGGACACCAGCCTTTCCTTTACAATGGTCTCCATTATCTTCCCCACTATTGAGGGCAGGCTAACCCGCCTGTGGTTATGCAGCTCATTCCTGGGACTGCTCTTGTGGAGTGGAATCACGTAGGCTATTCTCCAGTCCTGTGGTACACCTCCTCCTCCAGTGAGGTGTTAAACAGATCTGTCAGCAGGGCTGCTAGTACACCCACCAACTCCTCAAAACCATCTGGTCCCAGTGCTTTGTCCACCTGCAGCTCACTTAGTCCCCTTGAGACCCTGTCTACCCCAATCTCCCTTCATAATCCACCACCCCAGGCTCCCCATTCCTTCTCTGTGGTATCGGCCCTTCCACTTCCTTAGTGAAGACAGAGAAAAAGTACTTATTTAAAGCCTCCTTGATCCTCCCCTTTTCTGCCCATCCTCCGTTCCTCTTTATCCTGACAATTCCATCTCTTCTGCTTCTTTCTCCTAATGTACGGAAGAAATCCTTCTCCCTTCCTTAATCCCTCGCCAGTCTTAGTTCTTTCTCCGTCTTGACTGCCCGGACCTCTTTCCCTGCCTCCCGAGATTTCTCTGTGTAAACCTCTCTGTCTTCCTCCTCAAGGTATGCTTGTACTTCAGGAAGGCCTCCACTTTGCTTTCCCTGCTCTGCCATCCTCTTGCTATACCAGCTAGGTCTCAGCCACCTGGAGTTCTTTTTGTAGATTTTCATGCAGGTGTCGGTGGCCTCTAATAACCCCTTCTTGATGACAGGCCATTTCTGTTCCGCATCCATCTGCGCCTGAGCTTTGCCAGGTGTTCCTTCAATATGATACCCATTCTGGTGAAGTCCACCTTCCTGAAATCCACCACTCTTGTTTTTGTCCTGACTGCTTCCTTCCCATGTTAATATAAAACCACACCGTGCAGTGGTCACTGCCTGCAAGGGATCCCTCACTTCAACTCCCTGGACATACTCCCCATCTGATAGCACTAGGTCTAGTATGGCCTCCTCTCTTGTGGCTGTGACTCTCTGTGTCAGGAAGCACTCCTGGATAGCATCCAGGAGGACCTGCTCCCTGCAACAGGAGGTAGACAGGGTGCTCCAGTCTACACCAAGCAGATTGAAGTCTCCTAGTATTATGGGTTCCCTCTCCCTCCTACCCTCCTGATCTGTTCCCACAGCTCTCTGTCCAGCTCTGTGCCCTGTGACAGTGGTCTGCACCACCCACCCACCAATCCTTCTCTCAGCTGTCTTCTGTAGCACTACCCATAGGGCTTGGTTGCTCTCTCCTCCCCTCCTCCCTGGCGCACATTATCGTCCCTTATGTGAAACGCTACTCCACCCCCTCACTCTTTCCGTATCCTTCCTTTGCAATTAGTACCCTGGGATCTCAAGGTTCCAGTCATGGTGCTGGGTTACCCATGTATCTGTGATGGCAGCTATGTCCACCTCCCTGATGCCATCAAGCAGTCAGGTCTGATGACTTGTTTGCCAGACTCCTAGCATTCAAGGAGACCACATTTCAGCTTGACCCTCCCTCATTGCACCTGTTCCTTTGTGACTCTCCTCCCCTTATCCATGCTATCCCCCACCTTACTTTCTCCCTTTTTAGATTCCCTACTGGGTGGCGGAGTCCCCTCGCCTGGTGCTGAGTGTTGTGCCCTGTACTGCCCCCTTCATCAGTTTAAATGTAGCTTATCCATCAGGTACCTCTCCAGGTTGTCTTTCAGGACCCTTGTGCACTCCTTACTCAGATGCAGCATGTTCCAGTGCATATAGGTCCCTGTGTTCCCATGTCCTACCCAGTCTCCCACCAGCCCGTGCCATTTGGCTCACACCAACTTCCCAGTCCTGTATTGAATTCTGCAATCCTCAGCGTTCTTACAGTACTGGCTCTCAGGACAGGTAGTACCTCTGAGATCGCTACTGTTTTCCACTCCACTGCAGATTCTTCCAGCTCCTGAACCTTTCCTGCACCACATTCACCTCGCACTCTGCCAGAGCATTGGAGTCCAAATGAACCACTATGTGAGGCTCCGTGTTCCTGCCCACAAACTTTGGCATGATTGTTCCCACCCTCCCTGCGGTCATGCCAGGCATGCACTCCACGCTCCAGCTGTTCTTCTTTGTATGCATTGCCCCATCGTATTCCCTTCAGTATTGAGTCCCTACAACTGTCTTCCCTTCCTGTCCCCTCTGCCATGGTTCCCAACCTGTTTTCCTTCCCTTATATATTCCTTCCACTGTGGTACTCCACCAGAGCATCTCCCTTCCTGTAACCCAGCTTCCCATGCTTACTCACCTTGTGGTCCGGCCTTTTCACCCCTTTGTACTCCCACCTAGATTCCCTCACCTTGCCCATGTTTCCTTCTCTCTATCCTCCTTCCCATGCTTGTCTTAACCATCATCCCTCTTGACCCACCTACCTCCCCATCTTTGTTACCTTTCCCTACCTCTGGCCTACCCCTCTCCCCAACCCCCTTTACGGGTTCTGCCTCCACCTCTCCCTGCTTCCTGCTCTCCCCACCTTACCCGATTGTCCAAACTTTGTAATGCTGTGAACCTGTTAGAGGTCTTATTCCCCTGCCCTCAATGCCTTGTGCTACCCTTCTCTGCTCTCTCAGCCTCCCTCCTTGCCTATCCTTTCCCTTCCCTGTGTCCTCCTCACCCCTTCCATTCCCTCCTTCTTCTCCCCCAGTCCCCATGGCGACAGTGTTCCCTGACTGTGTTGTTTCCTCCTAGTTTCCTGCTTTGTCCTTCTCTGCCCTTATCCCCTCCTCTGCCCTCCTTCCCAACTGCTTCTCCTCCTCATTCCCAGTTCCCATCTCAACCTCCCTAAGCTGCCCAAGCTGCCTACAGACTAGATAACCCCAGCCCTCCACATTGTTTCCCACGAAATGATTGCTCCACACCGTTACATCTGACCAACCTCCCATATCCCACCTGTATGCTCCATCTACTATCCCTGCCCCATCAACCTTCCTCCATGCTGTTTCTCTGCTCCCCCCAGCTGTTAGGCTGCCACATCCTTCCAGTTTCTATGCAGTCATAGGTCTCTAACCTTCCCTCAGCAGTTCCTCCCTAGTTACCTTGCCCCAGCATGGTCTGTGGCCTGCAATCCTCCCTCGCGGATGCCCTGCAGACACCACCTATTCAGATGCCACACTCCTACTTCGTGGCACTCACGCTTCCAGGTTCGCTCACGTGAGGAAGTGCATGTCCCACAGGGATCCCACAGACTTCCATACCCACTTCACATACTAGTTACTATTTTTCTGGATCTCTACATGGGTCTTCAAGAGAAGGGTAAACATAGCATGGGTTATGTGCTGAGACAGAGGAATCAAGACTTGAACACATCTTGCTCCTGTGAGTTCTGAGTCAGGTACTCACTCTCCTCACTGAAAGCCAAAACATCAATTGGATGGTGAGAATTTGCATGGAAATATATATGGATGGCGTATATGGCCACTGCTGGCGAAAGTGTGAAGAGACATTGAAAGGGTGCCATAACGAAGCCACAAGCCTATGCATCAGGCAAGTGAGTAAAGCAAAAGAAGGAGAAACCACTCTGGTTCTCCAAGGGGTGGCAGGAAAGGTGCGGGGAAAAAGATTAGCTTTCAAAAATACAAGGAAACTCAAAGGGAGGAGGACAGAGGAGAGTATCAGGAAAAGTCAAGCACATATAGAGGAAAGGATAGCCAAGGCAACAAGAAAGGAGACAAGACCTTTTAGCTACCTCAGGGAAAAGAAAAAGGGTGGGATCGTTAGAATAAAAAGAGAAGGGGTCAATGGAAGGGGACAAGGAAAAAGCTAAAATCCTAAACAGATACAGTACTTCTGTTCAGTTTTCACTGTAGAAAAGGAAGAGAGGGTCCACAGCTAGGTAGAAGATGCACGAAGGGGAGGATAGATACAAGCCCGTTCACAGTGGAGGGAGTCCTCAAGGAGTTGGAAAAGCTGAAGGTGGACAAGGTGACGGGGCTGGATGGAATTCATCCCAGAATTCTAAAAGGGTTGAGGAAGGAACTAGCAGCACCACTGGCAGCCTTGTTCAACAAATCAGTAGAAACAGGGCGGTGCCAGCTGACTGGAAGCGCGGATGTTGTCCCTCTCCACAAAAGCGGGAGTAGGTAGGAGGCTAGTAACTATAGGCCAGTCAGTTTAACCCCAGTAGTAGGAAAATGTTGGTATCATTGCTCAAGAAGATTGTGACATGCCTTGAATCGAACAGGCTGCATGATCTGGGACAGCATGGCTTTACGGTGGGCAGGTCTTGCCAAACAAACCTAATTGACTTCTTTGATTAGGTTACCAGAGAGATAGACCAGGGAGGGTCAGTGCATGTGGCTTGCCTGGATTTTAGTAAAGCCTTTGATACCGTACAGCATAAAAGACTAATAAACAAGCTGAAAAGCAAGGGAGTTGGAAAGGAATAGTTAACTGGGTTAGAAATTGGTTAAGCAGTAGGACACAGAGGGTGGTAGTGAATGAGTTCAGTCTGTTGATAGAGGTACCTAGCAGGGTGCCTCAGGGTTTCAGTGCTGAGCCTGCACCTCTTTAATGTCTACATAAGTGACATTGCCGGAAGGCTAAAGGTGAAGGTGTGCCTCTTTGCAGATGACACAAAGATCTGAAATAGAATTCGATATGCCAGGAGGGTTGGAAAAGACGAGGAGGGACCTGGGTAGGCTAGAAGAATGGTCAAATACATGGCAGCTGAGATTCCAGTGCAAAAAGTGCAAGGTCATGCACTTGGGGCACAGGAACCGAGAGAAAAGAAAGAAAGGGTCTCGAAAACTTGCTAAGCTCAGGGTGGATAAGGCAATGGGACCTGATGGCATACATCCCAGGGTACTTAGGAGCTAAAGGTGGAACTAGCAGAGCCATTAGCAGAACTGTTTAGTGAGTCTCTGAGTACAGGAGAGGTCCCAGAAGACTGGAGAAGGGCTCATGTGATCCCGCCCACAAGATTGGTAGCAGGGAGGAGGCAGGGAACTACAGACCAGTCAGTCTTACCTCAGTAGTGGGCAAGATTATGGAGGCACTCCTTAAGGAAAGGATAGTGCAACACCTGGAATCCATAGGGCACAGGATCCAAGACAGCATGGGTTTACAAAGGAAGGTCCTGTCAAACTAATCTCATAGATTTCTTTGACTGGGTAACTAGAGTGGTGGACCAAGGGGAGCAGTTGATGTCACTTCCTTGACTTCAGCAAAGCTTTTGACACTGTTCCACACAGAAGATTGATAAATAAGCTGGGTAGGCTTGGGGTGGGTCAGAAGTTGGTCAACTGGGTGGCAAACTGGTTGTGGGCAGAAAACAGAGGTGGTGGTAAATGGTATACAGTCATAAGAGATGCAAGTCACAAATGGGGTACCTCAGGGATCAGTCCTGGGGCCAGTCCTCTTCAACATCTTCATTAGTGACCTTGCAGATGGACTAGAGGATAAGGCTTGTCTGTTTGCAGATGACACCAAGATCTGCAACAGAGTAGATGATCCAGATGGGGTGGGCAGAATGAGAAGAGATCTGGATAAACTAGCAAAATGGTCAGAAGAGTGGCAACTGGGATTTAATGCAAAGAAGTGCAAGATCATGCACATAGGAAGAGAAACCCTGAAGCCACCTATAGGCTGGGAGGGAGTTGCTAGCAGTCACAAAGGAAGAAAGAGACTTGGGCATCATCATCACTGATGACCTGAAATCATCCAAGCAGACCTCTAAAGCAGTAGGTAAGGCTAAGGGTGTTAGGGTGTATTAGTAGGGGTATCACAAGTCATAAGAGGGAGGTAATAATCCTTTTACAAGACACTGGTTAGGCCCCATCTGGAGTTACATGCAGTATTGAAGGCCACACCTTCACAAGGACATTAACCAAATTGAGGCAGTCTGAGAAGGGCAGCAAAATGGTGCAGGGACTGCATCAGAAGACATATGAGGACAGATTAACAGAGCTCAATATGTATACCCTTGAGCAAAGGAAGGAGAGAGTGATATGATCGAGGCATTCAAACACTTTAAGGGGATTAACAAGGTGAAAGAGTCTAACATGTTTAAATATAAGAAAAATAGCAGGACAAGAGGACACAGCATGAGATTAGAGGGGGCCAATTAAGGGGAATGTGAGGAAATTCTTTTCACAGAAAGGGTGGTGGATGCATGGAATGGCTTACCTCAAGAAGTGGTGGCTATGAATACAGTGCAGGGCTTCAAACAGGCATGGGATAGGCATAAGGAACAATACAAATGAGTATGAATAGATAGGCCACTGACAGAGCAAAGGCCGCTGGCACACTTATAAGGTAGAAAAGAAATGGGCAGACTGGTGGGCCTTTGTGGTCCTTATCTGCTGTCAACTTCTATGTTTCTATGTTTCTATTCAATGAGGAGATACTGTCGGACACCAAACAAGAGAGGGATCTAGGTATATTTATATCTGAGGACCTAAAGATGGCTGGACAGTGTGAAGACAGTTGAAAGAGACAACGGGATCCTGGACTGCATTGGGAGAGCATCAACAGCCGAAAGAGGAGGTGGTGATGCCACTACACAGATCATTGGTGAGACCTCATCTGAGTACAGTGTACAATTTTGGAGACCTCATCTTAGGAAAGACATAGACAAGGTGGAGTCAGTACAGAGAAGGGCTACAAAATAGTACAGGGTTTCATCAGATGTCATATGAAGAGATGTTGCAATACCTCAATATGTATTCTCTGGAAATGAGACAGTGGGGGACGTGATAGACATGTTTAAGTACCTCAAAGGGATAAATAAAGCACAAGAGGAAGCATCTTTTGGAGAAGGGGATGCAATAGGACTGGGGACATGACCTAAAGTTGGAGGAGGAAGGGTCAGGAAATGCAAAGTACTTCCATACAGAGAGTAGTAAACAGATGGAACAGCCTCCAAGCTGGGGTGGTGGGGGCAATATTGATGGAGGAATTCAAAATGCATGGAATAAACATGTGGGTTTCATTGGAACAGGGAGAGGGAAAAGCATGAGGTCAGCTAAATCAATAGCATGAGGGAAGGTAGGTCAAATGGGCAGACTAGATAGGTCATGCAGTCCTTATTTGCCAACAAATTCTATGTATCTATGTTGTGTGCCAACCAGACACATATATTTTGCTCATGCGCCATTTTAGAGAATTTGGGAAGCATTTAAGGCAAATTTCTTACCTCTTTCTATGGATCCCCAACATCTACATCCAACTATGGTTTTGCTATTCATTCCTTCTGAAGGATGTAGGAGCAGGCCATGGTCGCTACTTTTTGCATTTCTCCTGGCAGTAAAAGGCTAGTATCCATTTGTAGCTACTAGCCTCTCCCCAAGATTCTGACAATGACAACAAATTGTTGCATGCATTTATAATTATGGAAAGTTGATCTATCAGGTCAGGGAAGGTTAACTGAATTCCAAGAGAGATAGCAGCCATGGATTTTCTACTATATGACACAAAACCCACCGTTTGTACCATGACATCAGCTCAGACTTGTGTAGTGGAGTTATTACTATTCATTGTAGTACTTGTATGAAATGTTCCAAGGATAACAATGCCTACTTGGACATAAACTTGAAAATCCGTATGATATATCTGTCTGTATGTAATACCCAGTTCTTTAATATGCATAAAGTGCGATGTAGTGGAAAATCTCATGTCCTAGCTAGCTGTATGCTTATACTTATACAAAAATGTCTTTTAATAAAAAAAGGAGGTACTCAGTTATGAACCCCAAATAATGTAATGAGTCTCCTCAAGGTAGACCTCAAGGTCCTAAAGGTAGACCTCAAGTTTCTAATTGAAGATAAAACTTTAGATTAGTGATGCTTGGATAGTGCTTCTCGGCTCCGACTCCCCTCCATCAGATGGTGCTGTTATCCAACCATAAATCTGATCAAAGCCGGATGTTGGATCCAGGGTCGGATAGCGATGTATCTGAGGTCAGATCCAGGTATCTGAGATAGGACATTTGTATTTAACCTTGGATGAGAATGTTATATATGTTACAACCCATTTTAAGCATTGATGACTCAAACAATCTGTGACATGGTGCCATCAAGGTAAAGACATACCCTGTGATGGCAGCATGTAACATCCATGTGTGTTTTCAAAAATAATACAATTACCTTGTATTAACAGTATCACTTACATCTTTTTTGCACAATATTCAGTTGGGTTTATTACCAGATTGTATAGATAGATTGTTCCCTAAAAATAATAGCACCATTCAAACAAGAATCCAGAGTAGAAATTATTTCCCCCACTCTATTTATCACCCCAACTCTGGAACTGTCTTGGGCCTCTTCTCTCACCATCTAGCTCTACCACCCACCATGTTCTCTGCCATCTTCAAAGACGTTATGAATCCTCCCTGGGCCTGGGCAGCTAATGACCGGTGAGACCGAAGGGGCAGTGGCAGGAACCGGCATTGGGCGTGTGGCGGTGGCACTGGAAAAGCTGTCACCTATCTGGGTTGGGAGGGTTTTCTTGTGTAGTCCCTGAGAGCTCTCCCATCCCACCCCCAGTGTGTGGTGCACTTCCTGACGCTACAGCACGCAGCAACCCTGCCTGCATCTGCCACGCAGTGTACGTGTGATCCAACACTTCGGCCTTCGGTCTCCACTGGAGTGCCAGACAGTCCCATACCCTCCTCCCGGAGAGAAGAGCCGCCCAGCAGGTGCTCAATCTTCTCCCTCTGCTGCCGACCCCTGGTGCCCGAGCTCGCTCCCGAACTCGGGTCACTGGCATGGCGCGAGTTTGGCATCCAGTGCCTCAACCCTCAGCACCACCGGCCAGCCCTAGAAATTCTGTTCAAGTTCCTTTTTCACACTTCATTTCTCAGAACTCACTAAATTTCATAGCTCACCCCAAAGCAACTGTCTATATCTGCAAAGTGTATAACTTTACCAATTGAACCTGTTCTAGCATTTTCTGCTCAGTATTTTGTACTCCTTGTTTGATACTTTTACTGGTTGTAACATTGCTTTACTGTAAACTGAACATTTGATGATTGCATATATGTAACCTCTGTATTTTGAATTTGTACATATGTAATTGCTATGACGTGGAACCTCTGTAAAAGGCTCACAGGTACTTTCCTAGATAATAAATAAATAAAAATAAAATTATACCAGCAGATATGTGGGGACAGAACAGCAAGAAAAGGTAGAAAGATAGCGAGAGGCAGAGAATAGACCCGAGTCCGTTGAATAGCCAATTATGGCTGACTTACAACACATTATGACTGATTTTTCAACTAGTTTAAAATTTATGACTGCAACTCACTACAGAAAATTCAACCAATTTTTCAACTTCGCTATTGTGAAATTTTATTTATGTACTAACACTTTGTACTTTTGAGCGCAATTAGTAGAAAAACATTGTAGCACATTTGTTTAGGTAGTGTTTACTCAATATTGATGCAACATCCTCTTAATTTCATATGAAACCACTACCCAAGCTATACAAGTGTGACTCACATCATGTATGCACAAATTGCCCTGCCTGCTGCGGCTACTCAGCTGACATTCAAAAGAATTCACTGCATCAAGGGGATGGGAGCAGGGACATGCAGATATTAGATTTACGGAAACACACAAACCCATATAATATTAATCAAGATGAACCCGCTGCTGTAGCTGCACTCGGTTTTTCTGTGGTTCTCTTACCCCAGAGCAGACAATTAACTGAGATTATACAAAGGGTCTCAGCAATGCTGCAATCTGATTGGCTGTAAGGAGTCTGACAGCCTTACAGTAATCCTGTTACACTGTCATGTACAGCCTGATCACCATGGCACATGAAATCTTCCGCTAGCATTCATTCTCTAGCACAGCTGAATGATTGTAATGATGCATTTTGATACTGAACCGGAACCAGCATTCTTAAACTATTTTATTAAAAATTACATGCTTAATGAGGAAAACATTCAAAAAGTGCACTTTTAACACTTTTCTTTTGGAATTATTTCTATAATAGCAATAACTAAGGCACTCCCAGGATTTAGATTAACAGTCGGTTAATTACCCCCTAGTGGCAATATAAGTTCGTAAGTTGAAAAAAACATAGACCTATTTGGACCAGACTGCTTGCCTAAATTAATTAGTATCCCAAACACTATTTCCTAACAAATATTTATCTAATTTTGTTTTAAAATCCTGCATAGTACAACTGGATACTACTTTCTGGGGCAGTTTGTTCCATATTGGTACCACTCTTCACTGAACCAATGCTTTCTTCTTGTAGTACTGTATTTTTCCATTTTAATTACAGAGGTGTGCTCTAATCTGATATAATTGTTCTCTTAAATTTAACCCAGTGATTCCCTTAAAGTAATATCAGAGGCGCTTTATAAACCAAACACCGTCTCCTTGCAACCTCAGTACTCCAGAATGTACAGTCCATACTTTTGCAAACGTGTTGATAATCACAACCTTGATTTCCGTCAAACGTGTGGCCCTTTTTGGACACTCTCAATGCCACAATCTGTTTCTGTAGCCTGGAGACCAAAACTGAGCACAATACTGCAAGTGCGATCGTAGCAAAGAACTCAGCTGCACATCATGCCACATTACACCCCTAGGGGTGATTAACGAACTAGTAATCTAACCCCTAGTTATCCTATATTGCTTAAATATTGTCAACTTTTTCCTCTAATTCGGAATGGAATTCAGAACAAGTTAGCAAGTTACAACAGGGAGGATATGTATTATATACCTCAAGGTTAACTGGGCCCATAGCTACCCCTGATGTTCATAATATATTATTGAACAGTTCAGCCTTCAATGCAGCTTGCTTCTCATTTACCAATACATGCAAGGCAAGCTGTCATCATATATTAGTCCATATGCTAAAAAAAAAAAAACACAGGCCATGCATACCTTGTGTTTCTGCAAATTCCCTCATTAGCAAGCACACTGGTTTAAAACCAGAAATGCTAAGTGCAAATTTAAGTATTTAAGTTTTCAAGCAGCAACAATTGTATAAAGAATTTGTGTTAAAAAGCAGGTTATCTATTATCTAATTCCATGACCGCTGAGTCTTGCTAATATAATACCATTAAAGAACACTGGATTATTTTAAATTTTACCTGTCTACTACTTTACCACCAGGTACTGAAATCAATACACTTTGCCAAATTTACACAGTGGTCCAGATTTTCAACATGTGGCATAGGACTGTATTTTCACCACATCTGACTGAACTACTGTGCCTAAAAGCTACATACTCTGCTGGCCACCTGTCAGGAAACAAAATGTATGCCAGTCAGCTGGGATTGCATTTACTGAGATTCCTGCTTGTCAGTAGTGTTCCCTAGACAAAGTTACAATACTGGTTTGTTTGGTGTTTGTGTTTGCACTGTAGATTCGTTCAGCAGACTCTGATAAGGGGCCCTTGCAGAAAGAATCTAAGTTTAAAGGATGTCTGGCTTTCTGGCAAAATCTAATCTATGGCACTTCTTTGGCTGTAACTTGCAAGCATATATACCATCACCAATAAAATGCATTACAACAGCATTTGGTGAAAATAGCACTCAAACGTTTCCTTTGGCACATTAAATTCTGACAGTCACACTGGCACATACCCAACTCAAAATTGGGATTTCGTTCCAATTCTGCCTGCATCACAAAGTCACTCACGTTCCGTAAGGATAAGGCCGCTCCATGCTCAGCTGCCTGCCTCCCTCCCCCGCCATATTAGTCACTGGTAGTAGAGTAGCAGAAAACTAAATTGCACAATAATAAATATTTAAGGCAAGTAAAAGTCAACTTTTAAGCCACCACCACACAAGAACCCTGCCACAATGATTTTCAGAGTCATCCAGAAAACTTAGTTTACGTGGTTCACCCTGGCTAGCCTATAGAGGAACAGATTCAATTTCAGATTGAAGAACAAGTAACAATAAGTTTAATTTAACTCACCAACCTGACCTGTTGGACTTGGCTACTTTGACATTCAAGATGGCTCTCTCCATCTCTCCCAACTCAGTCTAGTCTCTCTTCTCATCCACTTCTCAGTCTCGGGTCTCAGCTGCTTGTTGCTGCTGCCAGCGGTGGCTCTAGCCCTCAGACTGCTCACCCGCCCCAGACATGTGTGTGCCCACATTGCTGGCACTGCACATCACAGTTTTATGCCACTGCCTTGCTGTTGCTTACTGCTCCTGGCCTAGTACGATCTGTCAGTGCCTGCCCACCCCACTGCCTGCCGTGCCCTGGCCCTGTGGCCCTCGTAACATTCAGACCCTCCAGTTAGTCTCCATCTCTCCAAGTCTGAATCCTCCATCCTCAAAGTCACTCCGAGTCCTCAGACCAGTCCAGTCTCCACGGTGCTCACAGCCATGAGCCGCCTCACCAATGCTGCTCTTAGTCTCTGGACTTGACGTGGTCACCACTCCTCTCCGCTTCCAGGCAGCACTGCAGAGGCACTAAGAGTTTTAGGGCCCTGGTCCCTCTGCTCATGCTACCACCCCGACTGACCCTGAGTGTTTTTTCTCTGGACCCAACCCATTGGACCACAGGCTCCTCCAGATGCCTGCACTCACGGCCTGCAGACAGTGGTCAAGTCATTCACTGGTGGTTGACTCTCTCCCTGCTCCCGACTTCTGTATGTTCACCAAACAACACTCCCTGGCCGCGGACTACTACTTCCTCCTTACTGCCTCGGGTCCCACTCTTGTAGTACCGTCACCCGGTTGGTTCCAGCCCACATTCGCTGTCTCTCCACTTAGTCTTATGTCTCTCTCGCAACTCACTCTCCAACTAGTCTTCTGTGGACCCTCTGACTTTGTGCAAACCACAAATATAAGGCCATCGTAAGCTTACCTTAGTTCATTTTAGCCTCCGCCTCACCAGCACTCCTTGCTGCATGCTGCTGCCCAGCAACAAACTCAGGCAAATGTCCCCTGGTCATGCAGCGCACAACTCCTGGCTCCTCCTCTCTTATTACTCATTGGCTGGCGGTTGCGTTTGTCCGCCAAAGTTTGAAAACAAAAACTACACACACACAATTTCAATTATTAAAAAAATAAATAAATACTGCTGCTGCGAGTCTCAGAAATGAGTTTAGGGTGGGAGACTATCAGGCAAGCAACTACAGTAAGCAAGATGAGTTGTCAACGAGATAAATATGACTCAATGAATTATGGTTTGCAACTCAAGGCACTGCAACTAATTGCAACTGACTGAATTGCGCCCATGATTCCACTGCTGACGGTGGCTCCGGGTCTCAGCAGAGAAATGGCAAGACCATCAGGGTGATCAAATCCTAGGTCTCACAAGAAAATTTGGTTAAGCAACCAGACAGAGAAGAGACAGAAAATTAGAGAATAGAACAGATCCTGAATTTAGACTGCTTCTCCGTAACAACTGGGACAGGGCCTTATTCAGCCCTGTCACATGCCTCCCTCCTAACAGAACACTTGTTTTACAAAAGCACGTTTCCAAAATGTTCTAGTAATTCTCATCTAATATAAGCATATAACCTTTACAGTTCTGTACATATGCAGTATCTTTTTCATAACAGTACAGCAAATAGTGAAGTTTAAATTACACATTTTTTTAACCTTCAGAATTCTCAATTCCACATCCATATCTAGACAAAAAAATCAGCACTGACATTCTCGTTCCCAGATTTGTGCATCACTTTAAATTTAAATGGCTGTAGTGCCAGGTGTCACTGTGTGATTTTAGAATTTTATCCTTCATTTCATTAAGCCAACAGAGAATTGTGATCTGTTACAAGTACAAAGTCAGCTCCTAGTAAATAAAATGTAAGGATTCCATAGCCCACTTTGCTGCAAACATTCCTTTTCAATGGTGGAGTACCTTTTCTGTCTGTCGTGCAATTTCCTACTATGTAGTGAATAGGATGTTCTTTCAAATCTATATGCTGACTCGAGACTGCACCTAGGCCTACCTTGATACATCTGTTTGTATCAAAATGGTTTCTCAAAGTCTGGGCTTCTTAAAACAGGGGCTGAACATAATGTAGCCTTAATGGCTCAAAGCCTAGTCACACTCTGGGGTCCATTTCACATTATTCAGGAGCTGTTTCTTTGTGAGTTCAGTGAGGGAATAGCTAGCTCAGCAAAGCTGGGAGCCAATCTCCGATAATAACCAGCCAGCCCCTAAACATGACCTGACATGTTTCTTGGTTTTAGGAACCGGTTGTTAGCTACTGCTTCTGTCTTGAAAACCTTGGGCTTGACTTCTCCATTTCCAAAACATTGCCCAAATATCTGGTTTCCTGCATGCCCAATGCACACTTGATAGGATTAACTGTCAGATCCGCCTTTTGATTGATTGGATAACTGCTCATAGGTGCTGCAGGTGGCTTTTCCAGTCTGGACTGTACACCACAACATAATCCAGGTATACAGCACAATAATCAGTATGAGGGGATAAAATTGCATCCATGTACCACTGGAATGTAGCGAGCACCATGTAAACCAAACAGCCTGGTGGTGAACTGATAGAATCCTATAGGAGTGGCAAATGTAGTTTTGTCTCTGGATTCTTTAGCTAGGGGATTTGCCAGTAACCCTTGGTGAGATCAAGGGTATTAATATATTTGGCACTCCCCAGTCTGCCTACCAAATCATCTATTCTGGGCACAGGCTAACTGTCAAATTCTGACACTTTATTAAGTTTCCTAAAGTCAAGGCATATTCTTACACTCCCTTCTTTTTTGTTTACAATCACCATTGGTGATGACCAAGCACTTCTCGACTCTTCTAAATCCAATTCTTTCATTTTTGTATTTCCTTAACCGTCTGCTCTTAACCACTCTGGTAATCTGTATGTCTTTTGCTAATAGAGTGAGCATTCTTTATCGCTATTATGTGCTGGACACCTTTAGCTCGGCCTGGCACTGTGGTAAAGTACTGTTAAATGTCTTTAGCAAATTACTAATTTCTGCAGTTGTTTGGAGATTAGAAACATTCACTTTACAGCATCAGCAGTAACAGTTTGCTCCAATCTATCATAAGCTACATCAATATCTTCTTTATCGGTTTCTGGAAAAACTAGCAAAACAGCTTTTGGTGTTTTTCAACCCATTTTATGAGGAGGTTAGCATGGTATATCTTAGTAGGATTTTTCCTGTCAGGGTCTCAGTCTCATAGTTAACTGTGCCAGTACATCTAAGAACCTTATAAGGTCCTTGCCACTTCATTAGCAGTTCATTTTCTGTAGTGGATAACAGTAACAAGACCTTTTCACCTGGCTCAAAAACTTTTTCTTTTACCCATGATCATAATACACCTTCTGTAGGTTTTGGGCCTCTTCTTGATTACTATGGGCAATTTGAACATATTTTGCCAGCTTCTTTTCAGGACATATATAAGGTGTAATAGATTGTTTCTCATGGGGGTTATCGTCCCATGTTTCTTTTATTACATCTAGTGGTCCTCTAGGTTGTCTACCATACAGTATTTCAAATGGCGAAAAACCCTGTTGATGCCTGTGGCACTTCTCTGTAAGCAAAAAGCAGATAAGGTAAGTATTGGTCCCAGTCTTTCCCTTCCTTTTACAAACATGTTTGCATGTGTTTTAGGGTTTGATTAAGACACTCAGCAAGACCATCTGTCTGAGGTTGATATGGGGAGGTTCTTATAGCAGTGATACCTAGTAGTCGGTACAGCTCCTTCAGTAAGACAGCACCAAACTCTACCTTGATCAGTAATAATCTCTTTAGGTATGCTGACTCTGCTGAAAATGTTGGCAAACTCTGCTGCTATTTTGAGGCTGTGACAGTGCGTATGGAACTGCCTCTGGGTATCGAGTAGCATAGTCACATACTACCAAAATGAATCTATTACCCTTTTTACTTTTGTCTAAGGGCCAACCACATCCATTGTAATTCTCTCAAAGGCACATCTATCAAGGGTAGGCACCAGGGCACCTTGTCTTTTTAGCCACCAGGGCTACTTTCTGACACTCAGCACAAGAACGGCAATAGGTAGCAACATCTTCATGAATTCCAGGCCAGTAAAATCTGTACAGCTATCTGCCAAGGGTGCAATCCTCCCTGAGTGACCAGCCATGGGACTATCATGTGCTATCTGTAGCAACTCAGATCTATACTTTTGTGGTATAACCAATTGTTCTGTCTAGTCTTGTGTCTGAGGTATAACAAAACTCTGTACAGTACCACTTTACATTTTTAAACATAGGTTCACCTGTCTTAATTTCACCCACAGCTGCTTAAAATAACCGTGGAGAAACATCATTAGCTTGTTCTGAAAGAAATTACAATCAGTTATCAGTTTAGTTTCAGCATTTTCATGTTAACCCTTATGTCCATCAGTCTTCTGCTGCCACTGTTTCTTCAGGTGTTGTCTTTATTTCCTGGACTTTCAGATCTTGGAGCTGTGCTCAAACAAGTCTGAATCAAAATTAGTGACAGGAAAGAGTCCCCACCATCTGAGATTTTCTTTGCCTGAACTCTTGTCACCACAGCTGCTGAAACAACAGGATTACTCCCTCTTTGAGTAACTCAGTAAATCCTGGAAAGTCATTTCCAATAATCACAGGTACAGGTAACTTAGGTACTACCCCACTTTCATTTGGGGTGACACACCATTAATAGTTAGAGTCACTTGGCTGGTGGGATAGTATCGAGTGTCCCCATGAATGCAGATGACACCAGTACCTGGTCCTTCGGACACTGTTTTCCTAGCACTTCAATATGTACTAGGGTCTGTCTGCTTCCTGAATCTATAAGTCCTTCAAAGTCTTATCTCCATCTTCACATCTGTTAAGTACTTGCCTCTATTAGCTAAGGACAAATCTACCCCAGTGTCACTCTTCTTACTGCAATTTTTTTTCCATATGACCTGGCTTATTACAGTTATAGCAAATAACGTCTTTGTGAACAGATTTGTTACCCCCACCAGAGTTCTTATCAGACTTAGAGTTTTAAATGGGAAAAAGATGTCTTACCGGTGCTTGGCCTTTACCTCGCTGCTGAGGCATCTGTCTGATCATTTGGTAGTCTTGACCAAAGAAACAACCTTTTCCCCACTTTTGGGTTGGTGTTCCTTTACCAAAGCTGCACATCAGTAGACAAGATGTTTTTTATTTATTTATTTAAAGGATTAACCAGGAAAACATACTGAGCAGACTACTGCTCAATTCCAGATGTGTCCTGGGGGCTAGGGAAAGGAGGAACACACACATGATACACAGTCCAAAACATTCATAGGTACATAGACCAAAACCTAGAGCTAACATCTTACAATGTGTGGTTACATCAGACAGTTAAGCAGGCAACAATGAAATAAATAGTACACAGTGTAAATACAAACTCAGTACAGTGCCTATATGTAGCAGGGCTGCCGTTATGTGGGACAACTGGGACTTTTTCCCCAGGCCCCGTGCTATGGGGCCCGCCTAAGCAGTGCTAATATACACATTTTTTATTTCTCCTTTGGTCCTTTTGCTGTCTGCTGTGTGGCACCACTGTAATACATTTTCTTTGCCGTCCGGGGTGGGGGTATTTATGCATCAGTGCTAGCAGGACTGATGCATAAATGGCGCTGCCGAGCGAATAGAAAAGGTATTACAGTGGCGCCCGCCTGAGACCCTACCATAGACGTGATGACGTTGTCCCAACCTCTGCTGTGCATCTGATGTGGCGGAACAGTGCTTAGCGGCGCTACTGTACATTTTCCTCAGAGCAGAGTGATTACTGTTAGTGTTGGTGTTGCCCAATCCATAAAAGAGTTTATTTCCTCCACGCCGAAGAAGGCAGGGCGGCAGCAAAGCAACAATTTCTGGGCGGGTCGCCGCTGGAGTACATCAGCAGCCGGGCTGCTGCCCAGTAGTGCGGTCGGGCGCTGGCCTTGCTTCATTCTTGTCGAAGCATCGCCTCGTCGAGTAAGCGCCACCACTTTCTAATCCCCGCCCTGACAAATCGAATGTGCAGTCAGTGACCCGTGATGGCGTGTGTGTGTGTCACCTCTTGGTTTTGTTGACTCCACTGTCCAGACATCCATCCAGGTAAGAGCAAAACAGGAATAAAAAGCTGATTGATTTATTTTACTTGTGTGATGATACTGATAAGAAGAGGGTACTGGAGAAGCTGAAGCTCATTTAGTGCTGCTGAATGGGTCATAGGTGTCTGAATTCACCGTCAGGTTTAACCATTTTGGACTGTAATTTTCGAAGTAACTGCCGATTGTTAGACTACAGTTTGTGATGCTGATTAGAGCTCCAATGTTGCAAATTAGTCCATTCTTCTTATTACTGATACTGGTTCAATATCAAGGTGACAAAAAGTTTCCACAAGGCATGGGTGTAGGCTGGAATAGTCAGCAAATGCTTTTGTGTTCACTTTTGTAAATACCAATACAAAATCATGTACCTTTTCCGTTTTCCCTTTTTACATTTTCTACCCTAAAAGTCTGTTATCACTTTCTACCCCCTCCTGAAAAGGCCATGGACCCCACTCACCTTGTTGGTCCATGAAACATAGAAACATAGAAACATAGACTTTGACAGCAGATAAGGACCACTTGGCCCACCCAGTCTGACCATTTCCTACCTAATGGATAAGCTGTAGATCCTAGTTAACCAGCAGCCTACTTCTTCCTACCCCACCCCTAGAATTGCCTTATGACTTCCCATGCATGCTTGAATTCCACCACTGTTTCTATCATTTTAGTTGCCCTCCTCTGGACAGCTTCCATCCTGTCTATGTCCTTGCAGAGATGCGGGTCTCCAGAACTGCGCAGTACTCCAGATGGGGTCTCACCAGCTGTCTGTACAGAGGGATAATAACTTCCTGTTTTCTACTGGTGATGCCTCTCCTATGCATCCCATTATCCCCAGCCCTCCTTGTTGCCCTCTCACATTGCTTGCCCACCTTTAGGTCATCTGATATAACTACCCCAGTTCCTTTCCATTTTTGTTGTTGTTAGTATCTCACCCCCATTGTGTACTCTTCCCTGGATTTTTGTTTCCCAGGTGCATTGCTTTGCACTTCTTTGCACTGAATCTAAGCTGTCATACTTTTGACCATTCCTCCAACCTGCCAAGTCCCTTCTCATTCTTTCCACATCCACACCTGCATTATTTATTGAAAACCCGATGACAGCGGGGCTGGTGGGCAGTGGCAATGACACAGCAGCAGTCGTTTTCAGACAGTGTGGTCTGTCCTGGTGGTGGTGATGTCACACAGCAGTCATTCTCAGTCACTGTTACCAGTACACAGTACATTGTTCTTCTGCTCCTTATTTGGATGAATCGCAGTGATGAGGGGCCTGTTACCCTCTAAGTTTGTGGAACTTTAAAACATGTTCTTTCCTGGGTTAAGCTGCCACCAGTCCTTCAGCATGAAAAGTAAGTCCATATGTTGACATTGACTTGTACACTGGTTCCAGAGTCTGGGTTGTGCACTGGTGCTTTAGGAGGAGGAGGAGGAGAGAGTCTTTATGGCATTTGGTCAGTCTTTGGAGTTAAGGTACAATCTATATATCCAATAAAGGTCTCAATGAGTACTGCAAGTCAAAGTCCCTAGGAAATACCAGCTGAAAACAGACATGTTAAAAACATGACAATCAAAAGAAAAGTCCCATAGGATAACATTGCAACTTTAACAAGCCATAACTCCATGAAGTCCTTGGAGTTAAGGTGCAATCTATATCCAGTAAAAGGTCTGAATGAGTACTACAAGTCAAAGTCCTAAAAATACCAACTGAAAATATACATGTAAAAACATTACTATTAAAAAGGAATTACTGGGCTGCCCAGCGCACTAGAGGGTTTTTATTTTAGTTTTTTTTTTTATTTTGGTCTTGGTAACGGGTAAGGCCCACTAGGCACAAGTGCCTGTTTTCAGGGGTGACTTGGGAGCACTGGGCGGTTAAGTGTCTTGCTCAGAGTCACACAGTATGCAAGTGGAGGTTGTGAGAATCAAACTCAGGTCTGGTCTGCTGGATGTATCAAGCTTGTTCTCACCTCATTCCTCTAACCTCTGGGCTATACTGCCAGCCAAAGTTGAGGTGCTGGACATCACACCTCGCACCGTGCTGGTGACCCAGGTTCAGGAACAGACTCACGTCATCGGGGGTCAGCAGGGGCAGGGCAGGAGAGGATTGCGTGTCCAGAGACTGCTCTCCTTTCTTGGGGAGGATGGTTTGTTGATCCCATGGCTAGTGCAGCTCCCAGTAGAGACTGGGGCACTGCAGCCTGCAGAAGCATGCAGAGAGGTTTGTAGGTAGCAGCAGATGTCCTGTGGGCAGCTGTGGGGAGCGCCCACCGCAGCGCTAGACATCATTGCATGTCCATGCCTCTGGGAACAAGGAAAATGGACCTTGGCACCGGACAGGCAAGGTGGGTCCAGTGGCCAGCCCCATGTCCTCAGCTGGACCCTTCCCAACTGACTGGTCTCCGCATGTCTCCTCCTCCTCCCGGCCACCCTTCTAGAGTGTAGATAGAGCACCGGAGGAGTTAGGGTGGTCCCACCCTGGGGGCTCAGAGCTGGGGGTGGGGCAGTTGGTGGCTGTGGAGGAGCACATCCGAGAACAGAGACCAGATTCGGAGTATCCTAGGCCAGGCAGGACAAGGCCATGCTGAGTGACCTCACTGGAGAGAGGTTGTTTAAGGGGCCAGGGCAAGACACAAAAATAGAGCTGACAAAAAAAAAAAAAGAGTTACTATTAATAAAAGAAAGTCTCATAGGATAACATTGCAACTTTAACAAGCCGTAACTCCATCTGTCTTTGGAGTTAGGGGACAATTAGATATCCAATAAAGGCCTCAGTGAGTACTACAACAGTGATTCACAGTAATTCTGACAAATTCATGATTACAGCACTTAAAATTACCCTGAGACAGGGAACAGAATCAGTCTTTTACTGCTGTCTCAGGGTCAGGTGGTGTCTGTGTTAATACTATATGAAGGTAAAATGGGCAGTGAGTGGGCTAAGCAATCCTTATCCAGTGCCAAATGATGTGTGTCAATGTGCCTTACCTTATTAGATGAGAAGGACAACGGTGAGGATGGCATTCAGGTGTGATGCCCGTGACACTCATGATGTGGGCTCCAAGAGTCTATTCACGTGGTTGCTCCTAGCATTGCTGCCTGTGAGAGAGACATAATGAAATAAAGTGTGTTCTGCTAAATGGCACTGCAAGCTAGTTTACCATGTGTCCATCAGATAGTGCTCTATCTGTGGCACCCTAATAAGCTTCAGCTGAGTCTGCTTAGGATAACACTACAACTTTAACAAGTCATAACTCTGTCAGTCATTGGAAGGTAAGGGACAATCTATATATCCAAGAAAAGAGTCTCAATCACATCACCCCCACAACAAATTCAGAGTACTCACAACACCCTAAAATTGCCCTGGAGATGGAGAATGGAGTCACTATTCCACTGCCTCAGGATCAGTAGTGTCTGTGTTGATACTGTATGAATGTAAAGAAGCAGAGTGGGTGGGTGAAGTAATCCTTATCCAGCGTCAAATGTTATATTTCAATGTGTCTTTCCTTAGTAGCTGAGGGGATGGCTGTGAGGATAGCATTCAGGTGTGACGTCCAAGAGCCTCGTCCACATGGTTGTTTCCTAGCATTGCTGCCAGTGAGGGAGACATAATGAAATAAAGTGTGGTTTACTAAATGGCACTGCAAGCCTGTTTACCAAGCACCCATCAGATGATGCACTGATCTGTGGCACCCTTTCAGAAAAGCCTATTGGGACCAGAACAAAACCACATAAAGTTTTACTGAAGTTGAATCCTGGTTCACCTCTCATATGTTGGTGCTCAACTGCAAAAACAAAGGTTGTGCTCTTCCATGGTACCCAGAGCAAGCACAAAGCTAAACAATTGGTAATTAAAAACAGTGGAGTGTAGTCCTTGATCAGACTCAATCTTTTAAATACCTAGGAGTTACTCTGAATAGTGCGCACTCCTACTCCCACCATGTTGAGAATGTTGCCAAGGCAGTTAACATTCACCTAGGCCTTCTACATAGATACAAACACTGCCTTACTACTGAGGCCTCAGATTGGCTATCCAAAGTTGAAGTTGTGTCTATTATTGACAATGGTTTGGTCATTTATGGTACACAGACACAACCCTATGGAGGCTCACCGCAGCTCTGAATAAGGCATGCCATCTATTAACTGGTGCAGTGTATCGTACTCACACTTGTGACCTATGGACAAGCAAACTGGCTTCAACTCCAGGCTCGCATTGAATATCAAGCCTGCCTTCTGGCTAAGAAGGCAGCTCTTGATCTCCTACCACCAGATTCCCTTCAGCTTTTCAGTCCTTCTAGGGCTTTCGAAACACACAAAGTTCTGAGAGCTAAACTTTTACTATCCTCGCTGTCGAAGCTCACTCCAGACAGTGATCCATTGCAGTTAGAGTGCTAATTTATTTAATTCTTCCACCTGAGATTATGGCGACTGCAACCTTGGGACCATTTAAGCGAAGCTGCGTCAATTCCTAGTTTCCAGAGCATCTTGTGACTGCTATATCTAATCATTACAGACAGCTAAATGCACTGGGACCTCCCTCTTTACCATTCGCCCTCTTATAGCCCTACCCTGTAAGCTGCTGTTCCACATGCAGCACTTCCTTCCTTCATCCTTTTCCCATCCCATCCTTGCCCTCTTTTCATCCTACCTCATCCCCCTTCCTCTACCCCTCCACTCCCCTCCCCCCTCCCTCCTCCCCCCCCTGTTTCCTCACCTTGTTCTCTCCCTCCCCCGTGGGTCTTTTCCAACATATGCTACATTGTGGCAACTCCTCCTTGCTCTTATTTTGCTCCTTCTACCCCCATTCTCCCCATCCTTCTCTCATTGTAATCCCTTCCACTCCTGTTTAGACAAGGCCACTGGCTGCATATGACACAATATTTATCTCTCCATATTATTCTTTGTGTATGTAATTACTTTCCTCGTTGTACTACTTACTGAAACCATTGTAATTTGTTGTTTTTGTGACTTGTCGTGGAACCTCTGTAAAGAGCCCTTGGCTCAAAGGTCTTTCTGATTTGTTTAATAAATAAAATGTATTTCTGTCAGGACAGTAGCATTTCACTTTATGCAGAATTGCGGTCTTAGCATAGCAACTGACTGTGGACAGCTGTTCATAATGCTGGCAACAGCAGTCCTGATTTTCCAGTAGTACTTTCTGCCTGTAATGGATACACAAGATGCAATAAAAAGGTGCAGATTAGAAAAGTATAGTTTTGTAAGAACTTACTGTAACAGTAGATCTTTGAGAGGAGCTCTTGCAGCAGGCGATCACCAGTAGGACTAAACCGTCAGGTGCCAGGACCACCACAGGACTTTTCTAGCTAGCAGTGTACCTCGGGGACCACCACCACTGATGTCACTCCACTGACATCGGCCTATCCTATAAAGGCAGGCAGTCCACACCTCCTCAGTCCTCCCACCGTGACCCACAACGAGCAGCGGAAGAAGAAACTGAGGAGGTTTCCTGAGAGCCAAACAAAGAAAAGAGAGCAGAAGACTCACTCACATGGGAGAGGAGAAAGGCAGACAGACAGCGGGGGAAGGAGGGAGGAACTTAGAGTCTGCTAAAAAGCTCCTCTTGAAGATCTGTTGTTACGGTAAGGTCTTATATATCTGTACTATCTTACTGAGGTAGGCTCTTGCAGCAGGCAGTCACCATTAGGACTGAGTCCCAAGCAGTTTCTGTAACCAAAGGAAACAGCAGGAGGAGGAACACAGTAGCTAGAGGTTCAAGAGAGAGAGGCCCTGGAGAATAGCTAGGCAGAAGTTAGCCCAAAACCTAGGGCGATATCCAGGCTGTAGTATTTAGAGAAGATATGGACAGAGCTCCAAGTGGCAGCTGCAAAAATATCTGCAGTGGACACATTCCTGAAACAAGCCATGGAAGCAGCAAAACCCGTGGAATGGCGTTAACAGCTCCCAGAAGTTCCTTGTTGTACTTTTAGTAACAGTAAACAATGCAATTTGCTAACCACTTAGACAAACATTGTTTGACATAGGAGCACCCTCTCTCGGGGTGAATGAAACAAACAACTGGTCAGACTTCCTCAAAGTCTTAGTCCGATGTGTATAGTAATGCAAGATTGATACACATCCAAAGTATGGCGAAAGCCTCCCTGATTAGAATACTCTGAAACATAAACAGGAAGGTGGATGGATTGATTCAAAGTAAACTCTGACACCACCTTAGGAAGAAACTTACAAATGGTACGCAAGACACCCTGTCTTTGTGAAAACTAATGTGGCTCCTTACACCTGAGAGCCTGAGCTCGGAAGTCCTTTGAGCAGAAGTAACAGCAGCTAAAAGAGCGCTTCCACAACAGATAGCACAGCTTGCAACTCATGGCCAGTTCAAAGGGAGGCAACACAAGTTTCTCCAAAATAAAATTGAGATCCCAAGGAGGATCGGGTCCCAAATGGGAGGTCTGAGATGCAGAATACCTCACAGAAAAGTGTGAGACACATTGAGCTGGGCCACAGCTCTGCTTTCAACAGGTACATGGTACACAGAGATGGCAGAAAGATGTATCTTGATGGAGGAGTACCTCAATCCGGAATTAGAGAGAAAGAAGATATTCCAACACCTGATCCACTGGGCAGGTGAAAGGATCAACTGGTAGGAGTGCCAAGGGAAAAAATGCTTCTACTTCATAGCAGAGGTTGCCCTGGTGGAGGCTTACAGGCAGCCACAGTACATCAGCAACCATGGGAAGATTCCAAACCAGGCAATGGCTATGTCCTTAGGAGCAACACATGGAGATGCAGAGATCTGAGGTCTGGATAGACCAGGGTCCACTGCTCCTGGGAGAGCAAGCTGGTGCAGGTGTAAGGGCACTAGAGGTTCCACCGCCAGCTGTTGCAGCAAGGGAACCTGATCTGATGAGGCCAGAAGGCAGCTATGAGAATCATCTCAGCCCCTCCATCTGAAGCTTGAGCAGTACCCAGTGAAGGAGCAGGTAGGGAGAAGGCATGAGAAACCTCCCTTTCCAGGAAAGGGACAATGCATCTCACCAGAAAACTCAAGCCTGGGATCAAGAGACAGAAGCGGCAGTTTTGCATTGAGTGGGGATGCATAAAGGGCCAGCTCTGGACACCCTCACCTGTTGAAGAGGTCTTCAACTACTGAGGTCGAAGTTCTCACTCATGAGCCCTGGAGTGGGAATGGCTTAAGCTGTCCACCAGGACATTTTGGATGCCTGGAACATGAACGGAGAGAGTTCCAGATCATGCTCGATGGCCCAATACCAAACCTCATCGCCTCCCTGTACAGGGGTAAGAATGCATTTCCACCCACATGTTTATGTAATAAACCATGCACATGTTGTCCGTCTGCACTAAGAGCAGACCTAGGAGGAGATGAGTCTGGAAGGCCTAAGGTCCCATACAGGATGGCCTGCATCTCCAGGACATTGATGTGGAGACTTTGTTCCATGTCTGTCCAAATGCCCTGAATTTGGTAAGCTCCCAAGTGGGTTCCCCAGCTGAAACCTGAGGCATTTGATGTCAAATCTGGTGAGAGATCAGGATAGCAAATGAATCTCCCAAAAGAGGTTGGCTGGATGTAGCTGCCAGGACAGAACTCATCAGACAAGGTTGGAGACCATTACCAGCTGGTCAAAATGCGCATGCATTGGTCCCATGGACTCACAGTGTCCACTGAAGAATCTTCATATGTAGTCGGGCTAAAGGCACCAGGCAATGGACATTGCCATGTGACCCAGAAGGCACAGGAATACCTGGCTAGGACCTGGCAGCTGGAGGAGACCAGATGCTCTGGTCCATCAGATGCGCCCGCATTGTCCATGGTCAAGAAAGCCATGCCCTGGGATGTATCCAGAATGGCCCTATGTATTGGAATCGCTGGCAGGGTATTAGATAGGACTTTGGCATGTTGATAATGATCCCCAGGACCTGGAAGAGACTGAAGGTATGCTCCAGAGTCTGGAGAAGGCATTCTGAACAGGGCTGCTAGGAGTCGCTAGGAGCCAGTCATCCAGGTAGGGAAAGACATAGAAGCTGTGCCTCCTGAGGGCAGCTGTTACCACAGCCAGGCACTTGGTAAAACCCCTAGGGGCCAAGGGCAAGCAAAGAAGGAGAGACTGGAACTGAAAATGGGCACCCTGGAAATGGAAGCAGAGGAAACGCCTGTGAGAAGGGAAAATCTTGATATGCAGGTAGGCATCCCATGCGCCCAGAGAATACAGCCAGTCCCCTTGGTGCAGGAGGGCAGGAGCCCCTAAAGGGTGACCAACTGAAAGTATTTGTACTCTACAAACAGATTCAGATTGCTCAGGTCTGAATGGGACTGAGGTCCTGGTCTTTGGTACCAGGAGGAAGTGTGTAATTATATGGATATTATAAATTGTACGAAATATTGTAGATATTCTTTTGACTGTGTAACTATGATGTAACTTAATTTTGTGTTCTTTATGTGTGATATGTGTTTTATATGATTGTATGCAAACTTCAATCTGCACGTGCTCATGCTTGGTTGCAATATTATTATGATTAATAAGTCAAATCAAATTAATTGGATAAAACTGAACTAGTAGGTCATGAAGACTTAGTAACATTAAATAAAACTAAACTGAAAGTGAATAATAATTCAAAGTGACCCATTTTAAGGAAACTGGTATACTTCCAGCCCCAAGCTTTATTGCCTCCACAGAGACTCCAAGAATACTGTGAGCAGGGCTCACCCAGATAGGGTGTTAGCTACGTTCATTGCACATTCATTATACTGCACATAAAGCAGTCCCTATTCATAGCACCTAGAATAATTGGTACATACCCATTAGGCAGGGGTCACCCAGATAGGGTGTAGGCTATATATACCACAGAACACATAATACAGGCTCACATTGATAGGGTGTTAGCACGCATTACTTACTGGTCGTGTGGCAGCAAGCAGGAGTACTCATGTTTCCTGGAGGAGCCTGCCAGTCTACAATGTAAAGGTGCACAGCACTGGGACAGAGTGGCTGGCTGACAACTGGCTCCACAGCTGGCGCCACAGTATGGTACACTTGCACTGCAGCTCTTTGCACAGAAGACTGCATTAGGAGGACCACTGGGCAGAGCTGTTTTAGTAGGTGGAGTGTTCCTTCGCTGGTCCTGATTTGAGGAGGTGGTTGGTGTTGGGGTGCCCTGACTCGGTAAAGGAGGCAGTTAGTGGGAGGGAGGGATGCCACAGGCAGTAGGCGAGGGCAGTAGGCTCTCCCCCTCTCAACCCCGCCGGTGGCTGGCGCTGGTCTGGCGGTGAAAAGAATAACAATAGTGTTGTTTTTTTTTTATTTCCTGCACTTTATCTGACCAGCTTCCATCAGCCCTACCCATGCCCAGCCCTGTCATCCACCAGCCTGGTACTTACCCACCCAGTTAACAGCCCTGGATTGCCCCAGGGTGGGGCCTTGGAGGGGCCCTTCCTCCTGTTGGACAAATGGGATGCGGTTATCAGGGGTGCCATGAGTCAGTGGTACAGGACCTCGTGCACAAGGCAGTCGACATCCTATTCAGTCGGTGTTTTTCTGTGTTTTCCTTAAGATGCAGGATCTGCAGTGACATCAGGGTCACATGTGCCAACATCTACCCGCCTCCAGCAACTACTTGCACCAGCTTTCGGACCCTTGTTTTCACCAGGGGTCAGACAAGCACTGGCAGAGCTTCCTCCCCCAGTGGAGGAGAGCAGTCCATGGGATGCTTAATACTCCTCCCCCAGCCAGTCCTCCGATGCCCAGGCTTACTGCGGAACCCAGGTCATTGGCATCACAAGCAGTGGTGCTATTGTTGCACAGGTGGGACAGCTTTCAATCATGTCTTTCTAAAGGCTGTAGCAGGGCTGTAGGAAAGATGTAACAAGAAAAGTTGAACAATATGTTGTAAATACAAAGTTCTGCATTGACCTTGTGGCATCGTCCTAAACTGAATACTGATACTTGGAAATGAAATTCCATGGTAAATAACATTGTTCTGGGAGAGGAAAGGGGCTCTGACTTGGACAAGTTCATGATTTTAAACATCTAGGTTTTATGGTTTCTTCATTCATTGCTACAGCCTGCATATTAAACAGCATGCTGTCTTTTCAAAAAGGCTTCTGTGATTAATGGCACTGTTTTATCACAATTTGCACACAATTTGTAACAAAAAGTGGTCTAATGTTTCATTTGATGCAGTTTGTGAAACTAAAATGATGCGTGCATAATCTAAAATGATCCTCACATTAATTTTTGTCATAAACTGCCTTAAAGTAAGGAAAGTCCCACAGATGTGTAAAATGTTCACAAATCGCATTTGAATGTGTTGGCACATTTCAAATGACGCAGGCAATCCAAAACTCTGGGAACTGGGCCACGCCATCATCACTATTATAAATCCAGCCCCAAATTCATAAGTCGCATACAAACTGACAGCCTTTAAATGTACCTCCCACCTGTTACGGTACTCTCCATGGTGAACATATAAAGGCTATAAATGGCCTGACACATATATAGTATGCAATGGCCTGACACATAGGGATATGCAATGGCCTGACACACATATAAAGGGCTATGCAATGGCCTGACACATATATAGTGGCTATACAATGACTGACACATACTGTATATGGGGATATGCTATAGCCTGACACATAGGGGATATGCAATGGCCTGACACATATATAGGGATATGCAATGGCCTGACACATATAGTGGCTATACAATGACCTGACACATACTGTATATAGGGCTATGCTATGGCCTGACACATAGGGGATATGCAATGGCCTGACACATATAAAGGATATGTGATGGCCTGACATATAGGGATATGCAACGGCCTGACACATATATAGGGATATGTGATGGCTTGACACATAGGGGATATGCAATGGCCTGACACATATATAGTGGCTATACAATGACCTGACACATATATAGGGATAAGCTAGCCTGACACATAAAGGATATGCAATGGCCTGACACATATATAGGGATATGCTATAGCCTGACACATAGAGGATATGCAATGGCCTGACACATATATAAGGGATATGCAATGGCCTGACACATATATAGGGATATGATATAGCCTGACACATAGGGGATATGCAAGGGCCTGACACATAAGGGATATGCAATGGTCTGACACATATAAGGGATATGCAATGGCCTCACACATATAAAGGGGCTATGCAATGGCCTGACACATATAGGGGCTATGCAATGGCCTGACACATAGGGGATATGCAATGTACTGCACATATAAAGGGGATATGTGATGGCCTGACACATAGGCATATGCAATGGCCCAACACATATATAGGGCATATGCAATGGCCTGACACATATATATAGGGATATGTAATGGCCTGACACATAAGGGGATATGTGATGGCCTGACACATATGGATATGCAATGGCCCAACACATATATAGGGCATATGCAATGGCCTGACACATATGTAGGGAATATGTAATGGCCTGACACATGTAAAGGGATATGTGATGGCTTGACACATAGGGGATATGCAATGGCCTGACACATATATAGGGATATGCAATGGTCTGACACATAGGGGATATCAATGGGCTGACACATACAGTGGCGTCCCCAGGATGAAACACAATTCTGAAGCATTTTGCAACACTCTGCAGAATGCTGCAAAAGGCCTACTGGAACACAGCAATGTAATTTCAATGGTAATTAGTCCCCTTTGTCATTCAGGAAAATCTAACACTTCCAGGATGAAGTGAATGCCACAGTTTCTACATGACAAAGGGACTAATTGCCATTGAAATTACATTGCTGTATCCAGGTCTTTGCGTTATCCTGCAGAGTGCATTAAAAGTGCATTTCATTCTGGAGGACATCACTGTATATAGGGATATGCAATGGACTGACACATAGGGATATGCAATGATCTGACACATAGGGGATATGCAATGGCCTGCCACATATATAGGGGTTATGCAATGATCTGACACAGGGGATATGCAATGGACTGACACATAAGGGATATGTAATGGCCTGACACATATATAGGGGCTATGCAATGATCTGACACATAGGGGATATGCAATGGGCTGACACATTTATTGGGGATATGCAGTGGTCTGACACATATATAGGGATATGCAGTGGTCTGACACATAGGGGATATGCAATGGCTGACTTGAAATATGTATTTTATCTTCAAGTGTGAGGGGCAGGACCAAACCTCATGAGTGACAGAGCCTCGAGTGACTTAAAAGTCCTGTCCCATCACATGTGATGATAAACTGCCTATTGCAAATCGGGTCTTTGCATTCACTATATACAACATCAGTTTCCTAGTTATAACTATTAAAACTGCTGTTTGGTTGAAGATTTCACTGTTTCTCTTTGATTTCAACTGCTGGCATCAGCACTGCACCAGGCAAGCAGTTGAACTGTCACTGGCACTGTGATAGCTCTTCTCTGATTGGTTCAGCACTCCATTGCAATGATACTAACCTTCAAGCCAGCCACTGTGACAGCAGTAACAATTGTTTGATACAGTATCTTGCTGTTGCTGTTGTCACCAACCAATATATCACATTTATCTCATCATTTTGCCTAATTCTGATGTATATTAGATATGACATGGACTGACTTAAGATTTAATTTTACCTTCATGAGATAGTATCTGTGACACCACAAGGAGTTAGAAATAGACCAATACCTCAAATGAAGGGAAGAATCATATCTGAAGTCAGGCCATGTCAGGTAATTTATATAAATGGTGTTTTGGTGGGTTTGTAATAGAAATGATAAAACGTTACAAAAGAAATAAACTTCAACCAATGGTTCAATAGAATAGTCAAAAATATATAGCATGTCACGTGAGAATAAATATTTGCGTGCTCATTATGACCCAAATAAGTGAAATTCATTTCTCAGTGATCACCTTCAGTTATTGCTCATGCTGCCAAAACTAATGTTTATCTTGGCAAATGTATTTTTAAACCTCGTATAAAGCACAGTATGTATTGCTACCTTTTGACTACAGGCAGTGTCTGTATGTGTGCATTCGTTTTGGGCTGCCCTGCTTGACTGACTTGGTGATTTTAAAAATGGGTTCATCAGATTTCTTTTGAGAGGCAATGATGGTATACAGCATTGTAGAATGTCCTAATTAAACTGCTCAACACCAACTCAAAGGGTACAGGTAACCAAACTAATAATAGTGTGCTGATTGGTTAATGAACTGAGTGAACTTCACTTACCAACTAATTGATCAGCTTATTCGCATAAAGCACTGTCACAGACTGTTCCTCCCAGCACTCAGTCCGATACTACAGTACTAACTTTCACAACCCTTCCGCCACCTGAATGGTCACCACAGTATGGTTCCAACATCCGCTTGACTCTCATTCAAGGTACTTTAGGTTCGAGTTTCCACCACTAGCCACTGCTCACACAGTGCAGTGGACTTTCCCAATGGCAAACAACCCACCCTATAGTCACAGCTGGGAACAGTCTTTCACCTGCCCTGTACTAGGCACAAGTGTGCTTTGGAACAGTTTAGTAGCCTGCCTCTTCAGAGATGGATCATGAACTTCTAATTACACCAAGTTATCTGTACCCTTAAAAGAACAGTATAGTCACAGAGAACATGACAGTAAACAAATGATATTTAATAAACCACAGTATTTACATATGGTACAGGATTATACACACCAAGGTGTATGGGAATGCAGTCACACTACAGAAAATGAAAATAAAAGCTTTTAGAATAGACAGCATTTAGACAGGAAACGCACTAGTTTCTAAACTAGTATCTAGGGCCCAGATATTCAGAAATGCACCAAAGCCTGGCACAAGGCCAGTGCAGTGCAAATCTGATGCGCCATGGCACAACTGGAGCCATATTCAGAGGTTGCGAGGCTGACCCGCGCCAGCAACAGGACTGAATATGAACAGAAATGCACCATGACAAGAAACCAGAGATGTGCCATAGTGCAACCAGAGGTGCGCCGTGAGCACACACAGAGATGCTCCAGCAGCAGTGGCAGCAGAGCAGACCCAGGGACAGGGCCATGGCAGCACAGTGACAGGCCACAGGAGGCTTCCACCAGCAGGGCACAGCAGGGCACACACAGGCACCCCAACACTGGACCCCAGAACACAACAGTGGCATGGTCAGCAGGGGACAGGAGGTGCCAATGGCCAATGAAGAACCACCAGGGAGCCCCACTGGCAGGCTGCTGGCCATGCCTCACCCTCTGAGACCACAGCAGGCCACACCCAGGACCATGCAGCCAAGCACACACATGCCACACAGGGGCCCACACAGTGGACACCGAACAAGCCGGGTGGCATGCAGCATGGCAGACCACATGGGACAGGCCGCACAATGCCAGGCAGAGGACCCCAACACAGTATGCAGACAGTATCTGACCAATGACCATGCCCAAGAGCCGACCACCTGGCACACACCCACCACACACCTCTCCGCCACCCCATGGGCACCCTAATGCACAGCCACCGACCCAGGGATGGAGACCACCACAGTGGGACAGACCACAGCACACAGCAGGGAACCACAGAGCAAACACGCGCCCCTCACATGCACACAACATGGATGGACACTGGGCCACTGCAGCAGGGCACCGCACGACACCTGGAAAGCAGACATGGACACAGGTGGGATGCCAGGCAATATATCACGTATGGAACACCGATGTACAGAACCAGCAGGGGCCGGGAGGGTAGGGACAGTGAGGAAGGGACAGGGAACAGGGACAGCTCAGTAGGAGGGGGACTGTAGGGACAGGCCCACAGGGGCAACAGGGACATTGCGGCAACCCTAGTGATAGCCCGACCAGCTGCCCTGGCATGCCATCCCTCACTCTCTCTGTCGCCAGCATGCCTGCATGGCTGCCACCACCCCAGGTATGCCCGAGACCACGAGCAAGGTCTGCCACATGAGCCGGCTCAGCATCTGGCGCGGCAGTGTCCACACTGGATGCTGGACACCTATAGCAATGGACAAGACAGGTGCCCAGTGCAATGGCCCAAAGGAACCATGCCCACCCACAGTGCACATGTGCATGATAGGGAACATGCCATCATGCGCAAAGTGCATGTTGCCGGCCCTGCGCAGCCTGCACTGCAATGCGCCCGATACATCACGTTGTTCATGCATTTTCGCGATTGGCACCATGTCAGCGCCAGCGCATGCGCACTGCAGGCCTGAGCACCATGCATGGATGGGCATTGCACCGCCACTTGCTCTGGTGCAATATTTTGATATTCAGACACCGCATGCAAATGAGCTCATCAGCTAATGCGTGGCGCACTGGTGCATTAGCATATCATTACCGTTGCACACAGCCTCATTTGCATGTGTTGCACCACATGCAGGCCACACAGACACACAGGCCATGTACCGTATTGCAAACCTCATAGGTGTGGTGGATGCCACAGCAACACACTGTTGGCAGACAGCACTGCAGGGTGGGATGGACCAGGTGATGCTGCCAGGGCCTCAGTGGGTATGCGCTATCACCTGTGTGGAGCATGCCACGGTTGGCCCTCTGCCTTGCTGTGCTGGAGCTCCTTGCCTGTCCCTAGCACCTACACCACCATGCACACCCTGCCTACCCCCATCCCCAGGACTGCGCTGCCCATTGCACCCTGCCTGTGCCTCGCACACCCACTGGGGGCATGTAGGATTGTCCCATTTATATCCATGGCATGGTGCAGGGCTGTGCCGATTGAAGGTGTCATGTGCACTCCCAGAGTGTGTTGGCGCAGGCATTGGTGTGTGCCCGTGGCGCCGCACGCCACCAGCAGGTGATGCTTGATAGCTCCGTCCTGTTGATATGCACCAGTCCCACAGGGCCAGGTGGCATGCGGATGCCCATGTGGGTGCAGGCACTGACCCCACTCATGCCAGGCATGCATGCCACCCGTGGCCATCCTGCAGTGGTGCTGTACACTCTGCCTGTGTGCTGGGTAGACAGCTGTATTCCACAGCATGTGGCAACACAGCAGTGGGGACCTGTGTGGGATGCAGGCTGTGGCCATCTGGGTGCTGCCTGTGGTGTCCCCTGTTGGTCCTTGGCCAGTGCCCGTGACAGGCAGGCACATGGCGGTGGTCACCACCGTCTCCACGGCCATGGCGTGGCTCCGTCTAGTGGGTGCCTGCAGCTCCACACTGCACAGCTGCAGGGGCTGCCTCAGCATGGCCCTGTTCAGGTGGTACCGCCCATGTTCTCGTGTCCTCTGGTTCCCAATGGTGCTGCGGGCACAGTACCGCCTGTGTCAGGCATGCCACCACTGGGCCCTAAGTTAATACATAGCTGTTCCTCCTGCCACCACACACCCCTCATTAATGCTCCCATCTGGACGGTGCCTCTCCATGTCTCCTGCTGTCCACTGTCCCCTGGGCTGGTTGGCTGGCTGTGCCACCTGGTACACAGGCCTTGTCTGTGTGTGTGTGTGTGTGTGTGTGTGTGTGTCTCTCTCTCCCCTCCTCACCCATGCCACCTCTCTGTCCCTCTTCCTCTGTGTCTGGTCATGTGTCTGTCTGTCTGTCTGTCTCTCTGCATCTCTCCTCTCACTCCCCTCTGGCACAACTGCTGTCTGTGTGTTTGCGCCCTGTTTTACTAGGAACAAGTCTCGTCGGAGCACCTTCGATTTCTCCACACTTGCGCCATGGTTTCACGGTTGAATATGCCACTGCGCTGGATATTCATGGGTTGGCCCCTGCACTTGCATCTGCATACATTATAGTTGCGCATTGGCACAATGGATTTTGCGCTGTGCAATGACTCCCGCTGAATATGGCTCCTTGGCTCAATTCTGCACTTGCGTGGCACAACTCACTCTGAATGTCCAAGTAGATAACCTAAGCTTACCCCCAACTGGGATCTCTTGAGTCATAGCAATACTGACAGATGATGTTCCTGGGTCAGCTCCCAAAATATGATTTTTCAAGGAAATTCAGGCAGAGAAATATCCATGCCAGGCTCCCCTCCCCACACACATACACACACACACTTGCATCATCCAACATGCCTCTTACATCACTAGATGGACATTAGTTTGATCTGTGGATCCACCTCTGCTCCTGAAATGAGTATAACCCTTTGGGTCTTTGATGTAATTTCAATCTACTTTCCTTTTGTTCCACATGGCACACAGCACACAAGGGGCAGTCTGGCCTGTCCTGGCTACTGTTTATGCATAAACAATGAGCCACTTTTAGATGAAAGCCCTTTTACAGGATGACTGGAGCTCATGCATCCCTAGCTTATTTCCTCTTCTGAGAACAATGGACAACAGCCAGAATACATTTCAGTTTTACACATACTTCCCAATATGCTAAAATATTTTACAGAGAAATAAAACAAAATTAAAAAGAAAAAAACATGTTGCATTGATGTCACATCTCCTTCTGCAGGAAATGAAAGGCCATGTTTTGGGAACCACAAAAGATGTGTCTTTATATTTGCAGGTGGTCTCTAACTGCTATGCTTCATTTTCTTACCTGTTTAACTATTCATTTGCTTTTAAAGGCACACTATTATTTACTGCACAACTGGTTAAAGATCTGAGAGTAGTTATAAAAGAGAGCATGAACCGCTCAGCACAGTGTAGGGATGCAGTGGCCAATGCCAACAAGATCTTGGGGTGTATAGTAAGAGGAATCACCTCCAGGCATGGGAGGTCATCCTGCCACTGTACAGATCGCTAGTGAGGCTACATCTGGAGTACTGTGTGCAGTACTGGCACCCCTACTTGAGGAAGAATGTCAAATTGCTAGAAGGGGTTCAACATGAGAGCAACCAGGATGATCTCAAGCTGGAAGAAAAACCCTCATGGAGAGACTGAGGGTACTCAGCATGTACTCCTGGAGGATCAGAGGGATAGGGAGGACATGATAGAAATCTTCAGCTATATGAAGGGCATAAATAAGGTTGGTACAGAGGGCATTCACAAGTGGAGAGAAGGCAGGGACACTAGAGGGCACAGTCTGAGGATGGAAGGAGCTAGATTCAGGAGGGAAATGAGAAGGCATTACTTTATGGAAAGAAGTGGTGAGAGGGTGGAGCGCTCTGCCAGGAGGTGGTGTCCTTAACATCAGTGGGCAGTTTTAAGAGGGGATGAGACAGAGTCAAGGGAAGTTCATAAAGAGGAGAAGGGTAAGTGGTGTCAGCAAGCAGGGGCATGACTTCAGAGGAGCAGGTCGGGAGGGACGGGCAGCTGCAGTATGATGGTCTGCTAGCTGCACACTTGATAGACTGTATGGTCTGTATCTGCTGGCATTTTTCGTATGTCCGTACGTATGTTACTGCCTGGATCAGCTGTCAACATTGCCATCATATGACCCACTGTGATGCCAAACGTCCATGTTATAGGACTGCAGTACCAGGCTCCAGCTTAACAATTTTGGAGTTCGTCTGCTTGTCCTCTGGAGTCATGTTAGGGGGCTGAGGTCTTTGACCAGTTGAACTCCTCCCATACAGATACTGTTGCCACTTCTTCAGAACTTGGACTGTACTCAGACACTGTTTTCAACTGTGGCATAGTCCTCCTCTCTGCACAGCAACTTCCTACTCAGGTACATGACTGGGTATGTAACAGGCGTGGGCACACCGTTACAGTCAACCACCAATATGGGTTAAGTAGAGGTCTTATCTAAGCATTAGGAGCCAAAGGTAGTGGTCTCAAGGGATGTCGCCCACCGCACCTGTAAAATAAAGAATAGAAAAGGGTCACAAAGGATCTGTAGCTCTTAGTGGGTAAATAGGCGTAAGGACAGGTTAGGCATAAAATTATACTTATCTGGTGGGAAAGGAGTCGGGTCTTGACAGACTTGTATCAGACCTGTAAAATAAAGGGAAAATTAGGTTAGCTGGGGAAGTACCATAGCAGAGCAGAAACAGAGAGGAAAGGAAGTGTGGTTTGGGAGGGAGGCCTCTGCCAAAACCCCTTGCACTTATATTGGTGGCTGACTGGCCAGCATATTAATATGGCAGCCCAGGTGGGCTAGTGGAGGCCTTTGAGGCCAGTGGGCCCTCTAGGTAAATAAAAGGCACTGGTGGTCCCATGGGCTAGGAATGCCTTAAAGGATGGTGTTATGAATATGATAGCCCTGGCGTGCTAGTGGACTAGCTCCTGGTGGCTGCAGTCAGCATGCTTAAAATAAATTAGAACCCTTCCCTGAGGTCTAGTGGGGCTCCTGGAGCCCTAGTGTTTTGTTTGGGCATTGCTGTTGGACAGGCAGAAGGAGGACAAGTTGGGGCTGCAGCTACAGCCAGCCACATAGCACGATCGGCTAAAAGTGAAAGTGCCTGCAAACACTTGTAACTTCTAGCCAGTGTGGAGCCCAGGCTGCAGCCTACTCTGCATTGGAGGAGAAGGAGGAAAACTGGAGCCAGCAGGAGGTGGAAGAGGCCATGGCCTAATCGCCTCCCCACCTTCCAAACCGCTGCTCCGGTGGCAGAATTTTTTTTTTTTATTACTATTTATGCCTCCTTCTCCTCGTGCCCAGTCTCCACTCCTTCTGGAGACACATATAGCGGTCTCCCATATTACGGCCTGCCCAATTCTACACTGGTGAGTCCCCATAGAGCCATGACTGTACCCCCAGGTGGGAGCGGGACGAGGCTGCTAGCCCGACAATCTTGCAGTGTCAGACTCCGCCGGATATCAGGAAGACACGAGCAATCAGGGTCTCCGCTGTAGTCTCCGTCATCTAGGAGACTGGGCACTATTTTTCCGGTGTTCTGGGGGTAGCGCACACGGACATCGTGGCATCACTGCCGACATCGCCACTCCCAACCCCTCGAGTCAGCCATAACACCTGCTGTGCCTCCAGCTTCCGCTAGAGGCCAGGCAAGCACCGAGCAAAGCCCCGGAGAGAGAGCTGTCCATTGGATGCTCAATGATCTCCCATCCCTGCCTACCCCTGATACCCCTAGCTTGTTCCCGAACCTGGGTCACCGCGTACCGCAAGGTGTGGCTTCCAGTGCCTCAACCCTCAGCCACCGGCCAGCCTCAGTGGCAGAATTTACTCACCCTGAGTGGCTACAGAGGCAGAAGGGCCTGGGTGGCAACAAAGAAGTCACCAATGAATAAAGTCACTCCTGCAGCAACTGTAGAGCAGCCAGAGCAGTTTTGGGGCGAGGCGGAGAGGTGGGCGATAACAAATGCGGTGGATGCCACATATCATAAGTCACGCCACAGCTTCAGGAAATGCAGTGGGCTTAATTTTAATTGTAATAGTCTGCTGAACACAGGCAAGACTGAGCACTCCCTGAGGGAAGAATTGGATTAGCTGCACCATAACTGCATACATGCCCCAAGGGCTGTAAAGGAGAATGGGGGGCAAAGTGCATATAGGGACAGGAGTGTCCACAGATAACCGCATGAAAGCCAGCAGCAGAAGCCAAATGGGCATAAATAATTAAAATAATAAATTAATGAAATAAACTTGCTACTGGGAGAGGCAAGCAGTCCTCAGGAAAACTCTAAGCATGCCATGTTTGGAGCATGTTAGGACATCTTGACATTGGAAGCAGGAGGTGGGATCAGCAGATAGTACTGAGAAAGTTGGGGAGGGCTGCCATTTGGCTGCTCCCAACAGCCAGAAGACTTGTTAATTTGAAAAGGTATTAGGAGGGGTATCTAGGGAATCACCAGCCCTATCTTCCCACACCAAAACTTGTCAGTGTCTTCCTCACAAGGGGAAATGAGGGTCTCAAAAGGGCAGGGACAGCAGTCGGGAGAAGCTAGCTTGAGGCGTTCCCACCTGTAGGGGTGCAAGCTCACTCCTGATTGGCTTCTGGGGCCTTAGTGACTCACACCAATCAGGCGTTGAGTAGGGTTGGCTAAAGGGCTGAGGAGTAGTAGCTTGGGGGATTTTCTGTCCCTCAGCTGACAGAAGTGCTGTGGGTGGGCTCTCTACAAACAAATCCTGCTCTCAGGAAGGAAAAAGACAGGAAAAGGTTAAAGTGACAGGCTGGACAGTTAAGGGCTAACACAGCCAAAAGTCGAGAAAAAAGAGTCAGAAAAGTTAGAATAATTTTCACAGAACTATTTGGACCTTGATAGTCCAGTCTAAGGAGGAGAGAGGGGACGGCCATTCTTTTCAGTTAATTGTCAAGATATCTCAAAGAGTTTGTTATTTTATAGTTAAAAGTTTGTAGGGAGGGGTTCACCTGTTCGATGGAGGACAGAAGAAGACTAGAGGTGCTCGGAGCCAGAAGATCAGAGGGCCAGAGGTGCAGTGGAGCCAAAATAAGGACCCAGAAGACAACACCTCATCACCCCGACCAGGGCAGCACATCAGAGACATCATCACCATCATGAACAGCAGCTATCTGGGTTGAGGTAGAACTTAGGGACTGTGTGACCTCTGAACTGATTTTGGAACATTTCGCTGTTTTCGGGTGGAGTGAAAAAGTTGTGTGTTGCAGCAAATTCTAGATTTCTCATCAGGGAAAGAGTAATGTTATCCAGTTTTGCAAATGTTAAACATAGAAACATAGACTTTGATGGCAGATAAGGACCACTTGGCCCACCCAGTCTGCCCATTTCCCTACCTAATGGATAAGTTGCAGATCCTAGTTAACCAACAGCCTACTTCCTCCTACCCCACAAGAATTGCCTTTATGTCTGTCCCATGCATTCTTGAATTCTCCCACTGTTTTTCACTCCACAACCTCCTCAGGAAGGCCGCCCATGCATCCACCATCCTCGCTGTGAAAAATACTCTCACATTGCCCTGAGCCATCCTCCATCTTCTAATTATGTTCCCTTGTTCGCACATCTCCTTTTCTGAAAGATGCTCCATCTTGGACTTTGTTGATTGTTAATTTACTGTTTAGGCTGTGCACCCATTACCTAAGTAACTGACAAAGCCTTCAGGAGTAAAAGTAGTATTTATATACAGTATATATATATATATATATGTACAGTATATCTATATATATAAATTATTGGCACGATAGTTCCAGTATAGTTAGAGTTGCATGGCCACTTCTATGTTAAACCCAAAATTTTGCACTTTAATAACATTGCAGCTCTGTGACAATGTGCCCCAAATTTTCCATGAACGTTGTGGTACCATAGATCTCTAGATCTGGCAAGTATTGTTCCAGTCGGTGGTGCAGTTGCAGATCTGTGGAGTGCCAAAAATATGTAATTTACTATTTAGGTGCAAATTTTGCTCAGATGCACTCATAAAGGGCTTGAGGGTCAGGTCTGAAATTGTTAGGGGAGTATGGGGTCTGGCTGCAGATGCTGAATTTGAAGGTTTGGTGAAAAAATATCTGTTCAAAAGTTATAAAACTTTAAAGTTTCCCATTACAGCCTATGGAAAAAATATATTCCACTTGAAAGCAGATTCTGCTTTCCCAAAATCACTTTGTAATGCTGCAAATGGTTTCAGTAGTGTCATGCTGCCACCATCTTGTTTTCAGTTAGCAACTGATAAAAAATGCTGTAATTCAAAATGCTGCCCTTGGTAAACACCAACAGTTGTGTTTACCTAATCGGAGCAAAGAACCGATTCTGGCTTAGTTTTTGTAAATAGTGGCTGGAAATATGTTTACTCCACTTCGGCTGTTGGTAGTGTAGCAAATTTGTGGCACTATTTTATGAAAACTATCAAATTCTTGCACTACTTGATTAAAAACAACAGACCCCATAAATGGCCAAAATCTTTCTGGCCACTTTTGGCCCAAGTAACTACAGAATCGTGTTCCTCACCCCCGTTTAGGTAAACACCTGTTGGTGTTTGCCTAATAAATGAGTTTTCTCCATTTACTGCCTACAAGGGGTTGAGGCATGTTTTATTGAAAAAATGTTTCTGCCAGCATCGGGGTGCCCAATCCCATGTCGGTGGTGAAATCGGTATACCCCCTGCACGGGCGACACCAACAAGGTGAACTACGCCCTGTCGGCAAAATCGACACTTTGCTGACAGGTCACTGTGCTGGTGTGCCTGAGACAGGAGCATGCTGTCTCCTGGTCCTGCACCCCGCCTCTGTCGCTGTAATGCCGTCGACATTAGAGATGATGAACCGCATGGTAGAGCCATGAAATTCACCCCTCCTCCCACCAGTGTGGAACACTGGGGAGCCCACTCCAGTGTCCCGAAATATTTATTTAAAAAATATTTCTGCAGACATCGTGCCCAATCCCCATGTCAGCGTTAGAAATTCAACCCCCACCAATGTGGAACACTGGGGAGTCCACTTCCAGTGTCCCAAAATATTTATTTTAGAAAGAGTTTTTTGCTGACAATGACTCAATGCTCAATGACCGTGTCAGCATTACAACATCCCCGACAGTGTGGCACACTGGGAGACCACTTCCAGTGCCCCATGTTATGTTCTCCATCCCCAGTACTGTGGGACGCTGGGGAGTCCACCCCAGTGTCCCAAAATATTGCTTAGTTGTACCTGTAAAAGGGAAAACAATCCCCATCTTTTTTTTTCAAAGAAACCTGAAAAGAAGAAAACGCCTCGTCTCCCTCCCCAGCCTGACCTCTCACTGAGCCACCCACCACCACACCCCCTTGCCCAATACTTACCACTGGAGACCATTGGCTGTGATCTTCTGTGGACCGGGACACCTCTGCACTCTTCAAAGCCGAACATGGAACTGAAGAATCAAGGTAAATGCTGCATAATGGCTGTCAATGGCATTTTGAACTTATGTTGATATCTCTGCCATTTTCTGTATTTTTGCACCAAATTCTCAACATGGGCTTTTTGGACCCCACTTCATGAACACTGTCAATGTTGTTTCGTTAATCAAACCCATAAGGTGATTTCTTGGTCGCTGCATGAAATACTTTCAGGACTGATTAATGAAATGACAGTGCCAGTGTTCATGAGGTGTGGTTCTAAAAGCCTAAGCTGAAAATTTGGTGGAGGCTCAACATGTACCGAGTTTCGTATGTCCATTGAACCCTTCCTACACAAGCATGTAACTTTGATACTTTTCAATATTTTGCCACCAAATTTTCAAAATAGCCATTTTTAACACAATCTCATGAACAGTATAGCTGTCATTTTAGCATCCTGCCCTAAATGTGTCTTTGCACCTGTGTCATTGAATGGTGCATTACTCTGCAAAATTAGCTTTTGGGACTAACAGAATGACAGTGCCAGTGTTCATGAGGTGGGGTCCCAAAATGCCATGTTGAAAATTTGGTGAAAAATTCCTAAAATGCCTGAGTTATATGTGTCTGTTGAATTTATTCTACGTGACACGCATAACTTTGGTACTTTTCAATATTTTATGCCAAATTTTTAGCATAGCCATTTTTCACACCACCTCATGAACAGTATTCACATCCCAAATGTGTTTTCACACCTGTGCCATGGAATGGTGTTGCAATTCACGCATAATTACGTTTTGCCTTGCATGTCAGAATTTCTCTGTACATGAGGTGGGGTAATAAGATGTCTATACTGACAATTTCATCACTGCTGTTTGACACATGGAAGACAGGGCCCTCGCTCCACACCTACATACATATTCACATCTACGGAGGGATTGGAGCACAGGGTCCATAAAATAAGGATACTATTATACTATCTCAAAAACTAAGGACTTTCATTGCAAACAATTCTGTTAATGCATCAGTTGGGTTCCTATTACAGTGACAAAAGTATGGAAATTGGTGTTAAGGTGCCCAGCCCTCTGTGTACTGTCTCTTTAAGGGCAGCCTAGATTGCAGTTATAATTAATCTGGGGGCTGAGTGTTTCTATGCTTGAGTCCCACCAGTCTTTTTATAAAAATCACTCCACTCTGCCATTGCTATTAGCACAGAGGAGCTCTGTTAGAAGATGTACTTGTTTGCTGATCATTTATTAGAATAGTAATAATTGTGCAGTTTGTTCTAACCTGCCTTCTTTGCAGCATGGACATTTCTGTTTATTTCACCATCTTGGTCCGGGACTGCGAAATGGACCAGTCAGTACCTTTGGGGACTCTAAATGGAGCCTGTCCCCATGGGCTTTGTAGGGACAAAATTCTGTAGGAATTGTAGTTTTGGGCTTTGGCACCTAAATGAACCTGGAGGAGTCCTTGTTGTGACTTGACAGAGGAATTAGCCAACCGAACCTTTTGGATCCTGGGAAAGTCCCAGGCGCTTGCAGCTAGCTTCAGATCTTAGTTGGGAAGTGAAGGAGTAACAGCTCAAGATAAACAAACAGCAATCCTGTGTGGATTCGCATGGAGAACTGTGAAAGGGCTGAGTTTTGGCCTGTCTGTCTGCCTGCTGTCCCTGAGAGGGAAAATACAGTTGATTCAGACCGAATCTGAGTTGTGAGAACGATTTAAGCTACTGGACTGTGACAGGCTTTAACCTGAAGAAGACCCAAGATTTGCTGAATGCGATCGGCCTGTCAGGATTTCCAGCCACCTCTGAACTCCCACATTGTGCAGAGACTCTGTAATTGCGACCGGAGAGCCATTTGCCTGGTACAGTGGAATTTCCTTACATGTGAATGTGCTGTGTGCTGATAGTGGGTCGTGATTAGGTTCCCCACTGTGTGTCTGAACTGTGTTTTGCTTGCTGGAGGCTGCATCCAGCTCCCAGGGACTGAATCTGTATTCATCTCCATTTGGCCTGGGCTTTGCCACACTGGCCCAGCCAGAATACCGCTACACAGAGAAAGTCATCGATGAGAGACCTGCCTGGGGATCAGCCCCTGCTCAATGCCTTGAACAGGAACAATGCCATGGTGATTCGGTAGGCCCTACTTCTCCTGGCATTCCAGCTCAACAACCTGCAGTCTCGATTTAGTCCTGCCTGTGTCCAGTATTGGGTATCATGAGTAAACATCGGGGTAGCTCCTTGCAACAACAGCTAAATCTACAGTGTAGTCATATGATTGCTTTATGTCTTTTCTGTCACGAACTGAGCCCTCCAGCTCTGGATTACAAATAGTGTGCGTTGTGCATGTTGCTTTCTTCCATCACAGGGGCCTAAACCAGCTGCGACACCGGCCTACCCTGGAACGTTCCTGGCTAGCCCACCATCTTCCTACCTGGGTACCCAGAGTGTGACTGTGTAGGGACTCTGAAGTGCATGCATAACTGTCTGATTGCTATAGCCTTTAAGCAAATCAACCTGATTACACCCCTCCCTTGTTCAGGTCCCCTGAATAAATCAGATCTAACTTTTGCATTTAACCTGATTGTGGTTCCAGTTTGTGCCAAAAGTACTGTACTGTTGCTATTTGTGTGCATAACCTTGTTTTACAGGGGGTCCCCAGGGTCGAGCTAGAGGAATCAGCCCTGGTGGTAGTGCAAACAGTGTGGTAATTGCATGGTGAATAAGAGTCATTGTGAAGGTGATTATTGTGTATTGTTCAGGCCACTAGAAGGAAGAGGGGGTTACAGTGTCCCAGAGGGCTGTGCCCAGGTTAGCTTGACCACTAACAACCCTGACCTTCAGGTGGAGGCTCTCGTTTCAGTACCCAGGCCCCTTAACCTGCTACTAGCCAGGCAGGCGAGGTAGTAGCCCTTGGGATAGCGCCAGCTAGGGTTACACGTCAAAACAACAAAAGTGCAAACGAACACCACACAAACATTTACGGCACACTTCTTACTTAGAGATATATACTTGAAGCCATGCTATACACCACATGAAGGTTTCCTCTTTTGATGCCTCTCTGAAGTTTTCAGGTGCTGTCTTTCCCGGCACATATAGCGCTGGGCTCATAGTGTCCTCACTATTTATGATGCACTGTTTTGACCAATACCCTCAGACATGTCGCGCCGAGTGAGGGTTTTAGGCAGCTGGGGGAACACAGCTGGAGTTCAGTAGCACGGTGTACTGTGGACCAGGTGGGCTCCAACAATTCATTTGAACCATGGAGGAACATGCTGGTATTGGATATCAATAAAGGTCCTCTAAAGATGCACGCTACACCAGCTGAAAGAGACTGTGGATGGGCAAGACTAAGTTTACGGAGAGTCTAGAAGAGGAACAGCGAGTTGGAGACAGAATGGGCAGGTTAAAAGTGTGCTGACTAAGCTTGTCTCCAGTGTTCAACACCTGAGTATGGCAACTGAGAACAGAGAGAGGGAGAGAGAGAGAGAGAGAGAGAGAGAGAGGGAGAGAGAGAAGAGAAGGTGGGACAGAGAGAGAGAGGGACACCACAAGTGTGGAGATGTGGGAGCCATATCACACACATGGGAGACAGAGAGGTGCAGAACAGGATTATGCTGACCCCATTAGAAGTGAATACAGATCTTTGCCAGGCAGTACTACACCCATTGTCCCTGTGTTCACACCATGCCAGCCCTTGTAACTAACCTTCCCTGCAGCTAGCCAGACACCATCACCCAGGTAAGTAAAAGCAGGGTGCAGGCAGGTGTTTTAGGTGTTCCTCCCAGTGCACCTGACCTGACCTGACTCAGAACCACCCTAATCCATGATCGGATGCATCCACGTGCACAAAGAAACTTCAGAGAATAATCAGAGCTTGTGAGCACAAGGGCCTGACACAGTACCCCTTCAGCTGGCAGAACTGCGAGTCAAGCAGTGATCTGACCACTGAATGTTTTCTGGCATTTTCTTCCTAGTGAGTTCTGACAGGGTTTGGGCCATACAACTAAAGTTTGGTACAAACTTTCAGTAGTACCCTGCTGTCGCCAGGAATGCGCATGCCTTCTGTTTGAGAGGTATGGTATTCACTGAAGGCTCTGCTGGATCCAGTTTGCAACTCTAGGCATTAGCTTTAAGTCTCTACAGTAATTGCTTCAAACTCTATAAACTGTGGTCTAATCCAAGACTACTGCAGCACAGAAAGAAGAGTTCTGAATAAACGTTTTCTGCTGGTCTGTATGTCACGGCTGGACCAACTAAGGATATGAAGAAACAAGACTAAAATTAAAAAACATGAAGTCCTCTTGTTGCGGACTGTATGTCACTCCGAACAGGATTGCAAGAAATGAGAAGCAAAGCTAAAGAAACAAAATCCTCTTCTAGGACAGAAAGCTAGATGCTGAAGATTAAATTCTCTCCTGGATGGAATGCTGGATGCTGGAGACAAAATCCTCTTCTGGGTGGAGTGCAGGATGCTGGTTATTAAATCCTTTTCTGGGGGAATGTTGGATGCTGAAGATGAAATCCTCTGCTGGATGGAATTCAGGATGTTGGAGATGAAATCCTCTTCTGGATGGAATTTAGGATGCTGGAGATGAAATCCTCTTCTGGGCGAATTCAGGATGCAGAGGATGAAATCCTCTTCTGAGCAGAATGTTGGATGCTGGAGATGAAATCCTCTTTTAGACGGAATGCAGGATGCTGGAGGTGAAATTCTCTTCTGGACAGAATGTTGGTAACCCAACCCAACTCAACTGTCAACTGAATTACTGACCAATGATGGGGCATTTCCTAGACTACACAACTCACATTTGGGGCTGCAGTGTTGAAGCACTACAAGTACTCCGCTTTACTGGCTAGCCCTATCACTGAACTGTTGTAATTGGCCTTTGTCATTTGTAACAACAATGATATGGCTGTTTGAGAACATGAATATACTCTGGAACCATTGCTAAGTGGAAAAAGAACTCTGAAATTGCTGACAAAACCTCGAATGTCCTAGAACTGGTACTTCATAATGAAATAGAACTCTGAACTGGCTGTTTAAAATGCAGTGAGACTCTAGATCAGCTATTTAGAATGCATTAGAACTCTGGGTCAGCTGTTTTAAATGCAAGGAACCCTGGATCAGCTGCTTAAAATGCAATGGAGCTCTGAATCAGGTGCTTGGAATGTAGTAGAACAGAACTGTGCATCAGCTGCTTAGAGTGCAATAGCACTCTTGTTCTGCTATTTAAAATACAACAGAACTCTGGCTTAATTACTTTAGAATGCAAGAGATCTGGATCAGCTGCTTAGAATGCAACAGAGTTCTTGTTCTGCTGTTTAAAATGCAACAGAACTCTGGATTAGTTACTTTAGAAGGCAAAAGAGCTCTGGATCAGCTGCTTAGAATGCAACAGAGCTCTAGATTAGGTGCTTGGAATGTAGCAGAACTGTGGATCAGTTGCTTAGAATGCAATAACACTCTTGTTCCACTATTTAAAATGCAACAGAACCCTGCATTAGTTACTTTAGAATGCAAGAGAGCTCTGGATCTGCTGCTTAGAATGCAACAAAGCTCTTGTTCTGCTGTTTAAAATGCAACAGAACTCTGGATTAGTTAATTAGATTGCAACAGAACTCTGGATTAGTTACTTAGAATGCAACAAAACTCTGGATTAGTTAGAATGCAACAGAACCCCGGATCAGCTGTTTAGAATGCAACAGAACTCTGGGTCAGTGGCTTAGAATGCAATAGAATTACAGGTCAGTGGTTTGGAATGAACAGAACTCTGGATCAGACCACTTACTTTTCTTTTTTTGGAGGGCCATTGGGTCAGGTACAGTGGGCACTACAGAATCACTGCATCTATGTGAACTTTCCACTGGAGCAGTTCAGCCTACTTATGACTGCGCCCTCCTCTGGCCTAGCTATTCTGTTTCGCACCTGCTAACCAGTTTCTACATAATATGCTTCCAGGCATCTGCGGGCATATTTCACTCACATACTTTCCAGTATAAAAATAAAATTGAATTGAATTGAATTGCTAGGTCATTGTGTAATTACATTATAAAATGGGTCTAAAACTCAAATTAATTGGTTAAAATCAGTGAGGTGACGCTCAATATTAGTGCATAATCCATTGTCATCCTGGTCCTAAACCACACCACACAATGAGCAAATCAGTCCTCCTACAACCAGAACTATCTTTCATCAGTCCCCTATAACCAGAACTGATCTTCCATCACAAACATGGCTGCTACCTTTACAGAGTAAAAAGAAATGTCAGCTAGGACCTAAAAATAAAACTACCTTAAATAAAAATAAATTAATTAAATGTTGTTTCCTGATAATCACACACTACTTACACACATAAACAAATTAGAAACATTTAGTATTGTTCATAGTTTTCATTACAACTGTTTCTTTGATGGCAATGAAAAATTCTCCTTCTGTCTTTAACTGCTCATTAGGAAATCTCTTCTTCTTCTTTCCTGACAGTGAGATAATTGAGTCTGTGACTCTAGAAAAGTCTATGTTGTGTGTGTGTGTGTGTGTGTGTGTGTGTGTGTGTGTGTGTGTGTGTGTGTGTAAAGTATGCAAGCAATAAGGCATGAAGGGATGTATATGAAATATTTTATAGCATGGCCAGGGCGTAGTAAGGCACAAGGCCAAAGGCCAAGTGACTTCAGCCACTGGATGTGCTGTAATTACATTCAGTTAGCCCCTACAGCCAGAATTGATCTTCCACCACAAACATGGTTGCTACCGTTACACTGTAAAAAAACTTCAGGTGGGCCCTAAAAATAAAACTACCTTAAATAAAAATGAAAACAAATTAATTAAATGTTATTTCCCTGATTAGCACACTCTCCTTACATACATCAACAAATTAGAAACAATAAGTATTGTTTATAGTTTTCACTACAACTATTTCTCTGTTGACAGTGACCCCCCATCTATCTTTACCTGCTCCTCAGGAAACTCTCTTCTTCTTCTTGCCATGACGGTAAGATAATTGAGTCTCTGGCTATAACAAAGGCCTTTGTTGTCTGTGTGTACAGTGTGTTAGAAGAGAATCATTTCTGCCAGTGGAACTGACCAGAATTTTGAATCCATGTAATCTGTGGTAAACATTCCATGATAAATATTCCATATCTTGAATGTGGAGAAAAACAGAGAAAAAACAGGAAGAAGAAGAAAGTAGGCAATAATACAATTACAACATCAATGACATCACTTGCAGTGGGCGTAAGGACTATTTTATCACAAATGCACACAAGTAAATCTATTGTTTCAACATTTAAACATGCTTTTCCCAATAGTAAAAGTTAAAAATGGAGCTGATTTATAAGCACAATAAGGCACTCAGGAATATGTGTAAATCATATTTTACAGCATGCCCAGTGGCTGAAGGCACTCTGCCTTTGGCCTACGTGCCTTCTTACACCCTAGGCCATGCTGTAAAATATGTTTTACCACACCCGCTCATGCCTTATTGCTTACTGAGAAACATTCTGACAGTGGAACTGAGCAGAACTTTGAGTACCTGTATTCCATGGCAAACATGCCATGGTAAACATTGGGCAGGATTCACAAACCGTTCGGTAGCTGTCTCATTACTCAACTCCAGTGGTGGACTGAAATTGCCCGCAGCTGTGGTGCATAGATTCACAGCTGCAGCAGTTGCGAGGGGTGTTATGGCTGCTCCCATAGCCGTAACAATACCCCACAGCTGCGATGATCCCCTAGTAACACCACCTGCAAGCTGCCATCAGTCATGGGCGGTCGCATCCGGCTCCTCCAATCGAATACCCGCCACTGCGGAACCCCTGTAGCTCCACAAGGTGGCCACCTTTTGGCGATGATGTTTTGCTGCAGTTGCGGGACTTTCACAGGGTTCATGAATCATGCCTCCATGCCTTGAATGTGGGGAAAGACAGAGATAAAAAAGATAGGATGAAGAAAGTAGGCAATACTTCATAAACAAAGAGCAAAAGTAGGAACCACAGTTGCAGCATATAGGCAGAGGTAGATCCAAACTGTTTAAATACATTCCAGAAGTTTATAAAAGCACATATATTTGAATCATACCTGGGATATTTTTAGGTGAAATCTATCACTCCCACACCAAAAAAGGCAACCTGGCAGGTCTAAAGTTTTGAACACATTTCCATTAGAGACAGTGCTTGTATTGATTTAAAATGCATGCTAACATTTTTTTCTTGTAAAATGTGTGCCACACACTGTTTTCATTGTTTTATGTTTTAGTTAACCCCACAGTTACCAGAATGGGGACTATTTTTTGTATTCAGAGGTAAAATAGAAGCATATTTCAATAAAAGTTCCAGTTGTTATCTTTTAAAATTATTTTTTCTTATTTCCATTCATTTTAAGTCATATATTTAAATGCCATTTTATAAGAGCAGTAAGGTACTCAGGGTGTGCCATAATGGTGAAATAATTACACTTCTCAGGTGCATTTAACGTTCCCTGGCTGTGCCTTGTGCCTAACAATGCACCTGAGGCGTGAGATTATTTCACCATAATGCACACCCTGTCATGTCTTATTGCTTGCATAATGTCTGAGAAGCCAGTCATTTCTGAGGGATTAATGACCAGTTGTGGATGCAGGCCATCTCCTCCAGCCAGTAGTTAATCCAAGGAAATCACTGGCTTTGAGGTTGTTTATGTAAGTCTAATCACAATAACAACTTCTGGTTTTACAATTTTCTCACTTACTTTCAAGTTTTTGGGAAGTGGCGTGAGCAGTGCATGCCACACATCATCAGCTGGCAGCTGGATTGGTCATTTCTAAGATGTTATTGACCAATCCAGTAGCCAATTACAAATCTCACTAGGCTCATTAATATTTAGTTAGAATTAGAATATTTTGTTGTCTCTCATTTGTACCTAAACTGTTGTTATAGTGTACAGTAGAACACTGTTCTGCATGAAATCCATGCTTAGAACAGTGTTGGTAATGCTACTACTAAGCGACGTCACAATGTTTTTGTGCTGCACTGAGTACGTCACTAGTGCAGCAGAACAACATTAAATGTCACTGCGCATGCGATGAAGCAACCATGGCATTGAGGAAGTGAGCGGCACTGGAATGAATCACTGCAGCTATGCAGTAAGACTTTTTGTACCTGGAACCTGTTTTGGGGCCAAGGAGTACACTTATGGTTGCCCATACACTATAAAAATGGTGTACAAACAACCATACCGCCTAGTCTATTTTAAAGTTTTGAGTTCCGTGGTAACAAGACCTCTCGAGCTGTGCTCTGGAGGTCTCCTGTTACCATAGAAATCTCCCAATTGAAAAATAGCCTTGTTGTGTATGATTGCTCATACACAATCCTCTATGTATTACAGTGTGCTGTTTTATCCTTTCCTGTCCTAGCACCCTGGACCTCACCTGCTGACCCCACTCTAATTGTATGACTTTAAATTACTGGAAGGCCCTTTAGAGAAGATTCGGGGGTGAGAGGTTGCACTGGACTTAGTTTATGATATTGGCCATATAGGGATAACAGATGACTGGGTGTGCAGTTATAAAGGAATAATGCATGCCTTGGGTGACTGTTAGACACAAAGATATCTGAGTGCGCGACTACCTGAGAAGTGCATTATTCTCTTATGACCACACAACCTGGAGAGTGTTATCCTATTTATAGAATGGACTTTTATTTGTTAATAAAAATATGTAATTCAGGTGAGGTGTCAGAAAATAATCAACAGTCTTGAGACATGTTTCGACCAAAGAGGTTACAGGATTTTGTGACACATTTTAAAACATCAAGGGCTCGATATTCAAAAGTTTCCTGGTGGGTAAAGTGATTGCCTGCCATTTTCCTGGGGTTTGCATTGAAGCACAGTATTCAAAGATGTTAAGAGCATGTGCTAAATGGGCAGTGCACATGCAAGGATCGATTCATAAAGGAGAGGCGGGGACATGAATATAGGCGAACTGCAATATTCAGCCCATTAGTGCTGCAAAATGGAATACTGCAAGCCCCTTGTGCTGTGCAGTTACAGCCAAGAAGAAGCCCAAATTACTCTGGGCAACCTTCGTGGCTGGCCGAGCCACTGGATCCAACAACCACATTGGTGGTTGGGAGCACACCTGCTCCCTGGTGTCCAGTGGCCCCTCCAATCCCTGTTCCCATGAAACTTAAAATATTCCCTGGTGTCCGGTGCCTCCCTGTTGACCAGTCTCTGGCTCTGTTAAAATAAAGATTCCTGGAGTCCAGTTGCCCCCCGTCCTCCGGTCCCCATCCCTGGTAAAAGAAAATGATTCCCTGGTGTTGGTGCCCTCACCCTCTGATCCCTGTCCTGGTAAAATAAAATTATTTCCTGGTGTCTAATGGTCCCCCATCCTTTGATCCCCATCCCTGGTAAAATGAAATTATTCTCTGGTGTCCAGTGGCTCCCCTGTCCTCCAATGCCTGGCCCGTTAACGTAATGTATTCCCTAGTATCCAATGGTCCCCTCACCCTCCGATCCCGTTCCTGGCAAAAATAAATTATTCCCTGATGTTCAGTGGTCCCCTATCCTCTGCTCCCATCCCTGGTGTATGCCTACCCCTTTGCAGTACACAGGATGTGCCTTCCCTATGGTCACTGTATGGGCTCCCCACAGTGCTGGCAATTAAGGCAATGGGGTGGCAGGATGGTGCGCCTGGTGCAGATGGTGTGGGGGATCGCTAAATGCCAGGGCCTTCTTCTACAGAACAGCGGTGAGTGATCAAGAGGGTGGGGGTACCCTGAACTCAGAAAAGGTCTCTTTCTACTGGGGTGGGGATCAGAGGGAAGGGGACCACTAGACACCAGGGACTGCTTCTTTCTTAATGGGGCTAGGGATTGAGGGTGATGGGGACCACTGGAAACCAGGGAATAATTTTGTTTGAATGGGGCTAGGGATTGGTTTGTGGGGCACCACTGAATACTAGGGAATGCATTATTTTAACAGGGCCAGCTGACTGGAGGATGGCAGGGACAACCGGACACCAGGGAATAATTTCATTTTACAGGGAACAGGGATTGGAGAACTGGGGACCACACTGGACACCAGGGAATAATCTGATTTTGAATGGGGCCAGGGAAGGGAGGGTGGAGGGGATTAGTGGACCAAGGAATCATTTCATTTACTGGGGCTGGGGATCAGAGGATGGGGGACCCACTGGACACCAGGGCCTGTTTTATCTTTATGGGGATGGGTGGTAGGAGGTGGGGCCAGCCACAGGAGGGAGTGCAAACCTGCCACTACTTCCCATGCAAATAAGCCCATACTTGGCATGCATGGCCCCATAATGCCATACGACGCAATGGACTCATTTACATGGTGCTGGCGAATGATCGTGCGAGGGCTTCCGGTAGCTATTGGGCCTGGGGCCCTGTTCTCTGTACCTCCATGATGGGGCAGTGCTACTTGACTTAGTATTGCATTGACATGCCCGTATATTCAGTTGGATTGCACCATGTGCTATCCACTGAATATATCATTCCTGGGATCATGGGCAAGGCACAAATGTAGCGCAACACCACGCCTGCTTTTGCCTCTTTCCAGTATGGGGCCCCAGTAGCACTCCCACAAAACATAAAGCATTTGTAAGAAATTTGCTTAAAAGTGGGTCTGAGAGGCCCTGTGGTGTGGAGGTGAGGAAGGAGCAAAAACAAAGACCAGAGGAAAAATATGATTATTTTAAGGATGATTATTTTATGATATTGTTTAACTGTATGTCTTGTTATAAATGTAATTGAATGTTTAATTTTTTGTATATTTTAAATGTTAAACTGTATGTCTAATTCTTCATCCAATTGTACCCCCGTCACATTGGGAGTCGAGCAACTTGTTGTTCAGTATGCCTTCCTGGTGAAACATTTCAATAGATAAATAAAATAATAAATAAAAGTGTTTTGCTTGTTCTAATGATTTTTATACCAGTGGTGCCATAAGAATCAGGGATGTAAAAAATGGGCACAATCTCAGGAGTATACCTCTCAACCTTTTCCCAGGGTCACCCGTAGGGTGAGAAGTCCGCTACCCTCTGGTTAAATGGGAATCTCCTAGCCGGATGCGGGAGAGAGATAGTGTTGGTCTCGTTCCAAAGGTACCAGTGATCCCATGATTACTCAAAGGTACAGACACCTCAGGAACAAGTGCAAAAGGCCATCAGGGCAGAAGAGTGACTTCTGCAAGTCCGCCTACTAAGCTCTGCCAGTAATCCCAGGAGGTTCTGGAGATATTAAATCCCTTGTCAGTGGATCCTCCCATCCGGGGTTACGGACATGGTCATAAATGGAGTCTCCTGCAATAATCCCATACTATTGCCAACTCCTAAATAATCACTTCTCTGACCTCTCTGCCTTCACAACCCTCTTCTCACCTGATGAGGCTCTGTCCCACCCTTCCCTCCACTCTGCTGGAGGGTCACCTTCCTGTCAAATGTTCCACCTCAGGCCTGTATCAGTTCAGGACTTACAGAAACACCTAGCTGGCCTCTCCCAGTACTCCAGTCCTGGCCTAGACAACCTGGAGCCTAAACTCCTTAAGCTTGGTGCTACACACATTGCCTCACCAGTAGCCTTTATCTTCAACTTATCCCTTGGTCTGGGACCATCCCAGACATCTGGAAAAAGCGAGGATTGTCCCTGTACTGAAGCAAGGAAATCCCAATCTGCCTGACAATTATCGACCGATTGCCATTCTCCCAATCCTTAGAAAGCTCCTTGAAAAGGTAGTGGCTGAGCAGCTTTCAGAATATATCCACTCTCATGATCTTTTGTCCCCTGCCAGCACTGCTTTCGTAAGGGACATAGCACCACCACAGCCTTAATCTCAGTTACATCAAGTATCCGGACAGCCATGGACCAGGGCAAACTCTCTGGTGCAATATTTATCGACCTGTCCAAAGCTTTGACTCATTGACCACAAACTGCTTGGTGCACAGTTGTGGTCACTTGGCCTCTCCTCCATGCCATGAAATGGCTAATGGGTTATCTACATGGCAGAAAGCAGCATACCTGCTTCAATACAGTCCTCTGAGCCCCTACGGTGACCTCCTGAGTGCCTCAAGGCTCGGTACTGGGTCCCTCCTCTTCTCCCTCTTCATCAATCAACTAACCATGGTTACTACCAGCTGTAGCGCCACCATGTATGCAGATGATCTGGTAATCCTGGCTCACTCCCAGAATGCCACTACCCTAAACCAGAACCTGACCGATGACTTTAACAGGGTATTGTCATGGCTTACTAGTCCTAAGCTGGTTCCTGAACCTGAAAAGACACAGGCTATGCTCTTTGGCTCAATGGCTAAAATCAAAGCCTCATCGGCCTGCTTACACATCACCAGCACAAATGGATCTTCACTACCCATAGTGAGCTCCATCAAATATCTGGGGTAACACTTGACCCCAACTTGACATGGGTAACCATATCCTTAACATCTGCAGGCGACAAACTGCAAACTGGGTCTGGCCTATAGGGCCAAGTATAACCACGGTAGCCAGGCTTGCCCTAGCGAAGGTGTGCTCCTTCCCTCCCTCAGCTATGGGCTGCACCTATTTCGTGCAAACTGCAAACTGGGTCTGGCCTATAGGGCCAAGTATAACCTTACACGGTAGACAGGCTTGCCCTAGCCAAGGTGTGCTCCTTCCCTCCTCAGCTATGGGCTGCACCTATTTACTCGCTTTCCAAAGACACATCTCACCCGGTGGTACACTGCTTACAATAACATTTGTCGCTTTGTGGCTGCCCCCAACTTACCCACCATTGTGAGCTATATGAGAAACTCTGCTTGCTCTCACCAGCTAGATACCTTGATTTTGGCTTGGGATGCCTCTCTGGAAAGTGATCAGAACTAGCACCCCCAGGGGCTGGCCCGGCTTCTACCTAAACTGAATCCCACCCTCTACCAACTTAGGTTTCTCACATCAGGGATGCTCAAAGTCCCTCCTACCGGACCCTCATGGGGGATCGGGACTTTGCCATAAGTGCGCCCAGACTCTGGAATTCCTGCCTGTGGATATCCAGGACTCCCCCTCCTATCTGAGTTTTCGAAATTCCCAATGGGGTTTCCTAAAACTAGAATCAGAGTGAGACTGCTCCAAACCTCCCTAGAGTAAAGCATCAAATTGTTTTGTCTGAAACTCCCCAGAGTGTCTCCATTGAATTCCTGGAGATATTTTCCCCACTATATCGATGACTTCTGACTACTCCTGCCTAAAAGCCTTGGGCATTTTACACCCATTATTGCTCCACGGTCATAGGCTAACCATGACGTGTGCACCTTGGTCACTTGGTAAACTTGTACTACCAAGTGTTTTTATTCTGTCTAACATGTGAATATTTAGAAAAATGTGATGAGCTGTATATACCTGTCCATGATCCAACTAGCCTAGAGGGTGTATCGACAATGTTATAAGTTATATTATGACCAATCCAGTCCTTGAGCTATGCTCCACTCCTATGTATGATGACCTGTATATATCTGTCGGTTGAACTAGCTAGTCTAGAGTGTATAATCTGTAATGTGCTTACTATGTTTCCCCAGCGTCAAATGATGTATTTCCACGTTTGTTTACTGTAACAAAAACTGAACTCTCTTGCCATGTCTCCTTGACTGTTGTTCCTCATGTTGTATTTTCCGGGTCGTTCCTGAAAATAGGCATAATACTTGTCTAGTGTACTTACCTGGTAAACAAAAGCTAAATAAATAAATAAATGTCCCTCAAATGTGGAACATGGCCTCTCAAAATGTGGAACAAATGAGCAAAATTGGAACACATCAAATCTTTACCTAGGAAGCTCAGAACACTGTTAAAATGTTTGCATTTAAGTTCAGAAAGTCTGTTATTAATTGAATAATATATTTTTGCATCATTTACTGTAGATTTTTGCTTTAACACGTTAATACTGAATGTGGAACAAGTCCTCACAATGCGAAATGGAGCTTTTGTGAAGTAAAATGAGGAACGTTCCTCGTAATGTGGTACAGTTGAGAGGTACGTCAGGGAGACCCCCTAAAAATAGGGAGTTTGGGATGTGTAAGGAATATGCATATGTTTGAGTCCAAACCCACCCAAATTATGCAGATTAAATTCGGATTGGCTGCATATTACCAATCTCATAAATATTAATATTTTATGCGGGCCCCTCCCCATATGCGTTTGCTACGCCCTGTTTTGCATCTTTCTTGGAATTGGCCGAGCGGCGACAAGGACTGCTGAATATGGAATGAGACAGCGCGGCGCAGGTGAGAATAAAGCTGGATAGCGGATCGTGGAGGGCAGGACGCGGGATAGAGAGTACTCGGGCGGCGGCGAGAAACAAAAGTTTCCGAGAAGTTTGGGGCGGCGATGAGCGCGGGGTAGAAGCCGCGGGGCCAGTACACAGCTCGGGGCAAAGGAGTAAGGAGCCCTGCCAGGGGTGGGAGGCAGAGGGGCTGCAGAACGGAACCCGAAGACGGGAGTGCCAGCGAGCGATCGGGAGGAGAGTTCCAGTGTCGCCTGCCAGGATGAGCCTGCTGTCGGCCATCCGAGAGCAGCAGCGCCTCGGTGTACCAGCCAGCGCAGCTCCTCAACTGGGTCTACCTTTCCTGCGGGACTCGCACCAGCAGCAGCAGCAGCAGCAGGCGGCCGCCGCTAGCGCCTTCGATGCTTTTCGCCCGGCGGAGCTGAACTTGGTGGCGGCTACAGCAAGGCAGCGGCAGCAGTGGGGGCGAGCTGGGCTCCTCCTTAGCTCCAGCTATCTCAGCAGCTTCTTCCAGCTCCAGCGAAATGAGGTACTACGTGGGGCTGGGTGCCATCATTTCTGTAGTTATATCCCAGACGTTGTGGGTTTATATATGTGTAGTTGTGTGCCTACTTGTGTGGTTGCGTGTCTGTGAAATTACGTATATGCGCGTGTAGTTGGGTATAGTTGAGTCTGCATACGTATGTTTGCCTGTGTATATTTGTGTAGTTGTATCTTAGTATAGGGCTGTGTAGTTATGTGTCTGCATGTATCTTTGTGTAGTGGTGTGCCTGTGTAGATTTGTGTAGCTGTGCGTCTGTATATGTGTGTAATTGTTTTCCCTATGTGTGTCGTTTTATTTGTGTATATGTGTGTGTCTGTTTCTGGATAATGTTTCTGTAGTTGTTTTATCAGTCAGTATTTATGTAACTCTGCGCCTGTGTACATTTGTGTAGTTGTGTCCCTCAGTTCCAGCTGTCTCTGCAGCTGCTGCTATCTGGCACGGTGCTGTCACACCACACGTTGTGATTTTTGCTGTCCTCCTCGCCTGGGAACCCCTATTGCCCTGTAACTGAGCTCTCCTGTTGCAGGAACCTACAGAAGTGCTGAGTTGGTGTTTGTGCATAGTGTAAGCGCACAAATGGTGATACATACATACATACATATGTACATACTGTACTTACAAATAATTTATACTTCAAATACTCACTCATATGTTGGCCTGTCATGTGTTTTGTCTGAAGTTCCTCTCAGCTCACCCTGCCTTTTAGGGATGTCGCTGATTTTGCCCCATCACTCCTAGACTCCTAGGTTTAGCATGTATTTGATTGTTTATTTCATTTGTGACAATGAAGTGCTGGGATATGAAGCGAAAGTATTAGCCATTAATTAGATAGTACAGTCTAGCTCTTCAGAATTTGTTTTACAGTAAGTAAGTGACTTATGGTAACAGCGTCTTTCTTGAGCTGATATTGCTATTCTGTAAGATGTGTCTCTTGATTCCATCATTTCCCTGATTTGGTTAAAGCCTGGTCTATGAGACGTGTGCTGGGGTTGACAGTCAGTGAACTCTGGTGAGCCCCTCTCCCCTGACTTGTACCCTGCCTTTCCTTAACTCAGTGCACACTGGTGGACTGCCTGCAGTAACAGTTTTATGACACTATATATACTCCGAGCTTCACCACATCTGGAAGTAGTTTGAGATCTGAGCATAGACCCGCCTCCTAGTGTGCTGATGATGCAGTCCATGACAACACATCACCCCTCCTGTTGACAGTCTGGTAAATGATTTAGCAGATTCCCCCACCCCCGCCTGCCAGGCCAGTGCTAAAATCGGGCAAGTAGGTAGCTGCTGGCCTACTTGCCAGGTGTTATCCTGCAGAATAGGGTGGGCATTGATAGAGACACATGACTATTAACAAGTTGAGACAGATGGGCTCACCTCAAAGTCTTAAAGAAAACAGGAAATTATTTCTAATTTGTAATGTTTTTATTTTCAGAAATACAGTATTTATACCCCAAAGGATCCATATTAAACTGTCTTTGAATAAAAGTTGATGTGATAACTGTGTTTTTCTATTATTTTTGGGGCAACATTCTGCACCATTCTGTTCTGTGAACCAGGAATCTGTAGCTTTGAGTATGTCACAGTTCTCTTCTGATTGGTTCCCTAGCTCCTCCTCGGAGTTACGTCTCCTTGTGGTAGCATAGTCAACACTTCAGATTAATGGCTTTGGGAAGAGAACTGTACAAAATGTTGTCTATGAAAATAGAACAACACAGCACAGATTTCCACATCACCTGTTATTCAGGTACAGTTTATTTATTCCGTATTATGAATGTTGTTTCTGTAAACTCAGACACCACAAGCAGCAGCAAATTTTTTTTGTCAATTAAGTTTTTCGTATATAAAAGCAACCAACATGACATACAATAAATGTCCAAATAAACACAAACTAAAGGCAATGTCGACAATAAACTAAAGAATACAGTAGTGTAAAAGGAGGCTTCAAGCTCTTGTACAATAACAAGTGTGATATCAGCGGGTTATCAGTTTGTGACTGACTGCATGCACTAAAGGACTTGTAGCTACACTAGGTGGTATATACTAAGTACTGTATAACCTAAAGGCTCATACCAAAAATGCTGTAGTCACACGAAAACCAGAAATAATCTTCAAACAGTCCCTGTTTCCTTTAAGGGAGGGGTATTTCTGTGAATTTGCAGATGCTTGCAGTGTTGCTATTTTCAGAAATGATATCATACGTCTGTAGGATCCATATTTAACTGCATAAATAAAGGTTAAAGCTGTAAACTATGTTTTTTTTTTTTTTGCCATAAAGGTTTTTCAACCTTTAGGTGAGTGGGCAGCTGTTCAGCCCAGTCCCTGTGTCCTGTGGCTGTCTTCCACCTCTTCTGAAGTCCCGGCTGTGCATTTCCCCATGGACCCCCCACACAGTGAGGCTAGGAGAGGGGTTGTGCCCCAAACAGAAACGTTCAATAGTCCCCAGGTCCTTGGCTGGTGGAGAAGGCCAGAGAGAGACAAACAGGACTTCATGTAGCCCACCTCCCATTTTCTGTTTCTTCCTCCCGATGCTGGGACGCGCATCAGAGCATGCACATGGAAGCATACGTGCTCCACAGAAGTTCCACAGCTCCTCCCTTTTTTTCTTAATGAATGTTTTATCCTCCTCGCTGATCGAGTGGCTGTTCAGCCCTGTTCTCGGTGCCATTGGTCAGCCTCCTGCCCTCTCCTTCTGGGGGATTTCCTATGGATTCCCTGATGGCTGGGCCAGGAGGGAGGGCCATCCTTCCCAAGGTGGCTCTCTTCCAGAAGCTCCCTGCACTCCCTGTGGACTGCCAGGGCAGGCTGTGGCACCACGGGCAGGGCTCATATAGCCTAATCCCTTTCGTTTTTTCTTCAGTTTTCACCCACTGTCCTGGAGCTATGGCATGGCACAGAAGTGCATGCATGTGGAGGCACACATGTGCTTCAGAACTACGGCCTACTTCCATTCACCCCAGACACTCGTCTGGCCACTATAACATCAAGCGCTACCACCAGGCCTCCACTGGTGGCAGCCCAAGACCCAGGAAGGTGAGCCCCCACCTGGGGAAGAGCCTGCTGGCCACTCACCCTCTCCTCCTCTTCCTCCCCCCCACCAGTCTCCGGCAACCCGAGCTCATTCCCGAACTCGGGTCACATGGCGTAAGGTGCACTCAACAGTGACTGAAACCTTTGTGCCACTGGGTCAGCCGTCCCTCCTGTGTCACTTACTGTCCTGTCCTACTACTAGGCCTCCACTTGGCGGCAGTCACATGGCAGAGTCGGCAGTCACCCTCATTGGGAGGAGAAGAGTTGTCCCTTGGACACTCAGTCTTCTTCTGCTCCTGCTTTTGGCCCGCACCCAAGTCTGTTCCCAAACCTGGGTCACCAGCGTGGCAAGAGGCAAGGCACCAGCGCCTCAGCTTTCTACGCCGCTGGGCTGACTTGTAAACTGCATTTTGTATGGTTTTCTTTGTACGGACAGTAGTTTGTACAGTTCCTGCCATGCAACCAGGAACTATGCATTTGGACTATGTCACTGCATCGATTCAAAACTCTTTGTCTTGAGCGGATGACCATTCAGAACAGGGCTTAACATTGTGAATCCATACAGTGACATGGTCCAAACTCCAAATTCCTGATGACATGAAAGGAACTGTCAGAATGCTGCCCAGACAAAGAAAATAATATGAAACACTGTTTACAGTTTTGAGGGAACAAAACGAATGCCGCTTACATGTTTAATATAATTGTAAATTTGGACATGTGTGAAGTCTGTTTAACTGCCCCATTGTATTGTTTTGTCCATTTTGAAATAGTCCTATTTTTCCTTAATTAGGTACCCAAATTAATGCAGTCATTTTCCTGTCCAATATAAATGTTTTAATTACTTAGTTACAGAAGCCAGTGGCATCAGTGTGAGCGAAGACTACAGTGAAATAGAACACAGTGACATTGGCTCAGCTGATGTCACTGGAGGGTCAGTTTTAACATTAGTTTCCGGCCGGGGCATAGTACAGACTGCTCAGGCCAGTGCAACTTTCCTGACTTTTCTGTTTTGGTGCTGTAAACCCACCCCACCCACCCATCTGAGGCCTACTACCTCCCCACTCACGTCTCCTTAGTCAGGAAACTCACCAGCAAAGTGACAAGCATTAGAAAAAAGTTGTGAAGCAGTACGTCACTGATCCTATCTTAATAGTCTCACTGCCAGGCCTGAATGCAGTAATCTCTCCCTCACGCAATATCCACAAAGCACTACTGGGAGACATTGCTGCCATTTCGGCCTGGCAATGAAACTGTTAAGATAAGATCAGTGATGCACTGCTCAGGACTTTTTTAAACTAATACTTGTCACTTTGTGGGAGAGTTTTGACTAAAAGAACAAGGGTGGGACTGAGAAAGTGGGGAGGGATTAATTACTGTATATTTTTTGTGCTGTATTGCAGTTGCATGAGTAAGACAGCAGCTGGATGAGGAGGTGAGCGAGGGTTTGTGCCGACTACCATTGGGACCAGTGTCATGGGGGTTGGGGTGCTCTGGGATGGGATGGGTGCCACTGGACACCAGTGAGAATGTTTGGGGATGGAGAGAGGGATGGGCTGCCACTGGACACCAGGGAGGGTTTATGTGGAGAGGAGATAATGCCACTGGACACCAGGGAGAAATTAAAGGGATGGGGAGATAATGGGGCCACTGGAAACCACGTTGTAATTGGAAAGGGACGGTGCGAAGTACTTTTCCTTCCCAATAATCTCTGTTATAGTTTGTGACCAGTGCAAATCTTGATGACCAGTGTAAGCTGGTGCAGAAAAGTGCTAACCCTGTCACTGTGTTATGTTATATTGTAGTCTCCAGCTCAACTGATGTCCTTGGATTCCAGAACTACTTTGTAATAAGAAACTGAATATTGAACGGAAAATAAAGAAAAATAGGATTGTTTCAAACAGCCATTAATAATACACACAAAACAATACACTGGGGTGGGTACCCACGTTTACAGACTCTAGATAATATACTGAAACCCTTTGGTCTATTGAGTTGCTTATATGAGAGCTGTATAAACCCTATGGAGATAATGGAAATATACATTAAGGACAGAATTAGGGATATTTACACCCAGAGAATTAGAAATGGGAGGAAGTTGTAAAATCAGCACATGGTTGGCTCATAACAAAAAAGTGCCATGGGAATGGCACCTTACTTATCCATAATGAAAGATCAAAAAGAGAAAAATTTTACAAGATTCAGATTTGAATACAACGATAGCCAGAGGTTTAGAGGAATATTTGGTAAGAGCATGGAGAGAAGTTGCAAATGTAAGCTTGGGAAGATAATCTAACACATTTGTTAATACTTTGCCCACTATATGGTTTTGAGAGGAGCCTATACCTGGGTAACATTCTAGCAACCTAGATATGGAACCCAGGTACCAGGTTACATATATGTTAAAGCAGCAGTACTACCTAACCAGGAAGTGATCCACTGCAGCCATTGTAGCACCACAGTAAATATGGCGGCTGCTGTCTAGTACTACTGCTGCCAATGAAGCAGGCGGCAGAAATCTAAACAAAACATAGGATAACTGAGCAAATTACAGGGTGATAGGACATTGCCGGCGGAAAGAGTACCAGGCACATGCTCAGCAGAGCACAGGAATACACAGTCTAAAAAGTGCAGATTTTTTTTTACATTGCATTGCTGCTTTAAAATCTAATAATAGGAACTGTTGGATGGGTTAGTAGCATTATAGAACAAAACAAACTGCACATTTTATAAAGTAATGATGATATTATTTAGAGTAACATAATGAACTGGAGCAGAGCATCGTTTAGACTATGTAATAATTGTATGAATGTAAATTAAATTCATGACTATAAGTGACTCTTCATTCTGTAAAATCAAGGTTTTATAGGATTGTGAATCCAGACTGTATTTTATATCTTTTAACTTGTAGCAGTAACTTGTGTTTATCTGTGTTATTGTGTATTTGTATATTGTGCAGCTTTTTGTAAAGACAATGCTGTTTGTCACTCAATAAAACTGAACTGAACTGAAAAAACTACACTGGGGTGATTACACAAACTTCACATGTCCAAATTTACAATTCTATAAAAAAAATGTAAACAACATTGTTAATGTTACCTTTTAACGCTCATCAGATACTGTTAAATATGGATTCCTATGGGTTTAAATGTAATTTATGAAATTAGTAACCTTTCAAGCAGCTGTACATCAGAAATACAGTAATTTCCTGTCCTCTTTAAGGGTAACCATACATCCAGCTTGATATGTCTATGGCTTGTAGCGAACTAGGCAATCTGCTGTAGGTTTTGTCATGGAAATCCAATGGCAGCCGTACAATGGCAAGTCTGTTTCATCTATATATGCCATAGGCTATGCTGGAGACCTTTTCATGGCCTCCCACTACTTATTCAGAGGAATGATAGCACTGACCCAGTAATAGTTCTGTTTTGTTCTTCATAATCCATGATATTTTTGTGAATCACTGATGCTGTCTGTGCCACCTAGACCGTCTGCTTTGCGATTGTATCCAAAATAGTGTAAATGGATTACTGGAGCTGAGGCTGTGCTTTCTTATTAGAGTCGGAGCTACTGTCCCTTTAGGGAAAGGGATAACATTGTTTGACCAGGAGTAGCACACTAAGCTGACGCTTGTTTCCAGATGTGACCTGGGAACACAAGGAAGTTAAGTGGCTTGCTCAGGATCACACAGTATGCAGCTAGGCGGCTGTGGGATTCAAACTCAGGTGTCTAGATCTGCAGCTCAGAGCCTTAACCCACTGTGTTATACTGCCTCCAACCTTTGAATGAGTGACATCAGGCCACTAAATGTAGTTTGTGATATATATATATATATATATATATATATATATATATATATATGCATATACAGTATGTGTGTGTTATTAATTGTATTTTACAATTTTTGGGTGGAAAGGCACACTGAGTCGAAGCTCATTTCAGGGTGTGTTCTGGGAGCACAGGAAGGTAAGTGACTTGCTCATGGTTGTGGGAATCAAATAAAGATCTTCTTGATGTATCAAGCTCAGTCACAGTTCGTTGGCTCTAACCTTTAGGCTATATATTGTGTTGACCCAGTAAACTTACTATGATATAGCAGTGAGTTAGTGAGTTACCTTTCTCTAGATCCATTGATGGTTGCCATCAGAGCATCTGCTAGTACATCAGTAACCGTCTGTTCATATGTATATATATATATATATATATATATATGTATGTGTGAGTATATAAATATATATATATATATATATATATGTATACATATATACTTTGCAAAAATACGTTAAAAGCATCAGTTAGGGTTGATATCAAACTGTAAAAGGAGAAATATGATGTTAGGTTTTCCAAAACTAACACCCCACCACTACCATGCACACACCAATAGGCGTTGGGGGTGTGCCTTGGGGTCGTCAACCCTAACGCTCACCCCATTCATCTATACTGTACCCATCTCAGTTTATTTACTTATGGAATAGGGTGAGCGTTGGAGCTGGCGACTCTAAGCAATACCCCGACACCTGTTAGTGTGTACATGGTGGGGCGTTAGGGTTGGAAACCCAACATCATATTTCCTCCTTTTATGGTTTGATATCAACCCTAACTGATGCATTACTGTAGTTTTTGCAAAGAATTTCCTTTGTTTTTGAGATAGTATAATGGTATCCTTATTTTCCTGTGGAGCAATAGGCCTCTGGGTCCTGCACCCCACTCATCCAAACTTTGAGATAGTGTAATTACATCCTTAGTTGCCTGAAGGAACACAGGCCCTCTGGGCCCTGCGCCCTAACTCTCCATAGATGTGTTTATGTATATTTATGGAAGCACAGGGCCCTCCAGGCCCTGCACTCCATTTGTAAGACAACAGCAACCAAATTGTCAACATAGCTTTTCTATTACCCCACCTCATCAGACTGATAGTAAAATGGAGAATTCCACCAAAATGTCATTCCGCTACTGCAGTAATTCCGTGGTTGTGGCACGAGAAGACATTTTGGCAAAATTTGAAAATGACAGCTGTCACATTCATGAAGTGGTGTAAAGAAATGTTCTATGTTGATAATTCAGGAATTAAATATTGAAAATTAACAAAGTTATGAGGCGAGTGTAGCAAAATGTCAACAGATCGCACAACTTGGCCATTTTAGCATATTTTTTCCCCCAGATTTTCAACATACCCTTCTTATGACACCACCTCATGAACAAGTATGATGAAAATTTTGAAACTCGCCTGAAATGTGATTTTGCCAACCAACTGTGAAATTGCCTTTTAGGCAGGATTTGCGAAATGATATCTCCACTGTTCATGAGGGAGGCGCCTCAAAAAGGGTATGTTGAAAATCTGGTGTCAAAAACAGGCAAAAATGGAAAAGATATGTACCAAAGTTGAAAATCCCACTGAAATACATTGATTTCCATACAAAAGATAGTTTTTAGAGTCGTCATACAAAACAAGATCTTTTTGTATGATGCCAATGTGAAACAGGAATTTCAGTGTTAAAAACACATTTTAAAGGCATTTCTCAAGCAGTAAAGTGCAGAATGCAGCTAAGGGGTCCTGATAAACAAGCTATATCTGTTGGTTCCTCTCAGAACATCATTTTGGGGGTTTACAAATTTTAATTTCTCAGACAAAACTGAAAACAAGATGGCGGCCACATGAAAAAGGATTTTCCTCAAATGAAAAAAGATGATGTCATATGAAAAAGAATTCTTTTTGTTTCATACAGCTATCTTTAGTGCTTACTGAGCATGCTCAGAGATGATTTTTTCAAATTTTAAAATGCAATAACTTACAAAACAGTGTATTATTTTTCACCAGACTAGCTAAAGGCACATCTGTGGGCTAGTCCCTTTCTGCCCTGAAAACTTCAGGCCAAGATTCCAAACTGTCTGGGCTGTAGGCAAGTTCAAAGAAAAATCCAAGCAAAGTCAGTGAGCAAAAATGCTTTTTTCACCTCTACAGAACTCGGAAACCACATGTCCTACTGGAACATGACTTGCCTCATCCAGAGATCTACCCTGGGTGATGGTGCATGTGGATTTGCATGCAGATCCATTGAACAGTTGCAATGTTATTGAAATGCAAAATTTCGGGTTTAACATTGAAGTGCTTACTCAACCTTAACTATAGGGATATTATAGGGCGATGTGCACCCCATAGTTAGGGTTGAGCAGGCACTTAATGTTAACCGCCATATTTTGCACATTAATAATTTTGCAGTTGTTTCAACGGATTTGCAAGAAATTTGAATAGATGGTGTCTTGTGGTAGATCTCTGATTTTCCAAGTTTCGCTTCGATCAGATTTGCAGATTTCATGCAGTGAATCGTCGCTAATATTTGCAAATATTTTCCCTGTTCTTTCATCATCACACTGTGACCATGACTGTTTGGAATTTTGGTCTGAAATTTTCAAGGTAGAAGAAGTTATCCCAAGGAACAATCCGGAGTTGGTTTGGTGAAACATATTAATCCATTCCAAAGTTATTAAATTTTTAAAGGCGGGTTCTGAGCATGCAGTTCACTCTTTGGGATAGATGCAGTTTTGATCAAGGATTCCTGGTCAGGAGTGGCTGGCGAACAGGGATTGCAAAACGATTCGAAATCACAAAAAAGTCCCTTTTTATTTATTTATTTGCTTTTGTTGCTTAGTAGGTGCTTAGATCAATAACCCTGCCTATTTTCAAGCATGACCCAGGAGAGTACAATATACAGTTGACAAATAAAACAGATGGAGAAGTACAAAGCAGTTAGAAATTAAGCAACAGATATCCTCGCAAGGGATAGTCAGGAAATAAAACACACATGTAGTAATAGCCATCCTCAGAGGGATGGGACATGTGTCAGAACAAGGCATATACATTCAAAATTTCAGAGACCATGAAGTGCAGGATTAGGAGACAACTGGAGAAAATGTGGGGGAGGATTAGGTACAGACACAAGAATCAAGTGCATGCAGGTAGGATAAAAGTGCAGTCTTGAAGGAGGAGGAGTGAGATAGGGAGCACTTAAGGCTGTAAGGCAGAGAGTTCCAGAATTTGGGGCAAAGTGAGAGAGAGCTTGTTCCCCATTCTTGTTGAACATTGTGGGATGGAGACAGTGAGGCATTTGAGGATCTCCGTGAGGGCTGAGTGGGGCACTGGGGTGAGCATGGCTCCAATACTGTCAGGGTGGGGTGTCTAGCCATGGTGTCAGTGAAGCAGCCCAGTACATATGAGTGCAGGGTTGCAGAGGACAGCCAGTGTAGGGTGGAGTATGAAGACAGTGGTGAGTTAGGCGAGGGGTCGATAGGGCAAATCTGCAAATGTTGTTGTAAGTGGTATCCCATTTGCGAAGAATACCAGCGTTTACGTGGGAGAAAGATGGGAGGGCATACTGAAGTCTAGGGGAGCAAGACACCTCTGGCCACTGAGATTCTAGCAGCTGGGGTAAGGAGTGCCTTACACGGTAAGCGGCTCCAATCTTTATATTAACTGATCTACATACCTCGCTTATATGAGCAAAGAAATTGAGAGCGGATCAAGTGTCACTCTGAGGTATTTAAAGGAGTCAGTGGACAGAACTGCAGACCCATCACAGCAACGCATTGAGCTTAGGGGTCCCAGCATGGAGTCTTGTAATTGACCTGAAGAACATTGCCTGAGTTTTTGGTAGGTTGAGAATTAGGAGTTAGACAGGAGCCAGGATTGAATGTCTTGGAGCGAGATGACAGGTGAGCGTTGAGGTCAGCTACTGAATGGGAGGCCGAGTAGAGCACCAGGTCGTCGGCGTACATAATGGATGACAGTGGGGAAAGGAAGTGGGACTGTCATTAACAAAAATGGAGAAGAGCAGGGGACCCAGGATGGATCCTTGTGGGCGCACAGGAGATGGGAGCCAGGGATGAAAGGACCTTATTGAAGGAGACAGCTTGGGAGCGGTTTGAGAGGTAGCTGCTGATCCAGAATATGGTTGAGCTAGAGGCACCCAGAGAATGCAATTTGTGCTCAAGCAATGGGTGATTTTGCGAGGTAAATCCCTGTCCGTCGGCCATGATTTTGTTTACTGGCTTAACGAGTGGAAAAAACAAAATGTTGTAACTTGTCCCATGGACGTTTTTTGTAAAACCAAGGCATGGGTTTTGGTTAGGGGATGTCTCTACTACGCTCATGCCTTTGTTTTTTTTTTTTTTTTTTTGTTTTTTTTTTGGTCAAAAACGTCTTTTTAAATTTTAACATCCCATTTAGCCAGCCAATCCCTTTCACCAGATCGGCTAGTAAAAGGGCCAGAAAAGGATTTTGTAGTCACTGCGCTGCTTTCTCCTGGTGTCTAGTGGACCCTGTAGAGTCCCTTTATAAAATTAATTCCCTGGTGCCCATGCCCCCCCCACCCTCTAATTACCTCCTGTGTTTTTCTTGTATTCACTGACACGGGATGCCCACCTCTGGTGTTGGATGACCCCGCCTGAAGTCTGTTATTTTTAATGTATTGCCAACATGAGGCCCAATCCCCATGTCGACTTTGCCTCCCTCAACCCCCAGTAGTACTGGACACTGGGAGCCCACCCTAGTGTCCCAAAATCTTTTTTTGTGTAAATTTTCCTGAAAAAGAAAACAGTCCCCAACATCTTTTTATTGTTCATGCAGAATCCTGCATCCGACTGCCATTTTCGATGCAGAGTCCTGTATCGAACTGCCCCCAATCCTATTTTGTTGCTGACTCAGGGGTGCCCAATCCCCGTGTCGGCATTTATCACCCTCCACTACTGTGGCATTTCTGGGAGCCCACTCCAAGTGTGCCAAAATAATTAAATTAATTAAAGTTTATTTCCGACACCGGGATGCCCACCCTCGGTGTCAGATGCCCCTGAAGTCTGGTGATATATTTAAATTGCTGACATCGGGTGCCCAACCCCGTGTTGGTATTGTTAAGTAAGTCCTCTTCCAGTAGTCAGGGACACTGGGGAGCCCACCACAGTGTCCCGAAATGATTTTTGTTAAAACCGTTAAAAAGAAAATTATCCTCTGACATCTTTTTAGTTTTTACAATCTGCAAAACAGAAAACGGTCCCTCATTGTCTCCCTGCCCCTCCTGCATCCCCACCCTCCCACTGTGCACCCACCTCCCCACACACGTTCTCATCCTATACTTACCACCGGGTCGGACTTATATTCTGTGGACCAGGACACGTCTGCATTCTTCAAAGCTGAACCAAACTAAAAATCAAGGTAAGCACCATATAATGGCAGTCAGTGGGAGTTCAACTTATGTTGATATTGCAGCTATTTGTAGGAATTTTGGCCCCAAATTTTCAACATGGGGTTCTTGGGACCCCACCTCATGAACACTGGCACTGTCATTTTGTTACTCAGTCCCAAAGGTGATTTCGCAGTCACTGCGGGAATCCTCTTTAGGGACCAGTTAATCAAACAACAGTGCCAGTGTTCATGTGGGGTCCCAAAAGGCTATGTTGAAAATTTGGTACAAAATACCCTAAAACGCTTCAAGTGATGTGCGGTTGTTGAAATTTGCCACACACGCACGTAACTTTGGCACATTTTAATATTTTCACTCCAAATTTTCAACATTGCTGGTTTTCAAACCACCTCGTGAACAATATAGGTGTCATTTCACAGAACACAGGCTAGTAATAAACTATAAGAAAACCAAGACCATGCTCTTGCACACGTCAGAACCTCTACCATGACTCCACTCTGCTTGTCAACACCCCAAGGCTCCCACTTGAGCAGGTAAACGTTTCAAATACCTGGGCATCACCCTTGACTCCTTCCTTCACCTATCATACACATATCCACACCCTCTGTAACACCATTAACTCCAGAATTGGCATCCTATATCGGATCAAACACTGTCTGCCTAATGAGGGGGCTACGCCTTGCTGTGTCATAGAAACATAGAAACATAGAATTTGACGGCAGATAAGGACCGCTTGGCCCACCCAGTCCGCCCATTTCCTACCTAATGGATAAGCTGCAGATCCTAGTTAACCAGCAGCCTACTTCTTCCTACCCCACCTCAGAATTGCCTTATGACTGTCCCATGCATGCTTGAATTCCACCACTGTTTTGACTCCACAACCTCCTCCGGAAGGCCATTCCATGCATCCACAACCCTCTCTGTGAAAAAATACTTCCTTAAATTACCTCTGAGCTGCCCCTCTATCTTCAGATTGTGCCTTGTTCTTGCACACCTCTTTTTTGAAAGATGCTACCCTCTTGGACTTTGTTGATTCCCTTGAGGTACTTGAAAGTTTCTATCATGTCCCCCCTTTCCTCAAGGCTATACATATTAAACCTTAAGTCTTTCTTCATATGTCTTCTGGTGCAGACCCTGCACCATTTTAGTTCCTCCTCTGGACAGCTTCCATCCTGTCTATGTCTTTGGAGATTGGGTCTCAGAACTGCACACAATATTCCAGATGGGGTCTCACCAGATGTCTGTACAGAGGAATAATAACTTCCTGTTTTCTACTGATGATGCCTCTCCTTGCATCCCAGTATCCCCAGCCCTCCTTGCTGCCTTCTCACATTGTTGCCCACCTTTAGGTCATCTGATATGACTACCCCAGGTCCCTTTCCATTTTTGTTGTTGTTAGTATCTCACCCCATTGTGTACTCTTCCCTGGGTTTTGTTTCCCAGGTGCATTACCTTGCACTTCTTAGCATTGAATCTAAGCTGCCATACATTTGACCATTCCTTTAACCTTGCCAAGTCCCTTCTCATCCTTTCCACCCCACCTTGTGCATCAACTCTTTTGCAGATCTTTGTGTCATCTGCAAAGAGACATACTTTTCCTTCCAGTTCCTCTGCAATGTCACTTATAAAGACATTGAAGAGGACCAGGTCCTAATACTAGAACCCTCGCGGTACCCACTAGTAACCCCCTTTCTTCAGAGTGGACTCCATTTACTATTACTCTCTGTGTCCTATTCTCCAGCCAATTCTTTACCCAGGCTGTCATCTTGGGACCCACTCCCAGGCTGGCTAACTTGTGTATTAATCTTTTGTGTGGGACTGTGTCAAATGCCTTACAAAGTCTAGGTAGGCCATGTCCACAGCCCCTCCCTGATCTACTACTTTGGTCACCCAGTCAAAGAAATCTATCAGATTCATCTAGCATGACCTTCCTGCTGTGAATCCATGCTGCCTTGGGTCCTGTGCCCTCTGGCCTCTAGATGCTCGACAATTCTTTCCTTCAGAAGTGATTCCATCATTTTCCCTATCACTGAGGTTAAACTAACAGGTCTGTAGTTTCCTGCTTCTGCCTTGCTCCCACTTTTGTGAAGGGAATCACATCTGCCCTCCTGCAGTCCTCGGGTACCACCCCATCCTCCCATAATTTGTTAAAGAGGGTAGTCAGTGGTGTCACTAGTTCTACCCTTAGTTCTTTTAGAATTCTGGAATGAATCCCATCAGGCCCCATTACTTTGTCCACCTTCAGTTTTAAGAGTTCTTTCAGAACCCTTTTTTCTGTAAATGGGCTGGTATCAACTTCTGTATCTGTCTCGGTTCTCTCTGTGCTGGACTATGGAATTGTGTTCTATGGCTCAGTGACAGCACTGCTCTTTATCGCATCAAGACAGCACTAAACAAGGCCTGTAGCCTGGTGACAGGCTCTCGATAGAACTACACAGTGTGACCTCTACAGCCCGCTCTCTCGGGCTAAATTTGAATGTGGCCTTAGAGATTCCACACTGCCTCCTAGCAAAGAAAATACAGTTGAATCTCACCCCACCTAGCCTACATGGCCTCATCCAACACTCCCTCCCACAAAGATTCACCAGAAGTACCTCAAGGTCCCATTATTGGTCCCCAGCTGCAGGACATCTGTGGGTCAGAGAGTCTTTTATCACAGGGCTCCAAGCTTGCTAAATGACCTACCTTTGCTCTGACTGCTGGTACAAAAACTGGCCCTTTTAAAACCTCACTCAAGGTATTTCTTGCTAACAACTCTACTTGAGACTGCCCCTAGTAGTACTATTTTAACACAACCCTACCACCTCTATCCACACTGTCTTTACAATCTGTACCCTGCTCTCCAGAATTTCTGCTGCTGTTGTTGCACACGACTCAGGGGTTGTGTCTGCCTCTGCTAAGGAATGTTACACTGCTCATTCACTGTACCTACTAATGTAACATATGGACTGATTGAAGTCCAGCTCCAGTCTTGGAATGTTGTACTATCTGTGGTTTTTGCACACGACTCTGGGCTGTCTAGGCCCTCTGCTATGCTATGTTACTCAGTTCTTTACCTTACCTGCCAGTGTATTATATGGACTGATTGATGTTTCTGTACCTGTATTTGTGATGTTGTACTCTGTCTGCATAGAAGAGCCTTATGAAGTCTTTGACTCAAAGGGTGTAATTCTGATTTCTCAATAAATAAATAAATTTCTTACATCTTGCCTGAAATATGTTTATGCAGCAGTGGCACGAAATAGCGCATTTGGTGCACGTAATCACCTTTCAGGACCAAGAAAATGAAATGATTGTGTCATTGTTCATGAATGGGTTCCCAAAAAGGCCATGTTGAAAATTTGTTGCAAAATACATAAAAATGCTTGAGTTACAAGTGGTTGTTGGAATTTTTCTATGCATGTACATGACTTTTGGCAGTTTATCATATTTTCACTCCAAATTTTCAACATTGCCATTTTTCACACCACCTCATAACAGTACAGCTGTCATTTTCAGAAAATGTTTTTGCACACTTATGGCACAGACTGGCGTTACAGTTGCACAGAATTACATTTTAATGGGGATTTAAAATGTTCTGTGCTGGGTACATGTGGTGAGATGATAAGAAGGTTGTTGAACATTTGGGGAGAAAATTATTTAAGATGGCACAGTTATGGCTGTTTGTTGCAATTCACCGCGTCACCTGTGTCTCAACGTGTGGAAGCGAGGGCAGAGATCCTTGTTTCCACAGCTAGATACATAATGTGCATCTGTGGAGGATGGGAGTGCAGGGTCTCAAAAAGTAAGGAAATAAATTGCAAAAATGTGTTAATCAGTTAGGTTGAAGTGACAAAAGTAGGGAAATGACATGTTGGGTAGAGCCCTAACACCTTCCCACCTGCCAACTCCTCCCCGACCCAGCACCACCAGACCACCCCACCCCCACTCTTCACAGACCAACAGATGTCAGAGTGTGCCTTGGGAGTCGTTGGGCCTAATTTTCACCCCATTCTCCTATACTGTACCATGTCAACTTTCTTACACGTGAAAGTTTGGAGGTAGTTTTGGAGTGCAGTGCATACCCATGAATTTTTGGGATGATATTATGTGTTAGCGTTGTAGTAGTCATTGAGACTTTTGTTTTGATATCTAGATTGCACCTAACTCCAAATATTGAAGTTATAGCTTGTTAAAGTTGCAGTTATCCTATGGAATTTTCATTGTTACCGTTTATGTTTTATGTCTATTTTCAGTTGGTATTTCGTAGGGACTTCGCCTTGTAGTATTCATTGATACCTTTCTTTTGATATATAGATAGTGTCTTAATTCCAAAGACTGACAGTGTTAAGTCCTTGTTAAAATTGCAGTGTTATTCTATGAGAATTTTATTTTTAATTCATATGCTTTATATGGACCCTGAAGTTTTTTTTTTTGGGATGAGTTAGTCTCAGAGTACCCATTGAGATTTTCTATACTTAAATAGATATGTTAATACATATGTGTGTACATATATATATATATATATATATATATGCATATTGTCCTTAACTCCAGATATTTATGGCTTGTTAAAGCTGCAGTATTATACTATCAGAATTTTCATTTTTTAATTTTTATGTTGTGTATATGTCTGTTTTCATTTAGGAGTGCTCACTGAGACCTTTTTTTCATATATAGATTATCCGTCAACTCCAAATGTTGACAAAGTTATAGTTTTGTTAAAGCTGAAATGTGCAAAAAAGCGTTTTTTGTAAGATTTAGGTGAGGTCGCGAAGAAGATGCCTTCAGGCGAAAGAAGACTGTAAATAAACACTAAGTACAACTTCTTTCACATGAATCAGTCTTCTTTCTTGAGATTTTATAAGCTCATGAAAGAGGATTGGTTTATATGAAAAAAAATTTGAAAAAAATCTAAGTTCTACTTCTTTATATGAACTGCAATCTTCTTTCATATGGCGCATTCCTCTTGCGTGAGCCAATAAAAGAAGAAAATTGTCTTATGAAAGAGGATTTTAAAATGTTTTAAAATACATTCTGGATCATTTTCAAAAACCTAACTCCAGAAAACAGCTAATGGGGTCCTGTATAGCAAGATACATGTGTTGCTGTCTCTGCAGGACAACATTTTTATGGGTTTTCAAAAGATTTAAAAAAATGGAAACAAGATGGCTCCCATACAAAATAGATGCCATGCCCTGGGGATAGTCAGGGAAAAGGAAGGGGTGGGGGGCTGGGCCTGGGGAGGAATGGAGAGGAGTGGTGTGATTGAGGCAGTGGGGTCAGGAGATGAATGAAATGGGATCAGAATAGGGTCCTCCCTGTCTGATTCCACCATATCCAAGGGTTCTGCAGTATGCAGGCAGGTGTGTGGTCTTCTTCAACTCTCATCCTACTCGGACGGTGTTATGTAACACCAGGTCTATCAAAAACAAGACTGTTATTATAGCAGATCTTGCTGGGATATCTGACTTGGTGTGCATCACTGAGAACTGGCTGGATGAGAATGCATGCCCAGTTTTGGCCTCAGCGGTTCCAGCTGGTGCTCGGTGATACACCGTCCAAGGTTGTATCGTGAGGGGTGGGGTGTAGCCATCTGTTTTAGATCAGAACTGGACCTTATGGAGGCACCAGTGGGGGTCTACCAGATCCTTTGAGTGTATCGGGTGCGTGTGTTGTTGCAGAATACTGCTCATCTGCTGTCCACTTGGAGATGGAAAGAGTTCCGCAGGAAGTCGCGGACTTCATTGTTGATGTGGTGTTGGGATCCCCTGATGGTTGATTCAGGGGATTTCAGTGCTGCGTCGATGATGAACTCGCAATTTGTGACTTCCTCCAACTAATGACTTTGTTGGGCTTACACAGGTCGTTGCCTCTGCAGCCCACACTGGAGTTCACTCATTGGACCTGGTGTTCCTGCTGGAGATAGAGATATCGAACTTGATGGTGGAACCAGTCAAATGGTCTGACCATCATGCCACAGGGTTCAGTTTCTGTGTTTCTCAATGGCCTGCTCCCTACGGACATGGTCCAGTACCGCCTTTGCGGTGTGTGACCCCAGATGGCTTAATGGTGGTGCTGGATCTATTGGGTATGTCGAGGAGTGCATGGATCCAGGGATCTGGTGCTTGCCTATAGTATGGCAGTAATGGAGGCCTTGGATTGTATTGCTCCTGTTCATGTTTGCTCCTCACCCTCGCCCAAGGTCCCGATGGTTTGATGAGACCTGAAGGAGCTGAGGAGAGTGAGAGGAGAAGGTTAGAGGGCCTGGCGGACGTTGGGCCTGGAGGCGACAGACTTAGATTAATGGAACATTATACAGTCTATCAATTGACAATCACCCATAAGAAGGCAGAATTCCTGTCCAGGGAGACTGCTGCTGCACATAATTGACCAGCTCAGCTTCTACCGGACTGTGGACAGATTGTGCACTCTATCTTTCAGTCTGGTCAGCTTTTCACAAGAAAAGTGTGACGAGTTTGCTTGACTTTTGTCAGATAAGGTTGCCGCCATCAAATCTGAGATTGACCAGACCTCTCCATGGGGTGCTGTGGTGGTTGGTGGTCAGTCACAGATGCCCAGTTTGTTTTGGATGGACTTTAGCCATCCGAATTCATTGACATCATGAGAGTCATCCAGACTCTGTGGCCAACCAGCTGTAGTTTGATCCGGACCCCACGCGACTCCTTGTGGGTTGCGTGAATGAGATTGGCCCGATCCTTGCCATGATAGCCTGAGTTCATTGGAGGTGGATCTTTCATGATCCCTAAAGGAAGCAGTTGTGTGACTGCTCCTGAAAAACCCTCCTTGACCCGGACTGTCCGCTAACTACAGACTTGTCTCTAACTTGCCTTTATGGGCAAGGTTATTGAGAAGGTGGTTGCGCTGCAGCTGGATGACCGCCTTACCACCCACAATGTCTATGATTCTCCAGTCCGGATTTAGGAGGAGACATAGTACCAGACGGCCTTTGTCCGGTACTCGATCTCCTAATAGCGAGAGATTGGAGGACTTGTTCCATCTTGGTCCTCCTTGATCTCTGCAGCATTTATTTATTTATTTATTTATTGAAAGTTTCACCAGGAAGCCACACTGAATGACAAGTCGCTCGCTCTCCTGGTGTGACCTGGGGAAGGGGTACAATAGGAGTGAGACATTAAACCTTAAAGTTACAAGATCGACATTAACATACAATTGTAAGGCAGGTGTTACAAGCAGTGTTACAACAGTGCTGCACATAATAGGTAGAAAGACTGGACAATAATAAGTGCCAGGTTAATAAGTAAACAAGTTATACGTGAAAAAAAGGGGGGAAAGGACCATGGTGTGCTTATTGGAGCCTGGGTTCATCTTTCGTAACTGGTGCACTTTCTTACAGACAGGATCGGGTACACATTGTGAACAGTGGTGCTTCTTGTGGAACTGGGTAGATGGTGGCACTGGGTCATGTAGAGGAGTACACAAAAAGCGGAGTGGTGGCGACAGCTGGCTGAAGAAGCAACAGGCCGCACCGGCGCATGAAGAGACTGATGGTCGGGGATGGGCAAATATCTGGGCAAACTTGTCTGCTATTGTTTTTGTTTTTGTAGCAGCATATCAGGATATATAGCACTGGGTTATTTTTTGATAAGGTGGATGCAAGAGGTCGGTGGAGTGTGTGACAGCTTGTGGGAAGCAAGCAGGCTGATTGCGCGGGATGACAGTATGGAAAAACTTAGCTCGGCAATGGATTTATTTATTTCTCAGCAGCACACATGTGGAATACTGTACTAAAAATGGAAGAAAACAGCATCTTTGCCCTGGACCGGACTGGTACTTCAGAATATCCACTAGACCACCAGGTATCGGAAATGTTTTACTGTGCTGCTGTTTGCACCGTGTTAAAACTCAGCTTCTGTATGTTTTAATTAACTAACCAAACAAAACTATAGCCTAACGTGTGTATTGATCAAAATAATACACATGTTAAGTCATGGTTTGTTTTACTTTTGTGAGACAACACTAAAGAACGTAAATAAATGGAGCTTTTTGGCATTAGAGCAATGTAGCTGTCTGTATGAGGCTCCCATGACATCACACAGCACCTCTGGCAGCCATTTGGGAAACATAGAAACATCGAATTTGATGGCAGATAAGGACCTTGGCCCACCCAGTCTGCCATTTCCTACCTACTGGATAAGCTGCAGATCCAGCTCTCTAGGAGCAGGCAGAGTGGAGTTTTGAAAAGGAAAGCTGATGTTTACATTTTTAAATGCTACAAAACTGCATTTGTGTTAATTATATACAGTAAATGCAATTTTAGCATCAGTGTAAACAGCCAGCCTTTTCTTTACCTTTCTATGAGCCAGATTTTTAAATAGCTTATTGTAAAATAGGGGTTTAGTTGTCCTTTAAGTCAGCCCTCAAGACACATTTATTTAAGTTAGCTTTCCCTGACAGTCCCAGCTGATAACATTTTTAATTAAAACTGCTGCTGATTTATAGATAGGAATGTCTGATTTGATTTGTTGATTTTATGAAATAATATATGTTGTTTTTATCTACATGTGTTTTACTGAAATTTGTTCACGCTTTGATCCTGGAAAGGTGCTTTATAAGTAAAGCTCATTATCATTATTAGTAGTATTAAAAGAAAATATTATCTCGAAGAGGATTACCCCTCATGAAAAAAATCTTCTTTTGTACAGCCAAATTTTTTTTTATATCAAACGGTCTAAAGACCCTACTGAGCATGCTCAGAACTAACATTTAAAGTCCTTATAACTCGGAATGGATTCATATTTTTTCACCAAACCAATGAAAGGTACCATTCTTGGGCAAGCCCTTTCTACCCTGAAAACATCAGACTAAAAATTCTGAACTATCTGTGTGCTAGATGATGACATAAAAACAGCAAAATAAGAAAAAACAAATTTTCTTAAAATGCACTAACTTGATCTCGGAATCCGCACAACCGACTGGAACAAAACAAGCCACAGCAAGAGACCTTGCCCACGCAGACCATGCTTTCAAAATTGTGTGCAATTCTGTTGAACTGGGGTGGGGTGGGGGAATTGTGCAATGTTTGGGTTTTAACGTTAAACAACCTTCTCAACCCTAACTATAGTGGCGCCTTATAAAATAAGATATATACATAATTATTGTATGATGGAATGATTTGTTTTTCATACAGCAATCTGATTGCCCAGTGACTGAAACAAACATGACCTAAAGCTGGCTCTGTACCATTGATATTTTGTTAGCGATACTTTTCTTCTTTTTAAACTTTTCAAAACTGGGAGTATGGTGCCCCAGAGTTGTGTCTGTACAGAAGTAGTCCAGGGAACTCAGGTGATCAGAGGACCCATTAGGAAGTCATGGGGAATTGATCTATGTGTACCGTGGGTCCCAGACTCCTAGGCTATACATAGAAACAGAATTTGACGGCAGATAAGGACCGCTTTGCCCTCCAGTCTGCCCATTTTTCCGCATTTCCACACTATTACCGCAGACCATGCCCAATCTACAGCTCTTTCTTCCTCCCCCTTCCATTCCACTACAATTCCTTGTACCTGTCCCATGCATTCTTGAACCCCACCCCTGTTTTTACCACCACCACCTCCACTGGAGGGCTATTCCAGGATTCCACCACTCTTTCTTTGAAGAAATACTTACTCACATCTCTCCTGAATCAACCCCTCTAGTTTCATAGCATGTCCCCTTGTTCTTGACCATTTTTTTGAAGAATACTCCCCTCCTGTACCTTATTTACCCTGTGAGATATTTAAGAGTCTCTATCATATAAGCCCTCTCCCGCTCTCCTTTCTTCCAGGGTGTACTGCACATATTGAGGTCCTTCAGTCTCTCCTGTAGGGCTTTTGATGCAGACCCTGCTCCATTTAGTTGCCCTCCTCGGACTGCCTCCACTATGTCTATGTCCTTACGGAGATGTCTTCAGAACTGGACACAGTACTCAAGGTGGGGTCTTAACCAGCAGTCTATGCAGAGCAACACCACCTCCTTTTTTCTGCTGGTGATACCCTCCCTATGCACCCCAGCATCCCACTAGCCCTCCTACTCCCCTTTCGCACTGTCTGGCCACCTTTAGGTCATCAGATATGATCACACTCAGGTAGGTCTCTTTGCTGCTTGGTAGTCATCAATACCACTCCACCCATTTGTACTCTGCCTCTGGGTTTCCATGCCCCAAGTACATTATTTTGTAGTTTTCATTGAAACCCAACTACCATACCCTTGACCACCTCTAGTTTTGCTCAGGTCTCTGCTTATCCTTTCCTCCTCCACCCCCACCCCGTAGTGTCATCTGCAAAGAGGCAGACCTTCCTTCCAGCTCCTCTGCAGTGTCACTTATAAAGACATTAAAGAAGACCGATCCTAGCACTGATCCCTGAGGTTCCCGCTGGTCACCCTCCTTCTTGGGTGAACTCCGTTTACCACCACCCTCTGCCGCCTATCCCCTAACCAACTTCTTATCCAGTTTACCACCTCTGGACCCCACTCCTAAGCTACCCAGCTTGCATACTAATCTCCTGTGTGGAGTGGTGCTGAAAGCCTTATTGAAATCTAGTTACTTCACACCCACTGCTCCACCCCTGATCTAATTCTCTTGTCACCCAGTCAGAGGAACTCTGTCAGATTCATTTGACATGACCTCCCCTATGAAGCCATGCTGTCTCGGGTCTTGTAACCCACTGGATCCAAGATATTCTACAATTCTTTCCTTCAGCAGAGATTCCATTAACTTTCCCACCACTGATGTCAGGCTGACTGGCCTGTAAGTGCCAGCCTCCTCCCTGCTGCCGGATAGAATGGGAACAAGCAGTGTTTGGTTGGGCACTTTGCCCATTATGAAGCCCTCAGCAGCTAAGAGTCCAGTAGTCTCGCAGTAAACTCCTCTTCCAGCACAGCCAGGATGTGTCCCCTGTAACCATTACCCTAGCAGGAACCCCCCACAGCCTAAACCCAGCACAGCCAGTGCTATCAACATTATTTCATTTTGTGTCTTTTTCCTTGCTACCTGCTGTCTAGCAGAAACCTCCCTGTGAGCAGGCAGCATGAGGTAGGGCACCACGAGCTGGGGCTGTTGTCCCTGCCTTGTATGTGGACATTTTTCAGATGTAAAGAGTTGTTTGGCTTGAGCTTGGGGTACAAGTAATGGAACCCTGAGCCATTAAAAGGAATGGTCAGTGCAGCTGTTGGATAACAGTACAGCGACGGCGAGAAAGCGGACAGGGGAGCAGTGGCAGCCCAGGCTTACCTCTGGGCCAGAGGCTGAAGTGGGTCCTTTGACTCCCTGTCCACACTTCCTGTGTAGCATGGAGAGCAGCAGTTTCAGGAGTGGAGCGAGCCCCTGGGCAACAGTGGCAGCAGCGATGAGAGGTCGGGTCCCTGAAGCTGCAGTCAGCAGCTCTGGTGAAGTGGTGTGGTGGTGGGAGAAGCTGCTGTGGCGTGAAGCTCATGTAGCCCCATTTTTTTATTTCAAAAGTTAAAGCAAACCTTCGTCAGTGACACCTAATATCTGGGCTGCGGTGGTGAGACAGAGAGCCAAGGGGAAGAGCACCCAGAGCAGCCGCGGTAGTGACGCAGGAGTGCTGGGAGGAGCAGCATCTCACCTCCTGGCTGACTCACAGAGCCGCAGACCCTCCCACATCCAGCACCTGTGTCAGCATCCACCAGCTGCCTCCTCCTGGCAGTGCTTCATCCCAGGTCGAGGGTGGTGAGTCGGTGGCAGCACCACTGGGCAGGTAGTGACTACCAGGACAGTTTAAAAGAAAAGAAATCTGTTTATTGAGGGAGCTGGATGGCGCAGTGGACAAGTGGCTGAAGCAGTGAGGGGTGGGCAGTCTCCGGTAAGATGGCACAGCAGTGGGCCAAGGGCCCGTGTGTAAAGTAAAGGAAGCTCCCGGAGGCCAGGAGCAAGGGTGGGGCAGCTTCAAATAAATCCCACCTGATCAAAAGTTTTTTTCAGTTTATATAAATAAATTGTGTTGAGGCGGCACCTAGCAAGCAGTCGAGGCAGCGCGGGTGGGTGGGTGTCATCACCTCAGGACTGCCCACAGAGGCAGCTGAGAGTTCACTTTGTATCAGCAGTGCTGGGTCCAGCAGGGCCCCAATAAAGGGATTTCCCAAAGGGTGGTATAGGAGCCCAGTATCAGGGGTTGGCAACCTTAAGTACCTACAGGACATTTTAACTACAGGTCAGTAAGAGTAGAAGCTGTGGGAGTTTGTCAACAGGTGAATACTGCTGAATGCATGCTACTTAAAGAAACAGTGGCTCCTTATTTGATCGACTGCCTAATGAACTGCATTTAAAGGTACAGCACTTCATTACTGAGATTGCCTTGTGAACCTGTGCTCTGCCCTAGCACGTACTGCCAATGCTGTGTTTCACCCAAATTGTGAACTGCCAGACACTGTGTCTTGCCAATTTGCAAACGTACTGCCAGTCTTGTGTTTTGCCCAAATTGCAAGTGACCTGCCAAATACTGTGTTGTGCTAATTTGCAGACAAACTGCCAAGTCCACATCTTGCCCATTTTGCAACCACATCACCAATCTGTGTTGTGTTTTGTGTGGTAAAGGAATTATTTGAACCTGGAAGCCTTTCTGTTTAACCTAAAGCAACTGTCTAAAGTGCGTAGTGCCCAAACAGACTACCTAGCAGTGTGGTGCCTTCTCCAAAGACTGTTTTAAGTACCTGTAATGCCCCTCCCCAATTTGGGGGCTTACCTTGTGCCCATTTAGCTCCCATTCTGCTCCACTTTCTTAAAGCGCCTGCTTCATGCCTGCTGTTTTTGTTTGTCTTAGCTAAGTCTTGTGCCCCGTGCCCAAAGAAATAGCTCCCAGTGTGAATTTAGCTCAGTCAGGCTCAAGAAACTCATCCGTGCCTCCCCGCTGTTAGGTTTTGGCACCCCTGGTGCCACTTGAGATTGCGAGACAAGCAGTACTGTTCTTGGATCTCCCGACTGCATGATCTGTGGTCGAGCGGGAGAGAGAGTTTACGCGTCTCGGTGTCCCTGTCTGCAAAGTGGGACCCAGTGACTGTGGCAAGGGCCATGAGAGCCCATTCTTAAAAATAATTTAAAAGATCCATGGGAGCGGTTGAGATCGGGGCTATGAATATTAATGAGCACGGCCCCAATCTCAATTAATATTCATGAGGGTGCTTCTGCCCTTAGGGAAGCAGTGTTTTGGCAGCTGCCGAAAGAAAAAAAGTATAAAATAAGTAATGTAGCTACTGTGTGGCTGTTGGGAAAAGATGTAAAGGAACAAATGTTTAAAGGAGGAAAAGTTTTGCAAATGTATGAAACAAATAAATAACTAAATCCTGGCTTCACCACAGGGCTCTAGATAAGATTTTTTGGGATGAGTAGTACCTGTACTCCTCATTTTGAAAGTGAGGTGAGTAAACGAAATTCAGATGTGTACAAATGTCTTGCTAGAGTGGTCTGAGGAGTTCATTTATTAAAAATTTAGGTTTTTTTCTACATAAGAATTTCAGGTGCCAACAATGCTCCAGATAATTGGCAGGTAGGAATTTAATCACCAATTTTAAAACATAATGAGTAAAAGAAAAGTGGGATGCATACAAGTGCTGTAAACTAGCAAAAACTGTTCCTTTTGAATCACCAGTTTATGTTATGAAGCACTGTTCTTTGGCGTCTGGGTATTTACAAATGTTGCGTGAGTACTGGTACTCATTAAAAAATTTCTGAAGAGTATTTTCTAAAATGAGGTGAGTAAAATAGGTCGGTATACACCTTATCTGGAGCCCTGCTTCACCAGATATGTTGGGATTCAGAATGACAGCCTACCTGCTGCAAACAGGGGTTCTAAAATATTTGCAGCGACAGGCAAATGGACCAAGGAAATTACTTGTTCTGGGCAACGACGCTAAGAACACACATATGGCTATTGAACTGTGGGGCAATTGGGCAAATATTTTAATTATTCTGGTTGCACCAGGACTTATTTGGGACTGTGTTCAAGCAGCCATTACAAAGCAGTAACAGCGAATTGGAAAGCAAGGATTTTTAAGCCAAGACTTGTGGGGCATTAGACAAAGCTTATGGGAAACTTCCAAGTGCCCATGTGTAACTGCAGGGACCTAAATTCAGGCCCAAACAGCAATCCAACTGTTCATCGAGGAGGCTTAATAAATAATTCATTTTGTGATTGACAAGCCTTCCAGCCAATCAGAGCCAAAGCAACCAATGGCTTCAACCAATAGGGGAGCCTCAGAGAGCCCCATAAAAGAGTGTGTTTCAGCAGATTTTCAGATTCGAGCGGGAGTCCCCATGGGGCCTAGTGATCCAGTGTAAGCTTTTCCACAGAGGAGGGGTTTTGTTGTTCTTGCAAAATTTAAAATCAGTTTAGTTTAAAGGGACACTGCCAGCTTTACTCTGTTTTTTCTACATCCCATCAGTGTGCATCTTGTCACCCTCCTATGAAGTGATTACCTTGAATGCCCCTCTGTGTCTGAAAATTCAGGCTTTTACCTGTTTTGCTGTTTTTTACATCAGATGTTTATTGTCCGGGACGAGCTGAAATCCCACACCTACCGGAAGCATAGAGAGCTCAGGAACAAGCATCTGCCACGAGCGCTGTTCAACTGCATATTTTTCACAAGCATGGTTTAAAACATGCTCTGCCAGTCTGTCACATTAATCCAAAGTGTTCTTGAGGTTAGCGAAAAGAAACTGAGCACTGGAAGTTCTGCAAATAACATTTGAAACCTGGGCCGAAATCACGCGGTGGTGTCTTTAATGTAAAACCTGCTAGCCTGGGGTTGCCAGAAGAATGTCCTCCAGGGGCTAACCTTCCCTTCCAAGTTTGGGAAAGACGTGGACCTGCAACTTAATGACAAGCCAGCTGTGAGAGAGCTGAATCTGCCTCAGTGGCGAGAGAACTGAAGACTTCAGGAACCTTAGATGACGGAGAGCTATTCTGTGAGGATGCCTGAGTGAGTAATCTTGTACCCTCCAGTGCAAGTAACAAGAAAGCTTATTGGGGCTGCCAAGCCCTAGAGACTTGTTAACTGTTTGTTGGTCTGCACCCTGCATCTGCTGCGCTTAATCGCTGCCCAGCATGGTGGACCTATATGAGTAAAGGGCCTGGAGTGGTCCAGATTATAAATGTGCTGAAATGTGTTTAAATTTCTAAACTGCCTACAGGACTGGAAAGGAGCACTCAGATCCAGGGCTCGGCCTAACTTTGCCTGGGAGGTCCAGTATTTTGTCTGCATTGTCAAGATGGCCTGTGGAAGCTGTGAACTTCAGCCATTTGCCACGTGGGACTGAGACATTACAAGTTGTGTCTGCAAGAACTGCTGTCGTTGCTCAGATTGCTAAAGTGAAAAAATGGTATTGGTAAAGTAATTTCATTCAAATATGGGATGTGGAGAACCGGTCACCCCAGCCCTGGGGAATAAGTACCCCTTGAAAGATTTAAGTTGGAAAGAACCACGGTGGTCATGCTGACTCATGGTTGAAGAATTTAAAGTATTAAATGTGCTGAACGTGTTAGAATTATAAATGTGCTGAATGTTCAGAGAATGCAAACTGTGGTAAATAAAAGGTGACCGACTGGTTACACTATAGGTGATTTTAGCCGACAAAGGAGCACCAATTTCAACATGCGGGCCCTCCCCCCGCACCCTTTAAAGAGACTGTACATAGTTCAAGTGTTTAATGTCTTTCAAGTCCAAACTTTAATCTGCTTAATTTAGCCGGCCAACGTATAGCTGCACCATTCTTCACCCTTGCACCTTTTAAATGGACTGTGGTTACTGGTACCCAGGTTAAGGTTGGGATTGCAGGGTCTCATACCAAATGTTGGGACAGGTACCATTGTGGGTAAAGCAATGTGTTCTGTGTTCATCTGATTTATGCAGCTTAGATAGATAGCCAGGGCTCTGGTTATTGTGGGAGGTTGGTAAACTAAGTGATTTCTGTGTGATTTAAAATGCAGCTTACCTACCCAGCCAGAGGGTTTCACCAGCACAAATTCAAAACCATTTTATCTAATGTAAATATTGTAAATGCATAACTTCTATTCCTTTCTTCCCCATTCCTAAGCCCTTGCCCTGTAAATAAATTGTTCATTCGGTTTTGAAGATACTTTGTTTCAGGACACCTACTACTGTTTAGTGCCTGCTCAGTGGGGCACCTAAGGTATTCCTGCAGAGTGCCATTGTGTTTTTTTTCATGCTATGCTTTTCCTTTGTTTTGGGATATTTTTGTTTCTTCGAGTTGCGACATCGAGAGCGGAGCTGACACCGGACATGATCGTAAGGTGCACTGAACTGCATGTCCCAGTGTCCGTTGACTGGTTCCCAGAGGAGAGGAGTAGGCTGAAATACCTCTTCTTTTCTTCAGCACACCCAGCAGCCAATTGGTGTTGTGAGCATATTATTAGGATCCAGTCAATAAATGGTAAACTGTATGGAAATGTGGGGAAATGTTATCGGGTCATGTTTTGTGGTGGCTTAAGGTTACAGTGGGTGGGTACAGCATCCCAGGGGTTGTACCAGCTTCCATGCTAGCCCACTTAAAGCTAAAGTCGTAGTGGAGGCGCTGTGCCAATTGTAATATCTAAGAGAAGAACTGGTTTAATATCAGATCTTGGAAACCCAGGCTCCTCAACCTACATCCTGGGTAGTAGGTGGGCTGTAACTGTAGGGATAGTGCCGCCTAGGGGTTACATACCCAGCCTTAGCCCCCAAGTTGACAGCCACGTCTGCATCGTGCAGCAAGCTGATGCGTTTGTATTGATCTATGGACTGCTCGTGTGTCACGCCCAGCAGAGACTGTTCTGATCTGTCAGCTGGTGGCACCAAATACCTTTTGGACTACGGTTTGGGGTGGTTGACCCAGTTAGAGTTAGGGGTCAGTCAGAACAGGCCCTCCAGCTGCTCAACATTGCTGTGTCCTTACCCTTTAAGGAAGTGGGGATATTTGAAGCCTCCCCGCTCAACATTTAAGGAGTCCAACATGCAGTGGTGTGGGATTATACTTGTTTCAAGAGCGATGAAAACAGCCAGATCCAGGAGTGAGCGTCAGATAAAGCTCAAGATACCCGGATTACAAATCCTTGTGTTCAGTGCAGCCCTGTTCAGTGGTCTGACACAAGCCTCCCACCACGCCAAAAGGGCCTTGTGAAAGTAACAAGTTGTTTTGTATTGATCAGCGGTTCGTCGCCACCTGTCTTTCTGATACCAAAGGCTCAAAGTGCCTTCAGCCTGATGATCTGACCTGACCTTTCCCAGGCAGATAAATTCTTTAGTCCAGAGGACGAGGAGCATCCTCTGGTGGTCCCCACTTTCAAGTAAAGTTCTTCTGTCCCCTCTGGAGGGACTTTCATAAATTCACGCTGGTATATTTGTCCCTGAAATTCCTTTCTCGTGTGCACCCACTGTTTGTAGTCCCCGCCTGCAGGCCACCACTCACAGTTACAACAAAAGGTTAACCAGGCTATTATTTTGGGTTACCCTCGCCAGGGTGATAGAGCTAAAGAATTTTGCAGTTGTCATGAAGCTTTAGAATTTCACAAAAGTCATAGAGTCTGAAATCCTTGCAATGTATAAGTACAGCATATCTTATAAAGTCCAGCATCCGTGCGATCGTCTTAGAGTACAGTCTCTTATAGCAAGTCTGTCCAGTGGCTCCGTTTCTTTGTGTTTTGCTGGGACACTTGCACCCTCTGTAAAATAAAATCTTTCAACTGGATCTGAAGTTGTGCCTACCTCTCCTTGCAAGTCAAACACCAGGTCTGAGTGAATGAGTACAAACCCGTAGTCACTTTGTCAGTGGAGTTGGGTGTGTGCCCACTGCAGGATTTGTTTTGTAATTGCAGTAAGGCATATTTATTGATTTATTTAGTTAGTTAGTCTTTGTTGACCAGGTAAGTGCACTAGACAAATCCTGCCTATTTTCAGGCACAACCCGGGGAGGGGATACAGATGAATGCCAACTGACCCTGAACCAGATTAAGCTGTTGGTGGTATTTTTTAGTGAATGAGGGAAATTTGGCCAGGACACGGAAATTCCGTACTCTTTCGATAAGTGCCATGGGATCTTTAACATCCACCTGAACTACCACCAATCCAGGCAGATGGGACCTCAGTTTTAGCGTCTCATCCGAAAAGACGGCACCTCAGAAGTGCAGCACCCTCTCATGCTGCACTACAGTGTCAGTACTGGGATATTAACCCAAGTGCCAAATGTGGGAACTGAACCCACAGTCCTCTGATCTCCCGGCCTCAGAGGCGAGTGTGCTACCTACTGAGCCACTGACACTGCCTACTTTGTTAGAATGAGAAGGTAAGAAATGAAACTGCCTGATCCACTTATCCTGGTTTTGTTCTACAAGTCCATATCCAGAACGTTCACATCAAACGCACCCGGTGAGGGATACAGATCAGCCCACCTGGCCATGACAGGGTGTGGTTGCTGTGGGACTACCCACTTCTTGAGTGGTAAAGGCACTCGATTTCCTCTTGTTACTCCACCCTAGAGGTGAATAAATCCCACAGTGCCCCACATCCTCACGTGCCTTTTGCTTAATTATATGGTGCTGAATTTATTTGGGAGCCAATGTATAACCTATCTATGTATGGGGAGGGTCCTGAAATCCTCACCCTAGTGGGACTGAGTTGAGCCTCTAAGCTATGAAAAGTTTGGCCTGTTTGATGTGAACGTTCTGGATATGGACTTGTAGAACAAAACCAGGATAAGTGGATCAGGTGGTTTAATTTCTTACCTTCTCATTCTAACAATGTAGACTCAGAAAAACGATTACATACAAACCTTTTCTCTATTTTGCTGCATCCAACTGATTTCCTTGTTTCAGGAACACACAAAATAGTGATTGCTAGACAGTAAAGGGTACATAATCGATTGAATGGGATTTTTCCAACTAATCTCCTCCCTCATCCCGAGACTGACTCTCCCGTTTTCACGTTAATGGGCAAGAGGATCATATAAAACGTGATACTGTGCCGGTCCGGTGGCGCTGAGAGTTGAGGCACTGGACGCCTAACCTCACACAATGCTGCACCCGGGTTTTGGAACGACCTCGGGTCATCAAGGAGCCCGTGCAGTGAGGGGTGGGATCGAGCCGCCTAATGGCAGCTTTCCTCTCCCGGGTGAGGTCGATGCCCCCCACAGTTCCGCTGCCACAGGTGGAGGTCCAGTGATGGCATAGGCAGGAGGGGCCTCATGAAGGGGGCATCTCATAGCGCACCATGTATGTGCCTCCACATGAGTGCATTTATGCCAAGATGGGGATGGGTGAAAACGGGGTACAAAACCAGTACTAATTAAAAAAGTGATACTGCAGAGTAAAATGTCCCCAGGAGTGGGGCTGTTGTAATTATCTGTCCTTCACTGCACTTCCTCAGAATAACCCATTATAATTTACCCTGGGGTTACTGCAGAGTGACATTAGCTAGGGTAAGGGGCTGTTGCAATTTACCCCAGTGTTACTGTACTGCTGGGTGCTACTAGCCAGGGTGCTATTGTAACTTTCTCTGGGGTTATTGTACTGCAAGGAGATATTTGCCAAGGGGCTGTTGTAATTTGCCCTGGGGTTGCTGTTTTGCAGGTAGATATTAACCAGGGAGCTGTTGTAATTTACATGGGGTTACTGTACTGCAGGATGATACTAGCCAGGGGACATTGTAATTTGTTCTGGAGTTACGGTACTGCAGGAACACAGTAGCCAGGGTGGCTATTGTAATTTAACCAGGGTTACTGCAATGCAAGGACATATATATGCCAGGGAGCTGTTGTAATTTACCGGGGTTATGGTTTTGTGATATTAACGGGGGCTGTTGTAATTTACCAAGGTTACTGCATTTCAGAGATATAGTAACCACAAGGATGTTGTAATTTACCCTGGGGTTACTGTATTGCGTATTAGTCAAGGGAGAGGTCGTTGTACTTTACCCTGGGGTTACTGTATTGCAGGAGATATAAGCCAGGGGTGCTGTTGTAATTTACCCTGGGGTTACTGTACTGCAGAGGGATACTAGCTGGGGTTATTATAATTTACTTGTGGGTTACTGTACTGCAGGCAGATATTAGGTAGGGGCTGTTGTAATTTACCCTGGGGTTACTGGTGCAGGTGATATTAGCTAGGGCCTATTGTAATTTACCCAGGGTTACTATACTGCAGAGAGATATTAGTCAGGGGTTGTTGTACTTTACCTCGGGCTACTGAACTGCAGGTGATGTTAGCCAGGAGGACTGTTGTAATTGACCCCAGGGCTACTGAACTGCAGGGTGATGTTAGCCGGGGGACTGTTGTAATTGACCCCAGGGTTGCTGTACTGCAGGTTGATGTTAGCCGGGGACTGTTGTAATTGACCCCAGGGTTGCTGTACTGCAGGTTGATGTTAGCCGGGGGACTGTTGTAATTGACCCCAGGGTTGCTGTACTGCAGGTTGATGTTAGCCGGGGGACTGTTGTATTGACCCCAGGGTTGCTGCTGCAGGTTGATGTTAGCCAGGGGACTGTTGTAATTGACCCCAGGGTTGCTGTACTGGATGGTTGATGTTAGCCAGGGGACTGTTGTAATTGACCCCAGGGTTGCTGTACTGCAGGTTGATGTTAGCCAGGGGACTGTTGTAATTGACCCCAGGGTTGCTGTACTGCAGGTTGATGTTAGCCAGGAGGACTGTTGTAATTGACCCCTGGGTTGCTGCACTGCAGGTTGATGTTAGCCAGGAGGACTGTTGTAATTGACCCCAGGGTTGCTGCACTGCAGATTGATGTTAGCCAGGAGGACTGTTGTAATTGACCCCAGGGTTGCTGCACTGCAGATTGATGTTAGCCAGGAGGACTGTTGTAATTGACCCCAGGGTTGCTGCACTGCAGGTTGATGTTAGCCAGGAGGACTGTTGTAATTGACCCCAGGGTTGCTGCACTGCAGGTTGATGTTAGCCAGGAGGACTGTTGTAATTGACCCCAGGGTTGCTGCACTGCAGGTTGATGTTAGCCAGGAGGACTGTTGTAATTGACCCCAGGGTTGCTGCACTGCAGGTTGATGTTAGCCAGGAGGACTGTTGTAATTGCCCCAGGGTTGCTGCACTGCAGGTTGATGTTAGCCAGGAGGACTGTTGTAATTGACCCCAGGGTTGCTGCACTGCAGGTTGATGTTAGCCAGGAGGACTGTTGTAATTGACCCCAGGGTTGCTGCACTGCAGGTTGATGTTAGCCAGGAGGACTGCTGTAATTGACCCCAGGGTTGCTGCACCTGCAGGTTGATGTTGTCAGGAGGACTGTTGTAATTGACCCCAGGGGTTGCTGCACTGCAGGGTGATGTTAGCCAGGAGGACTGTCAATTGACCCCAGGGTTGCTGTACTGCAGGGTGATGTTAGCCAGGAGGACTGTCGAATTGACCCCAGGGTTGCTGTACTGCAGAAGATATTAGCCATGGAGCTGTTGTAATTTGCCCCAGTGTTACTGTACTGCATGGTGATATTAGCTAGGGCTATTGTAACTGACCCCAGGGTAACTATTACTGTTGGGTGATATAAGTAAGGGTGGCTGTTATAATTTACTACAGGGTTACTGCACTGCACGGTGATATTACCAGTAGGGCTCTTGTAATTTACCCGGGGTTGTTGTGCTGCTTGGGGACATTAGCAGGGAGTTATTCTTATATACTCCAGGGTTACTGTGTTGCAGAATGATATTAGCCAGGAACAGCTGTTGTAATTTACCCCCATGGTTACTGTACTGCTGGATGCTATTAGCTAGGGGCTGTTTGTATTTACCCAGGGTTACTGTATTGCAGAGTGATATTAGCCAGGGGAACAGCTGTTGTAATTTACCCCATGGTTACTATACTGCTGGATGCTGTTAGCTAGGGGATTGTTTGTATTTACCCCAGGGTTACTGTATTGCAGAGTGATGTTAGCCAGGGAAGAGAGCTGATGTAATTTACCCTGGGGGGTTACTGTACTGCTGGATGATATTAGCTAGGGGATTGTTCTTCTTGTATACTCTGGGTTACTGTGTTGCACAGTGATATTAGCCAGGGAACAGCTGTGTAATTTACCCCCATTATTACTGTACTGCTGGATGCTGTTAGCTAGGTGATTGTTCTTCTTCTTATATACTCTGGGTTACTGTGTTGCAGAGTGATATTAGCCAGGGGAACAGCTGTTGTAATTTACCCCCCATGGCTAGAGTGGTGAGGCGGCTAAGGCAAGGAAGGAGCAGATCCTGGCCAGGGAAATGGGAGAGGGAACAAGGGTTCTTTAGATACATTGGGGAAAACGAAGGGTGAAGGGCAGATTAGCAGGATTAAATCAGGGGAGATGGGCACAAGACCCGGGGAGCAGACTGAGGTACTAAATGAGTACTTCACCTCAGTTTTCACCAGGAAAATGGGGTGCTGCATCATACATGGGAGGAGACAGAGATACTGAGGAGGGGGACCCTTACGTCCGGCAGGTCTGGGGAGGGGAGGCATCACTGGCAGGTGGGGAGGGCTAAGCAGGGAGAAGGGTACCGGGTGGAAATCACAGCTGAGAGAGTGAGGGAAGCCCTCAGCTCCCTAAAGACGGAGAAAGCACGGGGCGGATAAATTACATCCCAGAGTACTGAAGGAACTTTCAGATGTCCTGGCAAAACCCCTGGCAGAGCTTTTCACCATCTCTGAGGACAGGGTGGGTGCCCCAAGACTGGAAGGTGGCGCATATAGTGCCTATCCACAAGAGGGGATCAAGGGAGGTGGCAGGGAACTACAGGCCTGTCAGCCTGACCTCGGTGGTGGGCAAGGTGATGGAGGGCATTGTCAAGGAGAGGCTAGGGGGGACCTGGATGAAGTCGGTGCCTGGACGATAGACAGCATGGATTCATCCCGGGAAATCGTGTCAGACAAACCTGGTGGAGTTCTATGACTGGGTGACAAGTGCCTTGGACCTGGGTAGACCAGTAGATGTCCTCTTTCTGGACTTCAGCAAGGCATTTGACTCTGTTCCTCACGTGGGCCTGTTGGATAAGCTGGGAGAAATGGGGGTGGGAACCAGATGATCAGATGGATAGGCAATTGGCTCAGGACCCGGACCCAGAGGGTCGTAGTTGGTGGGATACCCTCATCCCCAAGGAGGGGTCATTAGTGGGGTCCCACAGGGATCAGTCCTTGGGCCCCTTCTGTTCCAACGCCTACGTATCTGACATAAGGACAGGAATCAGGAGTGAGATGAGTCTCTTTGCAGATGACTTGAAACTGGGGGCGGTGGTGGATGGGGAGGAGGGGAGGGTGGCCTACAGGAGGACCTGGAGGCTCTGGAAAGATGGTCTAGAAAGTGGAAGCTGAGGTTCAATGCAGGGAAATGCAAGGTACTCCACCTGGGGCAGAAACCCAGGTCAAGTGTACACCCTGGGAATGCTACAAGTCTCGATGGCTGAGAGGGACCTGGGGGTGGTGGTGGATGTCAAGATGAACAACTCTGAGACTTGTAGGAGGGCAGCAGCCAAGGCCAGCAGGATGCTGGGATGCATCGCTAGGGGATCACCTCCAGAAGGAGAAGTGACTCCTCTGTATAACTTCTTGGTGAGGCCGCATCTTGAGTACTGCGTGCAGTTTTGGAGGCCACACTTAAGCGGGACATTAACCTCCTGGAGAGGGTCCAGAGGAGGGCAACCAAAATGATTTGGGGCTTGGGGACAGGACCTATGAGGAGAGGCTCAAGAGCTAAATATGTACACATTGGAAGAGAGAAGGACCGGGGACATGATAGAGGTCTTTAGGTACATGAAGAGGGTAAATAGGGAGGAACAGTTGGGGTGCTTCGAAGGAAGGAGGAAGGGCCACTAGAGGGCATGGCTGGAAGCTGGAGGGGAAGATTCAGAGGAGAAAGGAGGAGGTGCTACTTCACTGAGAGGGTGGTGGAGCCATGGAATGCACTGCCTAGGGGGCTGGTGGAGGCAGAGACAGTGGAGGGGTTCAAGAGGGGGTGGGACAGGTACAGGGAAGGGTTCTGGAAGCAAAATCCAATGCAGCAAGAATATCCAGAACTGGGAAGGAGAAGCCAGAGAAAGAGGGGGACATAAGGTCAGCACCCAGGTTGGGAACTGACCAACGAGCAGAGCTACGAAGACCGTTAGGCCTATTCTGCTGGCATTTTAGTATGTTAGTATGTTACTGTACTGCTGGATGCTGTTAGCTAGGGGATTGTTCTTCTTATACACTCTGGGGTTACTGTACTGCTGGATGATATTAGCTTGGAGATTGTTCTTCTTATATACTCTGGGGTTACTGTGTTGCGAGTGATATTAGCCAGGGGAACAGCTGTTGTAATTTACCCCCCATGGTTACTGTACTGCTGGATGCTGTTAGCTAGGGGATAGTTCTTCTTATACACTCTGTGGTTACTGTATTGCAGAGTGATATTAGGCAGGGAAGAGGGCTGTTGTGATTTACCCCAGGGTTACTATACTGCTGGGTGATGGCAGTCAGAGGTGAGCTGTTAAATGTATCCTTGGTTAATACAGTGCAAATAATAGTAGCCAGGGGGTGCATATAATTTACCCCAGCGGTCACTATCACTGCAGGGTGATATAAGATTTGGGTTGTTGTAATTTCACTTATAATACTCAGGAGATGTTGTCTAGGAAGCTGTTGCAGTTTCTCCTGAGGTTATGTACAGTAGGGTGAAATCAGTCTGGGGGTACTGTTCTCATTATGCCATGGGGGTTATTAAACTCCTGAGTGATATTTTCTAGAGGGCTGTTGTAGTTTACACTGATTGGATGCCCACTGTCGATTTCACACTGCCCTGACTCATCTCCGGCCCCTTTGCACTGGTGTTCACATGTGAGGAAGGACCATGGTCTGGCGGCCAGGGACTATGGCTTGTGCCACTGGCAGCTCCATCCACAAGCACAGAGCTGTGGGGGCTGTATATGTGTCTTTGCATATAACTGGCGGCTTTGTGAATCAGGGCCTAAATCCCCAATTGGGATACGTATTGGATAGGGAGGGGCTCTGATTTACACAATTTTTCCCTTACAGACCTACTACTTTGTGGCACCTACCCTCTGAATTCTCTGCCACGTCAGCACCGAGTGCAGGACGGTGGGGTGTTTCAGCGGGCTCTTAAGGCTTTCTTTGGGAAAAGCCTATTCTGTATTTTCCTGATTTTATTGTATTTATTGTATTCTGCTTTTATTATGATTGTACAGGCTTTGAAACATGAAACGCTTATAACAAATACATTTTATTATTATTATTATTACTGTGTGTGCAGGGTCTTTTGTGAGGCACATCGCCTAAGCCTCCTGGACACCCCGACTCTGTTTACTCTAACTTCCAGTCTGATTTCAGCTGGGTCCTCTACTGGTTCCGAGACAACAGTCTTAAAGTCAACACTAAGAAAACCATCTCCATGATTTTTGGGACATCCCCAAAACTGGCTAAACTCCGACATCACACCTCCTTCTCCACCTTGGATGGGTCCACTTTAGACACGGTTTCATCTTACAAATACCTTGGTCTATGACTTGATCAACACCTCGATTTCTCCATTCATACTGACTCAGACTAAGTTATGCCCCAAACTCAGTGTGCTCTTTCAAACAAAGACTCCATCCCTTTGCACCTTTGCCACGTCCTGATATTCAAAACCATATTCCTCTATTTGATAATGGTGATATTATCTACACTTCAGCCTCTGCTACCTCCCTCTCCCATCTTGACACCATCCTTAACCTTCGCTACTAACTCCCTCCTCGGACTCATCACTGTTTCTCTCCTCCCTAAACCTTGCCCTCTCTCACAGGAGGTACATTCACTCCTTAGCTTTCAGTGCCAAGTATTGGTTCTGCCTCCTCCCACCATATTTTGCTTCCTCCTCTTTCCAGCCCCTGCCCCTCCTACTCGTTGAGGTCTTGCCACCCCGCTCCTTCTCTATCCTCCACTGTTGCTCCTCCTCCGGAGTCTCTGTCTTCTTCTCCCTCCCCGCCTCTGGAGTCAGCTACCTCTCTCCTCCGTGACTCCACCTCCTTCCTTGCTCTTAAGTGCCAAATTGAGCTCATCCTCTCCCCACCCATGTCTGCCTCCCGCCTTCCCTCTGCTTCTCCCCTACCCCAACCACCACTTAAATTCCTCCCCTGTTCTATTTCTATTCCTACATCAGTCAATGAATATGTAAATATTGTAAAGTGTACACTGTACTGTTGCCGCCACTTGTTTATATCTACTTGTCATAATGTTGAATTGTATACTCATCTGCTGTTTCTATTCCTTACCTCTGTCAATGAATATGTATGTAAGTCCTCCACTCCCGATATCTAGGGGTATCCAGATGGTAAAGGTGGAGGGGCCACTACACAACCAAGCAAACACAGTCCAGAAAAATAGAAATATGCACATTACCTGGTTCTTCTGATGGCAGCGAGTTGGCTTCGCTAGGTGAGGGAGCAGGCCATCTTAGTTCCACAGATGCTGCAGGGGGCAGTGGTGGTTAGTAGGCTTAGAATGTACAGTTCAGACTGATTAAATCCTGTGTCCACTCCAAAATCAAAATGCAACCAACAGACAGATTTAATTAACAAGAAAGTTAATGAACCGCTGTGGAGCACGGGTAACACATACGGTGGGGTCTTCAAAGGTGAACTCTGGATTTACCTCTGAAACAGCCTCTTTTGCCAACAGACTGATTCACTGCATGCAGACCTTTCCTTGAGCAGAAGGCTACATTCCTGACAGCAGCGATACAATGGACGAACCAGGCCACATGTAGAGGTAGCATGTACTTAGCAGCACTTTCATTCCATAACCTTCTTTCAGTCCAATCCTTACACAATCATGTGCTTGCTTTCCATTCTCTAATTCTCAAACTGAGAGTCACGAAGACTATGACAGCACAAGACATTTCTACTGTCCCAATCCCATTTCAAACTTGGCCTTACTTCTTTAAACTTTCTCCACCTGTGGGGATCCTTAGCATACATGGAGCACTTTCTTTGCTTCAAGGTCTTACACAGCCAAATAGGTGTTCTTTAGCAAGAACCAAATCACGAAGATCTTCTGGACATCCAATCACTGGACGCCACATGCCTAGAATGGCTTCCTAGGAATTCTGCATCCTGATCTGGAAACCAACAGCACCTCCGCTCATTCAGCGATTCCAGTTTCTTAACTGCCTTCACGAGGATGCTGCTTGTGCTACATGGAACAACGGATAGTCTGCCACCCTGCCAGGGTCCCAACCAACCATTCCCACATGGACCTTTTCCCTGCCTCCGCAGGCTGCCCAACCTGAGAGTCCCAACACTGTGAAGGGCCAGCGGACAAGGGAAAAGGGGTAGCACTGCCACTACTACACCTCGCACAGTCCAGGCTGCCATCTCTAAACTGTACCCAGGCCCAATTTGCCATAACAGGCCCACACACAGACACACACACTGACTCTGGTAAGCTGCACTCACCCACGGGTGAGGCTACTTTAACTAAAAGTATCCCATGGGTGCTTACCCTACCAAGAAGATCACTGGGCCTCCCTCTGCTCACTCCTCAGGCTCCAGCTCCCATGCTGCACCAACAGGCCCGAACTCTGCTCCATGGCTTCCCTTTAATATGGCCTGAACCACCGCTTTCTCCATACGTGGGTCTTTGATTGAGTAGGGCTGGGGAGCAAGCAGTCTACCTGGCTCTGCCACGGCCATCCAGCTGAACTTGCAGGCCGACCCCTGACTCTTCTCTCCCAGGTCTCTCTCTCTCTGTCTCCTCCTAGCACCAAAAATACCCTTCTCTTTATACCCTCAGTCGATGGGGCCCCTGCAGGCAGCAAACAGGCCTGACTATCCCAGGCATTTGGCACCATAACACTCTTCTCTGCTCACAACCAAAATTAACTAGTAATCTCCCAGAAGGCGCTTATATAAATACTGCAAAGTATATATTGTACTGTTGCTGTATTGTATGGATTGTATCAACTTGTCATAATGTTGAATTGTATAGTCATCGTTATTAGTTCTCCTGTACCCCTATCCCTGGGTCACACCTGGAAACGATCCTGGCTCAGTGTGCTTTTCCTGGTTATCGCTTTAAAATAAAATAAATAAAAATGAATATTTAGGTAGCCAACCTTATCATTTTTTGTAGTGTGGGGAAAGGAGTCCTAGGACCTTTTGGTTCCGAATTTGACATAGAAATGGCGTCCCAGCATAAAATTATCCATAATGGGTCACATATATAATGTTTACTTACAAATACTGTTTCCACACATCCCTATCTCTTTACTGTCTTTGTTTATCCTGAAGTGTTTTAGGAACTCTACACCATACCTCTCAACCGCCTGCCTTGCAAAATCAGGGACACAGCTTAAAAATCAGGGACAAGTGGCCAAAATCAGGGCCACATTTTAAAAATGGTAATATTAGCTCAATAGTCCTGCCATATTGTTTGGCTTGGTGTAAAGGCATTATCTGAAGGAGAACTAGACTTTAACACAAATCTATCATGTTATGCTTTGAATCCTACTCTTCTGCAACAGAACTCCCAAATTTAGAAGGAACAGTGGAAATGTTTTTTCATACTTTGTTTTATGTTTTGTATTTTTCACACATCCCTGGGACTGTGGTGTACACATGCATCGCCATGTGGAGGCACGCGCCTGCGATCCGCAGCCCTTCTGCCCCACCCGACTGCGTTGCCACTCCTTCTCGCATAAGCTCCCACTGGACCTCCACCCAGCGGAGTGGAACTGTGGAGGGTGGGCAGTCACCGGAGGAGAGCTGCATAGCAGCTCAATCCTGCTCTGATCCTCCCCCTCCAAGCCATCTCCCCAGCGACCCGAGGTCATTCCTGAACCCAGGTCACTGATGTGGCGTGAGTGAAAGCTTTCAGTGCCTCAGCCCTCAGCGCCACCAGGCCAGCTCGGAACAATGGAAATTTCTGAGGCAAAATCAGGGATGTCCCTGAAAATCAGGGACAGTTGAGAGAGTATATCTGCCACAAGACTTTGGATAGAAGTGTTGCAAAGCATTCAGGGATGTCATGATAACACAATATGAATATATGTGATGATAGTTTCCACTGACGATAATGTATCATTGTTAAAAAAAATATTGCAATTACCTTGCAGTCTGATATATGTAATAGATAACACTCTAAGGTGTCTGATGCGCTTTATGACCTCGATAAATCAACCACCCAAGGTGTATGTATAGCCAGTGCAGCTACACCCTAGAGTGGGTTTTCTATATTATAAAATGGCAAAATTGTTTTGGAGGGGTGAAAGTGCAGGTGTTGCGGTCCTGCTCCGATATAAACACGGTCATGTGATGTGTTTCAACCAACCAGCAGAGATAATGTTTCCTACCCGTATTATAACGATATATAAACATATGTATGTGTGTATATATGTGTGTTTATTTATATATATATATATATATATATATATATATATATATATACACACACACATATATACACACACACAATAGAAGCTCAAAAGTGACAAAAGTAGGTGAGAGGGTGTACCTGGGTCATCAGCCTAACTCTCACCAATTCCATGAAAGGCTGACATGGTACAGTATAGGAGAATGGGGGAGGGTTATGCCTGCAATTCCCAAGGCACACCCCATCGCCTGTTGGTGTGTGGAGGGTGGGGTAGGGTGGTAGGTGGGGGTGTTAGGGTCTCAACTCTAATGCCTCATTTCCCTGCTTTTGTTGCTTCAACCCCAGCTTATGCATTAACAAAGTTTTTTTTGCAATAAATTTCCTTACTTTTGAGAAAGTGTAATCTTACCCATATATGGTTTTGGGAACACAGGGCCCATCTATCCATAAGTGTACAGACATTGTAATGAATTGTCATCTCCAAATGCTCCCAGTACTGCATAATGGATGGCCCAGTGGTCCCATTACCATAATTGTATCCATATGTGTGGGGGCCTCCGCTCCCACCCACCGAGAATCAGTAGAGACACAGCGCAGGCGGTCTAGACACATCCCAAGTAACTTTGTGCTGCAAATGGCTCCAAAGTAGCAACCTTGGAAAAGATTCTACTGCAGTTGTAATCATGGACTGGTAACCTGCATGTATGCTTGGTACACCTAAAGGCGACTAAGCTGCGTTTAGTGAAAAATCCATATCTCAAACTGTTTTTAGATATAGGCACCAAAATGCTGCATTCACCACAGTGTTATCCTAGGGGAAAGTTTTCAGCTTTGGAATGACATAACTATGTAACCGTTGCAACTTTTACACCAAACCAGCATAAGTCAGGGCCTGACAGGATTCACTCCAGAATTCTAAAAGAACTAAGAGAAGAACTAGTGACACCACTGACTACCCTTTTAATAAATCATGGGAGGAGGGTGTGGTACAAATCTAATTGATTTATTTCACTGGGTGACCAAAGTAGTAGACCAGGGTGGGGCTGTGGAAATGGCCTACCTAGACCTTAGCAAAACATTTGACACAGTCCCACACAAACGATTAATAAACAAGTTAGCCAGCCTGGGAGTGGGTCCCAGGGCTGTAGACTGGGTAAAACATTGACTGGACAACTGGGCCTTGAGAGGGTAATAGTAAATGGGTCCACTTCAAAGAAGGGGATTACTAGCGGGGTACACTGGGGTTCAATACTAGGACCAGTCCTCTTTAATGTCTTTATAGGTGACATTATGGAGGACTGGAGGAAAGTATGCCTCTTTGCAGATGAGACAAAATCTGCAACAGGGTTGATGCGGGGAAGTGTAGAAAGGATGAGAAGGAACTTGGCAAGGTTGGAGGAATGTTCAGAAGTATGGCAGATTAGATTCAATGCAAAGTGCAAATAATGCACCTGGAATCAAAACCCAGGGAAGAGCACACAGTGTGGAGGAGGTACTAACAACAACAAAAATTGTAACAGACCTGGGGGTAGTCATATCAGATGACCTAATGGTGGGCAAGCAATGTGAGAAGGCAGTAGGGAGGGCTGGGGGTATACTGGGATGCATAGGGACAGGCATCACCAGTAGAAAACAGGAAGTTGTCATCCCTCTGTACAGACAGTTGGTGAGAACCTATCTAGAGTACTCGTGCATTTTGGAGACCCCATCTCCACAAAGATATAGACAGGATGGAGGCTGTCCAGAAAAGAGAACTAAAATGGTGCAGGGTCTGCAAGAGAAGCCATATACAGAGAGACTAAAGGAGCTTAATATTTATTTATTTATTTGCGATTGGGATTAATACCTTTGAGTCATGGACTGCGTTTACAAAGGATCCAGGTCGACAGGATACAAGACATTACAAATAACACATAGTTAAAATACGGTTACAGAACACAGTGGTAATTACATTGCAGTGCCACTGATTAACAAGAAATACATAAGTGCTTAGGATAATGGTGACCCTGAAACCCAGGACACAACATAGCAGAGTTAGGATGCGAATGAGAGGTATCAGGAGAGCTGTAATAATTCAGTTTCATTCAGTAGTGTAGGGCCCTACCTGAGTAAGAGCAGGGGTACAGCAAGAGGAGTGAGGATCCAGATATGCTTGATACGCAGACTGTGTAGGCTTTGTCAGTGCATGGCAACGGGAGAGAGTGGTGGGGAGGAATGTGATATATATGAGTGGGGAAGAGAGGGAGAGTAGAGGAGGAGGAGGAGGAGGAGGAAGAAGGAGGGTGGAGGGAAAATAAGAGTGGAGGACCAGGGTGTGTGTAGAAGAGATGACATGAGGGGGTAGACGGGGTGGTAGTAGTGTGGGTGGTTGGGGAGGGGTGGAGGAATGGTGTGGGCAACATGGACAGGAGGGAAGGAAGGAAGGAAGGAAGGAAAGCCAGGGACTATGCATGGTAGTGCTGAAACACTAGAGGTTTGAGGGCACAGTTGTAGATATTCTCTTGGGCTAAACATGCTTGGAGACCCAGTTTGAATTGGCTAACCATACTACATTCGATCAAGTCTTTGGGGGTTGATGGAGTCACTTGGGACCGTGGTATGAGAGGGATCTCTGGGCTGGGTGGTTCACTTAAATGGTATTACCAGTCCCTCTTAACAGCATTCCAGGTCTAATCATGGGTTGTGCAGTTTGGAATAGGCAAGCGGTTGAAATAGGGAATGCCCCAACAAAGACTTCTTAACAAGTAGGCATGTTTGGTATTTAATTCTAGGTGCAGAGGAGCCAGCCTGTCTCTTGATAGAGGGCACAAGTATGTGTCAATGATCAACCACTAGAACCAGTCAACAGGCTTTGTTAAGAATGGTTTTAACCCTACTGAGGGCAGTGTTGGAGCCAGCACCATAGATGATAAGACCATAGTCTGTTGTGGACAGCATTGAGCATGCAGTGATCGATTTCAGGGCCTCTGGAGTCGTAAAGTGCTGGTGTCAATAGAGGAAGCCAGGCTTCACATTAGCAGTCTTCACAATGTGGTCAATATGAGTTCCAAATGTAAGAGGCGTCATCTGGGTGAACCCGAGATATTTAAATATGTTGACGTGTTCCACCATGTCACCTTTGAGACTCTGGACCTGCAGAGGACCAAACTTCTTCCTGTTCTGTGGGCATGAAGAGCATGCTCTTAGTTTTGTAAAGTTGAGCAGGAGTCTATTACCGGAACCATTTTAAAAGTATGTATAGGTTGTCTTGCAGTTCAGCCAAGATCATGGCCTGATTCTTTCCTTTACAGAGATGACGCATTATCTGCATAGAGCACGATATGCATTGGGTGCTTTGCAGGCAGGGGTTAATAAAGAGACTGAAGAGTAGTGGCCCAAGTATTGACCTTGGGACACCCAGGCACACTTCCCTGGCTCGAGAGATTACCATTTATTTTGACTGTTGAGTCCTACAAGAGAGGTAGCTATTAAACCATGCCACTGTGTCATTGGACAGGCCCAGCGAGGAGGTTTGTAGCAGGACTTGATGGTTAATGGTGTCGAATGCCTTGAAAGGTCTATGAAGATAGACCCACGGCTAGACCGTCATCAAAGGCATTGTATAAATGGGAGGTGAAATCAATCAGGGCGGTGAGGGTGGAGTGTTCTCTCCTGAACCCATGTTGCTGGGCACTGAGTAAGTTGTGCTTAGATAGATACTCAGTGAGCTGATCCAAGACTCTGCGTTGAGGGCTTTGGATAGAGGTGGGAGGATAGAGATTGGCCTATAGTTGAGAGGTTTGTAGTATCCCCAGATTTGAAGACTGGGGTAACCAGTGCCTCTTTCCACTTATCAGAGAAGACACCTGACTTTAGAGAGGCATTAAAACTTTAGAGAGAGGTGCAACTACCTCATTTAACACTAGAGCTATCATTTCATATCCACAAGGTCACTATCCATTCATGTCTTCCTAGTGCTTCGTTTAATGTATTTTAAGGTTTCATGTCTTGAAGCTGCCTAAAGTAGAATGGGGATGCCACTGACTGGCACAGAGTTAGCCAAATTAGTGGTGGAAGGGATAGATAGTCACCGGGTAGTACCATACTGAGATCAGCGAAGGCCTGGTTAAAGGCATTTGCAATGTCATGAGATTCCTGGAGTGTCCCAGCAGTGGTGATAACTAATTGAGGTGGGGCTCTAGGGGCCTTTCAGTAAGTGATTTTACTGAGTCTCAGAACTCTCTACCATGGTCCCAGTTCTTCTTCAGGAGGTCACTGCAGTAAGTGGCCTTGGCCTGGTGAATGAGCTTGTGCAGTTGTTCCTAGCTGTTTTGTAGGCAACTATATCAGGATGTTTCCCGTAGCTTTGGCCTTGTGCCAAAGATTGTCCATGTGGCGCATGAGCTCAATGAGGGAACCATAGAGCCAGAGGTTGGGAGCCTCTCTTACTTTTTTAGTTTTATAGGGGCAAATATGTCACAAGCCTTGTTAAATGTTGAGATGACGTAGTTTAGGGCTTCACTGCCATCCTGAGCCCTGTCTAACGGGGATCAGTCCACCAGAGTGAGATATTGCCTAAAGGCATTAAGTTGACTCGGTCTCAGTGATCTGTTTCTGACGACCTTGGGTTCAGTTCTGGAGAACTTATTTGATCAGATGCCACAACTGGGAGTGGTCACTGAGGATGTCAGGTAGAACTGTGACCTCAGTGATGTGTTCTGGGCAGGTAGTGAGGAGCCAGTCAGTTAGCGTACTGGTGCCCATTTTGTAGTTATGTTTGGTGGGCTCGGTAACTGGCTGTGAAAGGTAAAGTCCTGAGATCTGGTCACGGACAGCGGGCATCACTGGATTGCCAGTTGACGTTAAAGTCCCCGACAATGATGTGTTCCCAGTTTTGCTTATGCTGCTCCAGGTTGGAAATCACTTGCTGTACCCCAGTGGTATGTGTATTAGGGGTATATAGATGGTGGAGAGAAGCAACACTTTGTTCTGTTACCCAATGGTAAGTTTGAGGCTTCGACATTTGTGCCTCCTTAGTGTGGAGACTGGTTGGTAGTATTTGACCTCTAATCTCACTCTTGATATAAACCAGACAGCCACCCCACGTTAAGAAAGTCTGACCTGGCGGAACACCATATAGCCATCCAAGGCTATGGGGATGTCACTGACCTTTGGGGACAGTTATGTTTCGTGGCGCTATAACATCAGGTTGGAGCAGTTCCACCCAAACCTGGAATTACAGCATCTTAGATAGGAGGCAGAGAATGATTAGTGATGCAATTTTGAGGTGGTCCGGGCTCATTGAGGGCTGTCTTTTGTGAGGTCCTGGATTAGGGTGCACATTTCCAGAAATTAAAGTAGCAGTAGTAGCAGCTTCCTTAAATTCATGCCATCCGTCCATCCTTTAGTGCAATATTTCATCCTCCTGTACTTGTGGTCATCGGTTGCAACCCATGGCATAGCCTATGAATAAGGTGGCTGTTGGGACTTCTGGGGTAGCAGAGAGTAGGTAAGCATGGGGCTCTAGTTTAGAGGGGTAGACATGAGCAGGAGTCAGCTCTCGTGCCTCTACAGTAGTGGGAATAGGTTGTGAGGCTGTTGGAGTGCCTGGTTTTGGAGCGGTGGCAGGATTAATAGCAACCCCATGAGGTATAAGATTACTAGGATAAGTGACCAGAACATGCTGTTTGAAATGTGGTTATGTGAGTCTAACAAGGAGGCGGTGGCTGTAGTGGCTCCTATGCAGTCAGTTTGTAGTTCCAGAGTAAGAGACTGCCAGTGGGTAGAAGTGGGTGGGAAGAGCCCTAGTGAGCAAGCATTTAATAGAGGTTGAGGCCAGGGAGGGTGGCTGGGACAAATAATACAATAGAACAGTATTAGTATGCTCACAGAAGGTAGCAGTGTAAAACAAAGTAAAAAGCAAAATGTAAAAGTTTTTGGAGCAGCCAATAGAAGCGAGAGAAGTGGAGGAACCGCCAGTGTCATTCTGAGCTTCAGCGAGTTAGCCAATCGGGTGCTCAAGCTCAAGCGCTGCCTGAACTGTACCTGGGTGACAAGCTGGCGAGTGTCAGCTGGGGAGGGAGATTAATATGTATACCCTCGAGGAAAGGAGGGAGAGGGGGGACATGATAGAAACATTTAAGAACCTCAAGAGAATCAACAAAGTCCAAGAGGGTAGCATCTTTCCAAAAAAGATGTGCAAGAACAAGGGGCACAATTTGAAGGCAGGGGGACGGCTCCAGGGCAACGGAGGAAGTATTTTTTCACAGAGAGGGTTGTGAATGCATGGAGCAAGCGTTCTGAGGCGGTCATGGGGTCAAAACAGTGGGAAATTCAAGAATGCATGGGACAGACATAAAGCAATTCTATGGGGGAGGTAGGAGGAAGTAAGCTGTTGGTTCACTAGGATCTGTAGCTTATCCAATAGGTAGGAAATGGGCAGACCTGATGGGCCAAGCAGTCCTTATATGCCATCAAATTCTGTGTTTCTAAGTCACATCTCTGTGACATCCCTTTCTACCCTGCATTTTAAGCCAAAGTCCTAACCATTTCTTTGCAGTGAAGTGGCAGAGAAACAGCAACCTTAAAAATCCCTGTTCATGAGCTGTCAAAATCCTCATTCGTGAGGCGAATCTCTGTTCGTGAGGTGTCAAAATCACTGTTCATGAGAAATCCCTGTTGTAGATAGGGCCATCTGATTGTCATCTCACGAACGGGATTTTGACACCCTCATGAACAAGGATTGGAAGCGAGTCATGAACAAGGATTTTTAAAATTTCAAAACCACATTTCAGGGCTGAACTAAAGTAAACTAAAGGCATGGGTTTGTAGAGGACGCCTGAACAAAACCTATGCTTGGTTTGCTTCACAACACTTCCAGAATCAACTTATAACGTTTTGTTTGATGAGGAAAAGTGAAAACAAGATGGCGGCTCGTGAACAGGAAATTTTTCTTACGTCACGAGTTTATAAATTCCTGTTCGTGAACTGTTGAAATCCCTGTTCAAGAGGCAAATCATTGTTCGCAATTTATGCACCTATCCAAAAGACTGAACTGAGCAGCTCAGAACCCAGAATTTCAAAATGTAATAACTTTGGAGCGGATTATTAGTTTTCACCAAACCAATACTGGCTTGTTCTTGTAGGCAACCCCCTCTCTACCCTGAGAATTTCAGACCAAAATTCCAAATGGTGTAGCCGTAGCATGATGAGCAAATGTCAGCAAAACTGGCGAAAAAAAGCGAAAACACACACTTTTCACTGTGCGCTGCACGAAAACAGCAAATAAATCCACAACGAAACTTGGCATGTCACAAGATCTACCCCACGGGATTACGCATACCAAATTTGGTGCGAATCCGTTGAACCAGTTATAAAGTTATTAAAGTTAAAATTGAGGGTTTAACATTAAACTGCTTAATCAATCCCTAACTGAGTAGTGGCGCCACTATATGTATATTCATATATATATATATATATATATATATATATGATAAACTGTTTTAATTTTCTCATCTCTGCTGCTCTGGCAGTGTATGCTTTGCCGAGTGCAACCAAGATTTCTGCTTCCCTTCATACTTCAGTCCCCATTTTTTCTTCAAAATAGAAATGCTTCAAATTATTGTGATAATTTATAATATATTGTGATATTTTTACATAAATATCACAATATTAATACATATTGTGACATTCCTAAAAGCAATAGTCTTCCTGCTGTCCCTGGAGCACTGCAATAACAGCCTTGGGCAGCTGGATTTTCGGTATTTCTCTGAATGGTTCTGTTGCAGCCTGTAGGAAACGTAACAGATTTTCAGTTCTTGTGGCTAGCACATGGTATCAGTGTGACCTCCAGGTGAAGCCTCAAAATGAGCCAGCTACAACCACAGTGATCTGATGTTAAGCAATGGTGAGTACCAGACCAGGGTCAGACTGGGTATATACCCCAGTAAAAGTCTGCAGTATCCAAGCCGTAGTGCGCTAATGTCTAGCATAGTCCAGAGAGAAATTCTGCCTGCGTACCCTTGTTATAATTCCTAGAGTCGACACTATTATATGAGAATAAACTAAGCCCGACTGTACATGATAACGGTGTGCAAAACTGTCCGCGGGGTTCGGTGAGCATTTATAAGCAGCAGGCGAAGGCTGAGTGGTTTTATGTTGTCAGTGGGACCCCAAGATAATTTTTCACCCCTTTATTTACAGTTGGGTGATACTTATTCATTACAGTACATTTTGGGTATGGGTTGACGTGCGAGATAAATGATTAACAGCACTGCATTCATCTGTGTGACGGAGGATATGAATTGAGAAACGGTGACAGTAAGGCAGAATCAGAAGTCATTGAGAGATTGTGAAAAATGATTATAATTCTAATTGACAGTTAAATTGTGTTTGCTATATAGTGTAGCAGGAAATGTAGTGTAGAAGTTTTTGTTCCCATCCTCATTCCTTGATGCACACCTCACAGGGACAGAGAACACTGACGTTCAAGGCTGTGAAAAGTTATAATTACGCTATCATTGTTCTCACTAGGTCTTTTCGGTTTCCACATTTAAATATTTGTCAAAACATTTTTTGGAACTGTGTAATACATACAATTGTTTTTCATGGTGCTTTATTGCGATTTGTAAGTATGTATTTCTTTGTATGTTCCTTGTCATCCTTGAAAACAGGATTTTACAGTTCGTGGCCTTACCAGGTTATCATATAAACCACATCAAACCAAACCTTCCTAGGCAGCAGGTCAATAATGGAGCAGTATCAATGACATAGCATTTAAAATAAGCACAGTACCATAGTGATGCCTGAAATGGGAGGGGGGTTTTCAGCTTCCTAGATGTTATGAAATGTAATTATGGTAAGCATTAGGTAATGACATAAGCAAGTGCCCACTCTTTTAGTGTGTGGTTTTAACCTAGAAATTGAGAGTTAATGTATTGCACCTGTTAACTGTTATTTGCACTTTAACGTCACAGCACTTTAAAATCAGTTGCCCAGGACACCTAAGTTATCCTTGAGAAAGCCTGAGGTGAAACTGGTTGGGGTTACAAGCGTGCACAGTTTTCACTACTTTGTAAGATGTTTTTATGTATGCTTTTGTGTTGAATTAAAAAGTTGTAAGGGATTCCTGATGCCTGTTGCTGGCGTTTTCTGCTGAATCGTCTGAACCGCTGGCCAAGCTAAGGTAACTGGGCGGGCGGCATGTCTTATTACATTATAATAGAATTTCTGTAGTTCCCAATCAGTGCCATTATCCAAGATGGCCACCACCCCTACGTCAGGTCTGTGAAGGGTCAGCTTGTTAACACTTTAGCATTATACTAGAATCTCTGTGGTTTACAGCAGGGAGGTGTCCTGGGCTCATGTGACTGGAAGTCACTCAGCTTACCCTGGCCCCTATGTAGCATGATATTAGTCTTGAAAGTATATTGCTTCCCTACACCAGGGTGTCACACAGACCCAGGAGGAAGAGAATCTGACACAAGCCACGAAACCAAAGGTTCCATTTCTTCATTTTTTCCTGCAGGAAGCAAGGACTGTGCCCTCAGCTTGACCTAGATGTTGGAGTCACTTGGGTCAAGTGTGCCTTCAGCTCTCTTTCAGTTTCCCCAGTGGCTTTTAAGTAGGCTCACAGCTTTGCAGCAGGCATATTAAGAGGAAACTGCCTTGGAGCTGTACTGTCCTGACCAGATCTCAGCCAGTTCCTGCCATTGATGGTATATGTTGCTTCTGACTTTGTGATTTTCAGTGCTAGGTTTACTGTGCATATATTATCTGCAGTTCTTCTATTTATTGTTTCTGGTGTCCTTCCTGTTAATGTTGGTGCACTCCCATTGTGTAAAGGTGTGAGACACAGGTTTATACTCCTTTTAGTATCACAGATTTATTGTACTCTCATTAGCTGTTATGGTATTAGTTGTTGGGTAACTGTTTTTTGCACCTGCTCTGTTTTTATACCCCCACCCCCAAGGTCACAGCTGGAAATAACATTTTTGTAATTCATCTCAGACTTACCTGCTTGGATGGTATACTAACATACTATTTGCCAGCAGATTAGGCCTTACAGGTCTATTGAGTCTGCTCGAACCTCAGATCCCTAGTTGGGTGCCGAGGCCCTCCCTCCCTTGTGTTCCAAGAAACCCCTATCATCCATCCCCACCCCTGAGACAGGCCATCTTCTGATATTTCTGTGTCTGTCCACCCTCTCTTTAAGCCCTCCACTGTGGATCTCTGAACCAGCTCGCCAGGGCAGTGCATTCCAAGGGTCCACCACCCTCTCAGTGAAAAACCTCCTCCTTTCCCCTCACCCTTCCTCCTTCCAACTTCAAACCATGCCCTCTGGTAATACCTCCTGCTTTAGTCTAAAGATCCCTCCATGGTTACCCTATTTATTCCCTTGAGGTACTTGAAGACCTCAATCATGTCCCCTGTCTCTCCTCCTCCAATGAAAACAGGCAGAGCTCCTCAAGTCTGTCCTCATACGTCAATCCCCTAGCCTCGTATCATCTTAGTTGCTCTCCTTTGTACCCTCTCCAGGAGCTGTATGTCCCTCTTCAAGTGTGGTCTCCAGTACTGCACACAGTACTCAAGGTGTGGTCTAACCAGTCCATTGTACAGCGGAAAATCACTTCCTTGCTCCTAGAGGTGATCCCCTTATGAAGCATCCCAACATCCTGTTTGCCTTGCTAGCCACTCTCCTGCACTGCTCAGAGTTATTCATACATGCATCCACCATGACCCCTAGGTCTTTTCCCCTATTGAGGCCTCAGCACCTCCCCTCCCAGGGTGTACCTGTGTTTAGGGTTTCCCGCCTAAGATGCAACACCTTGCGCCCGTGATATTGAAATTTAATTTCCATGTGAGCCCAGCTTTCCAGGGTGTCCAGGTCCCCTTGCAGGGCCAACCTCCCTCTTCTCCCTCAACTACTGCTCCGATCTTGGAGTCATCAGCGAAGAGGCTCATTTCACACCTATACCCTCCTGATGTCAGATATGTATGCATTAAACAGGATCGGATCCAGGACTGAGCCCTCGATACCCCTACCAACCTCTCTAGGGTTCGAGCTCCCCACAGACCACTGCTCTCTGGCTGCGTCCAGCTAGCCAGTTTTCAATCCATCTGACCATCAAAAGCCTACTCCTAACCCCATCAGTTTCTCAACTAGACCATTGTGGGGACAGAGTCAAACTTGCTGAAGTCCAAGAATAATACATCCACAGGCTTTCCCTGTCCAGTTCTGATGTTACCCATTCGTAGAACTCCACAAGATTGGTTTAACATGATCTACCTGGCACAAACCCATGTTGCCGACTATCCAGACCTCCCATCTCCTCCAAGTTCACCCTCAATCGTTCCTTTAGTATACTCTCCATTAATTTTCCCACCACCAAGGTCAAACTGATGGGTCTATAGTTACCTGGTACTTCCCTTGACCCCTTTATGGATTGGCACCACATGTGCCTCGCCTAATCCTAGGTACCTCCCCTGTCTCAAGTGACCTGTTGAAGAGCTCCGCCGAGTGCAGTATGTCCACCAATCCCACAGTACCTCGTTGAATGCCATCCGCCCGAGATTTGTCTTTCTTTAGGGCCTTGAGGGCTAACCACACCTTTGGTGGAGATAACATCATCCATCCTCCACCTTACTGGCCTTTTTATCCTTGTCCAGCTGTGACACTCCTGGGTACCTCTCCTCCCTCTTGCTCCATTTCTGTTGCTCCCCTGATCCACTCACTGCTGCTTCTATCCCCATCGTGCCTTGCTTTGTAGATATCCCATCCCCCTCCTAGTGAACACAGAGGCAAAGTACTCATTAAATACCTCTGCCTGGTCCTCACCTCTTCCACCCACCCTCCTTCTGATCTCAATCTGCTGAGATGGCCTAGATTTTCTCCTCTCCCCAATGTACTGGAAGAACCCTTTTCCCTCCATGTCCCCTGTGCCAGCTGCTGCTCTTACTGGACTTTGCTCCCTCACCATCCGGGTGACTTTTCTGATGCAAGATGGTACATTTCTTATCCCTATCCCTCTTGTTGTTTTATATTTTTGTTGGCACTTCTTTTCTCTGACCGCTACCTGTACCTCACTGGACCACCAGCATGGTTTATGTGACCTTGCTCCTTACGTTCAACTTAGTGGAGATCCTGACTGCCTCATGAAGTCCCAGTTTTATGACCTCCCATTCCCTTCCACACTTGTCATTGATGTAATCCCCTTCAAGTGATCCTTGAGAATATTTCCCATGCCCACAAAGTCTGCCCCTGAAGTCCACTGCCAGTATCCTAGATCTACCCCCTCCCCATGCTTATTTGAAACCAGACAGTGTTGTCCTCCCAGTCAGGGTCCTCACAACCAGGTCCCTTACAGATCCCCACCTGCCAGAACCATGTCCAGGACATGCCCTCCCTCATGGGCTCCATCACATGCTGTGTTAAGAACACATCCTGGAAGCCGTCCAGCAGCCTCTGCTCCTTGGCTACCTTAGAGGACATGGTTCCCAGTTAGTACCTGGCATATTAGGTCCCCATCAATACCACTCCTTCCTTTTTGGTCCACACTGGGCAATGATGTTGTCCAGCAAACCATCCTCTAGAACATCACTCATCCCGGGGGCCTATATACACCCAGCTTGACCTTATCTCCTGCTGGGGATCGTTAGGTGACCCATAAGGCCTCCACGTTTCCTCTGCCTCTTCTACCTAGCAATTTCTATGTCATCTCTAATGAACATAGCCACTCCAGCCCTCTGCCCTCCTTTCTATCCTTCCTAAGCATAGTGTGCCCCTGCGTTTGAGTCCCAGTCATGGTTTTTGTTGCACGTCTCCGTGACCGCCGCCACATCCACCCCACCCCCAGACAGCATGGCCTGGAACTCTGGCAACTTGTTTCCCAAGCTCCTGGCATTTACTAACACCAACCCCACCCCTTATCCCTGATCCCTTTGTCGACCCCACCCAGGTTCCTTATCTTCCATCCTCCCTCTGCTCCTCCTGAAACCTCCACCCCAGTCTCTTTCCCCCTCCCCCTTGGGTTTGAGAAGACTCCCTCATCTGGAGGAGAGGGCTGGTCAGCCCCTCCCTTATCCCTTCCCCTCACAAGTTTAAACCCCACCTTTCTTGAATGAATTTCAATAAATGGACTAGAAAAGAATGTGCTTATTCTTGGAACAACCTCTAGTGTCTTCAAACATTTCCAAAATAGTCTTTTATAATATTTTATAATAACTGAAATTATATTTTAAAGCAGTAACATTAAAGCTGGGAGTGCGATCAGTGCAGTTCTCCCAGGGCTATCTCCTCTGCTCTTTCCCTCCTAGTGCACTTACTGCCCCAGGTGGGCGTCTATGCTCTTATCCATTATCCTAACTTGGTCTAGCACCAGGTCCTCTCTCTCTCTCACTAAAGGCGTCTGCACCTTACAATTTTGATGTTTTACTCCTGCTAGTGTTGTTCTTGCTGCAAATTCCAGCTGTTATTTGATGTTCACTGCTGTACTACCCAATGGTAGACATGTCCTCCTATGTAACCTTCACTGTTAATGCTCCTGTGTAAACCTTGTGTTCATGGATACCCTGTAACTCTCCGGTCGCTCCTGAAAATAGGCACTTTGCTGTCTAGTGTGCTTACCTGGTTAACAAAAGCAAATAAATAAATAAAACATGTATAGATTCTCATGATACAGTTCCACTGTGTCGTTACACATCAATACAACACATGTCAAATATTTTATTTATTTGGAATGTGCTAACTGGGAAAGGTGCACTGAGCCAAGATTCTTTCCAGGTGCAGCCTGGGAGAGGGAACAAGGGTACACAGTAACACTGACAGCAGCAAAATACAGTACTGGAGTGTATAAAACAACTCAAATTATGAAACAAGTGCAGTCAAAATAAAAAAATTACAAATACAACAGTAAAATAAAAAATACAAAAGGAAATATAATAAATTGAAAATAACGTGTTTAAAATATAATAAGTTATTAAAATTACAGGATTTTAAAAATGTTGTGAACCATTTTATGTTTTTATTCTGTCAATATATGATAACCTTAGCAGTATCTTACTGATATATCAACGTAGCTGACTCCAACCTTTCATTTAAAAAATTACGTTTCTAGCCCCCACAGTTCCAAGGTTATCCATTTTAAAGAAACAGAGCCTGGATATTCAAACTCGCCAGACTGTGGCACAAGCCTAGAAGCACAGCTCAGCTTTGTTGCGCAGGGGTGTGACTTAGGCGATATTCAGCGGGCTGCGCTGTAGGCGCAGCAGCTGAATATCACACCTAGCCACCCCAGCACAAGTGGCAGAGTGGAGCATGGACATGCGCCTAGCGCAAGTGCCATTGCATCATACACAGCACCTCACGATATTCAAAGGAGACATGCAAATAGGGCCATCATTTATGCAAAGGCGCACAGGGGCCATTGCATCTCATTATGGCCCCATTTGCATTCCATTAGCATGCAGGTGTGCCGATCCCCGACGACTTGCACCTGGCCCTGCCAGGCAGCAGCCATCGAGGGACTGACACCCCCTGCAGCCCGATCCACGGGCATTCGTGTAAAGGAAGCCACCCTTCCTATCCCTGGTGTCCAGTGGACCTCTATGTACTTAATCGTGGGCATCGGTATGATACCCCACATCCAATATCCCTGGTGGTCCAGTGGACCGATCACTGCCCGTGCAGGCATCTGTAACTCATAAATACCCTACTACCCTGGTGGTCTAGTGTACCCTCCTCCCCACCTGCCCACTAGGCCGCCCGTTCCCCCCGTCAGCTGGCGGGCGGCCTCCCACCGCCTGCCGCCCGCGCCCGCTGACTGATGACAGCTCGGTAGGGCTGCAAGCCCGATGGTTCTGGCGTGAGCCAATGGGTGTCAACCATACCGTACTACTCAGTCAGATATGTGAATGAATTTGTGCAGCCCATACGTGCTACTCGGTCCGAATGTGTGAATGAATTGTGTGCAGCCCATACCATTACTACTCAGTCCAGATATGTGAATGAATTAATTCACATATCTGGACTGAAATAATTACTATGCTTCTACACTCTACTCACGCTGTAAACCAATGGCCATGCAGCCCTACCCGAGCTGTCAGGCGGCAGGGTGGCGGGCGGGTGCTGCCGCCCTCCGGCTGACGGGGAGGGAGCGGGGCGGTGGGGCTCAGTAGGCGGGTGGGGAGGGGTACACTAGACCACCAGGTAGTAGAAGTATTTTATGAGTTACAGATGCCCTGATCAGTACACTGGACCACCAGGGATATTGGCGGGGGATACTATACCGATGCCCGCGATCAGGCACATAGAGTCCACTGGACCACCAGGGATATAGGAAGGGGGCTTATTCTCTACACAAATGCCCACGATCAGGCACATAGAGGTCACTGGACCACCAGGGATATAGGACGGGGATTTCACTACAGGATGCCCGCGATGGGGCATGGGGGCACCGCCAAGTGCGGCAGGAACTCGGGTGGCCACCCACAGGTGGCAGCTGCAGTGTTGTGCCCTGCAGTGCAGGCAGCTCACCTGATATGTGGCTATCCTTCTTTTTTGGCTTAACTGTGAAGGCGCGGGTAGGGTTCGCATGATGACTCTGCATCCCGGGCTGAATATCGGGCTGTGCAGGTTATGCATGGGCACGCCCCCCCTGTGCCTGCACACATTACTGATGCGCTCGGTGCATGTCGGAGTTTATCTTGACACACTTTTCCTTTGAATATTGGCCGGAGCACATCAGTGGGTTGTGCATAGCGCAACACTTTGAATATCTGGGCCATGATCTTTTAAAAGATCTAACTTTGGAACTGTGGGGCTAGAAACATAATTTAAAAAAAAAAAACTTAGAGTCCGGCCATTAAGATTTATCTGTGCTGATATTATTTTTATGTGCCGATATGATTCTGTATGTATTGATACTATTTGAACCTGATTTTTCAATATATTTTCATGATTTCTAGTTGTGACAAAGCCAAAAAATTTCCAAACACTTAGTGTTAATACTATTTTTGTATCAATAGTCTGTCTTGATACTATCGTTTTGTATCAATACAAAATTATACTGACGTTCAAAAAGTGTTAAAATATTTGTCAACTTTTCTGAATGTTGGTATTACTACACATTATTTATATTAGTAACTGTGCAGTTTTCTACTACATTTTCATTCATCTTATAATTTAATTGTGTTGCACATATTTCAGTCTCCTCTAGTAGTACAAATTCTTCTCGCTTTTGCAGGCTTCACCTGCGAAAATGTCAGAATATAATAAATAACTAAAATGATTTTTTCCTTGTCTATGAATACTATGTGAGCCTTATGCCAGACAATTCAGAATGGCAACTGTTGCATTATACTGAGTATGGTGTCTTGATGGCAATAAATTAATGTACTGAAGTGCTTTCTTGCCATTGGAAATGCTGATTTCCATGGAATAACTGGGTTTAGGAATACAGCCCAGAACTCTGCTCGCCTGTTTGTCGTTTCAAGCAGCTGGCCCGCACGTCAAGCATGGCAGGACAGATGCTGGTTATGAAAGGCGATGGAAACAGCTTTAAATTCGCTGACCTATAAATAAATCCTCTCTTGTGTCTTCCTTTTGGGAGTCTCTACTCTTCTAAGATCCCTTGACTGTTCTCTTTATTAAAACAAATGAGTATCACACTGTCAGTCGAAACCTGGAAAAATTGCACTCCTGGCTGGACACGGACATTACTTCAGTGACATTGGCCCCCATTTCGGGAGCCGTCCATCAGTATAGAAGGAAGTCAGTCCATTGGCCTTCCTGGAAAGAAGCAGGTCTTCTTACAGTACATGATCCTTATCTCAAGGAAGTCTGTGATGGACACTTTTCAAGCTCTTCAGTAGCACTGTGTGCTGCCCAGAATGGATTTCTGGCATTACCTACAACTGTGCAGTGCCCTCCAGTGGTTTCTCACCCCTACCCCCATCCCTCCCTCCCAGGATGCTTCTCGTCCATTGGCTCAGTCTCACCAGAGGAGAGCTGTCACCATTTACAGTGCCATTAGAGAGTGTTTCCTTGCCAATCCCTTCAGGCCAGAGACAAGTAGGCTTTTCTCCTGCAAATGCAGATCTCAGATGTCAGTGGCTGTCCTGTTGGGAGCTGAGACACAAGGCCTATAAAGATAACTAGCAACTAATACAAAACAAGATTTTGCACTCCTGGTATAGGACCCTCTCGGCACTACATACCCTACATTTACTTCCCACAGGCCAGTGCTGGAGGTGTAACTCCCGAGGAGGCAACCTATTGCATATTCTCTGGATGTGCACATCCTGAATCCATCCACGGTATGGGTTGCAGAGTCCTCCAGTGCCTACCTTCTCCCTGGCCCTATTCCATTTGAGTCTGAGTTCAGAAGCACCTCATCTGTTGCTGAAAGGACAAACATGACTGGCTCAACTCGGTCTAAAGGCCCAGCGCCTGATCCCATACAGGTGGCACACATCAGACATCCCCACACAGGATGAACTCCTTTCTAGCCTTACATAGAAACACAGAAGTTGATGGCAGATAAGGACCACAAGGCCCATCCAGTCTGTCCATTTTTTCTACCTTTCCCTGGTAGCCAGTTTTGAATGACTCACATCTAGCAGCTGGTACTCTTCTGAACTACTATAAGGTTTGGCAACCTTTCCTGACCTCCTCTCTCCCCAACAAAACTGATTAGGCTTGGTCTAAACACCCTCTGCTTATCCCCTTGCACTTTTTTTCACCTCCAAGATGCTGTATTGAGCGTCCCATGTCCTGTTCCATCTGCACTACTGTTTCTTGTGACTGAGCAAAGTTAGTAGTGGTTTGTTGTTTAGTTTAGAAGCAGTGACGGTTTGTCTGTCTGCATTACAGTAACATGTTTGTATAATACCTACCCCTGCCCGTTCCCTTTAACCTCTTCTTACATGAAAATGCCACCTGGTGGCAACTTTCCCCTCTCCTGACCTACCCTATCTACCTCCCTCCTCACTGACTACCAACAACTATGTATTAAGATTCATTATTGCACACTGGAAATAATCTGTTTTCCCTTGTCTTTGTTTAACCCTCCCATAATCTGACGTGGAACCTTTGTAAATGAGCTGTACTGTGCTCAAAGGTATTGTAATCTGAGAACAAATAAATAAATAATGTTCCTGATTACTTCCTGACCCTGAACATGTCAACTGTATACCCACTGTTTACATTCTCCACAGCTGTACTGTACTGTTGTGCATTTTTATAAGTTAAACGTCAATAAAGATTTAACTATAAAAAAAAAAGTGTGCAGGCGACACAGGTTCAGGATTGAACCAGAGTTGCCATGTCCAGGGAGGAGCGAGATGGGCTGGGTGGCTTCCATGTAGTAGCACATTTTACAGGGCAGGCCACTGGTGAACCACGGTGCCACAATGACCTGTGTAACTAAGCCTGGGAGCTTGCTCTCACTGCAGAAGATGTGCTGTGGCCATGGGCTGCACTCACGCCAGGGAGGTGGGAAGGACTTACCAAAGGGGCTAAAACCTAAGTCCGTCTGAATGACAGGCTGGGCCTTTGGGATCCCCTGGATCCTAGTGCCTGCCAAGCATGGGATCTAGACTACATAGTGGACTGCCCAGGAGGGCATCCCTAACCTAGAACCTCTGCCATGTAGGGCAAACAGGTGGGTAACAGGTGGATTACTAGGGGCAGAAGGGACCAATGGATGCATGCCTGAACTGGGTATATCCTGAAAGCTTTGCTATCACGGTCCCTATGATGTCATCACAACCCTTTGATGAAAACAGGCTCTTGCTGTGTATGGTTGCTCACACATTATTTAAGTAATAACGACCAGAAGCCAGTAATTTCTGAGAGATTAATAACTGGTTGGGATGGGTAGCAAAGGCATAGCTGGGGCCACCTCCCTCCAGCGACTGTTAATCGAGGAAACTCTACTAACTGAGGTTGTTATTGTGACTAAGTCTAATCGCAATAACAAATTTCGCTTTTACCATTTTTTTTTTAATTATTCAGTGGTTTTGAGCAGAGTGGCGCCGAGCGCGCAGGCTGCCCAGCATCAGTTGGCAGCTGGAGCAGTCATTTCAAGACGTTAATGACCAATCCAGTAGTCAGTCAGGATCCTCGCCAGGCTCATGAATATTTAATTATACTTGTAATCTATGTGTTCTAACTGCTGAATAGCTGCTTTCAGTTTCTGTATCATGAACCACTGCTTTGATTGGCAAGTGGTTATTCCTTTGTGACAGTACATCATGAAAAGCAGACTGTGCCCTAAATCGTCTTCAAGGAATACCATTATTTGAAATTAACCTCTGATACAAATTTCACAGTGCAAACGCTGGGTCACCCTGTTGCCCATCTCAAGGGCAATACTCTTTCCTCACTATAATGCCGATATTTCAGAACATTCCCTCATCCTGGAGTCCATGAGCACCACTTGTTTCAGTCTTTATCCGTGATGTCACTTTTATTACTCTTCAAATGTACAGCTACCTTTGCCCAGAGCCTCGCGATCGAGGTACGCTGTGCATGGAAGACCACATCCATGCAGTGCTTGTTAAAAAAAAAACAAGAAAGGGCATTTGAGCCATGTTTTTCCAACCAAAAGTGAGGTTTCTCAAGGTTTCCTGCAGATTGCAGTGTCTATAGACCAAATGGCCTTCTTCTGCTGGCTTCTTCGTATGTTTGTATAACAGAACCCCAGATATCTGTGTATGATGGTCAGTATCTGTATTACTGGTCAGAATGTTTCTGTGCTCTCCTCAGCTTTTTAATTTCAGCTCTACACCCCACCCCCAAAATAAAGGCAACACAGAAAAAGGTGACCTATAGCCCCGTAGGGAGAACTTGTAACGCTGCACTACATTTGGAAAAGGTCAGAGGAGGTGAGCATTTTATAACTCTGATAGAATTAGCCACAGATGAGCTATTCAGAGACAGTGGAACAGGCAGCTCCTGTAGTGAAGCAGAAAGGCAGTCTGTAGTGTGAAGGGCTGGTCTTGTATCTTCATCTGATACTTTTCTGTTTGGGGCAGATCCTCTGTGTCACTGGTCAGTTGTTTAGGCTTCAGAAGATGAAAGGCCCCCACTGATCTGCTGACCAAAGGGTGAACTGGAGGAGGGATTTAAAAGTGCCCTCAAGACTGTTTGTCTGCTAATAGCAGTCCCTGCCCTCTCTGCTTGTCTGGGGCCTATTTCAGGCTCTTTATTAACTATAGTGAAGGAAAGAATGCCTGGTGTAAACTGAAGTTAGTCTTCATTGGAGGGTACTGCACAGGCCAGTTCTGATTTGATACCAGCTGGTTTGGTAACCCAGAAGGGGGGTTGCAGTAATAACCAGCTTGTTTGCTGGTCCCGCCTGTCCTCCTGGTAGGTACAGTCCTAGACTGTACTTAGCGCTGGGAGAACAACAGGACTGGCAAACATCTGATCAAAACTCGTAAAATCTCTAACTTGCATTGTAGGCTATTAAATCTTCCATTCCTGTAGCCCTGCTCTGATGTTTGGTTACAGCAAATGTAAGCTTGAAATCAACGGAATCAGTCTGCAACTTTCTATACTGCAGTAAAGAGTAAACAAGTGTGAACTGGGACCAGCCCCAGACTCTGACTTTTCCTCTTTAAAGAGCCACTGACAGCATTAGCAAAACTTTGAAAAAGTAAGGTTTATATTCAGATTCCTCCCATTTTCTTTAGTACTTAGTATATTTTCAGTAATTAATTCCCATTTTCTTTATTACTGAAAACAGTTGCATGAAACAAGATCCCTGTTCCATGCTGCTCCTCGAAGGTCACTGGAGCCTTGGTGGATCTGTGGTGTGCTGCTCTCAAGGGTCGCTGGAGCCTTGTTGGATCTGTGGTGCTGGTCCTCGAAAAGTCACTGGAACCTTGGTGGATCTGTGGCGTGCTGACCCTTTAAAAGTCACTGGAATCTTGGTGGATCTGTAGCATGCTGCTTCTTGAAGGGTCACTGGAGCCTTGGTGGATCTCTGGCATGCTAGTCCTTGAAATGTCACTAGAGTCTTGGTGGATCTGTGGGGTGCTGGTCCTCGAAAAGTCGCTGGAGCCTTGGTGGATCTGTGACGTGCTGGTCCTCAAAAGTCACTGGAGCCTTGGTAGATCTGCGACTTGGTGATCCCGAAGAGTTGCTGGAGCCTTGTTGACACTGTGGACGTGCTGGTCCTCGAAGATTCGCTGGAGCCTTTGTGGATTGGTGGCATGCTGGTCCTCGAAAAGTCACTGGAGCCTTGGTGGATCTGTGGTGAGCTGGACCTCGAAGAGTCGCTGGACCCTAGGTAGATCTGTGGCGTGCTGTTCCTCGAAGAGTCGCTGGAGCCTTGGTGGATCTGTGGAGTGCTGGTCCTCGAAGAGTCACTGGAGCTTTGGTGGATCTGTGGGGTGCTGGTCCTCGAAGAGTCACTGGAGCCTGGTGGATATGTGGGGTGCTGGTCCTCGAAGAGTCACTGGAGCCTTGGTGGATCTGTGGGCGTGATGGTCCTCAAAGTAGCTGAAGCCTTGGTGGATCTGTGGCTTGCTGGTCCTCGAAGAGTCATGGGGACCCTTGATGAATCGGTGGTGTGCTGTTCCTCGTGGTTTGAGCGATTGCACAATACAGCATTGGTGTTACTCTAACAAAACTTCTACACCCTCTATGTAGGCATTACTGTGTCAGTATTCAAAGCAGCAGTGCAATGAAAATGTTTTTTTCCAAAATGCTAATTTCAGCTACAAATAATAAAAATATTAGTATACCCATCAAATCTACTTTTCTAGGCACTTCCTATCCTGCTAGCTCTTTTTAGATCCTCATCCTTGCCAGGTATGTCATGCTATTTTCTTTATTTATTTGAAAAGTTTCACCAGGAAGGACATACTGAGGCTAAGAAATAGCTCGTTTCAGATGTGTCCTGGTTTTATGGCAAATGTGGCGGCCATCTGTTTTCGTGAAAACAATAAATAAAATCATTTATAAAATGTTACAGTTTTGTGGAATTAGAGCATTTTACTGTCAAGTAAAACTGGAAGATGCCTAGAAATTTTTATAGTGAAAAAGGGTTGGGCCAGGTTTTTCTGCTTTCCATGCCCTGCTGCTTCAGAGTACCAGAAGTACTCATTTTCAATTTTTCTTTAAGTGATAGCAGTGTATTTATTTCTTAAGCTCCTAATCCTGCATTCTCTCTGCACCTTACATAATTAAAATATGATTAATAAACAGCAGCAGATAGTACATTAATTTACCAATAAAAACAGCTGAAGGTATCGTAGGATAAGCCTAATAAACAGATAGTGCTTTAATCCTCATTTATAGCTGTTAACGGTTCTATGTGAGCGGCGATCATGGAAGGTGATTGCCATTTGGGCTGAGTGTACATTGCCAAAAATGAATTACGGCGATGTACACTCGCAGTGACTATGAAACCGGTGACCGTGTTTCTATGTTATGTGGGAGCTCGTCCCTGACATGGATTCTCAACTCCAGTGGGGTGCATGTCGGGGAGGGGTGTGTGTGTGTGTGTGTGTGTGTAAACTTAAAAAGAAAACCTGACCAACGCAAAGCGATTGCGCCTGAAAAGAACCCAGCACCACCCAACCCCAGTCTCCCACCTTGATTACGCCTCAGAACCGAACCCGGCATCCTTCCAACCCCAGCCTCCCACCTACCCACCACCACACAGCCAGCTTGGCAGCCGACCGCTGTACTACACCTGCATACCCTCCCTCCTCTTCAGCCCATTGCATGGTGGTCCCCCGTGTGTGTATATATAGCCACATCCTGTCGCTGTATGCCTACCCTGTATCTGGTTGCTACCCTGCCAGATAGCCCAGAACACAGGTGCTATGTCTGGTTACCCTTTTGTAAGCACTCAATTGCGGTTGCTGTGTTCACTAGATACCGCTGTCAACTGAGGGCCCCTCAAAGCTCTCACGGTAGCCGATTCCAAAGAAGTGGGGCAGGTACCACAAATGAACATTTCCCAGATAACTTTAGATGTGATCTGGGGACCTTCGAGAGCCCTCCTCTGAAGAGCAGAGAGGGCAGCCAGCAGCATCTGGACACAGGAGCGCTTTTCATTGTATGTTAACCTATCTTGAAGGAGATGCACCACCTCACAGGCAGTCAGTGCAACGTCCGCAGAGCAGAGAGAGATATGCTCGGAGCAAGGAACTCCAGCAGTCAGTCTGGTCATGGCGTTCTGCACCAGCTGCAAATGTCGCATCAAGCCTCCAGTTAGCCCTAGATAAAGAGCATTACAAACAGTCCAGTCTGGATGTCACGAAGGCGAGGCACCAGGGACTTCAGGTCATGATGACTAAGAAAGGGCTTGATCCAGGGTGATGTTCCTAAGATAATAGAAACCACTACAGACCACAGCAAACACCTGATGTTCCTTGGTTAACTTGGATCCATAATGATGTCCCAGTTCTTCACCTATCTGTGGCTGTAAGCTGAGTAGGCCCAATTATGTAAATCGACCATGCCCCCACCCAAGCCAGTTGTCCCCTGACAGCTGAGTCCACCAGTAGCACCTCGGTCTTATCTGAGTTTAACCTTGAGTGAGCTGGAGGCCATCCAGTCATTGATCGGCAGTCATTCAGCATGCACCATTTTTCTCAGCGGGGCAAACAAAAGGTACAGTAGGCCCAATTATGTAAACCGGCCATGCCCGCATAACAATGAAACTGCAGACCGTGCCTTTGTATCACTTCTTCCAGTGGCAACATGTACACCACAAGTAAGAATTGACCCTTGAGGGACTCCACCGTCACGGCAGCTGATTCAGATAGAAAATTCCCCCATGCAACCTGCTGCACCCTACTGGAAAGGATGGACTCAAACCACCTTAGCACAACCCCATCGAGCCCCACCAAGTCCCTGAGATGATCTGTCAAAATCCCACAATCTGCGGTGTTAGATGCTGACAAGAGGTCAAGGAGAGCCAGACTGGAACACTTCCTTCTGTCTCTCACCAGAAGAAGATCCTTCTGCACCCTGACAAGCACTGCCTCTGTGCCATGATGCCCTCTGAGTCCAGACTGAGATGGCTCATAGGCAGAAAATCCTCAAGCGCATCTCCAGCTGCGCGCCACCACTCTCTCAGTAACCTTTTCCCAAAAGGGAAGGTTAGAGACAGGCCTGTACTTTGCCAAAATGTCTGGGTTTAAAGAATGTTTCATGAGAAGGGGTCTCCTGCAGTCCTTTTCAAGGCTGTGGAACACACCCTCCTCGAGTGAACACCTGACAGTCTCGTCAGTCACTGGACCAACAGGCTCTCAGCAGTCCAAAAGAAGCCGGGTGGCTCCAGGATCCAGAGAACCTCTAAAGGACTTCAAAAGTCCACTTCTTAGAATTTTTATAGCCTCTATAACTAAGGGAAGGGATTGTAAATCCTTGGTCGGAGGAGCTGACTGCCAGATCCTTCTGGGTCCCTGATTTGAACAGGTGCCACTCCCGCATGCTTACGTTTTGTGATGTACAGTATTAGTTTGGAGAGCATGGGTGTGCAGTATATTAATAGTAAAGGAGCTGTCTAGACCACAGTATCAGTCTGGCCTACCTTGCTTGGGAAGAAACCAGAAGACTCTACTGAATCGATTAGAGCCCATTGGTCCTTGAAATGGGGACTGACCTACCGGTTACTAACTGGAAGATGGCCTCCCACTTATGCTTAAGGCCTCGGGATCCCCATATTGGAAAGAGTTTGCATGGAAATTATTATATAGATTTTTCCGCATTCCTGCTGTGGTAGCTAGTTTTACAGGCAATCCTGAAGGAAAGTGCTAGAGGGGATGTGGAGCAGTACATGCAGACCAGACTCGTATTTTGGAATTGCAGCATGCTGGGTCCTTATTGGGGAGGTAGTGCAGGCTGGTGGCAATATATAAGCAGCAGGTCTTTTACCTCTGGTATATACTGACAGCTACTACCCCATTTGGTCTAAAAGTAGAGAGAATGTATACCTGCAAACTACATTGCTGATACTGGCAGCAAAAAGGTAATAACCAGACTCTGGGGAACAAATAGGCTGCCAACTAAGGAAGAGTGGCTAAACTTGACAAAGAGATATATAGTATGGAGAGGATGGCAGCCAGAGTATGGGATAGAGTGGAGGTATTTGATACAAAAATGGAGAAAATGGATTATGTATCAATAAAGCAGTTATTCAGACTTTGTTCCCTGAAGCTAATCAAATCAATACTGAGAAATGTAAAACGAGACTTGTCTAGTTCATGTGATTAATTAGTCCTGATGCTTTGTGAGAGGTTTTTTTCAAAGTCCAATGTACAATTATATAAACTGAACGAATATATCTATGTAAAATGTCTTGTATAATGTATAAATGTCCTCGTGCCTAATAAAAATGTTATTATAAAAAAAAAAATAGTAATGGGAGCCGGTGTTCAAATACTATTTTTATATTTTAGAGGCGCATAGTTAAATCAGCGCCACGGCTCAACTAACACGGGCCTTAGTTGAGCTAAGATTTTTGATTTAACTTCTGTGGGCCTCTAAAATATAAAAAGTAGTATTTAAAAACAGCTTCATTTACTATCAATACAGTGTGCCTCCACGCCTCCAAACTAATACATCACAAAATGTGAGAGTGCAGGGAGCGGCACCTGCTCAATTTTGGGACCAGAAAGGGAAAGAGATCGGGCAGCCAGCTCCTCTCGCTGAATAACTATTATCCATTCCCTTGGTTATAGAAGCCATAAAAGTCTAAAAAGTGGACTTTTGAAGTCCTTTAGAGGTAAGCTGCTGCTGGGTGCATAAGGAAAGCACCAAAACTGATGCTCTTTAACTGTCTATCGAGACAGTGAGGAAGTAAGGTAATGTCAGTGCTGCATCACGTTATCGCTTTGAACCCCAAGAACAGCACACCACAGATTCACCAAGACTCCAGGGACTCCCCAGACTTTTATTTCCCTTCTTTTGAGTTGTGTGTTGCAACCTAGTAGATTCTTTAATATAGCTTTTGCAATAAATTTTCTTACTTTTAAAAAGATATATAAAGCACCAAGCCAAGCCTATAGCGTGATTTGTGAATAGCCTGCAGGCAGCATCAAACCTGTACTACACATCCCCAGTTGCGGTTGCGTACTTTGCAGATGGCTCTTTGTGGGGCCAGTGTGATGCTGCAGACCCCTCAGACACAGAGCTGGACTTGTCATGACCACAGAAGTGTTAATTTTGAAATCCCTACTCTGTCACTAACCTAAAGTCTTGCTTTCACAGTTGAACTTTCTCTGGTTAAAAACTGTTCAACTGCAAAGTGTTGCAGACACAAAACTTTCGCGATTTGTGAAAGTATGATGGATCTATTTTCGTTGACAATTTTTTTTATTTTAAGACTTTTCAACTTATAGTTCAAAGAAAATACCATCAGTACCATCTCTCATGGCCACTGAATTGTCATCTTTAACTTCCTTATGCATAGGTAAGTTTAGCCGCCCGGTGATGCTGAGGGTTGGGTGGCGCTGGACGCCACACCGCCTGGCCACACCGGCACTCCAGGTTCAGGAACGAGCCCGGGTGCCGGGGTTGGCAGGGGAGGGAAGAGGTCGAGCATCCGGAGGACTGCTCTCTCCCGGGAGGGATCCAGGAGCAATTGCACAAGGAACGACCGCTGGAGGTGCTCAATATGGCGCTCGTGCTCACAGGGGTGGGCGGTGGCATAGTGTTGCCTTGGAGTAGCCGCGCTCCGAGGAGGGGAGAAAACAAGTAGATAATCCCACTTCCAGGGATAGGCAAAGGCACCTCGGCTTCATAGTCCACACTCTATCACCAGGCCCATCCTCCTCTCCTCAGCCGACTCATGTGCCCTGGCGTTCTATAGTATAGATAAGCGCTCTGGGCAGTTATTAGGGCTGCCCTTCTCTCTGCGGGGCTCAGATCCAGAGGTTGCGTCAGGGTTACACGAGGAAGAGGAGCTAGCAGGTCTCAGGTGGGAGGTAGAGACTTGGGAGTACCGTGGTTGCCAGAGAGAGTTCCCGGGCACAAAAGTAGAGCAGAAAAGAGTTAGGAAAAAAAAAATGCATAGGTAAATTTAACTGCCACTTTCATGGTTGGACTTTCTGAGATGGTTAAAACTGAGTCTGAATTGAAAGTGTTGCAGATGTGGCAGGTTTAGCATTTAAAACTATCGAACTATAGTGAATGTATTTTTTTTTTTTTTACAATTATTTCACTTTGAATGTTTCCAACATCTAAATTTGGGAAAAATACCCATCAAAACCATCCCTCACAGCCACTGAAGTGTCTCCTTTTAAAACCTTGCCATTTGAGACAAAGAGGCACTCTTCTAATGGACAGAAAAAACCGACACTTTCACGAATGAACAGAAAAACATAGGCGTGTTTGCATTTGCGAAAGAGGCAGAGTGATCTTTGAAATCATCATGAAATAAAAAATTGATAAATTTCATGTTTTTTGCTCATCACATGCTCATAAAAATAAAAATGTTTTAAATACCAAGCTTCCCCAAACTTGCCACAACAGGAGGAGAGTCTGTGCTGCAGAGCATTGCTTTTGCAGCTTTTGTGAAAAGCCAGCAAGAAAGCGGCTGAGATATAAGCAGCTGAAATTGCAATTTAACGTTAGAAGTGGCTACACAACCCTATTGTGGTGCTACTGTGCCACTTTATTGATGACATGTTGCAGTATATGTTGCAGCCACATTCCGGAAGGGACTGAGCACTCACCTCCTTAACCTTAGTCCCTGCTCCTGCACCGATGGATAAAACAGTCACTGATGAACTGTGTCAATGTGTTGTGCAAAGGGAGACCAGAACCCTGTACCCTGTTCTACACTGTATCACTTGTATGCACTCAATTTATTTATTTATTTGTGAAATCAGTTTACAACCTTTGAGCCAGAGGCTCGTTTCAAAAGGTACCTCGTCACATTAAAGACATACATAGAGTTTTGGTTTTGGTTACATACATAGAGTTTTTGGTTTACATAGCATAGGTTTTAGGTTACATAGCATGGGTTTGCAAAACAATAGGCGTACAACAGAGGCGCCACGTCACACTGAGGTCAGATAAAATACAATTAGGTAACAGGGTACATGTAATTGAGAACATGTGTTACACAAGTTGGTATCAACAATTGAGCAATCTAATAGGTATACAGTGAAACAGCTGGCACTGGCCAGGTTAGACATAATCAAATTGTACCGGGAAGGCGGTGGTGGGGTTGGCTGGGTGGAGAGCCGCCCGGTGGGCGTTGTCATGAGAAGTCGAGGTGGAGGCTAATTCAGAGACAGGAGCAGCTACGGGTGTTGAGGAGTTTGTTTCAAAGGGTGGTTTTGAACTTGGAGATGGTGGTGGCATTGGTGATGGGGCAGGAGAGAGTTAAACCAGGATGGGGCTCTGTAGCAGAAGGACCTCTGGCCACGGCTGGTTCTTGATCTGGGACCATTAGAGTGGTCTTGTTGGATGACCGTGTTGCAATAGTGGGTGGGATCTTGTGGATGGATGCCGTTACCCGGGGAGAGCCGAGTAGGGTTTTTTTGAGGAGGCAGGTTTGATATCGAGCCGTTCATCCAGGGTGGAGTTTAGCCTCGTCCATACAGCTGACAGGTGTGTGTGAGCCTGGGGGCACCAGTAATCAATCTGCAGGCTTTATTCAGGGTTAAGTGAATTTTTGAGTGCAGTCGTGTCGGCAGCACTATAGACTGTAGACCATAGTCTACAAGGGACAAAACAAAGGACGAACAGCGAGCGGAGTGCATTTGGGGAAGGCAGGTTCTATAGCGGAAGAGGATGCCAAGCCGTGTGTTAGTGGCGGATGTTAGGCATCAATGTGGTTGTGAAATGTGAGGCTGAGTCAAGGTAACCCTAAGGTATTTGTAGGAGCAGACTTGTTCCAGTGGCTGTTTGGTATTAGGAAGGATATAGAGGGTGGTAGCTTTGTTTTGGGGTGGGAAAAGAGCATAGCTTTGGTTTTTAAGATTGATGACGAGTCTGCGCCCTTAAACCAAGCTTCTGCATTATTGAAAGACTGCTGCAGGGTGTCCTGAAGGAGACGGATTGCGGTGGGTGGCAAAAGGACAGCGTCATCTGCATACAGGAGAATTTTGCCAGGGCATGCAGTGGGCAGGGTGTTCAGATAGAGTGAGAAGAGGGGCCCAGGATGGAGCCTTGGGGACCCAAGAGTGAATGGGGCCGGGTATCAGAGAGTATCCTATTGATTTAACACACTGTGATTGAGCGGCTAGATAGCTTGTGCACCATGCTAGGGGCCAGCTGAGAGACCAGTGTGGCAGAGAGCATTCAGCAGAGGATGGGAGACGGTGTCGAAAGCCTTTGAGAGGTCGATGAACACTGCACCAGCTAGGAGCTGGTATCCAAGGAGGAGTGTAGGAAGTTGGAGAATTCAATTAGGGCAGTGCTGGTACTGTGACCAGCACGGAAGCTATGTTGCTCTGGGCATAAGATGTTATGTAGCCAGATAATCAGTGATTTGAATGGCCACCACTTTCTCAGGGCTTTAGAGAGGAGGATGGAGATTGGCGGTAGTTGTTGGCGACGACTATCCTTGCCCCTTTATGAATGGGTGTGATTATGGCTGTTTTCCAAGCTGTGGGAAATTGTCCCAGGCAGAGCATTCGGTTAATTAGGCTGGTGAGTGGGGCAAGACTTCATCTAGCACCAGCCTGAGGATACTGGGGTCCAGTGAGTCACTGCTGGGACTGTTGCTATTTAAAGCTTTGATTAGGATGGGTCTGGCTTCCCAGGCAGAAACCTTGCGCAGGTGGAAGCTGGGGTGCTGGAGGACAGGGGAGGTTGGTTGGGGAGGTCAAAGAAATTACTAGGGAGGACTGAGCTAAGGTCAGTGAAAGCAGTGTTGAGCCAGTTAGCTATGGTGGCAGGCTCGGTGGTGGTGGTGCCATTGCTAGTGAGCTGGGATGGGGCAGGGGCGTGATTTTCTGTTTAGTTGTTTAATATTATCCCAGAAAGTCGGGCCGAGCCCCAGGAGGAGGAATGGTGGCCTGGTAATGGTCGGCCTTGGCTTCGGATGGCCCAAGAGCACTTATTCGGGCTGCATTGTAAGCCTGCCTATCAGACAGCCGACCCATTTCAGTGGCAAGGTGCCAGAGGTTATCCCGATTTCTTAGTAATTGTAGAAGGGCAGGCTAACCCAGGGTGCATTCTGCTTTTGGACCGGATTTTGGTGAAGGTCAAAGAGATGCAAGCATGCTGAAGGTGTGTGGAAGAAGCGAGGGCGTCAGTGTTGGTTGCACGATGAATGGGGGACCAGTTTATCTGGGTGAGGAATAGTTTAAGTTTTTGTAGCCCACCAGGCGGAGGCGCCTGCAGAGGGTGGTCTGGGCTTTGGGTTTGGATTGGGAACTGCCCAGTGAAATAGGATAGGGAGTGGTCACTAGGGAGTCTGTGGACCTGGATGTTTTGGATTTTTGGAGTCAGTTGGTTATAATAACATCCAGAAGGGTGCTGGTTCCTCTCTTAGGGTTTATTCTCGTGGGCTGGGTGACGAGCTGCGCCAGGTCTTGGGCGGCAAATGAGTCTCTGATCATGGAAGAGGAGGTGCTGAGCCAATTTACGTTAAGGTCCCCAACTAGGATTTGTTCCACTTATGGTGGAGGTGGCCAGGTAGTCAGTTAAAGATACCAGGGCGGGTGCTGGTTCTTTGGGGAACGTAGGCAGTGGTGAGATAGATAGGGCTCCTAGAGGGTCGGGGTGAGTTTGAGGGTAAGAGTCTGGGCCCCATTTACAAGGGCAGGGGTGGGAGTGCGTGGTCCAAGTATTGTGTCCCTAGTGTAGATTGCACAGCCCCCCCTCGCTTGCCTACTCGGGTCCTCCCGGGTATAAGGTATAGCCTGGGAGGGAAACAAATGAGTCAGGGTGGATTTGGACAGCCAGGTTTCAACCAGGGCTATGTTGTTCTGGTGATGAGCCAAGGCCCAGCACTGTAGGGCGTCCAAATTTCTTCAGCAGGCTGCATATGTTCTGGAGGCTACTTGGAGACCAGTGGGCCGAGTAGGTGGGTGGGTGGGAGGGGCAGGGCCTGGGTTGGTGTATGTTCCCTGTCAGGAGTAGAAGGAGGAGAACTGCTCTGGTCAGAGGGTGGCAGATGGAGAGTTTATGCCGGAGCGATAGGATGAGAAAGGGGTTTCAGAGCACAGGGGTGGGTAGGGCAGCACAGGCAGAGAAGGCTTGTGTGATCAGATGCCCAAGGGAGCTGGGGGAGGACAGGTAATGTCTGGATGAGGGTGAGGTGGAGAGGAGCATATGGGGTGTGGAGGAGGAGGGAGGGAGGCGGTGGTAAGAGGAGGAGGGAGGGCAGGAGGGGGTAGGAACACTGGAGTAGTGAGGCTGAGGGTTAACAGGGACAATAGGGTTAGTGGAGGCAAAAGGAGGAGGAGGAGGAGAAGGGGGAGGCAGGTGGGCAGGAGTGCACATGCATGGTTGGTAAGGGTGGGAGAGCTGAAGTGAAGAAGAATGGGGAACTAGGGATGATAGAGGGGAGATAGTGGAGAGGTCACCCCATGTAGTTGCCGCTTGGCACAGTGGCAGAGCTGGTGTCTGAGGTGCACAGGGCATTAGGTTCAAAACTTGCCCAGGGTAGCAGGAAGAACCCCAGACAGTGGCTGCAGCTGCAGGGGCTGGGCTCAAGGTCTGCAGAAACAACCAGATAACAATTTAGCAGTGTCTGAGGGTTAGAGTGTTTTTAGAGTTTGAAATCCTGCAGAAAAAATAGACAGGTGTGCTAGCTGAGTGGTAGAACTGCTGACTTAGACAGTGAAGGTGCAGGGTCTCAAAGCATGCAAAGGCAGCAAGAGAGAAGTGGTATAACTTTATATTTTGGCTGGCTGGGTAAGAGACTAAAAGGCCTAGAAAGTAAGAATAAACTAGGTAGAGAAAGTGGTTAAGAGGTAGAGCTGCTGATTCTGACTGCAAGGGTACTGTGTTGAGACAGCTTAGGGACAGAGTGTAGAAAATTTCTTTTTTAATTCAGAAAAGGAGGGAGGTAGGGTTAAGAGTTTGAAAGTAGAGGAAGATGTTGGCCTGGTTCATTGGCTTAGTGGTTAGGCAGTAGACTTTGGAATATAGTGTACCAGGTTTGAGGCTGCGGTGGTTAGTGGTAGGCTGATGGAGGAGTGAGGAAAGTGGATAGCAGAAAAGGATTCAAAGGGAACTGCAGGGCCCTCTAGTGGGTAGGTTTGCAAACAGTTACTAGGAAGGGGTGGAGAGTTGAAAGAGGAGCTAGAGTGGAAAGTGCAGCAACCCCTTGTGGTTGGTGTCTATAAGCTGCAAATGGGAAAATAGACACTTGGTAAAAGAGGGTGTGTCACATCACATGACCTGCCAGCAGCAATAAATGAAGTGCTGACGGTGGGTGGAAGTGCTACACAACAGTCAGGCTGTAGTGCAGGACACTTTACCTCTTACAGGCTCTGGCAATCCCATGCAGGCCATAACTAGTATACATGCCCCTAAATCTAACACTGTTGTACTCTGTGAATGTGATGTGCTCATTTGCCCTCCTCCATGAAATGGTATATTGTCATTGTAATTTCTGTATGATATGTCCTACTTTGTGTCACCGCCTGTATGTGAAAAACTATATGTAACTAACTCCAGGTCGCCTTGAAAAGGGACCTTCAGGCCCATTAACAAAATTTATTAAATAAATATGGAAAGCAGTATATATGGCATCCTTAATAGGGCACTAGATGAACATATACGTATGCAAGAACAGCATGATCAAAATCCGTGCAGTAAAAAAGGCACCGACAAAACAGTGCCCAAGGAAGATGCTGCATTCAACAATAGTGCCAATGGTAGCGGTCCAAAAAACACTGCGGACTGCTACCATGGTGAAAACAAAAGGAAACTTTGTGTTTTCAGGCCCCCAACAATAATTCCCTCAATATTTAAATAACCAACTCCACCGGGGACAAGAAACACAAGAGTCCAGAAACAAAAATATCATTTGAGGGGAAACATATACAACATAAAAATCAGAGACGGACAAAATTGAGTATATGTATGGATCAGGAGACTGGGAACAGAACCCAGGTCTTCTCTGCTCTGTGATAGTACCTTAGTCTCTGCATTATGGGAGCAGCTCTACCAGGCACCTCACTTTCAGCTACTTGACTTCTTCCACTCTGCCTTGACAGCTACAGGGTAGTGTAACCCCTACACAGTGCTACTCCAAGGTCTACTACCCTGCCTTGCCTGGCTAAACAAGGTTGAGGGGGCTGGGTTCCCAGTCTTATGCTGAACTGGTTCTTTTCCATGCTTTTACTTTTTCTTAGTGCCTCCACCCAGAGTTACCTTTTAAGTGTGCTAGATGTTACCTGGTACAACCACCTGGGATGTCATACCACCCACTGCAATCATTAGCCTCCCCACACATGACCCAATAACAGTCTCACATTTCAGACATTTACTCTCTCTCTAATAATATGTTCTGACAACATAATTGCAAATCAGTAACAGCAATATTTATTTGGGGCATAGGGATTAGGAATGGGAAAACAAAGGAGTAGAAGTTATACAATGAGTAATAGTTACAATGTATACATTGGATTGGTTTTGGATTTTGGTTGGTGCTGGTGAGAACCCTCCAGCTGGGTAGATGCCAGTTAAACTAGAAGAAGCAATCACATTGTACCAGTGCCGATACCCAGAGCCCTGACTATCCAAACTGCATATAATCAGATGGAACACATTTCATTATTGTTACCCATCACTGGTGTCAGTTCCCCAGACTCAGTATGAAACCCGCAATCAGCATACACTTTACCCTGGATCCCCAGTTACCAAAGTCCTCAGATGGTTGCAGGCCTGGTGGACGGTGCAGCTATGCATTGGCGGCTTGATTAAAGAAGGAATTGTTAAGCAGTTAAACAAACCATTTTAGATCCTTAGAGGTGCACAGGGATTGGCCTGCATTTGGTAAACTGAACAAAGTCAGGAGTAGCCAGCGGTTACGTCGGTTGGGACATTGATTATAATTTCTGAACTTCCATCACTTTATATGTTTAGCACATTCAGTGCATTTATATTTCCGACACTTCTTGATACGTCAGTGAAGGGATAGCGCCTTCAACCAGGGGCCAGGAGGGCCGCCCTAGTCAGATCACTTTAGGAAAACAGTCATTTCCAGGTTACAGAAAATCTGATTTTAATTTCGGGTCTCAGTCCATTATGTGGCTCGTGGCTGTGGCTGGCAGCTCCATGGGGTGGCTTGACCAGATAGGTAGCACAATACTGTACCTCCCAGGCAAAGTCAGGATGAGCCCCTTACTGAGTGCTCCCTTCCAGTCCTGTAGGCTCCAGCAGACATTATACATCAGTATGTTTCTGTTCAATTCTGGGCTCATTGTGGGTACCCCAGAACAGTCACGTCAACAAAACTTCCAAACATATGGTCTCACCTCGCTGGGCTAAGGTTATGCACAGTAGTTGCAAGATGCATACTAACATACTAAAATGACAGCAGAATAGGCCCTAGCGGTCCTTCGTGTCTGCTCGTTGGTCAGCCCCCACCATGGAGCTGACCTTGCCTTCTCTCGCCCTCTGGCTTCTCCCTTCCCAGTTCCGGATATTCTCGCTGCTCTGGATTTTGCTTCCAGAACCTTCCCTGTACCTGTCCTACCCCTCTTGAACCCTCCACTGTCTCTGCCTCCACCAGCCCCTGGGCAGCGCAATCCATGGCTCCACCACCCTCTCAGGAAGTAGCACCTCCTTCTCTCCTGAAGTCCCAGCCTGCCTAGTTGTTCTCCTTCTCAAGCACCCTGACTTCTCCTCCTCATTTACCCCTTCATGTACCTGAAGACCTCTATCATGTCCCCTGGTCCCTTCTCTCTCCAATATGTACATATTTAGCTCTTTGAGCCTCTCCCCATAGGTCCTGTCCCCAAGCCCCAAATCATTTGGTTGCCCTCCTCTGGACCCTCTCCGAGTTCAGTGTCCCTCTTTAAGTGTGGCCTCCAAAACTGCATGCAGTACTTGAGGTGCGGCTCACTCAAGCAGCTATACAGAGGGAGTATCACTTCCTCCTTCTGGAGGTGATCCCCAAGGATGCATCCCAGCATCCTGTTGGCCTTGGCCACTGCCCTCCCACAAGTCTCCAGGTTGTTCACCTTGACATCCACCACCCCTCCAGGTCCCTCTCAGCCATCGAGACTTGTAGCATCCCCCACCGGGTGTACACTTGGTCTGGGTTTCTGGCCCCAGGTGCAGTACTTTGCATTTCCCTGCATTGAACCTCAGCTTCCACTTTTAGATCATCTTTCAGAGCCTCCAGGTCCCTCTGTAGGCCACCCTTCCTTCTCCCCATTCACCACCGCCTCTAGTTTTGAGCTGATGCTATTAGGTACAAAACCAAATGGACAGTCACAGTCAGCAAAACAGTTCAAGAGAGGTCCACCCGCTTCTGGGCTAAGGTTATCGCAGAACTTGCAAGATGCAAACCAAAAGCGATCTCACACAGCAGTCACTTGGTAGGCAGCCCCAATTTAGCAAAGATTTCTTTCTTTCTTGCGGAGGTACAAGAGTGCTCACTCAGGCTTCTCACGGTAGAATCTCCGCTATCAAGGTTCCTGATTTCTTCAGTCCTCTCACAACTGAGGTTCGATCAGCTCACTCACAGCTGGCTTGATGTCATCAGGTTGCAGGTCCACGTCTTTCCCCAACGTGGAAGGGAGGCTAGCACCTGGGGACATTCTGGCATCCCCCAGGCTAGCAGGTCTACATAAACCAAATAACTTTAACTTTGCTGCTAAGAAGGCAAACACCCGCCTCCTGGGATGGAGAGGATTAGCCGGATACTCCAGGCTTGGATGTATGGCTGGGGCCAGAGTCCCCACCCCGTGGGAGTTCCCGCCAAATCTGGCAAAGGCTGAAAACACAGTGTCTTTTAGGGCACTCCGAGGTTCCTGATTGGCTGAAGCTATTAGGTGAATGACCTCCGATTGGCTGGAGGGTCTGTCAGTCAAGAAAATGAATTATGCATGAACCTCACTAGATGCACAGTTGGTTTGCAGTTTGGCACCTGAAATTAGATCCCTGCAGTTCCCCATGAGTACTTGGTGTTTTCCCATGAGCTTTGACTAATGTTCCACAAGTCCAGGCTGTTATTCTAGCTTTCCGATTGTCTGTGCTGCTTTTTAATGGCTGCTGAAACATTCAGTCCCTTGGCCTTAAGCAGATCAGCGACAGTCCCAAATCAAAGTCCTGGTGCAGCCAGAATTGAAGTGAATATTTGGCCCAACGCCCCACAGTCCAGTAGCCCCAGTTGTGTACTTACTGTTGCTGCACAGATCAAGTTAGTTGCTCAGTCCATTATCCTGTCACTGCTGCCAATATTTTATCTCCCCGACTTGCAGCAGGCAGGCTGTGCTATCTGAGTCCCAATATGTGTCTGGTGCAGCCAGATCAGAGCATTTGTTTTATTCAATACACTTTTCCCCTTTCACTATACTTTTCCCCAAATACATAGTTATTTATTCCCAAACTTTTTCTTTTCCCTTTTATCTCGGCCGTAGCCAAAATACTGCTTCCCGAGGGCAGAACAGACCCTCATGAATATTTGTATAATTGGGTCTCCGACTCATTAATATTCATGAGCACCAGTCATTACAGTCTTGTGGATCTCTCTAATTTTCCCTGAAGCATGGGCTCTCTGCCCTGCCTGTGGTCACGGGCCCCACTGATCAGGTGGGACGGCTCTCTGCCCTGCCTGTGGTCACGGGCCCCACTGATCAGGTGGGGACACTGGGACTTCTCAAACTACTTCCTCCGTTCGACCGTGAGGTGGCGATCACCCCAACTCAAAGTGCCGCTCATGCCTGCGCAGTCCCTGCTGCACCAGAATGCCTCTTTTGAGTGGGGGTCACGGTTGTACATTTTGAGCCCTGGAGGGCTGGAATTACTTGTAGGCTGCTTTCACGGGGCACAGGGTACAAACAAGACCAGGGGACAAATAAGGACTTGGGCAGAAAATGCAGGTGTTTCCTGGAAGTGCAAAGGAGAGCAGAGACAGGAGCTGATGGACTACAGGTAAACCCCTGATTTGGCAGGGGAGTTACAGGAGCAGTAACTAACTGCAGCTATCCTACCCCTGTCCCTGTCAAAGTATATGCTGTTTCTGAGCGTGGCTTTCACTGCACTATTCTTGAAACAAGCATTTTAACCTGGTACGCATTAATAGGATGCTAGGAGAACAGCAATATTGAAATGGTTTGGTTTTGTATATCTCTCAAACCATGCACACATTCTCGAGCCTCATTCCCAGAGCAAGGCATCACAGGTATAAAAGTCTTTGTGCAAGGCAGGCTGACAAGAGTTCTCTAGAACAGACACCTCGTTTAAACAGACTTGTATACCTGATCCAGTACAGACTTCCCATAGCATCCTATTACGGATTCCATATACTGCTTTCCTGCAAATTGCTTCTCCGGTATGCTCCTCTTGAGTGTTCTAAATGGGCATTTCAGCTTATGTTTCAGTCATTTTATTTTTGAACTTTTTTCGTGCTTCATTATTTACAGTACTAAGGACATTTGCCTGAAAACATGGGGCTGGATTTTCAAACAAGATGGGAATTGCATCCCGTTGCAGCCCTGCTCAATGAGCAGGATGAAATCTCCGCACCTGCAGAGTTTCTTATTTTCAAATAAGTACGGCTGCAGGGAGATGCTATGCCTGGTCCCACCAGGTGTAACTTTTCCCAAGTAGCTGCACTCAGGAAAACGCGAGCTGCTGTAGAAATTGTGGCGCCTGTTGCAAACCGACTCCACTTTTGGAAATACTCGCAGCTGCAGGAAAAACTACAGCTCTTTAAGTGGAGACCCTCTTGTGCCAGTTTTTCCCGCAGCTGAGGATTTTGAGGGCTTTGAAAATCTAATCCATGATCTTTGCCCCTTGGATTTGGTGCTACTGGCTCACATCGATGGTCTCATAACCCGCTGTGATATCACAGTCTGTTGCTCCTGAAATGATGGTGCTGCTAACAGCAAAGGATTTTGACTCAATATGCCAACAAGCAGCAGAGAACAGATGAACTCCAGGGCTCTTGCAGATGCGAGGAGCTGCATCCTTGATATTCTGGCAACCCATCAGGACAAGTGTCCATTAGCATGGAGAGTCCAGTGCTGGCTTTGCAGGATACCTAATCCGCTGCTTTCTGCCCACCACGCACTGTAGTGGTACCCACCAAAGCAACTGCAAATGAACACTGCTGGACTTCCAGGATTTGGTCCAGGGCCCCAAATGTGTTTATTTCGTGAGACCAGGACCCTCAAAGGTAGAAGCTAATGAGAGTCCCTGAACTCCAAGGGACATTTATCCTGCGTTGGGTTAAACATCCAGAGTAGTGAAGAATGCACATGAAACTACAGAAAATAGTTGAAATGTAAATGAAAAGTATTTTCCCTTGATGTTTTAGGAGCTGTTCAGATAGGATTTCTGTATCCATATGTTTCAGAATCAAAAAACTGGGATGCTGCCCTGGAATGGCTTAGCTTGTTGTTGTAGCATACCGGGCTGGTACCGAGACCTACAGTAATTACTGAAGAAAAGAGAACAGTCTTGCAGTATGGGACAAAGGCATTCTTACTGGTAGGCTCACCATGGTGGCTACAAAATGACATCTCAAACAGATGGTCCTATTTTGAATTAGAATCAGTTGCCAATGCAGTGGGTTGGTCTCTAGTGACATGACCCTGGTAGCTGAATTCAGAATATCAACTGTGTGAGAGTCGCTGTCTGTCCGATAAAATACTGCATCTCATGAAGCTGTCTGAGAGGCATCACTGGAGACTATAGAAACAGAGACAATGACAGCAGAAAAGACCAGAGGTCCATCTAGTCTGCCCAGAGCTGCTCCAGGACCCTAGTGTCCGTATGGGTTTTATCTCTTCCATTCCCCTCCCGTACCCTTCCTACTGCAACTAACCTGAGAAACCACCAAACCATTCACTCTGTCCTAGCCATGCTTGAAACCATTTGTGGTCTTTTGCCCACCACCTCGGCTGGTAGACTGTTCAACAGCTCCACCACCCTTTCTGTAAATGTAACTTCCCCACATCCCTCTTAAACTTTCCCCTTCCAGTTTCCACTCTTGACCTCAGGTTCTTGACTCTATACTCATGCTAAATAGTTCTTCTAGGCTCCTTTTTTTCCTTCAGGAACTTGAAGGTCTCTATCATATCCCTCTCTCTGCAATCATAGATAAATTAGGTTGTCAAGGATAACATTGGAAGTGGGAGTAATTGAAGCTGGTCATGAGGGCAACATTGGAGACAGGGGCAAAAGGCTTTCAGAGGGCATTATTGGAAACTGTGGCAAATAAAAGCTGTTTGAGGGGATCCTGGCAGGGCTCTGACAAAATTTTGTCGACGCCCAAATCAGTGACCTGACAGGTCGAGCCACTGTTCTGTAGTCTGGCTGCCGTTTGCACTGTAATTCCTTGTTTCTTCGGGGCTTTGACCCTGAACCCACCCTCCCCACTTAAGGATTCTCAACTCCAGTTGGAGCTGATTGGTGCAGGACCCCGACAGACAGTGCCAGGTTTCAGCGGGTGTCCCACAGCGGCATGGTGCTGTAGTCGCTGTGGGGACCTCGCTGGCGAATTGTCACTGTCGGGGTAACCGGTTTGAGGCATAGTACTGAAGTCTGTGGGTAAATAAGACTGTCGGGGGAACATTGGTGACTGTGGGTGAATGTGGCTATCCAAGGGGGCAACACTGGAGACTTTAGGTAAAGCTGTCCAAGAGGGCAACCCTGGAGTCTGTGGAGGAATGAGACTGTCCCAGGAGGCACCATTGAAGACTGTGGGAGAATAAGGCTGTCCAAGGAGCATCACTGTAGACTGTGGATGGGTGAATGAGGCAGTCCTAGGGGCAACGTTAAAGACTGTGGTTGAATAAGACAGTCCTAGGGGCAATGTTAGAGTAGGGGTAAATGAGGATGTTCACAGGGCAACATTGAAGACTGTTGGTGAATAAGGCTGTCCAAGGTGGCAGCATTGTAGACTATGGGTTTTAAGCAGCAGTGCAATGTAAAAAAACTGTGCTTTTTGACAGTTTATTCTCTGTACTCTGCTGAGCATGTCCCTGGTACTCTTTCACACCGCATTGTGCTATCATCCTGCAATTTGCTCAGTTATCCTTTGTTTTTGTTTACATTTTGCCACGGGCCATGTTAAACTGGAACCCCTCTGCTGCCAACTGTACATGTGTATGACTGGCAGTACTACACAGGACATTGGGAATGTTCAGCACAGGTCCCACTGCTGCAATCAAAACACGTGATGCGATGTAAGGGAGCACAGCTGAAAATTAGTCAACCACCGTATTTATGGTGGTGTCACAATAATTCAAATAAATTTTAATACCTAAAAACTAAAGATCGTTAGAAAAAATATTTACAGATATGGAATCCTCATCTATGGCTGCATGCTTACAACCAAAAAGAATTTTGATAATCATTTCCTGATTATGTTGCACTGCTGCTTTAAAGAGGTTGCCTGAAAGGGCAACCTATAGAGATGGGGCAAAAGAAGCTGTCCAAGAAAGCAGCATTTGAAACTGTTGGCAAATGAGGCTATCTGAGAGGGCAGTGTTGGAGACTGTGGGCAGGATTTTCAAAGTGTGGGCAGAGGTTCCGTCCAGCCCTGTGCCATGGCATTTAAGTTCTGGTGGTGCACCAAACCCTTGCCCCAGCTGTGCCAATTTATAGTCTCAGGTGCAGTTGCAACAGTTTCCATGAATTACATCAGCTTGCGCCAAATATCTGGGACAGGCTCCATAAAATTACCTCCATGATTGCACTTGCAGGTTAGACCAGAAAAGTTGGTCTAACTTCGGCATACCGCACGATAGAAAAATCCCATTAGATTACCGCAAACCCCATGCGCCGCATGGTCGGCACACTGGGGCTTGCAACCATTTAAGGTTTTAGAAAATCCTGCCCTGTGGGTGAATGAGGCTGTCCAATGGGCAACACTGGAGATTGTGGGTGAATCAGGCCTTCTGAGAGGGCAACATTGGAGACTGTAGGTGAATGCGGCTGTCTGAGAAGGTGGCGTTGGAGACTGTAGGTGAATGCGGCTGTCTGAGAAGGCGGCGTTGGAGACAGTGGGTGAATGAGGCTCTGAGGAGCATCATTGGAGACTGTGAGTGAATGAGGGTATCTGAGGGGTAAGATTGGAAACAGCGGGCAAATAAGACTACCTGAAAGTTGCCCTCTGACAAAGAGGTAGTGGACCTGGATATGTAGGGAGTTAGCAGCAGTGGGTCCATCTGAGTTTGGTATTGTAACTGAGTGTTGTGTAACCTCACTATTTCTTTAATAGCTGCACTTTATTTTCACAACGGTGAAATAACAGAATTCACGTCATAGTTTCTGATTGCATTGCCTTGTGTTTGTGCTTGATATCCGAGGAACATCGTAGAATGTGGGCAAGAATGCTGTCAAGAGGGCAGCATTGGAGGTGGGTAAGTGAGACTGTCCAAGGGGACAAAATCAGAGACTGTGGGCAAAAGAGGTTATCTGAAGGGGCAAATTAGACTCATTTTAATTATGCGATTGGCTTTTAGCAGATGGGAGGGTTCCATTTGATCCAAGGTTTAATTAAAAAAAAAGCATTACTTCACACAGTGGATGGTCCCAACCCTCCATGGACTGCACTGGCTGCCGGTCAGGTGGAGAATTGTCTTCAAGATAGGGCTCCTTACATATAAGGTCCTGCATGAAGGGGGTCTGTCTATCTGAAAATCTCCTTGTCCCTTACCATCGGTCAGGCACTCCAGTTCTGCCGAGGGAGGCCTCCTTGGGGTTCCCAGGGTTGGGTTATGACATCGGAGACCGGCGTTTGCATTAGCTGTGCCAACCGTGTGGAACTCCTTACCTGATTATTTGAGGGGATCCCTCAGTGGAAGCCTTTAAAGGGGTTAAAACATACCTGTTCCAACTAGTTTTATTGGTTGATGCGGCTGTGAGTTATAGATAGACAGCTGACTGTATTTATAATGATTTTTATATGCGTGTGTTTTGCTTGATTTAAATAGTTGTGTTTTGTATTATTGTTTTTATTGTGCAGTGTCCAGAGTCCTAGAAAATGGGCACTTCATAAATAAAATATCTATCATTAGATTAGCCTACCCAGTGAGGTTTTGAAAACTAGCACTGTACAGTCTTTCCAAGCATGATTAGAGAGATTCTTGAGGAGAGTGGCATCGAGGGTTATACTACATGAGTAGGTGTAACACAAGACTAGTCAGATTCCTGAGGAGAATGGCATTGAGGTTACACAGCAAGAGCAGGGATAACACAGGACTAGACATATTGAGGGAGAATGATACTGAGGGTTAGACAGTATGAGTAGGGATAACATAGAATTATACAGATTACTGAGGGAGAATGGCACTGAGTTTTACACAGAATGAGTAGGGATAACACAGGACTAGACAGATTCTTAAGGAGAATGGCATTGAAGGTTACACAGCATGAGTGGGGTTACAGGAGTAGACAGATTTCTGAGGAGAATGGCATTGGGGTTACACAGCATGAGTAGGGGTAACAAAGAGTAGACAGATTCCTGAGGGAGAATGGCATTGAGGGTTACCGACATGAGTTGGGGTAACAAAAGAATAGACAGATTCCTGAGGAAGAATGGCATTGAGGGTTACACAACATGAGTAGGGGTAACACAAGTCTGCATAGATTCCTGAGAGAGAATGGCATTGAGTGTAACACAGCAAGAGTAGGGGTATCTGCAGGACTAGACAGATTCCTGAGGGAGAATGGCATTGAGGGTTACACAGCATAGGTAGGGGTAACACAGGACTAGACAGATTCCTGAGGGAGAATGGCATTGAGGGTTACACAGCATGAGTAGGGGTAACACTGGACTAGACAGATTCCTGAGGAAGAATGGTAATGAGTTTTACACAGAATGAGTAGGGATAACACAGGACTAGACAGATTCCTGAAGGAGAATGGCATTGCAGGGTTGCACAGTATGAGTTAGGGTAACACAGCAGTAGACAGATTCCTGAGAGAGATGGCACTGAGTGTTACACAGAATGAGCAGGGTAACACAAGGCTGGACAGATTCCTGAGGGAGAATGGCACTGAGAGTTACACATCGTGAGTGGGGTAACACTGGAGTAGACAGATTCCTGAGGGAGAATGGCATTGAGGGTTACACAGCATGAACAGTAGTAATACAGGACTAGACAGATTCATGAGGGAGAATGGTAGTGAGGGTTACATAGCGCGAGTAGGGATAACATAGAATTAGACAGATTACTGAAGGAAAATGGCATTGAGGGTTGCACAGCATGGGTAGAGGTAACACAGAACTAGACAGATTCGTGAGGGAGAATAGCATTAAGGTTACACAGCATGAGCAGGGGTAACAGGACTAGACAGATTCATGAGGAGAATGGCATTGAGGGTTACACATCGTGAGCACGGGTAACATAGGACTAGACAGATTCCTGAGGAGAATAGCATTGAAGGTTACACAGCATGAGTATGGGTAACACGAGTAGACAGATTCCTGAGGGAGAATGGCATTGAGTGTTACACAGCAGGAGTAGGGATAACACAGAACTAGACAGATTACTGAGGTGAGAATGACATTGAAGATTACACAGCATGAGTAGGGATAACACAGGACTACATAGATTTCTGTGGGAGAGTGGCATTAACTGTTACACAGCAAGAGTAGGGTAACACAGGACTAGACAGATTCCTGAGGAGAATTGCACTGAGTTTTACACAGAATGAGTAGGGCAACACAGGACTAGACAGATTCCTGAGGAGAATGGCATTGAGGTTACACAGCGTGGGTAGAGGTAACACAGGAGTAGACAGATTCCTGTGGGAGGATGGCACTGAGTGTTACACAGAATGAGCAGGGTAACACAAGGCCAGACAGATTTATGAGGGAGAATGGCACTAAGGGTTACACATCTTGAGTAAGTGTAACACAGGACTGAGACAGATTCTTAAAGGGAGAATGGCATTGAGGGTTACACAGCAAGAGCAACATTAACACAGAAATAGACTAATTCCTGAGGAGCATGGTGTTGAGGGTTACATGGCATGAGAAGGGGTAACACAGGAACAGATTCCTGAGGTGAATTACATTGAGAGTTACTCAGCATGAGTAAAGGTAACACAGGAATAGACTGATTCCTGAGAGAGAATGGCATTTAGAGTTACACAGCATGAGTAAAGGTAACCCAGGACTAGACAGATTCCTAGGGAGAACAGCATTTAGGGTTACACAGCATGAATAAGGGTAACTCAGGACTAAACAGATTCCTAAGGAGAAATGCATTGAGGGTTACACAGCGTGAGTAGGGGTAACCAGGACTAGACAGAATTCATGGGGAGAAATGCATTGAGGGTTACACAGCATGAGTAGGGTAACACAGGACTAGACATGTTCCTGAGGGAGAAATGCATTGAGGGTTACAAGCGTGAGTAAGGTAACACAGGAATAGGCTGATTCCTGAGAGAGAATGGCTTTGAGAGTTACACAGCATGAGTAAAGGTAACCCAGGACTAGACAGGTTCCTGAGGGAGAAATGCATTGAGGTTGCACAGCATGATTAAAGGTAACACAGGAATAGACTGATTCCTGAGAGAGAGAATGGCATTGAGAGTTACACAGTATGAGTAAAAGTGACAGGACTAGAACCAGATTCCTGAGGAGAATGGCATTGAGAAGTTACACAGGCGTGAGTAGGGTAACCCAGGACTGAACAGATTCCTGAGGAGAATGGCATTGAGGTTACACAGGCGTGGGTAAGGTAACACAGGACTAGACAGATTACTGAGGAGAATGACATTGAGGGTTACATAAGCTGCTAGTAGAGGTAACCCAGGACTAGACACATTCCTGAGGAGAAATGCATTGAGGGTTGCACAGCATGAGTAAAGGTAACACAGGAATAGACTGATTCCTGAGAGAGAATGGCTTTGAGAGTTACACAGCATGAGTAAAAGGTAACCCAGGACTAGACAGGTTCCTGAGGAGAAATGCATTGAGGTTGCACAGCATGAGTAGGGGTAACCCAGGACTAGACAGATTCCTGAGGAGAATGGCACTGAGTGTTACACAGAATGAGCAGGGCAACACAAGGCTAGACAGATTTCTGAGGAGAATGGCACTAAGGGTTACATAACTTGAGTAAGTGTAACACAGGACTAGATAGATTCCTAAAGGAGAATGTCATTGAGGGTTACAGCATGAGCAACATTAACACAGAAATAGACTAATTCCTGAGGAGAATGGCATTGAGGGTTACATGGCATGAAGGGTAACACAGGAACAGATTCCTGAGGTGAATGGCATTGAGAGTTACACAGCATGAGTAAAGGCAACACAGGAATAGATTGATTCCTGAGGAGAATGGCATTGAGGGTTACACAGGCGTGAGCATGTGGAACCCAGGACTAGACAGATTCCTGAGGAGAATAGCATTGAGGTTACACAGCATGAGTATGGGTAACACGGACTAGACAGGTTCCTGAGGAGAATGGCATTGAGGTTACACAGGGTAGTAGGGGTAACCCAGGACTAGACAGATTCCTGAGGAGAAATGCATTGAGGTTACACAAGCGTGAGTAGGGTAACACAGGACTAGACAGATTCCTGAGAGAAATGCATTGAGGTTGCACAGCATGAGTAAAAGTAACACAGGAATAGACTAATTCCTGAGAGAGAATGGCATTTAGAGTTACACAGCATGAGTAAAGGTGACAGGACTAGACAGATTCCTGAGGAGAACAGCATTGAGGTTACACAGCATGAGTAGGGTAACCCAGGACTAGACAGATTCCTGAGGAGAAATGCATTGAGTGTTACACAGCGTGAGTAGGGGTAACAGGACTAGACAGATTCCTGAAGGAGAAATGCATTGAGGGTTACACAGTGTGAGTAGGGGTAACACAGGGCTAGACAGATTCCTGAGGGAGTAATGCATTGAGGGTTGCACAGCATGAGTTAAGGTAACACAGGAATAGACTGATTCCTGTGGGAGAAATGCATTGAGAGTTACACAGCATGAGTAAAGGTAACACAGGAATAGACTGATTCCTGAGAGAGATGGCATTGAGAGTTACACAGCATGAGTAAAGGTAACCCAGGACTAGACAGATTCCTGAGGAGAATGGCATTGAGGGTTATACAGCGTGGTAGGGAGCCAGGACTAGACAGATTCCTGAGGAGAATGGCATTGGGGTTACACAGCATGAGTATAGGTAACACAGGAATAGACCAATTCCTGAGAGAGAATGGCATTGAGAGTTACGAGCATGAATAAAGGTAACCCAGGACTAGACAGATTCCTGAGGGAGAATGGCATTGAGGGTTACACAGTGAGTAGGGTAACCCAGGACTAGACAGATTCCTGAGGGAGAAATGCACTGAGGGTTACACAGCAGGAGTAGGGGTAACACAGGACCATCTTGAGCAGATTGGAACATAATGAGCCCCACTCACCAAGCATATCAAAAATTAATTCTTTTTATTTAATATTTACACAGTTCAAAACAATTGTAGTTGCTGTCATGTTTGGATTATTATCCTTCATCAGTGGTACACTTGTTTTGTTACTCTAAAATAAATTTAAAAATAGAAACATTTTTATGTGTGTTATTTTTGTAATTATGAAACACCCATTCATTAAACCTGAACATATACTTACACATGTGACCCTTTCAAGTCATCTGTTTTTTCCCACAGTTGAAGGATAATAATCTGAAACATATGACAGCAACTAAATTGTTTTGAACTGTGTAAATATTAAATAAAAAATAAAAGAATTTTTGATATGCTTGGTGAGTGGGATCGTTATGTTCCAATCTGCTATGCCATGATTGGAATTGGGCTCTCCATTTAAACTATTCATTTTTGTTTAAACCGAGGTTAGTTGGACTAGAACAACACAAGATGATAACACAGGACTAGACAGATTCTGAGGGAGAATGGCATTGAGGGTCATAGAAGGAGTAGGGGTAACACAGGACTAGATTCCCAGGGAGAGTGGCACTGAGGGTTACACAGCGAGCAGGGTAACACAGGATGACAGATTCGGAGAGTGGCACTGAGGGTTACACGCTGAGTAGGGCAACACAGGATTAGACAGATTCCTGAGGAGAATGCCATTGGAGGGTTACACTGCGTGAGTAGGGGTAACCGAGGACTAGACATACTCCTGAGGGAGAATGGCATTGAGGGTTATACAGCAGCTGAATACGGGTAACCCAGGACTAGACAGATTCCTGAGGAGAATGCCATTGAGGGTTACACAGCGTGAGTAGGGGTAACCCAGGACTAGACAGATTCCTGAGGAGAATGGCATTGAGGGTTACACAGCGTGAGTAGGGATAACCGAGGACTAGACATACTCCTGAGGAGAATGGCATTGAGGGTTATACAGCGTGAATCAGGGTAACACAGGACTAGACAGATTCCTGAGGAGAATGCCATTGAGGGTTACACAGCGTGAGTAGGGGTAACACAGGACTAGACAGATTCCTGAGGAGAATGGCATTGAGGGTTACACAGCGTGAGTAGGGATAACCGAGGATCAGACATACTCCTGAGGGAGAATGGCATTGAGGGTTATACAGCGTGAATACGGGTAACCAGGACTAGACAGATTCCTGAGGGAGAATGCCATTGAGGGTTACACAGCGTGAGTAGGGGTAACCCAGGACCAGACAGATTCCTGAGGGAGAATGGCATTGAGGGTTACACAGCGTGAGTAGGATAAACCGAGGACTAGACATACTCCTGAGGGAGAATGGCATTGAGGGTTATACAGCGTGAATACGGGTAACACAGGACTAGACAGATTCCTGAGGAGAATGCCATTGAGGGTTACACAGCGTGAGTAGGGGTAACACAGGACTAGACAGATTCCTGAGGGAGAATGGCATTGAGGTTACACAGCGTGAGTAGGGATAACGAGGACTAGACATACTCCTGAGGGAGAATGGCATTGAGGTTATACAGCGTGAATACGGGTAACACAGGACTGAGACAGATTCCTGAGGAGAGTGGCATTGAGGTTACACTGTATGAGTAGGGTAGCACAGGACTAGATTCTTGAGGGAGAATGACACCGAGGTTAATCAGCATGAGTCAGGTTACACATGATTAGACAGATTCCTGAGGGAGAATGGCATTGAGGGTTACACTGTATGAGTAGGGTAACACAGGACTAGATTCTTGAGGAGAATGACACTGAGGGTTATACAGCATGAGTCAGGGTAACATAGGATTAGACAGATTCCTGAGGGAGAATGGCAGTGAGGGTTACACACGTGTGAAGGGTAACACAGGGACTATTTAGATTCCTGAGGAGAATGGCAGTGGGATTTTTACAGTATGAGTAGGCAACACAATGGCAGTGAGGGTTACACAGCATGAGTGGGGTAACATTCCAGGTGTTGAGCTTGGACCTGTGTTCATACTCGTAGTGGATCTAGTCACTGCCAGTACGTATAAGTTGTTTGTAACATGTTAAGAAAAATTTACAAGAGTCTATGCCATCTGATTTGTTAAAACATCAAAAAGCCTTGTAATTATTATTATAATTACACTCCCTACTAGTTTCTTGGTACCAACCACATTACATGCATTCTGCAAACTGTGGTGGAAGCAGCATACCTCGGCCATGACAAAGAAACAAAATTCCTCTCTCCTACACACTTGAAATCACTGACAGCTGAACTCATAAGGAAATGATGAATGAAATAAAAATGTGGGAAAAGGATTTATAAGAAATGAATGAAATAAAAATGTTGTGGAAAGAATTTGTTTTCTTATTGTGAAGTATAAAACGTGTTCAAAACATGAGATGAGTTCTGGTTAAGTTTTAGTATAACATTATTCTCAGCATGTCATTGGTACATTAGATACTTCAGGTATATGTGATTATGGTGAATAATTGCACTTTGCTCTTGTGTTTTGAAGGCACTCAGCACAAGTATTCGAGATAACAACACACTCCTGAGCTGTGCAATTATTCCCCACAATCACACACTGGTGTGTCAGATACTTTACATAAACAGGCCAGATGATCCTGCAACCTCAATGGCCAAAAACACATCAAATGACAGTTCATTATTCTCTTAGGACTTCATCTTACCTAAACTAAATATATATATATATTTTTTTTTTAAACACATAACAGCTCATTTCACCCACCTTTTAATCTCGCCTTTTGTAATTGCACAGTGAATTCTACTGTTTTACTGTTGTTGGGTTTTAATTATTTTATGGTTTTATGCTGGTATTGTTCTTTGATATGTAAAGCGCTTTGATTTTAGAATTGCTATTTAAATAAAGTACTATATTATTATTTTATAAACAGGACAATGCATTCCAGGCAGTGGTATACTTTTGCAGACTTTCTCTGCCCAGAAAGCACTACTTTGGACTTCCCCAGCTACTCCCCTAGATTGCTGCTATTTCTCGAACATTCCTGATCTGCTCAGTGGCCAGTGAATGTACTTTCTTTGTAACAAAATCATTCATTTGCCCTTCTCTGTTTGCTAGAGCAGTCCCTGACTGCCGACTACGTGTCACTTACAAGGAGCTTGAACATTTGCATGGCACATTTGTTGGAAAAAAATGCACACTACTAAGACTTGATTTCCCATGTGGAAAATCCTTATTCTTTCTTTGCTTTTATGAAACTTCAAAGATGGAGTTCTTTCCTGTTGGCAGTGGCACTGTCTAGAAGGGCTCTAGGTATGCAAAAACTCAGAGGTAACCTAGATACTAGTGTGTACGGAGTCCAAAATACAGAGGCTTTTTTTTTTTTTTTATGAAGAGTAAAAGTGTCAAAAGGAAATTTATTCTCTCGATCAAATAGAAGGTTCTGAAACACAGGGAGAAAGAGTTCTGAGGTCTCGGACTGTCAAACGCTCAGACTGTCAGACTTTGCTTCCTTTTGTAATGATTTGTTGGTGGAAAGAGTGAAACTGACAACAGGGTGAAAGTCAAAGTGTTTATGACTCAGTTCCAGAGGCGTTTTCCCATTGGCCCAGAATACACAGAAGCAGATGATTCAGTTCTTCTGTGGACTCTCACTTTCATTGCTCATCTTTGGACACTAGGTAAACGAATTTAGCCACCTGTACGTGGCCCAGGAATGTCATTTCGGATCCTGTAGGGGCCTGGGCATGAAAACGGAACAGATCAGTAAAGAAATTAAACATGTTTCTTAAACAGCAAAGACAACCCCAGCAGCTATTTAACATAGTATCAAAAGAACCCTAGGTCTGTCAGGTCTGACCCTCCAGCTTCCCAAGTCGGAATTGATAAGTATGCTGTGCCAAAAATGAATTAATTAGGGTTTTATAAAGTCATTAGCTGCGTGCTGAAGCCTCACTTAATTATGGTTGGTTATCCTTTGCTCATTATTCACTCTTCATAAATACATTTTCGTCTCCTTTATTGTGCTTGGTGATCTGATGGCCTGAGCTGTGACTAGACAGAATGCAGTTTGAGTCGCACTGAGTGCACTTTATACACTTTGTATGTCAAGACAAAGCAATGCATTACATACTGGTGGTGCAGGGTCCATACCTATACAACACAACAGCTGTAATGGGCTTAAAACAACCAGTGCTGGCTTAGGCAATCCCAGTGTGCTGTGCAGACTTCCTTACTGGTGCCCCATTGCAGGGCACTAGGGGTTGTAACAGTTTCTGGTACTGGCATGTCTTGCTGGCATGCTGGTCTAGAGTGCCGGGGTTTGTGGTGATACATAAGCAAGACAATGCTGGTGCCAGTAATTGAGAGGGGTTGTGACAAAATTCGACACGCTGCTTTGCTGAAATGCTGACATGCCAGAAAGAGGGAGGAGGCTTCTGTGAAATGTCCATGCCACTTGCTGACATTCTGAGATGCCGATGTGGCTGAAAATATATTAATATGTAATCCCTGGAGGAGAGAAGGGAGAGGGAGGATATGATGGAGATATACAAATACCTTACAGGGAGGAACAGGGTACAGGAATACACTATTTTCCAGCGAAAAAGATGTTCCAGGACTAGAGGGCATGGGATGAAGTTGGAGGAGGGCAATTCAGAAGAAGCGTGAGGAAGAATTTCTTCACAGAAAGGGTGGTGGGCAAATGGAACACCCTACCAGAGAAGCGGTGGGGGCTAAACAATCACAGGATTTAAGAATGCATAGGATACAGACATAAGAGAATTCTGGAGGTCAGGGTAAGGGCAACAGACTTCTAGAAAAGCAAAAGGAACTTACAAGCTCAAATGGGCAGACTGGGTGGGCCATAGGCCCTTATCTGCGACAGTACCTATGTATCTATGTAAAAGTGTGTGTGTTGCTATTTGAATGAATGTTCAATCTGATTATGCCTCTGTTCTATTATTAAGTTCATTGGTGTTAGTTCAGGAAAGAGTGGATTAGGGTAGACTCCAATTAAAATGATAGATATGGGGGTATATTAGCATAATGCTTGCATGCTCTGTAAGACTGTGCCGTGGAACCGTCTGCCAGCGGAGGTGGTGGTGCCAGGACTGTAAATGGTTTCAAGCATGGCTGGGGCAGAGGCAAGGGTTTGGTGGTTGCTCAGGTTGGTAGCAGTAGGGAGGGATGGGATAAAACCCTGCATGGACAAGAGGGCCAGAGGCAGATCGGGAGCAGCGGGCAGACTAGCTGGATCTTTGATCTTTTCTGCTGTCATTGTCTACGTTTGTATGTTTCTAAGAAAGAATTGTGCAAAGGTCCTGCTGCATATACTGCCCCATGCTTACAATTTACTCTATTGAGTCTGCCATACATAACCAGGGGCATTTCTGGGGTCTGAAAAGATATGGGTCTTGAGCCCCACCGTCCCACTCAGTGAAAAACAAACAACCAAGCCGGGGGTCAGGTTTAGGAATTTGTCATCTTTTATTTGGGGCTAATGAATAAAGATTCAGAGCTCAAGACCCTAATGTCCACTCTTAGCGACACTGAAGTAAAACCCAGTATTTCTAAAACTAACAGCAATTAACTGAAGAATAAAACTGAGGCATAATCAGAAGGAACAACAGCATGCCACAGTTTAATAGAACATCCCACCGTTTCAGGCATGTCAGCATCTCAGAATGTCAGCAAACAGCGTGTTAAAGTGTCGGAGATGTCAGCATGCCACTTTTACATAGAACTCTTCCTCCAGTTTCCAATAACAGGGCTGGTAGTTTAGCCTAGAGGTTAGAGTAACAAGCTCTGAATGAGCTTGGTACATCCAGCAGACTTGGGTTTGACTCCCACAATCTCCATTTGCATGCTGTATGACTATGAGCAAGTCGTTTAGCCTCCCCAGTACTTGTTTTGTCAGTCTGACCTCTATTCAATCAATCAATCAATCAAATTCTTTATTTATCCAGGTGAACACCATTGAGCAAGCTTGTTTACAAGGTGGACCTGCATTACACAAGTCAAGTAACAATGCATTTATATACAGACAAATAGACAGTAGATGCAAAAGTACAACAGTACAGGTAGGCCTGCAATAGACAGGATAAGTAAAAATACATTTGGGTTCAGGTAAAAGACAGTCGGTAAGGTATACATAACAGTGTAGCAAGTCAGTAAAAATGTATACCAGATACAACAACATACATGGTTGAGTATTCTTGTAAGGTAAACAAAGTCCAGTGAAGAGATTAGTTAAGTGGATGCTACAGTGAAGAGACATACATGAGACAGTTTAAAAGACCCAGGTGTATAAAGGGGAGACATATGTCGGGAGAGTGGGCAGCCAGTGGGGGGTGGGGGGGCTGGAACTGGGATATTGTGGGAAGCTGATGATGAAGTCACTGGTCAAAGAGGACCTTGTGGACTACATTGGCAGTGGGCTCCAGGATAGTAAACAGCACAGATTTGTGGCAGGAGGTCTTGTCAGACTAACCTGACAAGTTTTCTTTGGGTGATGAGGGATTTGGATAAGAGGCCAAGCCATGGATTTACTCTACTTGACACTTCAGCGAGGCTTTTGACTTGGTGCCTCACAGACACTTGCTGAAGAAGATGGAAGAGCTGGGTGCCACTAAGGTCATAGTAAACTGGGTGGTAACTGGCTAAAGGGAGACAGCTGAAGGTCAACATGGTGCAATCAGAAGAGATAGAGGTCATGAGCAAGGTATCACAGGAATGGGTCCTCTTCAATATGTTCATTAGTGACACTGATGAGAGAATCTGGGGCAGGTTGTGTCTCTTTGTAAATGACACTAAGCTCTGTGGAAGGATGGACAGCGATGAGGGAATCAGGAAAGGCATAGAGACTTACAACAGCTACAGCCGGTGGTTTAAGGTTTGGCAGTTGAAATTCAGTGCCAGGAAGTGCAAGGTGTTGTACCTAGAAAACAGGAATCCCAGATCAGAGTATGGATGTGGTGGGGACTTAGGACTACAGCTGAGAGCAGGACCTTGGAGTCATCATCAGTGACTCCTTAAACAATTGAGTCAGTGCAATAAGGCATATAGCAAAGCTAGTAGGATGATGGCTTGTAACAGGAGGGGTATTGACAGTAGAAGGGAAGAGGTAATACTTTCCCTATATAGATCCTCAGTGAGGCCACACCTGGAGTACTGCACCTCAGGAAAGGTAGGGCTAGACTGGAGACAGTGCAGGGAGCTGAAAATGAGTCAGGGTCAGCAGGGCAAGTCCTATGAGAAGCGCCTCAAGGCTCTGAACATGTACCTAGCTGGAGACCAAAAGGCAAGGGGAGGTATGATAGAGACCTTCAAGTTCCTAAAGGAATTAACTAAGTGAACTGCGAGATTACTGTATTTGGCTTGAATACTAGCTCACGGTCACATGGACATGAGTGGAAAGGGAGGTACAGGAGGGACATCAGGAAGTATTATTTTACAGAAAGGGTGATGGAGCCGTGGAACAGTTTACCAGCCAAAGTGGTAGGTGTAAAAACGATGGTGGTCTTTAAAATGAAGGGTACAGTGGTAGCTCAGGGTGGCAGAAACTGGGAGGAGAATGCGGGGGAGTTGGGGAGAGTTAGGAGCTTGGAGGGACAGTAAGTCCCAGGGCTAAATAGGGAACTTGGGCAGACTGGATGGACCTTTGGGCTTTTCTTTCATCATTGTCTGCGTTGCTGTGTTTTTATGTATCTCAGTAAACCCCTTCCCACCCATGTCTAGAGGGCCTGATGTTGAAAAGCATGGGGAGGTGTCTGACATTGAAGCAGTCTATCCAGCATAAATATAAAAATATAAGAAAAGATGGCGCATACCTTTACATGACATGACTGAAGTATTCGGTTTGCTGCTGAGCTTCTCACCGCACACAGCAGCCTGAAGCAAGGTGGTGGTGGTGGGGGGGTTGTAAGGGACTGCAATGACAGGACTCTGTATAGGAAAAGCAGGTTGTTAGCAGGCAGCAAAATTCATAAGCAGACAGAGATCACACTAGAATATTAAGTATAACGAAATTAACTTATTTAAAACAATTAAACAGCAGCTCCCTGGAGCTGGGGGCATAACATGGAGAAGGCAGCATAAACAGCAGCACTAGACCACAGCACTCACTTTAGGCCGAGCTGGCCAGGGAGCTGGACTTCACACCAGAGCCGAGGGCCTCCACAATCTGGGCCGCAGCAACAGCCATAAGCATCAGAACCAACATACACAACACTGCAGCCTACCAAACTGGCATCTCGATTCCTCTCACCACTGTCTAACTCCTCACAAGCGGTGGGCTTAGAGGCTGCAGACTTCACTCCAAAACCCTTCTACCTGCAACACAAGGCATTCCTGGACCTAGTTCAAAACATGGGCAATCCTGGGGACTCACGGTTCTCTGTCTCTCTCTCTCGCCCCATAGGCTGTCTCATACGGACGGAGTGCCAGACCGGGTAAAGAGGCAGGAGGGCTGCCACCTCCTCCTATCCCCTTGCTGTAGGCTGCCATCACTGTAACGTCCCCACCATCCACCAGGTCTCACATCACAGGACCAGGTCCCAACCTGACCCAGTGCCACAGAGCACAAGGCGGGCCCCCTTCATTCCTCCTATGGGCTGCGGCTCCCAAAAAATGGACCCGGTCCCACACGCCTGAAAAGCCTACATCACCCCTTCAGTTCCGACAGAACACTGTTGCCGGGGTGCTGAGCCAATTCCCAGGCCAAGGCCGGTGCCCTGGTCTACTGTTTCCGTGACACTCTTCTGCTGGCCTTCCCGGCGCCCAAATCTAGTGCATAAATACTATGGGGTCCGGACTGACTCCACCATCCTGCAGTGGCCAGCCCCAGCCTCAAAAACAGAAGAAGAGGGAGGAGGGCCACTTTAGTAAGCACTCCCCAAAGGGGGGTAATATTAGCAAAGCAGCTTATGCATTTTGTCACAGCCCTCTCTATCAGGAGTGAGAAGTTAAGAAACATCCTTATCCCTGTGTTCTGTTCAGTTTAGAAACCCCTTGAATTAGAATGTAGTTGGTAAGGCATGAGAAGCTACAGAGATCAGAGATAAATTCTTGAGAACACTGGACAGAGAACCAGTAAGAAGTGTGGTCAGTTGGACAGCTGGAGTGTCTTCGGACCTCTCATCTCCTGGGGCCTAGTGCGGTTCACAGTTTGCGTTATGCTAAGGTCGACTCTGTCAGCAACAGCACTACATTTTATTTCAGTCTTAGTCTAGTTTTTCTCCACCCATCCCTGCTGTCTAATCAGGGACAAACCCTGTTGTCAGAGATTAACCCTTTTCTAGCTCTCTGAGCAGTCATGTAGACAGCAGGGAGTTGTCTATCCCTGTTTTTCTCCCGGATGATGCCCCGCATAAACAGTGTCTTACAGCCTCTCACTTACTGTGAACCCCTAAAGGAAGGGTAAGCTTCCGTCCCAGCTGCAGCGTCACTATTATGCTGGAGCCCGCTGTCAGCACTCCCGTTCGAGGCACACTCCCTTTCATTAGCTGCCGACAGCCTGGTCTGCTTCTGAAGAAGCAAGCAACATCCGCTTCTGAACACCATCAGGCCAGCCTCCACTGCCCCACACTTGATTTGGACTGTTGAAAGACAGAATGTTGTCTGGGACTCCAGGGATCACTCACCTACTCTTCCGTGAGGTGGCTGATGGGATCATTAACTTCCACATGGGCAGCTCCCAGAGACCTGCAGCAGGGACACTGGTTTAACATCATCTCCGAAGGATGGCATCTTAGTAGTGCAGTTCCCCAGTACTGCTTTGTGGTGTTACCAGTGATGATGAGCCCAAATCACTGGTAAGGGCTTGAACCTACAACCTTCTAGCCCAGTGGCAAGAGAATAAACCCTGAGCCTTGGTGACTTGGATGCCTGTCTTAGGAAAAGCCAAAGACTGGTCACACAGTTGGAACTCTGAATGGACAGGCCACTTCCAATCCTGGATGGGCTTAGACCTGAGGCAGGTTTGGTTGTCTCAACTTGGATTTATTGGCTAACAACTTCTATACAGAACCCCCCAATGCACAAGGGCACATGTGCTCACACACACGAACATACACACACCAGCACACATGCACACACACACACACACACACACACACACACCAGCCACACGTCACACACACACACACACACACACACAACATACACATATGCACACACAGACTTGAACATACACACATACACACACACATACACACACACACACAATGGCAATATTTTGGCAATATTAGCAGACTTGGCTCAGAAAAGGTGCAGCACTAATTAATCCTCTTAAACAAAGAGAAGGCTAGCAAGGGTGAGGAGTACTAGAGCAGAACGGGAATGTGCTCAGCATCTTTCCCAACAACACACACAAACACACACAGTGGGTATGCTCATTGAATAAACAGAGGACTTCAGTTAGTAGTGCTGTACATGTCTTGGGCTTTACAAGTTCTTGTCTCAAGCCACACAACAACCTGTAAGAAACATTACAAACCAGAGCCTACAACGTCTGCCGACTTTGATGGATGTGGCATGTATGGATTTCAGCAGCAGTCAATACACGATAAATGTGAGCAGACAAAAAGCTGCATTTTATTCTATTATTCATTCCTGTGGTTTTATTTTCTTCCCAGCTGTCCTCACCACACTGTATGGATGTCTAGCTAACAGGAAGGGTTCTCCTCAGTGACATCCCGTGCTATGCCCTGGTTTGGGGAAATCAGATTTTATGTGTTTTCCCCAGTATCCCTCATCTCTCTCTCTCTCGCTCTGTCTCTTCCCCTTCCGGTAGTGTCACTCCACCATGCCACGCTGTACCTTCTGACTTTCACCAGCCAATTCACCTGCCTGTCCACTCAGCATACCAAGTCTGCTAGGATGCCCAGAAGGGGTAGTGTTGCAGCAGATGGGTTTGCCACCCTCCTGGAGTTTCAATGCTTGTTCTCTGCGCCCCAAGGAGTAGCCTTGAGGCCACACTTAAATCCTGGTCTGTTGCACGTTAGTGCAGTGAACTACAGTTGCATCATTGGCATAACAGTGCAGTGCACTTCTCGTTATCTTGCATAATCTAACACTGCTACTCCATTGTCAGGCATAATATACATGCCTGATGTTGAATCCGCCCTGGTTTCTTTGCTAAAATTTCTGTCGTCTCTAATTTCCATGCCACCCTTAAACAGATCAGGGTTAAAGTCAGCATTCAAATGGCTGACCCTGAACTAAGGAAATGTTTAAAGCTCAGGGTAAGGCCTGGGGGCTTTCAAGTCAGTGGCAATGTGGCAGATTGGGTCAAATACAAGGTACCAGGCGCTATGCAAAAAGATCTCAAATGTGCCAAGAGAAGTTACCTCGCTCATCTACAAAACAAAAATCTATCAGAACCCCAAAAGTTGTGGGTGCAGATTAATACTTTTCTGGAAGGCCACTGGCTCCTCAGAATCTGATATGGTGGTGGGATGGTAAGATTGTCAGCGACCCTTGGTTGCAGTCAATGCATTTAACAACTTCACTGACCTGGAGATTTAAACCTTCCTCCTTTCGTCCTACCTACCTCCTTCACCCCACCCTCCTGGTACTGTGAAAACTACCGAGTTTCACTTTTGCAGGTTCACTCGTAAGGAAGTACTAATTCTTCTAAAGTGCCTTAAGGTGAAAGGCTCTCAGGTTCCAACAAACTAGAGCCTAAACTCTGAAAGATAGCTGCCCTTGTCATTGCCTTTCCAGTTGCCATGCTCATTAATAAATCCCTCCTTGAGGAGAATTCCTGAATGCTGGAGAACTGCTGTAGTTGTGCTGGTGCACAAGGAGGTTCCAAAGAACCTGGGGAACATTACCATCCCATATCTCTTCTCTGCTCTTTTGCCAGACTCTAAGAAGGGCTTGTCTAAACCAAGTTCTTGACTACCTTGAGCAGAGGCCTATCTGTTGTCAGATAGGCAGCATGGCTTCAAAGGGCATCATGGAACTGACACTGCCCTTGAGAAAATGACCTTGGACATCCTGGATGCCATGGACGAAGGGCTTCTAACTGGTGCAGTCTTCACAGACCTCATAAAAGCTTTTGATTTGGTTAACCATGGTCTTCTCCTAACAAAAGTAAAGCTGTTTGGTCTTGATAAACTCTCCTTCTGATGGTTTTCCCATTATCTGGCCGGTAGATCTCAATTGGTCAGGCAGAAGGACACATTTTCCTTGAAAAACTGTCTCATCGTGTCCCCCAGGGTTCCATATTGGGCCCTTGCTGTTTTCATTGTTTGTCAATCATATGCCGGGGACTGTGGGGTTGAACCTACTGGTGTATGCTAATGATGCTGTCCTCTACAGAGGTTGTAGTGATCCCAGCTGTGTCAGTGCACAGATTGCTGGAGACCTCCTAGAACTGGAAAACTGGTTTGTGGCAAATAGACTGGTCCTCATTGCAAAAAGACCAAGGTAACCTTGTTTGGCCCTAGAAATTTGGGTTTGACCAGACACACCTATTCCTCTCTCTACTTTCTCCGAGCACTTATAGAAGTACAGGACTCCACCAAATACCTTGGGTTTACCTGGACCAGAACTTTCATTTCAAACCCATATTGACTATGTCACCAAGACCCTTCACCAAAATGTTGGCCTGCTCTACTGCGTTGTCAATTTCCTAACTAGGGACTCATGGTTTGTCAGAGCTACCAGTACTCTACTTCCTCTTCCACAATACAGCACCCCCATCTTACAGTACCTGAGGTTCTCTCGTTCAACAAGCCTAGAGTACTTTATAATAAAATTGGTCGTTTTGCTTTCAGAGTCCACCAGTGAGCACCATTATGAGTGTCACTTAGTAGAACTGACCTTTGTTGTAGGGTTGATTAGAGTCGCTCTCCTCTGCCTGGTCTTTAAGCTTGTCAAGGGGTCTCTCTCCTCCACCCTAGTCTTTGTGACATCCTAACAATTAAATCCTCCGGAGGTCCTACTTTCCTCCATCAATACCCTATTAGAGGTAGCCAGGGTTAGATCCTGTGTGAGAAAGAGGTCCTTTGTAACCTCAGCACCTACATCTGGAACTCTCTACATTCTACCCTCTTCTTTTTTTTTTTTTAGTTGTTTAACCAGGAGTAGCACACTAAGCTGAAAGCTTTTTACAGTAGCGACCTGGGAGCACGGGAAGTTAAGTGACTTGCTCGGGTCACACAGTATGCAAGTGGAAGCTGTGGGATTCAAACCCAGGTCTGTTCTGCTGGATGTCACCAGATTTGCAGCTCAGAGCCTTAAACCACTGCACTATACTGCCTCCATAGGATTGTTCTTCACTTGGTGGATTTAAGAAAGGGCTCAACGTTGTCCTGCTAGAGCACAGCCTTTACTCCTGTAATCGGTGACTCTTACTTGGTTATTATAACTGCCTCTGTTTGCCTGGCCTGGTTCATGTTAATACCCTGTTGATCTGTTTGCCCTGCCTTGTGTAGTCAAAGATTGTTATTTATACTTTACAATGTACTAGTACTCCATGGTTTGCCATGTGTATTTTAGTCCGATCATGTATCTTGACTATGTACTGTCAGTTTGTTACATTTCATTATTTCCGGGTCGCCCCTGAAAAGGGACTTCTGTGTCTCAGTGGGCTCATCTGGTTAACAAACTAAATACATAAATAAATAAAATATAGTGCAACACATTTACACCTTGTCATTGTGCATGATAGTGAAACACACTTTCACCATGTCATAGTGTCATCAGGCATGAAAGTGTAGTGCTACTTCCATGTGTCATCAGGCATGATAGTACAATGCACTTCTACATGTCATCGTGTATGGCCAAGTGCACCATACTTCCACCATGTCACCGGGCATGATAGCGAAACACAGTTCCACCATGTCATCGGGCATGAAAGTGCAACGCACCTTCACCATGTCATCAAGCATGAAAGTGCAGTGTTACTTCCACTGTGTCATCGAGCATAATAGTACAGTACACTTCAACCATGTTGTTGGGCATGACAATGTGCAAATCGTCCACCATGTCATCAGGCATAATAGTGAAAAACACTTCCACCATGTCAGTGGGCCTGACATTGCAACGTAGTTCCACCATGTCATCAGGTTTGATAGTGAAACACACTTCACTTTGTTATCCAGCATGTAAATGCAGTGCACTTCCACCATGTCAGTGGCATGATAGTGCAACACACTTCCACTATGTCATCAGGCATGATAGTGAAGCGTACTTCCACCATGTCATCTGGCATGATAGTGAAACATACTTCCACCATGTCATCTGGCATGATAGTGAAACGTACTTCCACTATGTCATCTGGCATGAAAATGCAATGCACTTCCACCATGTCAGCAGCATAATAGTGCAGTGCACTTCCACTATGTTATCAGGTATGATAGTGAAACATACTTCCACCATATCATTGGGCATGATAGTGACATGCACTTCCGCCATGTCATCGGGCAAGAAAGTACAGTGTACTTCCCCGCGTTATTGGGTATGATAGTGTAGTGCACTTATTGGGCATGAAAGTGCAATGCACTTTACCCGTATCATCAGGGATGACAGTGCAGTGCACTTCCATCATGTCATTGGGCATGATAGTGAAACACATTTCCACCATGACATCTGGCATGAGCGTGCAATACACTTCTAATGTGTCGCCGGGCATGCTAATTAAGTAATACTTCCACCATGTCATCGGGCATGATAGTACATGGCACTTCACTATGTCAGCAGGCATGATAGCACATCGCATGTCCACCGTGTCACTGGATATGACAGTGCAATGCATTTCCATCCGTCATCAGGCATGATACTGAAAGGTACTTCCACTGTGTCAACAGGCATGAAAGTGCATCTCACTTCCACCATGTCGTCAGGCATGATAGTGCAATGCACTTCACTGTGTCATCAGGCAAGAAAGTGCAACGGACTTTCCTGTGTCACTGTGCATGATAGTGCAACATACTTCCATAGTATCATTGGGCATAATAGTGAAATGTACTTCCACCATGTCATCAGGCATGAAAGTGCAACTCACTTCCACCGTATCATCGGACATGATAGTGCAATGTACTTCTACCATATCAGCAATAACAATGAACCACACTTCCACTGTCTCATTGGGCATGAAAGTGCAACTCACTTCCACCATGTCACCAGGCATGATAGTGCAGTGCACTTTCACCATGTCATCGGCACAAAGTGCAGCGCACTTCCCTATGTCATCAGGCATGATAGTGTAATGCACTTCCACCATGTCATCAGGCATGATAGTGCAGTGCACGCCCACCACATCATCGGGCACAAAAGTGCAGCACACTCCTGTGTCATTGGGCATGATAGTGCAGTGCACTTCCCTGTGTCACTGGGCATGATAGTGCAATGTAGTTCCACCATGTCATTGGATATTCAGTTCAACTCAATTCAGTTTTATTTTAACCGGAAATACACCATTGAGATACTCATTTGCAAGGTGGTCTTGGGGACACACGTACATAGTATACATAAAAGGAAACGCTTCAGTTGCACAGTAATTCACACAGTACAGTGAGTAATACATAACAAGGTACAGTCAGATTTCTCAGATTTTTCTTATCTACACAAGTGCAGGTAGCTAACTGCATATTACGATTGGAATGGAAGGAGGTAAGGGGAAGGTAGAGCATGATCCATAAGGTGAGGTAGGAATAGTCGAAGATAAGTAGGACGCGAGGGAAAAGGTGTAAGGAGAGAGGCTCAGGAAGTAGCAGGGCATAGACGGACAGGAGTGCAAAACAAAAGAAGAAGGGAGCAGGAGAGCAGGGGCAAATATACAGTGGCAGGCATATAAAATATCAAAGGGGGGACCCTAGGGCGTAGCACTGGCAGCTTTCCTTCAACAGAGGTTTCAGAAGATTGAAAGGAGGATAGTCTGACAAAGTGAGTCAGTTTTAGGGTAATTTGGAGGAGTTCCACAAGATTGGTAAGGCGTAGCTAATGGATATGGTGCCAAAGCGAGATTTTACCGGGGGTATCAAGCGAGATATAATCATATTTCCTAAGTAAGTATGTGCAAGGTGTTGATTTAAGAGGCTGGATATGTAAAGAGGAAGTTTGTTAGTGAGGGCTTTGAAGGTCCAGATAGATTCATTTAGCCATCTTCTGGTAGATAAGGAAGTCCAGCCGAGTTGGCTGTAAAGTGAGCAGTGGTGTGTTTTGAATGGAGAGTCGCCACAAATCTTAACACTCTGTGGTACAGGATGTCCAGCTAAGTAAGGACAGTTATGGGGCAATGACTGTAAGGAAAGTCAGCATTGTCAATTTGTGGAAGAAATATTATTAGACTAATCGTAGTTTTGCTTCATAGGTAAGCAAGCGTTTGATATGGAAGAATAATCCCTGCCTTTGTTTCAGCTTTTTGGAAAGTTCTTCAACATGAGGACATATGACAGCTTACAGTCAACCAAAGCCTAGATGCTTAAATGTTTCCACTCTTTTCAGGGTTTCACCTGCATAGATACTACAGTATATGCATATTGGCAGGCTGTTGTGATCCGGAAGGCGCATTGGTTGATGGGAGAAGGACATGACGTTTGTCTTTTGGCATTGTAGAAGTTTCAGATGTAGCAGATTTTGCTGTAGGATATTAAATTCTTGCTATAAATCCCTGTAGGCAGATTCAATGGTAGGATGAGAGACATAAAGCACAGTATCATCTGCAAATAGGTGAATACTGGCAGATGTAATATTGTGGTCAATATTGCTTATGTATATTGCAAATAATAAAGGGCCCAAGATTGAACCTTGAGGTACCTCTCTTGGAAGGCTTTTGAAGAAAAAAGGTCACCCTGCGCCTTCACCTGTGCTGCCTTCCAACAAGGTAGCATGAAAACCATTTCAGGGCATTATCGTCCAGCCCAATGTGATGTAACAGGGTTAGTAGCAGATCGTGATCCATCTTATCAAATGCTTTGCTTAAGTCAAGGAAAAGTGTAGCGACATGATTCCTCACGTCAAGTGCAATTTACCAATTATTAATAAAATCGCCCTGAAAAAAAGACCTCTAGGGCCCAGTGGACTTACCAGTCACCAAAATTTAAGAAATAAATAAATAAAACCTTGGCTAATGCAGAAACTGTTAAGCTGTGATGTGGCCTAAAGCCAGTCTGTAGAGGGTTTAGTAGGTTGTGAATCTCCAAAATTCCTTTAGTTGACAGTTTACCAACTTTTCAAGAAGTTTTGACAGAATAGGAAGAAGAGAATGGGTCTGTAGTTGTTCAAGTCACTCGTTCGCCAGATTTGAGCAGATGGATGACAGGGGCTGTTTTCCACGCTGGAGGGAGTGCTCCTTGAAGGAGTGACATATTGAAGAGGTGAGTGACTTGGGGCTAGATGATAATAGCCTAGTTTCAGAAAGAGGAGGAATTTGGTCAGCCCTGCACTTTTTTAATATCTAGGTGGGTTAGGGGTCTTCAGCTTGCTTGAGTGAGGCAGGAGTGAAACTAAATTTGGTAGAGCAGGTGGAGGTGCTGGAAGGGTCCAAGATGTGGCGATGCCAGTTTGCTGGTTCAGCAGTTTGCCTATGGAGAGGTATCAAAGGCTAGGCCAGCAGTGGCAAACTGGTTATTGAGGGCTTCTAAGATGTATTGTTTGTTGGTGCAGGTAGTATCTCCAGAGATGATTTTGTATGGAAATGAGGAGGACAATTTACATCCTTCTACATCATTCAAGATCTGCCAAAATTTAGCACCGTTATTCTTGTTGGACTCAACAACCTTGGTAGTAATTTGCCTTTTCAGATCTGAGTAGTTTGGTACAGTGATTCCCAATCATTCTAAAGGCAGCCAATCTGATTCTGATTTGGTTTTCTAGCCTTTTTCTAGAGCGCATCCCTGTGGCATGTTATGCAAACAATCTCAGATAATAGAGTAAATTGTAATACTAATAATATAGATTTTGTGTTTTGGAGTCTGCCAAGAAACATTTGTAAACAAGCAGGGAGTACTAATAAAGTTTATTATGCTATCTACGTAAGCATGTGACGGAGAAAAATCACAAGGGAGATGGGTTTTACCTCTCTCCTGAGAATATATATATTTTTAGAATTGCTGAAGAACTCAGGCTCTGCAAGATCTCATTTCTCTGCGATTTTGTTCTCGCTGCGTGTAAAACTAGGTTACAGGCACCTAAATACTACAGATAGCAGTACAGCAACAGAGTTATAACATAGTTATGGATATGAGAAACATTATGTATTGGATAATGACTTAGGAGACAAATTACTAATGAGTATCCTATGAGACAGAATATGCTTTTATTAGCATTATAGCTTGGACAAAGAGAAATGGTGACTGGGCTTTATTACATTTGGCATTTCTTGCTTATATAATATAAGACATAACAAATTATTTTTTTAAAGACAAAGAGAAGTCCTGACAGGGCTCTATTACACGTGGCATATTTGCCTAGTGTTAAAACACACACTACATATAATTATATGAGAATTGAATGAAGTTAGAGGATTGATAAGACATGTTGGAAGAAGCAGGGCTGTTTTTAAGGTGCTGTTGAACCAGGGACATGATTTTTTCATCGATCTTGAGTTTACAACAGGTGCATGGGCATAAATCACCTTTAGAACTAGAGTCTGAAAGGGTGTGTAGGCATCAGTGATGGATTGAGCAAGGTAGAATTCCTGCCATCTAATTCTGCTAAGATCAACCAAGAATGCTGTGGGACTGAATTTGCGGTAACTCCTTTTGTAGGTGTACCCTGCCTCAGAGAATGTGTTTGGCATGTGCCTTACACAAGCTATAGCCCTATGGTCACTAATGTCAGTGTGAAATACTTCTACGTGGGAGATTTTATAGGGTTTGTTAGTCAAGATTAAATCTAGGAATGTACTATGCTTGAATTTTATTGTTAGGACGTGTCATTCTGAGATTAGCTGATGAAGACCGTAGGCGTCACAGAAGTCCTTTAAAGGCAGCGAACATGAAGGGTTCCAGACTAGGTTGAGGTCTCCCATAATGATGGTTTCTGAATCCATCGAGTTTAACATTTTCGAAGAAAGGTTAGTATCTCTAGCCCTCTGACGGGGGTCCATAGCAGCCTACCACACAAACAGATTCGCTTTGAGAGAAAAGATTTTTGGTACTAGACATTTGTATTCTTTGTGAATAGAGGAAGAGTCAATAACTGAGGCTAAGAATTTGTTTGACACATATATTGCAACCCCACCTCCTCTAGTAGGCCTATCGGCCTTGAAGATGTTATATGATGGGATATTGACACTGTGGTCAGGGGAGGAACCTATTAGCCATGATTCTGATATCACCAGTAGATCTGATGTTGTGTGTAGTATCCAGCCCTGTACTAGGTCAAGCTTTTCAGCAGACTGCATGCATTAAAGTGCAGTATGCTGATGCCTTTACTGGCTAGCTCAGCTGGGGCAGCAATAAGCATGAAAGGTCCTGGGTTTAATTCCACATTGCCAGAGCAGAGTAGCATCAACAGGAGAAGCTTTAGTATTCCATTTATCAAGACTTTGAAAAGATGTTGCCTAGTCTGTTTGCAAGGAGTAGGATACAATTGCCTTGTCTACGTAGCAGCGTAATAATGGTAAAGGGATTGAGCATAAAACAAAACACTCGCTGGCCTACTTAGTGGGGTATGGCAGTAGAACTGTGGTCTCATATTTCTAAAAGTTCTAATACCTCCACTTAGGACATTCCAGTGTAAGGATGTTGTAGAGTTCACTTTCACCATGTCATTGGGCATGATAATGCAATGCACATTCACCATATCTTGGGGCATAATAATGCAACGCACTTTAGCTGAGTTATCAGGAAGAATAGTGCAACACACTTCTACCATGAAATCAGACATGATAGTGCTATGGACTTCCACCATATCATCGGGCATAATAATGCAATGCACTTCCACCGTGTCATCAGGCATGAAGGTACAATGCACTTCCACCACGGCAGTCTTCCACCATGTCGTCGGTCTTGAAAGTGCAATGCATTTTCACTGTGTCATTGTGCATGATAGTGCAACATACATCATCGTGCATGATAGTGCAATGCACTTCTGTTGTGTCATTGGGTATTATAGTGCAATGCACTTCCACCATGTTATCAGGCATGATAGTGCAACACATTTCCACTGTGTCATTAAGCATCATAGTGCAGCGTGCTTCCACCATGTCATCAGGCATGATAGTGCAGTGCACTTCCACTGTGTCATTAGAGCAGCGCACTTCCACTGTGTCATTGGGCACGATAGTGCAGTGTGCTTCCACCATGTCATCAGGCCTGATAGTATAACACACTTCTGCCCTATGTGCTTGGGCATGATAGTGCGCTGCACTTTACCATGTCATCAGGCAGGCTCTGCTTCATTCTGTTGGCTGTTTGTAACTCTGCCACCCAGTACAGTGATCAGAATGGACTTTAGATTTTTGTGCCCACAACGCCGCAGAATAAGTGACAGCACTAGTTTGTCTTTAAAAACAAAGTCATCGGCCCGGCAGCGTTGAGGGCTGAAGTGCTGGATGCCTTACCTCGTGTTGCGCTGGTGACCCATGTTTGGTAACAGACATGGGTCACTGAAGGGTAACAGGGGAGGAGAAGGATCGTGCATCCCCAGGACTGCTCTCCATCTCCGGGGAGGGGTTAGTAGTGCCAGCGATTGCCTGCCCCTAGCAGAGGCTGGGAGGTGGCACGTCAGCACTAAGAATGTGGGGAGAGACTGAGGCAGGCGATTGGCGGGTGCACATGGGGCGCATGCGCGCTACCACTGTTGGTGTCACTGCACACCACATCCTCTCAGGGAAGAAAGAAAAAGGGAAAGGAAGTCCTCTGCCTGACTGGTGATTGTTCCCCTCCACGTCGGCCTGGGGAGGCACCTCCCCAAATACTATATCCGGTCTGGTGGGTGAGTCGCTCCCACCCCTGCCACAAAGGGTAAGTTGTGGGGTTAAGGGAGGGTCTCATACCAGCGCCCGATGGGGGAGTCAGATGTGTAGCAGAGGACTCCAGGAGAAAAGAATAACTGTAAAAACAAAAAAAACAAAGTCATTCTGTTGGTGTAGTGGATATACTACCACCATTTTAAAACAGAAACAGTTAACCATTGTTATTTATTTTTGGCCACCCCTAACTTTGCAGCTCTGCCTGGACATCCATAAGCTCTGCCATCCTTTATTTTCTGAGAGTGGTGGGGGAGGGTGAGTAGAGATCCTGCAGAAGGCTAGAATGTTAACCATTGGACTTCTGCTGTAGACTGGATGTAAGGATAGTGGAATGGGTATTTCCACAGACATTCTGCCCTTCCTGCACTCAAAATATACCCATGGAAATTCCAGTTGCGTGAGGAAGTGGGCAGAATGTCTATGGCATTCTCAGTCCACCATCCGTACATCAACTACATCCAGATGGCCTCCATCACTGCCTAAACTAAAATGAAACTGTCAGCACTCTGTTCTTTCAGACAGCATCTGAATGGGAGTCTCTGAATAAAATCCTCTTCACGGCCGCTCGAATTACAGCACGCCGAATTAAGTAATCAAATTCCATTTTCAGGATTTTAAAATTCCAAGATTGCATTGGTGATGACTTGCCTAATTGCCAGATTTTACCAGGATTCTACTGTCTAGATTTTGTTATATGTATAAAAATATAGAAGAAAAGAAATCTAAACATATAGCAAATTAAATACAATTAAAGGGAAAAAGTACTGAAATAGTTCATAACCAAAATGTATGTTATGTAGATTGTCTGATCAGGCATAAAATGCCAACTTACCAAGTGCCGTCAGATCATGTAATTTGGACTGGTGTGCAGGTGGTCAAATCCTGGGATTTCATTCTTTTTACACTGAAAACAGTAAACCAGCCCTGTAACATTCTGAGACCCTGGTCGGTCACTAAGCTGCTGTCATACCAGCGGCCTTATAATGTACTGACCCTGGTACTCATTGAGCTGCTCTCACTGATCGCCCACTGCTAGTTGCAGCGACATCAGTACTGAACATGGAGGGCATGCAAGAAGAACATAAGGGTGCCACCATATTGTGCTGGGCTGAACTGCTTCTATTTTTAGTTTAAAGATTGAAGTTTACATGGGTTCTAGCCCTCACCGGATTGGACTCATACCATAAGCGCTAGCACCTGAGTGCAGTACTAGTGGGGTGCAGTATTGTCGGGCTGTGCTGTCATTCAGATAAGATATTAAACCAAGGTCCTTTCTGCCTTTTCTGGTAGTTGTTCATGTGGACATTAAGGATCACCTGGCAGCTTCTTGTAAAGAGTTGGGAATTTCCCTGTATCCTGGCTACATTTCCGCATTCACTGCAGTTATCACCAACAGCTTAAGTAAGCAATAAACCATGATGGGATGTGCATTAAAGGTCAACGGTGCATCGCCATGGGGGTGTAGTAAAGCACAAGGCGAAGGCCGATTGTCTTTATACCTATGGGAAGTGTATCATCAATCTTTTAATACACCCAGAGTGGCTTATTTCGCTTATAAAATAGCTTGTGGTGAGTAATCAGACTTTCCATCCTTTGTAATGAGATCAGATTTCTGACCATGCATCGGTGGTATTTTGCCGAGCATATGATGGCTCTCTTCCAGTTAATGTCAGGTGGTTTACAGCTGTATCACACACACACACACACACACACACACACACACACATAACACACACACACACACACACACACACACGACAAGGCTGAAAATAGGCAGTATTGTCTATTGTCTAACCCTCCTTTCCTGGTCAACAAAAACTAAAATTAAAATAAACAAACATACATAAATGATGAGATGCTGCAGACATTGTCCACATAAGTGTGTGGGTCAGGGAAGAGGATGGGGCACAGAAAGACTCCACAGGAACAGAGCTCCCACTGGGATGTAGTGCTGTTTAACATGGGTTACAGAGATTTTGCTTGAAACAGAAAAACAGTGGGCACTGGGCTTCTTCTGTGCCTGCATAATGTTAGCCGTGTTGACATGAATGCCGTAAAATACTGCCAGTGCCTCTCCAGTTCCTTTGGCATTTGGTAATGTGCTATAAACAGTGTCTGTAAACAGTGCATTTTCCAGTTCTCTTCCTTCCAGCTGCTGCTGTCGTGGGTGGGTTTTTGTACATCATGCAGTTCAACTCTGAGGAACATCTGAATGGAGTCACGGCAGCCCTCAGGGCCGTTGTCCTGCAAAACACTCCCACACAGAGTCTGTACAGATTTTTGTTTCCATGTGGCCAGGTACTTAGAGCTGAGGGCTGGGAGCCAGGAAATCGTTTTATGGGATGGCAGGGTGAGCTTGTGGCTGGAGCACTAAACTGTGAAGAAGGAGACTGTTGGGTCTACCCCTTTCCATCGGGAAGGAGACTGCTGTGTCTGCCTTGCATTGGGAAGACTTCTCCAAGAGCTCTTGGTGAGCATCAAACCAGGAACCCTGAATCCTAAAGGCAGTGCCCTTACCATTTAGCCAAAGGAAGTGCCCTTTAACCTGGGAGCTTAGACTGCCTTTCACTTTATTTATTTTTTTATTTAGTGTTTTTCTTCACTTAATCTGGTGTCACCAGCTGTCCTCTCTCTCCAGCCTCATCACCCACTGTGCCTGGGATTTACCTTCAACCTGTACAGTGCCTGTGGTTTACCCCTGCGGCAGAGCCCTCAGGTGCCCCAGGTCTGGGTGGAGTTTAGTCCAGGTGTGGTTGGCAGCCCGGTGAGTAGTCTCGGGGCCTGCAGGAAAGAGGCATTGTTATTCTGTCACACATGCCCCCACAATGCAAAGCATCATGGGCTGCATATGCAAATCACCACAGAATGTTATGCTGGTCCAACTTTAAGCAGAGTGCATGGTGCCGAAAGGCCTCTCACACAGTTTGCAAGGGTACTAACGGAGAGACATAGACCGTGTTTCGTCCTACCAGGACTCATCAGTATACATAGTCTGTTGTTAAACAGGCAGGCAATGTCTGATGATCAGTAGAAACGAAAACAAATCTTCTGTGGCACCCTTTAAACTTTAATGAAAACTACCCCATTTCCTCTATCTAACAAAAGTGAACCAACATAATTCTGTGTTACATGCCTTTGCATTAATGAAACATGTGTGACTTTATATTTCTTGAAACTTGGCTTCCCAGCCATGCCCTTTGGTAACCTTGCCTCAGTGTTTACGCGACAGAGGTTCTTTGTCTTTAATTGTTATTCTGCCACGATCAAGGGATTTTCTTTCCCTTGTTCCTCTCCCTGGGTGTCTCATGGGGGACCAAGTTGATGTCTGCACGCCAGAGTAGCCCAGGTGACAGCGCTGAAGTAGAGGTGACAGACTTCCATTCCTAGAGAAGGAGAGCGACCTCTGGGATGCTTACCCCGGCCAGCCCCTGACAACTCAGGCTCGTTGGCACTGTGAGTGGTGGCGCTGTTTCTGCATCGATGGGGTGACTGGCCTTTAACTTTCTATCACTATCAGACTATCACCACTAGAGGGTGCTGCTGTTACTCCTCAACACCACAGATCCTTGTTTTTGCAGCCTCTCACCACCAGAGGGTACAGCTGTTCCTCCTCAGCACTACAGGACCTTGTTGTTGCAGCCTCTCACCACTAGAGGGTGCTGCTGTTACTAAACCTCAACACAACAGGATCTTGTTGCAGCATCTCGTGTCACACCAGTGTGGCGCTGTTCTTCACAAATAGCGATCCACATACACAACAAGATCACAGGTTGTTTTGGTGTAAGTAAAACACATGACATAGTATGGTATAGTATATAGTTATGCCTCGGGAGTTTTGTGAGGCACAGGCAAAAGCAGACTGCCTTCATCAACTTGAGAAATGATGACATCCTGTGATGTACAGTACCACATTGGAGTGTGTTATTGTTATTATAAAATGGTCTCCATATGTTGGGAAACTGTTGAGCCTGGTAACTAGTGCTGACACATGACAGTATTTCTGAGATGACAATATCACGGGCCAAGCATTGTCTCAGTCAGTCAGCTTTCAGGATATGTCCTAGGCATTTACTAATTTTAATATTACAGGTCTTAGCTAGCATATTAGGCAGCCCGGAACAGCCATAAAATATTTGCTGACATTGCAGGACTTCAGTAGTATATTATCCATTAAAAAAAATGGGTGTAAAAAAATTTCTGCAGCGTGTGACTGGTAGAATTCAGCCACATGACCATGTAGTTTATTACAAGTATAACTGCGAAGGTCTGTTATGGTCTTTTCTTTGAGCTTTTGGGGCTTGTTTACCATTTTAGCACACTCCTGTCTGTGCAGTTATGCCATAATATCCACACTTCTCAAGTGCTTGAAGGTATTCAGCTGCATCTGGTGCCTTATCACCCACCGGCATGAGATTATTGTGGTATACCTGAACACCCTGTCGTGTTCTCAGTTACCCAATGAAGAATGTCTGCTACCTTGGAGTGTGCCAGATTTTCATCTTTAGATAGCTGGTATTTTTAAATATTAAGGGCATGACCAGGGGTTAAGTTACGATCAAGGTCAAACCTTGAAGTGCCTTAATGTTATCATTAAAAGAAAAAGTTTTCATTTTTGAAGTAATGTCTTCATAGTCAAAGTTCTAATTTTTATGTTGTACATGACAGTTTTCAGGCGTTAACCTAACCATTTTGAATCTGTCAGTCAATCAGAGTCATGATTTCCAAATATTGTTTATAAATGGCTTATAAGTAAAGTCTGAGTACATAGCTGGTTATACTGGTTGCCAGTGCAGGTAGCAATGACAGTGTTTGCACCTCCAGAGCACTCCGCAATTTTCAGTGCTCCACACCTGCTCCGATGGACACAGTGGCTCAATTCTGTGTCCACAGCCCGGCTGCTCCAGAGGTTGTTCCCCTCCCTCCGACCTGGCAGGGATGAGCTGGTGACATGCGAAGACACTGAAGCACCAGAAGGCTCTTTCCTGCTTAGCACACCCGAATTCAGCAAACATCATTTTTTAAAAGCATAAAAGAAAGCTGAACTTGGGGAAAGTGTATAAAGTGTAAAAGCGAGGGGCCTACAGTGAGTATAAATGAGGTCGAAACTGGGACCGTGATACTGAGCATGTGCAAATGCACACACTTATCCCTGGGGGAGGAGAGGATATGTGTGCGTATTACTTTGTACCAGTATCGTGGTCCCCAGTTTAGTGACCCTGATTCTTACTACTTGTATTTATTTATTTAGCTTTTGTTTACCGGGTAAGCACACTAGACAAGTATTATGCCTATTTTCAGGAACGACCGGGAGAATACAACATGAGGAACAACAGTCAAGGAACAAAGAAATGAGAGTACATTATGTCACAGCAAACAAACATGTGGGAAAGAAATACATCATTTGACGTTAAGAGGAAACATATAGTAGTGGAGCACAGTCCAAGGAATGGATTGGTCATAATCAAGGCCACTGATTTTCAGTTTTACCGGAAAACCTGGTAAAATTCTGGAATTAGAGCTGCCTGAACACCGGTAAAACAAATATTTCATGGAATCTGGCATTTTATATCAGATCAGTAAATCTACAAAAACTTATATTTTTCTTATAATTCCTTCCTGTACTATTTTCAGTTAGCTTTATTTAATGCTCTGTATATTAAGCCTTCCTTTATTTTGATTATTTATGCACATACTAAAAGAATGACAGCAGAATCCGGTAAAATCCGGAAATTAGAGTAACAATCACCAGTGCAATTCTGGAATCTGATGTCTTGAAAATGGAATTTCATTGTTTTAATCACCGTAAATCAGTGGCCTTGGTCATAATATAACTTGTAACATTATAGTAGACACTCCCTAGGCTAGTTGGACCACAGACAGATATTTACAGGTCGTCACATTTATCTAAAATATAGTCCTAGTTCTGCATTTTGTGCACTTTCCCAAGTTCAGTTTTCTTTCTACTATTGAAAAATGCCTTTTGCTGAACTCGGGTGTGCTAAGACAGGTTTTGAAGTGTTGGCGGAGCATCATACAGATCCATGGAGCCACTGGAGAATGCTGGGAAAGGTGACATTCAATCCGGGCGAGCACTGCCACGCGGACTGTCTACATGACAGGCAGTGCTCTCTAATGTAGCTCACTCTGATACCGTCCCCCCTCTCCTGAGTCGCATCAGAAACCTGATGCAAGCGCATTAGGATGCTCCGAAAGTGTCCATACTGCCCGGCGTTGGGCGCATCAAAACATCTTGGCGTGGGTTGATCCGCTTTAAAGTTGGCAGTGTAAACAGGGTAAAAATGTAGTGCAGGTCATTTGAGGGGCCATATTTTCAAAAGTGAAAAAATTGCACACATGAGGAAAACAAATTCTGTAACAGAGGTTTCTTGTGCAACGCAGCCCGTTCAGTTTTCAAAAGGTTGCCTTTTGAAACCTTTTACCACAATTTACAGCAGCTTATGCATATTTGTTTGCGCAGCTGCAGAAGAATGCTACTCCTAGTATTACGGGCATAAAATTTTTGCACAGCTGCAGGAAAAAAATACTGCCTGTCGCATAAAATAGCATTTCACAGGTGCAGGGTTTTCTCCTGCACCAGCGAGGTCTGCGCACAGGGACTTTGCACCTTGTCAGGCCATTTGTAAATAATGCCAGTTCCTGGATGAAGAACATGAGGCTGTGGGGTCCTAGTAAGTACCCATCACGATAGACTAGAAGGAAACATGTCAGTCACTTTACCTTTCCTATCAAAAACTAGACTTTCTTGCCCCCCACACACACACACACACTGTTTGGTAATGTCTGCTCCTTACCTTTAAGCCCAGAGAGTTGACCAAGCAACTGTTGGGTGATACCATCTGTAATTCACATCTTCAAAGCTGTCAGCACAGCACATGTCTGATGTGCCACAAAACCAAAGGCTGCTTTCCCTTTACTTAAAGGGACACTGTCATCCCTTTTGGCTTCAAGGTGTCCGTCTCACACGTTATGATTGTTCACATTCCGTAGGAACTGCTGAAGTAGCTGGTAGTTTAAGTCTGATTCCTTTTTTTTTAAAAAGTGAAAAATAGGGGTGATGCCAGAGGATTAAGGACCCAGCTTGCATGAAAAAAATATTTCAGTACAATACAGTACTTATGGGGCTAGCAACTTCACGCACACACCTACACAGACTGAAATGGCATACAAAGACACACCAGCATTGTCAGCATAGCAAAAACTATTCATTGCACACAGTCTAGTTACGCAGTTTGATAAAAGTACGAAATGCAGTATTGCACAAGCTCAAAAAGTCTGAAAAAAAAAAAACAAGACACTCAGCAATTCGGCATTGTATTAGTCTCTGTAAAATGTTTATCCCAAGGTGCGGGCAGAAGCTGCAGCCAGTAATGAATTGAGTCTCTGTAGACTTTTCTTGTTTCTGTGAGCTGATAGACCTCAAAACATCTCACTGCAAACAATGTCATAGGTTTGCTAAGTCATCGAGAAGGATGAAAATGGGTCTGTTTCAATCTTTGAAATAACTTAATGTAGATGCTCGCCCCCACACCCTCAGTGCACCAATGAAATATTTGTGCCATTAAACATTATTGTAATAGTGTTTTTTGTATTTGGGGGCTCCTCCCACCACCGTTATTTTGTTATATATTATAATAGTTTTGTAGTTATTCCAATGTACGCTCATGGTGGGCGTGTACTGCCGACCTCCGATGCTGTGGTGGGCGGAGCACTGCTGTGTGGACTGCATGTGAAAGTGCCGTAATTATCATGGCGCCAAGAGGGATCCTTAATTCACCAGCATCCCCAAAATAGGTTGTCCACCATACTGATGTTACTACACAAACACAGATTTGTTTATGCCTCCCACTGCACTGTTCCTGGAGACGGAAACACTCCAACATTGTCTAGCCACTCATTATGCAGTGTGAGGGAGGAGACAAAAGCTCTGTTTACACTGGCAATCCCTACACCAGTGTAGATGGTTTGGAGAGCTAGTACATTTGCATGTGTAAATTGCACGAACATCAAACCGATGTGGTTTTCTGCTTCTCTCCCGACAAGGTAGCTAAACTGGTGTAGGTGCGTTTCAAGTGCTGTGTAAACAGTGGCCATGTTTCCCTTCACTGCCTGAGGGTAGTTTTGCACCACAACACACAGGAATTCCATGCAGGATGGGACCCACAACTGCAATGCAGTGCCTAAGAAACGGTGTGACACCGGTGTGGAAATAAATATCCTTAAGTGGCGTACACCACTGCTTCATAAATGACCAGGTGCAGACTCACACTGGTGTGAGCCACACCAGTGTGTAACAGCTTGGTCACTGTTAAACGGAGCTTATTGTTTCATTAGTGGCTGCACTGCTTGGAGGGATTCCTTATGTCCAAGAAGTGTACATCAAGAGTAGATCAAGGATTTGAAACAAAACAAGATTGGATATAATTATGCCATTGGCATGCATTTCAGTCTACTAAGAAAGAAGGCAGATACATCAACAAACAGCAGCATCAATGAATTTTAGAGAAGGTAAGTAATCATAAAGCGTGAGTTTTTTAACTACAAATAATATGATCTGGCAAAGGTCAACAGGATCCCTTTAGAGCTTCATTATAGACAAAAGGTTAGGAAATCTCCAGAAAGACTGTGCAGTTTGTGAGTTGTTCCCACTGTCAGCCTTCAACACCCTGACACTTCTTGGGAAATTATATTGCATATTTTAGAAGTGGACACATGCATTATCAGATATTGCAGGTCTTTGAGACTATTTGTTGTATTGACAACATTGCGTCCCTGCGGCTGTGAGGCATTATGGCGGACACAGTAGTGTGCAGAAGCCATCTGAGGCATTGGCTAATAGGAAGGAAACCGCCTACCGTACAGGAGGTTTCATGTATATTAGCTAATGTGGTATGCCACGTGATATACTGTATATAGCACATCATACTGTATGTCACATATCTCATATGCACCCAGCGTAGTATCCTCCCTGCAGTTGCGATCTCTTGAGGAGGCTGGCATACTTTAAAAAAAAAAAAAAATTTCACAGTCTAAAGTGGTGAGAGCACACGCTGTGGACAACAAAAGACCTGGGAACTCTCTCTTGAACTTTCAAAAGAAACTGTGGTGTTGGCTATTGGATAAACATTAAAGCCATTCAATAATACTTTTAGTAGTTTTAGGTGGGGTGCTCCTCTTCCTGCAGTGGTGAGAGTACTGTGGGGGTAGAACTAGAATTATAATAGATGATTTTATAGTACTGGAATTTGAATAGATGATTTTACAGCACTAGAATTTGTTAGATCTTATTTCATTGTGAGTGTTTTATTGTAGTGCAGAGATGTGCTGGAGTGATTGTAAGGCGGTCGGGTATTATTCCCCCTCTATGCTTAGGGACCGCCGTCCTTTCTCCTGTCCTCCGTTGCCAGCTGAAGTTTATAGGAGGTGTAGGGCTTTGGGGATTGCGAGAAGGAGCGGAGGTCCCATGCTGGAGGGAATGGAAGGAGTGGGCGGATTGGGATTGTAGGGTCAGGAGACCTGGGGTGAAATGGACACGGGAGAGAGGGCCTTCCTGTCTTGTGCCCATACCCAAGGTCCTGGATCGGACCAGCAGGTAGGCGGTCACTATCGGAGGTTTGTCCTACTCGGCGGTGTTATGCAATGCCAGGTCTATTAAAAACAAGGCGGCTATTATAGCTGATCTTGTCGAGTCATCTGACCTGGCATGCATCACGAGACCTGGCTGGATGAAAATGCTGGGCCTGTATTAGCCACAGCAATTCCGGCTGGGTACTGGTGATACACCGCCGAGGCAGGATCGTAGGGCGGGGTGTTGCCATGTGTTTTAAGTCAGAACTGGGTCTGGTGGAGGTGCCAGCGGAGTCACCAGATCCTTTAGATACATTGGGCGAGGGTGTGGGGTGCAGGATACTTCTGTATACCGTCCACCAGGTGGCGAGAATGTTTTTCTGCAGGAAATCGCAGACTTCATTGTCGACCTAACATTGGGGTCCCCAGATGGTTGGTACTGGGGGACTTCAATGCCTGGGTCGACGATGAATCTCGGTTTAGTCAAGATTTCCTCCAGGTGATGATATCACTGGGCTTCACACAGGTGGTTTCCTCATCGACCCATGTGGGTGGACACTCATTGGACCTGGTGTTCCTTCTGGGGATGGGGATATCTGACTTGGTGGTGGAACCGGTTGGATGGTCAGACCATCACTCCATTAGATTCAGTTTGAGGCCACCCTGTTAGGTCTGCCCCCACGGAGATGGTTCGATACTGCCCTTTGAGGGTGTATCCCAGAGGACCTGATGGCGGTGTTGGACCCATCGAGCCTACCGATAGATTGCATGGATTCAGGTGTTCTGCTACATGCCTATAATGAGGCAGTGACAGGGCCCTGGATTCTATTGCACCATTTCGTGTTAGATCCTCTTACTCCTCGCCCCAGGTCTCCTTGGTTTGATGAGACCATGAGGGAATTGAGGAGAGTTGGCGAAGGCTGAAGAGGCGTTGGCGAAATCCGGTCGTGATGATGACAAGCTTAGTTTGATGGACCATTATTTGGTCTATCAACTGCAATCTCTCTTAAGAAGGCAGAATTCCTGTCCAGAGAGATAGCGGCTGCACAGAATAGACCTGCTCAGTCAGCTCTTTCGGACTGTGAACAGACTGTGCAATCCAGTCTGTCTTCAGCCCAGAAGAGCTTTATCTCAGAATGGTGTGAGGAGCTCGCTCTCTTCTTTGCAGATAAGGTTGCCAAAATCAGATCGGACATTCGCTCTTCCCTCTAATGGGAGCAGCAGTGGTCGTCAGGAGATGTCAAACACCCAGTTGGAATGGTCTGACTTCAGCCTTCCCATAATCGAGGATGTTGTGATGATCATTCGAGCACTGCGACCGACCTGCTGTGATTTGGACCCCTGGTCCCACAGCCCTCTTAGTGGGTTGCGTGGATAAGATTGGCCTAGTCCTAGCTTTGATCGTATGGAAGTCTTTGGAGAGGGATTTTACAGATCCTCAAAGAGGCTATAATTAAGCCCCTTTAAAGAAACCTCCTAGACCCATACTGTCTAGCAAATTACAGGCCAGTCTCTAACTACCCTTTGTGGGTAAAGTTATTGAGAAAGTGGTCGCAGTGCAGTTGGAAGATCATCTGACGAACAACAATATCTACGATTAAGCTCCAGTCTGGATTTAGGAAAAGGCATAGTACGAGACAGCGCTCGTCACGGTACTAAATGACCTCCCTAATGGCAAGAGATCGTGGGACCCGATCCATCTTGGTACTACTTGATCTCTCGGCAGCGTTTGACACCGTTGACCATGGTGTGTTATTGGAGCGCCTGCAGTTAGTCTGTGGAATGTCTGAGTACGGTCCTCAGATGGTTTCAATCTTACCTTGAGGGTAGGACTCAGAGAGTGGTGTTGGGAATTTTTTCCTCAACATCATTCTCCCTGCCCTGTGGGTACCATGAGGGCTCCATTTAGCACCCATGTTGTTTCGTTGTATATGCTACCATTGAGGGCGATTATTAGATGGTACGGTTTGGGTTTTCACTGCTATGCTGATGATACCCAGCTGTATATGTCTTTTGTGCCCGGTCAGGACGCTGCCTTGTCGGTATTTAATAACTGCCTTGAAGAAATCCAGAATGGATGAATGGGAGTTGGCTGAGGTTAAATCCGGAGAAAACTGAGGTGTTGGTTGTGGATTTAGGTCGCTGTGAGGCAGGTCTGCCAGAGGATCACCCTCAGGCCTATGGCTTGGAGGTGTCCAGCTGGCGACCTCAGACCAGGTGCGAAATCTTGGCGTAGTACTTGATGACCATTTGACACTCAAATCCCAGGTGTCAGCGGTTATAAAGACTCCCTTTTTCATCTGAGGAATATTGCCAGGGTGAAGCACTTGGTTCCTCCAGAGGACCTTCCAACATTAATCCACGCCTTTGTTACCTCCGGCTTGACTACTGTAACTCCCTATACCTAGGGCTATCGGGGTTGAACCGCCGTCTGCAGCTGGTGCAGAATGCGGCAGCCAGGCTGTTGACTGGAGTCTCTAGATCCAGTCACATAACGCCTGTGCTCCACGGACTGCACTGGCTGCCAGTGTTTTGGCGAATTACCTTCAAGGTCGGTTTGCTGACCTATAAAGCCCTACATGATCTGGGACCTGCCTACCTGAAAGAGCTCCTGTGCCCCTATAGTCCCTCTAGCCCCTCCGATCCACTGGCGAGGGATTGCTGGAGATTCCCAGAGTACGTCTGAAACATCTGGTGCTAGATCGTTTAGTTTTATGGCACCTACCCTGTGGAACTCTCTACCTCGTCCAGGTCTTGAGATTGCCCGACCGTCCTTAGTTTTAAAAGGGAGTTGAAGACCCACCTTTTAATATAGCTTTTAAGGATTTCTGTTGATTTGATTTACTATATTTATTGTCATATTTATTTGTACAGGCGCTTTGATTTAAGAAAAGCGCCTTTTAAAAATAAAGTTGAAATTGAAATTGAATTTGAAATTGTAACTGTTCTGCCTCTAGGAAACAGAACTCGCTATGAAACTGAAATGTGACTTGAACTGCATTGAATCGCATATATGTGTCTATTAGCAATTGTGAGCCTTGTACTTGTACTGTATAACTATAAGCGTTAATTGTATGTATATGTTTGCCTCACAACTGTGAGGCCTTGTACTTGTACTGTATAACTGTAAGCATTGAATCGTATGTATATATTTGCTCACAACTGTGATCCTTGTACTTGTATGTATAGCATTCCTTCCTAACTACCCCAACCCCCACCCTAGCTAGCAAGTGGAAAGGAGCTTCAGGGTTCTGGTTGCCTACTTGATAAAATATTTTCGAAATAAATAAATAAATGTCATCTGATGTGGCAGGAGATACTGTAGCTGGTGTACTGACTGACTGATATTACAGGTTGCACTACAGCTAGTACTAGTCTATTGAGTGATATTGCAGGTTTCCAGATATAGCTGATATACTGACTGATATGGCAGGTTGCAGGGTATTTCTGGTATACTGATAATACTGCAGAATGTGTTGTGTATATGACTCAGGCTGTCAGTTGCAGGATACTAGTATATTTGGTATATTGACTGCTATTGCAGGTTGCAGCACATATACTATATACTGATTGGTACTGCAAGTCTTGAGGCCGTTTGTTGTGCTGATGCACACTATATCTCAAGAAAAGATGTGCTGTTTTGTGAGTTGTTCCTGCTGGCAGCCTTTGACACCTTGAGGCTTGCCTGTGAGCTGATATTGCATGTTTTGGAAGGTGACGTATGCACTGCATGAGATATAGCAAGCAAGCTCCAGGATATGGATTGATGTTACAGGTTGCAGGATAGATATGGGATATGGAGTAGGCTGACTCAAAATATGAAATTTATCTTCACGTGAGGGGGTATGACCATATTTCATGAGGGGCAGAGCCACGAGTAAAATATGTAAGTCCTACTTTCACAAGTAATGAAACTGCATATTCTGAGCTAGAGCCAGACCATTGTATATTCAATTTATACATCAGTTTACTACTTATGCATATAACTCCACCCCATGGGGGTTTATCTTATGTGCCTGTTTCTTCCACTTGCCTCCCATTGCCTGTGATGTTTCCCTGATCTTCCCTTTGATGCACCGCCACAGCCCGAGTTTGATGGTGCCTCTGTGTGTCTAAAACCTCTGTCCAGTCCTTGTTTCTCCTGGTAGTCTCTGGTGGTGGCCAAGGAGCTAATGCATAAGCTGCTGCGTTCCCTCTGCTCTCGGAGCAGGCCGGGAGACCTCGCGCGTAATGCGATGGTCGCCTTTGGTTTGTGCCGCGAGTTTACGGTACAGTGGCAGCCTCTTACGTAGTCTCAGTCCCTGATGGCACTAAAGGGACCGGAGATTGCAAGCAGGTGCAAGAGGAGTCACAAACATTTAAATAAAGAGTGCTAGCAGGCGTTTGATTTCCCAGCCTCATGAATATTAACGAGGCTTGCACTAGTTAATATGAGCCTGTCTGCTGCCTGGGGCTGTATATCGGCAGCAGTGACAGGCTTGGAAGTCAACTGAAATGTTAAATATTGTGGTCGCTTGACACAGTGTCTGCTTTAAAACAATGGGGTATTCATAAATAAAAGCATTTAACTTGACTGCACCAAAGCTTTGTTGTTGGACAATGTATGGACTGCAGGGGACTGTATTTAATCACAGCCATATTTTCAGCCTTTGACCTATCAGCAGCCAATCGGACAGCTAAAATTTCTGGCAGAGACTTTTGGGACTGTGTCAAGACTTGGGGGCAGGAACAAGTGTTGGCGCCTGCACAAGGAGCCTATCAGGCGTCAAGGGGCCTAATGCATATTCATTTTGAAGAGACAATTGAACCAATCAGTCAGGAGCTGCCAAGAGCTCCCAAAAGCCTAGAGACTTTTCAGTCTGGAGTCAGTTCGGCACGCCCCTCCACAGGAGGGTGCTCCGCCTTGCAAGAAGAATGGTCTGAATCAGTTCAGCAGGAGCCTCTCCATGGGGAGGGGGCTTTGGCCCCTGCTAAGAGAAATGTGGCTGCAAGGAATTGGAGCTGCTGGCCTAGGGGCTGGCAAATACATGTCCCCCAGACACTGGCACTCACCTTTCCACATTTGGGAAAATGTGAGGAAGAAACCTGAGCTAACTTCAGCTGTGAGAGAGCTGCAAGAAGTCTGCCTGTAGTTGTGAGAGAGAGCTGCAAGAACGTCTGTACCTCAGCAGTGAGAGTGCTGATGAATCCTGTGACTTCAGTTAGTAGAACATTGCTTGCTAATCCTGATTAAGTAAATGTCTACTTAAGGTACAGAAACTTGTCTGTCTGCACCCTGCATTTGATCAGTGCCGTGGATGTGGTGGACATTTGTTTGAATGACCGTGGATGGACCGGAGACTAGAAATCGTGATGTGACTGTGTAAGTGTGCCTACAGGAATTAAAGGAGAGTGTTCTGAGGTTGGAGCTTGTCAGAAATTGCCTGTGAGGATCTTGTAACATTCATTTGGAACTGCCAAACCGCCAGCTGGCCAAAAGGAACTGTGTTTTGCTTGTGAGAAGCTTGCACTCTTGCTGAAAGCCATTGTGAAAAAATTTATTACCACGTGAAATACATGTCCACTACCCTTTGCGTTACCTTAAGAGTTTATATGTATCTGTGTATTGGCTCTATTGTTGGTGCTCTGTATTTTTTCTAATCTAGACGATCCTGTCATTTACACTTTCTATTGTAAATGCGTAGAATTTGCAAATATTGTTTTACTTTTTCTCTGTGTCATTGAATTTCTGTACCACTGGATGTTTGTGAAAATGAGAATTTTTGCTCACATACTTCCAGTATAAAATAAAATTGAATTGAGCTGAAATGCTTAACTTGGTTGGGAGCCATGCCTTAAGCTCCATCGTCTAACTGTGTAGGAGTCATGCCTTAAGCTGATGTGTGTGTCTTTGAGAGAGAATGAGAATTTGTCTGCTGCAAATGTTTGTGCAAGATTTGGGTCTTCCTAACCAAGGGGATGCACCCATGTTTGAGACTGTATACTGTCTTGTAAAAGGACCATGTCTGCCATGCTGGCCAAATGGTTGAAGTGACTGTAATAATTTAAAGAAACTAAAGTCCCTGAGATGATTAAAGCTGCTGAATGCCAGAGAAGAAAAGCGAGACTGTCCTAGTTAGACCTGGAGTCAGCCTGGTAGTGTGTCAGCCAAGACACTGCCATATGTGCTTCCCCAGAAGGGCATAGCCTAGCAGTAGGGGTCTGAAGAGTACTGACCCTTAGCCTGGTCTGTTGCCAGAATGTTCCTGAAAATGACTTTGAGCCCAAGAGAGGGGGCACCTTCTTAGAAACTGAGAACAGTTCCGCCTGCAAAAGCTGCAAGAGCCTGCAGTCAGTAAGGGGGTTCGCCATGAACCTTTGCCATGCATTTCGCCCAAAGAGCCAAAGCTTACATGCTATGACTACCAGAATCTACCTTGTAGCACCTGATTTCAACTTTGCCTAAAGATGACTACAAAACTGTTAGTAAGCAGACCCTAGTCTGTGAATGAGGAACTGTAAATAGTTGTTTCGTTTGCCAAATTCAGCATCTAAAGCCCAAGCCACCACAATGTGGGAACTGCCTGTTTATTTACAGAGTTAAAGTTTAAAGAAAGCATCTAAAAGCTAATCTAATTTTCTTTTAAGAGCCTAGCATGACCAACCAGCTGCACCATATCAGGCCTGCAGCTAAAGATTTAGTACTGGGTACCCAGGTTTAGAATTGTGGGGTTCTGTTATAGACTGGGGACTGGTACCAGTGTGGGCATACTATACATGTTTAAGATCTATGTAGCTAGACAGTGATTTAAGTCCTGAATACATCAGAAGGTTGGTGGGTGGCTAGTGTTGATTACTGCTTGAATTTAAGATGCAAAATGATTGTTGTCTATTGCAGATCATCTGATCCGAATCCTGATTTACCAAATGCCAGTCCAAAATTATGTTTGACCTCTTCATCCATTTTCACCCTTTCCTAATTCTCACCCCATGTAAATAAATGGTGGTTAACCATTTTTATAAATCTTGTGTGTGAGCATATTATTAGAATGAGCCAATAATTCAAAATGTAATATGTGGAGTTTTGGCTTTTAATCCATGTATGGGGTGACAATATGGTATTGTGGGTGGGTACAGCATCCCAAGGGTTGTGCCAGTTATTATTAGACCCACTTGAAATTATACTCCAGGTGGAGCACTGCACAATAATGTTATGTGGAAAGAACCAGTTTTAATATAGAATAGGAACCCAGGCCCTCCACCTGGTTAGTGGCCACCCAGGCAGAGGTAGTAGCCCTTAGATACCCAACACCAGGGTTACAAACAGTAGCTTTTAAATCTGCTGTCTGCATGACACTTTTACTGTTTTTCATTGATCTCAACTGCTGGCTTCAGTGTTGCATGTGGCTATTGTGATGTCATCAGCATTGTGCAAGCTGCTGTCTGACTGATTCAGTAGGCATTGTAACATACCCACCTTTGGAAGATAATATAGTACTTTTTATCTTGCCATTTATCAACACATCTCTTTTGTATATTTCTCATGTATCTGGTATATTAAGTATTATGAAATGGGTAGGAAGAGTGCTGGCTCCTGAAGTCCTGATTTACCAAGAGGTGCTTTCAGCCGGACCGTTATCCCAACACAACAGCCCAGCTGAAAGTAGCCAACACAAATATGTTTAAAAATACTTACAATTTACTAAAAGGATCCATTGCATAATTGCAATAAGGCACTCCAAAGGGGTATGTTATGGTGTGCTAACAGCGCTTCTTGTGTGGTGGAAGTGCTCAGCTTCATGCGTGCTTCAGCCCACCCGAGGTGGGCCATTATTCCATCACAATGCACCCCTTGCCATGCCTTATTTGCTTAAATATCGTAGACTTACCTGGTATATTGACTAATATTGTCACTGGCAGGATCTTAGTATAGCTAGTATATTGACTGATATTGCATGTATATAAAAGATTTTGTCAGCAGAGGAAGACTGAGGCCCACCCAGTCTGCCAGTTTCCTTGCCTAGCTGTGTGCTGAGCCTAACACCAGGCTGGATTTAGAGATCAGATAACACTAGTGGGTAATCATCACGCCTTTCCCCAGATATTTCTTACCCATTTCTGCCTGTTAGTACTGTTGTTCCCTTATATCTGTCCCACCCAAGTTTAAAGCCCGTCACAGTTTTGGCTTCCAACCATCTCTCAAGCCAGTCTATATCATAAGTCTGCCACCTATTCTAAGAAGAAGAACTTCCTCACATCCCTCCTGACACTTCCCCATTTTCACTCGTGTCCCCAAGTCACCATACCCTCATTGCTTGTGACTGTGCCCTCACAATCCATTCTGTTGATTCCTCAGAAGAACTTGAATGTCTCAGTCCTATCCCACTTTCCCTCCTGTCCTCCAGTGTATACATGTTAAGGTCTGCCAGCTTTTCCTCATACAACCTCCCTGTTACCCTGGATCATCTTCCTGGCCCTCCTCTCTATGATATCTATGTAGTCTTTGGGTTTGGTTCTCAGAGAGCCCTAGACTGGCCTAGCTAAGCTTGAAGGCAGTTTGTATCCGAAGCCTGAGTGCGCCCGGGACCCTGTGCCTAATTCTCTGTTGGGCAGGGTCCCAGCAGCAAAGTCCTCACACCTTGTGGCAACCCGGCAGTGCACCACACAGAAGGCGCATTCTAAGGGTGTGCCACAAGCTGGGGCGCTATGCATGTTCTAGCCAATCTGTGTTGGCTAGCGACCTCACCCCAACCCAATGCCACCAAACCTCAGCCACTGTACCAACCCCTCCGATCCCCAATGTCCCATAACTTCCTTTAATTCCACAACCCTCTCCTGATCCCCAATGTCCCGTTATTTCTTTTAGGTCTACATCCCCTCCCTGTGCCCCGCTGCACCCACTGTACAAATACCTTCCATTATCCCTGGTGTTCTAGTGGCCCCACCCCCACCCCAGTGGGTAGTATCCACCTCCAGCCCCCCTCATCCCAAGCAGAACACGGCTGCACAGCTCCTGTCACCTCTGCTGCGGCTGCCAATGAACTGTCAGTGAGCTCTGCAGTAGGAGGAGCTCACTGACTGGAAGATATTTATACAGTGGCACAGCAGGCACAAAGAGGGTTGTAGACTCAACAGAAATACTGGGACATCGAGGATCAGAAAGTGGGTTGTTGACTTGTATGCATTAGCGGGACATCAGGAAACAGGGAGGGGGTTTTGGAATAATGATAACATGATAGAACAGGACATTGGGGGTCTCGAGGAGGGTGGCCACTAGTACATTACTGCTGGGGACTGTATGCATTGTCACGGCACCAGTCAGCTGTCCCAGAGGGATGCCTCTAGTACCTTTGGCCAGCCCTGGCTGGTCTAAGAGTACATAGAATTTCTCCCTTTGGGAGAGTTCTGAGAACCCCATTTCTGGGGATGTGGCAGCTTGCATCTCCCTCATGCTGCCTAGCACCACGTCGTAGTCCATTTCTGGGTGGTACAAGCCCATTTCAGGGCAGGCAGCCTGCGGCTGGTGTGGGCTGCATTTGTGAATTACAGGGTGGGCAGCTTTTGGCGCAGGTGCTGCTTGCACCATTATGTTTAGGCGCGGGCACCTTGTGTGATCTCAGGGCTTTGAGAATCAAGCCTCCTGCCTTGAGGTGTGGCCTCCAGAACTGCATGCATTACCCAGGTATGGCTTTACCAGGGACCTGTCCAGGGCCAGTATCACCTCCAACTACCAAATGAAGTAATATTGTTGAATAGATCTGATATAGTAACTAATATTGTCAGTTGAAGGAGACTAGTATATTTGGTGTATTGATTACCTAATATTGCAGGTTATAGCACATATCTTGTGTAACGATTCACATTGCAAGTTGCAGAATATATATTTATTTTATTTGTTTAGCTTTTGTTGACCAGGTAAGTGCACTAGACAAATCCTGCCTATTTTCAGGCACGACCGGGGAGGGGGATACAGATGAATTCAATTGACCTTGAACCAGATTAAGCTGTTGGTGGTATTTTTAGTGAATGAGGAAATTTGGCCAGGACACCAGAGAAATTCCCCTACTCTTTTCGATAAGTGCCGTGGGATCTTTAACATCCACTGAACTACCACCAATCCAGGCAGATGGGACCTCGGTTTAACGTCTCATCCGAAGACGGCACCTCAGAAATGCAGCACCCTCTCATGCTGCATTACGGTACCAAGTACTGAGATATTAACCCAAGTGCCAGAAGTGGAACTGAACCCACAGCCCTCTGATCCCCGGCCTCAGAGGCGAGTGTGCTACCTACTGAGCCACTGACACTGCAATATATGATAAATTGACTCACATTTCAGGATGTAGCTGTTATATGGACTAATGCTGTGGGATGTATTTGGTATACTGAGTGATACTACAGGATATTCCTGACGATTAAGTGATATTGCAGGATGTATCTGATGTACTGACTAATATTGTATTATTGGTATACTGGCTGATATTGCAGGATATATCTGCTATATTGACTGATATTGCAGGACAGATCATACTAAGGAGTTAACGGAGCTAGGAGGCTTGGAGGCCTATGATTGCTCCTTATATTAATAATAGTTAATTTTAGCACCTAAGAGAATAAATTTATCCAATCTGCATTTGAATGTTAATTTTGAATTACTAGTAATTACCTCATTAGGAGAGCGTGCAGGGATTGATGGGTCTAATGGTATAGAAATATTTCTGTGCCATTAAGTTGAAGTTTCTACATGTACAAGGGATTCTAAATCCAATGAAGACCCTGTTGGAGGCTGGGGGTGGAATAGCGAGCAACCACTAGGTGGCTGGCTACCGAGCAGACATGACAGACCATGAGGCCTATTCTGCTGGCTTTTAGTATGTCAGTATGTAATTGTAAAGAGTGCCTCTAGTGTTAAAAGTGTTGTTTTTGAATTCGAATCCTAATACTCTTAGTAGAAATGGGTCCTGCATAATGTTGTACATAAACAGGAGATCGCCTCTAAGACGTTGGTAGTTAGTGACATTAAATTCAAAGACTCAATTCTAGATTCATATGGGACGTCATAATAACCTGTAACGAGTTTAGTAAATTTCATTTGTACTTTTCCAGTTGTATAATGTCTGATTTCCTGAATGGGCACCATAATTGTGAATCATAATCTAGATGTGTACGGATAAATGCTCTGTATAATGGCATCATCACTTTACTGTCCCTGAATTTAATATTTCTTTTGATTGACCAGATAACTTTTTGGCTTTTAGAATAGTCTCATTAACCTGAGAAGCCGGAAGAAAATCCTCTGATATGTAGACTACTAGACCCCTAGATCTTTTCATTAGATGTTGTATAAGGACTTCTATTGTGTATACCTCTTGTATTATATTTTTTTCTTTGTTGTTCTACATTTTATATCTCCTGTCTATGTAATTCATGGACTGTATGTGTATGTGCCTCAGGACCTCCTTGTGAATGAGCTTGCTCAACGAGTCTTTCCTGCAATAAACTTGAACTTGAACTATTAGTGTCCTACTGTCTAATTTATATATACAAAGTGGGTTATTTGGGCCCAGGTGCATAACTTTGTATTTGTTGGAACTTAATTTCATATCCACTTAGTAACCCACTCTGTAATGTAATCGAGGTTTTTCTGAATAGGCGCTATTTGCTCGGGGTTGGAACAGGGCCCTCCAATTTTCACATCGTCGGCATATTTGGTGGTGGTAGAATAACACTTATGTGTCAGGCCTGCTGTAAAAGCTTGAAATAGAAGGCCTAACACGAGCCTTGTGACTAAACCGATGTCAGAGAGCTGACAAGTGATTAGTACTCTTTGTGACCTATCTGTTAGCCAATTGAGATTCAATTAACAATGTTATGGTTAACATTTAAGTTGTTTAGTTTTGTACTAAGGCCCAGTGAGGCATAAAATCAAGTGCTTTGCTAACGTAGATGAAAATAATATCATATGGTGTTTTATTGTCAAGTTGATGGCTAACCTCTTCGAGAAGCCTAGTAGGTTAGTTATGCAGCTACAACCTTTTTGAACCCATGCTGGTCATTATCCAGATTGTCCAGAGCTGTGGAAATTAAGTTCTTTATTATGCTTTCCAGCACTTTACTCAGTGGAGATATTAAACTTATAGGTCTATAATTTTCCCAGTTGTTCCGTGGCCCCATTTTATGAATAGAAATAACATAGGCTGTTTCCATAGATCAGGGATGTAATTTAGATTAATACATTTTTAAGAATAGCTTAAGGGGATGTGTCAGACAGTCAGCGAGCAAATATAAGAGGTGGCCCGATATTTGATTAGGTGAAGTATTAGTTTTATCGCTAAGAGAGGCTAATTTCTTGAAAACACATCCTTAGATATAGTAATGGGTTCCACCTGGAGAATTTATTTGTTTATCTATGTTCCGTGATGCCTGGAATATTTCACAAAATTTTGTATTAAAAATATTGGCCATATCATGGGGATTATGAATTATTTTATCATTAATCTGAGGGCCTACCTGGCATTTGGGTTTTTAATCATAGGTATCATAGGTTAAACTGAGCATGTAAAGACGTTAGTCCATTAAGCTCGCTAGGTTTAAGAATATCCCTGGATGCCTTTACTAATAAGAAAGTTGTCAAGCTTGGTTTTAAACTCAGTCATTGTTTTACTGTCTCACGACCAAACCTGGCAAAGTATTCCAAATTTCTGTTACCCTAATATTAAACCAAAACTTTCTTTTTTGTTGTAAATTTATCCTTAAATAACTGAAATGGGTGGGCTTGGGTATTATATGGTTGAACTCTCAACACCAAGCCTAATTGTTCCCACAGTTGTTTATCTGATAAAGCCTTGTAGATCAGGTACATATAGCCCCTCAATCTCGATACTCCAATGAGAACATGCCCAAATGTTGTAACCTCTGTTCGTAATTAAGCCCACGGGTTTCCTAATATTTTTTGTTGCCCTCTTCTGAACCCTCTCAAGTGCTCTGATAACCCTTTGTTACCAGGGGCCCAGAACTGGGCGCAGTATTCATATGGGGCGCGCCAGTGTGCTGTAAGGGGATAAGAACCTCTGTTTCCTACTCTTACATGAGTCTGTGTATACAGTGGAGTATACTGCTGGCTTTTTAACAGCATGATTACTTTGTAATTGGAAATTTAAGTTGTTGCTGACTCTAATACCCAGGTCTTTTCGTCTAAGACTACTTTAAGTACCGTGCCTTGCAGTGTATAATTAAATTCTTTATTATATTTACCCATGTATAACAGTACATTTTTCAAGATTGAATTGTCATTTCTTTGTCTGGGTCCACTGGGCAAGATCAGTGAGGGCAGCCTGCAGAATGTCTCTATCCTGCTGATTATTACAGGGTAGCCTAAGCGAGTGTCGTCCATCGAACTTGGAAAGCCATATCCTCGACTGCGTATTCATTGAAGAGATGTATAGGTTGAATAAGCAACGCCCAAAACCGAGCCCTGGGGTATTCCGCTAGTAACATCCTTCCATCCCAAATATTCCCCTTGATACATACACGCTGGCGCCTCTCATACAACCATGACTGAACCCATTGAATTATAAAATTATCAAGCCCATGATCAATTTTGGCATTGACCAATTCACCATGTGGTACTTTGTCAAATGCCTTGGCAAAATCTAGGAAGACAACATCCACGAGCAGCCTCATCTGGTGCTTTACTGACCTTCTGATAGAATTCCAACAGATTTGTTGACACAATCTACCTTTTGTGAAGCCATGTTGTTTACAATCAGTGGCACCTATTTGACTTGTAAAGTCAGTAATAAAACTACATTTAAGTGAATTAATGTAGGAAAATAAGAATTTACTGTTGATTTTATTAACTTCAGATGCTAATTTATGTTCCTATTTTGTCTTTGCCTTTGAATACATTTTTATACTTTTTTGACAATGCAGGTATAAATCCAGTTAGTTTGTGTTTGAGATTTTAGGTAATTTGAGTGTTTTTTAATGTTTTTGTTGTATGAGTTTCCTTATAGATTTGTTCATCCATTTAGGATAATGTTTTTGTTTGTATTTTTAATTTTAATAGGATATAAGTATCCCTTAAATTACGAGGGTCTTATAAAGTTTATCCCAACTATCATTAATTGTTGAAGATGAAAATTTTATCCCAGTCTAGATTGTTCAGTTGCAATTTAATGCTAGGGATGTCGGCTTTCTCATATACATATATTTTGTTGTATTGTCAACAAATGCCAAGGTGTTTTCCAACGGAATTTGATGGCATGACACTGTTGCCAGTAAGAGATTGAATTAGATGTTTTTAGGATGTTTTACCACTAAGTTTCTGTTATGAATTAACAAGATCAAGAATGTTATCTCCCCGTCGGATGATTTATTCTTTGAATGAAATTACACTGTTGACATATATTTAGTAGTTTTTACCTGACCAGATGAAGACATTTGATCCTTCCAGGCAATATCACTAAGATTAAAATCACCCATATGTAAATGTCCCCAAGTGTACATGCTATATCGATTTCTGATTTCCTGATCTGATATATTGATTTGATATTGCAGGATATGCCTGATATAGTAACTGACAATGCAGAATATATCTGATGTATTGATTGATACTGCATGACGATTTGATATGTTGGCTCCTGTTGCAGGAAATATCTGCTGTATTTACTGATATTGCAGCATATATCTGATATACAATTTACGTTTCAAAGTATATTCCTTAATGTTTCTCTAATTAGTTTTTCTGTTACTGCTATTTGTTTGATCTTACTTGAGAGGGTTCTGCAGTAGGTCTTCACATATAGGACTGTGCCCCTGGCGGCAGGTCCGCATGGCAAACTGTAAGCTAGCAGTCAGCCAGCGAGGACCGTCCCTGTCATCAGGTGACGAACGTCAACCCGACTATAAAAGGGGCGTCCTGCGGCCCGCCCAGTTCTTTTCTCACTGTCGCGCCAGTTCATCCGACAGACGTGGTAGAACAGCGATCAATCGCTCATTATTATTCAATGTCTTTCGCTTTTTTTCTTCTTAAAACTTTTCTTGGACGCAAAAAAGTGCTCCAAATGCGGTGCCCATCATCCAACGCCAGGTCTTTGTGCTGCTGACTTAGGGTTACCTCAAGGTGCACGGGTTACCCGCCCGATGCCGGGCTACCCGATGCCAGGCTATCTGTCATCCGGATACCTGACGCCAGGGTACCCTTTGGTTTTTCGGGATACCAGTACACATACTGGCATCACCCTCCCAGTTACCCGCCTTTTCTGGGTATCCAGGGTACCAGCCTCCCCTCCCCTCCTTCACCTGATCGTGAGGCCATCCCGGCATGGTGGCAGGATGCCAGGACACAACTCCTTACCCGAACTTAAGCAGTCCCAGCCTCTATGGGGTACCCCTCTTCCTAGGGCACCACCCCCTAGTCCAGTTCCTTCTGGTCATGCCTCTGGTTCTCTCCCCATGGGTGATACTGGTGTGGATCCTCTCTGCCTAGCAGGTCAGACTCTTCTGAATCGGATGAAGAATCAGATATTGACCATTCAGAACCACGTTCCTGGTCGAACTCCAACCTAAAGAGTCCTCTAAATTGCCCCCAGAGGACCTGTCCTTGGGGAGCTGTTGAGAACCATACAAAGGGTGTGCGGCTGGTCACCTAGGAGTTAGACCTCAGTGAAAGAGGCTCGCTGAGCATTTGGATCAGACCAATGGGACCTCTCCCTATTCCCTTGGATGGGCCCACATGAGGATCTTGCATCTAGCATATGGCAACAGCCTTCATCCATTCCAGCTGTTTCCAGTAAAGTTGATAGAATCTACTTCCCCAAAAGGGATCTCTTACCTTACCTTGCAGGCAAAAGCTGATTCCATGGTCATCACAGCAGCTCATGACCGTTCGGCTCAACCAAAGCATTTAAGTTCTTCTCCTCAGACAAGGACTCAAGCAACTGGATCAATATGGTAGGAAGATTTATACCTCTACCACCTGTGCCATCAGGTCCCTCAGCTATGTTTCCCACATGGTGGCATTCCAGAAGTCCTCTTTCTCGGAACTAGAGAAGGACCTCCAGGACATTCCTGATGAGCAACTCGGGCTGAGTTGCTGGATAAAGTCACGGATGAATAAATTTTCCTGCCATCCACGCCTCCGGACCACTTACGATTCTGTGGACTCCGTGGCTCGGGCTGCTGCGGCCTCAGGAATCTGCCTTAGGCGCCTAGCCTGGCTTCGCCTAGCAAGTTTGGCACAGGGCGTTCAGTCATCCCTGCTGGACGTGCCGTTCAGGGTCGATCTTTTGGTGCCGATGCAAAGGATATTATCACAGGGCTGCAAGAGAGCGGTAGCTCCCTTTAGAGACATACACTCATGTACTGGAAAAGCCAAAAGAAGCAGCCTTTTGTCGCCAAAGAAAATGGAACAAGAACCAGGGCAACGTCAGAACAAACATCGTGCCGCTGGTTCTGGAGCCCAAACTCCTCAGGCCAAGTTTGATAAAGCGCCTCAGGAGCCAAAGCTCTCCCTCTGCATCCTGATTTGCTTCCCCTCCTCTCGCTCTCTCCGTCACCCTCAGAGGAACCAATAGGAGGGAGATTTGGCCTTCACCTGGAAGGGTTGAAGGCTGTCACTGCAGAAGTATGGGTCCTTCAGCTCATACAAAGAGGTCACTCAGTCGAAGTTCCTGGAGATACCTCCAGCAAATCCTCTGGGAAGGTATTTCTACCCATTGGGTCAGATCCCCATCATCCATCAAGAAATTCAGGCTCTGCTACAAAAAGCTGCCATAGAACCCTCCTCCAGAACAAATAGGAAGGGAATTCTCCCATTTCTTCCTAGTTCCAAAAAGACGGGGATCTAAGACCTATCCTGGATCTCAGCATGCTCAACCTCTTTGTAGAATACAAGAGGTTCCACAAGCTGACTCTCCAGGGACTCCTGTCCCTGTTCCTGTCAAACACTTGGCTGTGCTCCCTGGATATGCAGGATGCTTACCTTCATATCCCTATCCTCCCAGCCCACTGCGGCTTCCTCCGGTTCTCCTTCCTGGAGAATCATTTCCAATTCAATGCACTCCTTTGGCCTGTCCTCAGCACCCTGGGTTTTCATCAAGTGCTTAGTGATGGTAGCAGCGTTTGTCTGCCGCGGGGCTTATCGTGTTCCCATACCTGGACGACTGGCTGTTTTCAGCCTCTCTTCCAGACAGACTGAAGGAGTCCCTCTCCTTCAGTCTGGATCTGTTTCCACCTGGGAATTTCTGTCAACCTAACCAAATCCAGTTAGTACCCCTCCCAGCACCTCCAATTCATTGGAGCAGTGCTGGATATGATCCAGAGCAAGTTCTTCCTACCACTAGACTGAGCGGAGACCCTGTTCTCACAGGCCACTTTGGTGGCCAAGTCTCGTGGACCCCCGGCTTGCTCAGTGCTTCACCTTTTGGGTTTTATGGCAGCTGCCATTCCAACTGTCCCACTGGCCAGGCTGCACATGAGGGTTACCCAGTGGTCTCTCTTGAGTCCATTGGGACCAACGGTCGGATGACATGGACCAGCTGGTCATGATCTCCAGCAGCCTACAGAAAGATCTCCTCTGGTGGCTTCCAGGCACCTTCCCAAACCCTCACTTCAGATGCTTCCAATCTGGGTTGGGGAGCTCATTTGGGGATCACAGAACGCAAGGTTCTTGGTCTCCAGTGGAGGAGACTCTTCACATCAACATCCTGGAGACAAGAGCAGTTCTCTATGCTCTCCAGGCTTTCCAGTCATTACTTGCTGGGAACACTTCTCATCCAGACAGACAACATGGCCTCTGTGTGGTATCTGAACAAACAGGGAGGTACCCGATCGTATCCTCTCTGCAGAGAAGCAATGAGTATGGTATTGGGCAATTCACTACGGCCTGACCCTGACAGCAATCACGTGCGGGAGTTCACAATATCCTGGTAACAGTCTCAGATGATCAGTAGCCAGGGCTTACTAGTGGGAACTAAAGCAGGAGGTAGTAGAAGACTTGTTCCTTCTATGGGGCCAGACCTAGATCTGTTCGCATCCCCATCCAACGCAAAACTACCCAGCTTTTTCTCCTCTGCTCCCAGGCATGGTGTTTTTTGACAGACGCTCTCTCTATCCTGGACAGGGGAGGTTTCTGTACACATTTCCTCCCTTTCCTCTCATTCAGAAGGTTCTTTTGAAAATACAGGCAGAGGGGCTCACATGATCTTGATCGCTCCTCTGTGGCCCGGCAGACTTGGTTCCCACTGTTGCAACAACTAGTTCTAGAACCACTGGTTCCTCTGCCGCTATCTCACAACCTTCTGTCTCAGGAGCAAGGCATCCTGATACATCCGAGTCTCAAGTCTCTCCATCTTCATGCGTGGCACCTGTGGATATAGCGATTTCTTGCTATAGCGTATCCTCTAGAGGTTGCCCAGGTCTTGGTGGAGGCCAGAAAACCCTCTACCAGATCCACCTATGCCATGAAATGGAAGAGATCTGCCTTTGGGCCACAGCTCAGCGCTTGGACCCTTTTTTCATGCTCGGCCTCCCAGGTGTTAGAGTACCTCTTACATCTTTCTGAGTTGAGCCTTAGTTATTCTTCACTTAAGGTCCATCTCTCTGTGTGTTGGCCTACCACCATCTAGTGAAGGGTAAAACCCTAGCTCTGCTAGAGGTTTCTAAGACTTTCTTGAAGGGATCCTTCACATCAAACCTCCAGTCTGGAATCCTTGTCCTCCTGGGATCTTAATTTTATGTTGAAAGACTTACTTTGCCCCCTTGAACTGGCAGCAAGTTGTGAAACTGCTCCCTGGCTTGGAAGATGCTGTTTTTGGTTGTAGTTACTTCAGCTCAAGGATTTCAGAGCTTAGGCTCTTGTTTGCAGAGAGCCAGATGAATTTTCCACAGGATCGTGTGGTCCCGTGGACTAATCCTTCTTTTCTTCCAAAAGTTGTTTTGGAGATGACCCTCAATCAGAGTGTTGAACTGCTGGTTTTCTTTTCACAGCATTCTAACGGGAATATCTTTGCACACCACTTGATGTGCAAGTTCTGAGGTACTATACCTGGCGGACTAAGGAGGTTTGAAAGTTGAACCAACTCTTTGTGGCTTTTGCCTCCCAGTGCCAGGGCAAGGCTATCACTAAACAGACTCTTTCTAGGTGGCTGGCTAACTGTATCCATTACATTTACCAGAAATATGAGAAACTCCTTCTGGTGCGACAAAGGTCACTGCACCAGGAGCGGCCACTTCTACCACCTTTTTCAGAATGTGTCCACTGCGGATATTTGTGCAGCGGCCACTTGGTCTTCCGTCCACACCTTCACTAAGCATTACAGTCTGGACATTGCCTCTAGGCTCGAGCTGGTTTCGGCCTTGCAGTTTTGCAAGGTCTTCTGTCTTAGGCAGACCCTTAGTTGGCAGACATCTTCCTCCTCCTCCCGGAACCTGGTCTCTGACTCCTTCTTTTGTTAGACTGTTGGAATTCAGTCCTATATGTGAAGACTTACTGCAGGAACCCTCTTGAGTAAGATATAGCAGTTAAAGCAGCAGTACTACCGAATCAGGAGTGGTCTATCAAAATTCTGCTTTTGGCTGTAAGCATGTCTGCCAAAGTTCCAGTTTCCATACCTGTAAATGTTTTTCAGTCATCCTTAGATTTTAGATATTTGCAATTTATTTTAATAGTTGTAATGCTACAACAGATATGGCGGCTGACTAATTTTTCAGCTGCGTTTTCTACAGGTCACATCATGTCCTTTGACAACAGCAGGGACCCTCTGCTGACCATTCCGATATCCCTGCAAGTCATTCACATGTGCAGTTGGAGCAGAGGGGTTCCAGTAGAACATGCTTAGTGGCAGAAATGTAAACAAAAGCAGAAAATAACTAAACTAATTACTCGGCGATAGTACAATGCCGGTGAGAAAGAGTACCAGGTATATCATTAGCAAGGCACAGGAATAAACTGTCAAAAAATGCAGTTTTTTGGCATAGTACTGCTGCCTTAAATAAGAACTTACCGTAACAGTAGATCTTTGGGAGGCTCCTGCAGTAGGTCTAGTTTCCACCCACCTATCCCCAGCTCCTGAAGTTATTTCTTTCCTCTGTCTCAGCCTTCTGGTTCAGCCAGAGCACAGGGTCCCAGGAGTTGTTACTCCGTTTTCTGTTCCCTTCTCTAGATCTCCAGTGGAAAAGAACTGGAGGGCGGGCGGAGACCGCCCCTTTTATGAATTGAGACTGATGTTGCGCCACCCTGGCGATGGGGCGGTCCTCTGGACGATTGCTAGCTATAGGTTTGCCGTGCAGACCTGGCGCCAGGGGCGAGTCCCTATATGTGAAGACCTACTGTAGGAACCTCTCAAAGATCTACTGTTACGGTAGGTTCTTACATAACTGCTATTTTATGTTCTACACTTTCTGATATGGAACCTTTGTAAAGAGTTTTTATTGCTCAAAGGTATTGTAATCCAAGAATAATAAATAATACATAAATACAATATATTGATTGATATTGCAGGATCTATCTGATATGTTTACTGATATTACAGGATATATGATATATTGACTGATATTACAGGATATATCTGACATATTTACTGATATTACAGGCTATATCTGATATATTTACTGATATTGCAGGATATATCTGATATATATACACTGATATTACAGGATATATCTGATATATTTACTGATATTGCAGGATATATCTGATATATATACTGATATTGCAGGATATATCTGATATATTTACTGACATTGCAGGATATATCTGATATATTTACTGATAGTCAGGATATATCTGATATATTTACTGATATCTTTTGATAACCTGCTGAAACAAAATGATGACCATTTCTTTTCACTTGGTACATACTGTCATCATTTCTGTCCAAGAAACCAATCACATGATTGTTGTAGAAGCGTCAGACTTAGCCTCTTATTCAGAATGCTTTTTGCATTTCAGGCTGTACTGCACTGTTAGTTATGAGATATAATGTCCCTCATTTAGGGACACATTTCAGTCACTGTGGTTCAGACTGAAATAGAGGAAAAAATGTGAGTGACAAATTGGATGTTAACGCTGAAGCACTGAGGTTATAAAGTTATCAAAACTATAGAGCGATACTCCTGTAGCAGTGACTCAGCCTGGTGTATATTCTGGTCTTTCATTGTGTTTCTTATTTGGGACCTGTGTTGTAATTGTCTACCTATTTTAACATTCTGTTTTTGCTCTTTGCTGTCCTTTGTAGGCTCTGACCAACAGCCTATACAAAAGCGTCTCTCCCTACGGTTCTCTCAACAACATTGTGGATGGGCTGAGCTCACTGACAGAACACTTTTCTGATCTCTCCATCTCCTCGGAATCCAGGAAGCCCAGCAAGAGACCACCGCCCAACTACCTGTGCCACCTCTGCTTCAACAAGGGACACTACATCAAAGACTGCCCACAGGTAAGGGACAGAGCATCTGACAGACAGCCCCCCGTAACCTTAGAGGATGTATGGGCGCTCCAGGCCATGGTTTGAAACTGAGTTGTTAACTAGATATGAGGTCATTCTACCAGTCACCCTCACTGGCTTAACAGGGTAGCTTAGGAAGCCATAGCTGCTGGTAGGGCTGGACAAAATTCTTGGATACCATTGCTACAAAATATTTGAGAGATTCTACAGTTTTGCTTACATTTCAGTTTTCAACTTGGGTTATTTGTGTTAGAACGCAGTTTGGGACCATTTATAACTCAGCTGTTCTTTGGAATAGAAGCCCGACAGTTGGAGTGAAGCTCTGTGACAGTCTCTCGAAATTTGGTTAAGTGGTTTTAAGGTCCGGGTGATGTGAAGTCGAACTATCAAAATCTGGCAGTTTACTATCTGCAAATTTATTTGAAATTTCAAGAAGCAGATGCTGCGGAAATTCTGCTGGCTGAATTAAAAGGAAGCTGTTAGGCTCCCTTATTAGAAGCGGCGCTAGTGTTATTTAAAATGAACATCGGTGATTTCTGAGGATCTGAAGAAAGATGGCAGACTACACCCTCCCCCGGACTGTGAAAAGGACATCTGTCATGATTGTCCTAGGGTTGACTGGGGGTGATTCAACAAAGTTTTTTATTTTGGAACCTCCAAAAATACCTAAGGTTAAAGTAGATTATTTTACCTGCAAGAAATTATATTTGGTTGACAGCAGCACTACCCAGTAAGGGAACCTAGTTGCTCCCTTACTAAATTGTGAACAGCGTTGTGAGTTTCTGTTTATGAGCAATGTGAATGGCTACTTGAATTCTTCACAGCACTGCCTGCCAAGTAAATGGGGTGCAATTCTCAGTTCCAACTTGTATGCCAGGAAATGGAATGAGAAGTGTGCTCTGCCGACATACACAATTTTTATACTGCAAACTTTAGATCTTTGCTGGGGGTGGAGACCCTCCAGTGCAGATACTTGTATTTAAATTAAGGTATCAAGCTATGTGCACACAATAACAGCACACAGACCCACAAAAAGGCATGTATACTCTGGCATGCTGCCATGTGCATACGTGGATGTGTCTCCCTTGGTTGTACTTCTCCCCAACATATACCATAGGCCTCCTTGTAGGCCTGTCAACATCTCTTATGTTCTGTCCTATGATGTCTCCCTGGTGGGCCAGTGGCCCCAACCGTCCGGCAGTCCAAGTCCATCTCCATTAGTTCAGTGGATCCCCACCCTAGCCCCATTCACCCCATTTAGTAAACACAAATCTGATCTCACAACCATCTCAGTCCTCTAACATCTGTGCATACCCATGCAGCGCTGCAGTGGAGGGAGTGAAGACTGGCAATAAAGCATTCTTCCGACACACAGGAGAATCACAAATCCAGAGAGGGCTAAGTCAGACTAAGAAAGGGGAGGTGTGGAAGGAGGGGGCAAAGGAAGAAGGAAGTACTGAATTAGTATTTCTGCTTGTATTCACGGTGGAGGGTGAGGGCCTCTATCTGAATGTGTCATTAGAGTCAGGGAGGAATGGGGAGAGCGTTAATGGGGAACCAGTTGTGGCAAGACAAGTATTGAAAGGATTTAATGCATTTAAGGTGGATAAATCCTTGGGCCGGTCCACAGCTACTGAAACAAATGGTGCAAGTTCTGGCCACACCACTGGCAGATCTCTTGACTTGCTCCTTGCAAAACAGGGACTGAGTACGGAGGTGTGTGCTGTTGCACAGAAGCAGAAGCAGGGATGAACCAGAATGCTAAAGTTTCTGATTCTGTCACATGTGGACAGCTGGTTAAAGAACAGTGCAACCTCAGAGTAGTGACTAGAATTACAGGGTGGGTTAGTAATTGTCTGAGTGGCTGAACCCAGGGGTTTGTCCTCAGTGGATAGTATTCAAAGGCCAGGAAAATCACCATTGAGGTGCACAGTGATTAGACTGGAGTCCTGTCCACTTAACATCTTCAGCTGTGTCACTGGAGTAGGGATTCAGGGCAAGAGCTGCCTCTTCGCAGACGACAACAAAGATATATGGAAGCATGAACAATGGGGGGGTGTTAGGACCATGAGGGAGGAGCTAGCGAGACTAGGGAAAGGGTCTAGGGTATTGTAATTAAAAATTTAAAGGGACACTTGTGTAAAGTATATAGTTTGATATAGTTTAAAGCCCATGAAAAGCTCTTTCAAATGAGGTATTGAGCTCACCCATAGCTAGATGTACCCAGAGATATTTATGATGGAGTCTGTTCAATTTTAATACTACATTGCAGCCATTTGTAGAACATTGTGATGTCATCGAGGAAGACTGCATGACATTATGTAGTTAGACACAACTTGTTCTTCAATAACATTACATATTCTACAAATGGCTGCAATGCAGTATTAATAGTGAACAGACCCAGTCATCTATATCTCTGGATTATATCTTTCAACAGATGAGCACATACTCGCTTGAAAGAGTTTTCATGGACTTTCAAACTGTGATGCTCACCTGGCATAAACCTGTCCCTTTAATGCAAGGAAGAATAGGATAATGTGCATAGGCACCAAGAACCTAAGAACAGAATGCAGACTGGGAGCAGCAGAGGCTGAGAGAATGATGGAGGAAGGGGACCTGGGGGTGATAGTTACGCATAACTTGAAAACATCTGCCCAGTGCAACAGGGCAGTGGGATGGGCACATAAATGCTGGGACGTATCCGAAGGGGATCAGTAGCAGCAGGAGGGGTGATCCTGCCTCTGTACAGATCCTTGGTTCGACCACACTTGCAGTACTGCATGTGGTTCTGGAGCCCACACTTGAGGAAAGACAGACAGGGCGGAGGTAGTGCAGAGGAGGGTAACCAAACAATCCAGTGATAGCAAGGGAAGTTCTACTTGAGAGGTTGGAAGACCTCAAGGTGTACACCCTGGAGGCAAGAATGGGAGGGGGAATATGATGGAGACCTACAAGTGCCTTCAGTGGAATAAACAAGACCGAACAGTAGAGAGCTGTTCACACATGTGGAAACACAGGCACGGGGAACTCAGTAAAGCCGGTACAGGGGAGATAGAAGAAGGCAGTCAGGAGATATTTTTCATAGAAAGAGTGGCAGATGGGTGGAACAGACTGCCAAGGAGGTTGTCTGTGCTAAATCAGTGGAGGGATTCAGACACGGGTGGAAGAAACATGTGGGACTGGTAAAGGCAGTGGGAGGAGTCGAGAGGCGTGCAGTGAATGCCCACTGGGGCCATTGCACCCAACCTTATGTAGGCTGGGCAAACTTGATGGCCTTAGAGAACTTTGCTGCTGTCAGTGTTTATATTTCTATGTACTGGTCCACGACCCCCAGTTTTATAGGCAGCATTTGGGGGCCATTGCAACGTGCATGCCAGGACGAGGTTCGCAGTATCAGTGGGCATGCAGGTACATGCCAGCTCCAGTCCCTTCCATTCACCTGTGTACTTTGATGTGCGCAGGTGAAGAAGGCCACCAGAACCCCTTCTGAATGAAAGTTGAGGAGGGTGCACTCAAGGAACTGTTGCAAAATTGGTTTGCAACAATTTTTCAATAGTCATTTGGGACAGAGAACTGCATGGGACCCATATGTCAGGTTTTCATGTGGGCTGCTGTGGATCTGACTGATAAACCTTTACATCTGTTTAGAAGCCAGGGGCATAAGAAATAATTTTCATACTTGGATCCCCTTGAGAGTCAGAACACAGGAGCAGGCGCATCAAATGGAACTGCTTCAGATACCTTAGGACAGGATGATTGTCCGCTTGGTGGTCACACAAAAATGTTTTTGATGATCAGGTGCAATCTGTTCTGATTGCTGGATTTGTTTTACCATGTATTGCTTGATAATTTTGTGAATCACCTAATCTGGGGAGTTAAATACTCAGAAATACTGCTAAGCGTTGACACTGCTGTTTATACTGTGAGCAAAATGTATGAGCTCCATCAAAAGTGTGAATATGAGGTCATCAGGAATCTGGATGTAGCGCTCCTAGATGTGACTATTGTAGAAAGATCCTATGTTACTACTGTGAAGGTCCCAAATGTGACTACTGTGAGAAGGTCCTAAACGTGGCTATTGTAGGAAGGTCCTAAATGTGACTATTAGAGGACCAGCCTAAATGTGACTACTCTGGAGAGATCCTAAATATAACTGCTGTGGGAAGGTTCTAAATGTGACCACGTTGGGAAGGTCCTAAATGTGACTACTGTGGGATGGTCCTAAATGTGACTACTGTGGGGTGGTCCTAAATGTGACTATAGCAGAATGGTGCTAAATGTGACTACTGTAGAATGGTCCTTAATGCGACTACTGTGGGATGGTCCAAAATGTGACTACTGTGGGACAGTTCTAAATGTGACTACTGTGGGATGGTCCTAAATGTGACCACTGTGGAATGGTCCTTAATGTGATTACTGTGGGATGGTCCTAAATGTGACTGCTGTAGGATGGTCTTTAATGTAACGACTGTGGGATGGTCTTAAAAGTGACTACTGTGGGAGTGTCCTAAATGTGACTGTTGTAGAAATATGCAAAATGTTACTAATGTGAAGGTCCTAAATCTGATGCCTGCAGGGTGGTCCTAAGCGTGACTACTGCAGGATAGTGCTAAATGTAACTACTGTAACGTGGTCCTAAATGTGAGATTGTGGGATGATCCTGCCTTTATGAGATAATTTTTAATTAACAGATGCACTTCTGTTTATGTGTTATTAACCAGGTGCTTTACCAGAACCAGGGTCTACATAAAATACTTTAGAAAAAAAAGATTTGTAGACAGCAAGCTGCGCAGTCTAGAGTTTTCTAAGAAACATTACACTGGGGCTTTTTTTTTGTGGCTTCCCCAGTCTTCCCTGCAGGGGCTCAGCTCCCATCCTTGCCGTCTCCCCATGCCCAGGCTTACCCCCTGGATGGGGCCACCAAGCGTCACCCCCAAGATCAATGGTAACTGTTCCTAGTGCCCCTCCCCAGGGTGGGCCCCCACCTGACAGACTTATGCAGTCCATGGTGGAAGCTTAAACTACATTTAAAGCTGGGATTTGTGTAAAATGGGGAGAGTGGGTTGGGATTTAGTGGGAAAGAGATTGCCCCATTTTATCTTAAGGAAAAATGTTTATTTTTAGTTTATTTTGGTTTGTTGGCGGTTGACTGATGGGCAGTATCCCATTATCCAAGAGTGACTGGAAGACAGTTTTAAAAGTAGAAGCTGAACATAGTAAAGAGACATTACCGTCAGCATAAAAACTTGAAACATAGAGCCGTGTTTATATTATGTGTTCTAAAATTATTGGTAGACGAGTCCTGATGGGTGGGTGGTGGGACTGTAGGGGACCCCTTTTGTACATGGGTTGGCTCTGGTTGGGCAGATTAATTGCAGTGGGTACTTTCCATGAGTGGTAGCTGCTCCAGTGTCGGTTTCTGTGGACTCATCTCTCAACTGGTAAGTATCATGTTAGTCTGACAGTTCAGATTGCAGAGAGGGTAATGTCCCGTGATTGGTCGGTCGTACTGCTTATTTTGTAACAGTCTGAGCTACTTGTTGTATTATGATATTGGACTAGGATGCTGCGGTGGGACATAGATGCAGCCATGTCACAGGCGTTGTGTGACAATGCTCTATGTGCAAACTCCTGGTTCCTTACTGCCCCTCCGACCTCTCCGCTCAGCCTTCAAGGGATTGCTAGAGGTTCCCAGGGTACGACTGAAAACTTCAGGGTCGTGAGCTTTTATGTATGTAGCCCCTACCTTGTGGAACTCTCTACCTCGGCCAGATTCGAGAGTGCTAGACTGTAGAGCTTTAAGAAGGCTAAAGACCCATCTGTTTTATCTTGCCTTTGGGAATTTTATGTAATATATCGCTTTAACAAATTGGTCCAAAAGCTGAATTGCACTGTGTTCTACTGTTTTCCTTATTTATGTTTTATTGTTTTATTTGTACAGCGATTTGATATTTTGAATTACGATTTAGAAATAAAGATTACTATTATTATTAAGTAAGGAATAAGGCATGACTGAGAGAGGATTATGCTATGTTAATGAATGAGAAGAGGATTGGACAAGGGACTTCAACCACCCGATGTACATTAGGTAGCATAATCCACACAATGGAATGGTCTTATTCAATTTATAAAATGGGTTGAAAACTCAGTAACTTGCTACTGCCACTCTACCTGCAGTCTCTCCCCCACCTCCACCCCCACCGCCTGCTGGCTCCCTCTTCCCTCCTCTCTCTGAGCTCTCAGCCTGCTCATTCTGTCTGACAAAAAGAAACAAAAAACATTACTATTGCTGTCCTCCTGGCCTCTCTTTACCTGCTCTCTCTCTCTCTCTGTCCACCAGTCGCCATCTCTCGCTCTTTCTCTCTGCCTCATTCGCTGTCATCTCTGTTCCTGCATTTCCTGTGTGTCTCTTGGAGGTTGTTGCTACCATGTGTACTGTGCCTCCATGCATGGTGATGTTAATGTGCTGCTGGGGAGTTTACTGTCTCCAAGTCACTTGACTCTGTTGCACTGGTCGTATACGACCCAGGTCTTCTCGCTTAAGACCCTGTGGTTTGATGGGGCTCTTGAGGAGATGAAGACCAAAGGTCAGAGGTTGGAGCATTGTTGGGAGGGACTTAGTCCAAGAGGGACAGACTGGCATTGAGAGTTCACTCGGTGAATATCAAGGGCAGTCAACCATTAGAAGTTAGTGTTCCTGTCGGGGAGATTGCTACAGGAGGAACCAGACCGGCTCTGCTTTTCCAGACTATGAAAAGGCTTCTTCATCCTGCCTGTCTACAGCCAAAAAGCATCTTCAGTCACTCAGTGCAAGAAGTTTGCTTTCTTCTTCTCTGACAGGGTGTCCTCTATCAGGGCTAGGATCTCCCCAACTGGGCATTTACAGCTCCACGTGAACTGCACTGGCTGCTGGTTAGGTGGAGAACCATCTTTAAGGTGGGCTTGCTCACCTATAAGGCCCTACATGGATTGGGGTCTGGCTACATGAATGGTCTCCTGACTCTTGACTGTCCTGTGTGCTCACTTCACTTCTCTACGAGGGCCTCTAAGTTCCTGGCTTTCTTTAAATCATCTGGATATTGCTTATTTGAAGTGACAGGCACGGTATTATGGAATTTGCTACCAAGAAACTTGAGGAGGCCCCATTTTGGAGGCTTTTAAGAGGGTCTGAAAGCGCATCTGTTCAAAAAGCGTTTTAGACTTGTTTATAGCTAAATTGGTAGTTTGCTGCAATATTTTATTCAAACTGGGGTTTATTTAACTTAATTCATTTTACTGTTTATTTTCATGTGTATTTATAGTTATATATGTTTTTCTTGCCTACTGTACAGCACCCAGAGCCCCGGGATGGGTGCTTTATAAATAAACTTTTACTATTCCATTGAGGCATGCTGCCTGATGTGTCCGCTGATGGGCTGGTAGGCGGTTAGTCACAGGGCAGCAGAGTTGCATAGTTTGTGTGTCCTTCTACCTGTGCACTAGTCAGGTGTAGTTGTGGGGATTGTAACCTGGAGCTGAAGGCTTGCAGTTCTATTGGGAGTTTGAACAGTGGTCTTTATAACCCTTACAGGCTGTTTTCTATTAATGCACCCTGTGGTGTTCTCCAGCAGGGTATGTGTTATTTCAATGTAGTACCATGTGACAGGGTCTGACCAGTGGGGAGCCAGAATGGGTGAGATACCATTTTATAAATTATGTTAATCTTCAGTACAGGCGAATGACTTGGAAAATAATTCCTCTTCGATTTATGAGTTGTAACCCTAGATGGCGCTATCCAGGGCAACTACCCTGCCTGATTTGCCACCAACAGGCTGAGGACCTGGATCCAATGTTGGGTGCCTCCACCCAGAGGTCAGGGTTGCAATAGTTAAACTAACTTGGTCACAGCCCTCTGGGACACTGCAACCCCTTTCTTCCACTAGTGGCCCACAATATATCAGAATTACCTTCACAGTATACAATTGCCCCCAGGTCTGGTTCCGCACTGGGACCTCCTGTGAAATGAGATACAGTGCAACAATCACAGTACAGTACTTTAACATAGACAAATACCTCAGGCAGTATAACTTTGCTGAAACAAGCAGCTCTGATTTATTTAGGGATATAACAAGGAAGGGAAATCAGGTTAATTAGCTTATCACTCTAATAATCTACCTATGGCTCTGTGCACAGGCCTATCCCTATCAGTTACTGTCCCTGGGTACCCAAGCCCTAGTGGCTAGTCCAAACCGTGGCAGCTGGTAGGGGCCCTTTCACAGAGAAAAGGAGAATTAAACAGTCAGCAGTACAGTAATTCCATTTGGATTTAATGTGGCAATTCAACAGGGAGCGACCCTGAATTAGTACTCACGACCTCCAAATAAGATAGGGTCCTTCAATGTCAGCAGGGCTCACTTGAGAGACACAAACCTCTTCACACATCCATATAAAAGAAAGCACTATACCAGGCAGGCTGCATCTGTATCCCGATCGCAATTACTGCACAATACCGGGAGAACACACAGCAGATTCAGTTCCTGACAGACAGAGTGCAATTTTCATAAATTCCTCCAGTCTTCTACAGGGTGAGCCTGGTTTCTACTCTTCAGAGATCCTTTGATTCTTTTCACAGGACGGATTCAGTCCTAACAAGCTGTTACACAAGCTGCAGACCGAACTCTGGGCCTTAACACGTTTTTGACTAAAACTGCACACTGAAAAAGCACAGGGCTCCTTCCTTCTTCACTGCACAAGCTCAACTGAAACTCCAACCGACAAAACCGGCACTTCCTTTGAGTTCCTCCCAGTTCTTGACTGGATTGGCTGTCACTCACAATAGACTGCTGCTGTTGGTCCAAAAGGCACTGAAGTCTAAACTACATCTCCCAGAGTCACTGCCCATACAATCCTCTTGTGGCTGGCTCAGATTATGAGTCCAAGTTCTGATTCGTCCAAGGCACCATTTTAGAGCTTCGCTACCCCACACTGATTGGTCCAGTTCAGCAGTTCAAACCAGAATGGGGAACTAGGCAGACACTGTTCTGACTGCAAAAGAAAGTAGGTTAGACAAACTGTAATTTCATTATTACTGTAAATGATTTCTGGCAAACAGTTACATCTTTCAGATAGGTTCCTTTGCACTCCTAGTGACTGCAAAAATGAAGTGAATTGGCAGCAGCTCGAGTGGTACTCAGAGAAGCACAGTCCCCCATACAAACTAATTATGTCTGCAAGCAGACAGCTCTTAAAGAGACAGTACCAGAGGCTCTAAAAACACTCACTGATAAATGGCTTAAATGCCAAACACCATTCAGGCTTGGAGCATTCAAGCAAGCTCCTGGAAGTCTTTTGGGAACCCCCATTTGCAGGGGTTACACTTTCCTGGCTGGGAAAGCTTGACGTCGCGTCCAAGCAAGTACTATAAGTTTCAACTGCAACCATATACATTTGCATTAAGGCTCGCACTGTAATCATCAGTCAATATATCATTTTACCAAGAACACATTTCTGAAACATTGCAGTCGTCACTCTTTACACAGTATTACATACACATTGTACCATAACTCAAGTTATTACCTCTTGTACATGAAACTTGAAGAGAGGGGCCCTTCCTATCAGTTACCTTGGGGCTGGATGGGGCAAGGGCACCATACTAGAGGAACAACACAAGTAACTTGGGTTAGCACTGATGCTCAGTTTGGGCAATGAGCCAGGGACACATACACTCCTTTATGGACAACATTGAGAGGCAAGTCCACAGGCCTCCCAAGTGAATCATAACTGAGGTGCACCACAGGCTTTACAGCTCGACCAGTCTTTCTAGGGGGAACTGTTATAGTCTCTGCACTCTGAGCCTCATTTTCAGCATTGTCCTCACTTGTCAGAAGTCTCCATGGGGTAGAGAGGCTAGAACTTGGGGCACTTTCAGCTCCAGGAGTTACAGTTCTGAGTCCACAACATTTGGCTCGCATGGAGAGCTTTCGGACACTGGCAGTGGACTGTCAGGGCACTCAAAATACTCTTCTTGTTCGGGTGTATCACCAGTCTGCCCCAATCTATCATTTTCCTCCCTGAAAGCTCAAACAGTTCAACCATGCACAATGATTCCATTTCATCTGATCTGATGCTTTGCACTTCACTTTCTGGGAGCATTGGCTCCAGGGATGAAGCTGGGGCTTAGACAGTCCAGAAGGCCCAGCTTCATCTCCAGTATTGACTAGGGATTGCCCGAAACAATTGACTCAGTTCGTAAGAAGGATAGTATTCAAAGTCACTCTCACTTTCTTCCGATATGGACTGACAGTCATGCTCAACTGGGACTTGTGGAGGGGAACACTTTAACTTTGCTTCTGTAGGTGCAGACTTTCTTGATCTTTTCTTAGCAGCAGCTCTCAGTCACTGGTCCAGAGGGGCATCTTCTAGGGCTCAGACTCAATTAAGATTTGTCAATGGGCAGTAAATGATTTCTATGCATTGTTTTACATCTTTTGAATTATTCTCAGGCCTTACTTTGTACACTGGCAGATCATCTAGTTTGCCCACTACAATGTGAGGAGATGGTGCCATCTGTCAGCAATCTTGTGCTTGCCATGCAGTCCCAGATTTCTTAGCAATACCCGATCTCCTCCTGGAGTTCCTGTGCTTTCACCTTTTTATCATACCTTTCTTTGTTGGCCAGATTTCTTTTGGCAGCCATGGTTTGAGCCAGTTGAGTACGCTAAGGTTAGCTGGGCCTTTAACTTTTGCACATACTGTAAATAGTTGTCAGCTTGAACCCCATCAGGAGAGACCCCAAAACACACATCTACTGGTAGTCGAGCTTCTCTTCCAAACATCAGGCGTAGGGGAGAATCCAGTGGCATCACTTTTGTGCAGTTATAAGCATGTACCAGGGTGCTAATTTGTTGGCTCCATCTAGGCTTGTCCTTTGGGTGCAGGGTGCCTAGCATATCTAGCAAAGTGCGGTTGAAGCGTTCAGGCTGTGGGTCCCCTGGGGTGGTAAGGAGTGGTTCTGGACTTTCGCACTCCCCACAGAGAAAGCATCTCTTTGATCAGGCGACTCTCAAAGTCTCTCCCTTGATCAGAATGGATTCTTTGTGGAGCCCCATAGTGAACAAAAGTTTTCTACAAGTACTTTGCTACAGTGGATGCTTTCTGGTCTTTGGTGGGAAAGCTTGGGCATATCTCGTGAAATGGTCAGTGACCACCAGCACATTACTGATATTTCTTTGATCTGACTCCAAACTCAGAAAATCAATACAGACCAGCTCCATGGGTGCACTGGTGGTGTTAACAAGGGGGCAGCCTCTGAGGCAAAAGCTTTTCAGTGCAGCGACTACAAGTTGAATGTGTTGCTCCACATCAGCCCCATCTTGGGCCAATAGAATCTGGATCTCACCAAGTCAAGTGTTCTGTCTATACCAAGGTGCCCCATGTGGTTGTGCAAGGACCTCAGTACTGAGTCTCGAGGCAGTGGGCAGCACTAGTTGTTGTTTGTCTACTTGTCCCCATCTGTCTACTGTTTCTCTGTATAACAGTTTATTGATCAGTTTCAACTTAGGACCTTCTTTGTATAACAGTGCAGTTCTCAAATCAGTGGGCGTAATTTGGACACATCTTTCCTGCATAGAGGGCTTCTAAAGCTGCTTTGATCATGGGATCGTGGATTGAGCCGCGAATACTGTCATTGTCCAGCTGAGGCAGTGCACCAATGTCTATTGCAGAAAAGTGGCAAAGCAGCAGGTATGCAATTCTCAGAGGCTCCCAAGCAATCCACCATGCAGTCCACTGCGTCCGTGGACATTTGTTCCTCCCTGTCAAACTTCGGCAGAGTGCCCGAATGTCAGGTTCTGCCAATCGGACCCAATCATTCTGGGAACAGGCCTCCGGGAGAGAGCATCAGCATCTATGTGGTTCAGACCTGCTCGGTATTGAGCATAGTCATATGTAGATAATGCAGAAAGCCACCTATGGCCAGTGGCATCCAACTTAGCTGAGTCTGCACATAGGTCAAAGGATTATTGTCAGTTTTACTAGTATTTTAGCCCCATACAAGTACTCATGGAATTGGTCAACAATAGCCCACTTCAAAGCTAGGAACTCTAACTTATGTACAGGATAGTTCTTTTCGGATGGGGTCAGGCTTCTACTGGCAAAGGCCACTGGTCTCAGGCCATTCTCGTGCTCTTGGTACAACACAGCCCCCAACCCTTGCAAGCTAGCATCAGTGTGCAGGGACGAAGGTTTTCTTGGATCGGCATAGGCCAGCACTGGAGCATGGGTAAGTTGATATATGATCTCATGAAAAGCAGTCTCACAATCAGGAGTCCAGCGGCCCCAAATACTTCACTTTCGGATGAAAATACACTCTTTCAGTCTTGAGGACGCTGACTTTTGGTATTTTTTGTGGGTTGGGGATACCCTTGAGTAAGGTTAAGTAAAGGCGGATCACTCTTGAATAGTCCTTGATGAAGCGCTGATAATAACCACAGAATCCCAGGAATCTTTGCAGTTCTTTTAGATTTTTGGGCTGTGGCCAGGTGGTCAAGGCCTCAACTTTACTTGGTTGGTCTCTATTCCCTCGGTGGATACTATGTGTCCCACATACTTTACTGATGTTTGAAAGAATTGACACTTATCAATGGACAGTTTAAGGCCAAAGTCCTCCAGTCGGTCCAATACCTTAAATAATCTGCTCTCATGTTCCTCCAGTGAGCTGCCAAACACAATAACATCATCTAGGTATACCAGGCACTCTAGTAAGTTCATGTCCCCACTGCACGCTCCATCAATCGTTGAAAAGTGGCTGGGGCACCTGAAATCCCTTGAGGCATCCTCATGAATTCATAGAAGCTAAGCGGACAGATAAAAGCCGTCTTCTCACGGTCCTCTGGGGCCGCCGGATCTGGTAGTACCCACTGCGGAGATCCAGCACAGAGAACCACTTGCTCCCGTTTAGGCAGTCAAAGCATCCTGAATGCGGGGCATTGTGTACTGATCGGATAGTCCGCGGTTTAAGCTACGATAATCCACACACATCCTTACTGTTCCATTCTTTTCCTCACTACCACAATGGGGAAGCATAAGGGCTTCTGGATTCTTGTATTACACCAGCAGCTAACATCTCTTGCAGATGCGTCTCACATCATCTATGTCAGCAGGTGCCAGGCGTCGAGACCTCTCACGAAATGGTCTTTTCATATGCAGCGGATATTGTGCTCAGCTCCTTGCACGCATCCTACATCCCATTCCTTTAAAGAAAACACCTGGTCTCTCTGGGCAAGCTTTCACTGATCCTCACTTTCCATTCAGCTGGCAGCGGGAGTCGCCGAAATCAAACAAGTCAGGCGTTACTCTGTCATTCTTCCTTGAACTCTTTGCTGGGTAGCACTGCAGTGTCTGCACAATGCACATTAGCCAGGATGCAACCTCTGTTTACTCGAATGTCTCTTTCAGACACATTATGAACTTGGACCATTACCCTTCTGGCATAAGCATGGGCTCTAGCGGGCAAAATACTAGGCTTGACCAGCAGTCCCTCTGGCAATTTTCCATCGCCTGGTGCATCCAACATTAATATTTTATTCTTAACATCCTTTCTGATATGGACCTCTCCTGTAAGGTACACTGGGCATTTGGCGCCAGGATCAGAGACTCAGGATCCTTCTTCCATACAATTCCGACCGGTTCCTCTGGTTCTGTTTTTCAGCATCTCTGTGCCTCATAGGCCTTTTTAATTAAAGCGAACTCTTAAAGCTCTACTAGTCTTTGACCCTGTTTTCATAACACAACTGTGCCAGCCTTCCGAACATATGAGCATTTGTTCCAATCAACAAAGGGACACCATCATACAGTCCAGTGGGGGACACACTAAGGCTAGGGTCTCTACTTGTTCGGCCACTCCAGCCACGGAGGTGGGGAAGACAGCCAAATTGGATATACCGGAATAGGGGTAGGCCTTCTCACTTAACCCCCATACATGCAGTCCTTCTAATGGTTGTAAGGGTACGTCTGACAAATGCTTCTGATACCAATCCTGGAACATAATTGTCACTTGGGAGCCACTGTCTAATACAGCTCTTGTAGACACTCCATTCACCTTTACAGTGGTCTCCATGGAGGGACCCACTATTCTGGACCAGTCTGGAGAGGCGGTAGTGGGGGCCTGGGCAACTGACCTTGCCACAAAAGGACGTGAATTAGCATTTTGGTGCCCTCACTGGGATCATGTGTGCACCTCTTAACCACTGATTTCTTCTCCAAGCTCTCCTTGTAGCCTATAAGCAACTTTGTCAGTGTCTTTTGGGGACTGGCATTCCCTTTTCATGTGCCCATCTTTCCCACAATTATAGCAAAACATACTTTCTGGAGTTTGAGCTGGCCGAGGCGCACACTGGGAGCCAGGCGGGGTATTACTAACTGGAAACCTGGGTGCCATCTCTGTCTCTTGGCGTGATAAGCATTTGGAGACATCTCGTCAGTTCTCCACTTCCATGGTCAAGGAATTGAGTTTGGAGCTGTTATCAGCAGGAGATACATGGGTGGGTACCCCACCCCCATAGCAGATGCAGTCGGATATAGGTCAGGGCCTGTACTTGCAGGCGTGGCCTTCATAAAGGGACTGTTTTGAATCTCGGATCTCTCTCAACAGTTAGCCCCATTGTGGCATATCTTTTCCTTGTCAGAGCACTCATTGACTGTCAACCTCTGCCCTGAACTTCACTTGATGGGTCACCCTCAGTCACTCGGTCGTAGCCACAGCTGTTGGTGCAGGTACCTCCCGAGGTCGCCTTTTCTCAACTCCTAATTTCTCCTTAACTCATCATAGGAGGGTGGGGATTCCAGTCGATTTGCCAGGCGAATTGAAGCAACAGCAGTTCTGAGAAGGGGCAGACTTAAGGATTCTGTCCAGTCTGGTTCGGTCCAGTTCAATCGCTGGCAAACTACACTTTCTGAGGCATTCTTGCAACAATTTTTCCAGCCGAGAGACATACACAGACAACAACTCCCTTGGTACTGTTGTGCATTTCTTACTCTCCACCATAGGTCCTCATCAGAATCTGGGCTCCCTACACATTCTCCAAGGCCTCAAGATAGGCCTGTGCAGTCACTTCAGGGTTACTGGCCCGTTTAGCACGGATGGTAGCCAGGGCAGGACCTCGGAGGCTCCTCACTAACCTCTTTCGCTTTGCCTTCCGAGCACTGCCATTCTAGCACTGGGGCAACATAGTCTATCCAGGTCTCCCAGTCATCCTCCCTTGGGGGTGGGAGGGTGCCAGAGAAGATCCTCAACCTTCGGTAAGAGTCGTGACTAATGGCAGGTGCAGAAATAGGAGTCTGCATTGGTTCAGCCACCATTACGGGCACTGGAGCAGGAGAGGGTGTTGGGGAGGAACACCTCAGGTGGCAAGAATGGTTTCTTCAAGTCCTCCACAGTTTTCCCTCTCCCAGCAACCATTCAGCAAATTTTCCTCAAAAGTTTCAGATAGTGGTGGGGCTGATTCCCCCGGTCTTTACTGTCCTTAGTTATCACTTCAAGCAGTGAGGGCTCCCTCTGGGGTAATGGTCTGTGGCACTTTGGAGCTATCTATGGGATCCTTAAACTCTACTAGGGCCAGGAAAGTGTGGGTGAGCAGATTAGCATGCCGACCCACCACCACAGGGTTTTGTAAACCTTCCACCTTGGAAAGTACTCCCTGCACAGTGTCCGTATTGATACCCAGGGGATGTCCAGGATAAGCATAGCATTTTGGGGTCGATCTCTCCCAGTACACCACTCCACCAGCCGTGCACAGCCACTTCTGTCGGGTACCCATTTTTTCTTAACAGTGGTTCAGAATATGGCCACTAGAGGACACACAATCCCAGCGGTGAGCCTCAAGATGTAACCCCTAGATGGCGCTTATCCCAGGGGCTACTACCCTGCCTGATTTGCCACCAACAGGCTGAGGGCCTGGATCCAATGGCGGGTGCCTCCACCCAGAGGTCAGGGTTTGCAATAGTTAAACTAACTTGGTCACAGCCCTCTGGGACACTGCAACCCCCTTTCTTCCCACTAGTGGCCCACACAATATATCAGAATTACCTTCACAGTATACACTTACCCCAGGTCTGGTTCCGCACTGGGACCTCCTGTGAAATGAGATACAGTGCAACAATCACAGTACAGTACTTTAACATAGACAAATACCTCAGGCAGTATAACTTTGCTGAAACAAGCAGCTCTGATTTATTTAGGGGATATAACAAGGACAGGGGAAATCAGGTTAATTAGCTTATCACTCTAATAATCTACCTATGGCTCTGTGCACAGGCCTATCCCTATCAGTTACTGTCCTGGGTACCCAAGCCCTAGTGGCTAGTCCAAACCGTGGCAGCTGGTAGGGCCCTTTCACACAGAGAAAAGGAGAATTAAACAGTCAGCAGTACAGTAATTCCATTTGGATTTAATGTGGCAATTCAACAGGGAGCGACCCTGAATTAGTACTCACGACCTCCAAATAAGATAGGGTCCTTCAATGTCAGCAGGCTCACTTGAGGTACACAAACCTCTTCACACATCCATATAAAAGAAAGCACTATACCAGGCAGGCTGCATCTGTATCCCGATCGCAATTACTGCACAATACCGGGAGAACACACAGCAGATTCAGTTCCTGACAGACAGAGTGCAATTTTCAGCAATTCCTCCAGTCTTCTACAGGGTGAGCCTGGTTTCTACTCTTCAGAGATCCTTTGATTCTTTTCACAGGACGGATCAGTCCTAACAAGCTGTTACACAAGCTGCAGACCGGAACTCTGGGCCTTACACACGCTTTTTGACTAAAACTGCACACTGAAAAGCAATAGGCTCCTTCCTTCTTCACTGCCAAAGCTCAACTGAAACTCCAACCGACAAAACGGGCACTTCCTTTGAGTTCCTCCCAGTTCTTGACTGGATTGGCTGTCACTCACAATAGACTGCTGCTGTTGGTCCAAAAGGCACTGAAGTCTAAACTACATCTCCCAGAGTCACTGCCCATACAATCCTCTTGTGGCTGGCTCAGATTATGAGTCCAAGTTCTGATTCGTCCAAGGCACCATTTTAGAGCTCGCTACCCCACACTGATTGGTCCAGTTCAGCAGTTCAAAACCAGAATGGGGAACTAGGCAGACACTGTTCTGACTGCAAAAGAAAGTAGGTTAGACAAACTGTAATTTCATTATTACTGTAAATGATTTCTGCAAACAGTTACATCTTTCAGATAGGTTCCTTTGCACTCTAGTGACTGCAAAATGAAGTGAATTGGCAGCAGCTCGAGTGGTACTCAGAGAAGTACACAGTCCCCCATACAAACTAATTATGTCTGCAAGCAGACAGCTCTTAAAGAGACAGTACCAGAGGCTCTAAAACACTCACTGATAAATGGCTTAAATGCCAAACACCATTCAGGCTTGGAGCATTCAAGCAAGCTCCTGAAGTCTTTTGGGAACCCCCATTTGCAGGGGTTACATAGTCATATGGAATTTTAACTTGTATAAAATTAGTATGTACTGGTACAGGTACTGATTAAAGGAATAATGCCTGACAGGGTGGGTGTTATGCTGGGATAACATCCGCCTTGGGTGGTTGGGCCTGAGGCAATGGCTGAGGGCGCATAACACCCAAGAAGGGATGTTATCCCAGCATAACACCCACCCTGGAGGGCATTATTCCTATTATACAATCCATTGTTGTTATATACAGAATTAAAAAAATTAAAATATGTTTTTGTTAGTCTAGAAAAATATTTTTGTTTCTTAAGAGAATAGGGATAAGGATAATGCTGCAGCAACAATAACAATCAGTAGGGAGGTTATGCCAGGATAATGTCCCTGCTGTGATGGCCAACTGACCAATCAGAAGCCAGGATTCTTCCTTGCCATTGTATAGTGAGTCATCTCTGCTTCCAGTAATGTCATTGTAAATGAGCCTATAGCTTATGTGGCGTCAGCATCTACTGGTTATTAATCATTTTATTAAACAAACTTATCAGTTTCAAAGAAGAGGTAATTCTGTTAAAATGTATTGGCTCCCCTCGTGTGCCAACTTGAAATCCCTGTTGCATGTGGTGTGATCGAAATGTTTTTGTTTTTTTTTCTCTTGGCTGTGAACAACTCTGTTTAAAGAGGAATGACGTCATGTTTACCTTCCAAGGCTGCACATATGGGGCTTCCCAGAGTGAGCTGCAGCTGTGGATAGTGACCCAGATTGGGCTGCCTGTCCCATGTGAACCCCATGGGGGCTCAGCTCATCTGCCACTGGTGTCAGATGTGGTAGAGACAGAGGGGAGGTGCAGAGCTAGAGTACTGCAAAATGAATCTACACTCCGGAATCCCTGTGCCGCAACTTGGAATAAGCTTGCCTCCCTGCTGACCCGTTTGCTGTGTTTACAGTTAGAGACAGTCGACTCACAGGCTAGCGGATGAGGAGAAGGCACACCTTCTTCCACCCCTGTGTAGGCCTGAGCTTTGCATATATTGATGGAGAGCTAATTTCCTGTTGCAAACGGAGCTTGTGAGACAGTACCCCCACCCAAACTGAAGTACTGTAGAGTGTACAAGTGAATTAAAGTGCTAGTAGCACCACAGATAACAGGCAGGAAATGTTTCTAATTTTGTCAGTTATTTTTATTTTCTGCAGTATTTTCTATTTCCATTTGCTCATTAAAAGGTTTTCTGTCGAGAGTGTTAGGTTTGATGTAATGAGCTGCACTTAACCTGGAGACAGACATATCTAGTTCTATTTCCTCGTCATACCGCGACGGCATTGTAACATCACAAGTGACCGATCATGCAGCAGGTGACTGACTCTTCTTGGTCCGCTAGATGTCACAGTCCACGATGTCGCAGGGCTGAGTGATGCAGAAGGTGAAACAGAGCTAGCTGTGTCAGCCTCCAGATAGAGTACAGTTCTGCACATCACAGAAAGTATTGTCAGGTCGAAAATCTTCTGATTAAACGGAAAAGAAATTAGCTAAAGGGAGAAGGACAAAATGCTTCAGATATAAGAAATAATGCTTCACCAATTGTGAAAGTTGATATTAATTGTAGGCAATACACTATTGCTACAACAGGCGACAATATTTCCCCAATATGTTTCCTTTCTCATATTTCAGCTTTGCTCACCATCCATTTGCACTTACTACTGACCTTACATCAACATATATGAGAAGTAATATTCAATATATTTATAAGATATAGGCCACGCAGGGTGTGGGTTCTGGTCTCATAACCCCATGCCAGTTCCACCATGTTGCATCAACATGAAATTTGTCGACTGGCATTACAGCGACAACACGATGCTGCCAGTTGGCATTTTGCCGTCAGGAGCAGAAGGTGTTTTTACAGGGGTGACGCCTACTATTTTAGATTAGCAACTCCGAAGTGGAGTTGTTTCAGGAGGGGCGAATAACGGCAGACAGTAGTGTTGGCAATATCATGGGACTGTTCCAGCGAACCGTAGATTTTGTCGCTGTAATGGTGTTCGCGGTATTGCCGCCACTGTGTGTATGGTATACCCCCACACCCTAGATGGTGGTTAGTCTTGAGGTTTAGCCAAGTGTCTTTAAGTCACCAAGGCAGTGTGATTATAAGACCATAACCCACAGCCTGGGGTGGTTTCTATGCTTATAAAATGGGCTAGTTCATAAAATGTTAAATTAAAAGTAGAAACGCTTTAAAATAAAACAAAACACTTTAATTTTCAGTGTGTTGTGTATTTTAACCATCCGTCTAAACTAAAATGTTTGATTAAAAAACAGTCCCTACACTAACAGTGCTATGAGGTAGAATGCATTTTGTCAATTTTGGAAGTCATGCTGTGCACACAGTTTGGAGGGTACTAGGAAGCATGCAGGCGCACATTTTGGAAAGGGTGCAGGCATAAAATTCAGGCAGGGTACAAGGCACAAAATGTGGTAGGGTGCTGGGCACAAAATTTGGGAAGGTGCAGGTGCAAAATTTCAGGAGAGGTGTGGGTGTAAAAACTGGGCGGGGGCACATTAATTCCCCATACACTGCCACCCACCTCCCACGCCTGAGTGCGTCTCTAATAATATTTATATATTTTCAGAAGGGCACACTGAGCTGCAAGCTGTTTGTTTCAGGTGCTTGCTGGGAGTGAGGTAGGGGTCATAGGACACAATAGAATACACAAACGGAGTACAAAATAATAACATATGGAATGCAGAACTAAATGATAAACATAAACAATACAACATGATTAACAAAGAAGAGAACAGTACACAATCAAGTAATGAACAATAAAACAATAAGTGCGGTGTTAAGCAGTAAAATTAAAAACTGTCGACTGTCCACATAATAAGCGATGTTATGTGACAAGTATTTTATACTGATGACGAGTAGACAAAATGTAAGTTTAAGTTTTATTTATTATAGAGCAAATTTCATCGAAAATCAATTGCTTTACATACAATGAAACATCAGCTAAAATCATGTCTAAATTTAAATACCATAAAATTATTAAATCAGCAATCTGAATTGATTAATTTACAACATAAATGCTTCTTTAAACAGATGGGTCTTTAGCTCCCTTCTAAAAATCTCTAATGAGGACTCTCCCAGATGTGTCATGGGAGAGTCGCTTAGAGGATAGGTGCAGCGCAAGAAAATGCCCGTGCACCTGATGACTTCAGTTCAAACCTCGGAACTTTAGTAGTCCGGCCTCTGCAGAACGGAGAATGTACAGATAAATGAAGTATTTTCATGGCAGTAGACCTGAGTGATGCTAAATCATTTATCATCACTAGAGGTGGGTCATCACCATTTATCACCACTTGAGATTGGTTACAAGGGAGCTCTTAACCAATGGGAAAGCAGATTGAACAATGCCTGATGACATCACAATGACCTCTGCTGCACCCAAAACAGTAATGAAATAAAACAGAAACAGTTTTTTCTTCACTAAATGAACTAACCTGAAAGCTCTACAATTGAAAATACATTGTATAAATTACACGTTAATGTCCTAATTCAGAATATGACATCTATCATCACTTGTGAGGGGCAGGACTTTAATAACTCACCCGTGAAGATAAATGACATATTCTGAGTCTGGCCATTGTGTGTTTCATATTTAACATAGTGTATTATTGGTATTTATTTATTTTAAATTTCTGTTTATTATTTTAACATGAATACATTTAAACAATGTTTCAACACCAAGCTTTCAAAATGGAAAAGAACGTTGAGGTCGCCACTCCTCTTAATACATGTGGTTTAAATAAAAAGACTGGTGCAATACAGATACGACGTATGGGAGGGAAAAAAACAGAAGCATTTGTCCTGCAGTATCTAATAAAGATTTTTTTCACTGCTGTGTGAATTGTCCCATGAGTAGCATAATTTATATTCTTACGCCGAATGACATTTAATTAATGCCAAAGTTCTCCCCTGCTAGCATAGAGGGTGGAGAAATTCATCATGCTTTTCCCTTTTCAGGTACCATTATAGGTAGCAAACTATTAAAATTTCCTCAGCATTAAACTGCTCCGAAACATTAACCATGTTATATTAGAGCTATAACACTTTAGCTCCAAAATATTATTTTGAAACAAAACAACATTTTCGATATGGTGGAAGGCCTCCAGTACCTAGGACAAGGCGATTATTCGAACTGGTATTATCAACAATAACTAAAACAGCAAGATCGCACTGGTGCAGGCCCATTACCCATCATATATCCCTAAACAACAGCAGAGGTGAAAATATATATTTTAAATTCAGGTGAGTTCATCTTCCTTGCCTTACTACAGGAGCCGGTGGCAGACTAGTGTTCTTTTGGGCCCATTTCAGTGCATCTGCTGGATTCGAAAAATGAATACCCCACCATCGTGGACGATTCACATGCGGGTCGGGAACACTGTGCCATGTGGGATCTTGGCTTCCCAGAGCATGGCATGAACTCCATCAAACCTCTTCTTTTGGCAAGTTGCATAGCTCAAGTCAGGTAGAGGAGCACCATCTGTCCGTCGGAAGCAATGGTCCCTTCCGACATGCTAGTGCTGGAACAAAATCCCTACTGCCCACGCTGTCCGTGATCATTACTATAGCTCGAGGTCCTCCAAATCACCTAGCCTGTCTCGTGGAGTCACCCAATAGGCTTTTTGGATATGGATTGGGTGACCGGTCATCTCCTCTCCCAACTGCTGAGCCATCCATTCGATCAAGAATAAAGAAAAGGTTGTCTCTCCCACTGTGTTTGGGCATTCCGATTATTCGGATATTAGAAGATCGTGCTTGGTTTTCCAGGCTTTCAAGCAGAGAAGCGGAGGTGAACGTTTTCTTTGGTTATGCGGCCACCGTTCCCAGAGCAGTGTCGGCTCGCTTTCCAGTCTCGACCTGTGGTGGTTGCACAGATGTGAGCGCTGGTTTCCAGGACCACTACTCGACGGTAAGAGTCGCATTTTTCTGCCAGCCCCGAAACTGACTGGATTCTTGCCGGGTTGATTTTGCTCTCCCAAAGATTGTGAAGTTTCTACTGCAGCTTCCTATGATGAGTCAGGCATTTTGTCCTGGGCCGCTCTTGTGGCATGAACTGTCGTCGCTGTTTTTGATCTTGTACCTTCAGGCGGTGCTTTATCTTTTCAACCCATCTTATTCTTGCTTGTTTCTTATAGCCTGCCAAAGGTTGGAAGTAGCACTTCTTACCGATATCTATATATTTCAGCCTCTTTGATCTGTTTAGTGAGCCGAACTTTACACTGAGGCATCCATCTTACTAGGGCTCTATAGCGCCTTCTTACACTAGTAGCACCGAAAACAACAGAAAGAGAATGTCGATATTTTAAAAGTTGTCATTTGCTACTTTTTATGTCTGAAGCAGTTTTCTTTTGTTTCTGCTAATTGGAAGGTTTTCCTGGTAGTATTAGACGGTACATACAACAGCACTCTGATTGTCTCATCAGAATTGTTACATTCCCCATTGTGACATCACTAGCTAGTGACTAATCGGGCAGAAGATGATAGGCTCTTATTGGTCAGCTGTGATGTCACAGTAAGGTCACAATGTTGATGGGTTATGACGGGAGTAGAACTAGGTATGTCAGATTTCAGGTAGATTAGTGTTCAACATATAACACATATTAGAATAGTGGATGGTGACCATCCACAGCAAGGTGTGTTTCCATTGGGGGGCTGATGACGCCTTAGGGTAACTACCCTTCCCTAGCTCCCTCCCTCTTCCCTCCATGTGGCAACTCGGGGATGCTAACATAGCAGGGTTACCCCTCCTTCCCCTTATGTGTTTCTATCCCTTTCCCACTGTACCCTATGTACCGCTGCCACCCTCTCTCCTGCCTCGCTTCTTTTACTGTCCCCAAACATCCTATGATGACGTATCTATGTATGTATACAGCCTTTGCTACCAAGATTTATTCCCAATATCATATTATCCTGTAATGTTATTTATGGTTATAATGTTTTCCTGTATGATATGTCTTGACATGTCGCTGTAAACTGTAAATGGAAATTGTTCTGTATGCCCAGGACCATCTTGCAAATCAGCTTGCTCAATGTTGTAACTGCCTGGTTAAATAAAGTTTGATTGATTGATTGATTGACAGACATCGAGAGTGAAGCTTGAGAGGTCTCTATGACGTCATCAACTCCCAAGATGGAAATAACTTTAGTTGTGGATGGTCACCCATCCACTGTTTTATATATTACATGGTTCCCAACATGTATAAAGTTTAATTTCACAAGGTTCATACCTTGTGCTACATTCCGCTCTACTCCAGTCCCATCCCATAAGATATCAGTCCTCCTTCCTGCAGTCCCAATCCGCTCTGGTCCTGTCTCGAAGATACCAGTCCTGCTTGGTGCAGTACCACTCTGATTTGACTCCAGTAACTGCCAGTGATTTGAAAAACAAAACCTGCAAACTGATAGTTTGGACACGCAAAGTGGACTGTTGCAAGATAGATTACATCATGCATAGGTCTGTGCTATGAGTCGGCGGGCAAGGAGCCTCCCAAAGGGATAAGAGCTCATTCTACCCGCCATACCGCTGATCAGTGGCTGCTTCCAGGGACATCCCTATCCAGGAAATCTGTCGGGTTGCTACCCGGAAGACAGCAAACACCTTCTTCACCCACTACTACATTGACCTTGAGTCATGCCCGGATGCTGGTTTTGGGGCCTCAGTTCTACAGTCTCTGTTCCCTAAGTAGGGGTGTGCGCCTTGCCTCCCTCCGCCTGGAGAACTGCTAGAGTTTGTTAGAGAGTGTGGATGAACAACATATGCACGATCTCTAGAAAACAGGTTCTACCTGTAACATTAGTTCTAGGAGTGGTATATGTTGTTCATCCCACAGACCCACCTGACCTCTCTGGCTGCGGACGCACAACCTGGCTACCAGCAGGCTAAGATCTGGTGTCATGGGCGGAGCTGAGCTGTATACCACCCGGTGGGAGGAGCCAGCTTGAGGACGTCCGCGATTTGAAGTTGAGGGGACGTGCAGAGACTGCGGGTGAACAACTCCTAGAACTACTGTTATAGGTGAGTAACCCGCTTTTAATTTGCACTGTAGTTGCTGATATACACCTTGTGATTACCGTTGTTGCACAAAGCCAGTTATTTGATTAATTTTGTCTATGTAGCCTCCAGGTTAACTGTTTGTCTACATTTACCTGATAGTTTGTACAAATTGCTAGCTATGTTCTCCTCATTATTTACTCTGGACTAGCAGTATAGCCTAGAGGATACAGTAACAAGCTGTAAATGAGCTTGGTACATTCAGCAAACCTGGGTTTGATTCTCACAGCCTCAGCTTGCACACTGAACAAGTCACATAATCTCCCCGCACTCCTGGTTCGGCCCTGAAGATAGGCATTTGTGTGTAGTGAGTCTTACCTGGTTACCAAAGAGTAAAAAATAACAATAGTCTAAATTAAATGAAAGGATCATCCTTTCAGGCTTTTCCTAGGTATTGCATCTATTTCCATGAAACTTGTATGTTTTAAGATCGTTGCTGCAGTTACAGTTACAATTGCCACTGATTCTCTATCCTGCCTCTCTGCCTTGGTTAGTTTTGCTTTTCTTCGACATGTTCATCCTTCTTAGGTCACTGTAGTTCCGGTATCACCCATCCCTGAACAAGGGCTCAAAGACTGCCTTGCTACGATTATGGAAATCTATGGCCCAAGGGAGTAAACTCTTCTAGGGCAGGGGCATAAGAAAAACTTCAGAAAACAACACATGGAGGGGGCATGGAAGTTTAAGTTCATTGTGAAGGGATATATCCGTTAAGCAAGCTCATTGAAGATAGAGGGGGCGGCTCAGAGGTAATTTAAGGAAGTATTTTTTCACAGAGAGGGTTGTGGATGCATGGAACGGCCTTCCGGAGGAGGTTGTGGAGTCAAAATCAGTGGTGGAATTCAAGCATGCATGGATAGTCATAAGGCAGTTCTGGGGGTGGGGGTGGAAGAAGTAGGCTGCTGGTTAACTAGGATCTGCACCTTATCCAGTAGGTAGGAAATGGGCAGACTGGGTGGGCCAAGCGTCCTTATCTCGTCAAATTCTATGTTTCTATGTTTCACAGAGCCGACTATGGCAATCCATGTCCCAACTGTCTTAATGAACTGCTCGCTTGACCACTCACTAAGTGAAGCCACCTTTTTAGAGTGTATTTTTGAATAGTCGCTGTTTCAGCAAATGAGGCAGCAGCTCAAGTTGAAAAGTTGTTGTACTATCGATGTGACGCCAAAACGATAGTGCAACAACTTTTTAACCTCTAAACTGTCCTACAATAAGATTTGGAAAGCCACAGTTTTCATGTAGAATAAGCTCTAACCATATGCTATTTAGCAGTGTCAGGTATAAAATGTTTTATTTGGCAAAAGGAAAAAAATATTTCAGGTACGAAAAGTAACAGTTGACTACTTTTCAGCGTGTGTATTAATTTCAGGCAGGACACTCGTCCTTCAAGTGCAGTCAGCAATGAAGATGTATACATACATGCCCGCTGTGAGACTCTGCAGCGTTACAATCCTCCTGCCTTGTCAGACCCTTCCTGGCCCCTAAGGCAGGTTTCTCCTGCAGCATGTTACTAAAGTGCACGCATGTGAGGAAGTGAAATCCAGTAACGGCATGCAGCAAGAGGGGAAGAGATGGTGCCCTCAGCTCCCGTGCTTGGTGGGTGATGGCAGCCCTCATCCGTGACTGGCATTTGTTCCATTTCAAGATTTTGTCTCCCACTTTTGTCATACCATTACCCTTGACTTGGTTAAGCATGCACTTGCGACTGCCCTGGGGAGACTGTGTGACAGTGCATGGTCACCTACAGTTTTTTGTGGTACAGCTCAGGCCTCCTGTAGGTGCCCCTACTGGAGCAGTACCAGGAGCCCACTGACTCAGGAAGAGAGCATCCACACCAATGCTCCCAGGCTTCCCTGCTGACCTCTGCCCCGATGTCACAGGCTCGCAGTCTGAACCCAGGTTGCCAGTGTACTCCTGCCCATTGACACTAAAATTTGTGGGGGCAGGACGTTTCAATAGCGCCCTGATCCTTTGGAAATCCCACCCCATACATCCGCATATTACTTCAAGAGCCACTTTAAGATGGCCGGCCTAGCCAGCTCAGTGGCACTGAGGGCTGAGGTGCTGGACACTTACTCATGCTACGCTGGCAACCCAGGTTCGGGAGGACTCAGGTAGTCGGGGTGCCAGCATGGGGGAGGGTTGGAGCAGGATTGAGCAAGCCGAAGGCAGCTCTCCTCTCCTGGGGTGGTCGCCACTCCCATAATCCCGCCTGGGTGGCGGTCCAGTGTTTAGCGGGGCTGACACAAAGGGAGGGCACCTTGAGATGCGGGCGTGCACATGCCTCACATATGCGCACGCATCCAAGGTAGGGAGCTGGGATCATGTTGAAAAGACAAAAATACCATAAAATCTGTATGGAAAAAAAAAAAAAAAAGATGGCCGCCTGTTGGCGCAGTGGTAGGACTGCCACTCATGATGTCGCAACCTTGGTTCAAGAACAAGCCTGCAAGAGGCCCTGTGGGGAGGTGGCAGAGCGTCCCATAGGGATGCTCTTCGGGGTGAGTGGTCACGGGTATAGGACTGTTTTATTTATTGAAATGTTTCACCAGGAAGGCACGCTGAGCAACACGTTGATTGTCTACCGTGCGACCTGGGGGAGTAGGGAACAATGGGATAGAATACAGAGAAATGTTACAATGTTGGAATAGAATTTGTTTACTTGCATACAGTGAGAGCAGGAGGGATTACAGGTGGATAACATTGGCTAACAATGCAACAGTTAAAGACACTCACCAAGGACTTCCGTGACGCATGCGTATGTGAGCAGCTCAAAGCGCGAGGCTCCCACGGTTTATTCAAAAAACCTCTTAAATAACAGTTTAAAATCGGCAAAACAGAACTATTTACACTAATAGAGGTAAATAATGCCAAAACGACAAGGGCAGATAAAACGGGCCTCAAATCAAGTGGATGGCAGGAGATCGCAAGCTGAAGATCTGGACAGCGGGACTCGAGGGCCTCCTCGCATCCCGCCACAGTATACCACAGACAGAACAGATCCCTCACGCAATCCTGCAGAGACAAATGACATAAATGCTGTCCGAAATTCGGAGTTTGAAGGAAATGAGGTCGACTGTAACGGCATTGAGAACGGATTTAAATAAACTGGAGAAAAGACAGGAAGGCGCGGAGGAACAGATAACAGCTACTGACCAAAGGGTTGATGAGACCGAAAGAGCCATTACACAACTGCACACAAGTAAAGGTCTTGCAGGAGAGAGCTGAGGATTACGAATGCAGAAACCGAGGAACAATATCCGCTGTCAGGGCTACCGAAGGCACTGAAACAAGTGAATTTATTCCTTTTATGCAAAGACTGCTACGAGAAACCCTTTCCTACCTGAGCATAACTTTGGAAATGGGCGTGTCCATCGTACACTGGGACCCAGACCGCCTGCCAGTGCCCGCCCAGCACAGTCCTCATCAAATTCCTCCGCACCAAGAGAGAAGAAAACGTACTACACACTGCTTGGAAACAGGGCAGGGTGCATTTTGGGAACACCGCTCTTTTTGAAAATGACTGCGCCTGAGGTTATGGCGGTCGTAGGCTGTACAACCCAGTGATGAGGGCTCTTAAAGGGCAGGGATCCGTTCCGCACCTTGTACCCCTGCAAAACTACTGATCAACTTTAAGGACGGTGCAGAAGTGTTTGACTCGCGGCTACAGCAATAGCGGGCTGCGGGCCAGGAAGATAGAGGTCTCTACAACGGTCTCCGGAGGAATCCCAATCGCGGCAAAACTAGCCCAGAAGATATGGACTGTTGAACAACGTGAGGCATGGAGACGATAGGGTGCTGAAGCCATTCAGAATGTGGTTAAAACATTAAAAACTGGCTTACAGGATCTCTCGAGCACCGAACTGAATATCCGTGGAGGTGCCACCTGAACACCAACTGCAAGTAGCTATGTATTGATTCGGGACTTGGCTAAAATTTCACTATATATATAATTAACATTATGCCTCTTTATATCGCTGCTGGGGGTTTGGTGGATGCTGGAGGATGGTGGGGAAGAGGGTGGAGGTGTGGGGAGATATACCTTGGTGTTGGGTTTTGCCCGGTACTGCTTCCTGCTGGCCCTCCTAAGTCTTGGTTCTATGAAACTGGAAGAATGGGGGCCGGGAGGTTATGGGGGACTTTCCAGTTCTGGGGCCTGTTGCTGTTGGGTGGGCCTCAGTGGCAGTCGATTTGGAGGCTGGGCCGTGATGTGGAAGATGGTGGCCTGGCACGGTCTGGTGGGGCTAAGAGTGGGAGGTGCCTGTGTGTGTTCAAGGCGGGGACAGTCGCCCTGGGGTGGGAGTGGGTGGGATTCTGGATGGCCTGTGGATGGCTCCCCGGATGGTCTTCGGCAAGGCTGAGAGTGGAGTCTCGGGATTGTGGTAGAGGCTAGATGGAGGCGAGGGGCTGTCTGGAGGAGGTTTTGAACAGGGAGAGGAAGGAAATGGGAGGGGACGCTGTGGGGAGTCTCCGATTCAACTCGGGACCTGTGTTGAAACCTCGCTACATAGTGAAGCTTTACAGCCGTGGGGTCTGGAGGAACACGAGGTGGTGATGTTCACGGTGGTCCTCTCCTGGCGCAGTTCAGCTGGGGCCTGTCTCCTCCACGTCCTTTCCCCGCCATCGGGCTTGGGAGTCATGCGGAGATTGTGGGCAGATATGAATCGCCGTGTGATTGGGATAATGGAGGTGGGAGGTTACATGGGGTAGGCTGGGACGTTGGGGAGGTCCCATGACACAGCTGTGGAGCGAGATACCGGGAAGAGTCGGATGCTCTAATGTACAGATCGGTCCCTGTCATAGCTGTGCAATCAGGTTTGGGCGGCTGGTGTGGTCATTAGTTGAATATCCATGCGGTACTCTGTTAGGGTGGACTGCTGGGCTTTAAGACAGAAGCAAACAGTTATTGGGGCCTGGGTGGTGGTGCCATCTGCTGGCTTGGTTTCCTTGAGTTGCCGGAGATCCACTTACCACATGGCTATTTGTAGATGGATTGAGGAATAAAGATGGACTGGATGGCCCCCATCCAAGTAGTGGTGGGGAGGCAAGTAAATGGAGTACATATTGCCTAATTTTGGTAGCTTCATTAGCTCGGGGACTGATTATTACTCCTTTGACAGACAGTAAGAAGTAGACATATTCCGTGGAGATAGAAGAGTACCCTGCAGAAGATTCTGAGGCAACTGAAATTGATGGCCTCCTCCATTCGCTGAGAATCGTTGCACTGTAGAAGGGAGGACGGGACTGGTACTATAGAGTAGAAAGATCATAAAAGATCTACTATATTGTAATAGAACCATCCCAGGAGATCTTGGGGAGGAGAAAGTAGGGATTAAGGGGAGGTATGTAGCAGCAAGCTAATGTTTAAATTGATGATCTCAGGTCGTCTACGCAGTCAGGTATAGGAGCGGAACTGGGCTGAAGCCTCCGTCCCTGCACCCCGATAGGGGCACTGTCGGATTCACCTGCTGGGTTTTGTCACTGGGCCCTCGAGGTCCTAGTAATTACATGCAATTAACATGCGGTATCCTGGCACTACAGCATCCCTCCGGGATGGAGACGGTAGGCGAGCTCAAGGAATGAATATGGCCCTTGAAAAGGTTGACCCTATTTGTATGACAGGGCCCATGCAACTAGGCTCTGTGTTGGAAGTGGGGGTTTAGGGAGGTCTCTCAGTAATTGGGGTTGGCTTCCTGGATCACCCTCCAAATTAATAACAACAATTAAAGGGATGTTGGAACTTTGCTAAGTTTCTATATAGCTGGTATAACAGGGATAATTCTTGTTCTTCAAAAATAAGTATCTGCCCTTTGATAAGATTGATTGACCCTGTAGAGCTAACGCCTGCAGCTTTAGTCACCAACCCCAACTACCCTTTCCTTTATAGGTATGGTGTACCTAAGGTCCTCAGACAGAAGAGGGCTGAAATGGGAGGAGTCTTGTCTCTGTCAAGATCAGGCTCTGCCCAGATCTCTGGAAGTACTCAACTGTTTTGTACAGATCTCTAAGGCCAGGTTGGCCGATATGATCTATACTAGTTTAATGTTGTATGTTCATATATGTGGTTGTATAGTGTTTGTTGATTGTTTTGTTAAAGGGTCATCTTACCTATTCTGGTCATTAAAGCTGCATAACATTCGGTCTCAGCGGTCACCCTGTGTGGGAGGGGCAGGGTGCCTTTGTACCAGAGCCACAATAAGACGATAGGATGCACTCTCCAAAATTAAAATTACTCTCTTTGAATATCAATGGCCTGGCTTCTCCAATAAAAAGATCTAAAACTCTGGCATATCTTCGAGAGCCAAGGCTGATATAACCTTCTTCCAGGAACCCATATGTCCTCAACGGAACACTCCAAACTTTCTAAATTAAGTAGGGGACAGGTATTTTCTGCCTCATACAAGGGTGGCAGAAGTAGAGGGGTCGCCATAATAATCCCATCGTATACTCCATTTCAACCAGAATTGACCTGGTCAGACCCTGAGGGCCGGCTGATTTTAACCCGAGGGAAACTTAGTGGCAAGGAAATCACCTTAGCTAATATATATCTCCCGCCAGGTATAAATGTCTCTCAACTGAGACCTCTGCTGGATAAAGTGGTAAATTTTACCAAGGGCACCCTCTTGATGGCCGGGATTTTAATATGACCATGAACCCAGGCCTAGACTCCACAAGTGGAAGACCGCAGAAAATAACGGCAACTCAGAGGTTTTAATAAATTCATTGCTGAAGTTGGATGGTGTGATGTATGGCTAAACTACATCCAAAGACTAGAAACTACACTTATTACTCCCGGTTCACCGTATATACACTCATATAGACTACACTTTCACCCAAATTGAAAAGTTGCAAGCGGTCTGCGACGTGCAGTTGGGAGATATCTCTATTTCAGACCACGCACCTATAATTACTCTCTGGGATTTGGGAACTCAACCTAGAACCACCCAATGGAGATTAAATCCATATTATTTACGCTCCAAAGATTTAAAAGTTTGTCTCGGACAAACTTACTGAAATAATGGCTGACAATCCAGCCTCCACACTACCCATGCGATTCAATGGGACACAATTAAAGCAGTACTAAGAGGGCATATTATTAAGTATGCGGCACAGAAAAGAAGACAACGTGGAGAATATAGAGCCAAGCTTGAAGAAACATTACACTTCCTGCAACAGGCACACAAGCAAGGCGATGAATCCTCCTTCCCCAGATACAACAGACCAAACAAGAATTAGATAAACTTGCAATACAACAAACTGAAATAGCTTTGACATTTCTGAAACAGAGACACTATGAGGTTGGCCCATGAGCTATACAAAATGCTTGCATACCAAATTAGAGACAGAGGAAGGGTGCAACAATAATGTCCATAAGGCATCCAGTGGGAGGCAACCCCTTACTAAGACGCATGACGTTGCTGAAGCCTTCTTGGCATACTATAGAAACCTGTACACTCCAGAGTCTATTCCTTCTAAAGACAGTTTAACATCCTATATGAAGACACTTACCTGCCATCCCTAGCAGAAGAATACAAAGATTCCCTCATGCAACCTATAACAATTACGAGATAGCACAGACTATAACAGACTCTAAGTTTCAGAAAGCCCCAGGACCTGATGGGTATGGAGCTGAATTTTACAAGATCACAAGAACCCAGATCCAATCGATACTACTCCGTGTCTTTAATTCTATAATGGAAGGTGACCCCTCTCCTAAATCTTGGTCTTATGTGACAATATCAGTTATCCCAAAGCCAGGAAAACCCGAGGAATGCGTATCGATAGACCAATCTCTGTACTAAATCAGGATTACAAATTATTTATGAGTATACTGGCCCGCCTTAGATAAAATTCTGCCAATATTAATAAGAAAGGACCAAACGGGTTTTGTAAGGGCCCGTACACCACTGACAATATCAAACGAATGCTCTATTTGGTTCACCAAATGAGTAACTCCAAAACACCAGCGGTATTAATTAGTCTCGATGCGAGAAGGCCTTTGATAGAGTGGCGTGGCCTTTTCTGGATTCAATTCTAGATAATTGGCTTCCTGCAGGCCTCATTCAGGTACTACAAAGTATATATTCTGCCCCTAGAGCTTGTGTAAGGGTGAATGGACACCACTCTGATTACTTTCAACTTAATAGAGGCACTCGTCAGGGATGCCCATTGTCACCATTATTTGCAGTAATAATAGAGCCCTAGCACAACAAATCCGAGATTCCCACACATACAGGGAGTACGTTTTGGAACATGGAGCATAGGACTGCTTTGTACGAGATGACATACTCCTATACTTACAGAACCTCAAAAATCTATACCAACGGTCCGCTAAATCCTAGATACCTACGGAGAGTTGTCAGGTTATAAATTAAACCTAACTAAGACCGAAATTCTCACATTTAATTACAAGCCCTCTCGGAAAGTGGTGGATGCATTGCCAGGTAGGTGGAGTCTGGAAAACTAAAATATCTTGGTGTATACATACCCCAGGAAAGAACAAATTATTATAAATACAATTACTCTCCTTTATGGCTCAACTAAAACAGGACCTGCAGGCTTGGTCAGTTATACCACTGAACCTAATGAAGCGGATAGAATTAATTAGGATGATTACACTCCCTAGAGCACTATACCTTTTTCAAAACGTCCCATTATTGATATCCCCAAAACTTTCAGAGATATTAATCGCTAATACGTAACTTTATATGGGCAGGTCGGAGGGCTCGGATGCGCCTCAAGGTGCTGTCATTGTCGCGGACAGAGGAGGCCTTGCCTCCAGATTTAAAACTCTACCAACAAGCAGTGACTATGGTTCACGTGATGGCTAGACAAATTATAAGTACGAACCGCATTGGATGGAGATGGAGAAAGTCTTGATGAATGACATAACATACTTTCAAACACTATATTGACAGTCGATAAGAGAAATAGCATACCCGACCAATAACCCTTGGCTGGCAATCCAATTCGAAACTGGAACTCACTCAAAAGCTGCATAAATTGACGCCCTACCTCCGCTATTGTGCCCAATACAGGCACTTCCAGACTTTCTTCCCAATAAGTTGGACGAGGATTTGCCTCATGGGAAGGCCTTGGGTTGAGGTATCTGTCACAAATAACTACGTAAGGGGTAATCTGGTCATCGCTGAGATCCAGGCAAAGTTTCACTTACCACACAAAGATTTCTATCGATATCTACAACTCCGACATTATGTAGAGGGCTTATCACCTTTCCTACGAGACCTAGATAGCTACCGGTATTAATCCAACTCCAAATTGCACTGAATAACTCTGGGAAACAGGACCACCTGATTTCCCTATTCCATCAATCCCTGAACTCACAAAGTGAGATATATACTGAATCCATTCGCACTCAGTGGAGAGAGGAATCGGTTACCAACTAACTATTTTAGACTGGCGGCAGGCATGTAGACACTCCTCCAAGGTCACAAGTTCGTACCAGTGGCTAGAATTTTCCTGGAAGTTGCTGATACGATACTTTAGATTCCCTAAGGTCACTGAACACTACTTGTTAAATAAACGCGGAATGCTGAGAAAATGTGGCGAAAAGGAGGCCAACCTGACTCACATTTTATGGACCTGTCCAATACTCTCTAACTTTCTAAATCAGGTAGAGGTGCAGCTACAGGAACTTATTGATCCACAGCTACAATTGACCTTGGAATTGTACCTGTTTCTCATAATACCTAGACCCTATCGTAGTCCCGATACTAGATACCTGCTTTTGCTGCTTCTCACTGCGGCCAAAAAGTAATAACCAGACAATGGTTAACAACTAATGCACCATCCATCAGAGATTGGTGGGAAGTCACTAGGCAAATTTATTACATGGAAAAATGACACACAATATCAATGACCATGGGGAGATTTTCTCTTCAAGGTGGACACGATGCGGATATATTATATGTTAAAGATCCCACCTTTGTGCCCTAAGATGGACAACATGGGGCGGGGGTCGCTTTGAGCTTTAATGCTGGGGGCTTTGCTCCACCGTTTGGGAACTCTGGACTTGGTCTACCCGACTCCTCCCACTCACCTTGCCTAGTTGGAATCCCCCTTTTTTTTTTTTTTAAAGGGAAGGAAGGAAAAGGAAGGAAGGAGAAAGGAGAAAGGGAAAAGAGGAGAAAAGAGAAAGGCGAGGGACTTGGAACTATAAAGTGAGATCAAAGAAAGTGTGTCTCGAGTGAAGAGGAGTGTGAGAACCCACTGACCTGGAGACTGACCTGCTTTAGAGGGATGGAGAAATGGGGAACAACTAGATTGTAACCCTCAGGAGTGATAAATGGGTTAAAACAAATAGTAAATCCTGGTTTAATGAACAAAATGATCCCATAAATTCAATTACTTTTATGTATTATAAATTTTTCTGTATGTCTGGACCAGATATAATTGTACTGTATAAAATGGCATTTGATGACCTATATGTATATAAGTTAAAATCTGATAATAAAAGAAGATTTTAAAAAATAAAAATTAAAAAAAAAGAGACTCACCAAGCTAATGGAATCAGTCCCTGCACCATACCCATCGATGCCTTGCCCCCAGAGGATCCCAATGAAGTTAGTATGTCCAAAAAGTGTTCAGCACTTAAAAGATCTGTCCTTCATAAAATATAAAATCGGGTCCCAAGGACTTAGCGATTTTTGTCTGCCACCAACTCCACCCCTCGCTCACTAAGCGTGATGACGAGATGCCAGCGAGGCATGGGACGCGCTCCATTATATATAATGGGTGGCAGCTTTTCTATTGATTTTAAATAATATAGTGGCCATTTGGCATGAATGGGCACCGTCAACTAACAAAGCCCTTGTTAGTTGACCGGTGCCCTGTTCATGCCAAGGTCACTATATAATTAAAATCAATAGAAAATCTGCTGCCCATTATATATATTGGAGGTGCCCTCGCTCTCTCACTGGCATCTCGTCATCACGCTTAGTGAATGCAGGGCAGAGTTGGCGAGAAAAAATCGGAAGTCCTTGGGTCCCATTTTATATTTTTACGAGGGACAGATCTTTTAAGTGCTGAACACTTTTGGACATACTAACTTCATTGGTATCCTCTTTGGGCAAGGCACTGATGGGTATGGTGCAGGGCAGTATCGTGGTGAGTCTTTAAGTATAGTAGATATGAAGACACATATAGCAAATTGGCAACAGTTGGTGACAGTTGGTAACACTGGAACACATGTAATAACTTGGCAACAGTATGTAGCACTAGACGATAAGATGACCCAATAGTAACTGGTAGCCATTAGTGTAACATAGATATTCAAGATTTACAGTGATTGGAGTAAAGACAGGAAGAATGGAAGGAGGGAACAAAAATTAGGAGGGCAGAATGGTAGAAGGGAAAGGAAATTTATGGAAGGCAGACAGAACACACGATTTTCAAGGTATACAGAGATGACAGGGTGGACTAAAGTGCATTTAAGAGGGTATGGGGTAGGTTATAGGTGCTTAATTGAGTGTAGGGTAGGCCAGTGTTAGGCTATGTTAACTGGAAGGAGGAGGAGGAGAGGTAGAGTGTGGCAGGGTGATGAGAGAGAGGCATTGTAGGTGGGGGTATCCAAGGGGAGGGAGGTTGAAATTCAACAGTGTGCTGTTATCCCTATCTGGGCAGAGCGGTGGACAGCCCTACTGGTAGGACACTGGTTATAGGCGATGAGAGTTATTTATATAGTAATGCTAGGGGGTGTTGGGGAAGGATGTTGTGGAGGGGTAGCAGAGGTCAACTATAGTGGGGGTAGTAACCCACCAGTGTGCTGGATGACCCTGCCTGCACAAGGGTGATCTAGCAGTGACTGAGGGGTGCAGTAAAAGAAGAAATGGGGAAAGGGGCAAAGTTGTTCTAGGGACATGGATATGTTGTTCATCCACACTGTCTGGCAGGTATCCTTGCCGCTTTAAATCTTGCCGGAAGGTCTTCAAGCTGGCTCCTCCCACCCACCCGGTGGTAAAACTCGGCTCCGCCCCATGACGCCAGATCTTCCTTACCGCTTGGAAGCTCAGGTTCCTCCTTAACGCTCTGCGTGTAAGACTGGTTCTCAATTCTTCGGTTTTGTGAATTTAAAAGTTTTCCATTTCTAGACTTGGTCTTCTATCCCTCATGGCTGCGATGGACAAATCGACTCGGTTTTCGGAGATGCCCTTGCGGGCAGAAGATGTCTCGGACGGATCCGCACTCCATGTGTGTCTCATTGTTTAGGCCTTGAGCACAACCCGCAGGCTTGCGACCTGTGCTCTTCCTTCTCAGCCCTACGTCCTCGAAGCCGTGCTGCCCGTTTACAACTGGGGCGTCCGAGAAACATTTTCCCCGGTGAAGTCAAAAGAGGCCAGTGCCGGCGGTTTCCCGCGGTGGCGGGCTCGGCGGATCAGCTAGAGCAGATGATCACCCTCGAAGAGGAAGCGGCGTGTCGCATCTTCCTCGGCCGCGCATTTAGCCCGCTCTCCTGGGTTCCTCTTAGCAGCTTCCTTTAGGAGCTTTGTCTGTCCCTCTCCACTAAGGAGAGGGACCAACGTCTGCTGGACCTTCTTCTCGGTCCAAAAGAAAGACAAGGGTAAGTCTCTCCATCGACGCTCTTGGGAGCGGGAAAGGTCCCTCTCCCGGGTTGTCGGCCTTGACTTCAGTTGATCGTTCAGCTTGCCACTGGTCTCACGGTGTCCCCGTCAGGTCAGTTGACCGAGACTCCCGTCGAGCAGTCGAGATTTTCGACCCGTTGGGCGGGTTGTCGCCAGGCACCCGAATCCTCTCCCCGTTCCCCGGTGGGGTTGAGGTTCCGTGGGCTTGCCAGTGCCTCCGGTTCCGGAGCCCTCGGGTGAACCCTCCGAGCGAGGGAGCGCGGTTCCCGTCCCTCCTGCACTGTCCTCGGAAAAGCCGGGGTTCTCGATCTCAGTCTGGACTTCTTGGCGGTCCAGCCGATCCCGCCCGTCATAAGCGGTCTCAGTCTCGGCACGGCAGTAAGTGGCACCGCCGCTCATCCCTAGTCCTCCTCCTTGGGCCGAGGAGGCTCCGGTAATTTGCGTCAACGATCACGAGGACCTCATGTGCAAGAGCTCCTTCTGACTGGGAACAAGCCGGCGCCGTCGCTTCCCCGGCCATTAAATGGCTGTCACGGGCGGCCGAAACAACCCTCGACTTACCGAGGCCTGTTCCCAGGCGGTTGTTTGGCTAAAACCAGCTGCCCCACGATTCCGGTGGAACCCGCCTCCACAGCCGTTATTTGGGGCTCCGACCAAGAATTCTCGGTCGGCTCAGGGCCCTGCCCCATAGGCTGTCTGTTACCCTCACTCCCGATCAACCTTGGGAGGTGGAGGGTGGCTCAGGCCGAGGCAGCTCTTTGCGGACTCCTCTGAGTCCAACGACTATTCCTCCCTTTTCTCCAGGCGAGTAGACTTGGAGTCCTCTGGAGGTCAGTCGCTGGACGATAGCCTTTGTCCTATCTGGGATTGCTTGGCTCATCTCGAGTCCACGGGATGAAGCTCGAACCCATGTCTAAGCGGGGCCAAGTATCCCTCATGGAGATACTGGACCGAGGATTCCCACGGAGGCCTTTCCGGTGGCCGAGGCCATAGTGGGCCCGGCCTTGGAGCTCTGGCAGCCCTGCTTCCTGTCCTCGCCCTCGGCCAGGATGGCCAGGAAAGTATCCGGTCCCTACGGTTCCCTGTCCGGTTTTTGGAACACCCTCAGCCGAGGGCTAGTTACCGAGGCGTTTTCCAGTGTGCGGGAGCGCTAGGGCGTGGACAAACCTCCCAACAAGGAGTCCAAGAAATTGGACTATGCGGGTGCAAAGTCTACGCGTCCTCCCTCGGCCTTCGTCAGGCCAGTTCGGCCGTACTCATGGCACATTCTCTCATGCCCTGTTGGGCTCCTGGGCGAGTAGTTCCTCATCTCCCGGCTGACCTGCAGACCACGGTTAGGCAGGTGCGGGACCAGGGCAGGGCAGTGGCCAAACAGCAGCTTCAGACTGCTCTGGACATTGGTGACTCATGTGCCAGGTCAGTAAGCGGCCACAGTGGCCATGCCCGTCGGGCATGGCTGAGGATATCCACCTTCACTTCGGATACCCAGCACAAGTTGGCGGATGTCCCTTCCTGGGGACCGACCTCTTCGGCCCTGGGGTGGAAGGTCACCTGCAGAGGATCGAGAAGTCCAATGCTACCTTGGACTCGGTCTCATCCGCACAGAAGGACAAAGGCCGCAGACCACAGCCTAAGCCATTTTGTCCCTCTGGCCTCGGCACGTCCGCCCAGCAACGTCAGGGGCCAGCAGGCTCGAGCTTGGCATCCCAAACCCAAGCCCTCGGCTTCCTCCTCCAGGAAGCAGGGAGGTAAAGGCCCTGGAGGTCCCTCGGCTGGTCCTTCCTCCAAGTCTGCCCAGTGACGGGTTGAGGGTGTCACCCCAACCCCTCACCTCACCCAGGTGCCCCCGTGGGGCGGCTTCGCCACTTTCTTTCTGCCTGGTCCGTTATCACCACAGACGGTGGGTGTTGGAGGTGGTGGGAAAGGGCCTGCCTCTGAGTTCGAGCAGGCCCCACCCTTCCAGGCCGTCGCACCTCGGGGGCCTCGGGGTCCAGCCTCGCTGTCGGCTCGCCTGAGGCCGACATCGCTCTCCTCCTCAAGAAGGAGGTGATCAGAGAGGTGCGGACCCTCCCTCAGACCGGGGTTCATGTCCAGGTACTTCCTGGTTCGAACGGACGGGGCTGACGCCCATTCTTGACCTACATGACCTAAACAAGTTCCTAAGGTCTCGAACCTTCAGGATGGTCACTCTGGCTCAGATAATACCATCCTTGGAACACGGCGTGTGGTTCTGCTCTCTGGACCTGCAGGACACGTTCTTTCACGTCCCTATCCCTCCGTCACATCAGAGGTTCCTTAGCTTCGAGTGGAGGGATCCTTTTCGAGTTCAAGCCATGCCCTTCGCTTATCTCCAGCTCCCAGGGTCTTCACCAAATGCATGGCAGTGGTGACAGCATTTCTGCAGCGCTGAGGGGTCTGGGTTTACCCTTACCTGGACGATTGGCTGATAGCAGCCCCTCCAGACAGGAGGTGGAGCAGTCCAGAGATCTGGCCCTCAGGTTTGCTCTCAGGTCGGCCTCCTTATCAACGAGGCCAAGTCAGAACTCGAGCCAAAGCAGGTGATTCTTTTCATCAGGCAGAGCTCGACTCTTGAGCCAGAGCACGGCTCCGGCGGACAGGGCCGAGGTTCTTTCCTCCTTTGCCCAATCATTTCTGGTTGGGCAATTGCGCCTGCCGGGACTTCCTGCACCTCCTGGGTCTCATGGCGGCCTGTACCAGCGTGGTCCGTTGGGCCCGCTGGAACATCGCGCCTTCAGTGGGGCTGGCTAGCCAGTGGTCCCAACGCTGCGATCCATTGGACCAGCTAGTGGCGGTGACTCAGGCGATGTGGACGCTCTCCAGTGGTGGACCGTTCCAGTTCATCTGCAGGAGGGCATCCCGTTTGTCCGCCCGAGCCGATGGTCTCTCTGTCGACTGATGCCTCTCTGATGGGTTGGGGTGCCCATCTGGGGAACACCGGCGCACGGCCTCTGGTCCCCGCGGAGTCTCGATGCCACATCAACCTGCTGGAGCTCCGAGCAGTCCGCCTAGCTCTCACCGCCTTTGCTCCGTTTCTTCGGGTCAAGTGGTCCGGGTCCAGACGGACAATACCATGACCATGTACTATCTAAACCGCCAGGGCGGGGACGTTCCATGCTTCTATGCAAGGAAGCTCTCCGCATCTGGTCACTCGTCATGCAGCCTGGGCGGATCTCCTAGCCATTCATGTGGCAGGAGCCTCCAACACCCTGGCTGATGCCCTAAGCCGGATAGGGGCCGCGTCCCACGAGTGGTCTCTCCTGCGGAGGTAGTACAAGATCTATTCTCCCATTGGGGCACACCTCAGGTGGACCTGTTTGCCTCTAGGGAGAATGCGGAGCTGAGGCTGTTCCATGCCCGCCCCCCTCAGGGGCTCGCTGCAGGGGATGCCTTTCGAGGCCTTGGACCCCGGGCCTCTTCTCGCCTTTCCCCGTTCCCTTGATGCACAAGGTGCTTCTCAAAGCAAGGAGGACAAGGCAGGTGATTCTGATAGCCCCAGACTGGCCCCGCCAGTACTGGTACCAGATCTCCTCAGCCTCAGCTCCAGGCTCCCGAGGCAGCTTCCAGCTCGCCCGGACCTGCTCTCAGTCAATCAGGGAAGGTGTTCCATCCGGACCTTCAATCCCTGCACCTGATGGCGTGGTTCCTGAGCAGCTAGATTCCAGGCCTTGAGTCTTTCTGACGAGGTCCTCAGCGTAGTTGAGGCGTCCGTAAGAGTCGACCAGAAAATGCTAGCCTTCAAATGGAAGAGATTTTCCATTTGGTGCCAGGGCAAGGCCTTGACCCTTCCTTCTGTTCCTTGGCGAGCATATTGGACTACCTTTGGTCCCTTTCTCAGCAAAGGCTTAGGTCGGCGACCCTTAAGGTGCACCTGGCAGCCATCTCTGCTTACCAGGCGCAGGCCAGGAAGCAGTCAGTGGTGCAGGAGAAGGTGGTCTGGCGCTTTTCAAAGGCCTTGATCACATTTCCCCTCGGTGCGAGAACCTCCACCTCCGTGGGATCTAGTGCTGGTACTGGCAAAGCTCATGGGAAAGCCATTGAACCAATGCACAGGTGTGAACTCTCTCACCTGTCGTGGAACCGCCTTCTTGGTGGCTGTCACAGCCAGAAGGATGGGAGAGCTCAGGCACTCTGCATCGAGGTCTCCTTACCTAGTCTTCCACAGGGACAAGGTTGTCCCTGCGCCCCCCCACCGAAATTCCTTCGAAGGTGGTGTCGGAGTTTCACCGTAACCAGGTGTTGACTCTGCGGTGTTCTACCCCAATCACACCGGAGGCGAATATGGGCTCCATACTCTGGACCCTAGAGGCTCGCTTACTATAAGGGCGCCGCGGCTGAAATTCGGGAGAGGTTGCGCCAGCTGTTTGTCACCTCGCTGAAGCCGCACCTGGCAGACCTGCAGCCAAGCGGACGATAGGCAGGTGGGTCACCTCCTGCATAGATCTCTACAAGTTGGCGGGCATGGAGCCTCCCAGAGGATAAGAGCTCATTCTACCCACCATACTGCTGCATCGGTGGCTGCTTTCAGGGATGTCCCTATCCAGGAAATCTGCAGGGCTGCTACCTGGAAGTCAGCACACCTTCATCACCCATTACCACATCGACCTTGAGTCACCTGGATGCTGGTTTTGGGGCCTCGGTTCTCAGTCTCTATTCCCTAAGTAGGGGTGTGCTTGCCTCCCTCCTCCCGGAGAACTGCTAGGAGTATGCCAGACAGTGTGGATGAACAACATATCCATGTCCCTAGAAATACAGAGTTACTCACCTGTAACAGGAGTTCTAGGAATGGTATATGTTGTTCATCCTACATTCCTCCACACCTCCCGGCTTCGACGCACAACCTGAGCTTCCAGCGGGCCAGATCTGGCGTGCATGGAGCTGAGTTTTACCACCCTGGTGGGTGGGAGGAGCCAGCTTGAAGACCTTCCGCAAGATTTAAGCGGCAAGGATACCTGCCAGACAGTGTGGATGAACAACATATACCATTCCTAGAACTCCTGTTACAGGTGAGTAACCTGTTTGCCCACCGTACTATGGATCCTGCATGCACAAGGCAGTGATCGAGCTCACAGGAGGGAGATAGATTAAGGGTAGAGAAAGAAGAGAGGAGGAACACTTTAGGAAGAGGGAGAGTAGGGGACTAGGAGGAGCACGATCTGAGGGAACTAGGAGTGGTGGGAGTAGGCATATGGTAATAAGGGCTTGGGGAGATGGTGGGGGTGTGATTAGGGAGGGTCATGGCAGGCATAGGAAGGGCAAGGAAGTTCTTGAGGGCAGAGTTAATGAAGTAGCAAGAGGATGGTGGGCGAATTTGAGGGAAGTGAATTCCAGATTTTGGGAGGCGATAAGAATAACCCAATAGGCCAGTAAGGGTGGAGCGGGTGGGACCACCAGGGTTCATGAGTCGGTAGATCTTAGGGAGTGGGAAAGAGGGGTGGTTGTAAGCCAGGAGGAGTGATAGGAGGAAGTTCACACAGCCAGTGCTTGGAGGTGAATTTTAGCGCCGTGACAGAGATGTCGGTTTGTCAGGGACGGGAAGGATGTGGCGTGGTACAGATCACAATGATGAGTGTGGAGGGGGCGACAAGGGCAAAATGGCAAAAGGAGTTGAAGAGGGTATCTAGTCTGGTCTGGGATGCCAGGGGAGGGAGATGACCAGGCTTTTGGTGCGACACACTGCTGTGAAGTGCGACACTGCACATCACTTCCAAGCTTCCAGAGGGAGAAATAGTGAAAATCCCACCCCCGCCCCAGCAGGAAGATGTCAGCAACACGTGGGCTGCGCTGCCTGCCCAGCACAGTGGAACTCTCTGCCACTACATGTAGTGCACTCTGGGTTATAGCTGCACCCTGAAAGCCCTACCATTGGATGGTTCACCTTGGGGCAGATAAGGTGGAGCTTGGTGGGTGCGAGTCACTGTCAGAGCTGGGTGTTTGCCTGGCTGATAGGGAGAGAGGCAGGTAATTTGTAACAGTAAAACAGTAATAAAACAAGGAATGTCTGCAGCTGACTCTTTCTCAAGCCTGCCCTGTTCCATCACCTGAGCCTTGTTCCTGATTGTGTTTGATCTGTATTTTCGTATTTAAGCTGCATTACTTATTTGTGGTGTCTGTGTCTGTTTATTACCTTATGTAAAGTGCACTGAGTCATTGCCAATAAAGCCAGGTTTCAAGGAAATGAAAAATACACACATCCTCACAATGGAAAACATCATGAGAAGTTGGTAAATCACCATGAAAGAGTTTAGAGAGGTTCCGCTTTAAAGGAGTACTACAGTCAAAATTAGCTAAAACATATGTTGTGCAGAGTGTTTTGATTTGTGTGTGTGTGTAGTCCTAGTGTGTTTTCCCTTTGTTTGTCAGCAAGTACCAGAAATAGGAACCCATGTTCTGGCCTCCACTAAATGTCTCTAATTCAATATTTTTTTGTATGTGTGTTTCAGGTCTAGCTAGCAGGAGGAAATGTTTTGCTTTAAAACTTTTCATTTCATCAAACTACACTCAGCCACTATAGAAAGCGCACACATCACCCCAGGTCATCAATGATATAATTAGTAAAGACTAGCTGTTTTCTTATAGAATAACCCACTCAGTAAGCCCTCAGGTATTTGTTAAACTGTAAATGTAGTCATTAGTGGTTACTGGATACTGAAAGTTACTTAATATCACAGTTCTGCTGTTGTAAAATTGACCCTATACCAATGCTTACTGAATCCATGGTCCCGACACATCACTGTCACATGGGACGGGAGGCATTGTAGGAACAAGAACAGCAATAAACTTTGCTAAAATGGAGCTCCCAGGGGCCATAAAACTAGCAGGCAGATTTAGAAAAAAATCCTAATAGCAGACAAAGGAAGGATCACACTAGGACTACACACAAATCAACACACTTTGCACAACATATGTTTTTGCAAATTATGACTGTAGTACTCCTTTAAGCAAGAGGATATGTGCCAAATGGCCTCTCACACACTTGTATAGCCTCTCACACACTCTGCAATGGTTGCCTTTGCTGAGTGTGTGAGAGACCATTTGCACCATACACTCTTGCTTAAAGCAGAACCAGTCTAAACTCGCTTATGGTGATTTGCATAAATTTCCCACAATGCTTTGCATTATAGGTATTTGTGTAATTTTATATTTCCTATATAAAAGTAAGCACCTAAACCTATGTCATATGACTCCTTGTGCGGTATGTCCAGGGTTCAGTTAAATATTTTGGGGGCAGGGTGTGAAAATCAAACACTTCCATGAGTCCAAATTTGGAAGTCATTCCATGGAAGTTGAACTTCTAGGAGTCTTGGTTGTATAACTCAGTGTTGTAAGTGTGGCACATGATTGGAATTTATACCACTGACCGAATGCTGTCAGAAGCATTTTGCTTCCATGCCTGCAAACTGGAAGTCCCTGACTTGTCTTATTTCTCATTTGGGAGTTACATACTTCTCCCTATTTTGTTGTACAAGTTCCCCTTTTCTTTGGGAGTCAGATGCTTTCAGTATTGAGTGGGTATGGCATTGATCCACAAGTATTAAAGACTAGATCACGTATGCGAGCTGCAAAGCCGTGAGCCATGTGTGGATGCGTGAATCCCCTTGTGAGTAGACAGATCCCAAATGTAGTCATATAATATTGTTTATGCAATGAGTATACCTTTATCTATTATTTGTTTATCCTCTATTACCTTGAGTAGCCCCCTTCTGATGGCAACTGTCACCACCATCCTGTGCTTTACTCCAACAAGTTTTTTTTTAATTCTTTGGTAACTAGGTAAGGCACACTAGGCACAAGTGTCTGTTTTCAGGGTGACCCAGGAGCACTAGGATGGTTAAGTGACTTGCTCAGAGTTGCACAGTATGCAAGTGAAGGTTGTGGGAATCAAACCCAGGTCTGCTGGATGTACCAAGTTTATTCACAGCTCATTACTCTAACCTCTAGTCGATGCTGCCAGCTCCAATACTTACTTACAACTATGGGTAGGGTGGTGCCACAAGCAGTGGAGTGGAGCCTGAATGGTTGCCAGCCATCATCTGGTGTGCGTGTGTGTGTGTTTGTGTAAGCGGGTTTGGCTTTGTTTTCTCACCATCTCTGAGATCAGAATGAGTGCCATGGTACAGGCATCACGGCGTGAAGATGCTATGCGTACTGGCGCCTGCCCACCCATCCAGCCTCTAGAAAGCATCTGCTGATGCTATGCCACCCAGCCTTCTCTGTGGTTGCTGGTGTGGCAGTCTGTCCTCAGCCCACCACACCACTGGGCTGCCCCAATGAGTATTCCTTTTAAATATTTTATGAGCTCCAGCAGCAGTTTGTATTGGCTTGGGGACATTTTCTTGGGATGAGTATAGATCGAGGCAGCACGTTTGATCAGTTGGTGCTCTTTTGCCTCTTGCACATGAGAACAGGCACACACCTTGTTATGTAAAGAGTGTCTCGATGTAGGTGAAACCAGCAAGGAAAGAACACCCTGGAGGAGTATAGTGCAGAAAAATCCTGTTTATTTAAACTCTGAGGGTATACATCAAAGGACCAGTAATGCATGAAGAAACATAGAAACCAGCACTACACCATTGCTTTAAGGCCTGCAGGTTGTTCCTTAGGGAGGACCCTTGGGGCCTGTTCCTCCAGCGGGTGCCCGATCCTTCAAGAGCACCTTTCTCTCTGCATTTCAAGAGAAACAGGAGGCTCCCTTACCTGAAGGAATAGAAGTACTTTTACCCAGGGCAACCCAAGGCATGCTATCGATGTGGGTCTGTAGCACATCTTAGCAGTGCATGTGATAAAACAAAGTGTACTGAGTGTGGGGAATTGGGACACACTGGAGCTGACTGCTTAAATGAAAGTACAGTAAATGCAATCTCTGTGAGGAAATGGGTCGCACCTTCAGAATTGTATGGGCTACTCATAATCATCCAGAACACGCTGATGGCATGGAGCAAAGCGATACATCACCTTGGCTCAAAAAATAAGGTAGGCCCACAGCATAGACCACGCCTGCTGCAGCAGTCCTTGACCCTCCACAAGATACAGTGACCGACGCTGACCCCTGCCCTTCAGCTACAAACTCCCTGATGACTGGAGAAGTGCAACCTCCCCAAAGGGACCAAACCTCGCCTCTCCACAGAGTGAAGAGAATCGGTAGAATTCACTGAACTCCCAGAAATGAGTATGATGCCCCCATTCCAAGAACCAAAAGGAAAAAAGGGTAACAAGACAGGGCTCTAAACTGAGTACCCCAGTACCAAAAAGTAGCAGAAAAGGATGCTATTGTTCTCTCAAATAAACATGATGTGTCAGTAGAACGATTTGATGACTAGCGTAGTGTCCCTCCATTCCAGAGCCTACAACAGATACAGAAATCTCTGGAACGGCAGTGAAAAGGAAAGCAGAAACTAAACTGAAAACAAGGAGAAAACATTCAGGAAAGGGATGAAGAAATGAGCTCCGTATCTTGCACCTTAAATGTATGAGGATATCTATTTGTACACTATAAATGTTATGTGTAAAAACTTAAACAAAGAGGCTTTTTGTTTTTTCTTTTTTAAATATTTACGTATGGGTATTATTTTTTACAAGATACACGTTTCCATACTTTATAAGAAATTTGTTAGGCCCAAACAGACTGATGCATATGGACCCTCATACTGGTCGATTGGACCAGAAATATGTTCAGGGTGGGGATCCTATTTCAATGCCAGAAATCAAAGTCTTAAAACTTTATGATTTGATGCCTGGAAGAGTACTAATCTTTGATGTACAAATTCAAAACATTAGGTATAGATTAATTAACTTATATGCCCCCAAACCAAAACCTCCAGAATAGGCATGTTTAAACAAATACAACCCTATTTATACACTTCCTATCATATTATTTTTTGGGCGGACTTTAATTACAGCCTCTCTATTTCTGACAGAAGTTCACAAACAGAAACAAAAAAATCTATTGTGATCTTTCATTTTCTATCCCAAATGGTTAAAACAGCTAGGCTTATACGCGCATATCTAGATTCCACAACCTTGCATGCACCAACATTTCATAAGGGACAGCTGACTACGAGAATTGATTATTTCTTTATAGCCCAGAACATACCCCTCAAAAAAGCACAAGTTAGCCCAGCAGTGCTTTCTGACCACAACCTATTAAGTAAGTATTACAGTAAGTTATTCTAATTTCATTACTAAAGGCCGGGACTGTGGAAATTTAATGTATCACTACTACAAGATGCGGTATTTCTTACTTCACTATCTCATTTTTAGATGCCAGAAAATCAGTCTTGGTGTGCTTTGACAGCCTCCTACTTTGGTGGGAGGACACGAAATAAAGCTTCAGAAAATGATAAAATAGTATAGCAAACAAAATGCCTCAACTCTTATTTAAATTATTTGCAAAAGGCAGCATCTTCAAAAATTATACACAGTATCTTATACTACAAATCAGGATCGTTCTCAACAGATCCAGTTAATAAAAATAGAATTGCTACAATTTCATGGCTAAAATCCAGAATGTTACATCAGCAACAAAATTTGGGACTTCTGGTCCAGCCTCATCAATACGGCCCTTTGAATACTGTGCACAAAAATAAATAAAAAGAAATCACATGCCTTACTGACACACAGGGAGAAAGCAATATCAAAAAGGACATATTACAAATACTGTCTAATCATACAAGAGAGTTATATGGACCACTACCTACAACTCTCCTTCAGAATAACCAGGTCCTTTTAGATCTATCCATACCTGAAGTTCCAACAGAATATATTAAATAAAGTTAGTCAACCAGTTACGGAACAAGAAGTATTGGAAGTCATTTCCACTTTAAAACAGGAACGACGCCTGGCCCAGATGGCTTGTCAAAGAAATTGGCCCAGATCTTGCAACAGAACTAACCATGATGTACAATGGGATGCTACAAACTAATAATACTCCTTATATATGAACATGGGTACACTAATCTACCTATACAAAAGGAGACAAAACCAAATAGCTAATTGGAGACCAATATGTATTTTAAACACCGATTTCAAAATTGAACAAAATTATGAGCAAAGGCCCATACAGATAGCCCCTCTGAAGCTCAGGCTTGTTCAGATCCTGGTAGGCAAATTGCAGACCATCTTATACTCCTGCAAGAGTCATGGAAAGAAGTAATACAGAGTCAATACAGGGTTACGTGGTCTCTTTAGACAAAAAAAAAAGCATTTGATTCTTTTAATCATGATTTTTTTTTATGGCATGTGCTAGAAATATTCACTAAAATACCACCTGCAGCTTAATCTGGTTCAAAGTCAGTTGGCATTCATCTGTATCCCTTCCTAGGCCATGCCTAAATTTAGGCAGAATTTGTCTAGTGAACTTACCCGTCAAGCAAAACTACGCAAATAAATAAATAAATAAGCCATGTACCTACAATCATAGTAGACTGGATTAAAGGGCTTTATAACAGCAACGGTGGTACCTTTTATCTAATGGACGGAAAGGACCCATGATTAAGCCGGGGAGTGAGACAGGGTTGTCCCTAAGCCCCATCCTATATGTCTTTTCATTGACCCCCATTGATGCTGATCAATAAGACTCAAAATATATCCCCACGTAATAGTAATTTAAGGATTATGCTTATAGAGCACTGGCATATGCAGACGACCTATGTCTTCTGGTAGCCACGAAGCTCAATCACAGAAGTATAAAAATCTGTGAACAATTTGGTAATAGTTCAGGTGCCTCTTTAAATTTAGATAAATGTGTAGGACAGAACTTAAACCATAATCGGGCTCACAATCACCCATTAACCAAATACAAACACGTACAGGATCAATCTCAATTTTAGGGATTCAATATGGGGTACAAGATAAGGATGTGGTCAAGGGGCAAAAATGAAATGGGTAAACAAAAAGTAGATAGTTGGAATAAATGGAAATTTGGGAAGAAAAAGAGTGTACCTTATAAGAACTTACTCGATACCAATATTTTTATATGTTAGTGCTGTCTCCTCCCCCAAGTCTCTTCTTTCAGGCCTGTGGAGGAGCCGACTCAGTCCAATGAAGAGAAACATCACATACTTTTCCCAATTGTTTAACCAGGTGAGACACACTAAGCTGAAAGCTTGTTTACAGGTGCAACCTGGGAGCACAGGAACTAAGTGTCTTGCTCAGGGTCACACAGTATGCAAGTGGGGCTGTAGGATTCAAACCCAGGTCTCCAGATCACAGCCTTAAACCACTGCGCTATACTGCCTCCCTAACTGGACTACTTGTCCATTAAGCATGGAGGGTAAATATGATCAACCCTATTTTATTTTTCAACAGTGTCTTTTCGATCTCAAATATTAAACCCTTATTACTGAACAAAATGTAGGTTGGGAAGCCTGGTTATATGATGTTTGCAAGCTGTGGTTTACACAATGGGAAATGAACTCATTAAAAGTGATAAGGAAAACCATTATGGTACCAAATTACATTAGGAAACGTTCTGTAGGTTAAAACAATGGGAATCACATCCCAAAAATGATATCTGCAACTAGGAAAAGCTTGTACAGAGGATTATTGGAAAAGACATGCGCGGTTGACACAGTGTTTGAAAAATGTCCTTCAATGTATGTCTCATCCCTAAAATATCTACTGTGTAACCTAGAATCTCACCACACATGTGGGATACGCATTAGCTATCATGCCATGAGAAACTAAATGTTACAGCTAACCACAAGCATAAACAGCTTGCAAAACGAATATAGTAGTAGGCCTAAATGTATTCAAATCTTGCAAAAACAAGAACATTTATTTTTTTCTTGTTTATTTATAATTAATTTTTGGAAGTATCTAGCAGTACAATGGTCAGAGAAAATATTCCAGTCTATATCCTATCAAAATGTAATATATGATTTTTTACACTTAGGTGGTGGGAAAAATTGAATAAAAGTACTCTTGGTGTAATTTTACTATTATTAAATGGCATATTTGGATGGCTAGGTGCATGTTTACATTACAACAACAAGAAGGATACTACCCAGAATTACTGGGAAAATCATTAAAGACTTGCAAAAGTATATTATAAAGAATGTTCTTCTCTACCACAACATGAACTCTTAGAACTGTGGCAACATCTCCCATGGATGGTGGACTTGGATACAGTTGTAACTTAAATTTATGATAGTACTGGACTGTCTTTCAGTTATGACCAAATGTGTTGAAAGCATTGATACCTTCTTGTATCAATGTTTTTGTTGGTTTTGTTCAGTATTTGATTCTTTAATAAAATTTCCTCTACTCTTTTAGAAGTGCCATGGGATCTTTAACATCCACCTGAACAGGCAGACAGGACCTCGGTTTAGTCTTTAGTAACTGAGTAAGGCCCACTAGGCACAAGTGCCAGTTTCATGTCTCATCCGAAGACAGCTCCTCAGAAGTGCAGCATCCCCTCATGATGTACTACAGTGTCAGTATTGGAATTTACCTGAAGTGCCTGGTGTGGGACTAGAACCCACAACCTGTCGATCTTCTGGCCTCAGAGGTGGGTGTGCAACCTGCTGAGCCACTGACACTGACTCTGATGCTCCCTTTAGTTCTCAGACCTTAACAATATACGAACAACCCGTACAACTGTAACAGTAGTCTTTGTATTAACATCACTGGATTTCGTTAGATTCTGTTTTTGGATGTTTGAATCGAAACATGGTTGGAAATAACACAGCTGAGACGATGTGCCTTTCTGGGGGAATGTGATGTTATCCAGGAACACTTTTCCCCAGAGGGAGAGTGACATTCAGATTCCATCATGCCATTGATCTGATTCATAAACTGTATACATTGCTCTTGTGGTTTGCGATGTCACCACAGTGCATCAATGGAATTACAGCTTTGTTACTGATAGTTTCCTGTCTATTATTCTGTAAATTACTCAAGCTTTGCTCTCATTTGATGGTTTAGAATGTCACCAGAATCCTCGATGCAATTACAGTCTTGTTGCTTATGGTTTCCATTCTATACATTACTCAAGTGTCGCTGTTTTGATTAATGATGCCACCAGAATCCTTGATGGGATTACAGCCTTTTACTGATGTTTTCCTATTCTGTACATTACTTGAGTGTCGCTGTTGGCTGATGATGTCACCAGAGTCCTTGATACAATTATAGTCTTGTTACTGATGGTTTCCTATTCTATACATTACTCAGGTGTCACTGTCTTGGTTAATGATGTCACCAAAATCACTCGATCGGATTACAGTCTTGTTACTGATGGTTTCCTATTCTATACATTACTTGAGTGTCGCTCTCTTGGTTAATGATGTCACCAGAATCCCTCAATGGGATTACAGCCTTTTACTAATGATTCCCTATTCTGTACATTACTTGACTGTTGCTGTCTTGGTTAATGCTGTCACCAGAATCCTTGATGGTATTACAGTCTTGTTACTGATGGTTTCCTGTTATCTATGCATTACTTCAACTTGTCTCGTAGTTTATGATGTCACCAGAATCTCTCGATGCAATTACTGCCTTGTTACAGATGATTTCCTAATCATACATTACTTGAGTGTCGCTATCTTGTGAATGATGTCACGAATCTCTCAATGCAGTTACAGCCTTGTAACTGATGGTTTCCTATTCTATACATTACTCAAGTGTCGCCCTCTTGATTAATGATGTCACCAGAATCCCGTGATGCAGTTACAGCCTTGTTAGTGATAGTTTCCCATTCTGTACATTACTTAAGTGTCGCTCACTTTGTTAATGATGTCACCAGAATTCCTCTGGAGGAGTTGTGAAGTTCAGGTTCAACACACAATCTCCGTGTGATGTTTATTCAGAATACAGGAAATAAGCTTCAGCAATGCCATATTCCTTCTTCAGTACATCAGTTCACAGCAACAGACTATGTATGTCCTTTGTCTCCACTTAGCCAGCACCTACTGACACTGATCTCTGATCTAACCACTTTTCACTGAAAATCCTTCATCCCTATGTGAGTCCCGTTTGCTTGGTAGTGAAGGCTCAAAAGAAAAAAAAAAAAACAATCTGAAAACAAAGAACCTCAGTGCAGAAACACTGAAAAGGGTTACCCAAAAGGACACTGGCAACAAATAAAGTTTCAAAGAAATACAACATCATTCATACTTCCATAATGCAAAGCATCATGGGATATATGCAAATCACCATGAAAGTTCAGACTTGTTCAGTTTACAGCCATTTACATGCATTTTAAATAGCACAACTAACTTTCTATAATAGTTCACCTAGTACGTTTTACCATTATCAAAAACACCTAATGCCATGGTATTTTCAACATTTACAGCTTTCATAAACATAAGGTATATTATGACATAGTGCTATTACATGCTAAACCCAACAATGATAAACACAACCTGTTTTACATATGCTTGGAGGTCACCACAATAACCTCCTGTACGAGGACCTGTGAGGGAAAAGGAAAATTAAAGAGGCCACTATAGCATAGTCAAGAAAGGAAAAGGGTGCCCATGGGTGGCCAACCTTATGCACTAGAAATTGTAAAGAACAGATTAGACTATGAAACAGAAGAACATTTGCAGCAGATTTTAGAAAAGATCGGTCCTCAAGAGTGGCAGGAGCTCCCTGTCACAATCCTCGATGCAATTACAGCCTTATTACAGATGGTTTCTGTTCTATACATTACTCAAGTGTCGCCTCTCGATTAATGGTGTCACCAGAATCCTCGATGCAATTTCAGCCTTCTTGAAGATGGTTTCCTGTTCTATACATTACTCAAGTGTGCTCTCTTGATTAATGATGTCACCAGAATCCTTGCTGTGATTACAGCCTTGCTACTAATGATTTCCTATTCCATACATTACTTGAGTGTCTCGCTCTTGGTTAATAACGTCACCAGAATCCCTCAATCCAATTACAGCCTTCTTAGTAATGGTTTCCTATTCTATATATTACTTGAGTGTCACACTAACATACTAACTGCTAACATACTAAAATGCCAGCAGAATAGGCCTAATGGTCTTTCGAGTCTGCTCGATTTTCAGCACCCTACGAGGGGCGTTTGGTGTCCCCCCTCCTCCTTGGGTTATACTGTCCCAGTCCCAGATGTTCCACCTGTATTGGGCCTGGTCAGATTTACCCTCCCCTGTACCATCCCATCCCCTTAAACCTGTCCACAGTCTCCGTCTCTTCCAGCTCCTGGGCAGTGCATTCCATGGCTCCAACACCCTTTCAGTGAAATAACACCTCCTCTCCCCTCTGAGCCTCCCCCTTCCAGCTTACACCCATGACCTCTCGTTGCCCCACCTCCTTCCTTTGGAGCACCCTGACTGGGCCTCCTTATTGATCCCTTTCCTGTACCTAAGACCTCTATCATGTCCCCTTGTCCTCCTCTCCTCCAGGGTGTACATGTCGAGCTCCTTGAGCCTCTCCTCATGGGTCCTCTCCCCAGGGCCCAGATCATTTTAGTTGCCCTCCTTTGGACCCTCTCTAGGAGTGTAATGTCCCTCTTTAAATGTGGTCTCAAAACTGCACACAGTACTCGAGATGTGGCCTAACCAAGCAGTTGTACAGGCGAAGGATCACTTCCACCTTTCTGGTGGTAATCCCCTGGCGATGCATCCCAGCATCCTATTTGCCTTTGCCGCTGACCTCCTGCAGGACTCTGAGTTATTCATTTGACATCTACCACTACCCCAGGTCCCTCTCACCCTCCGTGACTTGAATCGTGTCTCCTCCCAGGGTATATCCAGGCCTGGATTTCTGACTCCCAGGTGCAGAACCTTGCACTTCCCGCATTGAATTTTAGTTTCCATTTTCATGACCACCTTTCCAGAGCTTTCAGGTCCTCCTGCAAGACCACCCTCCCTCGTCCTCATCCGCCACTGCACCCAGCTTTGAGTCGTCTGCAAAGAGACTCATTTCACTCCTGAGCCCCTTCCTTATGTCTGAGACATAGGCGTTGAACAGAAGTGACCCAGCACTGACCCTGGGGCACCCCACTGGTAACCTACCTTGGGTGAGGCTAGCCTCCAACCACCACCTTCTGAGTGCGCTCAATGAGCCAATTTCCTATCCATCTTAACAATTGTCTCCACCCCCATTTCCTTCAGCTTAGCCAGCAGGCCACTGTGGGGTACTGAATCAAATGCCTTGCTGAAGTCCAGAGAGGACATCTACCGGCCTACCCTGGTCCAGGGCCCTCGTCACCAGTCATAGAACTCAACAAGGTTTGTCTGTGCAGCTTTTCCTGGAACAAAGCCATGCTGCCTATTGTCCATTTGCTTCAGTAACCCGCCCCTAGTCTTTCCTTGACAATACCTCGATCACCTTGCCGACCACTGAGATCAGGCTACCGGGCCTGTAATTTCCCGCCTCCTCTCTTGATCCTCCCTTGTGGATCGGCATGACATGGGCCACCATCCCGTCTTGGGAACCCATCCAGTCCTCAGAGATGCTGAAAAGCTCCACTAGGGGACTGCCAGGACATCCGCCAGTTCCCTCAGCACCCTGGGATGTATCTCATCTTTCCAGGTGCTTCCTCCATCGAAGGGACCTGAGAGCTTCCCTTACTCTCTCTACTAGGATTTCAGCCTCCCGTCCTCCCCTTTTCACCCGTACTTCTGGCCCCACACCTGTCTGTGGTGGCCCCTCCTTCCCCAGACCTGTCAGGGCCCCTGTCTCTCACTTGATCCCACCCTTCCTCCGGTTTGCCCCTCGCTTCCCTGCAAGGCGTAGCCCCTCCATCCCCCCTGGTAAAAACTGAGGTAAAGTACTCATTTAGGACTTCTGCCTGTTCACCACCTCCTGTGCCCAACCATCCCCTATCCTTATCCTGCTGATCTGTCCCTTACTTTCCTTTTTTCCCTTTGTATCTAAAGAACCCTGTCCCTCCTCCGGATCCCACTGGCCAAGGACTGCTCCTTTTCGCTAGCTGCTCTCTCCACCCTGGTGACTCTCTTGGCTGTCAGCTCATATTCCTCCTGATCCCTTTCACTCCCTGAGTGCTTGAAGTGCCTATAGGCCACTTTCTTGTCCCTCACCACCTTCTGTACCTCCTGGGTCCACCAACAGGGTTTTCTGGCCTTACTGAACTTACGCCTTTCCCTGTGTGGATCTGGTAACCTCCTGTATTCCCTTCCAATGATCTCCCACCTGCTGTCAGCATCCATATCTGCCTTATCCTGTCCAAATGATCTTTAAGGATCCTTCCCATCTCCCTGAAGTCTGCACCCTAAAGTCGGTTAATACTGTCCTTGTTAGTTTCTTCCCCACCAGGTCCAGGAAGAACCAGACTGTGGCGTGATCACTCCCCGCCCTATGGGTCCCTCACCTCTAGGCCCCTAATCTGATCACTGTCCGCCAGACCACGTCCAGTGTCCGGCCTCCCTAGTTGTCTCACCCACCTGCTGGGTCAGGAACGATCCTGGAAGACATCCAGCAGCCTCTGCTCCCTGGCCACTGGTGACATCATAGTCCCCAGTCTGTTCCTGGCATGTTGAGGTCCCCATTACTATTACCCTTCCCTTTCCCAATCTACTGTGTCCTCAAGATTTGCCACAAACTTTCTTCCAGAACCTCTGCCAGTGCTGGTGGTCTGTATACCACTCCAACCTTTACTCTCTTACCCCCTGCATCAGCAGGGGTGACCCAAATAGCCTCCACGTTTCCTCTGCCTCCTCTACCCATGCCATTTCTGACTAACAGTGCTACACCATCCCCTTCCTCCCCTTATCTTTTCTGAACATAGTATAGCCCTCTAGAATTAGGTCCCACCATGCCCGTGGTGGCCCAGGTCTCAGTGATTGCTGCCACATCTACCTCCCCTCAACTAGCATCACCTTGAGCTCAGGCATTTTATTTCCTAAACTCCTGGCTTTTATCAGGACCACTCTCCACCTTTTCCCTCCTCTCTTTCCCCCTTGAGCTCCCATTTCTCAGCTCCTGCACCCTACCTGGTGACCCATTTCCATATCTCCCTAGCCCCCCAAGTGGAGACCATGTCCCTCATTTATCATTACCTGCTGGCCTCCCCTTTTTGATCCTCCCTTCACAAGTTTAAACCCACCTTCGCTGATGAACCCAGCCGTTTGAGATTAAGATTTCCTTCCCTCCAAATTAAAGTGGAGCCTGTCCCTAGCGTACAGCCCTTATCCTTCCAGGTCTCCCCAGTCCCCAACAGGCCGTAGCCCCCACCCCCACCCCACCCTGAGCCACTGATTTATCTCCCTAATCTTCTTATTGTTTTCCCACTAGCCCTTGGCACTAGCAGAATTTCCAAAAAGGAGATCTTTCGGCCTGTGGAAAGGCATACCCTGGCCAACTCCTGGAACCTTGCCTGAATCTCTAGTTCACTATTACCATTTATGTTGTTTGTCCCCAAATGCACTAGAATGTCAGGGTCCCCCCATCCCTTGTCAGTGAATACAACTCATGCTTGGCGTGTGACAGTCAGGCCTGGGTGGCATTGGTTTCTTCTGAGACAGGTTTACCTCCCCTGCCCCTCCCACTGCATGCCTCTGATCATGGAGTCCCCAGTAGCAGTACTCTAACCTCTCCCTTGCCTCCCTGTTCATGCCTCAGGGTTCCCCTCCTTCCATGCCCTCATCCCTTTGTCCAGGTTCTCCCCCACTGGCTCCTCCACTCCCACAATCTGGATGTCAAGGTAGCCCTTCACTATTTTCCCTGGTCACCCCCTCTACCCATGTCTGGCCTTCTTTATCCCCCACCCAAGTATCTTTCTCTGTATCTGTTTCTCAACTACTGACTAATCCATCTGACCTATCTGTTTGGCTCTTTGCTTTCTGCTCGCTATCCTCCCATTACGTCCTGCACCTTCCTGCCTGTCGTACTCCCTGTTCCATACCCTCAGCCTCCTCCTTGTTTCCTGATCCTCCTTTTCTTCTCCCCTACCCTCTTCCCCATCCTGTCCAGGTCCCCTCTACGCCCTTGCCTCTTGCCCCTTCACCTTTCTATCCATCCCTGCCCCAGCTTCACCACAGCAACATCATCTTTTTTTTTTTTCAGTTGTTTAACCAGGAGTAACACACTGTTGAAAGCTTTTTACAGGTGCAACCTGGGAGCACAGGGAAGTTAAGTGACTTGCTCAGGATCACACAGTATGCAAGTGGAAGTTGTGGGATTCAAACCCAGGTCTGGTCTGCTGGATGTCACCAGATTTGCAGCTCAGAGCCTTAAACCACTGCACTATACTTCCTCCCATCATCCTCATCCTCCTCCCCCATGCTCCCTCTTCCACCAACTGGCGTAGCGGTTAAAGCGATTTGTGAGCCTTAGCCCATCCCCCGTGCCCCCGTCCCTCTCAGTTTCCTCTGGACACCCTCCGTCTCTTTCCTACTGCTGTGGAAATTTCTACCTTGGGCCCCCACCTGCCAGGGTCCTCTAGAGCCCTGTGTTCCCCTTCCTCCTCCAGTGTGAGTACCTCCTTTACTCCTCCCCCATCGAGGAGGCCCCAGCACTAGTGCTTCCACGTAGGTGACCGCTTGCCTCCTACCTCTCAATCCTCCCCAGCACCCCCAGCACATAAAGATTCTGGAGGTCAGGGGTAAGGAAAACAGACTCCTAGGAAAACATAAGTAAACTTACAAGCTCAAATGGGCAGACTGGGTGGGCCATAGGCCCTTATCTGCCAACACTGTCTATGTATCATGTATCTATCCCTTGGGATCCCTTCTACTTCCTCCTCCTTAAGCTTTGCCAGCTGGTAGCACACTGAGCATCCCCCAAACTTCCAGCCAGTCCAGTATCATGGGCACACCACACCCTGTGCACCCAACTACCCGCCTAAAGATACCTGCTCTAGTGACGTGGTCCCTTCCCCATCATCACAGCAGTCTTTTCTAGGCCAAATTACCAACTCAGTGGCTCTACAGTTTCTCGAGCTACCAGTACCTATACCAAGGCGATTCCCCAATACAGCAAGCAGACTTTTAAACTTGCAACGCTGAGTGTCTGAACTTTTCCCACCTAACTATTAGCCTTAAGAGTTAGCTTATAGAGGAAGTTTGAAACTCCCTAAACTCCTCCCTCCCAGCCTTAACCCAACCCCAGTGGCTTTTCTCTATGTAAGAAAGACTAATGCAAGGGGAGTGGGAGGCTTTCCACAGAAAGAGTTTAAGGATTTAGGCTACATTTAAAACACAACAGCAAAACTTACAAAACTTATGACAAAATAGATAAAGAAACTCCAAAATAGGCTCACCACATCCTCAAACTCACTGCTAACACTACCTGCAGAAAGAAGAATTAAAATACCTCAGTGAGCATTTAAACAGAGATTAACTGAAATGCAAACAACCTTGATTGGCTGGCTGTGTTTCTGGCCAAAGACCCTCCCCACAACAACAGTCTCCAGCCACAGAAAGATTTAAGATTTAAGGATTTCTGTCCCTCTAGCCACAGAAAGATTTTAAGGATTTAGGCTACATTTAAAACACAACAGCAAAACTTACAAAACTTATGACAAAAAGATAAACTCTCCAAAACAGCCTCACCACATGTTCAAACCCCACTGCTAAAGCACTAACACTACCCACAGCAAGAAGATTTAAAATGCCTCAGTGAGCATTTAAACAGAGATTAACTGAAATGCAAACAACCTTGATTGGCTGGCTATGTTACTGGCCAAAGAATCCTCCCCAACAATAGTCTCCAGTCACAGAAAGACTTAAGATTTAAGGAGTTCTGCCCATGGGTGTAGGCAGGCATACTCCAAGCACTCCATGGTGTGCACTTTATTTAATGGGGTAGCAAACAGGCTCTGGACTGCTTCCTTTTCCATGAAAACTAACAAAGAAAATACTGAGCCTTTCTGTAATTTTATTCATAGGATTCGAAACTAGAAGGACTGGTCACTAATACTCTTTTGCATCCCAAGGACAATACAACTTTACAGGCTCTGGGCTGGTACGTGGGTGTCTTAGGGAGCAATGCATGGCATTTGTATTTACCCATGCATGGCAACAACCATTGTCATGAGATACAAAAGCTGTATTTGTTGTGCCAAATGAGGCAACAAACACAGTCCTGGTGTACATTTGTATATTGTCTGGCTACACCGGGGAGGGGGTGGTAGCTCACCCTAATGGGGGGTAGCAGTGAGTCCACTTGGTGTACAGATCTGAAATCCCTGGCTACACCCTGGTTCTGCCCTCTAGCCACAGACTGATTTTAAGGGTTTAGGCTACATTTAAAACACAACAGCAAAACTTACAAAAACTTATGACGAAAAAGATAAAGAAATTCTCCAAACAAGCTCAGCACATCCCTCAAACTCCACTGCTAACACTACCCACAGCAAGAAAATTTGCTCTTGGTTAATGATGTCACCAGAATCCCTTGATGCAATTACAGGCTCGTTACTGGTGGTTTCCTATTCTATACATTACTCAAGTGTCGCTGTCTTGGTTAGTGATGTCGCAAGAATCCTTTGATGGAATTACAACCTTGTTACTGATGTTAATTTTCCGTTATGCTATATATTACTTAAGCTTCGCTCTCATGGTTTTATGATGTCAGTAGAATCCTTGATGGAATTACAGCCTTGTTAGTGATGGTTTCTTGTTATTCTGTTCATTACTTGTGCTTTGCTGTTGTGGTTTATGATGTTACCAGAGTCCCTTCATGGAATTACAGCCTTGTAACTGATGGTTTCCTGTCTGTTATGCTGTCCCTGCACGTGACTCAAGCTTTGCTCTCGTGGTTTATGATGTCACCAGAATCCCTTGATGGAAATACAGCCATGTTACTTATGGTTTCACATCTGTTATTCTATACATTGCTTGAGCTTCACTCGTGGTTTGGGATGTCACCAGAATCCTTGATGGAAATGCAGCCATGTTACTTATGGTTTCACATCTGTTATTCTATACATTACTTGAGCTGCGCTTTCATGGTTTATGATGTCACCAGAATCTCTTGATGGAACTACAGCCATGTTACTGATGGTTTCCTGTTATCCTATCGTTACTAGAGCTTTACTGTCATAGTTTATGATGTCACCAGAATCCCTCGATGGAATTACAGCCTTGTTACCATGGTTTTGTGTCCATAATGTAGGATTACTCTTATGGTTGAAAGCATGGTCTCACATGCATTTGTAAGGGATGAGAACCACGAACCAAAAGTGAGCATTTCTGATACCCTAATGTATTTATTTATTTGAAAAATTTCACCAGGAAGACATACTGAGCAAATAGCTAGTTTCCAGATGTCTCCAGGGGAGGAAAGGGGTATGATACAGTAAAGAATGGGGTGTAACAATAGTAAATAAGTGCAATAACATGAGTTACAAGGAATTATACAATAGGTAAATACAGTAGATTAGGATACAGTGGAGATAATATAAGCACGGTGATATATAAGCAGGGGTAACAATGATTGTGATGACTTCAGAGACATGTACTTGTCGACTAACAGTTGTACACGGAGTGCTTGCACATATCATTTTGACTAACTGTGTAAGACAAGGTGGGGGGACCTGCATAGGATCATCAAGGATAGATGTGGAGGAACCAGGTGAAATTAGGTTCAGTTGCATGTGGGAGCAGCGAGAGAGCGACGAGAGAAGATAATGTAAGAACACTCTTACGACTCATAACTCCATGGAGGCGCTATGGTATTATTGATCGACGCTAATCAATAATGCTGTAACAGTTTTTTGCAGAACTCTTCTGAACATACCAGTTTCAGGGCACCTGAATGTGAGGCACTCTTTACAGAATAAGAGTATCTCACGTGCAGGGAACAATGGGATTATTAGATTAGAAACATAGAACATGGTGACAGAAACAGCCCTGCTGGCCCACCCAGTCTGTCCAACCGACCTATTACTCTGGCATTGGCTATAGAGACCGTTGGTCAGAAAGGCTCCCTCGTTAATATTTATTAACCCACTGGCATGGAATGCTGAGTCTGACAATTTATTGACGCACTGACATAGAACAAATTTATCTCCACACATTTATTTATTTAATTAAAATTTTCACCAGGAGTAAAATACTAGCTGGCAACCTGCTTGTTTCCAAATGCATCCTGGGGAAGGGAGGAAGAACATACATGCGTGGTAAGACCTTCATAACTAATTTGTAGCTTTCCAGTCATGACTTATGGGTCTTATCACTCACTGGTGGAGATAAATGTGTTATTCCACTGCGACCCATTATGTCCTCCATATGTCTGCTGGTTTAGAGTTCTGTATTACCCTCTTCATCTCCCTGCAATTTTAGAAGTGAAAATGGTGTTTCTCTCTTATGCCCACCTTTCCTCTCTCTCTCGCCTTCGTCTCTCTCTCGCCTCATACCAATCTCACTGAAGTCTCTCTAAAATGAACTCTCAAAGTGGTGCTGATCCCGGACACTGTTTATATGGTCATAACCTTGTGTTCCCACTTTTCAAGCACCTCTGCCGTACAAAGGAGCATTTGGCACCAAAATACGTTTGTGTTGTAACAACAGACATTAGGGAGTTGTTAGCCACTGCAGTAGGAAAAAAAAGAAACAAAGCAAAACTTTGAGTGAGACAGGCAGAAACAAAATGGGCAAAGTTCCAGTGCTAGTGGTGGGTACAAGTTTTTGTGTTATGTATTTATAGTGTTTGACCAAGACAGGCCCCGCTGAGCTGTGGTAGCTTGTTTAAAGTTATGTCCAGGAAGGGAGTGTGGGGAGGGTGTTACAGGGATCTGTTTATTTATTAGGTTTGACCAGGAAAGGCACTCTAACTGTGACAGCTCATTTCCTGGTGTGTCCTGGCTTTGGGTCACATACTGTATGAGCCTGTTTTATTGACAGTGGGACTGTTGGCCAGGACACCAGGGAAAATTCTCAAGTCTGACAATGAGTACCATGGGATCTTTAACTTCGTCAGGGCAGCCCCTTAGATGGGCAGAAGGGACCTCAGTTTCAGGTCTCATCTAAGGTACCATCCAAAGTATGTCACCTCAGCAGTGCATGCAACCCTTAGTGCTGCACTGTTGTCAATACTGGGTATTATCCTACATCTCGCTGTGGATTAGAACCCACAACCTTTTCAGTCATCTGGCTCCGGAGACAAGTGTGCAACCAACTTAGCCACTGACACTGCCATACAAATCGTAGCTTTTGCAAACAAAAGATGCAGCTTAAACCATGTTTCAGAAAAACTCAAACCCTTTTGGCAATTGAGCTCAGAGATACTGTTATATAATCAGTGCTACAGTAAAACACATGTGCAGAGGCTGTGCTTCCTTGTTGCAGAAATTTCTTTCGCATAAAATACTTGGGAGATAGTTTTCTGAACCCAGACTTCCACTCGGAAAGCCAAGCTGTAGGCTATTCTAGCTAGGTCTGGTAGCATTTCTGTCAGTACACTCTGTAGACTATAGGGCTCTGATGTTCCTGTCTGTATCCTGTGCACTGTATAGAGTGAATAAATATATCGTGCAGTGCTGTGTGTGTAGGTATCGGGGAAAGGGCATTGCATTGTTCGGATTCTAGCCAAAATAGTGCTCAAGATTAAGCAACGTCTGTTTACTTCTGAGATAAGAGCATGGGGTTAAAGCAGATGTAGAAACTGTTGCTGGAAGACTATTGGCACAGGTTTGCAATCCTCCTCTGCATTCTTTTCCCAGAGCAGTAAGCTCACTTTTCATTTTTTCTTTTTAATGTATTGTTTATCTCCATAAGACTAGTGCGGCCCTCCTCTGTTCTGCAACCCCAGCTCCATCCCTTCCTCCTCTGCCTCTTTAATTTATTTTTGTTCTTTGTTAACCAGGTATAGCATATTTATTTATTTATGTCTTTGGTGGCCGAGTAGGTGCACTGATCCAGAGGACCATTTTCAGTCACGACCTGGGCACAAGGTGGCAAAAATAGGTACTGGTACAAACAGTTGCTTACAAGATACAATACGTGCATGCCCAACAGCTGGCGGGAGGTGGAGAGAGAGAACAGTGGAAATACCCTGCAGTGTAGGGTAGACAGGTAATGCTATATCAGTATGTGCATAAGCATAGCCAAAATACAGACGTTGCAAGACACAAGCAGTAATGGTATACAGGTGCATGGTCCAATTCAAGTACAAGTGAAAAAAAAACAGTTGCTGTAATAAAAATTCAGATAGAAAAGCAATCACAGTTCATAACATTAAAGGGGCAAGACAGGAGGAAAGGGGGCAGGGTAGGCTTAGGGTGGGGACAGAAAGGAGAGAGGGTGGGAAAAAGGGCAGGCTAGTGAGGAAGTGGGGATATAAGTGCTGTAGATCATCCGGTGAAAGTCTGAGTGCTATCAGAGCATAGTCCCAGTGCTAGCTCTGGTGAGCATATGGTTCATGGAGGTGTGTTATAAATCAGCATTAGCCAGCCGTATTACATGAAACTGTGTTTCCCAGCATTTCAGTGAGCTATGCCTCTGAAAAAGTGCTGGTACTTGTAAGTCAAGGCCCTGACAAAGTCTTGTGTAAGCTAAGCACTGGGGTTCTTAACTGCTAGTTCTCCAGTATTGTGATAACTGATTTGACTTCTACTGACATGTGATATGAGAGACTTCAAATAGAGAAAAAAATGTTGACAGGTGAAGGCATTGATTGTACAAGCAGTAGCACTTTTCTTTGAAATATCTACTGAAATGTTGTTGTCTGAAAATATGAAGAACTGCTCCTGTAGAAAAAAGTCACTTAAGCAGCATTTTTGCGACTTCTGAGCATATTTGTTTTGCTGGATACACTGTACATATAGTTATCAGTTACCTGCCACAGAATGCATCATTTTATTTGGGAAACATTACTGGGTGAGCCACTGGGCACAAGGCCCATTACAGGTGTGACCTGGGAGCACAGGGAGGTTCGTGACTTGCTCAGGGTCATTCACACAGTATGCAAGTGGAGGTTGTGGGACTCAAACCCAGGTCTGCTTGATGCACCAAGCTCTTTCAGCTCATTGGTCTAACCTTTAGGCTTTATTGCCTGCTTGTTACCTGCTGCCTCTGGGGAGGTCCACATTGCAGCTTCTGCATTTGTGTTGGACTCCATCACTGGGGATGGGCAGTGACAGGGCTATCCTGTCCACTGAATATGTGAGAGAGTTGGAGTGGCCAGTTTAGTTGGCAGGGCGGGAGCAGTGCCTGCATCACGTTGCATGCTACTAGGGTTTTCTCCTTCATTTTCACCCTGTATATCGGCATGCAAGGCGTCATGCAGCCTATGCAGTGTAACCCACCCCACTGGCCCCCTTGTCTAATTAGCAGGCTGCTCCTCTCACCACATGGAGCCAAAGAGAGGGATGGGGTTGTCACTATAGTTCAGTTTACTAGTGCATCTACTTCTGAGCCTGCCATACACAGACAGGCAACCACGTGTGGCAACTGCCTGACTCACACCTTGTGGGACCATTTACCATGGCCATCAACCTAGGTCCCTGGGAGAAAACGTTTGCTCACAATTATGCTAGGTTTGTTCTTCTGGTCAGGGCACCCAAGTAAATCCAGACACAGTGGAAGCAATAACAGTACTGTCTAAACCAGGTCGGGATTCTAGAGTGTGGCTTTTATTCACATCACAGAGAATAATCACAAAGTGAAGATAGACCCCACAGGGCTGCTTCTACTGGTAATGCAGATTACTGAGGTGCAGGCGTTCCTAAATTCCCATTTAGCATAGGCATACTGAACACAAAGAACAAACCCTCAAGTTCTGACTTGAACAGCGAACACTTTGGTTCTGAATTACACACCAAACTCTCTGGTCCTGAATTACACTGCAAACTCTCTGGTCCTGAATTACACAGTGAACTCTCTGGTTCTGAAATGGAGACTGGCACCCACGCCAGAACTGGTACATTTCTCTTGACTAGGCTTACATGGCCAGTACTAGGAGACTTTCCCATATTTCATGAGGAATTACTGGTGGCACCTCGACCACCAAAGAGCACATACAGGCTCACAGAAAATTCAACCCACGTCTGGGTAAACTGTTTTCTTCAGGCACTGGCCAAATGCACTGAGAGAAAAACACAGGTGCCCAAACTAAACCTGGAGAGGTAAACTGGTTGCTTGAGATGGGGAATCTCCCACCTTTTGCTTCCAAGTTTATACTCGGCCATTCATCTGGTTAATAACACCCTCACAGAAAACTTGTAGATGCTATCTTGAAATGTCTTTCACATTTAACATACTACATTACACACCTCTGAGGTGTCAGAAAGTTAAAAGTTCTGTAATTGGCACTGTCTCTTCACTAGACCCCAACTTTAGTAGACACTTTTAAACAAAAAGCAGTCTAGGTGACAGGATCCCTTGAACATGCAGCTTCACTAGACAGACTGGATGAGAGGATTGCCCTGAACCTGAAGATCACCCCCATCCCTCCCGGGATGGGGCAAAGGAAAACCCACTTGGAGCGTTTCCACCACTTCAATCTCTGTCTTCTACATTCTTCTTCTAGGGTGAGAACAAACTACCCAAAACACAGTGGTAGCTCTCTGTCAGAGCTAAAACTGAGTGCTGCTATAGGCTGCAGCCTCCTCCTGGAACTCCACTCTCAAACTCTCTTACTCTAACTGAACATTCCAAAGCTAACTCCTGCAGCCAGCTTGATGTGGCTTATGCTGCTGGGACAGTTCCATTATTACATCATCCTCCAGCTCAGCTGAGACTGAAACCAGAGAATGATAGTGTGGAATCCATTGAACTGGCATTTCACTAGTTGCCTCTCCTGCCTGCCACTGATTCTAATGGGATTCTAGTAACCCCTGGGAACAAGGGGTTACACGCATTGCTTGTTTACGCCCGATGCAACCGACATGTGAGCTCCAATGCAACCCGATATCTTCCTCCAGTCTGCCTCTCTCTTCTGCACTGCTACCTCTGGTAACTCTGGTGGCAGTATTGTAGTGGAACCTGCAACCCTCTCTCAGAGGAAGAGAGCATTCTGCAGAACACTGTCCCCATCTCATTGGCCAGCCTCGCCCCGACATTCCTGGCTCATTCCAGAACTCAGGTCATGGCACAGCAAGCGGAACCTCTTGTTTGCCAACTGGCTGGCTAAAAGTTTCGCTTTTAATTTTCAGCCTTGAGCTTTGGGTTGCGATTATATCAGCTTCTTTTCGAGATGGTGTTTCTGTACATGTGTGCTAGTTGCGCATTTTGTGGAACGGTTTCCCAAAGCAGTTGCATGATCTCAACCAGTCTCGCCTCGTCCAGGCGCAGTGGACCCTTTCGCTGCCAGGGCTGTTGCAAACTACACAGTTTCTAAATAAATAACGGGTAGTATTGCCAAAATTTAGAAAAGAAAAAACAAAGTGATGTAATTGTATTGTTTTTACATCAGTCATGTAATTTTATGGATCCCTCGATGGCAACGCAGTTATCAGAACTTTGGCTAATGTTTTAGGGCATTTGCTGTTGGACTGTAGGACACAACTCCTACTGCTAGATGATTGTGCTTAAATGACTGTTTGTATCTTAATTTTTTTCCCTGAATATTGTGTGCATGTTCTTCTGTCTGTTTTGCTTCTATCGTTACCTGAAATGTTGTTTCCTTGATGTTGCTGTATCTCTGAACATTCGTCCGTTAATTGTCAACTGCTTAATTTTTCGTAACCTCCTGTCGTAGTTCTGAAAATATGGCCCCTACCCGATTAACAAAACAAAATAAATAATAAATAAATGTCGTGGCACCGCCGACATCTGTCGCTTGGTTTTGTCCTTCCTATTGGCATTTTTTGTATCTTGAGGCAAACACTAGGAAGCAGCGACACTGGCCTGCTGCACTGAAGCAGAGAGGGACACACAGACCACGTGCACTCTGGCCGTAGGGTCGGGTGCCAGCTTAAAACAAGTTAGGAGCATGCACACAGGAAAGCCGCCCACAGGTAGAAAAACAGCCAAATAATGCACAAAAGTAGAGGAATATGCTGCAGTGCAAGAACATTTATTTTCCTGGAGGTATGGAAGACGTAGCACAAATGCCTCGGTGATGACATCATCAGTCTGGCGCTCTGTCAGGCGGTAATGCATTTAGCAGCACTTCCATAGCATCCCTGCAGCATCCATAGAAAGTGGGGCAATAACTGATGTCCACAACAAAACAAAAAACAGTAAGTTTCTTTCCTAATGTTGACATAGAAATACTGAGGCAGCATCCTCAAACGCTGTTAGGCCTCAAAACCCCTTTGATAACTAAAATAGATGTGGACAACCATTGTGCATAAACTGGACTTCAGCTTGTTCTGCTGAAAAAAAAAAAAGTTTTGCCCTAGCTGGCTAACATAGCAGTAGTGCTGCTGTTTGCCATCCAGACGACCTGGGTATGTACCACGTGATGGTTCTGACAGTCGCCCCAGGTGCCTCCTGTCTCATGGAAAGAGGGCAACCTTTTATTGTATGACTGTCTGCTGATGTTTCAGGGTAAGAGCATGTCTTGCAGAAAGAAATAAGTGAGGGGGTTAGGCCTCAGGACCTACAAGAGGTCCTGGGAACTCTCAGGCAAGACACGATGGACCCATGGTCCCCTTCTGCCATCACTTTTTATGTTTCTAAGTGCTTCCTCTTGAGTGACCTTATGTTGTCACATACCTGCTCGCCTGGCAAGTGGCATGGTGGCACCACATGCCCAGAATGGGGTTGGCATGGAGTTCTGAAGGTAGGGCGGGCTCTCCCTTCCAATGGCCTTAATAGGCATTCTGCAGGTCACTCCTTGGGACCACACCCTGGGAAGGATAACAGAGGACTTAGTGGAAAACAGTACCCCAGAGGCCTTACGAGATGAAGCAGATCCACTCCGCACCACATTGGGGCCCTACTGACTCCTCCCACACCTTGCTGGCTCCTCCTCCGACCTCAGCCATCAAGTGAGGTGTCCTCCAAGCTTGAGGGACTGAGGGAGTCCCATTCACAGGGGACAAGCTGTTAGTTACAGTCAAGATTCCAGAGAGGATGTCCAGCAGAGGTTGGTGGCGGATTGGACTATCAAGTAGGCAGACAGACTTGTGTAGGTGAAAAGAGAACCTGACTTTGGCAAGGCGAAATGGTGGCAAAAATAGAAAGTGAAAAAATGTTTAAACATAAAGATATTGATTTATGAAAATGAGAGCCTTGCCCTGTTTACTTGCTTGCAATGAATTTTAGTGGTAAACCACAAAAAGCGTGGATTGCTGTTTACTGCTCTGAAAATCTGAGCATTGAGAAATTCTTCTCAGAAATAGCAACCACAGGAAGATATTTTGTGTTTAATGGGGCTTTCAGAGTCCTGCTGTGGTAACTTAGAGAGAGGCTTGTTCAGGCCTGAGGGTTGACGGCTCCCCTTCAGTGCCGAAGCTTAAGCGAGGGTGGAAAGTCATCATTTATTTCTAAGACGGTACAGTACTATGCCAAGTTCCATTTGCAGTATTTGATAAAAATGATGAAATATTCTTCAAAGTTGAGGAGCATACATGCTTGACGTCTTTGAAGCTTGCCTAGCTGCAGAGTTTCCGTGATGGGTGATCATGTTTTATCGTCCCTTGTGATGGATTTTCAGAGCGATAACCAGGGAAGCTTTAGTGGCTCAGAGAACTGATGCTAGAACATTTGTGGAAAATTTTCTGGGATCCCAACTTGCAAATGTTCCACTTAACCTCTAGGAGTCTTGTTCTGATAAAACACATTATTTGTATGGAAATGACATCTGTGAAAGTCACAAGAAAAGTGGTGGTGAAAAAAAATTACACACCTTGGCGCCCCATGAGGAGTCGCCAGAATTCAGGGTCCCTCGCTGCCTGATGGCCTGGTGGGTAGCACGTCAGACTCCTGTGCCAGTGACCCAAGTGTGGGAACGAGTTCAGAAGCTGGCTGAACAGCCAAGGGCTGGTGGGATGATGCTGCAACCCTGCAAAGGAGGGCATCACATCCTGATACGGGTGCTCCCCAAGTTTGGGCTGGCAAATTATTCCTACACAGGGATGCCGGTCGTGACAAGGTCTGTAGTGGCTGCGTGTGACGTCACGGGAGGTGGGCGAGGAGGAAACAAGGAGGAAGAACCCTGTAAGGCTGGATGCCATCCTGTTGTCTCCACAGGCCCTGCACCACTGACCAGGCCTTGACTTGGGAAATCTGGATGCATAACGATGGGGAGATGGCCCCCAGCCTTGCCACAGAGAGGTAATCCATGGCAGATGAACCCCAAGCCAGATACGTCCTGGAAGAGGTGGGTGACAGAGCTGGTGGTTAGTAGAGTGCTGAAGGGGGCCTGCAGTGAAAGGGGACAGACTGAGACATCAAAGAGCCATACTGGGTTGAACTTATAGAAAAAAATCAGGGTCCTGGTACCATTACTATGGGATTAACAAGCTCTGCTGAAACATTGTGTTCATCCACATGTCAGGTACTGTGTAACTGTAGGCTACATACAGATTTAGTCTTTGCTGTGTTGGTCCTTGTAAGAACAAATCCAGAAGCAAATGATTTGATATCTTTATTGGACCAACATAGATGTACAAAAGAACAAAGTGCTTTAGCTTTCAGACCAACCAAGTCCTTCCTTGGAAGCTTAATGACAGTAATTTAGAAAATCCCATACTTTCAACACCCAGAACATGCAGAAAGCAAAACCAGAAAAAATCCTATTGGTTTAAAATACTCATTTAAAAATAACAGAAGAAACGTCAGAGAAGCTGAATAGTATCAGTTCTGTCAGCTAGGCTGAAAGTCATTTGTGCTTAGAGCACAACAACAAGCAGGAGTACACTGCACATAAAATGACTTTGAGATACAGTCAGACTAAGATAACATCTCGAGCAGAGAGCTGCTCAACCCAGTTGCTAGTATGAGGGAACCAGTTTGTTTAAGAATGCAGTTCATGAAAAGCAAACCCACCTGGATTAAAGACGTGCTTAAATGTGACATAATTGTAAATTAAAAACAAGCCCCACAAAACAGAACTACAAAAGTATCTATATATGACATACAAAGAGTAAACAGTAAAAGTTTACCTAAAGTGAGCAATAGTTTCTCACTATATGAAATGTAAAACTTAGCTGGCAACATTACCCAGCTATAGTGTATGGTGGAATGCAGTTGTGTATGGAAATCTATACACACAAAACGCTGTTCTGCTGCAGTAGTGACGCCCTCACTAACGCAGAACAAAGAACAGTTTATATTACCCATACACTACAAGGCTATTTTTTCACCTCATAGATACAATGCCGATTTGAGACCTCAACGAGCTCGCCTCGAGGCCATCAGTCGGCATTGTATCCACTGCAAGAATAGCTTTGTAGTGTATGGCAACCATACACTATCTCTATATACTCAACTAGTTATTTATGCTATACTTATGTTTTTAGTGTTAAATAGGAGTTTATACATGATAATATAATGTAGTATAAGTGCCAAAATTGTTTGGCACTTATACTACCAATTTATATTATCATGTATAAACTCCTGCTACAACACTAAAGGCCTTAAGGTTTATGGAGCATAATAACTAGTTTGAGAGTATAGTTGAGTAATGTTGCCAGCTAAGTTTTACATTTCATATAGTGTGAAACTATTGTTCACTTTAGGTAAACTTTACTGTTTACTCTTTGTATGTCATGTATAGATACTTTTGTAGTTCTGTTTTGTGGGGCTTGTTTTTAACTTACAATTATGTCACATTAAAGCACGTCTTTAATCCAGGTGGGTTTTGCTTTTCATGAACTGCATTCTTAAACACACTGGTTCCCCATGACCGGCTCAGCACTCTGCTCAAGATGTTCTTATCTTATTCTGACAGTATTTCTAAGTCATTTTTATGTGCAGTGTACGTCCTGCTTGTTGTAGTGCTCTAAGCACATCTGACCTTTAGGCCCTTTCAGCTGAAGGAGAACTGGTACTATTCAGCTTCCTGATGTTTCTTCTGCTATTTTTTAAATGAGTATTTTAAACCGATGAGAATTTTTTCTGGGTTTTTTCTGCATGATTTGGGTGTTAAAAGTATGGGATTTTCCAAATAACTGTCATTAAGCATCCGAGCAAGGACTTGATTGGGCCGAAAGTTACACTTTGTTCTTTTTTGTTACATCTATGTTGGTCCAATGAAAGGTATCAAATCATTTGCTTCTGGAACTGTAGGCTACAAGCATCGATCTGTCCCCAGTCTCTCGCTCTATAGGTGGCCTGACTAGCTGCACTTGCAACAAGAAATCCATTCAATTTCCATGCTGATTGGATCATGGGGTGACATTTGGGCTGAGCCAGTAGCTTTGCTGTTTGTTGCCAAACAGTGCGGTTCAGCTGAAGGGGCTTTACACGATTTGCTGCCATTTTTAGAAGTGCCCATTTTGCTCTAGGTTGAAGCAATATTATTGCTGTGTGAAGTACTTTATCGACACCAAGAATGGAGAGCAGCCTTGTGATTTTACATACCCTCCCCATCGTTAGTGGATTGGGAGGGGATGTGGGCTCCAGCTATTTACCATAAAGATCAGCTACAACGTAAAATCCATTTTGTTTTTTGGCCTGTCGGTGTGGCTGCAGCATTGCTGCACTCTCAAGTGTCAGTAAACCCAGGTGACCTCCAGTGGTAGTGCAGGCGAGGGGCTTGGGGAGTGAAGACCCCTCACTAGGTTCGTGTCCGCATGCTCGGAGTCCCTATCCATTGCTATCTTTTTGTTTTAAATGGGTCTGCAGAAATAGTGCCAGTAGGGACAAACTGGGCAGACTGTGGGGCCAAGCAGTCCTTATCTGCCGACAGAGTCTACGTTTTATGATTGTTTCTTCCTTCCAGTCCTGATCCCAGTCTGTGCCCTTTCTGCATATCAGGGCAGCCCTTCAAAATAGGTGTGTGTCTGCTACATGGACATTCGTTACCTTTTAAAGGTTTTCCAAGGCTGTGCAAAGACATCTTCCATCTTGCCCAGACAAATAGTAACATTTGTAGTCATCCCTGTAAAGGCAGTTTGTCAGCACCCAGTGAGTCTGACTCTCATACAGTTCAAACGGAGTTCCACTCCTGCTTCAGTATTGTTGGGGGATTCTGCTAATGAAATCTAGATGTTGTAAGAAAAATGCAAGTTCCTTCCTCTTCTCCCCACCACCATCAGCTGGATTGAGTTCTATAGAGACTGGAAAAATGGGGGTGGGAGTAGAGATTCCTTGAACAGCTGAAACGAAAGGGTTCCAAAGAATACAGACTTGAAGGAACCTAGCCAGCTAAAGGGAAACAGCAGGGTATCAGAGCAAGGCTCTCAGAAGCAGCTAGGGAGATGGAGCGCAGCAGGAGAGCAGTACTGAAGATGAACCAAGCAGTCAAAGGTGAAGGAGGCTGTAACGACCTCTATTTCGCAGCTGTCTTGTGTTATTGGTCATATTTCAACCTTAAAACAACTGACCTCTCTGGGAGAAATTTGAAAAAAATTTCAGACAATGTGAAGCTGAGATCTATATAACAGTGTGGGTTTGTATATGCATCTGTGCATGGTAGCCAAGTCATTTAAAAGCAAACACTAACCATTTAGGTAAATCTGGCTTATGATTTTTATTTATTTATTAAAATCTCGGATTACAAATACCTTTGAGAAGAAACTGCTCGTTTACAAAGGTTCCACGTCAAAGGATGAGGGTCAACATGCATACAGAGGTAGGAGGCAGTATAGCGCAGTGGTCTAAGGCTCCTGAGCTGCAAATTTGCAGACATCCAGCAGACCAAACCTGGGTTTGAATCCCACAGCTTCCACTTGCATACTGTGTGACCCTGAGCAAGTCACTTAACCTCCTTGTGCTCCCAGGTCGCTTTCCTGTAAAAGCTTTCAGCTTAGTGTGCTATACCTGGTTAAACAACTAAACAACTAAAAGAATGCACAATAAACAACTAAAATAAAGATACTCAGTTATAACATACTTTGAGATAATTGAGATGATTATGTATATTACCCCTGAGCCTGACTCTTTCTCCACCCCAAGACCTCCAAATACTTTACAGGAGAGGCCCCATCTCTGACCCCAATTCATGTATTGTAGAGAGGAAATAGGAGTCAAATGCCAGGTTAGCTCCCTCGCGAGGCACAGAAGAAGGGGTGGAGCTGCCCGCCATTAATAACGCTAGGCAAATGTACTAATCAGTGTGCCTAGCATTTCTGATGATGCTGACAGCTCTGCCCCTTTCTTCCACGATTCTATGGCATGGTTTTACGGAGTCTGTCAGTGGGGACTGGCACTCCGTGGGATTAGGGAGAAAAGAGCTAATTTTGAATTTACTTCCATTACCCTCCATGGCTCGGGTGAGACAGGTGGGCCTCTAATGAACCAGGGTATTTGGGGCTTGGGATGTTGACTGGGGAGGGGAAGTGCATATGAAGATCAGGATGACTCCTGGCATTGGCGTGGTGCCAGGAGCCTGCATTTAGCAGGCCGAGCTGCCAGAATGTCTAATATTGTCACACCAAAATTATGGATCAGAGGTTTTGGGAGGGCACTGCACTTTAAAAGACATTTCGGGTCTTGGGTTGAGAAGGGAGGGTAGTAAGCAAGCCGTACTATAGACATCTGTGCTAGCATGGTTTCAGATAACTGGTCCCCATATCCTGGATCAAAGTTACAAATGGGAGCCCAGCATTAAAAAGGGATGTGGGGACTTAGTGAGGCTCTAGTGGGGAGGGAGTTTAAACTTGGTGCAGCAGCAGCAAGGACAATACTGCAAGCGGCAGAGCCATGAGTGAGTTATGCAAATCCTGCCACCTCACAAATGAAAATGAATAGCATATTCTGAGTCAGGCCGTTGCATATCCTGGCTGGATAGATAGATAAATAGATAGATAGACAGATAGATATAAACATAGATTGATACAAACATAGATAGATAGATAGACAGACAGATATTGTTGATAGACAGACATATAGTGTTGATAGACAGGAAGGTAGACAGATAGACAGACAAATAGTGTCAATAGACAGATACAGTAGATAGATACTGTCTGTAGATAGATACTGTCTGTAGATAGACAGGTACTGTCTGTAGACAGATCGATACTGTCTGTAGATAGACATAGATAGATACTGTCTGTACAGATAGATGGAAAGATACTGTCTATTGACAGATAGATACTGCCTGTAGACAGATATATAGGTAGATAGATACTGTCTGTAGACAGATAGATAGATACTGTCTGTAGATAGATCGATATAAATACACTGTAGATAGATAGACAGACAGACAGATAGATAGATACTGTCTGTAGACAGATAGATACTGTCTGTAGATAAACAGATAGATACTGTTTGTAGATAGATACTGTCTGTAGGTAGATAGATAGATACCGTCTGTAGACAGACAGATAGATACTGTCTGTAGATAGACAGATAGATAGATAGATACTGTCTGTAGAGAGATAGATAGATAGATAAAGAGATAGATAACATATTAACACACTAAAATGCCAGCAGAATAGGCCTCACTGTCTCCTGAGTCTGCTTGATTTTCAGCACCTGCACTGACGGGTCGATTTGGTGTCCCCCCTCTCCCTTGGGTTATACTGTCCCCAGTCCCAGATGTTCCACCTGTACTGGGCCTGGTCAGATTTACTCTCCCCTGTACCTGTCCCATCCCCATTTAAACCCGGCCCACAGTCACCACCTCTACCAGCTCCCTGGCAGTGCATTCCATAGCTCCACCAACCTTTCAGTGAAATAACATCTCCTCCTCGCCTCTGAGCCTCCCCTTCCAGCTTACTCCTGTGACCTCTCGCCCCACCTTCTCCCTTTGGAGCACCCTGACTGGGCCTCCTTATTGATCCCTTTCATGTACTTAAAGACTTCTATCATGTCCCTCCTCTCCTCCAGGGTGTACATGTCGAGCTCCCTGAGCCTCTCTCTCATAGGTCCTCTCTCCCAGGCCCCAGATCATTTTGGTTGCCCTCCTTGAACCCTCTCTAGGAGTGTAATGTCCCTTTTAAATGTGGTCTCCAAACTGCACACAATACTCGAGATGTGGCTAACCAAGCAGTTGTACAATGGAAGGATCACTTTAGCCTTTCTGGAGGTAATTCCTGGTGATGCATCCCAACATCCTATTTGCCCTTGTCGCTGCCTCCTACAGGTCTCTGAGCTGTTCATTTTGACACCTACCACTACTCCCAGGTTCCTCTCACCTCCGTGACTTGAATCATGTCTCTTCCCAGGGTATACCCCTGGCCTCTATTTCTGACTCCCACGCAGAACCTTGTATTTCCCTACACTGAATTTTAGTTTCATTTTCCAACCACCTTCAAGAGCCTCCAGGTCCTCCTGCAAGGCCACCCTGCTCTCCTCCTCCTCATCCACCACTGCACCCAGCTTTGAGTTGCCCGCAAAGAGACTCATCTCACTCCTGATCCCCTCCTGATGTCGGAGACATAGGCATTGAACTGGAGTGGCCCCAGCACTGACCCCTGGGGAATCCCACTAGTAATCCACCTTGGGGATGAGGCTAACCCTCCAACCACCACCTTCTGAGTGCGCTCAGAGAGCCAATTTCTATCCATCTTAACAACTGTCTCCTGCCCCATGTTTCCTTCAAGGCTAGCCAGTAGGCCACTCAGGGTACTGAATCAAATGCCTTGCTAAAGTCCAAAAGAGGAAGTCAACTGGGTTCACTCCTGGTCCAGGGCCCTTGTCACCCAGTCATAGAACTCAACAAGGTTTGTCTGGCAGGATCTTCCCGTGACAAAGCCATGCTGCCTATTGTTCAAGTACCCAGTTTGCTCCAGTAACCCCAATAGCCTTCGTTGACAATATCCTCCATCACCTTGCCAACCACTGATGTCAGGCTACCTGGCCTGTCATATCCTGCCTCCTCTCTTGATCCCCCTTGTGGATCGGCACAACGGGCCACCCTCCAGTCTTGGGAACCCACCCATTCCTCAGAGATGTTGAAAAGCTCCACTAGAGGGACTGCCAGGACATCCGCCAGTTCCCTCAGTACCCTGGGATGTATCTTATCTGGCCCAGGTGCTTTCTCCGTCTGAAGGACCTGAGGATTCCTTTACTGTCTACTGGGTTTTCAGCTTCACGTCTTCCCCTTTTTACCCTGCACTACTGGCCCCCACCTGTTTGTGGTGGCCACCTCTTTCCCCAGACTCGTCAGGGCCCCTGGTTTCTACCGTCCCAACCCTTCCTCCGGTTTGCCCTCGCTTCCCGCAAGACGTAGCCCCTCCATCCCCTGGTAAAAACTGAGGTAAAGTATCATTTAGGACTTCTGCCTGTTCCCCTGCCTCCTGTGCCCAAATATCCCTACCCTTATCTTGCTGATCTTCTCCTTACTTTCTTTTTTCCCCTATGTATCTAAAGAACCCCTGTCCCCCTCCGGATCCCACTGGCCAAGGACTGCTCTTTTTTTGCCTCAGCTGCTCTCACCACCCTGGTGACTCTCTTGGCTGTCAGCTCATATTCCTCCTGATCCCTTTCACTCCTTGAGCACTTGGGCGCCTACAGGCTGCCTTCTTTTCCATCACCACCTCCTGTTCCTCCCGGGTTCACCAACAGGGTTTTCTGGCCTTACCAACTTACGCCTGCTCTCCTCATGCAGGATCTGGTAACCTCCTGTATTCTCGCCCTAATGATCCCCACCTGCTGTCAGCATCCATATCCGCCTTATCCTGTCCAGACGATCTTTTAAAGAGCCCCTGACACCGCTAGACAACTTTGAGAAAATGTAATGTTTAGTAGGAGTGAGCTTATATTTGAATATTGTTTCAGTATTTCTCATTCTTCTTTATTACTAAGGACATTTGCATGTAAACAGGATCACTGCCCTATCTGTTCTGGCTGCTTACCTACATATGACATCACAGTTCTGTTTATGACATCACAATCTGTTGCTGTGGGATAATTACAATGCCATAAACAGAGGTTTATTTATTTTATTTATTTACTTATTTAAAAGTTGTTAACCGGAAAAGCACCATGACCAGAAGCTCGTTTCCAGGTGTGACCGGATTATGATGTCATATGTAGGATAGCAGAAGGAGCAGATAAAGTCTAAGGACAGTAAGCTTCTTTCATACAGCTGTCTTCAGTAATTAAGAAAAAGGTAAATAATTATAGAAAATACATGAAATATAAACTGAACTGTCTAAATCTTACATTTTTTCCAAGTTTTCTAATGGTGTCAGGGGCTCTTTAAGGATCCTTCCATCTCCCTGAAGCCTGCACCCCTAAAGTCGGTTACTACCGTCCTTGTTCGGCTTTCTCCCCCAGGTCCAGGAAGAACCAAACTGTGGCGTGATCACTCCCCGCTAAGGGTCCCTCACCTCTAGGCCCCTAATCTGATCACTGTCCGCCAGGACCATGTCCAGTGTCCGGCCTCACTAGTTGGCTCACCCACCTGTTGTGTCAGAAATGCATCCTAGAAGACATCCAGCAGCCTCTGCTCTTTGACCACTGGTGACGTCATAGTCTCCCAGTCTGTTCCAGGCATGTTGAGGTCCCCCATTATCACTACCCTTCCCTTTCTCAATCCACAGTGTCCCGAGATTTGTCACCAAGCTTTCGTCAAGACCTCTGCCAGTGCTGGTGGTCTGTACACCACTCCCGACCTTTACTCTTTTACCCCTGTGTCAGTAAGCAGACCCAAATAGCTTCCACATCCTCTGCCTCCTCCACCTCTCCAATACCAACGCCATTTCTGACTAACAGTGCTGCACCACCACCTCTCCCTCCCTTCTATCTTCTCTAAACATTATTTATTTATTTAGTTTTTGTTGACCGGTAAGTGCACTAGACAAATCTTGCCTATTTTTAGGCACGACCCGGGAGGGGATACAGATGAATGCCAACTGACCTTGAACCAGATTAAGCTGTTGGTGGTATTTTTAGTGAATGAGGGAAATTTGGCCAGGACACCGGGTAATTCCCTGCTCTTATCATACATAGTATAGCCTCCAGATTTAGGTCCCATTGGTGCCCTTGGAGTGGCCCAGGTCTCAGTGACTGCTGCCACATCTACCTCCCCTCAACTAGCATCGCCTGGAGCTCAGGCATGTTATTTCCTAAGCTCTGACATTTATCAGGACCACCTCCACCCCTTTTCCCTCCTCAAGCTCCCATTTCTCAGCTCCTGCACCTGCCTGGTGACCCATTTCCACATCTCCCTAGCCCCCTAGAGGAGTGAGACCATGTCCTCATTTATGTACCTGCTAGCACTGCCCCTTTTTGATCCCTCCCCTTCACAAGTTTAAACCCACCTTTCGTTGATGAACCCAGCTAGTTTGAGCTTAAGGATTTCTTTCCTCCAAATTAAGGTGGAGCCTGTCCCTACATACAGCCCCTTATCCTCCCAGGTCTCCCCCAGTCCCCCACCAGGCCGTGCACCCCACCCCACCCCACTCCCTAAACCACTGATTTATCTCCTAATCTTCATCTTGTTTTCCCACTTGCCCTTGGCACCGCAGAATTTCTGAAAAGGAGATCTTACAGCCTATGGAAAGACATACCCTGGCCAACTCCTGGAACCTTGCCTGAATTTCTAGCTCACTATTACCATTTATGTTGTTTGTCCCCAAGTGTACTAGAATGTCCGGGGTCCCCGCATTCCCTGCCAGTGATACAACTCATGCTTGGCCTTGTGCACCATCAGGCCTGGGTGGCGTTTGGTTCTGATCAGACAGGTTTTAATGTCCCCTGCCCTCCCACTGGATGTCTCTGATCATGGAGTCCCCAGTAGCAGTACCCTAACCTCCCCTTGCTTCCGTTCATCCTTGGGTTTCCTCCTTATCCCTTTGTCTGCGGTTCCCCCAACTGGCTCCTCGTCCTCCCACAATCTGGGTGTCAAGGTAGCCCTTCACTGTGTCCCTAGTCACCTCCTCTACCCGTGTCCTAGCCTTCTTTATCCCTCCACCTGAGTATCTTTCTCTGTATCTCTTTCTCCTCTCCCTTACTAATCCATCCACCCTATCCGTTTGCCTGCACTTGGCTTTCTGCTCGCTATCATCCCATTACGTCCCAGCACCTCCCTGCCTGTCGTGCTCCCCTGTTCCATACCATCAGCCTCCTCCTTGTTCCCCTGATGCTCCTTTTTCTTCCCCCTACCCTTCTGTCCCCTATCCTGTCTGGGACCCCCTCTATTGCGCATTTGCCTCTTGCCCCTACCCCCTTTCTATCCGTCCCTGCCCCAGCTTCACCAGCAGCATCCTCCTCCTCCCTCCTTCTCCCCACACCTCCTCTCTTCTACCAATGGGCGTAGAGGGTTAAAAAGCGTTGTGAGCCTTAGCCCATCCCCCAGTGCCCCACCACCCTACCACTCTCCTCGTTTCCTTTGGACACCCCCAGTCTCTTGCCTACTGCTGTGGAAATTTCTGCCTTTTGAGCTCTATCTGACAGGGTCCCTAGAGCCCCTGTGTTCGATATATACTGTCTGTAGATAGACAGATAGATAGATAGATAGATACTGTCTGTAGACAGATAGATACTGTCTGTAGATAGCCAGATAGATAGATAGATACTGTCTGTAGATAGATAGATAGATACTGTCTGTAGAAAGACAGATACTGTTTGTAGATAGACAGATAGATACTGTCTGTAGATAGCCAGATAGATAGATACTGTCTGTAGATAGCCAGATAGATAGATACTGTCTGTAGACAGATAGATATATACTGTCTGTAGATAGATAGATAGATAGATACTGTCTGTAGATAGATAGATACTGTCTGTAGACAGATAGATAATGTCTGTAGATAGACAGATAGATAATGTCTGTAGATAGATAGATACTGTCTGTAGATAAATAGATACTGTCTGTAGATAGACAGATAGATACTGTCTGTAGAATGACAGGTAGATAGACAGACAGACAGACAGACAGACAGATAGATACTGTCTGTAGATAGATAAATAGATTTATTTATTTTGCTTTTGGTAACGGTGGGTGCGCTAGGCATAGAGATGCCGTATTTTCAGCCACGACCGGGAGGGTGCATGTTGGAGTACATAAGAACATACAGTAATACCAGTACAACAGTGGGTGCAATAGAGGTTAACGTGTCCAAAGTACAAATCGTCAGTGCATAGCAAAATACAGTTTAAGACAAGAATCGAATCGAATATCAGTGCAAGTCTAAAAAAGTCAAAATACAAACTAGTAGAGATAGCAATTACAAAATACAATAACAGTGCAGTCCAAAACTGAAACGTAGGAACACAGTCGGTCAGTTAACGAGCAACCATGGACTGAAGGTCCAAAAGAAAGTGTCTGAGTAAGGTGAGAGTAAGAGCTATTTTGTGGATAAGAAGGGAGGAGAGAATGATATACAAGGGGAGGTGGAAGGGCAAGTCTGGAAAGGAGACGGGGATAGGCGTACAGGATGAGGGCAGTAGGTACTGTTTGTGGCTAGATTAGATAGATAGACAGACACACATAGTAGTATATTTATTCATGTAAAATAATCCATATTAAAAATAAAATGAAATGGACTTTCAGTAAAAATATTTAAAATGTACAAAATAACCTCTGGAACTGCTTATTGTACTTGTAATGGTTTTTTTTTCTCTCTATGTATTTGACGATGAACCTTTGTGAATGAGCACTTTGCTGAACAGTATTTCTCTGAAGTTTTCAATAAATAAAATAAAATAACTGCATCATGAGACAAATATCACAAGGCCATCATCATCACTGGTTCTGCAAAGGCCTGTCTGAAAAGCTGTATTTTTCACTCCCTTTTAAAGGTCTCCACAGAGAACCTCCCTCAGTGCCCTAGGTAGCTGCACCATAACATAGGGCAAGCAACTCAGATGCTCGCTCTCCAGAAGACAGACAGACAGACCTGCAATGGCCTGACACAGAATATGTTATTTATCTTTATGAGTAACGTACTGGATCATAACTGAAAGCAGTGAAGCCATGAGTGAGTCATGGACTTCTTGTCCCCTCATGAGTAAGTATAAATGACATATTATAAGTCATGCCATCGTGCACAGAATACTTCTTCATACCTTCTTGTAAAGTGTGTGGGGTGACAGAATGGACCTAGGGCCCTTCTGACTGTATGTTACTATGTTAGCTTAAGACTAGCTTTTGATCAGAGAAAAAAAACATCTCCATTATGGTGATCTAGAGATATCATTTTCTGTATTTTCTACAATTTGGCACTCTTTCTGTATGTCGATAAACAAGAGACCAGTGCAACCCCCCATCCAAAAAAATGGGCAGATTGTTACTACAGTGTGCTTTCTGCCTCAAATGGCTACTCACTCATTACATCCTGAAGGGGAGTGGGGGGTCTCTTAGTGTTCAGCTCAGAGCTCTGATATGAAACGTCAACTCAGTCACCTGTCATCATGGTGGACCTCCCATTGGCTGAGGCCCTATTCTAAAATGCAATTGTCAGAGTTGGTGCACTGCCTGATTGGCTCACTTTAAATAATGTTTAGTCCCTAGTCAGTGTACTGGTGATTGGTGGGAGCCATCTAATGGAGACGATCATATAGCTCCCAAACATAAAACAAACCCAGAATTAGGAGCAACCAGGCATTTTCACAAACCTGATTTTCTAATTGGGATGCAACTGGTTGTGTCATACATAAGTCAAAACAAGAGAAAGAGACCCAGTGTACACCTCTTCCAACTGGCAAATCATTAGATTACTACGCTGCGCTTTCTGCCTCAGATTGCTTCTCACTTATTGCATCCCAGAAGGGAGTGGGGATTTCTTAGTGTTCAGTTCCAAACTCTAATGTGAAACGGCAGCTCAGCAGCCAGTCGTCAAGGTGGACCGCCTGCTGACTGAGGCCCTATTTTAAAATAGAGAACCAGAAAATCAAGGCACTTAATTAAGCTCAGAAATTGATGTGTACTCCGTTCCAAAGTTCAAGTGAGATATTTTTATTAAAGGTGCCGTGCAACACAGCTGATGGGGTGGAGGCAGAGGTCTGCCCTCCACCCCGCGGGCTCGTGTTTTGTTTGCTGCACTTAATAAAATATCTCACTTGAACTTTGGAACAGTGTACTTCAATTTCTGAGCTTAAGTAAATGCCTGGAGTTTCTGAGTCTCTGCTGTGGCTTGCATCTGTCTAAGAGCACTACTGCCTGTAGTTGTGATTCTGTCAGCACCCGCGCTCCTATTCTAAAATGCAACTGCCAGAGTTGGCTGCCGTTTAAAATACGGTGGACTACCTGATTGGCTCACTTTAAATAAGGTTTAGTCCTCGGCCAATGTACTGGTGACTGGGGAGCCAGTTAATGCAGATACCCATAGGTCTCCCAAACATAAAACAAATCCAGAATTAGCAGCTCGGCCCATGTGCTTCCATAAACTTTAAATTGTTTTTATTTATTTCAGATTGGGATTAATACCTTTGAGTCATGGACTTGTTTACAGAGGTTCCAAGTCGATACAGATACATAAGACAAATGGACAATACATGGGTTACTTAAGTTACGACAGGTTCCTTAGTAAGTTTACACTGCAGGTTACAAAGGGTAAATGATACATTGGTTGCAGGTGGAAAGTAACCCTGTTAACCCAGGGTACAACAACTAGCTTTCTCATTGCGTGCAGCCAGTTATGGCATACATAAATTTAAAGAACTGGCCCAGTGTACACCCTCCCCACCCCCAAACAATTGGCCAATCATTGAACTGAAGGTAGAAAGCACACTGTAATAATTTAATGATATGCCAGTTCTGGATTTGGTTTATATTTGGAGGTGCTTAATAACTTACATATGCCATAACCAGTTATTACCCCAGTGAGAAAACCATTTAAAGTTTGTAGAAAGCACGGGCTGAGCCACTAATTCTGGATTTGCTTTCTGCATGTTGACCTTGGATCAAAACTGAAGTCATTAGGCTGGCCTGTCAACACAACAGTAGTGCTACTGCTCTGGAGACCTATGACCCAGGTTCTGGAGCGAGCCAGAGGACACTCTTCTCCACCATGGAGGGAGGGAGCCGTGTCCCACAGCATTTATGCCACCTGTGGACACTCTGGTGGCAGGTAGCTCGGGACACTGGGAAAGAGCAGGCATACGCTGTGTATGTGGGGCATGCATGCTGGCATCCCTGCAGCGGTCTGGGCACACAGAAAGGTGGAACTAGCCAAGGTAAATCTCTACCCTGCTGGTACATGACAGACAGTATGTCCGGTATAGCTGGTGTATCCGGATGGAAGCGGTCACCCGCCACCCAGGGCAGAGGAGAACAAACTGTAAATAAAAAAAAAACTAAGTCGTTTAGATTTGTGTTTAATTCCTATGGCAGTACAGACCACAAATAAAGGCAGGTTGACTCTGGAGACACCTCACTGCAGATGCTCTGTTTTCACAACTTTGGTGGATGGCTAAATAACCCCTCTGCGTGAGTGTCCCCAAATAACCAGCGCTGACTGCCGTTCATATGTGGTGGTGCGTGTAGGCAGGCAGGTGCTTCGGGAGACAAACAAATGTGCAAACTGATTGGAGGCAAGCCAGGGCAATAGAAGACTCGGAGGTGACTGCCTTCAGTGTTTTCTCCTCATAAATCATGTTTTTCTTGGAAGACAGGCCATATGTGTGCTTTTGTGAGTGATGGCTAGGGCTGAAATTTTTCACTAGGTCACAGATTTCACGATTACCGTGAAATCAGTAGTCCCCGTGAAAATCACCAAAATCCAAAATAATACCAGATTTTTCTGTTTTACGGCTAGCAACTGAGGAAAGGAGGGACGTGTCCCAAATGGCTGGTGGCAGACGAGGAGAGCCGCACTGTGGGATGCACACTTACTCTACCTACTGTAGGGGTTTTAAGAAACACAGTACCTTGTAGTCAGCACAAAGCTTAGCCCTTTACATAGAAACATAGAATTTGACAGCAGATAAGGACCCATGGCCCACCCAGTCTGCCCATTTCCCTACCTGATGGATAAGCTGCAGATCCTAGTTAACCAGCAGCCTACTTCTTCCTCACCCCCACCCCTAGAATTGCCTTATGACTGTCCCATGCATGCTTGAGATTCCACCACTGTTTTGACTCCACAACCTCCTCTGGAAGGCTGTTCCCATGCATCCACGACCCTCTCTGTGAAAAATACTTCCTTAAATTACCTCTGAGCTGCCCCCTTCTATCTTCAGATTGTGCCCCTTGTTCTTGCACACCTCTTTTTGAAAGATGCTACCCTCTTGACTTTGTTGATTCCTTGAGGTACTTAAAAGTTTCTATCATGTCCTCCTCTCCCTCCTTTCCTCGAGGCTATACATATTAAGCTCCTTAAGTCTCACTTCATATGTCTTCCAGTGCAGACCCTGCACCATTTTAGTTGCCCTCCGCTGGACAGCTTCCATCCTGTCTATGTCTTTGCGAGATTGGGTCTCCAGAACTGCACGCAGTACTCCAGATGTGGTCTCACCAGCTGTCTGTACAGAGGATAATAACTTCTTGTTTTCTGCTGGTGATGCCTCTCCCTATGCATCCCAGTATCCCCCAGCCCTCCTTGCTGCCCTCTCCATTGCTTGCCCACCTTTAGGTCATCTGATATGACTACCCCAGGTCCCTTTCCATTTTGTTGTTGTTAGTATCTCACCCCCATTGTGTACTCTTCCCTGGGTTTTGTTTCCCAGGTGCATTACCTTGCACTTCTTAGCATTGAATCTAAACTGCCATACATTTGACCATTCCTCTAACCTTGCCAAGTCCCTTCTCATCCTTTCTACCCCATCTTGTGCATCAACTCTGTTGCAGATCTTTGTGTCATCTGCAAAGAGACATACTTTCCTTCCAGTCCCTCTGCAATGTAAACATAAAGACATTGAAGAGGACGATCTATCTGAACCCTGTGGTACCCCTGCTAACCCCTTTTTCAGAGTGGACTCCATTTACTATTACTCTCTGTGTCCTATTCTTCAGCCAATTCTTTACCAGGCTGTCATCTTGGGACCCACTCCCAGGCTGGCTAACTTGTATATTAATCTTTTGTGTGGGACTGTGTCAAATGCCTTGCTAAAGTCTAGGTAGGCCATGTCACGGCCCCTCCTGATCTACTACTTTGGTCACCCAGTCAAAGAAATCTATCAGATTTGTCTGGCATGACCTTCTCGCTGTGAATCCATGCTGCCTTGGGTCCTGTGCCCTCTGGCCTCTAGATACGCAACAATTCTTTCCTTCAGAAGTGATTCCATCATTTTCCCTACCACTGAGGTTAAACTAACAGGTCTGTAGTTTCCTGCTTCTGCCTTTGTTCCACTTTTGTGAAGGGAATCACATCTGCCCTCCTCCAGTCCTCAGGTACCACCCCATCCTCCCATGATTTGTTAAAGAGGGTGGTCAGTGGTGTCACTAGTTCTATCCTTAGTTCTTTTAGAATTCTGGGATGAATTCCATCAGGCCCCATTGCTTTGTCACCTTCAGTTTTAAGAGCTCTTTCAGAACTCTTTCTTTCTGTAAATGGGCTGGTATCAACTTCTGTATCCAGAGTGTTTCTACTGTTTGTTTTGGGTACCTCCCTCTCTTCCTTTGTAAATACTGAGCAAAAATATTTGTTTAGTATCTCTGCCTTTTCACAGTCACCCTCTGCCCACCCTCCCTCCCTTTATTAAGCCTCACTATCCCTCCTTGGTCTTCCTTTGCTCCCTGATGTACCTATAAAAGGTTTTATCCCCTTCTTAACTGAGTTGGTTATCTTTTCCTCGGTTTTGGCCTTTGCTGTTCTGACTGCCTTTCCAGCTTCCTTTTGCTTTAACTGATACAGTTCTCTGTCCTGTTCCTTCTGTGATTCCTTGTACTTCCTGAATGCTTTCTTTTCTCTTGAACCTTCACTGCCACTTCCTTTGAGAACCATAGTGGTTTCTTACCTCGTTCGTTTTGTTTATTTTCTTTACACAAAGGCTTTATTATTCAGTGCTCATATCTGTGGCGTTGTTAGTTGAGCGTTGGAAAGATTAATCACATTACACTGATGCCGTGGTTCTTGTTGGTTTGTGTTGTTTATTTTACTTACTGGTGCTGCATCCTCCTTGTTTGTTTCCAGTGCCCTTGTAATTCTTCCTTCCTCTTTGTTGTACCCCATCTGCCCCTTCTTGTCAGCCTCTTTTTAATTTTCTGGGGATCCTCCTCTGTCTTGCGGGGTTTGGGGGGTGGAGAGTGACAGAGAGCATTCCTCGTCTAAAATAAATTAACTGGCTGTCAGATTCTCCAGAACTAGCCTCACTGCTGGTGTTCAACTTATAACTAGGGCATATAATGCAGGCACCACTAATCACTATAATAATCTACCAGCAGATGACAGAGGCGCTTTACGCGATTTGACAAGCACCACACTTGTTCTCAGTATAATTTTTTTTTTTACGTGAAATGCCATGAAATCGCCTGATTTTACCATGAAAATATTTCAGCCCTAGTGATGGCCATTCATACACTTTCATGATTCCAGCTGTGCCCGTTTCAATGTCGGTGGTATCACATATCCAGACAATCTTTGTGTTGCATGTCATTGTCTGAAGGGATCGATGGTGGGCAGTCGCAGATCCGAGCCTCCAATCCTCTGACAATCTGTGGGCTCCTCCACAATTAGCCCAGCAGTGAGTGGCTTCTACACAAGTTGGCTTATTATATTATATTGTATTATTATCATGATTAGGGGTGGTTACCCTCAATTAATCTAACACTAAGGGGGCTCAGGAAGCATAAGGAAAAGACAAGTGCCTTATGCCCCTGTACCCTTGGGTTAGATAACAAAGTAACTCAACTCCCAGAGTGCCTTAATAGAAGCAGAAAACATAGAATTTGCTGCCAGATAAGGACCGCTTGGCCCTCCTAGTCCACCCATTTTTCCTTGCCTACACTATCACCGCAATCCTACTTGATCCCGGTGCCTTCACCCACCCCCACTTCGCTTTCCTAGAACTCCTTCTGCTTATCCCATGCATTCTTGAACCCACACACTGTTTTTCCCCCACCACCCCTGGATGGCTGTTCCAGGAATCCACAGCTTTTTCTGTGTAGAAGTACTTCCTCGCATCTCTCCTGAATCTACCCTCCAGCTTCTTATTGTGCTCACTTGTCTTGAGAACATTTTTTTCCTGCAAAATACCTCCTTCTTGTACATTATTTACCTCGTGAGGTATTTAAAGGTTTCTGTTATCCCCTTAATAATACTATTATTAAACTGAATTATTTTCATTTTTATTAATACATAATTTACAGCTTAAAGCAGCAGTACTACAAAATCAGGAAGTGACCTATCAAAATTCTGTTTTTCGGCAGTAAGCATGCGGCTAAAGTTCCAATATTCATACCTGTAAATGTTTTTCAGTCGTCTTTAGTTTTTAGATATTTGCAATTTATTTGAAGTGTTGTGGCGCTACAGCAAATATGGCGTGACTGACTAATTTTAGCTGCGCTTTTCTTTAGGTCGCATCACATCTTTTGACAACAGCAGAGGGACCCTCTGTTGACCATTCCGATGTCCCTGCAAGTCATAAACATGTGCAATTGGCAGCAGAGGGGTTCCAGTGCAACATGCTTAGTGGCAGAAATGTAAACAAAAGTAGAGAAAAACTGAGCAAATTACTAAGCGATAGTACAATGCGGCGAGAAAGATCACCAGGTATATAATTAGCAGGGCACAGGAATAAACTGTCAAAAATGCACAATTTTTTTTCCGTAGTACTGCTGCTTTAAATTCAAATGGTTTTTATCATATACGGGTTCCAGCCATTAATATAATCCTACCAGACTTCTCCATTTCCAGATCGTGTTTTGTAATAACAGTTATTTCAGGCTAGTAACATACTTTCATGGCCAGTTCAGAAATCAGGGATGGAAGATGCTAATCACGTTTCCACTGGTTTCGCATTTTACCGTATGCGGTGCTGAATGCTTTAGGTACCAAGATGGTAAGTTCATGGGTTAGGCTGCCTCGGGAAACAACTATATAAAATTCAGTTGAGTGCTTCAAGCTCAGACCGGATGAGTTCCTGCTGAAGTTACTGTTGCAGGACACAGATGCTAGGGGTGTTAAAGACAGTGAATATATTTTTTTATTTTATTTTATTAATCTCTAGGATTACAAGTACCTTTGAGTAGGAGCTACTCATTTACAAAGGTTCCACGTCAAAGGAAGGGGAAACATACATACAAAGGTTGGTAATGGTAAACAGGCATAGTACAGACATGGTTGACATTGTTATGCGGCTGTAAAACAATTTACAGATAAAGGATATTATTAGAGACAACGTAAGAACAGGCAGATAGATGATGAAGCAGACTGAGGGAATTAAAAATGAAGGGACTATTAGCCTTATTTTGAGTAGTAGGGTGCCAGGGAGAAGTAGGCAGGCTGAGGGGCCTTTGTCATGAGGTGGGAGAGGGACGGAGGGAGGAGATTGGTACAGGGAAAAGAAAATGACATTTGAAGAGTGGAGGAGCGAGGGGAGGGTGGAGAGAGGGAATGAAAAGGGTCACAAGGAAAGACAGAAGCCAGAGAGAGTAAAGCCAGGAAGAATGAAGGGCACAGGTCACGAACGACTAGGCGGAGAAATGGAGCAATCCTTTAGTTGAAGCAGTCACATATGGAGGAAACGGTGAGGTAAAGTCGAGAGATTTCGTTTAAAGGGTCCAAGTGTTGGGGAGGAAAGTGCTTCTTTGTTGAGGGTATTAAACCAAAGAGGAGCCCTATAGGTGAAGGACCACTGACTCAGGAGGTACGACATCTGGGAACCTGGAGGTTTGGGATTGGGCACCACGCGCTTGCTGAGTACCACAGAAGGCAGTGAGGAGCTTGCAAACATCAGGGGCATGAGATCAAGGAGAATCTTTTTGGTAAGCAGGCAGGTCTGATTTAGAATTCTCTTGAGGAGTGGTAGCCAACAAGCCTATGCGTGGAGGTCACAGGTGTGCGATTCTGGCAGTGCTCATTAAGAGCCTGCAGGCTTTGTTGAGCCAAGATTGAGATTCTACGGAGAGCAGTTGGAGAAGTAGAGCCATAGATAGTTAGACCAGATATATATATATATATATATATATATATGGGAAACGTATCGAGAGATGTGTCAAACAGATGATGCTTTCCAAAGATTCCCCTTCAGGGGCTCCTCAAAGGTAGGTAGACTGAATGCCTCAAGAAGTAGCATGACTTCCTAGTGCCAAGGCTATGGCACAGTGGTTGGGTGGAGGCACTCTACTGGGTTGTCATCATCATCATTTTATTGATCGATCATCAATGCGGAATACATTGTGAACGCTACAATATACAAAAAGAGAAATAGAAAAAATCTAACAAATCTGACTTTCAGTTCTAAAGTGCAGTAAGTACAGAAATAAGTAATAAATTATTCATCTCAAAGATAAAAACATCCCTAAATATAATGTAAATTCTTGAAGCATTTTTGGGTTTATGCTGCACTGCTCTCGCCTCTATTACGTCTGGCGTTGGAAGAGGCGTCAGTGCGGTGACACCGTGTCTTGTGCACTTTCCAACTTCATTAGAAGCAAGAGGCTTAGTTTAAGACAGTCTGTAGGAGCAGAAGTTGAAAGTTACAAATGTTTCCTTGGCTAAGCTATTCAATACTACAAAATCAGTACTGCCGACTTTATTTACATTTGCAGCAGATTGCAACAGCTGCAGATATCCCTTCTATCAGACAGTAATGTATGTACTCTCGATGCATCTCTCTTTGCGACAGATGAATCATTCTTGCAATGGAGGCATCCCTCATGCATCAGTGCATGCATCCCTATTATAATGGATGCATCTCTGTTGCATTAGTGGATGCATCCCTGTTGCGACAGTTGTACCCCTGTTGCAATAGATATACCCCTTATAAGACAGAGGTATCTCTATAGAAACATATAACCTGATGGCAGATAAGGACCTCTAGGCCTATCCAGTCTGCCCATTTTTCATTTCCTGCAGAAGCGCAGACCTTACTTGATCTCCTGCTTTGATCTCTTTCCTGCCACTAGGGTCCCCCATGCCTATCCCAGGAATTTTTTGAATTCTCACCGACTTGCACCATCACCTCCACTGGGAGGCTGTTCCATGCATCCACCACCCTTTCTGTGAAGAAATACTTCCTCATGTTACCCCTTGGTCTACCACCTTCCAGCCTCATGTCATGACCCCTTGTTCTAGAACATCTCTTTTCTGAAAGATGCTACCCTCCTGTACCTTATTTATGCCCTAGAGATGTTTAAAGGCTCTGTCATATCCCCTTGCTCTCCTCTCCTCCAGGGTATACATATTGCAGTCCTCCAGTCTCTCCTCATATGACTTTTGGTGCTGGCCTTGCACCATCTTTGTTGCCCTTCTTTGAACTTCCTCCACCCTGTTTACGTCCTTACAGAGATACAGCCTTCAGAACTGGACAGAGTACTCCAAATGAGGTCTCACCAATGATTTGTACAGAGGTATCACCACCTCCTTCCTTCTGCTGGTGATACCTCTGCCTGTGCACCCAGCACCCCACTGGCTCTCCCCACAGCCTTGGTACATTGTTTGGTCACCTTTACATCATCTGATATGATTACTCCCAGATCCCTTTCCTATCATTAAGCCTCCCTGGGTTCATGTGCCCGAATATATGATTTTGCACTTTTTGCATTGAATCTTAGCTGTCGCATTCTTGACCATTCCTCTAGTTTACCTAGAAACATTGAAAACCTAGACTTTGAGGCAGATAAGGACCACTTGGCCCACCCAGTCTGCCCATTCCCCTACCTATTGGATAAGCTGCAGATCCTAGTTAACCAACAGCCCACTTCCTCCTACCCCCACCATAATTGCCTTATGTCTGTCCCATGCATTCATGAATTCCCCCACAGTTTTTGACCCCACAACCTCCTCAGGAAAGCCGTTCCATGCATCTACCACCCTCTCCATGAAATAATACTTCCTCATGTTGCCCTAGAGCCATCCCACTTTATCTTCAGGTTGTGCCCCCTTGTTCTTGCATATCTTTTTCTGAAAGACGCTACCTCTTTGGACTTTGTTGATTACCTTGAGGTACTTGAAAGTTTCTATCATGTCCCCTCCCTCCTTTCCTCGAGGGTATACATATTAAGCTCCTTTAGTTCTCTTCATATGGCTTCTGGTGCAGACCCTGCACCATTTTAGTTGCCCTCCTCTGGACTGCCTCCATTCCATGTCCTTATGGAGATGGGGTCTCCAGAACTGCACGCAGTACTCCACATGGGTCTTACCAAGTGTTTGTACAAAGGGATAACAGCTTCATGTTTTCCACTGGTGATGCCTCTCCCTGTGCATCCCAGTATCCCTCCAGCTGGGCCCTCCTTACTGTCTTCTCACATTGCCTGCCTACCTTTAGTTCGTCTGATATGACTACTCCCAGGTCCCTTCCATTTTTGCTGTTAGTGCTGCCCTCCCCCCATTGTGTAATCTTGCCCTGGGTTTTGTTTCCCAGGTGCATTACCTTGCACTTCTTTGCATTGAATCTAAGCTGCCATACTTTTGACCATTCCTTCAACCTTGCCAAATCCCTTCTCATCCTTTCCACTCCCCTTGTGTATCAACTCTGTTGCAGATCTTTATGTCGTCTGCAAAGAGGAATACTTTCTTAATTTTGCCAGTATTATACAAATACCCTACTGTCATGCACTTACACAAAATAGCAAGTTTGACATGAGTAAACCTGAGGAACCTCACTGGCCAGCCAGTGTGAGTGATGGTGATACCTTCATCAGTCATGTGAGCTGACTTTGTTAAACAAACTGTAAGATTTTTGACCCTGTAAACATTTGCAATGTGTGAGCTCCTCTAAACATCCACAGTGTGTCAACTCACCTTCTCTGAACATTCAGTGTGTGAGCTCAGCTCCTCTGAACAGCCACAATGTGTGCTCTCCTGTAAACTTCCATGATATGTAACATGTTCTGCACATCCACGATATGTGAACTCAGCTCCTCTGAACAGCTACAATGCATGAGCTCCTCTGAACTTACATGATGTGTGAGCTGCTCTGCACATCTACGATGTGAGCTGAGTTCCTCCAAACATTTGCGATGTGAGCTCCTCTGAACATTCACAGTGTGTGAGCTCTGAACATCCACGATGTGTGAGTTCCTTTGTACATCCATGATGTGTAAGCTGTTCTGCACATCCCGGTTGTGTGACTCAGCGCCTCTGAACATCTGCGATTTGTGAGCTTCTCTGAGCATCCATGATGATGTATGAGCTCCTCTGAACAGCCGCATTTGTGAGCTCCTCTGAACATCTGTGATATGTGAGCTCCTCTGAGCATCCACGGTAATTAAGATTCTCTGAACATCTGCAATGTGAGCTCCTCTGAACCTCCACAGGGTGTGAGCTGCTCATTGGGTGTCAAGTGGGAAGGCTATTAGAATGTTGATTCCTTTGACTTTATTGTATCATGACGGTGAGCACCTTTGCACATCTGCGATGTACAGCTCCTCTAAACTTCCACAGTGTGAGCTTCTCTGAACATCTGCAATACATGAGCTCCCCCAGACAGCCGCAGTGTTTAAGCTCCTCTGAACATCCACGATGTGTGAGCTCTTGTGAAACTTATGCGATGTGTGAGCTCCTGTGCACATCTTCAGTGTATGAGCTTCTCTCAACAGCTGCAATGTGTGAGCTCATCTCTTCTGAACATCTGCGATGTTTGAGCTCCTTTGAACATCCGCAATGTTTGCGCCCTCAGAACATCCATGATGTGAGGTCCTCTGAACAGCTATGATGTGATGTACTGTGGTCTATAACTGTGCACTCCTTTCTCTCACACTGAGCCCACTCTATCCCAACTGTGACTCCTCCTTATTCTAACTGCTAGCCTTACAACTTGCTGCCTGGAGCATTGAATCACACTGCACTTCTTCCTACTGACTGCAATGTTTAATACTGTATTGTAATACCTGTTTTTGGATTGTTGTCTTACAATGTCCCTCCCTGTGTTCTGGTCACTTTATATTAACTCTTCACTACTATTTGCCTGATGAAATCTGATGCTTGTAAAGTCCCTGTTGTGTTAGTTCTATGTAATGTAATCCTCCACTTGTATTTGCCTGATGTTCATGTATGTACCTTGTAATTTACCTTGTAATCTCCCAGGTCGCACCTGAAAATAGGCACTTGGCTGTTCTAGTCTGCTTACCCGGTTAACAAAAGCAAATAAATAAATAAAATAATAATGTGCGCTCCTTTGAACATCTGTGATGTCTGAGTCCTCTGAACATCCGCCGATGTTTGAGCTCCACTGAATAACCGCAATGTGAGAGCCCCTCTGAACATCCCCAACACGTGAACCTCCTCTGAATGTCTTCAGTGTTTGAGCTCCTCTGAACATCCAGGGTTTCTGAGCTGCTCATTTGGGTGCCAAGTGGGATAGCCATTAGAATACTGGCCCCTTTGACGTTTATTGAATCCTAAACCAAAGTATGGCATCAGAAATCTTAACTGTACTGCAACAGCAGTATTTTTAAATAACAAAATGGATAAGTTCTTATGACAGTAACATTTTAGTAAACCATATTAAATATAGTTATAGATAGTGTCTCATAATAATAAGTGAACTACAGTAATGAGAAGAACCTGAATTCAATACCTGCATATTAACTAAATTGCAACTACGACATTTGTTTTAACCAAATAATTGGAGAACATCCTAGGTTTTTGGGGGTTTTTTTGCTACTTTATTTCTACTATGCCGGCCGCCCTCTGAGGGAGCCCTGCCCTGCCTCTGGCGGCCTAGCATCCAGTGCTGGCCTGCATCTCAGGGCTTTTCTGCCTCTGGGTGGGGCTCAAGGGTTCCCAACCCCACTGGAGACCAGATCCAGTGTGGCCAGCTCCATGGCTGGCCGAGTGGAGTCAGAGATGCCCTTCATCATTCGCCGCACCATCTTCTGTTTCCTGGTTTCTTCCCAGGAGTTGAGGTGTGAAATGACGCCTGCGGAGAGGAGCACGCACACGCATGTGCTCCCTCAAGCATCTGCCCTAACTCCGACCCCTTCTACGGTGTCGGCGCTCAGTCCCCCCAGCCTCCATTAGGGAGCAGACAAGTGCCGACCACTGACTTGACCCCTCCCTGGAGAAGGAGAGTAGTCCATCAGACGCCAGTCCTTCTTCTCCCCTGCTGATCCCCTGCAGCCCATGCGTGTTCCCAAACACGGGTCACCAGCGTAGCATCGAGATAAGGCGCCCAGCGCCTCAGCCCTCAGCGCCACCAGTCCAGCTAGTTTTTAAATCTGTAATTTTATTTATTTGTTTTTAAACTCCGCTTTATTGCAAATCTCACTGCCATTACAGTCACAGCATAGACATTCAGTATGACATCACTCTGTTCTTCACCCTCTGGGGTTAGGGAAGCCTGTGAACTCTAATCAACTTAAAGGTAAGGTCTCCCTCTCAGGTGCAATTAAAGTATAGTAATGAACTACATAACTGGAGTCTTCCTATACTTTTTATATTTTAAAAGATAAAATGTCATCATACATATTCATTTGCATACCTAGCCAGAGGCGGATAGCTCCGCCTCCTGAGGTACAGCACTTCTATGAACTAGTGCTTCAAACAACATGAAGTCTTGCTATATTATGACAATTGCAGTTTGTCCCACCATTAGAACTGCTCCGGAGGTGAAAGAGTTAACTACCATGCCAGGCATGGAGTTTAGAGCGCGAGCTCGGTTAGAGAAACTCTGTCTGGTTATTTTCAAACCGAAACTGTCAGATTCTTTACTCCGCCTCACTGAACAGTCGCTCCGAGATTTCTCCTGCTCGGTTCATTTCGGTTTAAACAGTATTTTCTCGGTTAAATTCAACCTGAGTATTATTATTTTAACCGCAAACCGATTGGTTCAAGCTCTGTCTGTGGTATTGTAAGTAATAGATAGGTTTATTTCTATGTGGAACTTGTAAATTTTATCGGTTCGGTTCGAACCGATCAGGCTGTTTAAAACTCTTAAAAGTAAGCATTTTAAAGCTTTTAGAGTGCGGTTCCGGTTCTTATCGGTTCTAAAAATGGATTTCATTACGTTTTTCCACGACCGATGACGGTTGGGAACCAATAAGGGTGTCTTGCTCATACTGCCATTAAAAGGGCAAGTTTGTTGGTTAGGCTGGCATCATGTCTGAGAAACCCAAAAGAAAACCGGCCCACTGGGTTTCAACACTGTAGTGTCTGTGGGGAAGCCTTTGCCAAGGCTGACCCACACACTACATGTCTATTGTCTGAGGTTTGACCACCTCAATTCAGACTGCCAGATTTGTAAAAATTTCCTGCAGCCACCCTGGACAAGAGAGTTGGCAGGCTCAGGGAACGAGAGGCTAAAAGTCCGCTGGACCCGATGAGCCAGCCCGGTTCGGTGCCAACCGAACCGGGAGGGAGTGCCCTCTGACCAGGGCTAGACTTCCTTTGCTAACGAAAGTCGGCCCGAGGAGCCAGTTCCAGCAAAGAAAACTAAAAAATCAGCAGGTTTGGAGTCCAAAATTCCTTCTCCAACTGCTGCAGAAATAGCAAAGCTATACAGATTGTACAGTCACTTTCTCCGGTTCCGTCCGAACCGCCACTGTCTAGTAAAAGTTCGGTTCGGTTGGTTCCACCGTTCAAGAATATGATATTGAAGAGTTTATGAACCAGAGGAGGGTGGAGGATTATGATCAGTGTGAATGTGACTTTGAGAGTCTGATGTGCCCATTGAACCGGACATCTCCCCAGACAGACCTTTGGAATCTCCCCCATGCTTTCTGAGTCCCTTCTCACTTTTTTGTTTTATAAAAGGTTGTTGAAACCCTCCAGCTCCCATTAGAGGAAGCTGTGGATGAGCAAGAGGAACCTGATTTTGTGGAAATGATGGATATCCCAGAGTTAGGAGATTATCTATCCCCTTACATAAATCATTTAGGAAACAAACAATAAAAATACTAAAAGCTCCTAATTCTGTGCCTCCTGTGGACAAGAAGATGGACAGGAGGTACACTTTATCAGGTGCTTACAGACTTTCTTTCACAGCAATGCAGTCATGTTGGGGTAGTTCAGGCTGCAGCCTGTGATAAGGCTAACATTCCCTGGCTTCACATCCTCCTGACAAGGACTCCAGGAAGATTGATGCCATGGCTAAAAACAATACATGGCAGCGTCCTTGGGACTCAGACAAGCAAATTACATGGCTTATATGGCAAGATACCAAAAATCTAGATGGGACACTGTCATGGCTTTGGCCAAACAGGCCCTGGCCAGCTTGCCAAGGAGTTGGAGCAGGTGGCTGCTGATGGTATTGAGGCATCCAGGTGCAATTCCATGCTGCTGTGGATTCTAATGATGTATCCTCTAGAGTCATGGCTACATCTGTGGCCTTTCATAGGTTGGCTTGGCTCAGGTGTACTAGTTTGTCACAGGATACCCAGACTAAGGCCATGGATTTTCCTGTGGTAGGGAATTCTCTGTTTGGGGAGCAGACAGAAATTACATGAAAAAATGGATGAATATAGAACAACTTATAGAGGTGCACAAGCCAAGGAGCGGCAAGCCACCCTCAGAAGCAGACCCCAGGGGTAGAGGTAGGCCTTTCACAGGCCTTTACCAAACCCAGGCTTCTTCTTCTTATGCTCAGAGGGGGTTCTTCAGAGGCAGAGGCAGATGGGGCGCAAGCAGGCCTGCTTCCACCCCTCAGCCTAAAGCCCTCTGCCAAACAGGCACCCTGATGGGGTGCCCAGGGCCGTTCTCCATTACCTGTGGGGGCAGGCTGGTACTTGCCTTCAGGACTGGGAGTCTCTAACATCAGACAAGTGGGTCCTGAAGTAGTAAGCTAGGTCTGGTTCTCAGCTTCAAAAAATTTCCAAAGATGAGAGCCAGATCTTTTCCACCTGCAAACCCTCTAGAGACCTTTGCCTTAGAAACAGAAGTCTCAACCTCCTGGCTCTCAGAGCTGTAGAAGGGTTTCCCCCTACTCCAGGGCAAGGGTCTGTACTCCAGGTACTCTCCTTACCCCAAAAAGACAGGAGAATGGCGGCCCATTTTGGACCTAAGATATCTGAACAAGCACCTTTGAAACCAAAATTCAAAATGGTGACTCTGGCAATAATTTTACCTTCTCTAAGGCCAAGGGACTGGCTAGCTTCCCTGGACCTCAAGGATGCCTATTTCCATGTTCTAATCAGAAGCTCCCACCGAAAGTACCTCAGATTCGAACTGCCCTCAGGCCATTACCAGTTCAGAGCAATGCCCTCTGCCTCACCTCTGCCCCAAGGGTATTCACAAAATGTCTAGCAGTAGCAGTTGCTCATTTAAGAAGGCAAAAGATTGCCGTCTTTCCCTACCTAGACGACTGGCTTATTGTAGGCCAGTCTCCAGAACAGGTCAAATCACACTGCAAGTTACCCAGCAGCTGCTCACCTCTCTGGGTTTCCTGCTCAATCTCCCAAAGTCAGTGCTGGAACCTGTTCAGGTACTCACCTTCATAGGTGCAGAACTGGATACAAAGCAGGCCAGAGCCTTCCTGCCCTTAGAGAGGGTAAGGAACCCAGTGGCCCTGACTCCCCTCCTTCACTCTGCAGGTCTCTCGACCAGCAAGGCACTTCTTACAGCTCCTAGGACACATGGCTGCTTCCACAGCTGTAGTGCAAGGAGCAAGGTTTCAGATGAGGGACATTCAGTTTCATTTGAGAGCCTTTTGTCGCAAAGAAAAGATCCCTTTCAAGTTGATCCCAGTGACTCGAACCCTGATCCAGGCCCTTCAGTGGTAGCAGGATCAGAGCAATTTAAGACTAGGGGTCCTTTTCATCCCTCTATCTCACTCCTTGATCCTTACTACAGATGCGCGTCCCTTCTGGGATGGGAGCTCACATGGGCGACCTCTCCACCCAGGGAGTTTGGTCCCTCAAGAGTCTCTGCTCCACATCAATTTGCTGGAACTCAGAGCTGTCTTTCTAGCACTTCAGGTGTTTTCTGCATCTGTTCAGAACAAAGTGGTACAAGTCAGAACAGACAACACCACCACAATGTGGTACATCAACAAACAAGGCACTTGGTCTTGGCCTTGTGCACCGGGCTAAAGTTGTGGTCTCTGGCTTATTTCCTGAACACTTCCCTCATAGCAGTTCACCTCCCAGGAAAGGACAATGTCCTGGCAGATACTCTCAGCAGGATTTCCCAGGGCCATCACGAATGGTCACTGGATCCCAAGTACTGGGGATAGTTTTTGCCTGATGGAGCACTCCTCAGATAGATCTTTTCGCAGCCCCAGACAATCACCAACTTCCACTGTTTTGTTGCAGGCCCCAGTGATGGGCTCAGTCCCCTGGATGCCTTTCTCCTAGATTGGGAAGGAAGTTTTTATATGCCTTCCCCCTTCTCCTCCTTTTCAAGGTGCTAGTGAAAATCAGATCCCAGCCTTGCAGGATGATTCTGATTGTTCGGATTGGCCAGGCAGCCCTGGTACCCACTCCTTCTGTCCTTAGCAGTCTCTCTTCCCTGTGCCTCCCCAGGAAACACAACCTGTTATCTTGTGCCCAGGGGAGGTTTGGTATCCAATCTCAATCCCTCAACCTCAAGGCCTGGCTCTTGAGGAGTTAGAGTTTGCTGACCTACACCTTCTCAAGGTGTTCTTGACATCCTGAAGGCTTCTAGGAAGCCTTCCACTAGGGCTACTTATAATTCTAAATGGAAAAGGTTTTCCATCTGGTGTTTGGGAAGCATATTCCCCGGAATCTGCTGGATTTACCCATTGTTTTGGACTATATGGTCTATCTTAACTCTTTGGGTCTGAGACCAGCTACCCTGAAAGTTCATTTGGCAGCTGTCTCTGCTTTTATTTCAGCAGGAAAGCCTCTTCTCTTTCCACTCACTCTGTATTTTCCAAGTTTTTCAAGGATTACTCATACTAATCCACCTTTCAGGGACCCGCCCCTGCCTGGGATCTTAATGTTTGCATTGCTCAGCTGATGCAACCCCCTTTGAACCTCTGTCTTCTGCAGAGCTCAAGTACTTGACTTGGAAAACTGTTTTTCTAGTGGCCATCACTTCTGCCAGGTGCATAAGTAAATTGCAAGCCTTGTCAGTGGAGACTGACTTTATTTCCTTCCACAGGGATAAAGTAGTCCTTAGGACTAACAGGAAGTTTTTGTCTAAGGTGGTTTCAGATTTCCATCTTAACCAATCTATTTCACTTCCAATGTTCTTCACTGACCATTCCTCCTCTGGTGAGAGGAGGTTGCACAGTTTAGATGTTAAGAGGGTCCTTAGTTACTATATAGAGCGTACCAAGGGTCATAGGTTCAAATCCTCCAACTCTTTCTCACTTTTAGTGAGGTTGGGAAAGGTAAACCTGCCACTAAGAGATCCATTGCCAGGTGGATTGTCTCTTGTATCCAATTTTGTTATCAAAACTGGGAAAGGTTCCCCTTCAGGCCTGAGGGCTCACTCTACCAGAGGTACAGCTGCGTCTCTAGCTGCTGCCAGAGACATCCCTATCTTGGAGATATGTCAAGCAGCTACCTGGAAAACGGTACACACTTTCACCAAGCATTACTCCTTGGATATCCAGGCCAGGAGGGATGCTAGATTTGGCACAGCGTGCTTCAGAGCCTATTCCTAAGTAGGTTCTGTCCTCCACCATGGAGGTACTGCATGTGTATTCTGCAATTGTCATAATATAGTAAGACTTCATGTTGTTTGAAGAAAAATTACTCACCTCAGTAATGTTGTTTCTTCTAATGGAGTCTTGCTATATTATGACCTCCCCAAGCCTGCCCTCTCAGAACTTCTACTTGGTATGGGGTGGGCAGTCCAGTGTTGGCACTTGTTATGCCCATTTTATGTTTTTCCCACCCCTTTTGGGGTTTTGGGGTGTTGTGTTTTTATTTTATCTTATGTTATTATTTTTCTGGTCCTCTGACTTGAGTCTTGTGTTGGGACCAGGAATAGGTGTAATATTTAGGTAGCCAGTTGGCTAGTGTAGGTTACAGCTCTACACAGAACCTTAGTGAGTTTTTGCTCGTAAAGATCTGACAGTTTCAGTTTGAAAAATAACCAGACAGAGTTTTCTCTAACTGAGCTCTGTGTTTCAAACTCCATGCCTGGCATGGTAGTTAACTCTTTCACCTCCGGAGCAGTTCTAATGGTGGGACAAACTGCAATTGTCATAATATAGCAAGACTCCATTAGAAGAAACAACATTACTAAGGTGAGTAATTTTTTCTTTTTCCTGGCCTGCATGATTTAGGTAATTGATTGTTTTAGCTATTTAAGCCAAGACCGATATCTCAAACAAGTTATAAATTGATCAGTAAAGGAACTATTGGTCGCCCTAACTGAGGGAGACCTCTGCAACAAGTGAATAAAGCTGCTTATATTTAAATCGCCCACTACCAGTTACAAATTAAGGCAGTCACCATAAATCAAATTACTTTAAAGGAAAGTCCACTCAACCTATTTTCTGTATACCTGTGCAGTTTGTAGGCCTGAACAGTGAGTCCCTCCTTGCATCCCCTAATTTCATCCTAATTTAAATAAATGAGGTTGATTCACTCTCTTTGCCCTGGTGTGAAAACCTATTTGTCTCTATTGTGAAGATCATGACCCCTCTTGTGCAAGACATCATGGGAGTTGATGATGCATGCCCGAACAAACCAGCAGAAGTTCTACTCTCATTCAGTTCTGTTACATGTCTTTTGAGGTCCCTATATTCTCTAAAAGCATTTTTGTTCTAATTCAGATGCACTTTCAACTACAGAAAACAACAGGGCAGTTAGTATGCCTTGGAAAGTTTCACAGCCAGCATCAGACAAGAACACAGGGCCTGCAGAGGACAGCAACAACACTGACTGATACAGTACAACTACTGCAGGCTTCAAGCACTAAAATGTCATAAAATTCCAGGATGCCTTGCACGAGTTGGGTCATGACCTTTGTAATGGAGTCAAGCAGGTTTTCACTCCAGGGCTGAACAGAATGAAGTAAACTCTCATTTATATTTAAAGAGCCACTGATGATGATTTGGGCAGGCAACCTATTCCAGGGAGTTGCCTGCCTGATAATCAAAATGAGCCAGTTGGCAAAGTTTTTAAAATACTGGAAGGCATTAATTTTACTTTATTTAGTCCCCTCGTACTCCGACTTAACCAGCCCACTGATCGCCGAGCGCTGTTGCCCTGCCCCAAAATACAGCACTTTGATGACGCATGGCAGGAGGTGGGGTTGCAGGCGCCTATGTAGCTCACTATATAGTTATTATTAGGATTGGGGGTTGTCTATATGTACTATGATTATCTTTGCTGGGAGTTCTACATGTATGGGGCTAGTAGATATCGTTCTAATCGTCATTAAAGTGCTGTATTTTGGGGCGGGCAGCAGCGCTCAGTGGGCTGGTTTGCTGAAGTTACAAGGGGCTAAATAAAGTAAAATCAATGCCTTTCTAGTATTTAAAAGCTTTGCCAACTAACTCATTTTGCTTATCAGGCAAGCAACCCCTGGAATGAGTTGCCTGCCCGAATCAAAGAAACTTGTCACCTGCTCTTTAAATTAGGAAGAAATTAAGGGAATGCAAGAGAAGGAATCGTTTCATGACTACAGATTACACAGGTGTACAGAAACTAGGCTGAGGGACTTTTCCTTTAAATACCTATTATGTATTCCAATAAGGATGTGATTCCAGCGTGGGAAGCAAAATGGACGGATAGGTCAACAAATTTACTAGAGGATAGAATGAGCCATTAATAATTTGGTCTTTTCAGGGGAGAAAGTCAGTGCCCTGTTGCATGGTGTAATGCACCCATGGAGTCCAAATATGCAAAAGAGACCAAGTATATCTATTAGACTATAAGTTGTTTTCTCCATCCTGTAGATGGAGTTGACTAAAGAACGCCAAAGAGATAGTGTTGGTATTCTAGGGATAAACAATTTTTATAATGCCATTTTTAGCCATCCTTAAGAAGATAGAAACATAGACCATGATGGCAGAAAAGACCACAGGTTCATTCAGTCTACCCAGACTCCTTATAATCCCTGGAACCTTCCCTGGAACCTGTTGTTCCTCCAGGGTACTAACCTTCCTGTCCTGTCTCCATTCTCCTCCCTGGTCTTGTCGCCGGGCGACCACTATTCCTCATTCTATCCCATGCCTGCTTGAATCCTCTGAATGTGTTTTCACCGACCACCTTGTCTGACAGACTGCTCCAAGGTTTCGCCACCCTTTCCATAAAGAAGTACTTCCTCACGTCCCTCCTGAACCTCCCTTCTGTTAATTTCCGCTAGGACCACATGACCTTACATTGGTATTCAGGGTAAATAATTCCCTGCAGTTCACCTTGTTAATTCCTTTAAGGAACTTGAAGGTCTCTATCACATTTCCCTATCCTTCTGGTTCCGGCAAACACATATTTATGATCTTGATGCACTCCTCATAGGATCTGCCCTGCTGCCCTGAATCATTTTTGTTACTCTGCGCTGCACTGTCTCAAGCCTATCTCTGTCCTTTCTGAGGTGAGGGCTCCAGAACTGGGTACAGTATTTCAGGTGAGACCTCACCAGGGATCTGTATCAGGTGTATAAGATGCAAATTATTGTAAATGGGCAATGTATTTGTTTTTCAGTGTTTTGGGAAGACTCGTGAAAGAGATAATGTGTGGGTCCAAAAGCTGGTGTGTGTGCAGTAATGTCCAGTAAGGCCTGCTGTATGGATGCCTTAAATGGATGTAGTCTTGGGCACTCCAGAAGACATGCTCACGAGTAGCACTTACACAGGCGCTAATCTCCAACAAGTAGGAGAGAAGTTATAATATTTTGCCATAATGACAGGAGTACCCGGTAGTGCACCAGACTGTTCCTCAAACTCTCTATAAGTAGGAGGGAGCATGACGTGTTGTGCCGCATATATTGCTCTGCCCACTCTTGCTGTGTTATTTGTTTCTGCATCCTCTTAGTCCATGGTCTCTGATAGCCAGAGGGTGGTTGTGAGAACTGCAGCTACAAGGTTTGATATAATTGTAATATGATATACAGAGGTATCCCATATGAATACACGAATATGCCAGCAGAAACAGGCGTCATGGTCTATCGAGTTTGCTCGAGTGTGCAGTTAGCACCCTAGATTGCAATTGCCCCAACCCCCACCTCCAGGAAGTTCTCAGCACTACTTACCCAGACCCTCCCCGTGCCCTGTTCCATGCCCTTCTAAAACTTTTCACTGTCTTACATGAAATCACCCTCTGGTAGGGCTTTCCATTTCTGCACCACCTTCTCCATGAAGTAATGTCTCCTCATCTCTCTCCTAAATCTGCCCCCAATCTTAGCCCGTGCCCTCTTGTGTCCCTTCCATTTCTCAGCTTAAATAAACCCATCAGCACTAGATTTCCTGATCCCTTCAAGTACTTGAATGTTTCAATCATATCCCCTATCCCTCCTCTCCTCCAGGGTATACAAACTCAGATCCTTAGCCTGTCCTCGTAGGTTTTGCCTTCCATCCCCATTTCATTTTTTTTGCCCTATGCTACACCCCTCTAGCAGTCTAATATCCTTTTCAGATACGGATGCCGGTACTGCATGGAGTACTTCAAGTGCAGCCTGACCAAGGACCTGTAGAGGGGCAGGATCACTTCGCTGTGCCTGGACGAGAATCTGTGTCCGGGTCATCCTCAGCAGCTGGAGAACATTGTCATAATAATAATAATGATCAAATGGTGTTAAAATGTAACAAATACCGTATAATGGATAGCATCTAAAATAAACAAAACTGATAATACCTAAATTATAATACTAAAATTAAATTAAATAATTGAATATTGACTGAATTGCAATCATAGAATTTAAAAAATAATGGCTAACTTTCTAGTAGTCAGTCAATAAATAAATAAATTATGTAAGGCCTCATTGTAATTGTCCATAAGGCCATGACGGAAAAAAATGTTAGCTCAGTCGTGTTAGCGGCTAGCCCAGTAGGGTTACACTGATGAATTGGGTTCGGAAATGGACTTCTGTCATTCAGGGGCTGCCCATGGGAGCAGTATTAAAGGCCCCAGGGACAATTCTCTTCCTTCATGGAGGGGATTCTGCGTCCTGCTGTTGGACTGCCACCTGGTGGAGGCCCGTGGGAGAGCAGCAGGTGACATTGCAGGAGATTGACTGCCACCTGGTGCCGCCATTGGTAGAGCAGAAGGTCCACATTGCAAAGGGTGGGACTGCCACCTGGTGGAGGCCCAGTGGTAGCATAGCAGGTTAACATTGCAGGGTCATGGGACTGCCACCTTGTGGAGGCCTAGTGGTAGTGTAGCAGGATCACATTGCAGGAGTCGGGACTGCCACCTGGTGGAAGCTTAGTGGTAGTGCAGCAGGTTCACATTGCAGGAGATGGTACTGCCACCTGGTGGGGCCCAGTGGTAGAGCAAAGGTCCACATTGCAGGGGAGGGACTGCCACCTGGTGGAGACCCAGTGGTAGCACAGCAGGTTCACATTGCAGGGGGTGGGATTGCCACCTGGTGGAGGCCTGGTGGAGCGCAAGTTTACATTGCAGGGGATGGGACTGCCACCTGGTGGAGGCCTGTGGGAGTGCAGCAGGTTCCTCACTGTAGGATGGGACCGCCACCTGGTGCGGCCTAGTGGTAGCACAGTAGGTTCACATTGCATGGATGGGATTGCCACCTGGTGGAGGCCCAGTGGTAGCGCAGCAGGTTCACATAGCAGGAGATGGGACGCCACCTGGTGGAAGCCTAGTGGTAGTGCAGCAGGTTAACATAGCAAGGGGTGGGACTGCAATTGGTGGATGCCCCATGGTAGCGCAACAGGTTCACATTGCAGGAGATGGGACTGCCTTCTGGTGGAGGCCTAGTGGTAGTGCAGCAGGTTCACATTGCAGGGATGGAACTGCCGCCCAGTGATAGAGCAGAAGGTTCACATTGGTAGGATGGGACTGCCACCTGATGGAGATCCGTAGTAGCGCAGCAGGTTCTCATTACAGGAGATGGGACTGCCACCTGGTTTAGGCCCAGTGGGAGTGCAGCAGGTTCACGCTTGCAGAGGGTGGGATTGCCACCTGGTGGAGCCTCAGTAATAGCGTAGCAGGTTCACATTGCAGGGATGGGATTGCCACCTGGTGGAGATCCAGTAGTAGCACAACAGGTTCACATTACAGGAGATGGGACTGCCACCTGGTTTAGGCCCAGTGGAGCGCAGCAGGTTCACGTTTGCAGAGGGTGGGATTGCCACCTGGTGGAGGCCGGTAGTAGTGCAGCAGGTTCACATTACAGAGGATGGAATTGTCACTTGGTGGAGGCCAGGGTGCAGAAACTCTGGGGTGGAAACATGATAGGAAAAGCCCTGATTTGCCAGGAGTTGATGCTGTTACCCCATAGGCCCACGCATCCACCAACTTGACAGGACATCCACCACTACCACGGTGGTAAAGGGTAACTGGTGGTTAACTTGTAAGTCCACAAGTAGTTTGGTGACAGGGCTGGGGTGCCATCTGGTGGTGGCAAACCAGGGACGAGGATCACAAAAACGTAATAGAAAAAAATGTTTATCCGTAGGATTCACCTCTCCCTTTTATTTGTTGGCTGATCAATATTTACCAGATTATTATATCGTGAGAGGTTAACATGGAGTCTTTAACTTCAATACTTCCCTCCCCAACACAAAAGATACAAGTTGCATGTGCCATTATATAACTAGCGATTTAAACCTGGAGATGAAAGCACTTTTTAAAACTTCACTTACTGCTGCAGAAATATGCCCAGAAAACTCCAAGGGTGCACAGATTTATTGTTTCTAGGCGAAATAGGCCCGATTCTAGAAGAGGCGGACGCATGGCTTGCATCAAGCCCTGCGTCCTCATAAAGTGGATGCAGTTGCGCCCAAAGCCCCTCGGACACAACGCGTCCAATTCTAGAAGAGCTGACGACCAGACAGTTTCCACTTTATTTGCATCGCCACAGCCAAAGGTTTGCCGCAGGTTCTGTAAAAGGGGCCTCCATGGATGCAAATGTAACTACCTGGGTCCTGTGTTCTGGACTTGCGCAGGGCATTTGCGGCAAACTACTTTAGAATTGCACTTGCCGCACTGTTTGATGCAAGTCGCTACCTGTGTCGAACACCCTGCCACAAGTTCTCTGTAGCAAGCGCATCCTTTTGAGAATTGGGCCCATTATGTTTATATATAATTGTGCAATTCATGTAACTGCTGTACTTGTTCCGCTAAACTCTTATATTGTTTTGAAAATGCATCCACATTGTTATACTGTGGAACCCTGTGGCTGAAATGGATTTATAAAATGGGTTATGAAAATCCTGTAACCTCATTGGTTGGAACACATCACGTGATCCTTGATTAAACTTTTTGCGCTGTGCTTTGCGATTTTTGTGAATCTAGCCCCAGTGCTGTTAACCACTGTGCTGTACTGCCTCCATAAAGACAATGCATGTGATTTTACACTGACACTTGGGTCTGGCTGTGATTTGTCATACCCACAGGCTAAACTGGTCGAATAATGCTGGTTCCAGTGTGAAGCACAGACTGAATATGGTGCCCAACCTGTGGCGCCATATCACCCTCCTCAGCTGACTCTTAACGAGACTATAATAATGCAGCTACATACTGTCTTAGGACTAAAATGCCACTGTTACTTGACTGATCTGTACATTCTGTGCCACTGATGGACGGTTATGAGCAGTGCTGTTGATGTTTCTGTATTTTTCTCTGCTTTCCTCCTGTCGTAACAGGTAGCTGATAGTTGTTGCATATATAATTACTGGTGACCATAAATATCAGCGGATTACTGTTTTGTTAAAAATGCATATCAACCAGATTTTGGGTTATTATGTTCCCAAGGCAATAATAACCTGAATCTGTTGATATGACATGTCATAATAACCCAAAATCCGATTGATATGACATTCCCCAAAGAAACTGTTGCATTCCATTGTTTCACGAAAAGTATTTCAACTGCAGTATTTTCAACTGTGTTTTTATTCATGTACAGTTCAATTTCTTCAAAAATAAAACTGCACTCAAGCAAAAAAAAAACATTGTTTTCTTTCAGGCTGCTAGAAATATAGTCTAAACCTCCACAACAGCAATTATAAACAATAAAGGATAGGTAAGTTTGATGCTATGGAGTTTTTCACACACCCTCAGTGTGTGATGACCAAAAATCTCTTCAGTTTCACTCTTGAGGTTTATGGGTCATCGCACACCTCGGGTGTGGAAACAACCATAACACACACTTACCTATCCATTATTCTCTATATAATGTAGCTCTTATTATATGTGAGTGAAACGTTCTAAACTTTACAGTTTCAGATGTTCTTTATTATTGTTGGTTCATCAGAAAAAGGGCAATAGTGTCTATGTTTTTGGTTTTAAAAGTGCTTACAACAGCCTTTTTTTCCAATTGTTTAACCAGGAGTAGCACACTAAGCTGAAAGCTTGTTTACAGGTATGACCTGGGAGCACAGGAAGTTAAGTGACTTGCTCAGGGTCACACAGTATGCAACTGGGGGCTGTGGGATTCAAACCCAGGTCGCCAGATTTGCAGCTTAGAGCCTTAAAGCACTGCACTATACTGCCTTTAGCCTGAATGCCAGACCAATATAACAGTGTTGTAGTGGGAGGGGTTTGATTTTTCTGGACACAATACAAAATGTTGTATAAAACACCTACTACAGTATCTGTATGACTATCCATACATACAAAAGAATGGGGAATTAATGTACATTGGGTATTTCTTTGAGAACAGTCCACCTTTGCATGGCAACTGCTGGTTTTGTGTTTCTAATCATATCAATGAATTTTATATGGTATACCCTCTAGCTGAAGTATAAAACCTGACAACATAACAAGGTATTCTAATACAGGAATGCTGGATAGGTGACATATGTTCTTATTCATCTGTAAGTCATGGATCAAGTTTTTGTAAAACTTGTCACGAACTAATAAAAAATGTTAAAAAAAGATCTCATGGCACTTTTCCAAAATAGTAGGGAAATGTATTTGATAAAATAAAACAATACAAAAATAAAGATCACAACAGAAAGAAAATATTTATCCAGGAAAAAACAAATGAAATCCAATCACTGGTAAATGCCCTAATAGGGTATCATAACCTTTAAATAAAAGGAAAGATGTTAAACATAGAAGAGTTTAAGTAGAAGAAGAGTGTATCCAAAACAGGGTAACAAAAATAAAATGCATTAAAAATCAACCAATGTGCAGTCCTGGGGGTTCCAGATCTAACATACAAAGAAAAGCAGAATAAGTTCATTTGATCTGTCTAGTCTGCTTGGTGTCACAGGGTCCACAGCTTAAGATGCTAACCCTCCCTGATTTTTTTGTTTTTATTCTATTTCCTCCGGTCACTGCCCGAGGAGGCATCTCTCAGGCATCCTGCCTGTTTCTGCCCACCTGTGGTTCCCTGAACCTGTGCCTCCTCTCCCCCACCCTCCCACAGCGAGCACCCCAGCTTAACCCCTCTAGGGTGGGGCCGCCCCTCCTCATTGGGCCTCTCACACAGATAGACTCAGGCTGAGGGAATGAGCTCTGGGCAGAGGACCTGGAAGGGCTGAGCAGGGTGGATCGGTGGGCATGGGGAGTCAGGTGCTGTCACTTCCCCCCTCGAAGCTGGCTTTTCCGTGTTCTTGGTGCCTTTCCCCTGCATGGTGCACCCATGATGCTCTGGTACAAGGCAACCCTGCCAGCGTCGTCCACACAGTGTGAGCGTGCAGCCGATGTGCAGCAGCGCCCGATCTCCACGGGGAGCCGCTGCTGTGCCGAGCCACCCCACCTCTCCCTGGGAGGTGAGCAGCCCCATGGGCACTTGATCCTTGCCCGTCCCTGCTGACCTCCTGGCGCCCGAGCTTGCTCCCAAACTCGGGTCGTGGGTGTGGCGTGAGGTGTGGCATGCAGCGCTCAACCCTCAGCACCACCGGCTGGGCTCCTCCCTGATATTGTGTAACCCTTTCCAGTACAGGTAAAAGTCTGCCTAGGCTAGACCTTAAATTCAGCTTGGTATACTGTTTTACACGCATACATGAAAAGCATCTGGGATAACATCCTTTTGCTGCATAGATGTGATATCTTTAATGCTGTGCCAATACATAATTTAAAATAAGAAAAAAACATGCCAAGAGTACCACCGTGTCATTTCTGCCATTCACCCTTAAAAAAATCTGAAAGGGTCTCTGTCAGCGCTGTCTGTCTACACTGATGTGCATGCCTGGAGTCACAGCTTTAGAATTCAAAGCCAGTTTTCAGTATGTTAGGATGCTCATTTTGAGTTGTAGTAACTTTACCACATTCTAGGGACGACTTCTTTAAAGAAATACAGTCATCTCAGGATCCACAAAAAGTGAAGAACTCCTGCATCACTGAGTTTACCGGTGTCTCGGCGTCATATTGAATGCAGGAACATGCTTCTGCATCGAGAAGTGGGCAAAAGGTAGGGTCACTAAAATGGTACTTTTAGTGAATGTTCACTAGAATTGGGGACACAGTGTACCATATTTGAGTGCACTGATGGCAGCAGGTACCATAAAAAGGTGCGAAATAAAAAAAAAAAAGTCTGACAGTGTCCCTCTAGCCAAAGTGTCATAATTCAGGGACCGAAACAAGAGCAATCCCCAGTGTTGTGCTACTAAATTCCCAAAACCCTGAATATATGAGCAGCCAAAAACAAGTGCCCCGTGGTTTTCAGTTGCTGAATGCAGCCCTCTCATAGAAAATATCGATCACGATGACGTGCCTTATGCTGATGTGCATTTCTAACAGTAAATACAAAACTAGATATACCCCATAATGCAAAGCATCATGGGATATATAAGCAAGTCACCGTGAACATTTAGGCTGGTTCTGCTTAAGGGTGGTAGGAAACAGTTTATTAACACTTCTAAATGTACTCTTGTTATCCCTTTAGTGTATATCCAATATTCTTATATGCGTTTGACCTTTTTGTTACATGAATAATCTCATGTTGTTGCCTTTGTAACTGCCCTGAATCCTCTCTGCTCAGCAGTTGCTGCTCTCTCTGTTCATAATGTCTGAACATTAGTTTTAGTTAGTTAGTTTAGTTTTTGTTGACGGGTAAGTGCACTAGACAAATCCTGCCTATTTTCAGGCACGCACCGGGAGGGGATACAGATGAATGCCAACTGACCTTGAACCAGATTAAGCTGTTGGTGGTATTTTTAGTGCAGGAGGAATGGCCAGGACACCAGGAAATTCCTCTACTCTTTCTGATAAGTGCCATGGGATCTTTAACATCCGCCTGAACTACCACCAATCCAGGCAGATGGGACCTCGGTTTAACGTCTCATCCGAAAGACGGTAGCATTAAGTGACATCAGTAACATATCCATTCCAGGCCATTCCGATGAATAGCATGGAATGGTGTCATTGATGTCATAGAATGCTTAGAAATATGAATAGAAATAGCAGCAGCTGCTGAGGGAGTGGACCTTTCTGTATCTCTGGGCACCCCAAAGCTAGATTATTTTATTTATCAACAATTGGACAGGGCATATCAGAAAATAACTGGCATGCGAAGGAAGATCAAAGGGCAGTTAGCGATGTAAAATAATTTCCTATTGCCTTTAAAGAGCTGGTGACTCATTCAGGAGAAATTTAACAAAACATAATAGGCACTGTCCAGCTTATATTTCCCATCAGTTCTGTGTTCCTCCTCCCTGCTATTAAGTAGTGAGGTCATTTGCATGAAAACAGGATCTTTGTTCTCGAAGAGTTCGTCTGTTCTTGCTGCTTTCTCCCTATCTGAAGTCATAGAGCACTGCTTATGACCTCACAGTTCCTCCATGGCAACAGATTGTGAAGTCACAACAGAGGATTATGACTTGAAGTGCGGAGGTAAACAGAGGCAACTGAACTCAGAATGAATTCTAAGGGACAACAATTTATTTTTATTTATTTGTTAGGATTTGAATTAAACACCTTCAGTCAGCGACTCATTAACAAAGGTTCCACATAACGATTGCAAGTGCATACATAATACTACAAGAAATACATAGACAGGACAGTTAGCTAAGCAAAATACAAAGACAGAGTAAATGGCAAGTTACAAAAAACAGGGAGGCAGGTTACATAAGATCACATGCGGATTAGAAGAAAAGCTGTCCATAATGGGACATTGTCAGGTATACAGTGGTTACAACATATTTCATGCTATGAGGCACAAGCAGAATTGGGGCATAGGACTGGGCAAGATGCAAGTGCCACGGAGGAATCAAGATATATTGATTCACATTTCTTTAGTAATAAATTATGGGGAGGAGAAATATAAAAATATAAATGGAATACAAGAAGAATTGTACTCTGTTATTTTGTTTTCAAAGTTTTTTTGAGGCGCTCAGTATCTCTTTAAGAACCAGCCTACATTTACATAGTGATTTGTATATGCATCCCATGATGCTTTGCATTATGGGTATCTGTGATTTTGTATTTCTTGGAAGCCTGGCTTTGTTGTCAATGTCCTTTTGGGTAACCCTTGCCTCAGGTGCATTTCGCCGAGGTTCTGTGTCTTTCTGGCTTGCTTTCTAACATTGTCTTTCATGACAACATAACCACTGCGTATCCCACGCCTTCCTCAGAATCCTGGGGTCTGGCAAGTGCCTTTGTGCTTTGTCATGTTATGATCTGTGTGCCCTGAGGAGACCATAAAAACGGACAAACAGAAAATGGCACCTAGTGTATATTTTGGTAGCACACTTTCCTAGACTGGGGCAGAATTTGAGCTGTTTCAACTTCCAGCATGTTATTTTTACACAGTACCTGAAAGATAAGCTGATAGATTTCCATCTCCCATCCTCAGACACCTAACCAAATCTCATTACTAGGTCTGCAAGCATCCTTTTATCCAGGAATGCAGGAAGAGAGGAGGGACCTGGCCAGATTTCCTCCATTCACTAAAAATACCACCAACAGCTTAATCTGGTTCAATAGTGGTAGTACTAAAACTGTATATAGTGCATGTTAGAACGTTGTATTCGCCGGAAATCTAGCTTTTCCTATAGTTGTTGTACCATTGATGTGATGTCACAATGTTGTTGTACCATCGTGGGTCGTCACATCGGTGATACAACAGCACGGATCACATTTGCGCATTAAACTCGCGGTTTTTTCGGTGGCCACAGAATGGACGGCAGTTAGCCGAAGGCACAGGAGGAGACAGTAAGTGCCGCTTTTGAAATCTTTGCTGGCACATAGTAGTACACCAGCTGTGGACCGGGAGCAGAGTGCAGTGTTTGTACACAGCGTGGCGGTCTCAGGCATCATAGCATGCGACCGAGGGGAAGGCACAAGCTGTTTTCGATTTACTGTTGCCCATGCACTATAAAAGACAGATAGTGAATAACAACATTGTTCACATCTTCGAGGTTTTTCATGCCAACCGAAAACCTCTCACGCTTTGCTCTCAAGGTTTTCTTGGTTGTCATGACAACTTCTCGACGTGAACAACAGTGTTGTTGTTCACTGTTGCCCATACACTATCCTCTATTTTTTGACAGGATATAAACATTAGGTACAGAAGGACAGGACCCATTTTAGAAAGTTGTTCTTTATTTGTAACATATAACAGACAATTACAAAACTTTCATCAGTACATAACATGTGGTCCAGCAAAACATTTCAATTATACATTCCAAACATACTCTATATTAATTAAAGACATTTCGCAGACACAGAAGATAGACGGTCATCAGACTTTTAGAATTTGTGTAGTTCTCAAATGAAAGCCCAGACTAATACAGGTATACAAGTATAATAACCTAATTATTTCTCCAGCACGATAAATACAATCACAAAAGCAGTAACATAAACAAACAGAATTTTGGAGTTTTACATCATCTGTGTTCTGTTTTTGTAGGGTATTGATACTGGAATCCATATTCACATTTGTATATATGTTAGTTTGCATCCGTAGCTGTATTCCCCACCACACCTGGACGAGGCTGAAAATAGACAGAATTGCCTAGCCCTCCTTTCCCAGTCAACAAAAGTTGAAAAAATAAGGGAATATTGCATTTCACGGGTGGTTGCAGCACTCAGCTACACCTCATGCCTAACAACTGCCTGAGGTGTGCATGATTCCCTTATAAAGTTGTGTACTACAACTGCCTTGTATATAGCCTCCTCCTCTATCTAGGCTTGCATCGCTCGCCAAAAGAAAGTCTGAAATCGATTGTGTAATTGCAGTATTTTGTTTCGACATGTACTCTGCCTAATGCCAACACTGTAACACGAGAACTGCATTGCTGATTTCACTTGCAACTTCATGGTTGTTTCTCAACCCCGGTCGACCCTGAAAAAGGACTGTAATTGTCTCAAGTGGACTTACCCGTTACCAAAACTCAAATAAAATAACCACGCACTCTGTCTTGTGTTATCCCTTAGATAAACTGCATCATATAGTTCTAAAAAAGCACTTAAAGGCTACCTAAACGTACTTGAAATGGGGTACATGGCTGTTAAAACGCTCCCTTAGCTGCAGAGTAGACAGGGGTGTTCTGAATGGTAGAAGCAGTCCCTATGAGTTTACATTCTGTGTCTCACAGTAATATATGTGTACCTTGAGAGGATGATCGCTATGTAACATATACAATATGCTGTACTGCACATGTTACATAGCGAGCAAGTTTCAGGGTACATGTATATTACTAATTTGGAGACACAGAACAGAAAATTAGGATCTGACTACTGGGAACGTACTGACTTGCTAAGATTACATCATCACGTTAGACGTTCCCAGCAGTCTTAGGCTGAGATTGCGCGGGCTCTGAAACTGTTTCCTGGTTTCGGCGTTACAAAAAATCACCAAAAAGCAGTAAACGCTGGATTTGAAGGTAACTGCTTCTACCATTCAGAACATCGCCTGTTTGCTCTGCTTCCACGGGAGGGTTTTTAACAACTGTGTACCCTATTTCAGGTATGTTTAGGTAGCCTTTAACCACTAATGCGCCGGTCAGCAACAGCCTCTGAGTATAGTAAAGAGGCCAGTGTTGTCCTCCTCCTCCTCAGAAATGCTACCAGTTCAGCCACGGGCATAATAAACGTGGGCTATAGGTGGAGCCTTGGAATTCTGGCTCCAGACTTGAATGATTTGGCACAGAGACTTGGCACTGCTCCATATCTGTGTATTTTCATGCACACCCTAAATGAGTGTATACTGTTGCAAGTTGTTTTAAAGCACCAGTGCAATGTAAAAAAATTGCTTTTTCAGTAGTTTATTCTCTGTGCTCTGCTAAGCATATCCCTGGTACTCAATCTCTGGCATTGTACTATCACCCCGTAATGTGCTCTGTTTTCCTTTTGTTTTGTTTACATTTCTCACTGCCATGTTGAGCTGCAACCCCTCTGCTGCAACTACACATATGTATGACTGGCAGTACTACAAGGGACATCAGGGTGTTCAGCACAGTACAGTAACCAAAAGACGTGATGTGATGTGAAGAGGGAGCGTAGCTTGAAAATTAGGCAGCCGTATATTTATTGTGGCACCACAACAATTGAAATTACATTTAAATACCTAAAAACCTAAAGATCGCTGGAAAAAATATTCAGAGATATGATACCTCATTTATGGCTGCATTCTTACAGCCCCCAAAAATAATTTTGATAACCACTTTCTGATTATGTTGCACTGTTGCTTTAAGGGCTTGTCAACAATTTATTTACTGTATGTAATATTTTCTGCATTTTCTGTATTCATTTTTGTTTTTCTTTAGTTATATTTATCCTTGTGTGTATGTGGATGTTAGCAGGTTTTTTTTTCTTTTTGTACGGTGCTAATAGGCCATTAAAGATAAAATGATAAGAGACTGTGAACCAGTATTTAAGAAACAGAATACAGGCTGGCAGTATAGCCTAGAAGTTAGTGTAATGAGCTCAGAATGAGCTTGGTACATCCAGCAGACCAGACCTGGGTTTGATTCTCACAACCTCCACTTGCATACTGTGTAACTCTGAGCAGTCAGTCACTTAACCACCCAGTGCTCCCAGGTCGCCCTGAAAACAGGCACTTGTGCCTAGTGGGCCTTACTCAGTTACCAAAGACTAAAATAAACAGCTCTTTCTAGAAAAAATGCTGGTTTAACGCAGTTCTCCTTTATGTGTTTAAACTGTGTGCTGCTGCCATTGTTGTTCCCTCCCAGAAAACTCCTGAAACAGAGAAGCTGCATCCCAGAAACCTTTATTCCTGTTGGAAGAATTTTCAGATAAATAACTCTGATTTTGATCCCATCTGCAAGTTCCTGCTCAGTATAGCTACTGGCACAGAGCAAAATCAGGAAGTAATTGCATTTGTAATTAACAAACTTTAAAAAGTGTTAAACTTCAAGCAGATCTGAGTCTTTTTCTGGTGTTCACTCTGCATTCTAGTTTACTTCAGCTTTAAATGAGCCACTTGTTTGCTGCCTGAGAAGGAAGCCCTTTATGCTTTTCTAAGGGACTCTATATGACAGATATATTTAGTTGGGTTTCAGTGTTCACATTTGTTGAATTTCCTGTGGTTTTTGGCAGCATCTGATTTGCCTTTTTTGTTATGTTTTGGCATGGTGCTGTGAAGCGCGACTGTGGCTTAGCCCAACCTAGGCACTTATTTTACAGGAGTAAAGAGGTGCTGCTACTACCCCTGTAAAGGTCACTGGTTCATCTCTCCTGGAGTACTGCGTGCGGTGTTGGATTCTGCATCTGAGGGACAGGGACAGTGGAGGCAGTGCAGAGGAGGTAACCAAGGTACTCCAGGGACATCAGGAAGGGACATGTAAGGAGAGGTTGGCAGATCCGAACATAGAAACATAGAATTTGACAGCAGATAAGGACCACTTTTCCCACCCAGTCTGCCCATTTTCCTACCTACTGTTAATACCGCAGACCCTACTTGTTCTCCAGCTTCACCTCCCTTCTAACCACTAAGGTTCCTTATGCCTATCCCAAGTGTTCTTGAATCCCATTACAGTTTTTGCTCGACCACCTCCGCTGGGAGGCTGTTCTGGGCATACACCACTCTTTCTGTGAAGAAGTATTTTCTCACATTTCCCTGTATCTGCCCCCTCCAGCTTCGTAGCATGACCCTTGTTCTTGAGCATCTTTTTGTCTGAAAAATGCTTCCCTCTTGTACCCTCTTTATACCCGTGAGGTAGTTGAAAGCCTCTATCATATCCTCTCTCTGTTCCAGGGTGTACATATTGAGGTCCATTATTCTCTCTACATAGGACTTTTGATGCAGACCCCGCACCATTTTAATTACCTCCTCTGGACTGCCCCACTCTGTCTAACCTTGCGGACATGTGGTCTCCAGAACTGGGCACAGTAGTCTAGGTGGGGTCTTAAGCAATTTGTACAGAAGTAATACCACCTCCTCTTTCTGCTCGTGATACCCTCCCTATTCACCCTAACATCCCACTAGCTCTCCCCACTGTCTTGTCACACTGTTTGGCCACCTTTAGATCATCAGATATGATCACCCCAGGTCTCCTTCCTGCTTGGTGGTCATCAGTACCACCCCACCATCTTGTACTCTGCCCCTGGGTTTCTTACCCAAGTGCATGATTTTGCACTTCTGCACATTGAAACCTAGTTGCCGTACTTTGACCACTGCTCAAGCTTTCCTTAGATCTCTTTCATCCCCCCAGGAGTGTCTCACCCTGTTGCAGATCTTTGTATCATCTGCAAAATGCATACCTTCCCTCATAGCCCCTCTGCAATGTCACAAATAAAGACATTAAAAGGACCTGTCCCAGTAATGTTCCTTGTGGCACCCTGCTGGTCGCCTCTTCCTAGGAGTGAACGCTTACCAGCACTCCTGTCACCTAAACCCCAACCAATTTCTTACCAAGTTTACCACCTTGGATCCATTCCCAGGCTGCCCAGCTTTTTACAAGTCTCCCATGTGGAACAGTGTTGTACGCCTTGTTGAAATCTAGGCAGACCACATCTACTGCTCTACCCTGATCTAATTCATTAGTCACCCAGTCAAAGAAATCTATCAGATTTGATTGACATGACCTCCTGCTGTGAATCCATGCTGCCTTGGATCTTGTAAGCCACTAGATTCAAGATATTCCACAATTGTTTCCTTCAGTAGTGATTCCATTAATTTCCCCACCATCAAGTCGTTGCGAGCCTCCTCTCTGCTACCACTTTTATGAACTGGGAGTACGTTTGTCTCTTCCAGTCCTCCAGAACGACTCCATTTACAGTGAGTGGTTGAACAGGACTGATGGAGGTGCAGCCACACCTCTCTGAGCTCCTTCAATATCCTTGGCTGTATCCTGCCTGGCCCCATTGCCTTATCCACTTTCAACATTTGTGAGTTCCTTCCGACTCTCTCCTCTATAAATGGACTAGTGTCCAACTCTTTTCCTTTGATGCTCCTGTACCTTATCTGTGGTCCCTCACCTTCCCCAGAAGTATTTGTTCAGGATGTCTGCTTTTTCCTGGTCCCTCCCACATGCTCCTCCATTTCTTCCTTAGTCTTACAATCCCTCCTCTGGTCTTTCTCCTTTCGTACATACCCCAAAACGCTTTTGTCCCTTTCTTTACTGCCTAGGCTATTTTTTCCTCCATCTGCACCTTGCACCCTGACTGCTTTCCTCACCTCCCTCTGCTTCTCCTGTTCCACCTCCGTATCCTCCTCCCTCTGTGTCATGTACGTGCTTGCAGTGAGAAAGACAGAGACGGGACAAGGCTGAGACCTACAAATATTCCCACGGGTAAATACACTGAATAATGGGGAACTGTTCAGACTGAGTGGTAACACAGACACTGGGGCAGTTCCATGAAGCTAGTTGGGGAAAATTTAAGACAGATACCTGGAAGTATTGTAAAACATGAAATTTTCACTGTAAATAATTTTCGCTATTTCTGCTGAAGCACTAATCAGCACTAAAATAAAGTTACGCTTAATTACCAAAGTAGCACATTTTTCCATTACAGTGAATGTGGCACTGATGACTTAGCACTAAACTGAATTTGCACAGTTATAGTTTCATTTGTGTTTACAATAATATTTCCCTGTGAAAATAGCTAGTTTTGCAGTATTTTTCTCAGAGAAAGTGGTGAGGGGTGGAATAGGGAGGAGGGTCAGTGCAAACCAGTAGAAAAATCTGACAAGGGTGGGACAGCTAGAAGGACGTGTAAAGCCCACACCAGAAAGGGGGAGGTGGGTGAAGAGCCTCTAGGCCTCTCTCTGTTCAGCATTATTTAGGTAGGAAGAGGCAGACATGAGGGCCAAGGGGCCTTTTTCCTGCCATCAGATTTTGTGTTTCTATGTTTCTGTTACCTGTCACTATCACAGTCTGTCACTATCACAGTGTGCCTCTGCTCCCTGTGAAATGCGACAGAGGATCTGGTTACCCAGTAACTCAGCAAGGAACGTTTCATTTGCAGACAAGTTGGCAGTAGGGCGGTGTCACATTTGGTGTTTTTCAAATAGTGGCACATCTCTGAAGACTGGCTCAGCTGTTACAACGAATGCATTTTCCCATAAGGACAGTGATGTCTGTATTCCAGTCATAGACAGTACTTTCAGTTGTGCTAGGCTGGTTTCATTAAAACTTTTAGTTTTACCTGCAGCCATTACAAGTCTGAAGAGATTAGACCTGATACTGGGCTGAGATACGGACTGCACAACATGTAGGAGTTTCATAAGGACAAAAGGCATGTCTGTAATTTATTCTCAGTCTAAATGGAACCGATGCAAAATCCTGTTTTCAGGCAACTTGTTTTCTGATGAAGGCTTGTCGCCTGACCCCACATCAGAATTTGCATAGTGCTACCCATGATGCTTTGCAACGTGCTTTGAGGCTTTAGAGTATGTGTGTGGTTGAACACGAGACAAAAAAAAAATAAAATAGTTGGACATTTCAGGCTGGATTTTCAGAGAACCGTGTCACATTTGTAGTGCAGTTGAGCTACTTGCGATATAACGGACCACAATAAAGGTGGTTGAACTTCATGTTGCAAGGAGACTGCGAGTTGCACACGAAACGATGTACCTGCGTCACAAAAAGTCGCATACGCTATTTTTTCTGCATAAAGTGTAGCAGTTGTTGCAAACACATCAAAACGCTTGACGCCAGCCTGCAGATGTTTTAGCGCACTTATGACCCGAACGCAGGAATGGCACCTCGCGTCACTTCTATTGAAAATCTGGTCTGCGCCTCTTCCTGCATCCATTATAAGAATGATGCACACCGCTCTTCTTTCAGACTACCTCTTCCGCCTGCCACCTCCATGTGTACTAAATGTCTCAATTCTGAGCTTAGAAATGTAGTTTTGGCCAGCAGATAAAGAACAAGGGCCATCCAGTCTGCTCAGAAAGGAGTTGCATATCTATCCCCTGATGTAATGTCTGTAAAGGGTTTCTACCCCAAACCTTTCCTCTTTCCCCTTAGTCCCCCACATCCCTAGCTTTCCTCCTCCTTCTGGTTCTGGTATAGAACCTTCAACTTCATGTAAAGACTAAAGTGTTCATCCCATGGTTTAACTTGCCTGCTACCTGGGCTGTCTTTCTTTCTCCTGGGACTGAGTGTGATTGTGTTTCTCCTTCTGAATTATCAGCTTTAAACCCGCTCGATGCCGTGTTTGAACCCCTTTATACTCTCTGCCAGTAATCTGTTCTACGGCTACACCATCCTCTTGGTGAAGTAGAGTTTTTCATGTCACCCTGAAGTTTTCACCACGTAGTCTCCATTCATGGCCTCTCGAGGCTGCACTACTGTTTCTGGCTTAACAGGTCTTTGTAGTTCTCTCAGTTAACTACCCTTCAGGAACTTATACATCTCCATTATGTCGCCTCTCCCTCCTGGCCTCCAGTGAGTACATTTTAAGAGTCTCAAGCCATTCCTCATAGGGTCTGCCGTCCTGGCTCTGCATCAACTTGGTGGCCGTTTGCTGCTCAGAATCTAGTTTATCCCTGTCTTTCTCAGATGCAGGCTCCAGAACTGGGCACAGTACTCCAGCTGAGGCATCACTAACGACCTGTACAGTGGCAACATCACCTTCTTTCTTCTGCTGTCAAGTCCCTCCAAAGGCATCCCAGCATGCTTGCTGTCTTGCTGTATGCTTTCTCCCACTGGCTGGATTGTTTGAGGGAGTCACTAATGATGACTCCAGGTAACAGATTGGTTGATGCTGTCTGTGCAATGGAAAGCATACTCTGGCCTGGTTGGCTAACACCTTTGATGCACTGGTGCAGTAGAGAGATTTTCTGAACTGCAGATGCACTCATTTGACATCTGTTTGACTAGGTAATGGCATTTTGTAAGGTATAGCTAAACTGTCAGTTTAGTGGACCGAAGGGGCCATGCTGCAGGAAGTCTGCGAGAATTGTCATGGTTGTTAGGCCAATGTGAAGGACCTTTGTCCTTCAAATTAGTGAGCTGTGACTAAGCCAACTCACAAGGTCAGCAGCAGAGTCAAAAGAAAAAACAAGCTAAAGGAAACACAGAATGAGGGGGCTGCAGGAGTGTGGCTTGCTGTTGACCTCACAAAGTTCTACCAGTGAAGTTTACCAATTATACTGCGCTCAGAACTCTCAGCTCACCCAGTCCAAGTCACATTCCCTTTACCCTGTTTATTTAGTAAGAAGCTCTTTGCTAAACCTGGGTTTCTGGTGGTGATTGTGGACAGGGCAAAGGGTCAGGGTGTAGCCAGAAATTTTCATTTTGTACACACACTCTCCAACAGCCGCCCCATTTAAGAAGTGTACACATCCTCACCAACGCTGCCCATTTAGAAAATGTACACATTCTCTACAGCTGTTGCCCCATTAAAAAAATAATATAAACTCAGATTGTCAGATGACTCTTCTAATTTCTAAACTGGTTGTACACAGATCAGTGTCATAAACAATATATGTTTAATCAGATATATACACTACTCAGTGGCCTACACTTATTCAGATACTCCAGACTGCAGTTATAATGGTAACAAAAGGCAAATGGTTTGGGAGATGTACTCCAAAAACTGTACACAAATGCTAACAGTGAGTATGCCTGCCTACACCCTTGGAAAGGGTCCTTGCCTCACTCTGTGGTGCAGAACCTCTCTAGGATACTCTATTCACCTCTGCCCCTCCACCACAAACCTGTATTTTCTTTCATCAGGGCTGGCCCAGGCCCCTTGAGAACTGTCAGTCATCCTCAAGGATGGTTTTCCCATCAGTTTTCTTCCAGACCCTTAGGACAAAGGCACTTGAGGGAGTTTAGAGTGGGAGCATAGTGGTGGAGCGTTTACTCACGAGGCCAGTAGCGTCCTCTCCTTTCTAATACCTTGCACTTCCACCCGTGGTCATCAAGGTGGAAATGCTACAGCAAAGGCAGTCACCCTCTCTCCCATTGGAGGAGAGCATTCTCTGAATGCTCAGTCTCCTCCTCCCCAACCCGCCCTCTAGTAACCTGGGTTGTTTTCCAAACCGAGTTAGTTAGCATCACAAACAGTAGCTATCCTGCTGGGCAGACAGGCTGGCAGCTTTACCTTTTATAATATTACTGTGATATTCATCACGTGTGTACCCACCTTTATCTTCATGCTATACTTTTCTTTCACTCGCTTTGAAATCGTGTTTTTCCTTTTCTTACGCCTTTGTCAATGCTGCCCTTTTCATTGCCTGATATCCATTTGTATAGTTACTGATCCATACTTGAACCCGATAACATCAGTTTCACTGCAGGGACATCTGTCAACTGATGTGTCACTGCACGGGTTCCAGACCTGATCTGTAATTATAAATCATAAGTGTCTGGAAGGGAAAGGACAGCATCAAAAGGGACCCTAAGGGGTGGGAGTAGACAAGATTATTTCACAGTGAATAAAAGAAAAAGGCCACTATAGTCAGAAGGTTAGCAAGGCACTAACTTGAATAGCTCTGTGTTAACTGGACATTGCCTGCCCGACAGTGCGGGGCTATATTCAAAGGGCCCCAATGAGTGGCTCTAAGTGGACAGCCCAGTCATGCTAAATACACCACTGTGCTCACGCAAATAAGGACTGTTAATATAAGCAGTCCCTGGCAGTCTGCAGTTACCCCCACCTGATCCCTGATGTTAATATAAGCAGTCCTTGGCAGTCAGGTGATACCCCTCTTGATGTTAAAATAACCAGCCCAGGCAATCAAGTAATACCCCACCTGATCCCTGATGTTAATATAAGCAGTCCTGGTAGTTTAGTGGTACTCCCCCACCTGATCCCTTATGTTAATGTAATCAGTTCCTGGCAGTCTAGTGGTACACCCATCTGATCCCTAATGTTTTTTTTTTCTTAGCGTCCCTTTGTCAATGCTGTCCTTTTCATTGCCTGATATTCATTTGTGTAGTTACTGATCCGCATTTAGACCCGTAACATCAGTTTCACTGCAGGGACTCTTCTCAACTGAAATGTCACTGCACGGTTCCAGACCTGATCTGTAATTATAAATCATAAGTGTGTGGAAGGAAAGGACAGCATCAAAAGGGACCCTAAGGGTGGGGTAGACAAGATTATTTCACAGTGAATGAAAGAAAAAGGCCACTATAGTCAGAAGGTTAGCAAGGCACTAACTTGAATAGCTCTGTATTAACTGGACATAGCCTGTCTGAACAGTGCGGGCTATATTCAAAGGGCCCAATAAGCGGCTCTTAAGTGGACACCCCAGTCATGCTAAATACACTACTGTGGTCATGCAAATAAGGACTGTTAATGTAAGCAGTCCCTGGCAGTCTGCAGTTACCCCCACCTGATCCCTGGTGGTAATATAAGCAGTCCTTGGCAGTCAGGTGATACCCCACCTGATGTTAATATAAGCAGTCCAGGCAATCAAGTAATACCCCCACCTGATCCCTGATGTTAATATAAGCAGTCTCTGGCAGTCAAGTGATACCCCCCACGGATCACTGATGTTAATATGAGAAGTCCTTAGCAGTCTAGCTGCACCGCCCTCCCACCTGATCACCGATGTTAATATAAGCAGTCCCTTGCAGTCTAGTGTTACCTCTCTTCCGTCTGATCCCTGATGTTAATATAAGCAATCCCTTGCAGTCTAGTGGTAACCAGCCCCACACCTGATCCCTGATCTTAATAGAAGCAGTCCCTGGCAGTTTACTGGAACCCCTCACTTGATCCCTGATGTTAATTTAAAACAGTCCCTGGTAGTCTAGAGGCGCCCCATCCACCTGATTCTGATGTTAATATAAGCAATCCAGGCAGTCTACAGGTACACCCTCCTGCCTGATCCCTGATATTAATATTTATTTATTCCAGTACTGAAACCATTTGAGCTAAGAGCTCTTTACATAGGTTCCACGCCTGACATTTCAATACAACAGATACGTGAAATTATACAAGGATTACAGAAATACAAAGGTAAATAAACAGGATTATATATCAAACACAGTACAGGTCACAGGAAAACAGACAGATTATAGTGCCCAGCAGTGAAACCAGTCAGTTGTCAGCAAACAATAGGTTGTTTGGAGGCGTTGCTAAGTGCTAAAGAAAAAAAAGAAAAAAGGGGGTGATGGGGAGGAGCCCAAGGGCAGTGTGCAAAGGAGAGCATAATATCAGTATAGCAGTGGGGATCAGAGGAGGTGACTAGACTGGAGGCAGAGGAGAGGGTGCTTACGTGTGTGGGGGAGCAATATTAAGCAGTCCCTGGCACTCTAGCGGTACCCCCACCTGATCACTGATGTTAATATAAGCAGTTCCTAGCAGTCTAGAGGTATCCCCTCATCCCTGATGTTAATATAAGCAGTCCTAGCAGTCTAGAGTTACCCCTCCCACCTGATCCATGATGTTAATATAACATACATGTGATATCTCCTTTTTCGTAAGAGACTTCTGGTTTTTGACTGAACTCCTCCATCCCTCCTGGGAAACAAAATCTCCTGGTTAAGTAAAATTCTGTCCAAAATATCCATTCATGGTTTTTTGGCAGATAGACACATAAAGTAAACTGGTGATGAACAATGTAAGTGATAACTTTGTGCAACTAGTTGTTGATTCTTTTAGTGCTTATTCTTGACAAAATGAAATACTGTATATTAAATGTTTTAAATGCTTTTTTCTTATTTTTGATGCCATTTAAGGACAAACTCATGATGTTACATCATCTCCTACTAGTAGGGCAATCTCCTACTAATTTGACCCAAATCTCCCTCTTAAGCAAGTTGGACATATCACGGTATGATATAAGCAGTCTCAAGCAATTTAGTGGCACCCTCACCTGATCCCTGATGTGAATATAAGTAGTTCTGAGCAGTTCAGTGGAACCCCCACCACCTAATCTCTTATACTAATATAAGTAGTCCCTGGCAGTCTAGCGGGACCCCCCACACCTGATCCCTCATGTTAATATAAGCAGTTGCTCTTACTCTAGGAGTACTTCCTCCCACCTGATCCCTAAAGTTAATATAAGTAGTCCCGAGCAGTTTAGTGGGCCCCTCCCTACCTGATCCATGTTGTTAATATAAGCAGTCTCTAGCAGTCTAGTGGTACCCTCTCCCACCAGATCCCGATGTTAATATAAGTAATCCCAAGCAGTTTAGTGGCCCCCACCTGATCACCGATATTAATATAAGTAGTCCTAAGCAGTTTAGTGTAACCCCCACCTGATCCCTGATGCTAATATAAATAGTTCTTAGCAGTTTAGTGGACCCCCACCTGATCTCTGATGCTAATATAAGTAGTCCCTGGTAGTCTAGAGGTACTCCCACCTAATCTCTGATGTTAATATAAGTAGTCCTGAGCAGTTTAGTGGACCCCCACCTGATCCCTGATGTCAATATAAGCAGTCCCTAGCATTGTAGTCTTACCTCTCCCACCTGATCCCTGATGTTATTATAAATAGTCCCGAGCAGTTTAGTGGAAACCCCACCTGATCCCTGATGTTAATATAGTAGTCCCAGGCAGTCTGGTGGTACCCCTCACCTGATCCCTGATTTTAATATAAGCAGTTCTGGCAGTCTGGTGGTAGCTTCCTCCACCAGATCTCTGATTTTAGTGTAAGCAGTCCCTGGCAGTTTAGTGGTACCTCTTCCAAACTGATCCCTAATGTTAACATAAGCAGTGCTTGGCAGTCTGGAGTTACCTCCTTCCACCTGATCCCTGATGTTAATATAATAGTCCCGAGCAGTTTGTGACCCCCCACGCACCTGATCCCCAATGTTATTATAAGCAGTTCCAGGCAGTCAAGTGATCCCCACCACTCTGATCCCCATTGCACTGTGATGGCCATTACCACCCCTCTCCCTGGCCCACCCACTTAGCACACAGCACTGCTCCACCTGCCCCCAACACCACCACCGGTCTGGCACCGAGTCACCCTCCAAAAGCCTTCCGGCTGGGGGCAGTGCTGAAGATGGTGTCCAACACAGACCCTCTGATCACCATCTCAGTCAGCCCTCATCTTAATAAAGGGATTGAGTGTATGGGTACCGTAAAATAGTGGGTGGGAGGAGAGAATGTTGTTTACTGTGCTTAGCAACTTCACACTACCTACACATAGCGCAAAGTTTTGCACCTTACTGACAATTTGCCAGTGAAGTCCAACTTTGCAATACACCCTGTTGTTGATCCCTCCTCAAGTGATTCTAGTGCCACACATTACTTCTATGCTTGCTGCTGCCAGTGACAGTTCAGGAGCGGACACCAGCACCTGTCCGCAGAGTCCCACTGCAGCCTGTGGCTTCCCGTAGTTCATTTTAATAAGGGCCTGGCACTCTTCAACCCTGAACAGAAACTGAATTTGGTGACACAAAATGGGGATTTGTTTGTATTTTTCTTCTTGCTTAATTGCTGAGTGCAAAGTTGTAATATTTTGCCTTACTGACGATAATAAAAGCAATATGCAAAACCGTCTAAGGGCTGTTGATGTTCCTTTAAAAAAAAATGTATTTAGTTATTTATTGTTTTACCAGGTAAACTTATAGAGACTAAGAAAAGTATAATGTACCAATGCACCATGGACTAATGGGCAGTTCCACTGGGCTGAATCTTTAAAACCATTTTCCTGCCCCACAGCTCATCTGAAAGGCTTCACGCCAGCCATCATGGACCCAATGGTTCGGAGGTAGCGGAGACTTAACCTAGTCTTCCTGGCTGTGGTCCCACAGTTCAGTCATTTGAAGACCCCCAGGGCCATTCTGGACTGGCCCATAGAGGCTTTTCAGATATCTTCAAATCTGCCACTCCATAGAATCTCAACCAGCCAAAATCAGAGACTGTACCAAGATCCCCATATTAGTCTCCACCCTAGCCACCTACACTAATATGCAGGCCATGAGCCATCTTATCTCTAGAATGTGTTGGACTATGCAAGGCAAACAACCATACAATACCCATTACATAGTGGCCAAATGAGCGGGAGGAAATAGGGCAGGGACTTGCACCTGCAGTGTCTTGCGAGGATTGTTTTAAGCTGGGTAGGTCACTTTTCTCAAGCCTGGTGTGAATTTTCCTGGAAGCAAGTTATATTTCAGGACACTGACAGTCGCAGCCAGATATCTGATATGGGGCAGTACAGCTGTGGAGGGTTGTGGGATAACAGAAGGACCAGACACTAAGCTTCAAGTTCAACACACAATTCTGTGTGATGTTTATTCAAAATGCAGGCGATAACCTTCAGCAATGGCATATCCCTTCTTCACTACATCAATTTGTAGTAACATACTAAGCAAGCCTTTCCTCTACACTTAGTCAGCACCTACTGACTCACTGATCTCTGATCTAACTTACCTGTTGAGATTCAGCCTTCCCTATGGGGCCTTGTTTGCTTGGGTGGTGGGAGCTCAAATGGAACAAAAAAACAAGCTAAAGACAACATACCTCAGTGCAGAAGCACTGAAACAAGGGTTAACCCCAGGGGCATTGACAGTAAGCTAAGTTTCAAAGAAACACAATATCACACATACTTCCATAACGCAAATCATCATGGGATATATGTAAATCACCATGACATTTTAGATTAGCTCAGTTTACAGCAGTTTACATGCATTTTAAATAGCACAACTAACTTAATTTTTATCATACAGTCACCTAGTAACTTTTACCTTTATCAAAAACAACTGGTGCCATGGTATTTTCAACATTTACAGGTTTCATACACGTAAGATATATACATCAATGTATTTTATGTCATAGTGCCATTGCATACTAAATCCAACAATGAGAAACACAGCCTGTTGTTTTACATCAGCTTGAAAGTCACTACAGTAACCTCCCAGTATGAGGACCTGAGAGGGAAAAGGAAAATTAAAGAGGACACTATAGCATGGTCAAGAAAGGGAAGGGGTGCCCATGGATAGCCAACCTTATGGACTAGAAATTGTAAAGGATAGATTAGGCTAAGAAATAGAAGAACTGTTGCAACAGATTTAGAAAAGGTTGAGGTCCTCAAGAGTGGCAGGAGCTCCCTGTCACAACAGCCTGCTTGGGGGTGCAGGGAGGTGAAAGCTACCTATACACACATCTTGTAGACCTGCCCCCATCTGGCTGCTTTTCTCACAAACCTAGAGAAACATATCAAAAGCCCTCCATATAAGATTACAACTGAGTCATGAACTCTACCTTCTATATCACTATCTAAGGACTGTTAAAGGTACAGTAGACATATTAAATACTTTCTGTGGTGATTTGCATATGCAGCCCATGATGCTTTGCATTGTGGGGCATGTGTGATTTTGTATTTTCTTGAAACTTGGCTTCCCAGCCAAATGCCCTTTAGAGGTAACCCTTGCCTCAGTGTTTGCGCACAGAGGTTCTTTGTCTTTAAATAGTTTTTTATTTTAATGGGTTCACCACAGTATATCCAAGGCACACTGCCTTAAGGGTAGCTGGTCCATTCCACTGGGGTGTCAAACAGATGAGGCATACTGATGAGTCCTGGTAGGATGAAACACGTGTCTATGTCTTCTGTTAGCACTCTTTGCAAACTGTGTGAGAGGCCTTTCGGCACCATGCAATTCTGCTTAAAGTTGGACCAGCATAACATTCTGTGGTGATTTGCATATGCAGCCCATGATGCTTTGCATTGTGGGGGCATGTGTGATTTTGTATTTTCTTGAAACTTGGCTTCCCAGCCAAATGCCCTTTGGGTAACCCTTGCCTCAGTGTTTGCGCACAGAGGTTCTTTGTCTTTAAATATTAAATACGTGCTGAGTATCATGGAAGTAGCAACACATAAAGGTACCACTGGAAAGGCGTATAGATCAGGTGCTGAGATTAACAGTTGTCGAGAATTTGTGAATAAATTATACACTGTGGTAGAATTACCTACTGCTTAAATGACAGGTCGGAGGTATTTATCTCATGGTGGAATGCCTGGCTACTATATGTTATGCAGCATGACCCGACCTTTGTTCCATGGAATCAGGACATGTTAGGGAGGATGAGGAACTGCAAGGGCGGAGGGAGCAGTGCATGAGGAACTATGGGAATTCAAGTGAACGGTCCTCCGTGAATATTATTAGTAAAGCTACAGCTTACAGGAATTTTGATATGGGAGGAGAACCCAAACCTCCTCACTGCTGAACCTAGGAGGAGGGGGCTTTGGATTAGTACTGTACAAGTGATAAAACTGTTGCTTAAAACTGTTAACTCATGCTGCTATACTGTTTTTGATGGCTGTCTTGTATGGAATGAGCATTCTTCTTCTTTTTTTTTTTTTTTGCATATTCTATTTATGCACCCTACCTTTAGGGCATCTCTCAGGTTCCCATTTGCAGCCTCCAACTCAATCGTCCGCCTGAACCGTTCTCCGTACTGCACATTGGATAAGTGGGATCCAGGCTTTCCCAGCCCCATGGAGGCCCCAGATCCCAGGGAGAGTTGGGGAATCGGGCTGACCTTGGACGTGGTGGTCGGACTGTACTGCTCGTGGGTCGCTGGCCGCTTCTCACCCGAGGTAGGGGATTTTGGCCTTGTTCCACCTTTGGAGCTCAGACATGCAATGACGCCCAGCTCAGCATTTACACGCCCTTGCGCACACCTGAAGGACGTCCGCCCGTAGCTCCAATCCTCTGCCATCTGCTGCCGAGCACTGCAATGTCCCCAGCTTCCACTAGGGGTAGCCAGGGCTTCGTGTGTGTGGGGCCCCCCTCCCGGGCAAGGAGAGCAGCTCTTAGGGTGCTCCCATCCTTCCCCATCCCCACCAACCCCGATGCCATGCTCACTCCCAAACATGGGCGCGGTGTGGCGCAGGTGGCGTCCAGCACCTCAATCCTAAGCGCCACCGGCCTGAATGAGCATTCTTCTTAAAAACATATTTACACACACACAAAACATTTTCCCTCAAATTTAAAGCAAGTCAGCATTATTTGCAAAAAGGTTTGCACAAAACAATTGCGCTAACTGTGGTATTGCACAGCAATTTGGCACTGAGTAGAGGCTTTCTTAATGAACTCCTGGCACTGAGTGTTCGTTCAAAACAGTGCTTAGTGAGGTTTAGTGGTGCAAAATGCAAAATTTAGCACAACAATTAAAAACATGCTCAATTATATTTTTCTACTGAAATTGCTCTTTTACCTAAAAGGTGATTTTTTAATGCAAAACAGATACTGTATGTCACTTGAAAAATGGCTGGTTTAGTCAGTTCTGGCAATAAGGGAAAATTGTCAAATCCTGTTTCATTCATATTTTGATAATACATACTGCAATGTGTAAAATTGTGGTCTACCAGGCTTTTTAAAGTACCAATGGGTCTTTACCATATGCCAGAATGAATACTCCCTCTGTGGACAAAATTTGAAAAAGCCATTATGCACCCAGTTCTCCAAATAATCTGTTGTTTAGAACAATCCCTGATAATCTGAATTTATATCCCTGTATCTACCGCTCTATTAAGACTGTTAAAGGGGTCCATAAGGAGTTAGGTTATAATTTTTTCCCCATAGGCAATATACTGTATTGTATAGAATAATAACTGTATCAGGGTTGAAGGACAAAAACTTGGCAATCGGAGATGGAGGAAAGTAGGAATTGATAACTTTTGAATGTTCTCAGTGTAGAAAATGAATATCTTTTGTCATTACTGACCTTCAAACAAAGTTTAGTGATCCTAAAATTGAGTTTTGCTTCTATTTTACAACTAAGACATTCAATAAATAAAGTTATAGAATGTGTATGTGGACACAAGAATAAATTGGGCTGGAAACTAATTATAAATTGTGCGATTGGGAAGGGAGGAGCAGGAAAATTTACAAACTGCCAGGTGTTCCAGTTGTTAAACTGACATTAAATGCTAAACTTAAAGAGAATTTCAACTATTTAAAAATGGGTTTTGCAATGCAAAAAATTACCTTATGATGCCGATAGTCTTTTTAAAAGAAAGCTGTCTTTTTCAGAAGCTTTAGGATTTCTAAATGATGAGAAGCATGACCTCCTCACTGACAGCGGCACAATACTGAGCAGGTATTGTGCTGCCTCTTCATGGGTATTTTCTGTGGGGACTCTGCCCCTGCACCCCCAGACTCTGGGATTCCAACTCCAGGTCGGAGTTGGTCGAGGATGGGGCAGAACACTGGGGAAGGTGAAACACAGAAAAAGGACCATTACGAATGTCGCCGCAATGGTCTTTTTCGTGTTTAAGCCGTCAGTGTCGACAACAGAGGCGTGATATGCTTTTTCAGTAGTACCCATCCCCAAAGTTTTACCCTCCAGTTAGGCTTTTCTGCTATTAAAAAAAAATTCACATGGTGACTTACTTAATTTAGCTTAGGAAAGTCCATAATCCCCAAACATGGCGGACAGTGTGCGGCTCCATTTAGTGAGAAAGTGCGGTGCTGCGCCCTTGACTCAATACATTTGTACTGAGCCACACTTTCTTACTAAATAGAGGCAGCACTGTCCACCATGTTTGGGATAGCGGACTTTTTCTGAAGTTAAATTAGGTAAGTTACCATGTGAAAAACATTTTGTTATAGCAGAAAAGCATAACCAAAGGGTAAAGCTGTGGGGTACTGAAAAAACAGCATTCCTTTAAGTAGAAAGCAGATGTATTGCACCACGTCCACTCACGGGAGGGAAGGGATCGAAAATGCGTTACGAGCAGGCGGCCAGCCGATCCCTTCCACTTACTGATCTGCTGTCCCTGCGCTCAGGCGTTTTGTGACATCTAACCAAGGAGGCGCATGGGCACGCCACATACATGTCAATGGGGAATTTTTCAGAGCTGTTTTATTTTAATTAAAGCAACCTTTGATATAAATAAATGCCATCCTTCAAGGCCAGTAGATCAGGAAGTGGAAGGGCTCATCTGGTTGTCTGCTTGGCGTGATTTTGATCCCTTCCTCCGTAGTGGATGTCTGCAAAACATTCTGTTTCTACTTAAAAATATCGCCAGCATAATGTATTGGGTTTTGTATTAAAAAAACAATTTGTAAATATGAGAACTTCCTTTAAGTTCGAGAAAGAACTTAATTATGGCATTTCAGAGGAAATTTGGGAAACTGGACTGGCTCACAGGAGCATTAGAGATACCAATGGCTCCTTCATTCAAATTAAGATCTTACGTAAATGTTACTTAACTCCATGACATTTAGAAGAAATTGGACTTTTGATAATGGCAAGTGTTGGAGGTGTCGAGAATCGAAGCACATCTTACCCATATTTTATGGTATCATCCTACAATCCAAAAAATGTGGAAACAGATAATAACTATTATGTCAGACACTGTTAGAATTTCGGGCAGATAAGGACCGCTTGGACCACCTAGTCTACCCATTTTCCTGCCTATAGTATCACTGCAGATCCTACTTGGTCTCTGGCCCATTCACCGTCTCCTATCCCATAGAAAATAGAAACATAGAAGCTGACAGCAGATAAGGACCGCAAAGGCCCATCCAGTCTGCCCATTTTTTATCCCTTATGAATGTGCCATAGGCCTGTACTCTGTCAATGGCCTATCTATTCATACTCATCTGTATTGCTCCCTTATGCCTATCCATGCCTGTTTGAAGCCCTGCACTATGTTCATATCCACCACTTCCTGGGTAGGCCATTCCATGCACCACCACCCTTTCTGTGAAAAAGAACTTTCTCACATTACCTCGTAATCGGCCTCCCTGTAATCTCATGCTGTGTCCTCTTCTCCTGCTGTTTTCTTATATTGAAGCGTTAGACTCTTTCACCTTGTTAATGCCCTTAAGATGTTTGAATGTTTTGATCATATCACCTCTCTCCCTCCTTTGCTCTAGGGTATCCATATTGAGCTCCATTAATCTGTCCTCCTATGTTTTCTGATGCAGTCCCTGCATCATTTGGTGCCGTTCTCTGGACTGCCTCCATTTTGTTAACTCCTTGTGCTGGTGCAGCCTCCAGTACGGCACACAGTACTCAGATGGGGCCTAACCAGTGTCTTGTAAAGAGGGATTATTACCTCCCTCTTCGACCTGATACCCTGCTAATACACCCCAACATCCCTCTAGCCTCACCTGCTGCTTTGAGTGGTCTGCTTGGATGATTTCAGATCATCTGTGATGATGATGCCCAAGTCTATTTCTTCCCTTGTGATTACCAGCAACTCCCTCCCAACCTATAGGTGTCTTCAGGGTTTCTCTTCCCTATGTGCATGATCTTGCACTTCTTTGCGTTAAACCCCAGTTGCCACTATTCTGACCATTTGCCAGTTTATCCATATCTCTTCTTATTCTGCCCACCCACCTGGATCATACTCTGTTGCAGATCTTGGTGTCATCTGCAAACAGACATATTTTTCCTCCAGTCCATCTGCAATGGCACTGATGAAGATAATGAAGAGGATTGGCCCCAGGACTGATCTCTGAGGTACCCACTTGTGACTTGCACCTCTTCTGACTGTATGCCGTTTACCACCATGCTCTGTTTTCTGTCCGCCAACCAGTTTGCCACCCAGTTGACCAACTTCTGACCCACCTCGAGCCTACCCAGGTTATTAATCAATCTTCTATGTGGAACAGTATCAAAAGCTTTGCTGAAGTCAAGTAGGTGACATCAACTGTCCCCCTTGGTCCACCACTCTGGTTACCCAGTCAAAGAAATCTATGAGATTAGTTTGACAGGACCTTCCTGTTGTAAAACCCATGCTGTCTTGGATAGCTGTCTTGTACTCCTATGGATTCCAGGTGTTGCAGTATCCTTTCCTTAAGGAGTGCCTCCATAATCTTGCCCACTACTGAGGTAAGACTGACTGATCTGTGGTTCCCTGCTTCCTCCCTGTTACCACTCTTGTGGAGTGGGATCACAAGACCCTTCTCCAGTCTTCTGAGACCTCTCCTGTGCTCAGAGACTCACTAAACAGTTCTGATAATGGCTCTGCTAGTTCCACCCTTAGCTCCATTAGTACCTGGGATGTGTGCCATCAGGTCCCATTGCCTTGTCCACCCTGAGCTGAGTGAGCTCTTGTAGGACCCTTTCCTTTGTGAAGGGAGTAGTGCACCTCCCTTCCTCCCCATGTCCATGGTGCTGAGCTGTGGGCCTGCCCTACCTTCTCCTCAATAAATACTGAGCAGAGTATCTATTTAGGATAGATGCTTTTCCTTGGTCCTCCTCCACACTCCCTTATCCCTTTGATCTTAGCAATACCCCTCTGGACTTTCTCCTTTCACTAATGTATCTATAGAAAGTCTTGTCCCTTCTTTTACTATTTGTGCTAGTGTTTCCTCAGTTTGGGCCTTTGCCTGCCTTACTGCCTTCCCTGGTTCCCTAAGGAAGTTTGGTATGCCTCCTATCTTTGTCCTGCTCGTTCCTTATATTTCCTGAAGGCCAGCCTTTTGGCTCTGACCTTTTCTGCTACTGTTTTTGAGAACCAAAGTGGTTTCCTCCTCCTTTTGCTCTTGCTTTTCTCTCCAACACAATGGGATGTTGCTTCAAGTATTGCATCCCTAATGCTTGCCCACTTTGCCTGTACCCCCTCACCTGTATTTCATCTTGTCAGGGTAGCTCCCAGGTCACCCCTGAAAACAGACACTTGTGCCTAGTGGGCCTTACCCGGTTACCAAAGACTAAAATATAAATATAAAATAAATAAATAAATAGCTAACTCTGTTGGCCATCTTATCAAAGTCGGCTACTCTGAAGTCCCATATTTCTGCCTTGGAATGGGATGATTTAATTCTAGTGGCCAAATTGAACCATACCATGTGTTGGTCACTGGCCCAGGTGACCTTCTACCCAGGGCACAGATAAGAGATGCCGACCTATTTTACTCCACCTCATTTTAGAAATACTCTTAGAAATTTTTTGTAATGAGTACCAATACTCATCCAACATTTGCAAATACTCCTCACGCTAAAGAATAGTGCTTCATAAACATAACTGGTGATTCAAAAGAAGCATTTTTTCCAGATTTACAGCACTCGTACCCATCCCATTTTGTTTTACTCACTATATTTTAAAACTGGTGAGTAAATTACTCCTACCTGATAACATTATCTGGAGCATTGTTGGCACCTGATTAGTTCATCTAGAAAAAAACTAATTTTTTTAAAATGTACTCCTCACTCCAGTCTGTCCAAACATTTATACGCATCTTAATTTGGTTTTACTCGCCTCACTTTCAAAATGAGGAGTACAGTACTCATCCAAAAATCTTATCTGAAGCCCTGCTTCTACCTGGAGATCTATGATCCTTTCCTCGTTAGTCAGTACTAGATCTAGGATAGCTCTGTCTCTTGTGGGCTGCTGTACCAGTTGTTTGAGGCCCTTCCTGCAGGAATCCATTATGTGTCTAGCTCTGGCGGATGTTCCTGCTAGTATTGACCAATCTGTATCTGGCATGTTGAAGTCTCCCATTATCAGAACCTCCTTTAGCTGTCATGTTTTGTATGTCTTCTAACAGTAATGTGTCTATGTCCTCCCCATGGTCTAGAGGCCTGTAGACAACCCCAGTTCGTATGGCTGTCCCATTTCCTGTTTCCAAGGTGACCCACAGTTCTTCTGTCTCCTTATGTGTATTCTGAATTTCTGTAGCTTTGATATTTTCATTGACATAAGGACCACTCCCCTTTGCACCTCAGTCTCTTCTGAACAGTACATAGCCTGGTACCGAAGTCTCCCATGTGGTTACTAGTAAACCATGTCTCGGGAATGGCTACTGTGTCCAGTTTAGCCTCTGTCATTGTTGCCTGCAGGTCTGGGATCTTGTTTGCCAGACTGTAGGCATTGTGTCATGATTTTCCATTGGCCAGATTTGATGTGTTAGTTGTTGGGCGAGTCCATGTTTCACAGGCGTCATATGGGGAGCGGACCTTTTCCTTACCTGGTGATGCAAATTAACTACAAACCGCTGAACTCCTGTTTGATCACTAGCTGAGGAGGGTGTTCTTCCCATTCGATGTGTCAGGTGCTGCCCCTCTCCCATTTGCTAGTTTAAATATTCTGCAAAGACATCAGACTTCTGCCCCAATGCACTGACCCCTCCTTAGTCAGATGAAGTCCATTGCATTTAAAGAACTTTCCTCCCAAAACTGTTGCCTAGATTACCTCTGAATTTGTGGCCTTTTTCTGGCACCAAGCCCTTGAGCCACATGTTTAGCTCCCCATCTTCCCTTCTCTGACCTTCCGTCCGTCTGCCCCTCTCCCAGACTGGCAGGATCTCAGAGAAGGAGATGCCTAATTTTCCCTTGTGTATCCCATGCATTCTTGAACCCCACCTGTTTTTTCATCCTCACCACCTCCGCTGGAAGGCTGTTCCAGAATCCACCACCCTTTCTGTGAAAGTACTTCCTCACATCTCTCCTGAATCTGCCTCTCCAGCTTCTTATTGTACCTATCCTTGAGCAACTTTTTTCTGAAAAATACTCCCTCCTGTACCTTATTTACCCCCATCAGGTATTTAAAAGTCTCTATCATATCCCCACTCTCCTCCTCTTTTCCAGGGTGTACATATTGAGATCCTTTAGTCTCTCCTCATTGGGCTTCTGATGTAGACCCTGTGTCATTTTAATTGCCCTGCTCTGGATCGCCTCCACTCTGTGTCCTTTCAGAGATGTGGTCTCAGACTGGACACAGTACTCTAGGTGGGGTCTTACCAGCAATCTGTACAGTGTAATACCACCTCCCACCTTCTGCTGGTGATACTCCTCCCTATACCCCCAGCATCACACTAGTCCTCCCAGTTGCCTTGTCGCACTACCTGGCCACCATTAGGGTCATGCAATATGATTACCCCTAGGCCACTTTTGCTGCTTGGTGGTCATCAGTACCCTCCTCCCATTTTGTACTCTGCCCCTGGGTTTTTGTGCCCCCAGTGCATTACTTTCCACGTTTTTGCATTGAAACCCTGCTACCATACCCTTAGGCACTCCTCAAGTTCTCAGGTCTCCGCTCATCCTTATCACACACACACACACACACACACACACCCCTGGAGTGTCCATCCTAGTGCAGATTTTGGTGTTTATCCACAAAGAGGCAGACCTTCCCTTCCAGCATCTTTGTAATGTCCCTTGTGAAGACATTAAAGAAGACCTGTCCTGACACTGATCCTAGGGGTACCCGCTGGTCATCCTCCCTTCCTTGGCGTGAACTCAGTTTACCACCACCCTCCGCCACCTATCCCCTAACCAATTTCTTACCCAGTTTACCACCTTCAGACCCACTTCTAAGCTACCCAGCTGCGTTTTAACCTTCTATGTGGAGCGGTGTTGAGAGCCTTACTGAGTTATAGGTAGCACGCCCACTGCTCCATCCTGATCTAATTCCTTGGTCACCAGTCAAAGAAATCTATCAGATTAATTTGATATGACCTCCCTGTGAATCCATGCTACCTCGGATATTGTAACACATTGGATTCAAGACAGTCCACAATCCTTTCCTTTAGCAGTGATTTGCGTTAACTTCGCACTACTGATGTAAGGCTGACTGGCCTGTGATGCCAGCCTCTTCCCTGCTACCAGTTTTGTGAAGTGGGACTATATCTGCCCTCTGCCAATCCTCCAGAACCATTCCTGTTTCCAAACAGCTGTTAAATAGGACTGTCAGAGGCGCAGCCGATACCTTCCTGAGCTCGGTCAGCACCCTTGGATGCACCCTGTCTGGCCCTGTTGCCTTGTCCACTGTGAGATCAATGAGTCCCTCAGAACAATCTCCTGCAAAAACAGATTAGGGTCTACCTCACTCCCTCCATTTTTGTGGCTCCTCCCTTCTCCTTTCTCTGTGACCACTGAACAAAGTATTTGTTCAGGATATCTGCCTTTTCCTGGTCCTGTTAGGAAATATATTCCTCTCCGTAAACTTAGTTATTTTAGGAGATTGTTCTAACTTGTCCTGTCTTACAAAACCATAGCAATACTGGATATTGGCAGCATGTTTGAACTTCAGTGAATTATTCTATCAAATGAAAAACTCCTGACATTCTCAGTACTTGTCTGGTACAAATATATTTGAAGACTGACTTTTAGTAAAAGATCAACTATTCTTTGCTTAATAAATCTGAACAAGGTTTTGAAGTTTGGGAACCGTTTGTGAAAAATAGTCTCCTTTCAAGTATTGCAGCTAAATACTTCTGTCAACTGAGGAAACAAAAGGAACAGAACTTACCGTCAGACTTGCTGGATAGGAATACTGTCTTACTGTTGTTATTTGTATAGTGTCCCTGGTATCTGCAGGAGTCAGAATATTGGTTATGAATTATTTGTAATATGTAACTTTTGTTGTTGAATACTTTTAATAAAAATTACATTGCAAAACAAAGTGTGAAAACAGGGTCTTGCATTATTTTTGCACACATAAAAGTCCCCATCGTAGTTTTGGGGAAAATAGTCCATGTGTAGTTTGGAAAGAGGAATTTGGGAGTTACTGTCTTCTGTTGGATTGCTTTCTTTCTTCTCCCCTCCCCTTCTCATCCTCCCTCTACCACTGTACCCTCTCTCATCTCTCTCCCCACTCTTCTTCACCGATCCCTAATGAGATAGAAATATTCCCTGGTAGTCCAGTGCTGCCCACTCCTGTCCAGTTACCAGTATTTATTTATTTGTTTGTTTTAGCAGGAAAAGCTCCATTGAGCAAAAGCTCCTTTGCAAGGAAGTCCTGGTAAGACAGCAGTATACTGTGATGTACCCCAGCCCACCACTCAGCACCTGTACCCCCACATGCATTGACTCACCCTATGAATGGCTGTCCAGGACTGCATGCAGAGCTGTAGATGGGGACCAGCACAGACCCTCCTCGCTCCAGCGTGGCCATCTGCCATCTCAGTTACATGAAGAGAGCACGCATGCTGTAGAAACAGCGCTCCTGTCACTGAGATGGCAACTACCAAGACGTGAGAGGAGGGGCTGTGCCGTCCCCATCTACAGCTCTACATGGCATCCTGGTGGACCCATGGGGTGAGTTGGTGCTGGACAGAGGGAGGTGGTTAGGTGCTGGGGGTGGGCTGGGAGGAGGTACATTGTAGTATACTGGGGATCAGGCAGGAGGGGTGCCAGTAGAGTACCAAGGAATCTGTCCATTCCTCAGGGATTGGATGGGAGGGGGTACCACTAGGCTTTCAGGGAATATGTCAGTTTGACTGGGGATCAGGTGGGAGTAAACTAGACTACCATGGAATTGATCAAATTCATCAGAGGTTGGGCAGGAGGGTACCATTAGACTGCAAGGAAATCTGTCAGTTTCATTGGGGATTGGACAAGAGGGGTTACCACTAGATTACCAGAAATGTCAATATTATCCAGATTGGGCAGGGTGGGGTACCAGTAGACTACCAGAGATTTTATCAATTATATCTGGCTGGGTGTGGGAGATGTACCACTAGACTACTAGAGATTTTTTCAGTTTTGTCTGAATCGGAAGTGCAGGTACCACTAGACTGTTAGAAGTTGTTTTTTAATGTGCAGGGATTGTGTAAGAGCGGACTGATGGCTGTGAATTTGCACAATGCCTCGTGTCGCTTGTATGTGGAGTTATTATGTTGAGCTGATACTGGCCACATAACAGCAGGCAAATGGACCTATAGTGCAGTGGCTCTCAAGCTCCAGATCCAGGTGACCTCAGAGGGCCTCAAAGTATGGCCAGCAGAAGTTAGTGGTGGCTTTATTCCTTATATTGTTTACCTCAACTCCCTATACCCCAAACTCCCTAGTATATGGTCAAAATCAGTGGTGGAATTCAAGCATGCATGGGACAGTCATAAGGCAATTCTAGGGGTGGGGGTAGGAAGAAATGAAGGCTGCTGGTTAACTAGGATCTGCAGCTTATCCAATTAGGCAGGAAATGTGCAGACTAGGTGGGCCAAGCGTCCTTATCTGCCGTCAAATTCTATGTTTCTATGTTTCTATATCAAATTTCACAAAGCGTACAGTAAACCAAGTCCCTGGTGTATTTCCCTTGAAATATATCACTTACTTCCACTCCCATTTGCCAATAATCTGTCTTTACACACATTTAATAGACGGAATGTGTGTTTATTATGGGCACTGGAATTCAAACTGCTGTAGAATTCCTCAGGCAGAATGTTTACGCCTAGTCTTTGTGGCAGACCATTGAAAACAAACTCAGTCCATTGTTTGTGTTGGAAAATACCTTTACGCCCTCAGTCTGTATTATTGGGGCTATAGGTTACATTTGCTAGTAGTGGCTAGAAATATCATATGGCTCTTATCTCTGCTTGAGCCAGAAAGTACTGCCCTGGCACTGGTTGGACCAAGACATACCAGCATATCAAGAATGGCATGCTGAAATGTTCGCTTGAAGGCAGAAACATCCATAATCAGTAGGAGAAACAGGCTGAAAGGGTACTAGAATAAATGGGAAAAGCTGTATGTTCTACTGATCCTGGGCCAAACTTAACATCTTTGGAGTCAGTTCACCTATAATACAACTGTTAGAATGCTAATGAATTAACGTGCATGACTGTGTAACCTCGTACATAATATGGAAATCCATAACCAAATTTAGTATGTTTAAGCCAAAGGTTTTAAATGCAATACCTGTTATCAAAATGATGTAATGGCATGTATTCACCTATATGTACTCTGTATGGGACGCGTCTTTTGTGTTTGTCAGCCTATGTTCTGTCGTTCTTGTGCAAAGTTCAATAAAGTTTACTTGATTTAAAAAAAAAAAGAATGTTTCCCCTGCACAGCAGAAGGCCTTATATGGAGCCACGGTCTCAGTTTTACTTGAAGCAGTAGGCAGCAGAGAATGCCCGGCAAGCTGGTAAGGGTAGATGGGGCATTCTCATGGTCACTAAAGAAACACCAGGAACTAAAACTGAATAGTACCTGATTTTTTAAGTGTGTTTGTGTGTAAGCAGGGTATCATGTGAGGAAATAATGTTTCATTATTTAATCTGTGTTTCTAGATATAATTGGGAGTTGTACTTCTTAGGGCTGTGTTGAAAGTTTTCAGTGGAAAAAGTGGTAGCCATGTTTGTGATGGTAGTCAGGGTTGAGTGAAGTGGCTCATGAATTCTGTACGTAACGCCTAAAAACATATCCTGTTGCCTGAACTTGTTCTAACCTGTGCATTTCTGGAATTAATCTATGGTCTCAGAATGTATTTAGCCAGTCAGGAAGCAGAACATTTCTAACCCATTTTATCAAAGTAGTTCATTTACACAGGCTAGCATAGCTGAGATGTGGCATCTCATTTCCTGTGGGGTCCTGCTCCTGCTTAGGGCAGCTTGATGCCACTCAAGTACCATTGATACTTTGACTTTTGTTTGACTTCACAAAGGCTTTTCTGTCCCTTTTAGTTCGTGAATTTCCCATCAACCAAATGGGATCCACACCCTTGCGATCCAAACTGACAAAGAAACCCAGACCACAAAGAACAGAGGAAAATGGCAGTAACGCCTTTTATTCTCCATCCAGGAGGCTGTAACCCTTCAGGATTTAGTAGCTGTCTTGGCTGAAGTAAACAGCCCCTAACCACAATATGACATCAGCATTTTGGGACGAGCTGCACTGTCTTACAATACAAGCCTGTTTATATCTCCTGCCACAGCCAGAAGCGGTCCAGCTTAGCTTCAGTAAACAGTCAGCACAACCTGCTTGGGGAGGAGGCAGGACACACAGCATATTGAGAAAACTTCCTTAAAAAGAAATCAAAAGTTGACAGAGTAAGGAAGGAGTTTCAGCCAGCTGTGGTGAGTTGTATCACGATGATGTGGCCTTCCTCATGCTTTGCTGATCTGACAGTCCTTGCACTTCCCTTGCTCCCAATACTTTTATTTCTCATTTTGACCAGGAAAGGCACAGTAGCCCATGACAGCCTGCTCCAGGCATGTCCTGTGTGTGTGGGGTGGGTATGTGTCGTGTATGTGCATGTGGGGGGCAGGACCGCTTTAACAGATAGTGGGAATGCTGACCAGGACCCTGGAGAAAATGCCTATTCACAAATGGGCAAGTGACTTTGGTGTAAGGTCTCGCCCAACGAAGCACACTAAGGCTGTGCTGCCACGACCAGGGTGGGTGGTCAGCCAATAAGAGACTTGAAAACTGAACACTCGGTCATCTGTAAAAAAAAAAAAAAAAAAAAAGTTGCAAAACTAATAGGTGCGATTAAAGAACCAGTGTGGTGAACAGTGTCAAACAATCCAGTTTTTCTGTGTGGGAGGGGTTAGTGCAAGACAAACAAATTTTGGAAAAAATAAAATCTGTGTAAGAAATGAATTAGGCAAAGTGAGATGAACGTGAAAAGTAGTACAAAAGCAGAGGCTACTGTATCACTGAATGTAGAGCATGATCAACGGTAAGAACACACCGCATGCTACTAGCACAGGGCATACACTGTGACCATATGTCTGTATCTAGAGAGGGGCCAATGGTAAGGACACGCTGTATGCTACTAACTGGGGGATCTACACCGTGACGTTATGTCTGTATGTAGAGAGGGGCCAATGGTAAGGACACACTGTATGCTACTAACAGGGGATCTACACCATGACCTCACCTCTGTATGTAGAGAGTGGTCAATGACAAGGACACATGTGGCATACTACTGTCAGGGGGCTCTACACCGACCTCACCCTCTGTATGTAGAGAGTGATCAATGATAAGGACACGCTGTATACTGTTAACAGGGGCTCTACACCATGACTTCACCTCTGTATACATAGAGGGGCCAATAGTAAGGACACGCTGTATACTACTGTCGGGGATCTACATCCTGACCTCACCTCTGTATGTAGATGGGGTCAATGGTAAGGACATGCTGTATACTGCTAACAGGGGATCTACACCATGACGTCACCTCTGTATGTAGAAGAGGGTCAATGGTAACAACATGCTGTATACTACTAACGGGATCTGCTCTGTGACCTCACCTCTGTATATATAGAGGGCCAATGGTAAGGACACCCTACATACTACTAACAGGGGAATCTGCACTGTGACCTCACCTCTGTATATAGAGAGGGGCCAATGGTAAGGACACCCTGTATACTACTAACAGGGGATCTACACACGTGACCTAACCACTAACCTCTATATATATATATATATAGAGGGTCAATAAGTAAGGACAGGCAGTATACTAATAACAGGGGATCTACACCATGTCTCACCTCTGTATATAGAGAGGGGCCAATGGTAAGGACACGCTGTATACTACTAACAGGGGATCTACACCATGATCTCACCTCTGTATATAGAGAGGGGCCAATGGTAAGGACACGCTGCATACTACTAACAGGGGGATCTACACCGTGACCTAACCTCTGTATATAGAGGGGCCAATGGTAAGGACACGCGCTGTATACTACTAACAGGGATCTACCCATGATCTCACCTCTGTATATAGAGAGGGGCCAATGGTAAGGACACGCTGCATACTACTAACAGGGGGATCTACACCATGATCTCACCTCTGTATATAGAGAGGGCCAATGGTAAGGACACGCTGCATACTACTAACAGGAATCTACACCATGACCTAACCTCTGCATATATAGAGGGCCAATGGTAAGGACACACTGTATACTACTAACAGGGGGATCTACACCATGACCTAACCTCTGTATATATATATATATATATATATATATATAGAGGCCAATAGTAAGAGACCCTGTATACTACTAACAGGGGATCTACACGTGACCTCACCTCTGTATATAGAGAGGGCCAATGGTAAGGACAGCTGTATACTACTAACAGGGGGATCTACACGTGACCTAACCACATAACCTCTATATATATATATATATAGAGGGGTCAATAGTAAGGACAGGCAGTATACTAATAACAGGGACTCTACACGTGACCTCACCTCTGTATGTAGAAAGGGGCCAATAGTAAGGACAGGCAGTATACTACTAACAGGCGGATCTACACCGTGACCTCACCTCTGTATGTGGAGAGGGGCCAATGGGAAGAACACGCTGTATACTACTAACGGGATCTACACGTGACCTCACCTCTGTATACAGAGAGGGGTCAATGGTATGACGTGCTGCATACTACTAACGGGATCTACACTGTGACCTAACCTCTGTATATAGAGAGGGGCCAATGGTAAGGACACGCTGTATACTACTAACAGGGGATTACACGTGACCTCACCTCTGTGTATAGAGAGGGCCAATGGTAAGGACACGCTGTATACTACTAACAGGGGATCTACACGTGACCTAACCTCTGTATATAGAGAGGGGCCAATGGTAAGGACACACTGTATACTAATTAATGAAACAAGAGGATTTCAGGATGCCAACTCATATATTTATTTAATATTGGGTCATCCATTAACACCAAGGAAATAAATAAAAAGAAATAAAGTATGTATGAACACCACTGTCTGTCTTTATCTTCAGTATTTATTTTTCATTTTCTTCTCACAGAAGGATATGGACAACAGTTTCGTGGTAAATGCCACTTCATCAGGCCCTATTGTGGTGCTATGATAGAAACATAAAAAGTTTTAATTTACAGGTATATATTACCAGATTGTAAATTAGCCCTCCACACATCCAAGCCAACAACACTGCCACAGCCAAAAACTTAAAAACCTCAAATATCAATTTTATCATAACGATACTTCATAATATATCGTTGTTACAATAGAAACATGTAAACAAAACTAGATGCACCATAAAGAACTGTCAACGTCACAAGCACTGTTACCTCTGTATATTGCTTTCTCTACTTTCAAAATAGAATCCTGTCAGGCCCCATATTATATAATTGATGCTAAGGAAAAGGAAAAAACCTTTGCTAAGAGTTTAGACCATAACATCTGAATTTAAGCAATTTTATTCCTTCTCCTTAATTGCCCTATTTTTATTAAAGTTTGCAGTTCATAAGGTTACTTATAAGAAAATTCCTAAGGTTCTCAAAATGTCTCTGAATTGTAAACAAGAATTTCAAAACCATTGTTCCTATTCCCCTACTGAAATATATGCTTTGTTATGAATCAGTTATGAATAATTCTACCTTATCGTGTAAACCAATGTCCTTTGAATCAATTTAAAATGGGCGTTCTCAAACCTTTGCCATTCATTAATTAATCTCTAAAGAGAAAAAAAACTGTTACATATGTATCCAAAATGCTTTTCCTCTTTAATAACTGAAGGGTATATTTCACTTACTTTAAATATATTAGGTGTTTTGCCAAAATCTAAGAAGTCCTTTGGGCTGTTATATTGTGTCTGTCCTCTGAAAAACAAGGATTCTTTATTAAAATTCCCAGAAAAGATAAATGTTCCAGCAAGGAAAGAATAGCGCTTGCTTTAGTGTTTGTGGCAATCAATGATCATAAAGTCATACTCTCAAGAGGGGCTGTAAAGCTTTCTAAGAAATCTCTGCATCTCTAAGCTCTACAAAACATCAAGATATTGTTAAGTTTCTCACATGAAGCAGAACAATGCCCTAAAGCAGAAAAGAGATTAAAAAGCGTTTCCTTACTTTTATTTTCTTTAATGGAGTGCTCCTAAATGACTCCCTCTATCTGCTTCTGATTTGGTTACTACGATCTTTTCCGCATTTAAATCTTGCTGTTGGTGGATCCTTAATGCTTGCCAACTTTGCCTGTACCCCTCACCTGTATTTCTTTTGCCAGGGCTAGCTTAGCTCTGTTGACCATCTTATCAAAGTCAGCTCCTCTGAAGTCCCATATTATTGCCTTGGAATGGGGTGATTTAGTTCTAGTAGCCAAATTGAACCATACCACATGATGGTCACTGGCCCAGGTGACCTTCTACCTGGAGATCTGTGATCCTTTCCCTGTTGGTCAGTACTAGATCTAGGATGGCCCTTTCTCTTGTGGATTGTTCTACCAGTTGTTTGAGGCCCTCCCCTGCAGGAATCCACCATGTGTCTAGTTCTGGCAGATGTTCCTGCTGGAATTGACCAATCTGTATCTGGCATATTGAAGTCTCCCATTATCAGAACGTCCCTTTAGCTGTCATGTTTTGTATCTCTTCTAACAGTGATGTGTCTGTGTCCTCCCCTGGTCTGGAGGCCTGTAGACAACCCCAGTTCATATGGCTGTCCCATTTCCTGTTTCCAGGGTGACCCACAGTTCTTCTGTCTCCTTATGTGTATTCTGAATTTCTGTAGCTTTGATATTTTCATTGACATAAAGGCCACTCCACCCCCTTTTTGCACCTGGGTCTCTTCTGAACAGTACATAGCCAGATACTGAAGTCTCCCAATTGTGGTTACTGGTAAACCATGTCTCGCTAATGGCTACTATGTCCAGTTTAGCCTCTGTCATTATTGCCTGCAGGTCTGGGATCTTGTTACCCAGACTGCCGAGCATTGTGTACATGATTTTCCATTGGCCAGATTTCAGTGTGTTAGTTGTTGGGCGAGGTCTGGCGTTTCCCCTGTGCGTCGTGTGGGGGCAGACTTTCCTTACCTGGTGATGCAAATGAACTACAAACATGCTGAACTTCTGTTTGACCACTAGCTGAGGGGGAGGGTGTTCTTCCCAATCAACGTACCGGTGCTGCACCCTCTCCCCATTTGCTAGTTTAAATATTCTGCAAAGACGTCAAACTTCTGCCCTAGTGCACTGACTCCCTCCTTAGTCAGATGCAGTCCATTGCATTTAAAGAACTTTCACTCCCAAAACTGTTGCCAGTTCCCTACTAATTTGTGTCCTTTTTACTGGCACCAGCTGTTCAGCCACATGTTTAGCTCCCTGTCTCCCCTTCTCTGACCTTCCGTCCATCTGCCCCCTCTCCCAGACTGGCAGGATCTCAGAAAGGAGATGCCGGATGAAATGGATGATAGTTTGTCACCCCGCCTGGTCAGGTGTTCCTTGGTCTCCACAACTGACTGGCTGGCAAGATTGTTAGTCCCTATGTGTACCAGGATGTCAATGTTTTCTCCTGCTTCCTGAACAATTTTAGCAATGCAGTCAGTGTCTCTCACGCTGATGTACCTGGGAGACATCTGACCATTACCCTGGCTGGAGATAGGTATCAACTCCTGGAATCATGGAGTCTCCTATGATCAAGTTTTTGGATTTCCTCTTTGCTTTTTGTTTTGGTTCCTGTTTTGGGCACGCTTTGTTGTGCTAGCTCCTCTGCTGCAGTGTCTTGCTCTGCAGTGTCCTCTCGCCTTTGTTTGATTTCGGAGATAGAGGCAGATACCTGTTTGTAGTTTTTATATGGTTTGTAGAGGTGATATGTTGGAGAGCACCGAGTGATTGGGCACCGATTTGTCCCTCCTAACCACCTGACAACCTCCTGGACCATCTACCCTCTGCGGTCAAGGTGCTTCTGTTGGATGTTGGGGAAATGGCGGCGGTTCTTATAATATATTTCCTCCTGAATATGTGATTTGAAGCTCACAATCTCTGCCCATGCTGCCTGGAGCTGAGCCCTTAGATCTCAATGGACCAGCATGTAGGACAGTGTCCTAAATCCTGTAAAACTGCCCTTCTGAAAAGTGTCCCTTACCTGCAGTTAATAATATCCATTCCAGATAAGTTGCTGGGTTTATAACCTGGTCAGAGTAATTAGAAGGAGTAAAATGAAAGCAAAAGTTCGATTTGTGTTTTGTTTGTTTTCATATAACTTGTTGTAGCAAGTTAAATTACTTGTGCCCCTGTAAATGAGGTCACTGTGTGGCTACCCTCTGATCCGCCTTCCTGCTTTGCAACAGGAAATGTCACGACTGTGCTACCCTATAAAGGAGTGTAGTGTGGGGTGGTTGGGGATGGGGGTGGAGTGGTTGGGCCCTTCCCCTGCCGAAAAAGAAGGACCACGGACGAAAGAAACAACTGATGAACGACACCCTTGCAGGCTCCACACCACCAGCCGTGGCACCATCCCACCAGATAATGGTCCAGAGCAAATGGTGACAGTAAATCCTGGGGATGGGGGGTGATAGGGCTGGGGGTGCCACAGATGGGGAGCAAGCTGAGTAGTCAGGAGATAAATCCATGGGGAAAATGGTCACACGGAACTGAGTGAACACTATCAGTAATTCCCAGGTGGGCTGGTGAGCACATGATATTTTGCAGCAACGTGTACAATTTCTGGTGTGTGTGGTGTCAGGTGGCTCTGTACACATCGTTTCCATCTCTGCCTTTATTTATGTCACGCATGTGACCTGAGTTTCAGATTTGTTTATTTATTATGGGGGGATGTTGTGACTGATATAGTCTGTGAACATTTGTTTGAACTGTTTCATCTCTTAGCTGGTGCAGTTTCAGTTTCATAGACCTAACATGAGAACTGCAGCTGCAAGAACTCCTCTGCGGTCTTCAGTTCACCCGTACCGTGAGAGTTTAACGTTTGTTATTTTTGCATGACACTTTGAACTTGTCAAATATTTGTCCTGGATTGCTCCTGAGGCCCATTTTCCTTTACCTCTGTTAGTTCATATTTAAGACAGAGCACCTATACACCTGAGCGCTGTTTTTTTTCCATGACATGCATGTAGTGAAGCAGGGGTTGAAGTTCATTTCAGCAGCCATGAAATGTTACTTTCCTCTCCACTACAAGCCAACCATGCTAGTCGAAGGTAAATGTTACTGTTACAATACAAGATTGTTCAATCAGGGGTCAAAACCTGAGTTTGCAGCCACTGCCAGCAGGGCTAGTGCCTCGGAATAACCACCAGCCCTGCAGACTTTTCCACTGACCCAGCAGGTGTACTTATTGAGATTTTACCTTCTCAGGCAGGGCTAGTGAAAGGAAAATTTTACTAGCCTGATACAAAACTACTAGCATTTGACTATCGGGCCAGAGTCAATTTCAACCCCTGTTCAACATTTGGGTGGTAGATTGGTGCCAGTTTGGATGCTTTGTGGTGTGGACTAGCAGGCCAATGTTAAGTGCCACAGCCCAGCTGCATGATGTCTGTGACAGGTTCATTTAAAATCTGCACTTGCTGTCTGCAGTTGATGTCTGGGAGGGAGCTAATTATTTCAGTTCATGTATTCAATGCATAACATAACACTGTGTTAAAAATAGGATTTAGATTACTGAAATTACCTGTATAGAAACAGAGAAACAAAGTTTGATGGCAGGTGAGGCACCTACCCATTTCTCCTTACCTACACTATTACTGCAGACCGTGCCAGATCTACAGCTCTTTCTTCCTCTCCCTTCCTTTCCACGGTGATTTCTTTGTGCTTATCCATGCATTCTTGAACCCCCGCTGTTTTGCCCCCACACCTCTGCTAGAAGGCTGTTTCAGAGATCTACCACTCTTTCTGTGAATAGGTACTTCCTCACATCTCTCCTGAATCTACCCCTCCAGCTTCATAGCATGTCCCTTGTTCTTGGGCACCTTTTCTTCTGAAAAATACTTCCTCCTTTACCTTATTTACCCCGTGAGGTATTTAAAGGTCTTTGTCATATCTCCCTCTCCCTCCTCTGTTCCAGGGTGTACATATTGAGGCCCTTTAGTCTCTTCTCATAGGGCTTTTGATACAGACCCTGCATCATTTTAGTTACCCTCCTCTGGGTCGCCTCCAGTTGTCTATGTCCTTCCTGAGATGTGGGCTCAGTTCTCAAAGTTCACACAGGGCTTGTACAAGTCCTCACGTCCAAACCCTGCGCTCGCCGAACACGTTGCCACACCTTGCACCCGATTCACAAAGGTCACGTGCATCTGCAACACTTTATCCCCTTACGGTGGCTTGTGCCAACCCCATAAAAAGGTCCTCAAAGTTAGACCACCAAAAGCTGGTCTAGCTCACGGCATGTAGTGCAGGATTGAGAATTCTGATTGCTGGCCAGGAAATGTATAGCAAGCCTATGTGCGCATGTTAGGCACACCCTGGGCTTGTGGCATTTCGACTTTTGTGAGAATCTAGCCCGTGGTCTCCAGAACTGTATTCCAGGAATTGAGAAGAAAGACAGGGATCTCTTACTTATGCACAAGATATATACAGATACTGAGCTATTGATCAGCTAGACATGACCTATATCAGACGAGACTGTAATTTAAGAAGTCATAATTATCAATTAGCACTTACATATCCCAGAACTAACAAAGGAGATCATACTTTACCCAGAGAATAATTCCATCATGGAACACCATCCCGAGTTCATCATTAGAAAGTAATAATCAGGCTACATTTAAACAAAATCTTGATAAATTTCTGTTGTAAATCCAGGGACATTATACCAGCATGGCAGGAGACATACATAAATGGGCCACAGCCTTCTGTATGCCTGCTCTTTCCTAGTATGAAACTAGTGATTGCACTGTGCATATGCATGTATTTAACCTTATGTAGTGAAACTGGGGTCTTGCTGTAACTGCACCTAATTGAACTGTGTGCACTATACCCTTTGTATTATGTATGTTAATGTAACTGTGATGTTGACCTTTAAAGAGCTACTTATTATAATAAAAAGTGTAAAAACACTAGCTTTATAATTATATTTTAACTTTATTGCTTCGAGTTTTACATTGGTTGTGCTTGTGTAAACCAATATTGTGGAAATACGGGATTGGGGGTCACTGCCAAGCCCATTGCAGTTCACACAACCAGGGGTTCGGCAGTTCACCCCAGTGACCACTAGGTGTGGTCCTGATGCAACTCTCTGCTGGGTGGACTGAACGGTCATGCACTTCAAAGAACTGAAGCTGCTCTAATCCGAGAGAGTTTCGGCCTTTTGATTTGCATGACTATTCAGGTCACCGGCATACCTATCCCCATGTCATCAATCCCCCATGTAGTGTGTGACATCCGGGTGCCCAATCCCATGTCAGCGATCCCCAGTACTGTCTGACATTGGGTGCCCAATCCCCCATGCCGGCAATTCCGCCACAGCACTGTCCGACATCGGCGCCCAGTCCCCATGTCTGCGATCCCCACTTGTATGCAGGGACACTGGGGAGCCCACCCCAGTCTCTCCAGTTATGTTACTCCTCCCACCACTCTGAAACACTGGGGATCCCACCCCCAGAGCCCCAAACATTTTTATCCATGAAAAACGAAAGCAGTCCGCTGGACGTCTTTTTTAAATTAAATCTGTAAAGAAGAAAATGGTCCTCGTTGTCTTCCCCCATCCCGACCCTCCTACTGCAGCATCCATCTCTCTGCACCCCTTTACCCCATACTTACCTTTGGAGGTCAGCGGCTGGCATCTTCTGTGGACTGGGACACGCCTACATTCTTCAAAGCGAATGGCGGACTGAAGAATCAAGGTAAGTGCCGTATAATGGCAGTCAGTGACATTTTGATCTTATGTTGATATCTGCCAGTTTTAGGTCTTTTTGTACCAAATTTTCAACATGGGCTTTTGGGACCTACCTGGTGAACACTGGCGCGGTTGTTTCATTACTTGGTCCCGAAACTGATTTTGCAATCCCTGTGCGGAATCACCTTTCAGGACTGAGCAATGAACGACAGTGCCACTGTTCTGAGGTGAGGTCCCAAAAGCCCATGTTGAAAATTTGGTGAAACAAATCCCCAAAATGGCTGCGTTATGAGTATGCGTTGAGCAGTTTCTACACAGGTGCATAACTTTGTGAATTTTTAATATTTTCTCTCAAATTGTCAACATACAGATTTTTCACACCACCTCATGAACAGTACAGCTGTCATTTCTCACATCCTGCCCAACGCATTTGCACACCTGTATGGAAATGGAGCAAATCCTTGTACGAAATCACCTTCAGGGCTGAGTAATGAAATGGCAGTGCAGCTGTTCATGAGGTGGGGTAGCAAAAGGCCATATTGAAAATTTGTAGCAAAATACTAAAAACACCAGAGTTACTTGCGCCATTGACATTTTCCTATGCATGCACATAACTTTGCCAGTTTTCGATATTTTCATTCCCAGTTTTCAACATAGCCATTTTTCACACCACCTCATGAACACTACAGATGTCATTTCTCACATTCTGCCCCAAACAACTTTCTGCATCTGTAGTGCGAATGGTGTTTTGCCACGGATTAAGACATTTTCACCTATGGGGTTTATGAGGTAAGGTGATGAGAAGACTATGTTGAACATTTGGGGTCAAAATGTGAAAAAATTACAAAGTTATCACGGCAACATACAAGCGCCTGCTTGCTGCGTCTACATCTCAGGTTCCGGGACAGACCCGGGAGTTGGAGGCCAGCCGGGCAATAGGATTGAGTGTCCCAGGGACTGCTATCCTTCTCTGGGGAGGGAAAAGAGGGTCCGTGCATTGTGATGGAGTCTGAGGGTACCACCGCTGCCGGTGCCTCTTGCGAGAGGGGGAGGCACATGCTAGCATCATTGCACGTCCCTGCCCCAAGGGATCTTCAAAAATTAGCATACAAAAACTTCTGGCCCGTTCCTGATGCCCCGCCTCTGCTCCTACAGCAACTAATAAAATAGAGAGAGACCACCATCCAGAGGAGAAAAGAGAGAAAGACTGTTGGGGCCAAAGAGAAATGTTATAGTCAAAGAAATCACAAAGTTTATGCATGGCCTCAGTGTGGCTGTGTGTGTACACAGGGCAAGAGCAGACAGGCAGAATAAGTCTTTGACTTGCCACCATCCAGAGGAGAAAAAGAGAGAGAGACTATTGGGGGCCAAAGAGAAATGCTATAGGCACAGAAGTCACAAATGAAGTTTATTCTTGGCCCTAGTGTAGTTGTGTGTGCACAGGACAAGAGCATGCTAGAAAAATAAATCACTGACTTGTGCCACCATCCAGAGGGAAAAAGACAGAGACAGACTATTTGGGGCCAAAGAAATGTTATAGTCACAGAAATCACAAATAAAGGTTATTCTTGGCACCAGTGTGGCTGTGTGTATACACAGGGCAAGAGCAGACTGGCAAAATAAGTCTCTACTTGTGCCACCATTCAGAGAAGAAAAGAGAGAGACTATTGGGGGCAAAAGAAAAATGTTATAGTCACATAAATCACAAATAAAGGCTATTCTTGGCACCAGTGTGGCTGTGTGTATACAGAGGCAAGAGCAGGCTGGCAAAACAAATCACAAAGTTATGAGCCTGCATTGAAATTTAGAGCATGAGCTCGTAACTTTGGCAATTCAATATTTTACCCCAAATGTTCAACAGAGCCATTTCTTCACAGCACCTCATGAATGTGACAGCTGTCATCTTTCAGATCCTGACCAAAATGGGGTTTCTTTTGCATCCCGAAAGGTGATTTTTCAGTTGCTTGTGTAACCCCTAGATGGCGCTATCCCAGGGCTACTACCCCTGCCTGATTTGCCACTAACAGGTTGAGGGGCCTGATCCAATGGCAGGGTGCCTCCACCCAGAGGTCAGGGTTTGCAATAGTTAAACTAACTTGGTCACAGCCCTCTGGGACACTGCAACCCCCTTTCTTCCCACTAGTGGCCCACACAATATATCAGAATTACCTTCACAGTATACACTTACCCCAGGTCTGGTTCCGCACTGGGACCTCCTGAGAAATGAGATACAGTGCAACAATCACAGTACAGTACTTTAACATAGACAAATACCTCAGGCAGTATAACTTTGCTGAAACAAGCAGCTCTGATTTATTTAGGGATATAACAAGGACAGGGAAATCAGGTTAATTAGCTTATCACTCTAATAATTCTATCTATGGCTCTGTGCACAGGCCTCATCCCTATCAGTTACTGTCCCTGGGTACCCAAGCCCTAGTGGCTAGTCCAAACCGTGGCAGCTGGTAGGGCCCTTTCACACAGAGAAAAGGAGAATTAAACAGTCAGCAGTACAGTAATTCCATTTGGATTTAATGTGGCAATTCAACAGGAGCAACCTCGAATTAGTACTCACGACCTCCAAATAAGATAGGGTCCTTCAATGTCAGCAGGGCTCACTTGAGGTACACAACCTCCTCACACATCCATATAAAAGAAAGTACTATACAGGCAGGCTGCATCTGTATCCGATCGCAATTACTGCACAATACCCGAGAACACACAGCAGATTCAGTTCCTGACAGACCGATGCAATTTTCAGCAATTCTTCCAGTCTCTACAGGGTGAGCCTGGTTTCTACCTTCAGAGATCCTTTGATTTTTCACAGGACGGATTCAGTCCTAACAAGCTGTTGCACAAGCTGCAGACCGGAACTCTGGGCCTTACACACGTTTTTACTAAAACTGCACACTGAAAAGCACAGGGCTCCTTCCTTCTTCACTGCCAAAGCTCAACTGAAACTCCAACCCGACAAGACCGGCACTTCCTTTGAGTTCCTCCCAGTTCTTGACTGATTGGCTGTCACCACAACAGACTGCTGCTGTTGGTCCAAAAGGCACTGAAGTCTAAACTACATCTCCCAGAGTCACTGCCCATACAACCTCTTGTGGCTGGCTCAGATTATGAGTCCAAGTTCTGATTCGTCCAAGGCACCATTTTAGAGCTAGCTTACCCCACACTGATTGGTCCAGTTCAGCAGTTCAAAACTAGAATGGGGAACTAGCAGACACAGTTCTGACTGCAAAGAAAGCAGGTTAGACAAACTGTAATTTCATTATTACTCTAAATAATTTCTAGCAAACAGTTACATCTTTCAGATAGGTTCCTTTGCACCCTAGTGACTGCAAAATGAAGTGAATTGGCAGCAGCTCGAGTGGTACTCAGAGAAGCACACACAGTCCCCCCATACAACTAATTATGTCTGCAAGCAGACAGCTCTAAAGAGACAGTACCAGAGGCTCTAAAACACTCACTGATAAATGGCTTAAATGCCAAACACCATTCAGGCTTGGAGCATTCAAGCAAGCTCCTGAAGTCTTTTGGGAACCCCCATTTGCAGGGGTTACACCCTTCCTGGTTTGGGAAAGCTTGACGTCGCTGGGCAAGCAAGTACTTCCATAAGTTTCAACTGCAACCATATACATTTGCATTAGGCTCGCACATGTAATCATCAGTCAATATATCATTTTACCAAGAACACATTTCTGAAACATTGTAGCACGTCACTCTTTACACAGTATTACATACATTGTACCATAACTCGTTATTACCTCTTGTACATGAAACCTGAAGAGAGGGGCCCTTCCCTATCAGTTACCTTGGGCTGATGGGGCAAGGCACCATACTAAGGGCAACACAAGTAACTTGGAGTTAGCACTGATGCTCAGTTTGGGCAGTGAGCTCGGGGACACATACACTCCTTTATGGACAACATTGAGAGGCAAATCCACAGGCCTCCCAAGGGAATCATCAACTGAGGTGCACCACAGGCTTTACAGCTCGACCAGTCTTTCTAGGGGAACTGTTACAGTCTCTGCACTCTGAGCCTCATTTTCAGCATTGTCCACACACTTGTCAGGGGAGTCTCCATGGGGTAGAGAGGCTAGAACTTGGGGCACTTTCAGCTCCAGGAGTTACAGTTTCTGAGTCCACAACATTTGGCTCGCATGGAGAGCTTTCGGACACTGGCAGTGGACTGTCAGGGCACTCAAAATACTCTTCTTGTTTGGTATCACCAGTCTGCCCCAATCTATCATTTTCTCCTGAAAGCTCAAACAGTTCAACCATGCACAATGATTCCATTTCATCTGATCTGATGCTTTGCACTTCACTTTCTGGGAGCATTGGCTCCAGGATGAAGCTGGGGCTTAGACAGTCCAGAAGGCCCAGCTTTGTCTCCAGTATTGACTAGGGATTGCCCCAAACAATTGACTCAGTTCGAAGAAGGATAGTATTCAAAGTCACTCTCACTTTCTTCCGATATGGACTGACAGTCGTGCTCAACTGGGACTTGTGGAGGGGAACACTTTAACTTTACTTCTGTAGGTGCAGACTTTCTTGATCTTTTCTTAGCAGCAGCTCTAGTCACTGGTCCAGAGGGGCATCTTCTAGGGCTCAGACTCAATTAAGATTTGTCCAATGGGCAGTAAATGATTTCTATGCATTGTTTTTACATCTTTGAATTATTCTCAGGCCTTACTTTGTACACTGGCAGATCATCTAGTTTGCCCACTACAATGTGAGGGAGATGGTGCCATCTGTCAGCAATCTTGTGCTTGCCATGCAGTCCCAGATTTCTTAGCAACACCCATCTCCCTCCTGGAGTTCCTGTGCTTTCACCTTTTATCATACCTTTCTTTGTTGGCCAGATTTCTTTTGGCAGCCATGTTTGAGCCAGTTGGTACGCATGAGTTAGCTGGGCCTTTAACTTTGCACATACTGTAAATAGTTGTCAGCTTGAACCCCATCAGGAGAGACCCCAAACACACACATCTACTGGTAGTCGAGCTTCTCTTCCAAACATCAGGCGGTAGGGGGAGAATCCAGTGGCATCACTTTTGGTGCAGTTATAAGCATGTACCAGGGTGCTAATTTGTTGGCTCCATCTAGGCTTGTCCTTTGGGTGCAGGGTGCCTAGCATATCTAGCAAAGTGCGGTTGAAATGTTCAGGCTGTGGGTCCCCTGGGGTGGTAAGGAGTGGTTCTGGACTTTCGCACTCCCCACAGAGAAAGCATCTCTTTGATCAGACGACTCTCAAAGTCTCCCTTGATCAGAATGGATTCTTTGTGGAGCCCTATAGTGAACAAAAAGTTTTCTACAAGTACTTTGGCTACAGTGGATGCTTTCTGGTCTTTGGTGGGAAAGCTTGGGCATATCTCGTGAAATGGTCAGTGACCACCAGCACATTACTGATATTTCTTTGATCTGACTCCAAACTTAGAAAATCAATACAGACCAGCTCCATGGGTGCACTGGTGGTTATGTGTTAACAGGGGGCAGCCCTCTGGGGCAAAGCTTTCCTCTGTAAGCAGCGACTACAAGTTCGAATGTGTTGCCTCCACATCAGCCCCATCTTAGGCCAATAGAATCTGGATCTCACCAAGTCAAGTGTTCTGTCTATACCAAGGTGCCCAATTGGTTGTGCAAGGACCTCAATACTGAGTCTCGAAGGCAGTGGGCAGCACTAGTTGTTGTTTGTCTACTTGTCCCCTCTGTCTACTGTTTCTCTGTATAACAGTTTATTGATCAGTTTCAACTTAGGACCTTCTTTGTATAACAGTGCAGTTCTCAAATCAGTGGAGCGTAATTTGGACACATCTTTTCCTGCATAGAGGGCTTCTAAAGCTGCTTTTGATCATGGGATCGCGGATTGAGCCCGCCGACACTGTCATTGTCCAGCTGAGGCAGTGCACCAATGTCTATTGCAGAAAAGTGGCAATAAGCAGCAGGTATGCAATTCAGAGGCTCCCAAGCAATCCACCATGCAGTCCACTGCGTCCGTGGACATTTGTTCCTCCCTGTCAAACTTCCGCAGAGTGCCCGAATGTCAGGTTCTGCCAGTCGGACCCAATCATTCTGGGGAACAGGCCCGGGAGAGAGCATCAGCATCTATGTGGTTCAGACCTGCTCGTATTCGAGGCATAGTCATATGTAGATAATGCAGAAAGCCACCTATGGCCAGTGGCATCCAACTTAGCTGAGGTCTGCACATAGGTCAAAGGATTATTGTCAGTTTTTACTAGTATTTTAGCCCCATACAAGTACTCATGGAATTGGTCAACAATAGCCCACTTCAAAGCTAGGAACTCTAACTTATGTACAGGATAGTTCTTTTCGGATGGGGTCAGGCTTCTACTGGCAAAGGCCACTGGTCTCAGGCCATTCTCGTGCGTCTTGGTACAACACAGCCCCCAACCCTTGCAAGCTAGCATCAGTGTGCAGGACGAAGGTTTTCTTGGATCGCATAGGGCCAGCACTGGAGCATGGGTAAGTTGATATAGATCTCATGAAAGCAGTCTCACAATCAGGAGTCCAGCGGCCCAAATACTTCACCGGATGAAAATACACTCTTTCAGTCTTGAGGATGCTGACTTTGGTATTTTTTGTGGGTTGGGGATACCCTTGAGTAAGGTTAAGTAAAGGGCGGATCACTCTTGAATAGTCCTTGATGAAGCGCCGATAATAACTACAGAATCCCAGGAATCTTTGCAGTTCTTTTAGATTTTGGGCTGTGGCCAGGTGGTCAAGGCCTCAACTTTACTTGGGTGGTCTCTATTCCCTCGGTGGATACTATGTGTCCCACATACTTTACTGATGTTTGAAAAATTGACACTTATCAATGGACAGTTTAAGGCCAAAGTCCTCAGTCGGTCCAATACCTTAAATAATCTGCTCTCATGTTCCTCCAGTGAGCTGCCAAACACAATAACATCATCTAGGTATACCAGGCACTCTAGTAAGTTCATTGTCCCCCACTGCACGCTCCATCAATCGCTGAAAGTGGCTGGGGCACCTGAAATCCTTGAGGCATCCTCATGAATTCATAGAGCCAAGCGGACAGATAAAGGCTGTCTTTTCACGGTCCTCTGGGGCCATCGGGATCTGATAGTACCCACCGCGGAGATCCAGCACAGAGAACCACTTGCTCCCGCTTAGGCAGTCAAACATCCTGAATGCGGGCATTGTGTACTGATCAGGATAGTCCGCCGTTTAAGGTGCGATAATCCACACACATCCTTACTGTTCCATTCTTTTTCCTCACTACCACAATGGGGGAAGCATAAGGGCTTCTGGATTCTTGTATTACACCAGCAGCTAACATCTCTTGCAGATGCCGTCTCACATCATCTATGTCCAGCAGGTGCCACGCCGAGACCTCTCACTGAAATGGTCTTTCGTCATGCAGCCGGATATTGTGCTCAGCTCCTTGCACGCATCCTACATCCCATTCCTTTAAAGAAAACACCTGGTCTCTCTGGGCAAGCTTCTCACTGATCTTCACTTTCCATTCAGCTGGCAGCGAAGTCGCGGAAATCAAACAAGTCAGGCGTTACTCTGTCATTCTTCCTTGAACTCTTGCTGCTGGGTAGCACTGCAGTGTCTGCACAATGCACATTAGCCAGGATGCAACCTCTGTTTACTCGAATGTCTCTTTCAGACACATTATGAACTTGGACCATTACCTTCTGGCAAGCATGGGCTCTAGCGGCAAAATACTAGGCTTGACCAGCAGTCCTCTGGCAATTTTCCATCGCCTGGTGCATCCAACATTAATATTTTATTCTTAACATCCTTTCTGATACGGACCTCTCCCTGTAAGGTACACTGGGCATTTGGCGCCAGGATCAGAGACTCAGGATCCTTCTTCCATACAATTCCGACGGTTCCTCTGGTTCTGTTTTTCAGCATCTCTCTGTGCCTCATAGGCCTTCTTAATTAAAGCCGAACTCTTAAAGCTCTACAGTCTTTGACCCTGTTTTCATAACACAACTGTGCCAGCCTTCCTAACATATGAGCATTTGTTCCAATCAACAAAGGGACACCATCATACAGTCCAGTGGGGGACACACTAAGGCTAGGGTCTCTACTTGTTCGGCCACTCCCAGCCACGGAGGTGGGGAAAGACAACCAAGTCCGGATATACCCGGAATAGGGGTAGGCCTTCTCACTTAACCCCCATACATGCAGTCCTTCTAATGGTTGTAAGAGTCGTCTGACAAATGCTTCTGATACCAATCTTGGAACATAATTGTCACTTGGGAGCCACTGTCTAATATAGCTCTTGTAGACCTCCGTTCACCTTTACAGTGGTCTCCATGGAGGGACCCACTATTCTGGACCAGTCTGGAGAGGTAGTGGGGGCCTGGGCAACTGACCTTGCCACAAAAGGACGTGAATTAGCATTTTGGTGCCCTCACTGGGATCATGTCGCACCTCTTAACCACTGATTTCTTCTCCAAGCTCTCCTTGTAGCCTATATGCAACTTTGTCAGTGTCTTTTGGGGACTGGCATTCCTTTCATGTGCCCATCTTTCCCACAATTATAGCAAAACATACTTTCTGAGTTTGAGCTGGCGAGGCGCCACACTGGGAGCCAGGCGGGGTATTACTAACTGGAAACCTGGTGCCATCTCTGTCTGCGGCGTGATAAGCATTTGGAGACATCTCGTCAGTTTCTCCACTTCCATGGTCAAGGAATCGAGTTCGGAGCTGTTATCAGCAGGAGATACATGGGTGGGTACCCCACCCCATAGCGAATACAGTCGGATATAGGTCAGGGCCCGTACTTGCAGGCGTGGCCTTCATAAAGGACTGTTTTTGAATTCCGGATCTCTCAACAGTTCGCCCCATTGTGACATATCTTTTTCCTTGTCAGAGCACTCATTGACTGCCAACCTCTGCCCCTGAACTTCACTTGATGGGTCACCCTCAGTCACTCGGGTCGTGGCCGCAGCTATTGGTGCAGGTCCCTCCCGAGTCGTCTTTTCTCAACTCCTCGAATTTCTCTCATTAACTCATCATAGGAGGGTGGGGATTCAGTCGATCTGCCAGGTGTAACTGAAGCAACAGCAGTTCTGAGAAGGGGGCAGACTTAAGGATCCTGTCCAGCCTGGTTCGTCCAGTTCAATCGCTGGCAAACTACCTTTTTCTGAGGCATTCTTGCAACAATTTTTCCAGCCGAGATACATACACAGACAACAACTCCCTTGGTACTGTTGTGCATCTCACTCTCCACCATAGGTCCTCATCAGAATCTGGGCTCCCATACACATTCTCCAAGGCCTCAAGATAGGCCTGTGCAGTCGCTTCAGGGTTACTGGCCCGTTTGCACGGATGGTAGCCAGGGCAGGACCTCGGAGGCTCTCACCTAACCCTCTTCGCTTTTCACCTTCCGAGCATTGCCATTCTAGCACGTGGGGCAACATAGTTATCCAGGTCTCCCAGTCATCCTCCCTTGGGGGTGGGGAGGGTGCCAGAGAGATCCTCAACCCGTAAGAGTCGTGACTAATGGCAGGTGCAGAAATAGGGAGTCTGCATTGGTTCAGCCACCATTACGGGCACTGGAGCAGGAGAGGGTGTTGGGGGAGGAACACCCCAGGTGGCAAGAATAGTTTCTTCAAGTCCTCCACAGTTTTCCCTCTCCCAGCAACCATTCAGCAAATTTCTCCTCAAAAGTTTCAGATAGTGGTGGGGCTGATTCCCGGTCTTTACTGTCCTTAGTTATCACTCTCCAAGCAGTGAGGGCTCTCTGGGGTAATGGTCTGTGGCACTTTGGAGCTATCTATGGGATCCTTAAACTCTACTAGGCCAGGAAAGTGTGGGTGAGCAGATTAGCATGCCGACCCACCACCACAGGGTTTGTAAACCTTCCACCTTGGAAAGTACTCCTGCACAGTGTCCGTGATTGATACCCAGGGGATGTCCAGGATAAGCATAGCATTTGGGGTCGATCTCCTCCCCAGTCACCACTCCACCAGCCGGTGCACAGCCACTTCTGTCGGGTACCCATTTTTTCTTAACAGTGGTTCAGAATATGGCCACTAGAGGACACACAATCCCAGCGGTGAGCCTCCAAGATGTAACCCCTAGATGGCGCTATCCCAGGGGCTACTACCCCTGCCTGATTTGCCACTAACAGGTTGAGGGGCCTGGATCCAATGGCGGTGCCTCCACCCAGAGGTCAGGGTTTGCAATAGTTAAACTAACTTGGTCACAGCCCTCTGGGACACTGCAACCCCCTTTCTTCCCACTAGTGGCCCACACAATATATCAGAATTACCTTCACAGTATACACTTACCCCAGGTCTGGTTCCGGCACTGGGACCTCCTGTGAAATGAGATACAGTGCAACAATCACAGTACAGTACTTTAACATAGACAAATACCTCAGGCAGTATAACTTTGCCAGAACAAGCAGCTCTGATTTATTTAGGGGATATAACAAGGACAGGGGAAATCAGGTTAATTAGCTTATCACTCTAATAATCTACCTATGGCTCTGTGCACAGGCCTATCCCTATCAGTTACTGTCCCTGGGTACCCAAGCCCTAGTGGCTAGTCCAAACCGTGGCAGCTGGTAGGGGCCCTTTCACACAGAGAAAAGGAGAATTAAACAGTCAGCAGTACAGTAATTCCATTTGGATTTAATGTGGCAATTCAACAGGAGCAACCCTGAATTAGTACTCACGACCTCCAAATAAGATAGGGTCCTTCAATGTCAGCAGGGCTCACTTGAGGTACACAAACCTCTTCACACATCCATATAAAAGAAAGTACTATACCAGGCAGGCTGCATCTGTATCCCGATCGCAATTACTGCACAATACCGGAGAACACACAGCAGATTCAGTTCCTGACAGACCGAGTGCAATTTTCAGCAATTCTTCCAGTCTTCTACAGGGTGAGCCTGGTTTCTACTCTTCAGAGATCCTTTGATTCTTTTCACAGGACGGATTCAGTCCTAACAAGCTGTTACACAAGCTGCAGACCGGAACTCTGGGCCTTACACACGTTTTTTGACTAAAACTGCACCTGAAAAGCACAGGGCTCCTTCCTTCTTCACTGCCAAAGCTCAACTGAAACTCCAACCGACAAGACCGGCACTTCCTTTGAGTTCCTCCCAGTTCTTGACTGGATTGGCTGTCACTCACAATAGACTGCTGCTGTTGGTCCAAAAGGCACTGAAGTCTAAACTACATCTCCAGAGTCACTGCCCATACAATCCTCTTGTGGCTGGCTCAGATTATGAGTCCAAGTTCTGATTCAGTCCAAGGCACCATTTTAGAGCTAGCTTACCCCACACTGATTGGTCCAGTTCAGCAGTTCAAAACTAGAATGGGGAACTAGCAGACACAGTTCTGACTGCAAAGAAAGCAGGTTAGACAAACTGTAATTTCATTATTACTCTAAATAATTTCTGGCAAACAGTTACATCTTTCAGATAGGTTCCCTTTGCACTCCTAGTGACTGCAAAAATGAAGTGAATTGGCAGCAGCTCGAGTGGTACTCAGAGAAGCACACAGTCCCCATACAAACTAATTATGTCTGCAAGCAGACAGCTCTTAAAGAGACAGTACCAGAGGCTCTAAAAACACTCACTGATAAATGGCTTAAATGCCAAACACCATTCAGGCTTGGAGCATTCAAGCAAGCTCCTGAAGTCTTTTGGGAACCCCCATTTGCAGGGGGTTACATGTGCAAAATCACCTTCGGGCAAGAGTTTAACTTTTCTCTGCACTTGTTCATGAGGTGGGGGTCATAAGAAGGGTATGTTGAAAATTTGGAGCAAAAATATTCAGAAGTCAAAGTTATGAGCCTGCGTTGAAATTTGTGAACGAGGCTCATAACTTTGGCAATTTTCAGTACTTTGATCCCAAATTTTCAGCATAGCCATTTCTTCACTGCACCTCATGAATTTGACAGCTGTCATTTTTCAGATCCTGGTCAGAATGTTTTTTGCATCCCGAAAGGTGATTTCAAAGTTGCAGGGTATCGAATATGCTCTGTTTTTATGAAAAGATCTCAGCTGCATTGGATAAGGGAAGCGGTGGATTGTATATATCTGGATCTTGCTAAAGCTTTTGACAAAGTTCCTCATCTAGAAATAACGTGTAGTCTAAAAGAAATTAACCTAGATCATAGAGTATTTCGCTGGATAGGTAGCTGGCTAGGGATAGGACTCAGTGAGTCCACATAAATGGTCATTACTCTACTTCAGTACTGGTATCTAGTGGGTGCCGCGAGGGGTCGGTCCTGGGTCCGTGCACTTTTATAGTGTTCATGTCAGGGATGGGCAGAGGGACACAGAGTTGGATAAGTAAATATATGGACGACACTAAACTAGCTGGCACAGTTGCCGATATTGGTGGGGCTGCTAGGGTACAGGCAGACTTGGATTGCATCTATAAGTGGCTATCACAAGAGGTGTGAACTGTAACATAGATAAGTGCTGTGTAATTCACCTGGGCAGTCAAAACTGTGACATTAAATATCATATGAACGGAACCCCTTGTAAATCCGTGCGGAATAAGACTTGGGTATCCTCATAGATCATAAACTCACATATAAATCACACCGTAACAAACAACTTTTAAAAGCAGAAAGAGTTTTGTGGACTATAAAGAGAAATGTAGGAGTCGGAAGTCAAAAGGTGATTGCCACTCTACAGGGTGTATGTCAGGCCATTGTTGGATTATGGAGCCCCGTTTGGGGTCCCATTAGTAAAAGGGGGGGCGGAAAAATTGAAAAGGTACAGAGACAAGCAACTAAACTAATTCATAATCTAAAATGATAGTTGTCCCCAGAGACAAGAAGGGTTAGGGGGATCTACTTTATGCTTCGACATAACGGGATGATTATCTACAAAGTGAACTAAACCTTAAATTCAAAAACAATATTATATGCACGAGGCCACCAACTTCAGCTGAGACACATTAAGTTCAATACCAACAGGAGGAAGGAACTTTTACACAGAGAGTGGTGGTCCCATGGAATGAACTACCTGAAAATATGATCTGCTCCAATAATAAGGCCCAATTTAAACATAGACCTGATTCTTACGTTCAAGGGCACAAATTGGCGTACTTTGGTGAATGGACAGGAGCAGCCCATGGGCTAATACTAGCCTTTTTGCTCCTTACTCCTTAGTGTAAACCTTAGTATAAATATTAATAAACTGTAACCTAGTTTGATTATTGATTAGTGGTTAGTTCTTGGCCTAGAGTAAAGTTCACACCTCTCCCACAAGGCATTTCAACAGTCTTTGGATGCCTAAGCGTATGACTGGCTGGACCATGGGGTCAAAGTAACAAAGATGGCTGCTTAGTACACAGTGCAGTACAGTTTCAACAGCAGCCCCAACTTTAAGGTATTCGTGCAGCCAAACAAAGCAGTTTTTATACACAGTTGCCCCATTGTCCAAAAGCAGCCTTTGCCTACTATTATCAGGCTGCAATATTATATGCAGAGAGTCTCTGGTTTACCTGTCACTACTCGATTCATTCAGTCCCCAGGCAGCGAGACAGTGCATTAATATTAATGCAAGCTCATGTATATATGCACATTTCCCCGTTTCTGAAGTGCTTATAGGTGTTTTAAAATAACAGCTCAAGCCTCTACTGACCCGCCTCCTCCTTGTGTCAAACCCCGTTTGACTTATCCTGGAGGTCAGAACCACCGGAGAGCCAGGACCATCAGAGATGCAATATCTTAACCACGCAGCATCGAAAAAACAGAAGAGTGCCACGTGCATGCAAGAGGACTCTGTGGGCACATTTAAAGTGCCAGAACAGTGGCGGTCCTGTGATTTGACTCTCCATCCCCCAAGGGACTAAATAACATTACAGGAGGGGGTGGACAGAGACCTAGATGGCCACAGGACCTGGGATTAGTGGCAGTGGGCAGCAGGAGGAACAGGAGCAAGAACAGGCTCCCGGGCAACAGGTAAGCCCCACTGGTGGGGTGGGAGGGGTTACATGTAGCACTGCAGTAATTATTTCACTGAGTCTTTCAAATGTATCCGACTTTCCTCTGCTAACCACACATTTTGTGACATCACAGTCTGTTGTCATGTTAAGCACTATGATGTCATAAACAAAGGCACTGTGAGGTTAACAGGGATAGGCACATATTTACAAATACTTTCTGTACAGACTTTTAGAGGGACTACCAAGCTGTGCTGTAAATCTTGGGAAGGGACATTAAAATGAAAAATGTATTCTCTGGTAAACTGTTAACAGGTCAAACATATATGAAAGCACATGCTGAAGTGTGGAGTTGCTCTTTAAGCTAAATGTATTTATTTATTTTTTATTTTTATTTGAAATGTTTCACCAGGAAAGAAAACATGAGCTGTAAACAGCTCGTTTCAGAAGCATCCTGGGGGAAGGGGGTACAATAGTTGGGAGAACAAGCATTACATATCAATATACGAGCAATGCAAGTACAATTTATCAAGATCAACAGTGTAACACAATTACAGAGCAGAATAACCCGGCCCAACCAACCAGGGTAAACAGTTCATATTCGGATATAGCAGGCATTGCAATAACCCAAGAGTAGTTGACCCGATAGAGTGTGGGTGGACAGGAGCGGCCTGTGGGCTCATACTACCCTGTCTGTGTAACTTTCCATTTACTGGGACTTTTCCATCGCTGTGCTTTGTTTAGTTTCAAGTACTGTTTGTTACATTGTAAACTGCACTGTATTTGTTTTGTGGTGGCGTCTTGGGTTTCTTGTTTGCTTTGTAAATGCTGTCTCTACAAAACAATCGGTACGTAATCTCCCAGGTCATACCTGAAAACAGGCATTTTATTGCCAAACACACCTACCTGGTTAAAAACGAAATAAATAAGCTTGTCCTATGACCACCCTGTTGCTTCTTTCCCCAGGTTGCAACTGGAAATGAGTCCCTTGGGCTCTGTTTGTTTACCTGGTAAAATCTGTTTTAATTAAGTACATAAAAAAATACTCTGACTGGCTAGCAGAAGGGTGGTGGGTATGAAGACTGAAGAGCGTTCTCCATTGATGGATGCCCCTAAGGCTGTGTTTACAACCATGGCTACAGTGATAGTTTCAGCATGCACAAAATGGCAGCGATCACGGAGAAAAATTACTGCTCACTCAGTTTGAAGGGTTTTTCACTGTAACCCTAGGCGGCGCTTACTCCAAGGGCTACTAGCCAGGGTTCCACAATAATTACCGGGTTCCCCAACCTCTGTAAACACAATGAGTTGGTGCTCCACCAAGAGTAAGATTTGTGGAGTCGTCTGTCCAGCGGGTATAGCCCTCTGGAAAGCTAACACCCACCAGCCCACCTAGTGACCAAGTGCCTTCACAACAGATACAACCCATTTCAGCAGGAACACACAATTAGCAATGAACATTAATAATATGCTCACACCCTTGCACTTACCACCAGGGTGGTCTTCTGGCGAATGCCCGAGCCACCTGTAAAAGCAATATCACATGCAAGCGTACACCTTCAAATGTTTTTACCCAAGTCACAGTGAAGTTTCACCAGACAATAATTTGCTCCTGAGTCTGCTTAACAGTGAAACAACGAATTTGATTTATTGTGGGGATGCGAACAAGAAAAGGGTGCAAATCTGGATAAATGATTGCTGAGCTGGTATTAGCCAGGGTATTTTGCATGCAAATTCCTCGGTCCCTTAAGTGCAGTCTTGTAACTGCTGGGTACCCAGAGTGTGATGCTGACTAGCCACAGCAGTGCCCAGGGCTGCTGGGGCCCTTGATGGGAAGAAAGATGATTAAACATGCACAAAGGCCTTGACTAATTGTATTCTCAGCCGGTTGGCCTAGTCCACTGAAACCCTGTGAAACACACTGAGTGAAATCAGATGGTATCACAGAATAATTCCAAGAACTTGTTGCAGGGAGCTACTTGAGTTTACTCCACAGCACCGTAGGTAGAAGATGGCCAGGCGAAATGAAGACCTGTTGTAGAGCACTGAAGAGCATGGGGAAGCTGGGACGACATGACTCACCTCCGCTTCACGGCATTTGTCTCCAGGTGGCTGCAACCTGCGATACCTTGCTGCGAGGGGCTGGATCCCCAAGCAGGTCACTCACCAAGCAAACTGTAACTGGTGGAGGAATAGACGGCTTGGGCTGGGTTTGGCATGAGCCCAGGTTGGATAAAACACTTCTGGCAAAGTTCAATTCTTTTATTCATTTTATTTATTCATTCATTCATTCATTATTCAATCTTTTGGCTGGAGAAAGCCTCCAGCTGGCTGACAACTTGGCTAAACAAGGCAGCTGGCTTCCGGTGGCAAACTGGTGTCCCTGGTTAGTAGGCCTCGGCCCACCTTGAGCATTCGCACATTAAATGGAAACAGCATCCACTCATCCACTTTTCAGTTCAACTTCAGGCTGGTTCAAGTGCAGTTGCTCTGCTGAGCAAACCTTTCAACCTGCAAAAGGCAGTCTCTGGCGACTGATTCCCGAACTTGGGACCGCAGACACACACGGAGAAAACTATGCCTTTCCTGGGCTAGAACACATAAGCTTGAACAGGGCTCCTTGCTCCATGGAGTCTTGGGATGAAATGCTTCACAGTTTGAAATCAGTTCTCGGATTAGTCCATTTTCTCGCATTCCAATTGGTGAGGGAGCTGTTAATCACAATCTTGTGCTCCCATTGATTCCTTTAGGCGCCAATCCTTAGGGTTTTACAGTTTCTTCCACAAGGCACCTGAACTAAGGACTCTTTGAGGTCCCTCAGTGTCCCAGTTGGTCCAATTTCTGGAAGTCCCGGGCCAAACATGGTGGCTTCCATTTGGATGCATAAGCTGCAAAAGGCAGGTTAAAATGAGCACTCTAATCTACATACAACAGCAAATTAGAAGTAAATATTTACGGTACCAGTTAGCTCCTCTGCTCCTAACAGCAGCAGCAGAGTGATAGAGCAAATTGGGGTGATGCCCGGCTGGTATAAATTCTAAACACTGGACCCCTAGCCAGCCATTCACAACACACTGGCAGTGTCACTTAAAGGACAGGCACGGAGGCATGTCATGGCGCTCTCATGTAGATCAATAGGGTCCCCAGATAACCATGGATTTATTGTTTCCAATGGGCGTCTGCCTGGCAGCGGGCATCACTGGAGCCAGCTGGAGACACTTAAGGTAATCCCAAATTGGTGGAGGGCCTACAACACTTGTAGATGGATTGATTTATTTTATTTCAAAAATTTTTACCGATAAGCCAGCAGAGCCCAAGGTGGCTCATTTCAAGCTGAGACCTGGGAGGAGGAGGAGGAGGAGGATACAGCAGTGTTTGCAGGAAATACAACAGGGTTGTAACAGTTTAGAAGTTACCAAATAACAACAGCAATATTTTAATATTTGTATTACTGTGTATTTAGAAACATATTTTGCAGGATGACCCTGAAAACAGCACAGCAAGGTAGTGGTTTACACAACGGACAGAAAATATAAAATAGTACACTGGAGACAAATCTCAGAAGCATAAAAATATAAACTGATTGTATGAAAGCGAGAATGCAGATGAAAACACACAATAGACACACCGCCGGACACACCGTTCTGTTTCATATGTTCTGCCCATTGAGTGCACTGCTGCCTTGCCACGTTGTCTCATTTGGGTTGCTAACTGCTGATGACCCGTTTTGAAGTGAACTACGTGGCATTGGAGGGCTGACCGGGGAGGATGCTCGAGCATCCATGGGCTTCTCTCTCCTCTGGGGGTGGAGAGGGTGTTCAGAATCCGGTGCTTACCTCGCCCCTAGCAGAAACTGGCCAGCATGTCAGAAGAGGTACGAACATTGATGCCGCGTCATGTGTGGTGTGCACCATGACGCCCATTGCGCTACCACGCACGGTCCAAAAGGAGGAAAAAGCTGATGACAGGATGGCACCAAGTGCTTGCAGGCCCCAAACCCAACCAGATGGGCAAACCAGTCGGAACTGGATCTGGACCATGGCAAAGGTTGGGGAACCCACCAACACTGCTGGGGGGATAAGCCCTGAGGAAAGGTGGCTGGTGGAAAGTCCCAGTGGACAGCAGGGTGATAGGGCTGGACAGCTCGGCAGATGGGGCTGACAGGAGGAGAAGAAACAGAAACTGAAAAAAACAGAGATAACATTCATTAAATTATTTGCTTACCCATTTGTGGCTGTGTTGCTTTTGCCTATTATTCACAGCTTTCACCACCAGATGGCACTGCTTTGCACAGATTGCCTTTGTCATATACAGTACTACTTTATAAACAGCACATCCTCGTCACCACTGTGATTCACAGCTTTCACCACTAGATGGCACCACTTTACACAGGCTGCCTTTTCTCATATACAACACTACTTCTCCTTTTCTAAAGGTGAAGCATTCCATATCATCATCGCCAGTGCAGTCTATACCTCTCTGTTTGAGAAGGTGCACTTCTGGCCCATGTCCAGAATCAAACCTGGGATCTAGAGTCCCAAATGTTGCAACTCTTAATGATTAAGATAAAGGAACTTCCCAAGAGCTCCATTTGAGTTTTCTTGCTTACTATCCCATAAATCACCACTAGATGGCTGTATTGCTTTTAACTAATATTCACAGCTTTCACTACTAGATGGCATTGCTTTTCACTGTCTTCCTCTTCTTTTGTTTTTTATTTCAATTTTTTGCCTCCATGGCGTCCCAAGCTTGGTGGCATTCGGACCGTAATCCGTGCTGCCGCTACTCCCACCCCGGCATGGCCGTGGGAGGTTGGATTTTGTGTGGTTGCACTGTAGCTATGTGAATCCATCTACTCTGCCCTAGCCAGCACATAGGACTGAAGTCCAGGTAGGGAGCCGTGTGGAGACATGACTTCTACCAAGCACCCAACGGCATCTTCCCTCCCGCTACCATCCACTAGCTGGGACAGTGCCTAATCCTCCCAGGAGAGGTGAGCTGCCCACTGGCAGCTCAGTCCCACTCTTCCTCCCCTCCCGCCAACCCCCAATGACCAGGGCTCGTCCCAAACCGGGTTGCCGGCGTAGCATGAGGTGTGCGCTCAGCGCTCAACCTCAGCGCCACGGGCCGCAACTGACAGCTTTCTCAACCTCTGCTCAACAAGTATACTGTCCAAAAGGTGGGTATTTGCTGACTATATTTATATGGGAAAACAAGCAAAAGTGAGTATATTATACATCTCCTACTCCCCACAAAGAGGTTTTAATCAGAATGCCCACCACTAGGGCATTAACCCCTGTCCTTAGATTTTCTTTCTTCCATCAATGGTGGTGGGATCCAAAGAGGTTTAAGTTCCATTCCGACCACTGGAGAGGCAAGATCCTACTCCTGGCTCACCCGACATTCAGGCTGTTCTTGGCAATGCAGAAGTCACAGTTTGAATGTTGCTAATTCCTCCTACCACGCTGGTACAAACGTTGCCCTGATAGAGTTAGGTACGGGCTACGTTGCAAGTCAGGGAGGCTGAGAGGGAGGAGAGTGAGTTGCAGACCCAAATTAGAAATAGTATGTGGAGGAATTTCAGTTACGCTCTCACAAAAAGGCGTGAATGTGCTGTCCAAATCCAGCAGCATCACACAAGTGCAGTCTGTTCAGAGTGCGAGATTTTGCATGGGGCATCATGAAAGCACTATCAGGCATACATTACCAAACTCTGCCAGCTCGCACTGAGGCAGAGAATACGCCACGCTCTTTTTTGGGGCCATGTACGGTTTCAAAAGTGAGTAATCCTTGTGTGAGAGGTGGCACGTGTGTGTGTGTGTGTGTGTGTACAAAGGCAGAGCAATAAAACCTTTTTGAATCGAATCTTGGAAGGCACAGAGGCAATCACGTGTTTAACACGCACTCTGCAGAGGCCTTAGTTGTTACAAAAATGCTAATTTTCCAAACTGTATAAATATGGGTGGTTTGCCACACTTAAGCTCAACCCCATGAAAATCCATTGCCCACTAACACATGGGGTGACCGAAAGCCTTTTTCCACATTTGACCATCACTAAAAGCATGTCACAAGGCTATACTGTAACTTAATCTGCCCTCCCGATTGCTATGAACATCAGCAGTTAGTTGCAGTATTTGAATAACAGCAAGGCAGTTAGTTGCAATTTGTAGAGGCCCATTAAGCTATTTCACAGAATGCTATGAAGAAAAACTGAAAATGTGAGGAATACTGGAGGAGGTAGGAGCAGAGAGAGGAGTGTGAGGGATATACATTAGCTGAATTTGTAGATACTAACGGGGGCACAGCTCAGGCCAGGAAACTATGCACTACTTACATACTTTTACCTCAAAGATCTCAAAGATCACATTTCAAAATGTGTAACCCACCTGCGGTTGGGTATACTAATTTCTCCCTGTTCAGGTTTGGCCTAATTAATTAATTAATATTTATGGATTCTACCCACTGGTTGGATCTTTGCAGGTTGGAGGTCGCCGGTGCTGCGTGACCATAAATATAGGGAGTTTGGTGCATTTCGATTGTGGGCAGTGTGGTTGTGGGTGCAAGGGTGATTGCCTTCTCCTGTGTCTTCTTTTGTGGCTAGTTGGGTGGTCTGAGAGATAGCAGCGAGAGTTGACTTGGCAGCAGCCGTGGATAAGTTCAACTGGCTCCGTGGGGTAGGGGATTCGAACCTGTACTCTCTGAGGTAAGGAGTGGTCAGAGGGTGAACGGGAGCAGATATGGCGGCCAGTGAGTGTAAGTGAGTACCAGTCAGGATCGAAGCCACCGATCCAGAGTGTATAGCCACAAAGCGGGTAGTGAAGATAGAAGCCGGCGATCCTAGTCATGCTGCCAGCTCAGAGGGTCCATTGGTGAGGACGTCTGGCCCAGTGTTTTAGGTGGAATGTCTACTGCCAATGCCAGAAAGAAATGGAGAATTGAGGAGGAGGAGAGTGAGGAATGGGGCCCGATGCACAAGGGTTTCTTTTCTTTTTTTTTTTTTTTTTTTTTATAGCTTTTTCTGTTTTTTGTTTTCTTCCCATCCCCGGCCCGCACATGGCCGTATGTGCATGTGGAGGTGTGCATGCACGGAAACCAGCTCAGCCCCTTCCACCCACCTGTACTGCTGCCCTGCCCACCTCGTTATCCCACTGGACCTCCACTAAGTGGGAGCAGGACTTCGAGGGTCGACAACCCACCCCGTCACCCCCAGCATGCTCGATCCCCCCCCATGCCAGCACCCTGGCGATCCAAGGTCATTCGAAGCTGGGTCACCGGCGTAGCTAAGGTGTGGCATCCAGCGCCTCAACCCTCAAGCGCCATTGGGTTGGCATGTCGAGGGTTTCTCCGGCCCGCCACCTTGTACCTTCGAGAGGAAAAGAGCCTGCCTTTACACATGGTATGAGAGCTGGTTTGAGACAGAAAGGGAGAGATGCTGCTGCTCAGTATTTAGGGGTCACCTGCCCTCGGAAAATGTGCTGCGTCTAAATCTTAGTTGTGGCCACCCAGCTCTGGTAAAAGTAAAATGGTGGAGGTCAGCTCGATCACTAAGAACCACTGCAAGTAACTCCACTGTGGACTCACAGGTCCGGGGATCAGATTCTGTACATAGTTGTGAACTGGCCAGTGTTTTGAACTGGCCAGTGTTTATCAATTAAAACTGGGATCCCTTTCTAGCCCTATACCAGTGTGGACCGTAGTTATTTGAATGTTTGACTGCTCTAATGTGCTAACCTGAAATCCCTTGCAGCCCAGCACCGGTAGGGCACCTTGCTGGCATCAGGAGGACCCTGTCAATGCAGCCAGCTTATGGTAAGTACTGTTCAAATGGCCTGTATGTGTTTCTGCTGTTGTGGGCCCCACCCTCCTGATATTACCATCAGGCATACCCCTAGACATGGGGACGGGGTTTACAAACATTTTTCGTATTTTCTGGGCCTTGCGATTGGTCAGTGAAAAGTTACTTCATCTTCACCCCGCTTTTTTATATTACAGTTTTTGCCTGGAAAGGCACGCTGAGCCAAAGCTCGCTTTCAGCTGCATCCAGGAGCACAAGGAGGTTAAAAGACTTGCTCAGGGTCACACAGTATGCAAGTGGAGGTTCGAGAATAAAACCCAGGTCTGCTGGATGTATCAATCACATGGGCCCATATCCTGAGTATTGGAGGGCTGGTGGTGGGAAGTAGATTGAGCATTTCAGAGGACAGTCTCTTCTCTTCCTCCTCTTCCAGAGGGGGCATTGTTACTGCTGCTCTACTACAACCACCTAGATGATCACAGATGGTGTCCCTTCTGCTTTACCATCACCTGGGTGATCACAGATTGTATCTGCTGATTTGCCACCACCGGGTGATCAAAGTTGGTGCCTCTGCTCCTCTAGCACCACCTGGGTGATCACATATGGTGATACAGGTGGAGTCACCAGGTAGGAGGGAGATTGCTGAGTTTTTTTGTTACATAGAAACATAGAATTTGACGGCAGATGAGGACCACGTGGTCCACCTAGTCTGCCCATTTCCTACCTAACGGATAAGCTGCAGATCCTAGTTAACCAACAGCCTACTTCCTCCTACCCCAACTAGAATTGCCTTATGTCTGTCCCATGCATTCTTGAATTCCCCACTGTTTTGACTCTACAACCTCCTCAGGAAGGCTGTTCCATGTATCCACAACCCTCTCTGTGAAGAAATACTTCCCACATTACCTCTGAGCCGTCCCTTGTTAGTCACTTTATTGACCCTCTGGTGCAGGCCTCCCTCCCCAGTCTGACCCTCCGCCCCATCTCCATCACTCGGCTTCTCAGGAACTTACTGCTAGCCCCATTGCTTCCTCCACAGCTTGCCCCTGTGGTGTGGCTGGTGGTCCCCATCCTGACAAAAACAGATTGGGTTTCACGAGGAGCAGGCATTCACCAGTGCTGAGCCTGCAAGGGGGTTGGACCTCTCATGGTGTGCTGCCCGGCACTTTCCCTCTGGTTTTCTCTCCTATGAGACACCAGGTGTGAGGTGCGTGGCAGACTCAATGCACGTAAGCCCTGTATGTGACTCCTAGTGCACTTTCTCTTGTAGTCGCCAAGGAGGCAGTATGGTGCCAGAGCTGACTGCCCTTCCTTCCCAGAGGAGGACAGTGTCTTCTGTGGCTTCGATCCTTCTCCCGCTAGCCAGCCCTGATGACTCAGACTCACTTCTGAACTCGGGTCGCTGGTGTCAAGGAACACTGACGGGTACTGCATCAGGATACTCTGCATGCATGGGGTTGGAGCCCTCGCATTGGCATCCTTGAAGATTGAAATGGATTCAGAACAATAGAAAATGGCTCCAGCTGTTCTTGTATGATGGTCAGTACTCTTGTGCCCATGCCACGCCTCATGCCATGCCTCCCAACTCCACTAATGGTTCATTTGTCTGCTTCCATATTAATTTCTTCCTGGTCTGCTGGCCCTCATTCTTCAAGGATTTACCCTGTTCAGGCCTAAACTGCCACCCCAACCCAGCTTCCACCACTGACACTCCACTATCCCCGCATTTCATCCTTCCATGGTATGAGTTCCAGCAAGGGCCATTCCTCCTCCCGAGCAGTCCAGTTTCAGATGAGGAGGTCAGTAGTTATGCTGGGCAGTGTACTGGTCATAATATAGATGGCAGCTGGGGTTTTCTCCCCTAGGTCCTCCCTAGATGTTAGCATAACCTCTTGGTTGGACACGCATACGTGCAGCACAACTCTGTGTAAGGAGTAAGTTCTCTGGTCCAGTCGCAGGGGCCGCTATGATGGCAGAACTCACCATTAACCCTCCCTGACTGAGGCTCCTTGGTGCGCTACAGCTACCTTAGCATAGTGTGCCTTTGACACAGTGACTCAAGTCCACTTTTGCACTTGGGTTGCCTGAACGGCAGTGCGTGCACGCTGTCCCTTGGCCACTGGGTCAACCTATCTGCTAATGGTTCTTGAGGGAGACGCTGATCCTAGGGCCCTGCTCTGGGAGAGGGTGGGTGGTGTTCAAGGAGGCCAGGTTACAGAGATTTGGGGCTTGGAAGTCACCCGTGATCTGATAGGAAGCAAGGGCTGGAGATGCTATTCCTTGGAAGGAGCAACTGGGGCTGGACTGTTGTTTGTAAATTCTGAAAATGAGCATCACACCTCTGAAGTACATTCTGACCTCAAACAGTGTCATTCCATGGAAAAGCGTCAGGAAACAGACATGCATCCCAATGTCCTCAGTTCTCCAGTACAGGGAGTTTTGTGGTGCAGCTCACTGGTCTCACGATGAGCTGCTAGGCCTTAAGTTGCCTGCTTAGCTGTTTTAAGATGTCTGCAAGGCACTGGTTTCATGGGGACAGAAAACACCCAGATCTAGTACTGCCAGTAAAAACAAAAGCAAAAAAAAAAAAACAGCCCCAGTAGCAGCACCATGGTAAATGGGTTGTTAGTCAGGCAGCGGTGCCAGTCCAGCAAAAGTGCCATTACCACGTGCAGTATGGCGACCTCGGATTGTGGCCCAGATCAAGATTGCCAGTGGGGGAGGACTGAATGTCCCAGAACTGGCTGTCCTCAGGAGGGGTGGTGGGGTGGGATTCCTGGCTTTGTTTCACTGTTGCCACCTGGGTGACCACAGGTGCTGGCCTAGCGAGGAGACATCAGGTGACAGAGCGGATAATCAAGGACATAGGAGCGTGATGGCGAAAAGGACCGCCTGGCCCCAGTCTGCCTAGAATTCCACTAGGCTTTGCTGTAGGATATACTGCTTTGGTAATATAAGAGCAGGACTTACCTTGGGAAACCAGTATGTGTCCTTTACCCTTCCTGCCCTTACAAAGAAAACCATGCATTTCTACGGCTGTGAAAGAGGAGGATTATTGGTCACTGTCTCTGATACTAGTGCTCTATCTACAAAGATTTTACTGAAGATACAGTGAGGAGAAGCGGTTTTGTGGGCTTGGCGCTTAGTGTCTGTGATTCTGTATGTGTCTGACGTTCATGTTTTCACGCAAAGGAAGGCGGATTGTATGGAATAAGCAGCTGAGCACTGTTATAGGGTAAAGACCCTGTTCTCATTCCAGGCCCGTTTGACCAGATGTATGAAAGTTTCAAACTGAAAATGTAACAACTACTGAAAAGTGTTTGATATTTGTTTTGTTTTTTGGGGGTACCTTTCCCCCCAGGAGCCTCACTCTGTTAGGCACTCATTGGTGCAACTCCTCTGCCCTCTGGACTCACTCTGCCGACGTCATCTGCCATCTGTCTCCCAGCGTTGTTCTCTGGTGCCTGGGTTGGTTCTATCCCTTCCTGGTAGGGCCCTCTTCTCCCCAGGGGTCTGCAGGAGAGTATACCGACCGGCGCAGTGACACTCTCACGGTGAAGACCATCACAGCAACATTGTCGGCAGCCACTGTAATGGTCTCCACTACCTTACACTGTGCCATGAAGATGTTTGCCCCAATCCGAACCAACTCCAACTGGGAGTTGGTAATCTATAGTATGGGGGGTGTGAAAGCCCCCAACTACTGCACCAAATCCTAGCGACAGCACAACACCAGTTGGCGGTGTTGTGCTGTCGCTATGCCATCGATCAACATAAAATTTGTCGCCGTGGTATAGTGGAACCTGCAGGAGGAGAGGAAGAAGAATGCTACCAAAGCCATTGTCCTGGCACCGGGGTTAGGATGTGGGAATGAATAAACTGAGGCCATCACCCAAGGTTGCCAAGCCAGACATTTTCCTTTGTTCTCCCACTCATCCCTCCTCCCATTTGGAGTGTGCCCATATTGATGCCCTGGGGCAGAGCCTGCCTGTGTATGGTTGTCGGCTGGTTTACCTTCTGGGCTTTGGCTCGGGGTGACCAGCTGCTTACCTCTAATCAGGTGCGAAATCTGGGCATTTTGTTCGACAATGGCCTGGCATTAAAGTCTCAGGTGTCTGCTGTTGTTAAAACCTCTTTTCATCATCTGAGGAACATTGCTCGGATTAAGCACGTGGTTGCACCTGGGGATCTGCCAGTGTTGGTCCAGGCCTTTGTAACCTCGCACCTTGATTACTGCAGTGCCTATACCTGGGGCTACAGGGGTTGATATCCGCTGATTATAGCTAGTGCAGAATGCAGCGACCAGCTTGTTGACTGGCTTATCAAGATCTAACCATGTCACTGCTGTGCTCCGCGACCTGCACTGGATGTCTGTACATTGGTGAATCACCTTCAAGGTCAGGTTGCTGACCTATAAAGTCGTACACAGGAAGGACCGTGCTACTTGCAAGATCCTCTCTGTCCCTACTGCCCCTCCACTCACTCCGTTCCTCCAACGAGGGTTGCTAGAGGTTCCCAGGATTCAATTGAAGACTTCTGAGGCCCGTTTTTGCTTTTGTGGCCCTAAGCTGTGGAATTCTCTACCTCGTCCGGATTAGAGAGTGCCTGACTGTTGAGTGTTTTAAATCCACCCTGAAAATTTATCTGTTCTCTTTAGCATTCCCTGATGTAAGTGTTGCTTAGCCCACTGTCATCTGTTATAAGATTCTGTTTTAAAATTTTAGATCTCTTGTTTTATCTATGAATTTTAAGGTTTTATGTTTTATTTTACAGTGCTATGATCAATTGGAATGGTGCTTAAAAATAAAGACTTAATTGACTGATTGATGGTCACCCACACTGGCAGAAGCCCCATGGTACCTCCAGGTACCGCTTTCTGAACAGTATATATTTCCATCCTGTCCTGAGGAAGAGTGTTCTTGTGGACGTCTTTCATTTTCCTAGATCACTTGTGCTCTTGAGGTCCTGATCTTGGGCGTGAATCCAGGTCACCAGCCTACCAGAGTGGTCCCGTATCATTCCGCACTGTACAGCCGGCTGTGGATGCCACTTCTTTGTTTTTCATATAAAACTGTTTCTTGCCTCCCCTGCCATCACCCAGGGATATGCCCTGCATTCAGGGTTATAACCTGTTCAGCCGTTTAGCCATTATTAGGAGCTTCCCCATTTTGTTCACTGACATCATCTGCCATCTGTCTCCCAGAGTTGTGCTCTGGTGCCTGGGTCCCAGGGAGGGGCCCTCTTCTTCCCAGGGTCTGCAGAAGGAGAAGAATACCACCAAAGCCATTGTCTTGGCACCCAGGGTTGGGGTGGGGAATGAATAAACGGAGGCTATCACCCAAGACTGCCCTCGCCAGGATTTTTTCTTTGTTCTTCCCACTCATCCCTCCTCCTATCCGAGTGTGCGCTGGGGGCAGAGCCTGCCTGTGCGTAGCCACCCACTGGCGGTAGTCCCACATTACCTCCAGGTGCCGCTCTCTGTGAGGTGTGTGTCTCCTCCTCCCCAGGGAGGAATGTTCTCACAGATGCTCTTTGACCTTTCTTCATGGCCTGCACTCCTGACATCCTGGTCTCGGGCGCAAACCTGGGTCGCCAGAATGCCAGAGTGGTCTCTTACTATTCAGCACCATAGAGCTGGCTGTAGATGCAAATCTTTTTCTTTTCTATATAACTTTTTCTGCCTCCCTGCCGTCATCTAGGGATATACCCTGCATTCAGGATATATCCTGCTCAGGCATTTAGCCATCATTCGGACAGCAGCGGGTTTTCACTTCCACATTTTTCTTTTCGATCCTGCCTCCTCCCCTAGCATGGGCAGTGCCTCTGTCAGCCTGTATACACAGCGCCTGCAATGAGAGCAGGCTCTCTGGCTCAGTCACAGGGGTTACTATGGCACTGAAACCCGCTGGTAACCCTCCATGACTGAGGCACACTACCACGTGGCAGCTACCTCAGCCTGGCCTGCCTCGCACCGCTGTAACCGAGATCATTCTCAAACATTGCCTGCACAGCAGCGTAGCACCTGGCCACAGGGCCATCAGGCTGCCAGTATGGGTGACAGTCCTGATGGGTTAGTTGACCTTTAATCTCTAGTTTTTTGTTGTTAACTACTAAAATAGTATATATTTATAATATTTTTCACATTTTAGATCTGCAGTTCATGATGGCATAAAAGCGAAGGGTTTGAGACTTAATAAATTATAGATCGAGGGGCGCACCGTCCAGTCGGGCTCCTTTCCTCTGTCGTGAGACACTCTTATTCTGTGAAGAGCATCTCACACACAGATGCCCTGGAAGCAGGCACGTTCGGGACAGTTTAAAAAATATGTATATATTATTGATCCAGCTTGATCAATAACATATTAATACTACATGAGAGACCACTCTTATGGTCGTAAGAGTGATCTCACATCCTTAGGGTATCAGAACCGCTTACCTTAAGTTTGCAGTTCTCCTATATAAGATGCACATGAGACCACTCTTACAAGCATAAGAGTGGTCTCCATGGCATATTAAGATACATTATAAATCGTGGAATCATTCTTAGCCAATCAGGACTGTTTATTTCTAAACATTCCCAGTACTCTTGTAACCATAAGAAGGTATCTCATGCACATACAGTAGTTCTAAAATTCTGAAGTTCTAAATTCAATTGGCATAGTTCGTTTCCATCAAAGGGTTCTCTAGTGTAATTTTATAGGGGGTGCTAGGGGGCCTCATATGACTAAAGAAGTCGCGTGCACATTCATAGGGCAAAAGAACTGTGAACGAGAGCAGTTCTGGTGTCCTAAGGATGCAGAGGTGACATTTTATAACCATAAGAGGCCCTCCTAGCACCCATGATAAAATTATTAGATTGTGGACACAATTAAAAAAGGTTGTTTACAGTCCATTTGTACAGCAGTTTAGAGAGACCATTAGTGTGAGTGCGTGAGGGACTCTTGCTGCAATAAGAGTACCTCACGTGCAACTGAAGAAAGTGCTGTGATCGGTCAGGAGCATCACATGATGCTACCACGCTCTGTAATATTCTGTAAAGTGAAATATTTTGATTTTCATTTCAAATTTCCCTTTAATGTGATTTATAATATGTTTATATGTACAGTTCCTGTGTCTCTTATGATTATGAGGTTTCTTCTTAAGTCCTTTGTGTCCAAGAATGTCTCCGCTTTGAGTTCTCTCACCAGAGAACTTGAGAATGTACTCTTATAACCATGAGACATGGAACTATACCTATAACTGCATATTCTGTATGTTACTACTACGGAGACCACTCTACAATTGTAAGAGTGGTTCACACACATTCTTAGAGTATGAGAACTGCGAACTGAAGGTGAGTGGTTCTGATGCCTAAGAATATAATGAGACCAGTCTTACAATTGTAAGACTGGTCTCTCATGGTAGTAATATATTATTGAGTGAGGTCGATCAATAATAGATTGTTTTTGTTTTTTTAAGTCCCAGAACATGTCTGGTTCCTGTGCATCTGCACGTGAGACACTTTACAGAATAAAGTGTCTCACTTGCGGAGAAAAGGAGTGCACTGATTGGTCAGAAGGACTCCTCAAGCTATAAGATGAATCCATGTCATACACAGTGGTGCTGATATGTTTGTCACACCAGCCTCAGTTGAACTCTAATACTACTTCATATGGTCTAACACAAATACAAATATTAAAAGTTGATATTTGTAAAAATGCAGTATTTGTTTGGAACAACATTTGAGTTACACAGCCTAGTTGCTCTGTGAATTATTTATAAGGTCCTGTATTTACAGATTCAGCAAATTCAATTAAAACAAGGGTTCAAAATAATGTTCTATAAATGCTGGAAAGCACAGGTAAACCCGGCACTTCACAGAGCACTTGCGGTGAAACAAAGCGGAAGTGCTGTTAGGCACAGGGGTCTGTCTATGCTTTCCAGCGTCTGCAGCTTGTGTTTGGATCTTTTAACTGAATTTGCTTGGTCTGTAAGTAGTGCACATCGGCAATAACCTACAACAGGATGTAGTAAGACAACTCTTACTGCATGAGCACTTGATGCAGTTCAGCCAATCACATTCTTTGTTTTCTCACTGCTGTTATATAACTTATATTATAAAATGGAAGGAGAAATCTCAGAAGCTGATTGGCTGAAGCAACTTGACCTGTGACGATATCTCACAATATTGTCACGGACCAAAACTGATTAACAAGATCAGCCATTTACTAACACTTTAGGGCCATTTTATAATTGCAATAATACACTCCAGGGTGTGCTATATCATGGGATATCATCACTTCTTGGGTGCATGACACGGCCTATGGCCTCATGCCTCACAATGCACCCAAGGCGTGACGATATCTCATGATATACCACACCCTGTTGTGTAATATTGTTTAACTATACCATGGGCATCACAAATCTTACAGTCTGATTGGACAAGATGCCTGCCTGGCCATGACTAAATCTCCAACCCATGCACCAAGTACCAGCCGACTCCTTCACAAAAATGCTCCAAAATCACTGTGCATAACACTTTCTCAAAACACTGCAGCTGCCATTTTTCCCCAACTGCTAAATGGAAAAATTATATTGCCGCATGATACACTTTTAAAGAACTCCCAACTCCACTCCCAGCATGAAAATGGGTATTAAAAGGTGTTATTTTTATATGTGCTTCATATTACATGTTCAGCGCCTTGATCTTCTGGAAAGGCGCTTTATAAATAACGTTTATTATTATCTATTATTATTATTGTGAAATACTCAAGATTATAACTCCCCATTAAAGAAAAAGTAAACACAGTAAAATAAAACTGTTCTGAGAAACTGCTGCACTAGCTGCTGCTGAGTCAACACTCCCAAAGCCGTGGCCGCCACTGCTCACAAAAATAACTTCTTCGTCCTGCATTTGCGTGGGAATCGTTACTGTAATACATCACTGGGGCTCATCACCTCATTGCCACTGAACTCTTGAGATGACCAGTTTCTGCGATTCTGGCGAGGCAGCAATTAGAACACTGTCCTCCCTCCCTGTACCCATGTTTTCTGATGAAACTCACCCGTCAGACCGCAACTCTGTGTCACTGTGCCACACCATTGAAAACTTGGCGATGAAGCTAACCAAAATCAGAAGTCATACAATCCATATAACTCTTGCCTTTGCCCTCTGATTCTGCCTTTCTCGACCTGATCAGTGCTAAATTGCAGTGGCTCTTCAGATCAGCAGCCAGATGCTGTCTGCATTTCTTTTTTTTAACGCAGATTTTATTAATGTTTTACAATAGTTAATACAAACAGCATATATAATTGCACATGTAACACAGTACCTTTCAGGAAAAAAAGCATATTGCTGAAATTTAATCAAACAAACGCACCACACAGCAGGAAATAAAAATTTATACCCTTGGATAATTTTAAAATACATACTCAAGGGCAACACAAAGATATACCACCCCTACAGTATCTCCAAGGGAGTCTGAGGTTGTGGATTTCATGAGATACACGTCCATTTACCCATTTCTGGGTTTTGCATTTTGTTCGAGTTCTCTTCTCAACCGAGTGAAGTGAATAACACATGTTTGTATACAGGCAGAGTGGACAAAGTAGGCACAGGTCAGGGGTGTCCTGCTACAGCTGTGGGTTGCTTTTGTTTCACTTTAGTTCCATTTTATGTTCTGTTCACTCTTGGTACCACAAGGTCCAGCACCACTAAATTTCAATGAGGCAGAACAGAGAGACCAAATTGCGGTCCACCTGTGAATCTCGCCAGGAAGAACAAACATCAAAATCAGAGGTCAGTAACTAACTGTACAGTTTGGTTGTTTTATGCTAACAAGTTATGTGAAAGCAGGTGACAGAAAACAGTAAAAGGGTGGTGGGACTATTTCGCATAGGGAGGAAGGACATTTACATAAAATCATTACAAAACATTAAGCAAATAAATGTAACATTTTTACATTTTCTTTTATTTACCCTGTAGCATAATTATAAAATCCACTCCAAGGTGTGGGTTGGTTGTGGAATTTATCCACTTCTTGTGTGTTTTCATCACTCAGCCTGTGGCCTCATGACAAACCACACCAGGAGTGTAAATCCCACAACCCACCACCATCATGGATTATTGTTTAAATAAATTTACTTGAAGTGCTTTGTGGATCCTCTGCCTGTGAGTATGGTCGCTGTCTTTGTGGTTTTCTTCGACATATGGATTGATGACTAGACCTGACACTCATAAGTGACCCTTGCCTTCGTGTGTTGTGTCTAGTTTCTAGTTAACCAGTTTAAGCGTTCCCGTTATAGAGAACTCTTAAGGCCTGTGAGGATTAGCAGAGTCCACTCAAGCTGTCTCCTGCTGCTTAGTGTAGCTTTTCTAAAATAGGGCATAGCACCACCAGGTCTGCCTCTCCTTTTCCATGGTGCGTTAAGACAACACCCAAGTAATAATGCAACAAAATGAACAATAGTCTTCTCGTGAAGCCGTTGTGTTTTTGCAACTGGAGACACATAACTTGTAAAATGTTGGCATACATGACACTATATATATGAAATGGTGAGTCTTTCTGGTGTGCAAAGGTTGCCCAGAGATCCATATGGAATAGGCGTCTCCATATATGGCCTTGTTCCCCTCTGTTGCTCAGCAGGCTGGGCTGGATTCAGGAAGCCCTGCTTTGTTTTCTCACATACACTGGGGTGTCGACTGCCACCGAGTGTCATGCTGTGTCCATAAAGCAGTGTTATTTTTAACCGTCTGTCATTTTCATTACTTCTTACATAATGTCAGTGGGCCCTAATAAACCTCTCTATCACTCTGTACAATGGCAATACTGTATCGCCCCATGTGATACTCTTGTTTGCTTCTTGACTGGTAATGAATCAGGCTGTATAATGTGGAAATTTTGAAATGGTTATGCATTGTGTGGTTTTATGAATTTTCGATGTGGTGGGGTGGGGCGGGACTGCTGAATTTCATAATGAATATCAGCCAGCGCAATATGGTAGCAGAACCTTGGACTACTGCGTCTGTTGCAGGGATCTTTATCAGCTACACATAGCATGGGAGTGAAATTCAGTTTTGCAGTCTTTAGCCAGCCTAGATAGTGGCTAGGAAAAAATCTGCTAGTCCCACACAGTTTTCACTAGCCCAGCTAGTGAACGTGTAAACTGTTACCTCCTCCAGTACCATCTGCAGGAACAGTGAGGGAAATTTTACTGTCTCAGTTAAAGAGCTAATGTAGTGAATATTTTTCCATCCTACTTTTCTCCTGTTGGGCGTCCTTCTGCCTATGCCAGGCCATTGCTCTGGTGACGACTCAGCTCCATCAGTTGTCCCCCCATGCCGTCATCGTGCAGCAGAGATCCTTGGAGGGAGTACAGATGTTGGCCACCGCCATTTTGATGGCAACATGGCTTTCACTGTTTCCTGTTTCTCCATCCGTTCCTTCCCAACACTCTGCATGCAAGCAGCTTCCCTCAGATGGAGGAGCAAATTCCCACTCCACCACTGGGGTAACAGATTGCCACTTGCTGGGACACATTGCCATCATCTCGCCCTTCCCAGTTGGCTTGCCAATTTTGGCCTCCCAAGTTCCCATTCAAACCAGAGGTTCCACCAACTGCAACACGTCATGCTGGATTAGTGTCTCCACCTCCATTTTATGGAGTGCTGAGTCGGGTGGGGAGGAACTAAAGGTACGTGTTTCCTTGGCATAATTTAACATTTTGTATTCATCATTTGTCAAATTGGTGCGATGGTGTACTTAGACTGCAAAGGTATACAGTAGGCATTTGTCAGCCTACTTATTTAGTTTATACTAGCCCTTTAAAAAATCTGGTCAGTGGGCTGGGGCCAGTTTGACGTCCTGCACTGTTTTAGAGGCCATTTGACACATACACTCCAACTTGAAGCCGAACCAGTCTGATTTCTTTAATGGTGATTTTCATATATGTTCCATGATGCCTCTGAATTATTGGGGTGTGTGCGTTTTGTATTTCTTTACAGTGCTAATGTGCACACTTTGATAAAATATTGTCAGTCGCATATCTGACACTCAGGCACTCTGTTGCACCTGCAACTTTGAGTCCCAGAATGCCACAAAGTGCAGGCCCATGCTGTGGTGTTGGGTACTCAGTTGCTGCTTTCTTATTAAAGTGTGCATATTTTGATATCTTGAGTATGCTGTTTTTAGTGTCTTTTGTGATACTAGCTCTCGGATTCAGAGCAGCTCTGACCCATCTGCAGGTACCCGCTGTTCATTTGTGTTCGCTGCAAATATTACTCAGCAGTGACAATTGACCTGATTTACTGTACTGAACTGGCAAATCCGTGAAGACTGCAATATCTGTAAACAAATAATTTTGCAAGTGAAGAAAATGGCGTTTTGAAAGCAAGTCTTTGCATCCACCAGCCTGCTGGTATTACATTGAGACTTCATTTGTTTTAGAGTGAAAGAAGAAAACAGCACACACACCTGCTGTTTATGTAAAATGGGGCTTATTAATCTATGAAAAACATTCAGTTTTGAAATTTCAGAATTCCACTATGATCAAAATTCCGTGGAACTAGGCAGAATTTCCAAAATTTCCACGAATTCAGTTCCGTCACAATTTGAAAATTCTGGACAGCACTAGCTGTCACCCCAACGTACTGACTCTACAAATGAGGCTTCACTGAGGGAGATCGTGGGGGTGACAGTCCCGCTTTCTGTACTTGCCATTTCTACAGTAAAGCCTGCCAGGCTACGATGCAGCGCCACAGATTCCTGCATGACAAAAGGGATAAATGGGCATTGAAATTGCACTGTTTCCTACAGTAGCTCTTCAGAATGCTACAGTATTCTGCCTTGCATCCTGGCAGGCTCCACTTTATATGCAGTACATTGCGAGATATAACTGCTCTTGTCTTGGTGCATGCGCTGTTTTCTTTGTTTCTTACTGTAACCGGGTTGCTGGGTAACTTGTGGTTACTACCCTAACTAGGGCTCAACAAGGTTGAGAGGCCTTGGCTCTGTTTCTGATGGTAAACGGGTTCTTTCCAGATACAAAATAAGCAGTGCAGTGCCTCCACCCAGAGAAATTATAGTGATCAGCTGTCTGCCTGGTACAACCCCCCAGGATGCTGTACCTACCGACCTCCCTTGCAGTCACCCCACACATGGACTACCATAAACCAAAACTATATTTCAATACACATGCAATTAAAGACTATAGCTACTAATATGCCCAGTAATAACATGCTCGTGAGACAGTTGTAAAAAGGTTGACCAACAATTTACTTATAGGAGTAGGTATAGGGAGAGGAGTGCAAAGGATAAACAGCTTTGAAAGAGCTGAAACAACAGGCAGTCATTGTAATCATAAAGCAAGCGACAAGTAGAGTTCCCACCTCCCACCAGCATATGCAACCGTATGGTTTAATAGCCCACCAGTGCTAGGAACATTACCACTCCCGACTGGTACCAGTCTCCCCAGTGTCTACACTGGAAGCTGCCACAGTCTGTCTGGGTACCCGTTGGAGCAGTTGCAGGCCGGATAGCGATGCGGCTGGTTGTCTGGCGTTGGTGCACTTTAAGATCAAACAATTTAAATTCAAACCCCTCAAACAGATACATAGGCTATAACTTGCAAATCCTGACTGGATGGCCAAAACAGTAAAATTGAGGAACAACTGATAACACCCCAGTTGCAGGACAGGCCCTGCATTGACTGCAGTTCTGAAGATTCAGGATACAAGGTATGTGCAGCAACAGTGCTCTCCTTCTGCAGCCTGGGGTGCTTCTACAAGGTTGCAGCCTACTTGGCTGTAGGAGGCTCTTGCAGCTGGTACCTCTGTAGGGTGGCAGACTCTGCAGCTTGTCACCTTCTCTTTACAGTGTCACAGGTGCTGGACAGACCAGTACTGGGAACTAGGGCCACACGCTCACCCCACATATTCAGGCATCCGACCCACAGAGGAAGACAATGGGTAGTGCTTGCTGGGCTGTGATACTAACACAGCCAATTCTCCAGATCGTCCAACCTGGCCGATTCCCCAGATCGCCTCTTGACTGGCAGTGACTGTACTCCGAGCTCAGGAAACATACAGTCTTTTCTTCCTTCTGCAGACTAGCAGATGAGGATACCTCCTCCTGGAGAGGTCTGGATCCTCTCCCAGAGCTGGGGATGGCAGTCGGTTTCTCAGATATTTGCAAACTTCAGGTGCAAACCACAAGGCAGCTTTTCACACTTCTCTGGCTTTCCAGGCTGTAGAATGGGTCCAGGCAAGTCTCCTAGGAGGTAGCTGTGGAAGCCTTAGGCCTATTTCAAGACTTTTACAAGACAAAGTCTAAGCTGTCCTCACTTGTGGAAAGCTACAGGTGGACTGCCACGAGCTGAAAACTCCCCCAAAATCTCAGGGAATACGGCAGCTTTAATTGGTTGAATATAGCTGTCCAACTACAAAATTATATGCATTAAGTCTCCTCAGTGCCTGATTGGATGCTGCTGAGGTGCCAAAGCATTGTCCTTTCCCCTTCCCAGGAGCCATTGCTCTGTCCTCCAGGGCTCCTTGAACTTTGATTGGTGCAGACCCGGTCAGGGTGACAAATATGATTGCTGAAGTTCTGTTTACAGGCAGTTCACACAAGTCCCGCTTTAAATCTCTCTTGCAGGCAAACTAAGCAGTTTTCATAAATAAATGCCCCACGGTCCATTAGCTGCCCCTCTGCCGTATTGTCTGGTGGCAGAGTGGGCATGGCAGAGTCTCTCCTGCCTGTCGCCAGTGCTATAGTGCTGTCCCCTAGGTGGCAGGCAGGGCTATTCAAAACATATAGCAGCCTAGGTTGCTCTTGGCATAAAGCAGTAGTGTAACATAATCAGGAGATGATTATCAAAATTATTTTTCTTTGGTTGTACACATGCAGCCACAGATCAGGTTTCCATATCTGTAAACAATTTTTTTCCAGCGATCTTTAGGTTTTAGGTATTTAAAATGTATTTCAATTTGTTGTGGCCACAATAAATGTAGCGGCGTTTAATTTTCAGCTACTTGCCCTTCACGCTGCATTACGTGTTTGGTTACTGCAGCGGGACCCTGTCCTGAACATTCCCAATGTCCTTGTGTAGTACTGCCAGTCATATACATGTGCAGTTGGCAGCAGAGGGGTTCCAGTTCAACATGGCCAGTGGGAGAAATGTAAACAAAACAAAGGAAAACTGAGCACATTATGGGTGATAGTACAATGCCAGCGGAAAGAGTACTCGTAATTGCTCAGCAGAGCACAGGAATAAACTGTCAAAAAGTACAGTTTCTTTTTCATTGCACTGCTGCTTTAAGAGCGCTTTTCCAAAATGTTTATTTTCTTGTGTCCCCAAGCATGTCTCCAAGCCCCTGATGCCACTGGTGTCCCTGAGGCCAGAGCACATGAAGGGAGCTGGAACTGAGCCACCAAAGCAGCTTTTAACTAGCGCCATAGCACTTGTAGAGTCAGCAAGCTGACTGCTGCAGATCATATGTTCAAGCAGGCACCAGCGCACACGCAGACACTAGCTGCGTGGCGCCACAGCACTGTACGCGCCAAGCTGGCATTTTAACTTTTCCAAGCACAGCCCTCCAGACCCACTACCAAGATTACTGACACTGAGGGTTGACAGGAGCATAAAGGGCCAAACTGACTGGGACTGGTGGCCGGGAAGCAAATTAGAGTAAGCCCCACCCATGGAGGGGTTTACATTACTGTTGCAGTTTTGCAGTAACCAGTGGCACCGTTAGGAGCTAGTTTGTACCCCTCTTTGTGCTGTGCATTTGGACTGGTTTTAGATCCACACCTGTGTAGTGTAAATTGTGATACATTGATATGGTTAGCTGGCGAGCAGTGTGGTGTGCAGCCACGGTGTGAATCGGGGTTCACATGTGGTGCCAGGAACAGACATACTGGGGCCAGCTATAGGCTGGGCATATCGCAGGTGGTAAAGGGGCAACAGCCCTGAGGAGTGAGGACAGGCATTCATGCACTGCCTGCCAGCCCGTTAAGTAGCAGCTCTGGTGTTGACTGTTAAGGCAACCATTCACCCTCCTGGAAGGGTGTCACCATGGTGACACCCAGTCAATCGAGGAGGGTTGGTGGGAGGCAGAGAAAACAAAAGAGGTAAAATGGGAGAAAGACTGTAATAAAAATAAATAACTAGTGTTTGGGTTCATGTCCCTTCCAGTTGCAGGCATACATTCTAAAGCGTCAAGCATGCATGCAAAGCATCATCTTAGCAGTAGACAAAGTCATGTTATTTTGCTGGAGTTTGTAGAGAGAGGAGGATGTAAAGAGATTAGTGGAGGAGAGAGGGAGATAAAGGTAGAGAAAGAGAGAGAGAGAGAGAGAGAGTGAGGGGAGATACGAATATTCTGGAAGGGCAGTGTCCTGGCTGAGTAGGCTTGTTTCAGTTGCCTTCGCTGCCAAGACCGGTCTTTCAGGAAACTGCAGTCCTACATTTTCTGCAAGTAAGTTTGACCAATAGCATTTCTTTAGACTCGAGTTTCATTTTTCTGGATTTTATATGCTAACTCTGCTGTTTTTAATAGCAGCTGAGCAGTGCTGGTTCCAGGATCTGTGTGGAAGCTGATTCAACGTTCTGTTGTGCTTTCAGTTCTATTGTTTGTTTGTTTATCATCTTGTCTGTCTATTTCTGTCTGTCTGTCTTTCCATAGCTCCAGTGTGGCCTTCAGTACCTCATGTTGGCATGTTAATAGTCCTCTGCCTGACAAGATGCCCCATGATCCCAAGGAACCCTCATCAGATACTCAGTACTGTCAGAGGCCTCTGACTTATCCCATCACTGTGTGTGTGTGTGTGTGTGTGTGTGTGTGTGTGTGTGTGTGTGTGCGTGCCTGCTGCTGCCAGAAGGAAGCAGTGCATTTGAGTAGATGGTGGCTGAAGGGCAGGTTCAGGGCACAGGGACCCTGTAATATGTGGGCTCTAAGCTGACATCCAAGTGTCTGGGCCGGCATTTTCCATGCTCTGTCCCTCTACCCTGCCCTCTTCCCTGGGACTGGAGGATTCCAGCAGCACCACTACTGGGTGTGGCCCGTTGATATGTAACCACCCACATCACCTATGCCATACATCCATCTAGCAGCAGGTGCTGCTGCAGTAGCATGCATCCCCCTCCCTAAAGTCTAAATGCCCTGCCTTTGCAGCCTACACCAGACTACGCTCAGCTCAGAGCCAGGGTCAAGCTCACAGCTTTCCACCCACTCAGCAACCTGAGCGGCAGTGACTGCAACCCTCCGGATAACCTTTTACCATAGGCTGTTCATTTGGTCTAGTTCAAGCATGACGCTGCACGGCCTGCAATAAGCAGGTTCGCATTGCAATTTGCACCCAATCAATAGTGTTAGGCAGTTACTCAGCCTTAATTAGCAGCAGCTGTTAATCAGTTCATTTGCAACACTGCTGTAAACCTGTCTGCTTTTTGGCACTTTTACTGCAGTTCCGTTCTTCTGGACTGTATGTTAAAATAACCATTCTGAGGCTTGATATTGTTGGGGGAGGAGTTTCTAAAGAGATGTGAGGAAGTTCTTCATTACTGAGTGGGGTGGATAGATGTAACAGCCATAGGAGGAAATGGACGAGGCCTCCATCTGAAGATTCAAGAATAGACAGAACAGGTTAACAAGGGCCGCATTAACAAAAGTGATACCCAGTGTGTTGAAACTGAGGGCGCCACACACCAGGTGGAAATTTAGGACCGCTTCAGGATGAAAATCCTTATCTTTTCTCAACTATCTGTGTTGACAAACTGTTTAATGCTGTATTGGTCCTAGTAAGAAAAATTCCAGAACAAATGGTTTGATAGCTTTTATTGGACCAACAATGATGTTACAAAAAGAACAAACAGCTTTAGCTTTCAGACCAACAAGTCCGTCCTCGAAGCTTAATGACAGTTATTTAGAAAATCCCATATTATTAATACTTAGAACATGCAGGGGAAAACAGAAATAATTCTTATTGGTTTAAAACAGTCATTCAAAACATAATTAAAGTGATGCCAGAGAGCTTGACTATCTTAAGTGTGTTTTCAGCTGAACCAAACTTAAAGAGCAGCCTCCTAGAAGCTGCCTGCCCCAGTCTGTTCGATTCCTTACCTGGACGGATCGAGCTACTGACATTTGCATAAAAACTCTATAAATCTGCAAAGTTATATCCCTCATAATTTGGAAATCATGATGCTGCCGAAAAAGACAGATTTCCCGTTAGACAAACACGCCCCACTCGGCCCATGCAGCACTGTTTTGTGATGTCACAAAGCGAAGGCTGCGGAGCGCACCCATTCAGTTCTGTGGGTCTGGTATTTTCTAATATATTTAAACCCTTTATGTTAGATTTTTTTTGTTTGTGTTGATCGATCTTCATTAGGTCCCATTAGTCGATCGGACGCTTGATATGAAAAAATATGGAAGCTTTTTATGCCAACGTTAGAAGCTCGATTCCAGTCAGGTAAGGAATCGAATGGTCTAGGGACAGTAGCACTGCTGAAAGTAGGAACCTGATCTTTTAAAGGTCAGCAGTTGTACAGAGATAACAGCAGGAAGAGAGTCAGCCTCATTATACCATACCATGTATCAGTCTAGTGAATAACAAAACACTAAGACTCTCTGCTCACTAAATTATATGTCAAGTGAAAGAAAACTCCCAAAGACACATATTTCAAGCATGAAGCAATAGTACACCAGTAGAAGCCAGTTTCAAATCTGCTTAGAACTCTATTAGTTTAAGAATACTGCCAGTGGCAAGAAAATGATCCTGAATAAAACAATTGCATACCAAAATGTAACATATTAGCAAATAAAAATAAGCCCCAAAATTACAAAAACAGAAATTATCTTTACATGGCATAAGAAGGATTAAAGTGATGTTTACCCAAAGCGAGTAAGTGTATCACACTGATGAAAGTACAACTGGCTGGAGATATATTCACAATATAATCTCAACCAGCTATTATGTTCAAAAACCCTAAGGCCTTCAGTGTTGTAACAAGATTTTATGCATGTTAATATCAATTGTCAGTATAAGTGCAGATACAAAGTACTAGTCGGGACCTCCAAAAGCGGAGACATGTCATTGGCCGTATTCTCAAACTAACAGAGTTCTGAGTAGAGTTGAAGCTGTCTTCTACTGGTGTGCTCTTACCTCACTCTTGAAGCATGTATCTTTGGGAGTTTTTTCACTTGACATAATAATTTAGTGAGTAGAGAATCCTAGTATTTTGTTATTCATTAGACTGACACATGGTATAATACATGTGGGTTGAACTTCTGCCTGCTGTTATTCCTGGACGACCTTTGACCTTTAAGTTTGGATCAGCTGAAAGCACACTTAAGATATTCAAGCTCTCTGACATCACTTTAATTATATTTTAAATGCCTGTTTTAAACCAATATGAATTATTTCGTTTTTTCTGCATGTTCTAAGTGCTAATAATATGGGATTTTCTAAATAACTGTCATTAAGCTTCCGATGAAGGACTTGTTGGTCCAAAAGCTAAAGCTATTTGTTCTTTTGTAAATCCTTGTTGGCCCAATAAAAGGTATCAAACCATTTGTTCTGGAATAGTTTTCAACTATCTGTGTGTTTCGAGATCTTGCTTCTCGTGACTCAACTGGTTGGTCATCAAATGTTGTTTGTTGAGGCGCTAGAGAGCCATCTTCCAGGCTGGAAACACTTCCACGAGCTCTCCTACATGAGGTGGTAAAACTGGGAAAAAGTGAAAATGTAAACAGTTTTATGAAAAAGCGAACTTCATAATTTGTTCCCGTAAGCTGTCTTGCATGAATGGATACCAAATTTGCTATGGGCAGAATGAAGGCGCAACAACATGGAGTGTAGAAACCATCGTCGCCTTAGCCCAACAAGGCCTTGGGCTCCTCAAATAATAATGGGCGGGTGCCTCAGAACAATCGACAGAACCCTCCCCGGCAGACTGTGCTTGGATCCATGCGGGCCATGGACTTGAAAATTGAAAAACCTTACAAAAACTTGAACAACGTGATTCTGCCATCCAGAACTTGTCAGGCACTGTTGTGGAGTCGAAAATGGATGGTGACCACCATGACTACAGTAGCAACTTTAACCAAAGAGAACAGCCAACTTAGGGACTATATGGAGGCCCTTGAAAGCAGATCGGATGTGGGTAATGTCCGAATTGTTGGGCTCCCTGAGGGCATCAAGGGACATCTTTGCTTACCTACATATTGGGCTGGCTAAAACAAATCTCCAGCTGGAAGCAGGATTTCGTGGATGCTCTTACAAAGGCCTATCAAGTCTCTCCTCATGTTTGCCCAGCAGATCCTACCCAGCCTCGCAAGGTTCTTCTGAGATCGAGAGGCTCCGTGATCAGGGATGTGCTCATTGCAGCTGCTAGAGCGGCATATCCGTTAGACATAAATGGGGCAGATATTAAGCTCTATCTAGACCTCTCATATCAGACCCGAACAAAAGCAAAAGTTTTGATGCAGTATGCGACGACTGAGGGGCCTGGGGATTATCCATTCTTTTTGTTACCTGCACACCTGAGGATGCGTCTACGGCAGGAAAACCTGGCAGTTTAGCAGTCCACAGGATGCGGCCGCTGGATGGAGAAGATGGAGCAGGAGTTTGCAGCCCAGCGAGAGCCGTCTGAACCACAGAGTTCTGACTCGGAGGATGCTTGAGCAGTGAATCAGGGATTATAATAATAGGTTCGGACTGCAAAGCATAAATCCCTAGTGTTGCAAACTTTCTTTTCTATTGTTGGGATGGGTGTTAGGAATAATTCCTGTACACAAAATATTTAGTAAGGTATTCAAGGGTATAATTAAAAGAACTAAGTATAATGTGATTAATCCTCTATTAGTTATAGTTACATCTGTAATATAAATATATGTTTATTTGAATGTCTGTTAGGGAATGGCAGCCAGCAGCTTTAAGGGACCTGACCTCAAAGGCCCTGGCTCACTGAAAACAATTTACTATAGTAACACTGAACCAGTGAATGGGTTAAGAGGCTTTTTTGACATCTCCTGTCATACCTGTGTTAGCTGTTATGTAACACATTGTAAACTAACCCTTCTACTTTAAGCGCATAGACAAAGTATGCATTTTATGACCTTTGAGGAAAAGGCTATTTTTATCTGATTCCTGTTAGCCTTCACACCTGTAAGAGAAATTTCTTGTCAGGATGTTTTCTGAACATCAAAGGTGAATGCCCTGATGAAAGAGACTGTCTTATTTTAATATTGCTATCTTGCAGCTTTCCAGCCAGCAGTAAATGACATCCTTTTGGATATACTTGGTCAGGTTACAAATTAATTACAGGCTAACAGTGACCTCATGAGCTGTGACCTCACAGTTTAGGAGGGACATGCTGGATTATTATCACGTTGGCTGAAAGGTGGGGACTCACACTTCATCTCTGGACCCTAAAGAAAGACACACAGAGTGTGTCTGAACTAAAAACACTTCTGTTAAACAATAGGTAACATCAAACTGGAACTAAGAGTTAGCATTAGCGCCAGGTGTTTTGTTTCTGTAATTTCCAATGTATTTCTAAGTATTTATGTTATATGTTCTGTGTTTTGTATGTATTTACTATTTTCTTTTAATTCCAGTAAACCTTTTGGTTTCCCTAGTCCTCTTGAGTCTTTTCTTGTGCATGTGAAGGCTGAAACAGTATTGGATAATTCTGCCAAAAACTGTTAAGGGCTGAAAAGTGTATTAGTATCTTGCTAAGGTAAGAATATACCTAGGTCTCAAATTGAGTCAAAGGGTAGAATTGTGAACCAGGCTGGTGCCCACTGGGTGAAGTATTGCACTGCATCCCTGACGAGAGAGTGATATCTGAGCCTGTTAACTGGGTGTGCTAGCGAAAAAGGGTTCATATTTGACCTCAGGACATGAGGCTAGTAGGTGATTCGGACCCAAAACAGACAGGAGGGTTACCCTGTTTGTCTCCTGTTCACATATTGCACTTCAAGGTTTGGCACTGAGGGAGGGCCTGACCTGCGGAGTGCGTTGTGACCTAACTTGTTTATTTGAGGACATATTGGTGGTTTACATGCCATGTGGATTTTGCAGGGTTCCCTGCTTGTATATAAGTGCTCTTAATATTGTGCTCTGTAGTGGGGAAAAATGCTTACTGGAGTAGCTGAGTTACAAAGTTCTATAAAATCTTTTAGAACCTACATTTGGTTATATGGGGTTCTATACAATAGTTCTGAGATGCTGTAAAACTGTTTAGAAATAATTTGATCTCTTGCCACAAGTGTAAGGGGTTGGGGTGGGGGCCAAATGGAGGTGCATTAATTTTCTTATATTTCTCCTAAATCAAGAAACATGTTTTAGTAGTCATTGTACTGTGCAATTATCTTCTGAAGTTCTACCTAGTGGATATACCTTTAGCCACTGAAGAGGCTAGCAATTTTTGATAAACCTTTGGGACTTTTGTTAATAAATAGGACAGATGTCACGACCTACCACCTCCTGTTGTACCAGATTACATGATCTTGAATGTATTAATGTCTTACTTTACTTGGAAAATAATTGCTAAATACCTATACCATGTATGAAAGAGTATGATGTTAATTGTTTGATTAACCAGAAAATTAATAAAGACAAAGTGCAAAAGTTGTTTGTTAGCGATCCGCTAGAGCAAATCTATTTGTGCTCTGATGTTTGGTGTCGATCATTTTGTTACAGTGTGTATGCGTGTGTGTGTGTGTGTTTGTTTTATGTCCCAGAATGAAGTTGTGTAGGCCTAGTGTTTCTCAACCCAGGATGGGGCAGTCAGTTCTAGAGGAGATTCAGTCAAACCTGCAATGTAATGTGTTAAGTACTTAAATTCTGAATTTTGATTTTTTTGTGTGTAAAAAGATGGGACAAGCCAAATGTAAGTAATGCCAGGTGAATAAACGCAGCCAGCTATACAACGGCATTTTTGCTTTACTCCCACGGTACTGTGCAAAGTATTGTGTGATAGCTTTTCAATGGAGTGGGGCAAGATTTTTCCAGATGATCACGGAGGCCTGGGATTTTTCTTTAACTGAGGGAGCTCGTATGACAACGTTGAAAGCTAGATGGTGTAGGGTTAAGCATCCCTTTAGAAATGGGGCAACTTCATCCGTAAATACAAAGCTTAGATATGTTGCTTTTAATGAAAACCAGACTCACACAATGAGGCACAGGTCTCGCTAAGAGGAAAATAAGCAGCCCCATGCGCGATGTGTTTGACTGTAATCATTTCCCATTCATTTCTGATTATTGTTAAAACTGTAAAGAATATTCTGAAATTTAAGGGACACTCTCAATCCCCTCGGGCCTCCAACTGCCGCTAGTTTAAAAAACACATTTGATTGTTCACATTCTGAAGAATGTGTTGAAGTAGGTAATTTGATCCTGATTCCGTTTTTCATTTTAAAAGTAAAAAATAGACTGCTCACCATACTGGTGTTAGCATACTAAAATGTGTGTGTTTATATTCCGTAATCTGGAGGTAAGCCCAGTTGGGGCGCATCCGTTACTGATGGTGCCCTACAAGAATGCATCCTTGGTCCCTTTCCCTTCCCTCTTGGTTAATGGCATGCCAAGAAACTGTGGAGTGGCAACCCTATTGCTTTACTCCGATGACTCTGCACTTTATAGAAATCTCAAAGGCACAAAGAGTGTTAGTTGTCAGCTCTCCAATGATTTCTGAGAGCTGGAAGCATGGCTCAGGACTAACAAAACGGTCCTAAATACTAAACACAGAATTTAATGGCAGATAAGGACCTTGGCCCACCCAATCTGCCCATTTCCCTACCTAATGGATAAGCTGCAGATCCTAGCTAACCAACAGCCTACTTCTTCCTACCTCACCTCGATTGCCTTATGACTGTCCCATGCATGCTTGAATTCCACCATTTTTGACTCCACAGCCGCCTCCGGAAGGCGTTCCATGCATTCACAACCCTCTCTGTGAAAAAATACTTCCTTACATTACCTCTGAGCCGCACTCCTCTATCTTCAAATTGTGCCCCTTGTTCTTGCACACCTGTTTTCTGAAAGATGCTATCCTCTTGGACTTTGTTGATTCCCTTGAGGTACTTGAAAGTTTCTATCATGTTCCCCTCTCCTTCCTTTCCTCGAGGTTATACATATTAAGCTCCTTAAGTCTCTCTTCATATGTATTCCAGTGCAGACCCTGCACCATTTTAGTTGATCTCCTCTGGACTGCCTCCATCCTGCCTATGTCTTTGCAGAGACTGAGTCTCAGAACTGCACGCAGTACTCCAGATGGGGGTCTCACCAGCTGTCTGTACAGAGGGATAACAACTTCCTGTTTTCTACTGGTGTTGCCTCTTCCTATGCATCCCAGTATCCCCCAGCCCTCCTTACTGCCCCTCACATTGCTTGCCCACCTTAGGTCATCTGATATGACTACCACCAGGTCCCTTTCCATTTTGTTGTTGCTAGTATCTCACCCCTGTTGTGTACTCTTCCCTGGGTTTTGTTTCCCAGGTGAATTACCTTGCATTTCTTAGCATTGAATCTTAGCTGCCATACATCTGACAATTCCTCCAGCCTTGCCAAGTCCCTTCTCTTCCTTTCTACCCCACTTTGTGTATCAATCCTGTTGCAGATCTTTGTGTCATCTGCAAAGAGATATACTTTTCCTTCCAGTCCCTCTGCAATGTAAACTATAAAGACATTGAAGGGACCAGTCTAATACTGAACCCTGCGGTACCCCACTAGTAACCCCTCTTTCTTCAGAGTGGACTCCATTTACTATTACCCTCTGTGTCATGTTCTCCAGCCAATTCTTTACCCAGGCTACCATCTTGGGACTCACTCCCAGGCTGGCTAACTGTATATTAATCTTTTGTGTCAAATGCCTTGCTAAAGTCTAGGTAGGCCATGTCCACAGCCCTCCCTAATCTACTACTTTGATCACCCAGTCAAAAAATCTATTAGATTCGTCTGACACGACCTTCCTGCTGTGAATCCATGCTGCCTTGGGTCCTGTGCCCTCTGGCCTCTAGGTACTCAACAAATCTTTCCTTCAAAGTGATTCCATCATTTGCCCTATCACTGAGGTTAAACTAACAGGTCTGTAGTTTCCTGCTTCTGCCTTGCTCCCACTTTGTGAAGTGGAATCACATCTGCCCTCCTCCAGTCCTCAGGTACCACCCCATCCTCCCATGATTTGTTAGAGAGTAGTCAGTGATGTCACTAGTTCTACCCTAGCTCTTTTAGAATTCTGGGATGAATCCCATCAGGCCCCATTGCTTTGTCCACTTTCAGTTTAAGAGTTCTTTCAGAACCCTTTCTTCTGCAAATATGCTGGTATCAACTTCTGTATCCAGAGTGTTTCTATTGTTTGGTTTAGGTACCTCCCCTCTTCATTTGTGAATACTGAGCAAAAATATTTGTTTAGTATCTCTGCCTTTTCACAATCACTCTCTACCCACCCTCCCTCCCCTTTATTAAGCCTCACTATCCCTCCCTCGGTCTTCATTCGTCTCCTGATGTACCTGTAAAGGTTTTATCCCCTTCTTAACTGAGTTGGCTGTCTTTTCCTTGGTCTGGGCCTTTGCTGTCCTGACTGCCTTCCCGGCTTTCTTTTGCTTTAACTAATACAATTCCCTGTCCTGCTCCTTCTGTGATTCCTTGTACTTTCTGAATGCTTTCTTTTCTCTTGAACCTTCCCTGCCACCTCCTTTGAGAACCACAGTGTTTTTTACATCGTTTTGTTTTGTTTATTTGCTTCACACAAAGACTTGTTACCCTTGTGATGGCAGTTTTGATTTTCCCATTGTTCTTCCACCCTCCTTCCTGCCCATTTGCTAGTGCATTCCTTAGGCACTCACCCATTTTAGCAAAGTCAGCCCTCCTGAAGACCAGTACCTTTGCCTTTGTATGGCTTGACTCTACGGCTGTGTTTATCGTGAACCATACTGTTCGATGGTCGCTAGTTCCCAGATGGCTACCCACTTCACATCTGTGATCTTCTCTCCATCTCCATTTGAGAGTACCAGGTCTAATTTGCTCTCTCGAGTAGGTTCCAATACTGATTGTCTAAGGCATGCCCCTGTAGGGCATCTAGAATAACCTCACCCTAGAAGTGGTTGCTGCAACTGCACTCCAGTTAACATCTGGCATATTCAGATCCCCATCAGCAATATCTCCCTTTTTCTGCCATTCTAAGTATCGTCTATCATTTCCTTGTCCATTTCTCCCTGAGAGGGTCTGTCTCTAACCCCTGTGCAGATTGTGGTGCCATTGCCTGTCTCCAAATTGACCCACAATGCTTCTTCTCCTCCCTGTTTACCCTTCTGTTCTGTTGCTTTGATTCCTTCCCTTATGTAGAGAGCTACTCATCCTCCTCTTTACCCACCCTGTCCCTCCTGTAGATATTGTATCCTGGTATGTTTGCATCCCAGTCATGGTTCTGTGTGTACCATGTTTCTGTGACTACCACGATATCCAGATGTTCCTCCTCCATCAAGGCCACTATTTCAGGAAGCTTGTTACAGACTACAAGCATTGGTATTCATTGCTCTCCATTTTTGATGGCTTTACCACTTGTAGCAGCATCCCCCACTGACCTTTCTACTTTGGTCTTTCCTCATTTAGTACCCTGTTTTGTAGGGGAGGCTGGGAATTTCCTGCTGCTTATCAGTGCCTCCTCCTTGACTAGTTTAAAAGTTTGCCAATGAAGCATTTAAACTGATTGCCCAAAGACTTGTTCCCTTCCTGGACAGATGCAGACCATCCTAGCAGTATAGGCTGGTATCCCTCCAGGTGGAACCCCAGTCCCCAATGAAGCCAAACCCTGTGCTCCACACCATTCTTTCAACCATTCATTGAATCGCATGGTGTGAAGTACCCTCGCCTCACCCATGCCATGGACAGGCAGCACCTCTGAGAAGGATACTGTGTGTGCTACTTGTCTTAGGCCCTCCCAACTCTGCAAAGTCCTCCTGCACTGCTCTAATCTCATGATGATCCAAGTCATTCATCCCTAGGTGGACAATGACGCCCAGCTCAGTCTCCTGCAGCTGTTCTGCACAGGAGAATGATACTAAAAAGCTAAGGCTATCCTTTTTACCTCCAGGCATGAGGGTTCAGCCTGTCGACACTTCCTATCCATTAATTCACTTCTTGGATCTCCTATGGAGGCAATGGAGTCTATTACTTGAGGTACATCTGGACCAAGAATTAACACCAAAACCCATGTAGAACAGTTAAAGTCCCTGCTCCAAATATTGGGTACACGGACCAAGAATGCAACCTGTCAGCACTTCCTATCCATCGATATGCCTCTTGGGTTTCCCATCGAGGTAGTGAAGTCTATAAAATACTTGGGGTACATCTGTATCAATTTGGACTTGCAGTATAGCCTAGAGGTTAGAAGAATGAGGTGTGAACGAGCTTGGTACATCTAGCAGACTAGACCTGAGTTTGATTCTCCCAACTTCCACCTGCATACTGTGTGACTCTGAGCAAGTCACTTAACCACCCAGTGCTCTCAGGTCTCCCTGAATACAGGCACTTGTGCCTAGTGGGCCTTACGGTTACTAAAGACTTAAAATAAATGACACTAAAACCCATGTAGAACAGTTAACAAAGTCCCTGCTCCAAATATTGGGCTCTCTACTGCCTCAATACCTTCCCCACTAAAAGGGCCGAGGCTAGAGATTGATGATTGCACGTACTTGCTGTCCTGTTGTATGGTGACCTGATCCTCAGAACTGTCCAGATCTCTGAAATCCAAACTCTCAAAGGTTGTACCATAGAACTGGTCACTCGCAGCTGGGACCTGTCATCAAGGCGCAGATCAGGAAGCATAAGAAAACCATGAGCAGTTATAAAATTCGCAAGTAGTGTTTCATTATCAGTAACAGTAAAATAAAAATGTACAGAATGGTTTTTAAATATAGGCAGTTAAAGAAGGTCCTTCTGAGGGTATCTCTAATTCTTAGTTTCAGTTTTTCCTTCTAACAAAAGATTGCTGCTGTTTTTATAACAAATTTGTGCCTGGTAATTAACTTCTGCAACCTCATCCTGTTTCTCACAAAATGTATCTGAACTTTGTCAGTTTCCTTGCAGGTGCAACAAAATAGAACATGATGTCCCAGAAGTAACCTCCTATTGACCGTTCTGCAAAAGAGCTTGTGCTTCATCTCAGGTTAACCCTCTGAGTTCAAATAACTTTAGTCGCAGTGTGCAGTGTAGTGCTGGGGTGTAGGATGTCTAGTTGCAACTATTTTGTTAAAGTGTGCATTTTTTTGATATTTTGAGTGTGCAGTTTTTGTGCTTTTATGTTACTTGTTTGCAGCTTAGCATTTCGATCCATCTGCAGCTACTGGCTGTCCGTTTGTGTTTGTTACAGAGCCAAGGGTCAGGCTTCACTTACAAGACCAACAAGGGAGAAGCACACACGGAGAACCCACCTTTCAGAAAGCATATGATCGGAGAAGAAAGAGCACCAACCGCACATTCGAACAAAGATGTCTTTTTCTGTCAGTGCTTTCTCTTGAACACTGCCAGTCCTTCTGCTCCTTGTGTATTGGTTTCTCAGGACCTCCCTGCCCCTCGCCACTACCTAGCTCTTGACACACTGGGGAATACCACATTGCAGGCAGCCGTCATCTGGGGATATCTCGGTTTTATCTTACTCGGTATTACTCAGTGGTGTAAAGGTGGAAGAAGGAACTAGGCCCATCAAGACCACCTTCCCTACACAGTGTAGGGTTTATTGTGATAACTATCCCAATAGAAGATTATCTAGTTCAGCTTTAAATGTTTTAAAGTTGGTAATATTTATGCAGCCCATTCCATAAAGCAGCTTCTCTAATTGTAAAGTAACACTGATGTTTGCTAGTTGGAACTCTCAGACTGTGTATCTGTTTGTTGTGACACCTCAGGTTTTCAGGTTTTTCCGCCATTATGATATTACAGTCTTTCGTAAGAGATTTGTCACCTAATATTTTAAATAAGAAGCAAATCCCATGGTCCTTTCTGAATTGCAGATCATACAGGCCAAGAGAATTCAGGCACACCTCATAAAGCAGGTTTCTGACTCTAGGTATTAATGTAGTCATTTTCTTTGCATACTCGCTATAATTTTTATATCTTTTTTTTTTTATCATATCACAGTTTATTTCCTCCGGCATGCCCATTCAGTCTGACTACCCCCAGGCCCGATACCGGTGAACACAGGCTTGCCTTATACCGGCCGGGAGTGGTGCCTGCCGAGGATCGGGCGTCATCCTGCCTGCTGGGTTATTTTCTCCTCCATTTTGCCCCAATTACCCGAGGGCCCCAGGAGTAGAGCATGTGTGTGGAAGTGCGCGTAAGCTCTATGGCCCCAGTAAAGCTCCTTCCCCACCCATTGGCTAGCCCATTCGCCCTCTAGCTTGTACTGCAGCGTGGCCTCCACCAGGAGGCAGACCATAAACATGGGATGCAACCATACCACTCTGGAGAGGAGAGCTGCCTATCAGACGCTCCATCCAGCTCGCACCCTCCCCACCAGTCACCGCCAGCCCGTGCTCGTTCCCAAACACAGGTTGTCAGGTCGGCTGAGGTAAGGCATCCAGCACTAGTCCCCAGCGCCACCGGCTGGCTATGTTTATATCTTTATTAAGGTATGGAGCTCAGAATGAGCAGCATAATCTGTATGGGGATGAATAAACAATTTATAGAGAGGTAGGATACAATGTTCATTCCTTGTTATGAGTGACCTCTTTATAGCTGTTAAGATGCAGTTACCAACCCATGCTACTTTTGTACAGTGGTCTCCAGCTGTAAATGAGTTATTAACTGTGTCGCCTTCTGTTGTAACTGGTCTAATAAGTATTCCATTTAGGCAATAACTGGTGAGGACATTTTAGCACCAAGGTGGACTACTGAACATTTGTCCAAGTTGAAATACATTCCATTGTTTGTTGCCCAGTTTGCCAGATCTTGTTTGAGAACTGATATTTTTTCAACAGTGTCTACTTCTGCTGTAATTTTAGTATCATCAGCAAACTTGCTGATTTTGTTGTAAACTCCTTGATGAAGATCACTAATATATATGCCGAACAAGGTAGGCCCAAGTACCGAGCCCTGTGGTGCCCTACTGGTTACATCAGTCTCACTAGATATTGTGTCCCCTATCTTTACACTTTGTGATCTGTTCTTTTTTTCTTATCTATTTTTCCTCCATGGCTTCAGTGCCCCAGTCCTTCAAACCCGTCTGGGGCTCCAGCTAACCCCTACTGGCCTCTCTCGAGTCCCTCCCACATCCTCATATTGCAGCCGCTCCTAGGGTATCCCAGTGTAACCCTGTGCTGGGTGGGTCTCTCTCCTCCGAGAGGGAATGCACCAGTGTTGGGGCTACCTGGCACTTCTCTGTTAGGCCCTGGGATGCTGCTGAGGTGGGGGATGGCTCACTGGAGGGCTTTGGTGGTGCCGGAGACCTGGCAGCCATCATCTGGCGGCACTGAGCTGTCTTTTCCTGATTTACTGCCTGGTATGGCGTACTGGCGTCAAGGCAAATGCCGATGTCCGCCATCCCCTGCATGTACTGGGTCCTAACATCCTGCTATGCTTCCAGCCTCCGATAGGGGCCAGCAGATGCCAGGATGCATCCCGCCCCAGAGAAGAGCTGTCTCTGGACCCTCCATCCTCCCCCAGCCAGCCCTCCGGTGACCCGAGTCTGCTCTCGAACCTGGAGTGCGCCCGGTGTCGTAGATGGTCCAACGCTTCGCCAATGGACCGGTCTTGTGATCTGTTCTTAAGCCAGTCACTGACCCAGGCAATCATCTAACTATTAAACCCAGTTTTATTGTTTTGTTTATTAGCAAGTTATGAGAAACTAGGTCAAATGTTTTCCTGAAATCTAGGTAAATGCAATCGACCGTGTTCTTATCCAGGCTGTTACTTATGGATTCATAGAAGTGACCAGACTGGCGGTACAAGATCTTCCCTTAAGGAAGCCATGTTGAGTCTCATCCATGATACCTAGTTGTTCTAGTTCGAGACCTATTGTATTTTTAGGATTTTTCCATTACTTTACACGTGATTGGTGTAAGACTGATAGTGCGATAGTTCTCAGTTGATGTTTTTGTTTCCCTTTTGTGGATCGGTACTACAATCACTCTCGTCAGTCATCTGATCCATCCCCATCTTTAAAAGATTTATTAAAGACAATGGTTAAAGGATATAAGAGTTGGTCAAGGGTTTGTTTAAATGGGAAAGTATTCATGTTATCAGGTCCTGGTGATGGAATTGTTTTTCAGAGACAGGCGTAGCTACAAGGGTGAAGGGCACCGGGCCCACGATGTTTGAGGGCCCAAATCATAATTTGATGTTTATTCAAAACTGGGAAGGCCCTGTAACATCCTGCACAGAGCCCTTTGGAATTTGCTACGCTACTGATTCAGGGATAATATTACTGTTTTGATTTCCCTGGGCTGATATCTGTATAGTGGTCCATGATAGTGACTGGCAATTGATTGGTATCATTTTGGTAAAACGGATCAAAATATTTATTAAATGTGTCAGCAACATCAGATTTGTTGTTAATCACAGCCCCATTATTGAGTATTGAGATGGAGTTGTCACTGCAATTACTTGAGTTAATATATGCATAGAATGCTTTTGTATTACCTTTTGCTCACGGTAGTTTAAGTTCTTTTTTTTCTTTCACACTGAGCTGGAAGTGGTTTCACACCACCAGCAAGTCTTTGCTGGAGGAGCAGGCTCCCTGGTCCACTGTTAATGGTCACTGTAGCGGTAGAACATGCTGCCAGCATGCCCTAGGTTGGAACACCCTGCCAGATGCGGTGCTTTTTCCATTTGGCTGCTGATCGCTGGCATCTTATCTCTGCTCCAGAACGAGGTCACCGGCATGGTGGTGCACCGTGCTATCACTGGGTCATCAAGTGGGCCCAGGAAGGTCATTTTAGATCAATAAGGGAAGGAGAGGTCAGAATATGGAAGGAGGGCATTCCCTGAGCAGAGGAGGCTACAGACTTATTACTACTGTGTATCATGTTTAGGTTATGTTCTACACCTGTCTCGACTACGATCGTTCTTTACTGGCTGGTTTATATACATTGCACAGCATTTCTGACAGCTCGCCCCTTGCCCAACTTTTCCCAGGACTGTAAGACCACCTAAAAGGTGGTCTAACTCCCAAGTGCAATTCATAGAAACATAGAATTTGACGGCAGATAAGGACCGCTTGGCCACCCAGTCTGCCCATTTCCTTACCTCCACTGATAAGCTGCAGATCCTAGTTAACCAGCAGCCTACTTCTTCCTACCCCACCCCTAGAATGGCCTTATGACTGTCCCATGCATGCTTGAATTCCACCACTGTTTTGACTCCACAACCTCCTCCAGAAGGCCGTTCCATGCATGCACAACCCTCTCTGTGAAAAAATACTTCCTTAAAATATTCTTGGTACCACTGCAGGCTTCAAACCCTGCACCCTTGCTGCCAGAATCATCAGTCCTGCCACGCAGCCATCATATCGTTTTATTTATGTATTTGTTAAGTTTCTGATTTCTGGATAGGTGTACTAGATACAGAAATGACTATTTTCAGACACGACCCGGAGGTTACAAAATATTAGTGTGGGAAAAACATTGAGATAGTACAGCATGTTAGCAAGAAAGAAAAGTATACACATTTCATTTGGGCAGCAAAAATATAACGGACAAATACGGTACAAGCAAAATTTATCACTACAGGCTAGGTAAAATAAGTAGTATAGAGCAGTTACAGGGACAGATAAAAGTTGCTTGCCGCAACATGCGCTCGAAAATGACACGGGTCAAATTTTGACATCTTTTGTTTTTCTGTAAATCGTGTCAAGTGTTGCATATGCGTCAGGGTGTTTGAAAATCAAGCATGAGCATCCTGCCACATCTGCCTGGATGTAGTCTGTCTGAAACATGGACATAAGAGCTATGTCCATTACCTTTGAAAATCCCTTGTATGTAACAACGTTTTCCATTTTCGTTGTAACATTCTGTATTTTAAATTATTACTACATGTAATGCGTGTCTTGCTGCTCATCGGCGTAATTCTGACGTCCAAGTCGTTTCTGGAAATGGGATGTTTGTGTCCCTGGACTTACCTGGTTAAGAAAAATAAATTAGTTTCTAGTCCAGGCCCGGGGTGGGGGTAGGGTACATTTATAAACTTTCCTTCTCACGAACTGCAGTTTCTGGATAGATGTGCATCATTTTCTGTTAAACTCCGTTTCATTCAGGATAGAAACCATCGAGCAGAGCTGCGTTTACAGTGGTATCCTATTAAGGCAAGCCTCCGGTGCCGTGTGAGCATGTTACAGACAGAAACAGTGCTGGACACGGTATGCATCGTACAAGGCACTGTGTGCTACGTGAGCGTTACAAAGTTTAAAGTAAAGCCAGTGCAGGTGGGTGTTAGGGATGCAGGCTTAGGGATGCAGCTACTTATATTATGCCCTGAAATTTGGGGTATGACTGTAGTTTATTAAAACAGGAACATTTCTAGCTGCACACTCGAGCAGGCGTTGATGGACCAGGAGGTCTGTTTCTCCTGGCACATTGGTATATTATAAATGGTTGCCAGATAGTACCTGCTTCCTGTCCCTTTAGCCTCCTGTGGCTTAGTCTCTTCCAGTGGTATAGATGAGTAAAAGCAGCCGCCCCACCAAATACAAGATGTTGCATCTCAGCTGAGGTAATAATTAAAGAATAATAATAATAATTTATTTTTCATTCATGACAGATGTATACACCATTGAATCTGGCACTCATTTACAATGGTTCATTCCTAGGTGTGTCCTGAGGCACAGGGCAGTTAAGTGACTTGTTCATGGTCACACAGTGTGGAAGTGGGAATCAAACCCGGTCTGCTGGATGCACCAAGCTCATTCATAGCTTATTACACTAACCTCTAGGCTAAATGGCAGCCCTGGAATAAATTGCTTGGAGTTCATTGTAAAATGGAATAAAACAACAAAAACATAGCACTCTGTTTGTGAGGGAGCTGCAGAAGGCCTGTGCTGTCATCAGTTAAGAAATGCTAGTCCCCCCACCACACACTTTATACAACCACGCCACTCTGGAGACATTGCTGTGTGCCCCCCAAGCACACTAGTACAATGTTGCCCAAGGTGCCTGAGGGTCATTAAATGTCTCGGTGCCTCTTTCACAGCTGCATTATAACTGTATTTTGTTTTTTTTGTTTGCAGTCAGTGTTCTTTTCCCCTGAGCACGGGTGCCCCCTTCGTGCTGACCACCCCATCCTCATCATCCCGACATCCCCAGGACTTACGGTGCGTTCATCCAGGGCTTACTCCCTGCCAGTGGGGTGGCAGGGTTCCCCAACCCACCGCAAAATGGATCCGGTTTTGCGGCAGTGCCTGCTTGTCAGGTGTGGGGACTGCTGGTGGTCAGAGGTCATCCTGCCAACCGGGGATTTTCCTTGGTGCTCTTTCCCTCCCTAATTAAATGGCATGCAGTGGCATCAGTGCCATTTCTTCCTCTGTAATTAAATGGCATGCAGTGGCATAAGTGATGGCACCACCGCTCCTATGGAGGCGTGTTGGTCTACTGCTCTGTCCATATATAATGGTTCCTGCACCCTACCCCCAGCCACCACTAGGGGCCAGGCTTCCGTCGAACTCCGCACCACTCCATCCCGGAGGAGAGGCAGTCTGCCAGATGCTTAATCCTGCTTTCCCCTGGCTGACCCTCTGACAGCCCGAGTTCGCTCCGAACTCAGGTCATCAGCCCGCAAATGGTAGCGCTACCGCTGTGCCAGTGAGCTGGCATCACTCTGTATTCACCCCTGAGTCACTAGCTGAATCAGCCAAGTGGAGCCTGGGATTCAAACCCAGGTTTCTCGCTGGCAGAAGCAACACAGCCACTTTAGTTCCTGGGCCTGACCTGTTAGCTGTTCAGTCTTTAACATTTCATACATGACTACTGGTTACTGCAGGCTGAATTTTGGTTATGTGTTTACATTAATACATCACTAAATACTCCCTTATCTGTTTTGCCTTGAGCAGAACATTTAGTAGATTTCTAGAAAGTCATGAACTGCCAAAAAAAGGCTTCTAAGGGGTGAACAAGTTTACGTCATCCTCTGATTAGACACTGACTAGTGTTTGCAGCAGAGATGCTCGGAAAGGCTGCGAGCCAAGCTGAGATGACTAGAACAAGTGATCTCAGACACGTGGAACAGAGCAGTCACTGTAAAGGAGCTTTAGAAAATTGAATGGAGGCTGGTTTGAGGGCTTCATGGAGGACAGCTGCTCTGACGATGTGTGCTGTGTGCCCACTGTGGGGTAATAACATGCGGTGCCGCTGAAATCCTAGTATACAGTGTTGTTGCTGGATGTGGGTTTTCTGTGGCCATTCTGTAGGAGTAAGGTACCTCTAGCATAGTATACAGGGTTAGTTCTAGATCTGTGTACTCTGTGTCCTTTGTGGGGTAATAAGGTACTGCTAGTGTCGTATACAGGGTTGGTTGTACATCTGTGTATTATGTGCCCGTTGTGGGGTGATAAGGGCCACTCTGATGTAGTATACAGGGATGGTTCTAGATCTGTGTATTCTGTGCCCGTTGTGGGGTAATAAGGGGCCACTGATGTGTAGTATACAGGGTTGGTTCTGGATCTGTATATTCTGTGCCTGCTGTGGGGTAATAAGGAGCCACTGGTGTAACATGCACGGGGTTGGTGCTAGATCGTGTACTCTGTATCGATCGTTTAGTTTATTTATAAGCGCACTTTCTGAATTACAGTTCAAGGCACTGCACAAGTGAGAATACATGAGGTACCGCTGCCGTAGTATAATGGCTGGTGCTAGATACAAAATAATAGATTTATTTTACTAAAAAATCTCAGATAAGCTATGAATTTGTGTTGGTTTCATGGTGCATTCTGTCATTATTTTTCAGAGTTTTAAGAGCCAGAAAGAATCCGTTGGCATCCACAGAACTTAGTAACACAGTATTCCCCCAAAACCTGAATTTCCATGTCTTCCTCTGACGAAGGACATTAATGCCAGGTCATTATCGTTCATATTTTAAGCCCATCTGCAGCTGATGTCATGATGCCCTGCTATACTGAACTGTTGCAACATCAACAAATTCTTGTTTTTTTCTCTGTAACGCACCCCCTTTTCTGCATTTGCAAGGGAGATGAAGACCCCCTCCACACTGTGCTATTTAGATAATTTCCTTTTTAAAATAAGGTTTTCTTTTTCCACTGAATCCATTGTTCACAAGAACTGTATAGGAGAGGGACTGTTGGGATTAGTGATCTTGTGAAGAGCTTACATCCAACTTCCTAAATAACATAGAATCCACAGGGAAAATACACTGAAGACCAGGGTTTGAATCTCCCAACAACCACATGCTCACTGTGTGACATGGAGCAAGTCATGTAACCTCCCTGCGTTTACCCTCTCTGTAATCTTGCTCTATTTGCTGTTTGAATCACTGTGCTCTAAAATTATCTTCTGGATTGTGAAGCACTTTGGGATACAATGTGTATAAAATGCACTACATAAACTGAATTGTAAGTCTAATTAACTATTCATGACGGACCTGCGCTACTCATTGGCTGCTGTGCTGGTCTGAAATCTCTTAGAAGTGACTGGCGCGACACTTGCTCAGATCTACTCCTGCTGTTTAGTGTGTGGCGCTATACAGAGCGCTATACCAGGCCGCCAAAACCTGACAGAAAACCTAAGCGTAAACAGCAACTACCACAAAAGAAAAAGAGTGGCACTACCTGCATCCATGTTCAATTATTTTTCTCACTATGACAATGGCTCCTTGCTATATTCATGAGCTGCTGTGCGGCCACTGCAAACACCTGCCTACCTATTCGCAACTCCACTCGTGCCACCACAGAAAAAGTAATTAAAACACAACTGAAAAAATCATTATTGCGATTAGATTTATAATCGCCAATAATGACCTCAGACCGGTCATTCTTTTCGATTAACTTCGGCTGGGTGGGGTGGCCCTCAGCTGTGCCTTGGCCATCCTCCCCCACCCAACCGATTGTTCATCTCTAGGAAGTGACTGGCTCTTGGTCATTACTACTTAATTCTATAGTCCTTGCACTGCCAGTATCTGCCTCAGTGCTTGGTAAAGCACTTTTGGACATAGCGTGCATGAGAAGTGCTACAGTATATAAATCCAGATTCTATTCTATTCTACAGTCCTTGCACTACCAGTATGTAACGTATTGCTCTGTAAAGCACTTTAGGATACAGTGTATATGAAAGGTGCTCTGTAAAACTTATTTTTTCCCTTCCTTGATTATGAACTTGTTTGTCAAACCGAATAATTAGTGTGCATTTGCCTATGCATCATATTCTAATCGTGCTATTGCCTAATTAGTATTTCAAACTAGGAAGCTCGAATTGGCAGATTCCGATATGATTATCGGATTTAGGAATTTAGGAGCTTCCAAATCCTAATCAGAGTCTGATTCAAATTCTAGAAGGACTTCAAAATCAGAATCAGATTTGAAATTCTAAATTCCTATGCAGAAATAGATTTTAGGATTCAGTTATGAATTAGGATTTTGGACTGCAGTTCTGGACATTTTAAGTCTGAGCATTGGATCAGAATCTAATTAACAGGATTGCATTGGGTGGATTCTAAAGCAACTCAGTATTTCAAACAGGGCTGCAGAAGCCACAGGGGCTCTTGGTACAATCACGAACATACAAACAAGGAGAAGCGGGCACTTACTCCAATACAGAATAAAAAATGTAGTCTTAGGCTGTGAGGAGATGAAGTTTCAACGCGTTTATTATGGGTGCAGTTTGTTTAAATCGACAGCAAGTGCAGCTCACCAGACAGGATGATTCTGAACAAACCTATTTCAAACTTCACATTGTTTTTAGGGTGGTTCGTTCCGGTACTGAATTTTGGAACCAGTCTCGTCTGAGGTGAGTTCTTTTTCAGAACTAATTTTGCCAGGCTCTTGGTCAAAGGGGATCTTACCCCAAATAGCACTATTCAATATACTAGGGAACGCACTGTTACCCAATATATTCATCCCAGTGCACATCCGTACCATGGACAGTTGGTTAAAGGTAAACAACTGTCCTCCCTTCACCCTATCCTCAAACCAAAACCACTTGATTAGGCTTTTCAGACCCCAATTAAGTTCTTCTTTCCTCCCTGCCTTTATATTGGCTCTGATGTATCTCGGCAAAGTGTTGCTTCTTTCCCATGTCTTCGTCTGTCACATGTGTGTAGTTTCCGTAGCTTTCTACCATGCCAGCAAGAGAAGAGATATTTATTTATGTGAACGGAACATAAATAGTGCTTACCTTTTAATTTGAATTGTGTGTGCACGCATGCTTGTTGCCTCTCTCCATACCATGCTTTCTCATTGATTCACTTTGAAGTAGGTTTGTTTCTCTCCTTTTTCCATAGATACTTTCTTGCGGTATTTATGGTTTTCTCCCGAGTCCCATCCATCGTCCCTGACCTGGTGCACATGTGTGAGGCATGCATACCAAGCCCCACGGGACACCCCACCTACCAGTTGCTCCGATATCACCTGCGCTTCCACGGACCACCATCCGGTGATGGTGGGACTATGGACGGTTGACCCCCACTCCCAGGAGAGGAGAGCCAACACTCAATCCTGCACCCCCGTGCCGACTCCCCAGTGACCTGAAGTTATTCGAACCGGGTCACCAGTGTAGTATGAGGTAAGGCATCGGCGCCTCAGCCTTCAGCGCCACTGGGCGGCTTGTTTCTCTCCTTTTAAAGGTCCTTTGTTTTTGTTTTTTACTTCTTTATCCCTTCTAGCTGCCGACCTCCCGGTAATTCTGCCGGTCACGAGCCACAGCTTCCACCCCAGATCGGCACGGCTCCCCGATACCCGTGGATTACCCCCACGGCGCGGGCTGCAGGGTGCGGACCCAAACACCCCGCAGAGACCGGAATTGGTCGGGAAGCTGGCCTGGGGCTAACGGCCGTGGCGGGCTTCATGTAGGAGGTCGGCGCCGTCCATTTTCCTGGTTTTCTGGGAGGCGGACGCATGCAATGACGCCGAACGCCTGCCCCGCCTCCAAGTCAGCGAGCGCCGTCGGTTTCACGATACCCGGCCTCCGCCGAGAGTAGCTGAAGCTCCGGACACTGTCCGTCCTCCCCGGAGAAGGAGAGCAGCCCATGGGGTGCTCGATCCTTCTCCCAGCCACGACCCTCCAGGGCCGAGTCCGTTCCGAACCCGGTGGCCAGCGTCATAGCGGAGAAAATCAACCGCTGCGCCCGGACGGGCGAAAGGTCCTTTGTTAAAGCAGCAGTATTACCTAACCAGGAAGTGATCAGTTTCCAGTTTTGTGGCGCTACAGTAAATATGGCGGCTGCTATCTAGTATGGCTGCTTTCAACATGGCGGGTGGCTGAAATGTAAATAAAAATAAAGGATAACTGATCAAATTACAGAGCGATAGTACATTGCGGTGGGAAAGATTACCAGGTAAATGCTCAACAGAGCACAGGAATACACTGTTGAAAACGCAGATTTTATTTATGTTGCACTGCTGCTTTAAGGCTGCCTTTCTCCCTGATAAAAAATGGATTACCTACTGATCAGGTCCTGAACCCAGAACAAATGTGTACAGCTGTCCCCTCCTGGTCACTTCCTCGAAGAAGGTAACCAGGCAGGTTTGGCCAGATCTGGCCCTCATAAAGCTATGCTAAGAGAAAGGTGTGGGGGTAGGGGCTGAGAACCTTGGTCTCAGTCAAGCAATCCATTATTTTGACCTTTATCTGTTTATCCTTATTTGGTTTTGCCTGCAGTTGTGACACCTTGGATAGCAGTGCAACGAAAATGTTTTCAAAAAAGCTAGTTTCAGCTATAGTTAATAAAATATCAGCATACCTGTCAAATCTACTTTTCTAGGTACCTCTTGTGCTGCACACTGTAAGATTTTTTATTTTTATCTTCCTGATCCTCACTCTTTCCAGGTTTACAATGATATTTCCAAGCCAAATGTGAGGTCATCTTTTTTCTTGACAAAAAAAGAAGTTAAACATTTATAAAATACCCAGATTTTGGTGGAACTAGAAAATGTTATCACCAGATAAAACTGGAAGATGCCTAGAACTTTTATAGTGAAAAAAGTCAAATTGTTTTGCCCAATTTCATTGCACTACTGCTTTAATATGGCCACTGGTGGGTGAGGAAAGTCTTCCTGTAATTACCAAGGGAGGCTGCTAATTGTGTGAAGTGTTGGGCAGTGGTTTGGGATGCCACTGCCAGCAAAGGACTGGCTGGAGCTGGAACTTGTAGTGGAACCTCAAGATATGAGTAAGAACTAGGAAACTTGCCCCCCACCAAGCTTCATGCTGTGTCTGCTCAATTACCCACATGGATAACAGGACCAGCTCTGGGTTTAAGCACTGTCAAAGCAGATACCCAGAAAACACAAGCCTTACGGACATTTTTTGCCTCCACTAATGTTCAATGTGGTCTACTGGTCAGTGCAGGCTCGGGAACCAGGAGATCAGAGGTTCAGACCCCATTGTAGCCAAATACTTACTGTGTGACCTTGAGCAAGTCACTACCCCCGTTGCTTCAGTGCACCCAGCTGCAGAAATGGACAGAAGCATGACCCTGCTGTAAATGAGATGTGCATCTTAGCCAGGCTATCCTGGGTAAATAAGCGGCCAACAATGGTGCCGTAGTTTAAAATCACCAGTCAGTGCCAGATCTTCTTTCTGCCTTTGGCGAGGCTGCATGATCTCTGTGATGCCCCTCCTCCATGGAACCTTTATGGCATATTGAAGGGTTGCCCAAACTTATTGCTTCTAGTAAAAAGTCATCACATCAGTTCAGTCTCATAACATAAACACCAGAACTGCGACTTGACTGAAGTACTGCAGTGGTGAGCCACTGTACCAGCCTGCGTCGTTGTTTCTTGTGGACTCTTCATTGCTGAAGAAATGCAGAGCCAACACAGTGTGGGGCAGAGATAGCATAAAGCCACAAAAACAAGCAGAGGGCCAGAGATTTGGTGAGGAAGCCATTTCTGACATTAGAGCTTCCAGCCTCTCAGGCTAAAATACTGCAGCTGGTGTGATAAGTTCTGAAAGCAAGAGCTAGGAGATTGGGGCAGTGAAAGGTGTGAGTGAGCACTGTGCTATAGATCAGAGTATATACCAGTGGGAAACATGAGCCAGATACACCACACAGTACAGTGAGACTTATGTACAAGCGTAGATAAAGTCATGAGCACAAGATTCAGCTTGTGCCCCTGCGAGCAAGGGCTGGCTATAATAATTGTATATTTTCTGAGGTAGGGGACACAGAGACACACAGTCATAACCGCCCCAACAACCCCTCATACTCATGGGCTAACTCAGAGACATAAAAAACACATATACACCACGATAGTGATGAATAAATTAGGTAAATAAAGTTATTTTGTGATATTTATTTTCACTTAGAAAGTGGGTTGAATATTTCCCGACCTCTGATTGGTTGAACCCTTGCCAAGGGGTTCATTATGTAACAGTAGAGACCAGGAAATAAAAGTCCCAGTGTCAACTAACTGTTTGTTGCATAAAATCAGTCAGAGGTTGGCAATTTTCAAAAGTAAAAGCTGCCTTTTTTTTCTCATTTACCTAGCGAGAACCTTCCTCTTGATTCAGTAAATATCTCCGACTTAAAAAGTAAGCCACTTACATCTCCTCAAACTCTACCTCGGTGTCACAGCCCACTGTGGTTTCTTTTCAGAGCCAAATGCAATGCTGTATCTGATCACACTCACCTGCAAAAACACTGGCCATTCCCATTACAGCGCTGAGCAGACCGTGGGTCTGACGGTGAATTTCAGGAACTCAGAAATATAAAAAATAAAAAAGAAAATGACTGAACTTAAAACTTTACTACTCTTGTACTTGGGGCTGGCATCTGGACAATACAGTAGTGGAGTTAGAAACAAGGAGTGAGGAGAGCACAACACACCACTTACCAGCTGCAAAACAGTAGCATGCAGAACAGCGCCTCTACTGCCACTTCCAGCAATGGAGGGACTACTTTACATTATTTTTTTCTAATTGACTTGTATCCATGTTTATATATAGGGATATACAATGGTGAGCTGTCAGATAAATGATTTATCTACACAAGTGCTGTTTGACCTTGGTAACCTCACAAGTGGCATAAGGATGCTTTCTATCAGTGCAGGAACATTTGGTTTTGACTGTTTATCTTTATTTTAAATGATAATTTCTGGGAGTTTTGGTTAACTTTCCTAGAGTATGTCTGCATAGCATAGTGGTTGCTATTAAATGAAACACCACTCATTTTGTAGAATACTTCTTGCTGAACAAATGTCATGCTCACAGTACTATGCTACCTTTTTCATTTTAAAGTTATTCACATTTGTTTGTCAAAAAGGGAAAAGAAAATTAAATTTTATACTGTTTTTTGCTAATTATAAAAAACTAAAAGATATCTATAAATAAAACACCACTCATTTTGTAGATATTTTGTGCTGAACATTTTCGTGCTCACAGTACCATGCTATAATTTTTGTTTTAAAGATATTCATTTGTTTGTCAAAAAGTTATTTCCATTTGAATATGGTTAGTACTGCTTCTGAGGCCGAACATTCTAAATGAATTCTAAAGAGATTTGTGACGTAGTAACCGTGTGCATAAATGGTCACTGTACAGTATGCATAAATTGTATTTATACATACAGTGACTCAGATATATAGGATAGTGCATGGGAGCGGTTGACAACAGGCTATTCTTCCACGAGTTGGCACTATGATGACGGATTACCTTGAGAGCGCAGCTCAAGAGGTAATCTGTCGCATAGTGCCAACGAGGTGGAAGATGCCCTGTTGTCAACCGCTCCCATGCACTTTTCTATATAGTATATGGTGGAATGTCAACGATTAACATTTACCTTTGAAACACTCACATACAGCAGCACCCGGAACAGGAATTCACAAATCTGTGGGGAAGAGCAGAGAAAAGGTAAAATCGGCTAGCAGTGGGTCTAGCTCTGTTGAGGGATGTCATGTATTGCCCTGTCGCTCGATGTCTCTGAGGAAGCTATGTATCTGCCGCATGTAATTTCTCCTTTTTTTGGCCATTTTTATTCTCCTGCTTGAGGATGAATGTATCCCGCTCAGAAAGTGGTTTTGAAAATACCGCACGACATTGCTGCTAACGCTCGTGTCCTGTCAAGGAATGAGCCCTAACTGTCAAATGGTGCTCGGGGACATGGTTTGTGGCGTGCGCGGTGCAGTGAGACAAATCATTCTGCTGCTCTGTGATCGTCACTACTGTGTGACTACAAGGTTTCGAGAGCGATGGATTTGGTGGAGAACGACGTTCCACCATACACTATAAACGCATTTATCACACTGAATATATGCCCACCCCTATTGCATAAATATATATGTATAAATATTTATTAAATATAAAGAAAAAAATTCTAAGTGCAATAATACCCTCCAGGGTGGGCAGTATGGGCTGTACCGGACCTTCCAGGGCTATAAGGTCCTCTGTCTGCAGCATTGGGCCTCATTACACCCCTGGGGTGGTCCAGTAGAGCCAGTACTACCCACCCTATCGGATATTATTGTTAGCGTAGAACATGTTATTTCCACTTCAAATCTGGAAGTAGAACACAAAGAAGACTGGGTCAGGTCCAGAGTTTACAATGGAAAGAAAGGCAGTTTTAAGCTAAAACAAGGTCAAACACTGATACAAACATTACACATTAGTGTGGTATATATCAAATACTTAATGGGTTTCAGTGGAATAACAAATTTCCTCTGTGCATCAGTGCATGAGTGGTTAGACCTTCATAACTAACTTGTGACCACTCACTAGTGGTGATAAATGCTTTATTCCACTGCACCCCATTATGTACTCCCTATACATCCACAGAAATGTTGTCAAACCCTCACACCGCCCACTGTCGTGATACACATGCATGCAACAAGCACATGCACTGTGGCATTCTGCACTAAATAAACCCACTCACACACACAAATGCAGAGAAATGGCTATGAAACACATTTTTATAAAGCAAAGTATTTTTCTAGTTTTTTCCTGCTGCTAAAGTCTGTCATGTGGTTCGCCTTCCCTGCTAGGGGTGCAGATAAAGTTGGTTGTGAAGTTGGTGGCACAGTGTTATTTATATTTATTCGGAGTTAAGGTTAACAGATTGGCTGAGTTATCCTACCCAGAGCAGGCCCAGATGCATAATTAAAACAACTCAATGTCCATACAGAGATGCAGGGCAACTCATAGTTTCCTTTATTTCTTCATTCGATCGGCGCATTCATTACAGAAGCAGTTGATCCCTCAGTATACAACTAGGTGTGTGCAGGGCCGAATAATGCGTCTGGAATACCATGAATAATAGAGCTTCCAATACGGTAGTTGGGAGCCCTTCCTGAAAGAGGGGCTATTCATCCCCTACTCATATTGGGAAATACTGTTCTTAAGAAAAGAAAAGAAGGCCGGTGGCACTGAGGATTGAGACACTGGATGCCTTACCTCGTGCTCGCCTTTGACCCGGGTTTGGGAATGACCGTGAGTTGTCAGTGCTGTCATGGGGGAGGAGCAGGATTGGCGTTGGCTGTCCTCTCATGAGGGGAGGGTTGCCCGTCCATAGTCTCGCCGTCACCGGTGTGGAGGGTTGTGGGATAACAGATGGACCAGACACCAAACTTCAGGTTCGATATACAGTCTCTCCGATGTTTATTCAAAATACAGGCAATAAGCTTCAGCAATAGCATATTCCTTCTTTAGTACATCGGTTTGCAGCAACAGACTATGTATGTCCTTTCTCTACACTTAGCCAGCAGCTACTGACACTGATTTCTGATCTGAACATTTTTAGTGAAAACCCTTCAACCCTATGTGGGCCTTGTTTGCTTGGGTAGTGGGGGCTCAAAAGGAAAAAACAAAACAAAACAAGCTATAGACAAAGAACCTCAATGCAGAATCACTGAAAAAAGGTTACCCCAAAGGGCACTGGCAACAAATCAAGTTTCAAAGAAATACAACATCATACATACTTCTATAATGCAAAGCATCATGGGATATATGCAAATTACCATGACATTTCAGACTTGTTCTGTTTACAGCAATTTACATGCATTTTAAATAGCACAACTAACTTAATTTCTATAATAGTCATCAGACTTTTTACCATTATCAAAAACACCTAGTGCCATGGTATTTTATGACATAGTGCTATTACATAGCAAATCCAACAACAGTAAACACAACCTGTTTTACATATGTTTGGAGGTCACCACAATAACCTCCTGTCACGAGAACCTGAGAGGAAAAGGAAAATTAAAGAGGACACTGTAGTAAGTCAAGAAAGGGAAGAGGATGTCCATATGTAGCCAACCTTATGGACTAGAAATTGTAAAGGACAGATTAGGCTAAGAAATAGAAAACTGTTGCAACAGATTTAAGAAAAGGTCTGTCCTCAAGAGTGGCAGGAGCTCCCTGTCACAACTAGATGGAAGTCCGGTGGCAGGCGAGTGGTAATGGAGTGACTGGTAGGGTGGGGCATCCCATAGGGCGTGATGTGGCGTCAGGGACGCATGGGATCAGGACGGGAGGAAAGTGGAAAAACAGAAAACTACCTATAGAAAAAAAAAACAGCCCTTCCTTCCTCCCACAGCACAAAGCCTGTTAAATACAGCCCTCTGCCCCACCCTCTGTCAAAAGCAGAATGCCATCCTCACCCCAGCAACCACAGTTGGATGCATATATGTACACATTTGAGAAAAAATCCTGTGATGGTCGACCGCACAACCCTCCTGCCTCCGCCACCCAGCCACCATCATTCTTATTTTAAATAGCGCTAGAGGGCAATATAATAATTCTTGTCCCCACCTCACCTAGCAGCATCCTACTGCCACCCTCCTCCATCCCCAGCACCTAATTTTCTGTACGAGAAGGCAGCCAGGACAACCTGCCATCTTCTACAGCCCGCGTCTTCTCATGAATGAAAGTTCGTACATACATGCTTGCTCGCTCTGTAATAGTAAAACCAGCTGATCACTGTTTTGTTGTATGGGAAGCCTCTGTTCTGTGTGACCAATATCTGTTGGAACAGTGGCCACTGTTCTATTGTAAGAGTGGCCACTGTTCTGCTGTTATATTGGTTACTATTCTGTTGCAATAGTAGCCACTGTTCAGTGTTTGTTTGTTTAATTTTGTTGACCCAGTAAGCCCACTGGGCCTAGAAGTCCCTTTTCAGAGGCGACTTGGGGGTACAGATGGTAAGCAACTGAAATTGAACCAGATTAAGCTGTTGGTGGTTTTGGGTGAATGAGGAAATTTGGCCAGGACACCAGGAAATTCCCCTACCGTTTCAGTAAGTGCCATGGGATCTTTAACATCCACCTGAACTACCACCAATCCAGGCAGATGGGACCTCGGTTTAACGTCTCATCCGAAGCGGCACCTCAGAGTGCAGCACCCCTTTCATGCTGCACTACAGTGTTAGTATTGGGATATTAACCCAAGTGCCAGGTGTGGGAACTGAACCCACAGCCCTCTGATCTCCCAACCTCAGAGGTGAGTGTGCTACCTACTGAGCCACTGACACTGTGGCCACTATTCTGTTGTAAAAGTAGCCACTGTTCTGTTTTATAAAGTGGCCATCATTCTGCTTTGTAAAAGTGCCGACTGTTCTGTGTAGCAATTCTGTTGAAACAGTGGCCGCTGTTCTGTGTAGTAACATTGGCCACAACTCTGTTGTACCAGTGCCCACTGTTCTGTTCTAAAAGTGACCACTGTTCTGTTTTGTAACAGTGGTCACTGCTCTTAGCTACTGTTCTGTGTTGTATTGTTTTGTTGTGACAGTGACCACAATTTTGCTGTGACAATGGCAAGTGTCCTGTGTTGTAAAAGGGCTGCTGTTTTGTTGTGACAGTGGTCACTGTTCTGTTGTAGCAGTAGCCACTATTCTGTTGTTACAGTGGCCACTTTTCTGACATGCCTTATTGTGTCCACTAAGGGCCCCACAATCAAGTGTGGGGCTGGTCCCAGCGTGCACTGTGTGCAAAGCATTTAGTTTACTATAGTATAGTAGATTCTATCACTGTTTGAGTTGTAGGCTGACATCGTCAGTTACTACAAATCCAGAATCCCTTGCAGATGACATCAGTGCAGAAGGCAGCATTGAGAAGATTCAGTAGCTGACAGTGCATGTTTGAGTTTATATAAGCTCTGATCTTTTGTTTGTTGGTCCGCTGCCTTCCATGGGCTATGTACACTCACAGAAGACTGCACTTAGCCCCTGGAGAAAAACAGTACCGAAAATTATAAAGGCTCTAACATGCACTACAGGTTATTGAATCTCCCACTGATGCCTACTACTCTGATGTCAGCTGCAGGGGATTCTGGATTTGTAGTAAAGATGTCAGCCTACAAATAAGCAAAAAGTAGTCTGATATACTCTACTATACTACAGTGACCAGTAAGTAAACCCAAATGTTTTGCCCACTAAGTACACCTGGGACCAGCTTCACACTTGAGCGCGGGGGTCCTTTGATGACTGTTCCCTTTATTTCTCCTACAGCTAGCGTGGCAAGTCTACTAGAATGATTTATTTTAAGACATCACAGCAAACCTGTGTAATAATTTCTCATATAGTAATTTCACAGAGCAGGTGACTGGAAAAATGGAATAGCCTGCCCAGCATTGTGGTCGATGCAGAGTCCATTCCTGGCTTCAAGGCTAGGTGGGATGAATGGGAGGGTGTGAATGGAAAGTGAGGCTCCAGGCGAGATGGTGGGAGAGCTGTTTCAGAATACTGTGAGGTAAGGTCTTGGCGAGCTGATGGACTTTGTCTTTTTCTGTCCTTACTTTTATGTTTATTTATAATGAATTCATTCACACACTTCCTAGTTTATAAGTTTGTAAGTGTGGTGTAGGGTGCCTCTTGTTGAAATATGATGCTCTCCTCAATGTTTAGGCATGTCAGCTGCATAACAAAGCTTAGCAGTTCCGTTAACCCAAACATTAGGATAGAACGTTGTTTTCACTGAGTTCCCAGACTAGAGTATTATACATATTATAAATTGCTGAACCTTCCTAGAGTGATTTATAATGCATTTTTTTTTAATTTTAAGGAATTGTTGTAACACTCCTCACCCCCACACTGTTAAAGTGGAATATTCCACTTGAATCTTGCGTGCAAGACACCAGCTGTATGCAGGGTAAGATGTCTTGTGGTTATCAATGCTGATTTGCTGAAATCACAAAGTGAATAGATGGGATAGGGACGGACATGATCCAGAAGGGATAGGATATAGGCATCAGTAAACAAGGGGTTAAACCTCATGAAGGACTTGCAGTAGTAGTAGCAGTAGTAGTCACAGTAGTAGTAGCAGCAGCAGTAGTAGTCATAGTAGTAGTAGTAGTAGTCATAGTAGTAGTACTAGTAATAGTTGTCGTAGTAGTAGCAGAAGTAGTTGTAGTAGTAGTAGTCATAGCAGTAATAGTTGTAGTAGTAGAGTTGTAGTAGTAGTAGTCATAGTAGAAGTCATAGTAGTAGCAGTAATAGTAGTTGTAGTAGTAGTCATAGTAGTAGCAATAGTTGTAGTAGTAGTAGTCATGGTAGTAGTACTAGTAGTGGCACTAGTATTAGTAGCTGATAGTAATACTAGTAGTAGTCATAATAGTAGTAGTAGCAGTAGTAGTCATGTATTAGTAGTAGCAGTGGTAGTGGTCATAGTGGTAGTAGCGGTAGTAGTAGTTCTAGTGGTACTAGTAATGGTGAAGTAGTCTTAGTAGTAGCAGGAGTTAGTAATAGTCGTAGTAGCAGTAGTGAGTGGCAGTAGAAGGTCATGGTAGCAGTGGTTGTGGCGGTAGTGGTCATAGTAGTAATGGTTGTGGTAGTGGTGCTAGTGGCAGTGCTAGCTGTGGTGGTAGTGGTACTGGTGGTGGTCATAGTGGTACTAGTGGTGCTAGTGGTGTCGTAGTGGCAGTAGTGCCAGTATTAGCAGTGGCAGTGGTGGCAGCAGTGGTAAGCAGTGGCAGTGGTACTGAGCGGTGGCAGCGGTGGTAGCAGTGGTAGTGGCAGTGGTAGCGGCAGTGGCGGTGGTAGTAACGATGGCAGTGGTGGTAGTGGCAGTGGTGGTAGGACAGTGGTAGTGGTTGGCAGTGGTAGTGTAGTGGCAGTGGTGGTGGCAATGGTGGCAGTGGCAGTGGTAAGAGTGGTAGTGGCAGTGGTAGTGGCAGTGGTAGTGGTAGTAGCGGTGGCAATTGCCACCAGTGGTAGTATGACGATGGTGGTAGCAGTACTGGCAGTGGTGAGTGGCAGTGGCGCAGGTGGTGCCGGTGGTGGTGGCAGTGAGACAGTAGTAGTGGCAGCAGCAGCAGTGGTGCTAGTGGTGGTGGTGGCGGTGGTGTAGTGGTGGCGGTGGCAGTGGTGGTGGTGGCGGTGGGACGGTGGTGGCGGTGGTGGTGTTGTAGCAGGTGGTGGTGGCAATAGTGGCAGTGGTAGTGGTGGCAGCAGTGGCAGTGGCAGTGGTAGCAGTGGTGGTGGCAGCAGCGGTGGTGGTGGCAGCAATGGTAGCAGTGGTGGTGGCAATGGTGGCAATAGTAGTAGCGGTGCTAGCAGTGGTGGTAGCGATGTGTAGTAGTAGTAACAGTAGTAGTAGCAGTAGTGGCAGGAGCAGTAGTAGTAGCAGTGGCAGCAGTAGTAGCAGTAGTAGTAGTACCGATGGTAGCAGCAGTAGTAGTAGCAGCAGTAGTAGCAGTGGTAGTTTATTTATTGGCGCCCAATCCTGGGGCTCTGAGCACTGTGCATCATAAAATCACAGAAAATAGAATTTAACACAAAGCAATAAATATATATATGTATGTCTTAAAGGTAAGAAATAAGGGACACGTTTTCTTCCTTCTTCCCTTAAAATAAACAAAATAGAAATCACATTGGAATGAGGGATGAAAACTCAAAATAGCAGCAAAGGAAATATAACAAAAAGGCAAACACGTGCAGTTTTGAATCGTTCTTTTAATGTTCAGGTTGATGGTACTGTTATATAAAATGGTTCTTATATGCAATTCCAAGTTAATTAACTGAGACAGACAGAAATAAGGAGTTTAAAGCAGAAAATGATATCCTGATATTAAGGAACGTGTAAGGTATGTGAATGTAACTGTGTAATCCCTGTACACCTTTCTTTACTTGAATAAAGTGGAGTTAAAAAAAGAAATTACCTAAGTGGTTTACAAATGATAAAAGAAGATACAGTTTTTTTTTTTTTTTTTTATAAATAGCTAAATTTGTTCATAAGCAACAAATGACACTAGGAGCTCCACTAAGCGAGTCACAATGACTGAGGGTTGCAACTAATGTAATTTTTTCAACCTATTTACCTAGGATTTCCCAGCTAAGATGCAACATCTTGTTTCCACAGGGTCCTGCTTTAACCCATTTTTAGAAAATGGGCTTTTATTTCCTGGTCTCTGATTGGCTGGTACCCATGCTGGATGGGGAGACGGGGATGGGGGGGGGTACATTACCTTTAATAGACAATCAGGAAATAAAAAAGGGCCAGCCTAGCCTGCCTCAGTACCACTTTTGAATTTCAATTTACCAGTACTTTTTCCCATAGTATAGCTAGTGACCCCCCACCTTGCTTACTGAGAGCCACGACCACTACCACCAACCACAGTAGTTAGCCATAAAAAGAACAATATGCCACATGGAAAACTGCTTAAACTGTTTTCCCCAACCAAAAATCATTTTTACTCCAAACAACCTGTAGTGCTGCGACCTTGTATGTTGAGCTATAGCGGAGTTGACTCTCATGCACATCCTCAAACAGAATCCTCTTTTCTTTTCCTTTTTTGTCTAATAAAAAAAAGGCAAAATACCTCACAGTAGCATCCTACGCCACCTGTCCTTTCAGCCTCTCCCGACCCCATCCTCTGACTGGCCCCCACTCTGCAGTCCACATCGTCCATGTCTTGCACTGAAACAGAGAAAGTACCGCTGCTTGATAAATGTTTCAAACTATCCGCTTCTATGGAAAGAGGGGTGAGAGCCATAACAACGCTCAGCTCACCTTGTCTTTGATACACTTCCTGGTTTTCCACAGAGGATGTAGTGGCTGAAGTTGCACCTGGATTTCAGCATTCCTGATGTCTGCCTCACACTGCAGTGCCCTATTCTGGCTAACACACCAGCACAGGGACTACTTTACCAATAAAACACAAAATAGTCATCTGTAACAGTTTTACTTTTTTTTAATCGTATAAAATGATACATGTAGCCCATTTTCTAAGCGCACAATACCCTCCAGGGTGGGCGGTATTGGGCAATACCAGGCATTCTTGGGTCTCATTACACCCTCGGCAGTCCAGTATTGCCCAATACTGCCCACCATGTCAAGCATTATTGCATGCTTACATGTAACCCCCAGTCGGGCTTACCTGTGAGCCCCCGAAAGGGCTCATTTTCCCAGGGTTTTGGTTCCACCCCATTCTTTTTTGGGTTTCCTGACTGTTTACCCCTGTGTTCTGTTCTCTCCTGCTGGCCCCGCATGGATTTTGAGAGGGAGAGAGAGTGGGCCGGTGGAGCAAGTTTGTGGAGCCACCAGCTTTGAAATGGCTCTGCGGTGCCAGAGAGCTCCGTGCATGCACAGTAGCGCATTTTCTTTCAGCTGTTCTGGGGCCATTTTAAGCAGTTTCTCCAGTGGTTCTGGTTCCAGGACAAAGCAAGGGAGGGACCGATGACCTGTGCTAAGTGAGGCAGCGGGGAAGAGAGAAGAGCTGTTTTTGTGAGCGCCAGTCGCTGCAGGAGAACTGGAGACGCCTCATGAATATTAATGAGGTGGCATCCCTATGAAGCTCGGGAGTCCTGTCTAGCACTGGGGCAAAATATAGTGATAGCACTAGTACAGGGAAGAAAAAGATTAAATAAATAACGTAAAGGTGTGGCTGCAGATCTGTAGGAAAAATAAATAAATAATGTGTTCATGAACTGCAGCCAGGGAATAACGTGGGCATGTGTGTATGCTGCCTGGTGACAGTAGGAAACGGCAGCAGTGACTGAGCAAGGGATGAGCTATTAGCTTAAATGGTGCAGTCGCATAAGAGCACAGGAGTGGCTACAAATGGTGGGTCAATGTAAATTAAAAGTAAAGGGTCTGGCTACAGGAACTTTTAAAACCAGGGACACTGTTGAAATGTCGGGACACTGTTTACACCACGCCACCATGTTTTGCAGCCATGTGACACCAACCAGCCAACCACCAAGCCAGCATCCTTGCAAGGACTCTGGGACTGTGTGAAAGGACTTTTGAGGGAAAATACCGGGAATGATTGGGCGCCTTTTTCTGCACCAATGAGGCATCGAGGGAGCCTCATACATATTAATTTTGCCCAGGACAGTGGCTCCAGCCAATGGGAGCGAGGAAAAGGCTCCCAAAGCCAAGGACAGTTGGAGTCTGAGTCAGTTTGGTGGGAGCTCCTCCCAGGGGCGGGGGGGCTCTTGCCCTGGAGAGAATGGGGCTGCAGGAGGAGCCTGCCTGGGCTTACAGCAATTTTCCCCCAGTGCAGGGAGTGCCTGCCCCATCAGGAAAGGAAAAGCTGGAGAGAGAAAATATGTTGAAGCAGCTTGTTGGAGAGAAAGGGAAAGCTGCAGGATGCCGAATGTTCTGTGTTGTTCTGAAATTCCACCACAGTGGTGAGATAAAGAAGAACAGAGAATAGGTTGTGTCCTGAACCTAGGAAAGGGCAAAGGTTGTGTCTTGAGCCTGAAAAAGACAAAGGTTGCTTTCTAAGCCCGGTAAAAGGACAAAGGTTGTGATTGAGCCTGGGAAAAGATGGAGTACAGAGGAATGATGAGGAACACAAGGGTATAAATGTGCTGCGAGAAGGAAAGGGAGAGTCAGCCTCTTCGATCTAGAGAATTGCTATATGCCTGCACAGTGAGAAAAGGGACTGTGAGTGCAGGTGATATGTGTGCCAGAGTGATAATGTGGTGTGTTGAAGTCAAGAGACTGTGAAAGCAGAAGGATGGACAGGTGCTGTTCTGGGTCAGATGCTTGTTGTCTGCTCCTGACAAACAGCAAGGAAAAGAGAGAAACGGACTGCTGTGGCTACACACCATGGCAGGAAAGAGAAAGAAAGAGAAGCAGAAGAGAATGTGCTGAATGTTTCTACTGACAATCAGGGCCAGGTTGGAACTCGTAACCCCATCAAGTGGGGTCTGCTGCTGTGGGGATCATGGGTCTTGTACCCCAATGCTAAGGCGGTTCTGATCGGAGGAGCCAAGCCGTGGGGCCACTCCCGGTCTGTCCTTCAGAAGTTGCAGGCCTTGCGACGTGCCTTGCAACGGCCTGTAGGGAGCCAAAGGGGACAAGCTGTGAGATCTGCTAGCAAGAGAAAGAGCAAACAAGCTGCAGCCTCTGTGCCCCTGTTCAAGCATTGTGCCTGGTTCTTCCTGTGTTGCCATCTATCCCCAGGACTTCTGCGAACTGTGCCATCCGAGGTCTGATTCTGCAGAACTGTGAGTAAAAGCAGGAATTGCTGCACCTGGGGACCGTGAATAGTTTAAGCCTGCATACCGTGGCTGGAGATAGAGCCAAGGTTTATTCAAGAGAGAGAGAAATGTAAAAGTTGTTTAATTCTTCAAGTGCACCAGTGCTGCTACTAGCCACACCTCAGGCCTGCAACTTAGATCTGGGTACCAAGTTACGACTTTGGGGTTTGAAATGGAGTGGAACCTGCTGGTCTGTTTGGGCATTTCTGCAGCAGTTAACTAGTTCAGATAGACCTGGTAGCTGCAATGATTGAGATATGGGATTGAATCAGTAAGGAAATGTGATTACTGGAAAATGCAATATAAAAATGCTTGAATTCTATTCCTCCTACCCCATCCTAAACCCTCCTGTAAATAAACCATGAAGTTATTGTTTTGCAGCAGAGATGAATCAGAGCTTAATTTTAGTGAGCTTGTCTGTTGTCTGAAATGGAAAATTTAAACGGTGTAACGGAATGTGGGAGGTTTGAACCTGGTAAGTCCATGTTGAGGTAACTGTTGGGGAGGTGGGTTGGTATGACATCCCAGGGGTTGTACTGCAAGCAATCTGACCCACTAAATTTGTACTCTGGATGGAGGCACCACTATTTTTATCTTTTGGGAAAGGACCCCAGAGATCAGATATGGGAACCCAGGCCCTTAATCATGGATCAGGCCTGCATGGCAGGGGCAGTGGCCCTCTCCAGAAAGGTGCCAGAGAGGGTCTACATACAATTTATTTGTCGAGATAGCCCAGCTGACTCGTAACCCATTTTTTTACAGTTTATATACTACTGGATAGCCTGGCTGAGAAGCAACATCTCCTTTCCGGGGGTCCTATTTTAACCCATTTTTACAGTGTGTTTGCCAGAATTGGCCAACTGAAAGTAACATTCCATGGGGTCATGCTTTAACCCATTTTTGTAGTGTGTTTACCCAGGATAGAAACACAGAAACATAGAAGTTGATTGCAGATAAGGACTGCAAGGCCCATCCAGTCTGCCCATTTCTTTTCTACCTTATAAATGTGTCATCGCCTTTGCTCTGTCAGTGGCCTATCTATTCATAGTCATTTGTATTGCTTTCTTATGCCTATCCCATGCCTGTTTGAAGCCCTGCACTGTATTCATAGCCACCACTTCTTGTGGTAAGCCATTCCATGCATCCACTACCCTTTCTGTGAAAAGAATTGCCTCACATTCCCCTTAATCGGCCCCCCTCTAATCTCATGCTGTGTCCTCTTGTCCTGCTATTTTTTTATATTTAAACATGTTAGACTCTTTCACATTGTTAATGCCCTTAAGGTGTTTGAATGCCTCGATCATATCACCTCTCTCCCTCCTTTGCTCAAGGGTATACATATTGAGCTCTGTTAATCTGTCCTCATATGTCTTCCGATGCAGTCCCTGCACCATTTTGGTTGCCCTTCTGGACTGCCTCAGTTTGGTTAATGTCTTTGAGAAGGTGTGGTCTCCAATACTGCACGCAGTACTCCAGATGGGACCTAACCAGTGTCTTGTAAAGAGGGATTATTACCCTCTTATGACTTGATACCCTACTGATACACTCTAACACCCCCCCCCAGCCTTACCTACTGCTTTAGAGATCTGCTTGATGATTTCAGGTCATCAGTGATGATGATGCCCAAGTCTCTTTTCTTCCTTTGTGACTGCTAGCAACTCCCTCCCAGCCTATAGGTGGCTTCAGAGTTTCTCTTCCCTATGTGCATGATTTTGCTACTTTTGCATTAAATCCTAGTTGCCACTCTTCTGACCATTTTGCTAGTTTATCCAGATCTCTTCTCATTCTGCCCACCCCATGTGGATCATCTACTCTGTTGCAGATCTTGGTGTCATCTGCAAACAGACAAGCCTTACCCTCTAGTCCATCTGCAGGGTCACTAATGAAGATGTTGAAGAGGACTGGCCCCAGGACTGATCCCTGAGGTACCCACTTGTGACTTGCATCTCTTCTGACTGTATACCATTTACCACCACTCTCTGTTTTCTGCCCGGCCAACCAGTTTGCCACCCAGTTTACTAACTTCTGAACCACCCGAGCCTACCCAGCTTATTTATCAATCTTCTATGTGAACAGTGTCAAAAGCTTGCTGAAGTCAAGGTAGGTGACATCAACTGCTCCCTTGGTCCACCACTCTGGTTACCCAGTCAAAGAAATCTATGAGATTAGTTTGACAGGACCTTCCTTTGTAAACCCATGCTGTCTTGGATCCTGTGCCCCTATGGATTCCAGGTGTTGCACTATCCTTTCCTTAAGGAGTGCCTCCATAATCATGCCCACTACTGAGGTAAGACTGACTGGTCTGTAGTTCCTCGCCTCCTCCCTGCTACCACTCTTGTGGAGCGGGATCACATGAGCCCTTCTCCAGTCTTCTGGGACCTCTCCTGTGCTCAGAGACTCACTAAACAGTTCTGCTAATGGCTCTGCTAGTTCCACCTTTAGCTCCTTAAGTACCCCTCGGATGTATGCCATCAGGTCCCATTGCCTTATCCACCCTGAGCTTAGCAAGCTCTTGTAGGACCTTTCTTTTGTGAAGGGAGTAGTGCTCACCTCCCTCCCCTGTGTCCATGGTGATGAGCTGTTGGCTCTGCCCTACCTTCTCTTCAGTAAATACTGAGCAAAAGTATCTATTTAGGATAGATGCCTTTACAGGGTCCTCCTCCTCGATGCTCCCTTTCTCCATTAAGCTTAGCAATACCCCTTCTGGACTTTCTCCTTTCACTAATGTATCTATAGAAAGTCTTGTCACCTTCTTTACTGTTCGTGCTAGTGTTTCCTCAGTTTGGGACTTTGCCTGCCTTACTGCCTTCCTGCTTCCCTTAGGGCAGTTTTGGCATGCCTCCCTATCTTCATCCCACTGTGTTCCTTATATTTCCTGAAGGCCAGCCTTTTGGCTCTGACCTTTTCTGCTACTGTATTTGAGAACCAAAGTGGTTTCCTTCTTCTTTGCACTTCCTTTTCTGTCTAACACAATGGGGTGTTGCTTCAAGTATTGCATCCTAATGCTTGCCCACTTTGCCTGTACCCCTCACCTGTGTTTCTTTTTGCCAGGGCTAGCTTAACTCTGTTGCCCATCTTATCAAAGTCAGCTCTTCTGAAGTCCCATATTAATGCCTTGGAATGGGATGATTTAGATGTAGTAGCCAAATTGAACCATACCATGTGACGGTCACTAGCCCCCAGGCGACCTTCTACCTGGAGATCTGTGATCCCTTCCTTGTTAGTCAGTACTAGATCTAGGATAGCCCTGTCTCTTGTGGGTTGCTGTACCAGTTGTTTGAGGCCCTCCCCTGCAGGAATCCACTATGTGTCTAGTTCTGGCAGATGTTCCTGCTGGTACTGACCAATCTGTATCCGGCATGCTGAAGTCTCCCATTATCAGAACCTCCCTTTAGCTGTCATGTTTTGTATATCTTCTAACAGTAATGTGTCTGTGTCCTCCCCTGGTCTGGGGCCTGTAGACAACCCCAGTTCTTATGGCTGTCCCATTTCCTGTTTCCAGGGTGACCCACTGTTCTTCTGGCTCCTATGTGTATTCTGAATTTCTGTAGCTTTGATATTTTCATTGACATACAGGGCCACCTCCTCCCTTTTGCACCTCGGTCTCTCTCTGAACAATACATAGCCAGGTACTGAAGTCTCCCAAGTGTGGTTACTGATAAACCACGTCCTCACTAATTGCTACTATGTCCAGTTTAGCCTCTGACATTATTGCCTGCAGGTCCAGGATCTTATTTTCCAGGCTGTGAGCATTTGTGTACATGATTTTCCATTGGCCAGATTTTGGTGTGTTAGTTGTTGGGTGAGGTTTGGCATTACCACTGTGCGTCATATGGGGAGACAAACCTTTTTCTTACCTGGTGATGCAAATGAACTGCAAACATGCTGAATCCCTGTTTGACCACTAGCTGAGGGGGAGGGTGTTCTTCCCATTTGACGATGGGGTGCTGCACCCTCTCACCATTTGCTAGTTTAAATATTCTGCAAAGACGTCAAACTTCTGCCCCAATGCACTGACTCCTCCTTAGTCAGATGCAGTCCATCAAATTTAAAGAACTTTGCTCCCAGAACTGTTGCCAGTTCCTACAAATCTGTGTCCTTTTTCCTGGCACCAGCCCTTGAGCCACGTGTTTGGCTCCTCATCTCACCTTCTCTGACCTTCCGTCCATCTGCTCCCTCTCCCAGCCTGGCAGGATCTCAGAGAATGAGATGCCGGATGAAATAGATGATAGTTTGTCACCCAGCCTGGTCAGGTGCTCCTTGTCTCCACAACTGACTGGCTGGCGAGATCATTAGTCCCTATGTGTACTAGGACATCAATGTTTTCTCCTGCTTTGTGAACAGTTTTAGAATGTGGTCAGTGTCTCTCCATGCTGATGTACCTGGGAGACATCTGACCATTACTCCTGGCTGAGATGGGTATCAACTCCCCGAATCATGGAGTCTCCTTTGATCAGAAGTTTTGGATTTCCTTTTGATTTTTTTGTTTTGTTCCTGATTTGGGTGAGTTTTGTTGTGCTAGCTCCTGTGCTGCAGTGTCCTGCTTTGCAGTGTCTTCTGCCTCTTTGTTTGATTTCAGAGATAGAGGCAGATACCTGTTTGTAGTGTTTATATGGTTTTGGAGGTAATATGTTGGAAATCAGAGAGTGATGGGGCACCGATTTGCCCTCCTAACCACCTGCCAACCTCCTGGACCAACTACCCTCTGCGGTTGAGGTTTTTCTGTTGGATGCTGGGAAACGGGGCGGTGGTTCTTATATTGTATTTCCTCTTGAATATGAAATTTGAGGCGTGCAATCTCTGCCCATGCTGCCCGGAACTGAGCCTAAGATCTCAAAGGCCCAGCATGTAGACAGTGTCCTAAATCCTGTAAGACTGTCCTTCTGAAAATTGTTCCACAGTACCTGCAGTTAATGATATCCATTCCAGATAAGTTGCTGGGTTTATAACCTAGTCAGAGTAATTAGAAGGAAAAAAAGGAAAAAATGCAAGTAATGGTTTGATTGTGTTTTGTTTAACTTGTTATAACAAGTTAAATTACTAGTGCCCTGTAAATGAGCTCACCTTGTGGAGGTCCCACTGATCCACTCCTTCCTGCTCTGCCACAGGAAATGTCACAACTGTGGTACCCTATAAAAGGAGTGTAGTGTGGGTGGTTGGATGGGGTGGTGGCTGGGCCCTTCCCTGCCGAAAAAGAAGAACCACGACTAAAAGAACAATGAGGTAAGAGCAGAAACAATCAGTCAACAACAAATGCAGTAACCCTGAAAGCTTATCCTAATGTTAGATAAAACTGTAAAACCTGTAAAGCACCACCTGTAATAATTTCAGAGAAGATATACACTGTAAGAAACACTTTGCTACAGAAAATAAAACAATGAAATGTTAGCAACAAACAGTAGCAATCCCTGTGAGTAAAAAATAAAAACAACACCACACAGTAAATCTGCTTAGCCAAAATAAGTCTTAATCCTTTTCCCTTGCTCTAGTAAGTTTCTATACTCTGCCTTCAAGCAGTCTTAAAGGAAGAGCTCAGGTGAAGCTAGGTGCCTTGGCCACCTAGCTTCACCTTAGCCCAGTTGAGAAGCAACATCTCATTTCCAGGGAGCTCTTACTTTAATTCCTTTTACAGTGTGCTTATCCAGGGTAGCCCAGCTGAGAAGCAACATTCTGGGGGGTCCTACTTTAACCCATTTTACAGTGTGTTTACCCAGGGTAGCCTAGCTGAGAAGCAACCTCTCATTTCCAGAGGGGTCCTACTTGAACCCATTTTTACAGTGTGTTTACCTAGGTAGCCTAGCTGAGAAGCAACCTCTCATTTCCAGAGGGGTCCTACTTAACCCATTTTACAGTTTATTTACCCAGGATAGCCCAGCTGAGATGCAACATTTCGTTATCAGGGGTCCTGCTTTAACCCATTTTTACAACTTATTTGCCCATGATACACCAACTGAGATGACTATCTTGTATCCAGTGGGGTAAACTTCAACCCTTTTACTGCTTATTTACCCAGGACAGCCCAGCTGAGATGCATCATCTCAGTTCCAGAGGGGTCTTGCTTCTACCCATTTCTGCAGCTGGGTGGACTGTTTCAGCAACTGGGCGGACTGGGTGACCTATGCTATTTATAGGTTGAGTCATAGCAATCATATCATAGTATATCAACAAATCCTGTCCTATGTGATGATTAAAGAGCTACTGACACCTTAAAAAACTTTGGAAAACATAATAATTAGGTATGTGGTGGAGTTAGGCTACACCTCAGCTGTAACTGATGGACCACTTTCTATCTTCTTATTTCCTAGTTACCAAAACTTCTGTTGCACAACAGTTAACACTTTTCTCTTTGCTTTTCTTCTTCTCCCCTACCCTAGGTTGGCCACCTAGCGAGCTCTTTACTGTCCCTACTAAACTTCCTACTAGTTCTCCCTTTTCATTCTTTTTCCATTTCCATCCATCCAGTCCCTGAATGATGCCAGACACCCGGAGCGGTGTTGCGTAAACTGCATAAGTGCATTTTGTGTACAAAAACACAAAGGCTATTTTAAGTAGGAATACGCACAGTTAATAAAGCCTTTTAAATAAAAAGGATTCAAAGCCATATAAAACAATAATAATTTCATGATTATTACAGTTATAAGAAATCCTTAAGGTATTTTCATAAATTCACACTATAAACCTGTTACTGTACAAGTGCTTACTCACTGTGGATCAGAGATGTAGAGAGAGTCAATATCTGTAGATATATACACTGTACCTTTAACTGAACCAGGAAGTTCCCTGAAACAAAAAAAACTTTGGTTTTGAATCAACATGTCCAGACAAATAGAAAGGGTTTAGTCAGGTGACCCCCACCAAAAGACATAAAACTCTTCACTGAGTTCACCAGTTCAGTCAGTCCAGTGGGCTCAGCCCTGAGAGGAGAGAGATGTTCTACTGTTTGTGCACACAAGCTGTTGAATGCAAATGAAAAGGATCTTTGGAGCTCTAAGATCCAGGACCGTATTATGTGAGAAACTACTGATGTTGAGTAGTGATTTTATTTGCATTTTTTTTGTTTTCATTTACTATTTTTCTAACTTTTGAAAATAAATATCACACCATGGTGTGTTTTAAACCTGTAAATTCTCATCTGAAGTTTATTCCCATACGCTGTGACAAGGTACAATTCAGCTTCCATGCCATGTATATTCTAAAGATTCCTCCTCCCAGTATTTATTACTAAGGACATTTGCATGAATGCATGATCTTTATCCCTCATCTACCTCTACAGCTGAATCCCTACTTCAAGTCATAATCCTCTGTTGTGACATCACAGTTTGTTGCCATGGGAGTAACTGTGATGTCACAAGCAGTGCATTATGACCTTAGGTAGGAGACAGCAACAGGAATAGATGAACCTTCTCAGGAGCAAAAATCCTGGTTTCATGCAGGTGACTTCAGTAATAAATACAGTAATAGGGAGGAGGGATGCAGAACTAATGTGAAATACAAGCTGGACTGCATCTAAATATTATGTTTTGATAAAGTTCTCCAGAAGGCATCAGCTGCTCTTTAAGAGCACCAATTCATATTAGTCATGAAAAAACAAAAAACATTTGTTTATGTATTTTATCAAGGGGCATCCAAGCACCTAACACAGTTACACTACTGTGAGCGAATTAACTTGGATAAAATAGTTATTTTTTGAGGCTCCAAAAAGTTGGGGTTCACCTGCCCCAGCCAAGTCATCAGCAATTGAGATAGACGTCCTAAAAGGACATGCACAGCTGCTCTAAAGGTAACAGAAAAAGGCTTCTAGTTCCCAGGGCTTGCCTGCATAAAATATAGCAGAATAGCTTGTTAGGGACAGGATGGTGGATGGAAGAAGGATAACCCTTTTGGAGCGCTCAGTGTACTTTGGTATTGATGGGGCTGTGCAGATCAGCTGTGGCTTGAGAAATGTTTAGAAAACAACATAATCTGTCCTTTATAACGGGACTTAATGGTATAGTTGGTGTAACTGGGGTATACAGGATGAGATTAGTAGCTTTTCGCACCATGCGCATAACTCTAAAGCTGCAAACCCAATGCAAAGCATGATGGGTATGCAAATCGCTGAGGCAGGCTGACAAGACTTCTGCAAACTGAAGTTGCCTGCAAATAGTTTTCAGGCAACTTCTTTCTGATAAAGCCTTGTCATCCTGCCTCACACAAGGATTTGCTTACCCATGATGCTTTGGATTGGGCTGAGGCTTAGAGCATTCCAAGTGGGCTGGAGAGATAGGCAGAAACCAAGGGAGGCTTTGCCCATGGTTCAATATAGGGGAATAACTCCTCCCACTAGCCCTATTTAAACCTGCCCTACCTTTACCTCTACACTTAGTTTGTTTTCAAACCTCCATCCTCCCCACCTCCTCCTCCGGCACTCTTTCACCCTTAGTGCTGGGCCTTCATTACTGCAACGCCACCGGCTCTCTACTGAAAGTGGGAATGAGAAAGACCAAAGTAAGTTTATGCAAAGTAAAGTTGCACAAGTACATACTCCCACACCTTGAAACAGTTTGGATATTTGTTCTCTGTCGCATCCTTTAGGAATCCTGTGTACTGTGCTTCTTGCAAAATGGTTCTCCAGTGTGCTTCCTCCACTTGTACCAAATTCCTGGAGCATACAGGAATAATTGGAGTAGCTGAGGTCCATGTAACTGGAGTATACTCTTCATCATGCAGTGGCTCAAACAAATACTTCAGCTTCTGAATATGTGAACATACAGAATTGGTAGCAGAAGAAGGCCTTATGGTCTACTAGTCTGCTCCGATTGTGCTGTCTATGATCCAGAGATTGCAGTGGGCCCTGCCCTCCACCAACCCTTCCTTTCTCTTCACATTATTCCACCCTGTCTTGAACCCTCTCCACTGTCTTTTGAGTGATGACCTCAGATGGGAGTTCTTCCAGCTTGATACAACCCTCTGTGCAAAGAAGTGTCTTCTGACCTCCTTCTTGAACCAATTCCCCACCAGCCTAAAACAATGCCTGTTAGCAGTCTTGTTATCACGGAGACAGAAAAGTTCCTGATATCCACCTTGTTTATACCTTGCAGGTACTTGACGTTTCAATCATGTCCCCTGTTCCCTTTCCTTTCTTCTACTGAGTACATGGTGAGCTCTCTGGTGACGACAGCAGCCCAGTTCTAGAGGAACCATCCTCTCTGGGTATTCTGTAATGCACTGCCGAGGAGGGATTGCAGGGATGGGGGAGTGGCCATGTTTTTAGATCTAGCCTGGGCTTCACTGTGCATCTGGTTGGAACCTTCAGATCTTTTGAGTGTGTGGCTGTGCGTGGGGTCCAGGTGCAGGCTGCAGGATTATCCTCATTTACCTACCAACCGGGTCGGGGAAAATTTCTGCAGGAGGTTGCAAACTTCGTGATTGACCAGGTGCTGGAGCCGCCAGGTGTTTAGTCCTGGGGACTTCAATGCCTGGGTCAATGATTAACCTCACAATCGGTTACAACCTCCTCCAATTGATGTCATCACTGGGCCAAGAACAAGTAATTACTTCTGTGACCCATCATCATGGTCATGTGCTTGATCTGGTGTGCTAGCTGGGTCTTGAGGTGGGGAGCCTCAAGATTGATCAGGTCACTTGGTCTGCTCACTGCACAGTGAAGTTCATGTTTGGGGCCCACCCTGAAAGTCCCTCCCTGTCAAGATGGTCAGCTACTGCCTTTGAGGTGTCTATCCCCAGAGGGACTGCTGGCATTAGCTGACTTATCTAGGGTGGATGCTGCATGTGCGAGTGGCGCCAGCAAAGCAGTGGCCACCTATAATAAGGTGGTATCCGAGCACTGAACATCATCGGCTCCAGTACGTATATGACCCAGATCCTCTCACTTGAGATCCCCCTGATTTGATAGGGATTTCAAGGCGATGAATCAAGGGCTGGAAGTTAGACATTGCTGGCAGGAGACCGGTTGGGGATGACAAACTGGCCCTGCGTGCTCACTGTGGTGAGTACCAGAAGATTTCCATAAGAGGCAGAATTCCTGTCCAGGAAATCACTGCAGGGAAAACTGACCTTCTCAGCTTTTTCGGACTATGGATAGGCTGCTTCATCCAGCCTGTCTACAGCCAAGAAAGATTTTTTAGTCACTTTATGTGAAGAGTTTGCTCTGTTTTTCTCCGACAGAGTGTCTTCTGTACGTTGGGGATTCCACCAGTGAGGCAGTCGCAGCCTTGCAGTGGTTGGACTGGGAGGAACAGAGTCACTTGTCAATCTGGGAGGAGTTTAAACCTGTGGAGGTGGCTGAGGTCATTGAGGTGATCTTAGAACTAAAGCACACATATTGGGAGCTGGACCCAGCCCGGCCCAGCGTTTCTTAATGAGATGTGCGGGACTGTTAGACTGGGGTGTTATGAGATCTTGTGTGCTCGATGTCAGAGGGCTCTTCCAGCGACCTTGAAAGAGGCCCTAGTGAGACCCTCCTGAAGAAACAATCTCGATCCAGACATTCTGATGAATTACCATCCTATCTCCAATCTGCCATTTTGAGCAAGGTTGTTGAGAAACTTGTGGCACAACAGCTCGAGGATCACCTTGTGTCCTTTGACATCTATGAGCCATCTCAGTCAGGATTTAGGCCAGACACAGCACTGAAACAGCATTAGTTAGGGTGCATAATGATCTGCTCAGGGCTAGAGATAGGAGACAACTCAATTCTGGTTCTCCACGATCTCTCATCAGCCTTTGACACTGTGGATCACTTCATGCTTCTCGATTGGCTCTGTGAGTACTGTGGGCTTACCAGTGTTGTCATCAAATGGTTTGAGTCCTATCTCTCTGACAGGGTGCAGCGGGTAGTGATGGGGAATTTGTCCTCCCCCAATGCCCCTGTCATGTGGAGTACCCAGGGCTCAATCTTGTCGCTGATGTTATTCGGTGTATATGCTTGCCCTGGGTGAGATCATTTGGTAGTTCAGTGTGGAGTTTCACTGCTATGCAGATGACACCCAGCTGTATTTGTCATTTGCTCCTGGAACACCTGATGCTGTAGACATGCTTAACACCTGCCTGGCAAAAATCAGTGACTGGATGTCCTTCAGCTGGTTGAGACTGAACCCAGATAAGACAGAGGTGCTGGTGATCGAGCTGGGTCGTGGGCATGATGGGAGGGCACTTGGAGCTGACACAGGACCTTTCCTGGGGTCTGCTCCGTTGGTGGCCTCCTAAGTGCTGCGATCTTGGTGTGATTCTGGACAGCAGACTGACACTTGAGAATCAGGTGTCTTCTATTGTCAAAGTGTTTCTTACCACTTGAGGAACATTGCCAGGATCAAGCCCCTCGTTCTGCCCAAGACCTGCCGACAGTAATGCATGCCTTTGTTACCGCTTAGGCTCGACTACTGCAACTCTCTGTACTTCAGGGTCTCGGGAAGGACTCTCCGCAAGAGGTTGCAGCTAGTGCAGAACACAGCAGCTCGTTACTGATGAGCCTGTCTAGGGTCCAGTCATGTGACCCCAGTCCTGCAGGCTCTGCACTGGCTGACCATCAGGTAGAGGTGCTTTCAAGATGAGCTTGCTTACCTTTAAGTCCCTATATGGACTCGGTCTGGGCTACCTGACTGAGCCTCTGACACCTGCAACCTCTGTCCGTTCCTTGTCCAGGGGCCTCCTGGATGTTCCCAGGGTTCGGCTGAAGACATCTGGCAGTGCCTTTAGTGTTGCCGGGCTGACCCTGTGAGTCACTACCACCTGCAGTCTGGGAGGCCCCTTCTATTGAGGTGTTCAAGCAGCCAAAGCCCACCTCTTCCGCCTGGCCTACCCGGAGTAGACCTTTTTCTGCCCAACTCTTGAGTAAAATATCAGTGACCTATGATTTTATTATGAATTTTAGTATTTTATATCTGTTTATTAATATCCTCTGTTTTATTATTTCTTTAATGATACTACCTGTACTGTTTTATTGTTAGGTGCCCAGAACCTCCAGGGTTGGGCACCATAAACCATAACATTTGTCTTGCCTTGCCTGCCTCTCTCAGCCTGTCCTCATACACCCCACCCTGCTGAGTACAAGGTGAGCTCTCTCAGCCTGTCCTCATATGCCCCACTCTGCTGTCCCTGAACCATCTTTGTTGCCCTCATCTGGACTGCCTCAAACTGGTTTATGTCCTTTTTAGGGGAGGGGCTCCAGTATTGCATACCATACTCCAGGTGTGTAGCACTAGAGATCAGTACATCAGCATTATAACCTCCTCTCTTTTGCTCATGAACCCTCTAGCAATGCAGCCTGGCATTCTGTTTGCCTTGGCCGCTTCCTTCCTACATCATGAGGCCTGTTTAAGGTTGCTGGTGATGACTATGCCATGTCCTTCTCTTCCATGTCTCAGTGACCCTGCCCCCCCAAAGCTGTACTCTGCCCTTTCTTTGTGCATAACCTTGCACTTCTTTGCATTGAATGCCAGCTGCCAGATGCCTGACCACTTCTTAAGCTTAGCCAGGCCCTCCTTTAGGTCCTGTGCCCTCTTGTCCAAGTCTGCCCTTCCACCGAGCTTGGTGTTATCTGCAAAGAGGCAGATCTTACCCTTAATTCTGCCTCCCATGTAATTTATGAACACATTAAACAACACTGGTCCAAGCACTGACCCTGCAGGACACCAGTTGTAATCTCTCTTGTACCTGAGGTCCCTCCCCACTACCCTCTGCATCCTACCACTAAGCCGGTTTGTCACCCACCTGGTTAATTTTCTCCTGCAACTAGGTTCTCCAACTTCCTGATCAGCCTGGTACGTGGCACTGAGTCAAAGGCCTTGCTGAAATCCAATACAGGATGTCAACCCCTGGCCTCGTCCAGTGCTCTCATTACCTAGTCGAAGAAGTTGATTAGGTTGGTTTGACAGGACCTCCTTGACATGAAGCCATGCTGTCTCTTGTCCTGTAGCCCATTGGCTTCAAGCAACTGCACTATTCTTTCCCTCAGAATGATCTCCATATGTTTACACAGTGTGAAGTCAGACTGACCAGTCTGTAGTTCCTGGGTTGTCTCTGGCCCCCACTCTTGTGAAACAGTTCTGCATGCACAGATCTCCATTCTTGTGGTACCACACCTGTGTGCAAGAGCTGTTTAACAGGTGTGCCAGCGGATCTGCCGCTCTCCGCCAGATCCCTGAACACCCTTGGGTGCATGCCACCCAGGCCCAGTGACCTGTTCAGCTTTGGGATATGAGCCCTTTCTAAACCCTGTCCTCCGTTATCCTGTCCCCAGCCACGTTCCCTCATCCCGCCATCCTCCTCACTGCAATGGACCATTCTTTCTTTTAGTAAAGACAGAGCAGAAGTGTTCATTCAACACCTCTGCTTTCTCTTTGCTGCCTTCCTCCAACCCACCCTCCTTTTTAGCTTAACATAACCTGCCTTTGTGTCCTTCTTCACTGATATACCTAAAGATGTCTTTCTCCCCTGCCTGACTATCCTACTGGCATCTAGCATTCTTTAGATAGACCCTGCCTCATCCTCATCCTTCCAGGACTTCCTGTATTTCTTGTATCGCGCCTCTTCTCCCCAACTGCCTGACTCGCCTCCCTGCTGAACCATCTAGGTTTTCTAGCCTTGGAATTCTTTCCCTTTGTTTTAGGCATGTGTTAGTGGCTCCCTCAATCCCCCATCACTGTTCTCCTTTGTTCTACATGCATATCTTCCTCAAGGCTAGCTAGATGCCTCTTCAGAATCTATCTCATCCTAACATAGTTGGCCTTCCTGAAATCTAGCACTTTTGTCCTTGTGCTTGCGTAATCTTTCCCTATGTTGACTTAGAACCAAATCATCCAGTAGGTGCTATTCCCCAAAGGCTTCCCACCGTGATGTCCTGGACGTGATCCCGTTGCTAAGTACCAGATCCAGGATGGCTTCCTGTCATATCAGTTTGGTCACCCCTGAATCAGGAACCCAACCTGGATTGCATCCAGTATCAGTTGACTCTTGGCACAGGTGGTGGACAGGACACTCCAGTCCATCTTAGGCAAAATAAAGTCTCCCATCATCACCACTTCTCCCCTTTCAGCTGCCATCCTGATCAGGGTACCCAATTCTCTGTCATTGTCCTCATCCTGATTAGGTGACCTACAAACTACAACCAATTTTAATTTCCTTCCTGCTGCCATTTGGATTTGTCACCACAGTACCTCTATGTTACCATTCCCAATGTCCTATGTAGTGGCAGTGATGTAGAAGTGTCACCCCTCCCTGAAGTAAAGTGTCACCCTACCCTTCCCTTCTCCGTGTCCCTTCTATAGAGTATACCCAGGAATGAGAGATCCCAGTCATGATCTGGGGTAGAAATAAAAAGAAAGCCGGCACTCAGGAGACCAAATGCTGCACCAAAACCAAAGCGAATCCAAAGCCCTAGCAGTGCACAGAATCAGACACAAGTAAAAAGTGAAGCTCAGTGCAAAAGTGGCTTGATCAGTGCAAACAAAAGACAAACTGACACTGAAGCCTCACCAAAGCATTGGAGTCAGTTTCTCTTTTGCTTGCACTCGAATAAAGCCACTTTTGTACTGAGCTCACTTTACTGTTCGATTTTGCACTGTTTGGATATGATTTGGGGCAAGTACAGGTCTCTGTGACCACCGCCAGATCCACCTTTCCTCCGCCAGCATGGCCTGCATGTTGTCAGTTTTTCCTAGACTTCTAGTGTTAAGGGACACAATCCTCCACTACTCCTGCTTCTCTTCCATTCTTTTGACAATTGCCACCGCCCTCCCTTCTTGATGGCCTGCCCTTCCTCTCCTCTCCTCTCCCCCGATTTTAGTCACCCTTAGTTCCCTCCCATTCCCATTGCCCTCCCCTTCACTGTTCCTCCTCTGCCATTTACCTGAGGTGGGGTTGATCGCCGCCCTCCAGAAAACCCTCCTAAGCATCCTCCTATCTGATTGTTCTGTACACTTCACCAAGGGGCCTGTCTGCCCCATCCTCTGGAAAACCCTGAGTGCTCTGACCCTTACTGCCCTCTCCCCCATTTAGTTTAAATTATGGTTTCTGTTTATATATTCCCCAAACTGCTCTCCTAGCAGCCTGGTTTCCTCCTGCTTAGGTGCAACCTCTCAGGTGTGTAGAGGGTTTTGTCATCCCAGGCCCTCCCAGTTCCTTATGTATCCAGATCCCTCTGCCATACACCATTCCTTCAGCCAGCCATTGAATTCATTTGTTGTTTGTTTCCTGAGTGTACTGGCTTTAGATACTGACAGCTCTTCTGAGAAAGTACCGACCTTGCCACCCCTGCAGACCTGACCTGTCAGTCTGTACCTCTCCTGAACTTTCCCTACCTCACATCTAGCTAGGTCACTGGTACCTAAGTGAACTACCACATGTGAATTCCCCACCCTCTGTGTGAGTGGGCCTACCTCCGATCCTATGCGCCTGCTGTCAACTTGATTGACTAGCAGCATGTGGCATCCCACTCATGCCCACGGTAAAGAAAAGTGCCAGCCAACAGCCTTCATACTACTCTGCCCTCCTTTGCATACACATGATATGACTGCCTTGGCATCCATTCCTCACAACTGTGTTTTGGAAAAGTCTTAGTTCAGCCAGCACAACCACTGCTGTACGCCTCACACAGCCCCAAGTTTCTAACACACCTTAGCTGCTGCTGCTGCACCACTCTTAGCCACTGGGCTACCATCACACAGTAGGAACAGGCTGGCCAACTGCCATCCAAACTCAGAACCATCCAGCCCTCTACTATTACCACACCACTTCTAATCTTTTCTCCTGTGGAGCCTACTACAGCGGGGCCACCTACTGACCATATAGCAAAGTAAAGGAACTATCTGGCAGTATACCCTAGAGGTTAGAGCAACGAGCTGGAACAAGCCTGGTATATCCAGCAGACTGGTGGAGTTTGATTCCCACAACTCCACTTGTGTACTGTATGAGCCTGAGCGAGTCACGTAAGTGCCCTGTGATCCCAGGATGCACTTGCAAATGAACTTCAGCTCAGTGTGCCTTTCCCAGTCAGAGACTGTAAATGATTTATTTTTCTAGTGTACACCTGCATTGTGAAAATCAGTAAAAAGCATTTTCAAAAGCACAAAAAACAAACCTTGAATGAAAGTAACAATACACATCAGAGTATGGTATATCATGGCATATTGACACTTCTTGGGTGAATGAGTCAGTCAGCCTGGGGCTCCTGACTCACAATACAGCTGAAGTATTGCAGTATCCCATGATGCAACACACCCTGTCGGGTATTATATAGAGAATAATAATGGATGGTGTGTGTATACATTTAATACACCCGAGGTGTGCGATGTTACATAAACCCCGAGAATGAAGCTTGGGAGGTTTATTCAGGCATCACACACTGAGGGTGTATATTAAATTTGAGTAATCCCACAATCCCATGTTTTATTTTATATAATCACTGGTCATCAGTTCCTCCACCCCACCCACCCAAAAATGTTCAGCTGTGTTGTTATTGTAAGGAGTGCTGTTAACTAGCACAGACCTTTATCACTGTCCCCGAGGAGCATTTGAGTAAGATAGGGTAAGACAAAACTAAGATAGAATATTTTTTCTTAAATTAATGAAAGCACCAGGTCTCACAGGCTGTTCCCATCTCAGGTTTTCCATCAGTGACCATGATACAGGAAGTGCTGAGCTCAGAGACACAGTAAGGCAGTCTCGAGTGGGGCTGTGTTTCAAGAAGTATTTGCTTTATTTCAGATAGTGATTACTTTAGTTTATGCAGAGTTGGTTAAATTTCTCTGTTCTGTGATCTAGTTTCACTCTGAAAAGTGAAACTGTTGCAGTCGCTGAACGGATCGCTGCATTTCACATATTGCGACAGAGTGAGTCTCGAGCACAGTGTTGAAAGGTTTGCCGTAATAACTGTCTGGTTATTACGGTAATATCAACTGCCCATCTTCATTGAAAAAATTGATGGCCAGTTATTATATAGAGAATAATGGTTAGATAGGTGTGTGTTATGTGTTTTTAACACACAGGTGATGATAAGCCATAAACCCATGAGCGGCTCGAGGTTTGTGAGCTGATCACTCACAGAGGGTGGAAAAGCATAATGAACATACATCTACCTAACCATTATTTTTTATAATTGCTGGTGCAAAGACTTACTGTTGAGGACAATTGGTTTCCTTTCTGCAGACTTGGGCCTTTAGCGTAGCGTGACTGAGCGGTGTTTGGGGAAAAAATTACCTAAATGTAGACAAACTGCAATGCTGTGCTTAAAAATCCAGTTCTGGTAGCCATAGCAACATCTGCTTAAGCATAAGCATGATCATGGTTATAAGGTCTGTTAATCACCTTCTAGGGGTGTACTGTGGCACGAGATGTAGCCGAGTGCCACATGCCCCTAGAGGGTGATTAACTGACCATTAACATAATCCCTGGGAGTGCCTTATTGCTATTATAATAAAACATGTTTTTAAACAGTGTTAAACCTTGTTCAACATATGGCCAAGCTGTACATGTATGTTAATAAAAGATTAAAATAAGGCTGTTAGAATGTTTGCAGCCAATCAGAGATCCATTTCTCAGACCCTTTTTATAATATGCTTTGAATCTCATTTTCTGAAGCATGTAGTCACTGGCTCTCCTCAGTGTGTACTTGGCGGCTTTAACGCAAAGAAAAATAAATAAAAGTAGGTGAACTGCTACCAGGAACAGGATCTTTAAGCACAGCATTTTAGTTTGTCTACATTTTGGTAATTATTTTCCTGAACAGACACAGCTCGGTCATGCTACGCTAGCAAGAAAGTGAAAGTGGCAGTCGAGGACAGTCAAGTGAGTTGCTTTCCAACGCTGTATTACGGTATTTGAAACATGGGTCTAGTCTGTGTGTTAAAGGGGATCAGTAATTATATTTGAGTGTCACAAACACACTTCCCCATCTTTTATTATATATAATATCTGGTGAGCAATTTTTCCAGCCTGACTTCTGTGTCTGTGTGTGACACACACAGTCTGTGGCCCTTTCAACTGTATTTATTTTTTATTTATTTTTAAAGACTGCCAGTTGACATTGCGATTGTTTGTATGTAGTCAGGCACAGAGGGGTTCCGCTTGAGTGCAGATCGCGTATAGCTAGCAGACGGCAGGATCAACCAGATAGATAGATGTATATATGGTATGGGAAAGGTGCAGGGTGTTGTTGTGAGCGTCCGCGGTGGCTCCTGCTAACGGAAGATATGCAGCCACCATGTTTGAGGAACTGTTTAGGCTGTCCCACAAAGAGGATGAAAGCCAATGATGGAGTGCCTGCTTTTGACTGATTAGATGACATTCACCATATAACACGCAGGTTATTATGGTGAATATCAACTGGCTGAGCCCTAAGAAAAAAATTACCAGCAGTTATTATTGCTTAATTATGCAGTGGGCTTACAAATGTACTAACCTGATTGGTTCGCAGAATTTTTTTTACCAGTGGTGCCATCGGTCCATAATGCACGGTAAAAACTAGTCCTTCTACCTAGCAGCTCTTTACATTCATTAACACATTGTATAATAATAATAATAATCTTTATTTATTAGGCACCTTTCAAATATCAAGGCGTCTTACAGAATTAAAACAAAACATCAGATATACAGAATAACTATGTCATTAATAAAATCATAATAACTCTTAAAATGCCTGAGTCCACAAAAAGTCTTAGTGCCGTGTAAAGCCCCCAGCGGTGGTGCACTCACGAAGCTGACAGGGCAAAGAATTCCAGAGGGTAGGGGCCACAAATGCAAAAAGCATCGGGCCCCAGAAGATTTCAAAATAGCCTCGAATCTCCAGCAACCCTTATTAGCCGAGCGGAGCTGTCGACAGGGTGAAAGGAATCAGAAGCTCTTTCAAGTAGTTGGGACCAAGACCTGTAGGGCTTTGTAGGTCAACAACCTACATTTTAAAGGTGATCTGCCACAGAATTGGCAGCCAGTGCAGATCGCAGCAGCACAGGGTGATATGTGAACTCCTAGACACCCTGACAATAATCGAGCGGCACTGCTCAGCACTAGTTGCAAGCAGCGGATATCAACCCCAGGAAGCCCCAGATAAAGGGAGTTGCAATAGTCAAGGCAGGAGGTTACAAGGCGTGGACCAACACAGGCAGATCACTGGACTGAACAAGGTGTTTGACCCTGGCGATGTTCCTAAGATGGTAAAAGGCTGACTTAACGACTGCCACACCAGATGACTTAAGGGTCAGCCCGCCACAATTACTCAAGGTTGCGCACCCATTCTGAGGTAAGGATCTGAATGCCTCCCCCAGAAATATTCCAGAGGGCTGATCAGTCCTCAACCCTCTATCCTGCATGACCGGTCCACAACCATAACCTCAGTCTTTCCCGCTCAACTTTAACCAGCTCAAATTCATCCAGACTTGGATTTCGACAAGGCAGGTATTAAATACAGAGAATGCACTAACCTGGTCAGGGCAAAGACAGGTAGAGCTGGGTATCATCAGCATAGCACGAAACCGCACCCATACCATCTTACAGTGTCTCCGAGGGCAGCATGTACACCGCGAACAACATGGGGCAAGGGTTCAGTTAATTTATTTTCAGTGGAAGTCTAAAACTTCCAGGAGTCAAAATCTAGAAGTCATTCCAATTTTTGGATGTCAAAATATTTCCAGGATCCCACTTTTGGAAGTCAATATTTTAGGAAGGACAAATTTATGGATGTTAATGTAATATATTATTGGTAAAATACAATTTCTTTCAGAACAATCCATCATTTCTGACTTCCATGCCTGCAATTTTGAAGTCATCTAATTTTGTTTACATCTGGAAGTCAATGACTTCCTCCCTCTTTTTTGGAAATTGTACTTTATTGAAATTTTCATAAGAAAATTAAAAGAAAAAAAACCCACATTCCATTCAAGGCATTGGCAAAACCAAATAAGATACATCAGATTAGCCATTAGCTCGCTCCTATGGACAAACAGATAGGAAAGAAAACAAATGCCCTTCAATCAGGGTAGATCTTAAAGTACACTATAAAAGATCGTAAAAATGTGTTTGGATTCAGTCCATCTGTGCCAACGCCAACCTACTAATTATTAATCTTATCATTATATCTGCACAAATTCAACATAACAGGTCCTCTCCTCCTCCTCCTCCTCCCTCCCCCCTCCCTGCGACGATGGTGAATGGTATTCTTCCCTCTATTTCGACTTCTACTGTTCTGCAGTCTCTTTCTCTTCCCTTCCCAAAGTGGGGGAGGACCCCTCAAAGGGAAATTCCCTCAGTCAAATTTAGTCCAGGGCCTCTCTGGCTAGAATTGCCAGGATGTCCACCCTTCCTTCACTGCCAAAATTCAAGAAAGGAGCCACTGCCTTAAATCTATCTGTCTTCAAGGCCAGATTGGCGTAAGCTTCTCCATTAGTTTTATCTGGTCACAATTTGCCAGCCAATGCTGTAGAGCTGGGGGCCCTGTTCAACCACCGCTTCGTAATTGTCTTTGGGCAGCAGCCACCAGAATTGAAAACAAATATGTAGCCGCTGAGCTTCCTAATTCGGGGTGGCTCCCCAGCAAAGGTAGCGGGATGCTCCAGGATCACCACCTGAAGGATCTGTCCCATAGCCTGTACCATTAGGTTCCAGTATCTTTAATCTTGGGGCAACTCCAAAAAATGTGTTCGTATGAGCCCACCTGTCCACACTTTCTCCAGCATTGTTCTGACCGGTTTTGGCCAAAATGTTTCAGTTATTGTGGGGTTCTGAAATATCTTGTGAGAATCTTCCACTTGAACTCCTCCAAGAGGGGAGGCCAAGTTTACTCGCCAACCTCCATATCACCTCCCACCTAGGTTTCTCATCCTCCCAGTTCAGTTCCTTCTCCCAGCCTGCCTGCACTCTGATTCTGTGTTCCGTGCCCCAACTCCACCGATTATGTACAGTTTAGAAATTAGGTGAACCTGGTGTTTTGATCCTTGAGCAATTCCTAAGAGGTCCCAGAAGAGGCGAGGCCATCCCATACCCACCTCTAAACACTCCTTCTCCACTGCATGCATAAAGTGCCTAATCTGTAGGTAACTCGAGAAATCTGAGGCTGATACTAAATTCCCTTTGTAGTTGGGCAAAGCTTTTAATAATATCTCCTGAAAGAAGTTGTGGAAATTCAGTCAGTCCCAGCCTCCCCAACGTTTAAACAGAGGATTTTCCTTCCTGGCAGAAAATCCAAACTTTCCCGTATTAACCCCTGTCCTGCCAGCCGGGTTGTAACTTCAACTCCTTCACCATCTGGACCCATAGAAAAGTCAGAGTTTTAATTCCAGGCGCCTTTAATTGTTGCATTAGCTCAGGAGATACTTTGTTAAATAGAACTGCCAAGAATGTTCGGGGTTTAACAATTGTAATTCCATTTCTACCCAACTTTGCCTGCTACCCTTAGGCGAACACTGCCAGATATTGCATTTGTGCGCTCTGTAATACCTTTTAAATCGGGAACCCCAAACCGCCTTCCCCTTGGGTAACTCTCAGTAACGCCCAGCTAAGCCTGGGTCTTTTCCCTGCCCATAAATTTGCTTATCACCCTCTAGGCCTCTCGCCAGAACTCCCTTGAGGTATCAAGGAGTGCATCAAACAGAAAAGGAGCCTCGAGAGAATATTCCTTCTTACTGATTCCACCTTCCCATAATGGTTAACGGTAAGGCCACCCATCTCCCACAATCCTCTCTTATTTTCCTCAATAGCATCCCAAAATTATTCTGGAATAATTTACTTAAATCCTTTGGTATTTGGATCCTGGGTACCTGAACTCCTTAGTACCCACCTTAAGTTCGTGAGGGACTTCTCCCGAATAGACCCTCGGACCCGATCACCATTATTTCAGACTTGGATTCATTAATTTTGAATCCAGAGATTATCCAATTCCTCCAGAAGGCCCATAGCTGCTGGCAGAGAAGTGCGGGGTTCGTCAGATATAACAGAGTATCATCTGTGCAAGGAAATACAATTGTCAACTCCTCCCACCACAATACCTGAAATATTTCCTCGGATCGAAAAGCCTCGCCAACGGCTCCATACTAAGAGCGAATAGCAGGGGTGAGAGAGGGCATCCTGGCGAGTGCCTCTTTGATCTGGAATGGTTGAGAGAAAGACCATTTATTCTCCCTCGTGTCGAGGGATTAGTATAAAGTGCTTTATCCAAGCCTGAATCTCGGGCCCAGTCCGAACTTCTGAAGCACTGCCCCAGATATCCCCACTCCAGGCGGTCAAACGCCTTTTCTGCATCGAGTGTCACCACTAATCCAGTCTCCCTCCTTTCTGATTGGAAGCTACTCATTATTGTGATTAGCCTCCTGACATTGTCGGGAGATGTCTTCCGCATGAATCCGGTTTGATCTGGGTGTACCAATTGAGTTATTACTCCTTGCAGCCTATTGGCTATCATTCTTGCCAGGATTTTAACATCTACATTTAGCAATGAGATGGGACTGTAATTTCCACACTGGGTGGTGTCCTTATCCTGTTTCGGGATGACTGAGATTATGGCCTGATTCCAGGTGTCGGGGATTCCATGGGAGGTGTGCTATATTGCACACCTGTAAAAGTAAAGGGATAGTACCTCCCTAAACTCTTGATAATTTTCACAATGTACCCATCTGGGCGGGGGCTTTATTGTGTTTTAATTTTTAATTACCTCATCCACTTCCACTTGGGTAAATGGGCGGTCTAACTCGTCCTGTAATTCTCTTGGGAGACTGGGTAAGTGCAGCTTGGAGAGAAATCTCTCAGCGATTTCAGCCTGCCCAGGATGTGCTTCTGACCTGTATAGGAGCTCATAATAACTTTTAAAGCAATCTGCGATTTGGGGTGAGCCCGTGACTAAACCCCAAGGCCCCTCGGATCTGTGATTCCCGGAACATACCTGTCCGCCACCTGTCTTCTCAACCTATATGCTAGAAGCCTGCCCCTATTCCACCCGTGTAATATTTTTGAGCCATGAATCTGAGGCGTTCTCAGTTTTGATTGAGAGAGTTTATTCAACTGATCTCTAGCTTCTTTCAGTTGTTTCAGTATATTTTGTCGACCTCCCCTCTATGGGCATTTTCTAACTCCATAATTTTTTGTTCCAACTTGTCCTGTTCCTGGCTTCTAATTTTCTTCTGATGCGCTCAGTGACGCAATAAACTCCCCTCTCACTACTGCCTTCAGTCCGTCCCACACATACTTTACTTTCGCCCTGAGCAACAATTTTCCTTAATATAGTTCTCTATTACCTGTTTAATTTTGAAGACAAATTTTTTGTCCCCAAGGAGCCCGCGTTGAGGCGCCACAGAGATTGCTTGCACTGTGGCCCTAACTTAACCGTGAGGCTGACCTTCGCATGATCTGATATTACTATGAGATAGATCTGTTGGTCTATTATCGAACCCTCCCACACTTTCTGGAAATAAAATCTATCTATGCGAGAGATGAGTCTTGGGAATACTAATAAAAGTGAAACCTGCTAGAGGGGAATTTTTGTCTCTAAGTGTCCACCAGACCTGCTTCGCCCTAAGAAGGAGAGGGTCTTGGGTCCTCCCTATCATGGCATCCCTTCTTTGATGACCTATCCTTAGTTAGATCCTCTGCACAATTCCAGTCTCCCCATGATAATTTGTCCCTCGGTGGTGAGGCAACCACCCGAAAAGATGCCGAAAAACTCTGAAGTAGCAGGGTGGGGCATAAAGGTTAACAACGTGTATTATTCTATCTGCCATTTTCACCGACAAGATCACCCACCTACCCTCTCCATCGGAGAGGATTTAAGGAGGGTCGCTCCAGGCCCCTCATCACCAAAATAGCCACCCCGTCTTTTATGGTATGAAGCCGTGACCTCGCCCACCCACAATGTCGTTAATTAGGTTCTCTCAGAAAGTCTTGTTTCTTGTAAAAGCCCAATATCACAATGGATCTTCGCTAAATCTCAAGTACATTGTGTCTTTTTGCTGGAGATCCCAGCCCTTTACATTAAACGAGACGATCTTCAAGGTCCCCATGTTGCCCAGAGTTTACACCTTTGAGTCTAAGTACACTTCACATCCTTTAGTATCCCCACCGTTGTAGTCTTTTGTCCACTGGAGGATAGCTCGAAAACCGCCCCTCTCCCTAATATTACCATTCACCATCGTCCCCTCATAGACCCCCTTCGCCCGCAACCCTCCCTCCCCCTTTCTCCTTCCTCCCCTCCTGAAAAATAATTTTAACAGTAACAATAGAACTATGTACAAGTAGGCCCATCATGGCCTCATCACGGAGAGACTCTCCCTCCGCCCAGGAGACATGAGCTGAGATTAGCCCTCACCTCCCACCCTCTCACCCGATAAGGGCGGAAGGTGGTCTCCCAGGAGTGGACTATCATGAAAGAAAATGTACTCCCCGAGTCCACCCCCGTCTCAGCAGGACTGGATGGCGTCCGGCTGGTGAACTCTTCACTGATATGGCCTCCGGTCACAGTGCATATCTTTTGTCCCGAGGGCCTGGGTAGCATCCCCGATATTCGAGTCTCACCCACCCTCTAAGTAACATAGCATAGTGCCAGTATTAAGTGAGGACCAACAAATCCTGGCAATTAAGCCTAGTATTCTCAGTACTCTAAGCATTATCCGTCAGATGACACTTCTCCTATGGTCTGAACATTCTTTTAACTCCACATCTACTTTCATTATTGAGAATCCCAAATCTTCCCAAAATATGTTAAACCCAGATTTGATTCTGCAGGACCAGGATGAATTACGGGCAGAGTTTCCAGGCCTAACTTACGCTCCGCCACATAAAACCCTGAGGGTGGAGATTCAGGTCTCCTCCGCTAGTACTCTGTGCTTCATCTGCCTCCACGAGTCTTATTATTCCGGTGTTTTAATACGGCCTGCTCACGAACTTAAAGCATACCATTTATATCTTTTGAGTCTGCCCCCACCCCAGGCTCCCAGCTAGCACCCCAAAGCGTTGCAAACAAAAAAGCATCCAAGTCCACTTCCTTCCATCACATTATCCGCCCGTGTGGCCGACAACAGGCCTTTGCTGAGCTGGATCAAATCTTCACAGAGCTGCTCTCGGGCCCTTACTCCGAAATGAACCACTCCACCCGCCCTTTTTCTTTGTAGACCATCGAACTGCAGAACGGCCTGCTCTGTAGCTTCCTGCCGAGATCTGGAAGAGAAACTCCTGCCTTTTGAAGCTGTTTACTGGCTTGCAGGAGGGAGTCATACAGTTTAGTTCCGTGAGACCAGTGGACCAATAGTTTCGCTGGGTATCTCAGGTAGGTTTGATGTTTTGTTCCTTCAACTGTTTTATTACTGCCAGCCACGCTTTTTCAGCATAGTGGTAGGGGAATATCGTGATCCACAAAGACACGCTTACTTATCCAAATTCAGATCCTTCTGGCCTATGCCTTCCAGTATCATCTCCTTTACTGGATAGTGTGCAAACTTAGCCAGAATCGACCGAGGAAGTTGCATCATTTTTGGTTTGGGGGTAGATGGCGGTGGACCCTCTCGAGCTCCAGGGGTTCCGATTCAGGAATATCCGGTTCCTGTCTAAGCCAGGTCTTAACAAATTCGACTGGGTCAGCTTGCTCAGCACCCTCTGGGAAGCGAAGATGCGTGTCGTCTACCTTGACCCCTGGATTCTGCGTCTTCTGCCCTGGCTGTTAATTCCCTTTCCTCCTGGCCAGATAAACAATCGCCGAGAAACTCTAATGTGGTCTTCTCCGAGGGCATCATGTCCATTCCAGATCCTCTGTTCTTTTTTCAAGATGCTTTAACTCTTTTTAATGTCTTTAATGTTGTTATCGATTCTTTGAAGCATTTTGAGTATGTGAGCAGTCACTTCGACCATCAAGAGAGCTAGCCGGGAGGTGTTCCCTTCCTCTTCTTCTCCGCCTGAGCTGGCCACCGACTCCAGGCCCTAGACAAGGGAGTGCCCGGCCGCGCTCATCCTCTGTCTGGGTCTTACAACAGCTTTTTTTTGACTTTCGCCTTTTGGGTTTGATATCGGGCTCATAGCTTTACCTTTCCTTCCTTTAAAACTTGATTACTGGCTGCCGATGGCACTGGATTAAGGTAAGATTTTGCACTATCGCCACGGAGCTTAAGTTTAAGCTGCCATGCTGGGTGATGACGCCACCGAAGTCCACTTCCTCCTCTTTATTTTGGAAGTTTTTACCTTATTTTTGGAAGTCAGATACTCCCAAAATGGAGTTAACTGAAGCCTGCATGGGGAAAGCACCAAGCCCTGAGGAACCCCACAAGACAGAGAAAACGGTCAGAAGAAAAAAACCTGACACAGGATGAAAACCATCTGAGCACTGTACTTGACAGGCCACAGATGGACCTCAGCGCCGAGCAGCACCCCATGGTCTACAGTGTCAAAGGCTGAAGAGAGATCTAGGAGTACCAGAATGGAACGGTTTCTTCAATCTCTCGCCATCAGGAGATCATTGAGCACCTGAACCAGAGTGGTCTCAGTACTATGCCTCTTACGAAAACCCAACTAGAGAGGTTCATAGACATTATGGATGGTCAAATGGTTCTCCAGCTGGATTACCACTACCTTCTCAATAACCTTGCATAAGAAGGAAGGTTCGAGATAGGTCTGCAGTTGGCAAAATGTCCGGATCCAACGAACCTTTCTTCAGAAGGAGTGTCACCACCTCCTTCAGGGAGCTAGAAACTCACCCAATTCCAAGGAGCACTGGACAATTTGAGCCAGAAATGGTCTCACGATCTCATAACAACCCAAAATAATGGAAGTTGGCCCTGACTAAACTACAGCACGGGTGGCATCCCCTGGACAATCCACATAATGTCCACAAAGTCTGCAGGTCAAAGGAACTCCAGGGAAGTAATGAGGAGTAGTGACTGAATGCTGACCATCCGCATCCCCATAGAGCGAGTCATACGAATCTCCTACCTGATGTCGGGCCACGTTATTCATAAAAAGAAATGAGCAAGCTCATCACACTCTTTTGTGAAAAACACGACGGAGCTGCAGACAGGCTGGGCTGCACAACTGTCCGCAGTTCGGAAGAGCTGAGCCAGTCGGTTCTGAGCAACAGCAATACACCCAAGAACTCTCAACTCCCAGCTGTCACTGTAACAGCATCACCTACCAGCCAAAGCTATAAATGAGACAGTAAACAATAGCATTAAGTGTTCTTATTTTAACAAGTACACTTACACATTAAAAATATGCAGGCCGGTGGCGCTGAGGGTTGGGCGCTGGACGCCACACTCGCACCACGCCGCGCACCGGGTTCGGATACGGCCGGATTGCCGGGTCGGCTGGAAGGAGGATTGAGCATCCTAACGGACGCCTCCTTCGGGAGGGTTACCAGGGTGCTTAATGCATATATTGGTGTCGCAATTATCAAAGTAATTAGAAGCTAGAGATAAGATGCAGTGCAAGCCCCAGAATAATACAGTGAGTATAGGAAAAAGCAAGTTTGGTTACCTCTGGTCAAGGTTAGCATCCCATTTTCCACCTCATTAAAGGAGCAGTCAGCACCAAGGGTCCCTACATTCGAGTGTGTGGGCTGGTGCCAATGTGCACTTTGTGTACATAAACATTTTGGTTTACTTACTGTCTACTGCAGATAGTAGATTGCATTGCACTAATTTTGCTGAATTCTAGGTTGACATCTTCTGTTACTACAAATCCCAGAATCCCTACAGCTGACATCAGAATAATGGGCAGAAATGGGAGATTCACTAGCCTGCAGTGCATGTTCGGACTTTTATAATCTCCAGTTATGTGTTTTCCAGTTCTGCTTTTCTCCAGGGGCTATGTACAGTCAGTCTCCTGTGACCATACTTAGCCAGGAGGACAGTGGGACCAGCAAACTAGAGATAAGAGCTTATATAAACTCTGACATGCATTGTGGCTATTAAATCACCCACTGCTACCTACTGCTCTGATGCCAGCTGCAGGGATTCTGGGATCTGTAGTAACAGAAGATGTCAGCCTAGAACTACAAATAAGTCAGATAACTCTATAGTGCAACAGTAAACAATAAGTAAACCAAAGTTTTTGCACAATAAAGTGCACATTAGGACCAGTCCCATACTTGAGTCTTGGCTCCTTTGTGATGACTGTTCCTTTAATACAGTACATGGAGATTATCTCCATGTTTCAGATGAATTCTGTTAAACATTTCTTCCATGATTCCTATCTCCTTTACCAGAATTATCCATTCCAGTTATGGTGGCGGAGACAGCCAGTGCCTGGTAAATGACTTCAGGTCGCCACCATCAGAATTCTGTACAGGGATTTGTTTTGTGGGGAACTAGCCCTTGGGGTGGTATGCTTATAATTAAGTTTTCAGGGACATTGGAATATTACGATCAAGAATTTCAGAACACATCTTGGCAACTTCTGTCCAATAAGGCATTATTACAGGGCATGCCCAAAATATATGCTGGGGTCCCCTGCCTCCGAAATCCCTCCAACATCTGTCTGATCCTATAGATGTAAAGTGGGCTGTTATTGTGGTGAGCCTGATGAACCAAATAATGGCCCTCCACCTAAATTCCTCCATTGTGCCAAGTAGGTTGTCTTGTGTGCTTCTTGCCAAACAGTATCGCATCAAATAAGCGAATACATTTGAGCAACTCAGTTTGAGTGATATAAGGATAATGTCATTTTAGCGAGTTGTGCTTAATAGCTAATGTAATGTCAGTGTGGGTGACTTGTGGTGAGACAGTATTTACCTTGCAGTAGTAATTAGTGTGGTCTCGGAGATGGTTATGAATAGTAAGGGGGTTCAGGGTGCAAGAAACAGCCCCCATGGAAAATATAGTGTAGTGTTATATAAGTGTGTTAGATATCAGTGCTTATTTTCTTGTTTCCGTAGTGAATGAATGCTGTTTGCTGTTTTAACGTTCGCTGTTTTTGATATTCACTGTATTTGTGTGCACTTATTTCTGTTCGCTTATATGGTCTGTTTTTTTTCTGTTCTTTTGACATGGAACTTGCCAAACTGATCTACAATCAGGAGGGATGTGGAGTCCTGCTTTTTCTCCCACACTATGTTTCTGGCTCTGTATTATGTCATATAACTTGGAAATTTAGTGAAAGTTCTTATCTCAGGTATTTTCATTTGTTTTTAATTAATTAATTTATTTAATTTACTTTTTCCCTCGCCTCTGTGGAGCTTCAGCAGGCGGGTTCGGCCCTCCCTTGGAGGACTTATTCTCTGGCACCCGATCGCCCGCCCAGCCATGCCCCTGAGTTCCCCGTGGATTACCCCCCACGGCAGGGCCAGGGAGAGGGGTCTGCTTTACTCTCCACCCTTGAAAAGGCAAGGCAAATTTATGTATAGGGTGCCCATTCCTGAGGCTCTGGGTGCCTAACAAAACATATCAAAGATAAAACACATAATAAAATTATCAGAATAAAATGTTTTCAGATTTTCATATAACAGCTTGAGGATCAGCTTCAGGTTACTAAGGTGGTATGGCTGGAATCATCAGTCCGTAAAAGCCAGGCTAAAGAGGTGGGCCTTCAGCCTCAGCTTGAAAACCCCAATCGAGGGAGCTTCTGGACTGCAGATGGAAGTGAGTTCCACAGGGACGGCCCAGAGGCACTAAAAGCACGGTCACCCGATGTCTTAAGCCAAACCTGGGGAAGTCCAGGAGGCCACTTGAAGAGGAGCAGAGGTCACTGGTGTCAGGAAATCCTGCAGGTAGCCAGGACCCAGTCCATATGGGGCCTTATAGGTGAGCAAACTCACCTTGAAAAGGACCCTCCACCTGACAGGCAGCCAGTGCAGAACACGCAGGACCGGGGTTACATGACTGGACCTAGAATGGCCCGTCAGCATCCAGCTGCAGCCTGCGAAGGTTTCCTCCCGTGACCCCATAGTATAGAGAGTTGCAGTAGTTGAGCCTAGAGGTAACAAAGGCATGAACCAGCGTCGGCAGGTCCTCAGGTGGAACTAGGGGCTTGATCCATGGATGTTCCACAAGTGGTAAAGCCACTCTTGACCACAGATGATACCTGATCTTCAAAGGTCAGCCTGCTGTCCAGGATCATACCCAGATTTCACACCCTTGGGAGACCATCAGTGGAGTGGACCCCAGGAAAGACCCGTGTTGGCTCCAGGTGGGAACCCTCACGCCTACGACTAGGCTCGATCACTAGTACCTCCGCCTTATCCAGGTTTAGTCTCAGCCAGTTGAAAGCCATCCAGTCATTGATTTTAGCCAGACAGTTGTTAAGCACATTGACAGCACCGGATGTTCTGGGTGCAAATGACAAATACAGTTGGTGTCATCTGCATAGCAGTGAAACTCCACGCTGTACTGCTGAATGATCTCACCCAGGGGCAGCATGTACACCGTAAACAGCATTGGTGACAAGATCAAGCCATGTAGTACTCCACATGACGGGCATTGGGAGGAGGAGAAATTCCCATCATCACCCGCTGCACCCTATTCGAGAGATAGGACTCAAAACCATCCGATGACAGCCACGGCAAGTCCACATACCTCACAGAGCCTATCAAGAAGCACGACGTGGGCCCGCTGTATCAAATGCTGATGAGATCGAGGAGCACAAGAACTGACCTGACTCCTCTGTCTCTAGCCCTGAGTAGATCATTTTGCACCCTAACTAGAGTGGTTTCTGTGCTATGTCTTGCCTGAAAACCCGACTGAAATGGCTCATAGATGTCAAGGACACAAGGCGATCCTCAAGCTGCTGTGCCACCAATTTCTCAACAACCTTACCCAAAATGGCAGGTTGGAGATCAGACAGTAATTCGCCAGGATGTCTGGTTTGAGGGAAGGTTCTTAAGGAGGGGTCTCACCAGCACTTCTTTCAAAGCCACTGGGAACACCCTCCACCATTGAGCACCTGGCAGTCCTGCGAACACTGGACAACAGCCCTCGATACATCCCATTAAGAAACGCGCCGGGGCTGGGACCAGTTTGCAATATATGTGCTTCAGCTCTGAGATCACCCTAGTCACTTTAGACACCTCCACTGGCCTAAACTCCTCCCAGACAGACAAAGTGCCTCTGTTCCTCCTAGTCTGGCTACTGCAGGCAGTTGCTTCCTGATGGAATCCCTGACTGGATAGATGACACTGTCAGAGAAAACAGAGCAAACTCTTCACACTGAGTGGATGAAAAGTCTTTCTCGGCTGTAGACAGGCAGGATGAAGAAGCCTATCCACAGTCCAAAAAGCTAAGAAGGTCTGTTTCTCCCTGCAGCAATCTCCTGGACAGGAATTCTGCCTTCTACGGGAAGTTGCCCCTGGTACTCACCATAGTGAGCACGCAGAGTCAGCCTGTCAGCCTCCAACCAGGTCTTCTGCCAGCAATGCTCCAACTTCCGATCCTTGTTCTTCGCGCCTTGAGATCCCCATTGAACCAAGGGATCTCAAGTGAGAGGATCTGGGTCATATGAACTGGAGCGATGACATCCAGTGCTTCGGAGACCACCCTATTATAGGTGGCCACCGCCTCACTGGTGCCAATCACACATGCCGTGTCAACCCTATACAGGTCAGCTAACGACTGTAGTCCCTCTGGGTGCAAACCCTTAAAGGGCTGTAGCTGACCATCTCCACAGGAGGGACTTTCAGGGAGGCCCCAAATGTGAACCCTACGGAACAGTGATCAGACCAAGAGACTGATCAATCTTGGAGGCTGTCAATCCCAAGACCCAGCTGGAACACCAGATCAAGTGTGTGGCTGCTGGTGGGTTGCAGAAGCAACAACTTGTGTCAGGCTCCAGTGATGACATCAACTGGAGGATGTCATAACCTAAACGTGAGGATTTGTCCTCGATCCAGGTGTTGAAGTCCTCCAGGATTAGACACCTGGGGAGCCCAACACCTAGTCGATTCCACGTAAGTCCACTACCTCCTGCAGGAATTCTCCTCCGACCCAGGTGGGCAGTAAATAAGGAGAATCCTGTAACCTGCACCTGAACCCCCATGCACAGTAACGCACTCAAAAGATCAGGTATTACCAGCTGGATGCACCGTGAAGCCTCAGGCTGAATTTAAAACGATGGCCACTCCCCACCCCTGCGATCCTTCATCGGGCAATGCACTATGGAGTACCCAGTGGGATGGCTGCCTCTAAAACCGGGCCAGCATTGTCACCCAACCAGGTAGAAAAATCAAGTCCGCAAAATGGCAGTCTTTTCCTTATCAACCTGGCATTGCAAAGCACTGCTCAAGAGGATTAGAGGACGCGCTCTAGCTACCTGCCATCTCAGTCCGATGGAACCCTGGGTACGGAGACCAAACACATCTGGCCCTCCCTAGGCTCTATTTAAACCCAGGGCATCTCCTGTATTGACAACCTAATGCTACTCACCATCCCCTCCTCGGCTGACTTCTGCCATTATTGATCCACCTGCCCTCATAATCCCGACCTCCCTGCAATGCCTGGCAGTGGTGGAAGAAACTGGGAGGTCAGTGAATGGGCGGAGGTCATGAAGCAGAGCACAATTCAGAATCGGGCTGCTAGTGTGGTGGCGCATCGAGTCATCATAGAGCCTGCCAGCTCCTGGCATTTTCCGCCACTTTACTCCCCGGCCCTCGTGACATGCAGTGGATGGAGATGGCTGACTCCACCTCCACGGAGGCAGCCGTGACGCCTGTAATGTGGCCCCTCTGATAGCTGCAGCATAGTTGACACCCAGCTGACACTGGGAATCAGGCAAACAGTGCCGACTGTCCACCCTTGCCGAGGAAGGAGAGCTGTCTACGGATGCTCAGTCCTTCCTCATCCCTGCTGAACCTCGAGTGACCTGACTCTGTTCCTGAACCCGGTTGCTGGCATGGCGTGAGGTGTGATGTCCCGCGCCTCAACCCTCAGTGCCACCGGACCGCCATTTATTTTAGTTTTAACCCTTAGACTGCCGACAGAATTAGAACATATAGGAAGTCTGAACAGATTGAACAGTTTGCATCACAGCAAGGGTTACTACAGGTTTCAAAGGTCGAGGGTCCCCAAAGTATACATTACTTCTAATTGGCTTTGCAGGTGACTTCTCAACTGCAGGAAATGAAAGAACTGCCTCTCTCAAGTGAAATTTCATCCTAAGTTGCTCCAAGGACAATACTTGTCCCTAGTCTAATAGATTCCCACAGAGTGTCTCCCATGAGTTAACCAACCCCTAGAAGCCCTGAGCTGTCATTCTAGGGAAAGTCCTGATACCCTGTGATGGGAGTGAGGCCCCCATGTTTTCTGTATTAAGTACTTTTGTTCATTATGCTGTCCACACATGGAGGGAGTGGGAGGTCCACCTGTTAGTAGTTTTAAATGTTCGTAGACCAGGGGCCAGCAGGAATGATATTGTTCCCAGTCATCATGTGGGATTTGGGCTTGATCACACTCCAACCAGCCTGTACTGCCTTTTCTCTTTAACATTATCAAGATGGTGTTATCTGTGCTACTAGATAATACTCTTTCATATTGGGGTGTTAGCCCCCTTGTCGTTGGCTACCGTAGTAGATTTTGCTTTACCCTTGGGCACTTGCCATCCCAGGTATATTTTGAAACAAGCTGGTCCACCTTCTTCCAAAAGCTCCATGGAACTCCATTGAGACCATTCAAACACATAGAGAAATTGGGTGAGATACTAATTCCTAAATATCGGAATTCACCTGTGGTCCACCATCAAATTTTGCTTTTTATTTCACCTTTTCTGTTCCCGCAGCCCTGTCACCAACCAACTCATAGAATTACTGGTTTTACACCAGCTACTGAGGCTCATGTGATAGTGGAGGGTGGTCTACTGTGATGGTCATGTCTGGGCCTGCAAGGCACCGTGCAACAGCGGACCTGGAATTTGTCCTCCAGCTCCTGATTTTCTCCTTTACGGGCTGGTGTCCAGTGATGTGTAGGTATGCAAGCCTGGCATTCAGCAGCTGCTCCTTTTATGTGCTCCCACTGTGCTGGCACCTCATCTCCACCAGGTAGCAGTCGAGTGGACGCAGTGCCCCTCCATGAGTGTGAAGAGCAGTCCTTCAAGTGCTTGAATCTCCCTCTTCCGTATGGCTCTCAGTGACCTAAGTCCATTTCCAAATCTGGGTGCCCACCATTGCTTGTCGTAACACTTCCTTTGTGCTAACGATCTACAGGCCAGCTTACTGTAGGTGATGGAGGAAAGGCAGGGATTTGGACGGTTTTGTATAGTGCCTTTAAACAGACTGTATCCTCAAAGTACTTCTGCAACCCAGGAGAAGGAAGTAAAGAGGATTGCTACCCTTTGGGGGGATGCACATTCAAACAGAACAAAGCTAGATTACAGAAGGGTAAGTGACTTGCTCAGGGTCACACACTGTGCAGTTGGCAGCTGTGGGATTCAAACTCGGGTCTCCAGGCTAGACTACCTCAGGTGATTATCTTGTTAATTTAGCTGTTACCAGGTCTGCAGCCTGCCCTTTGTGAAGTGGATTTTTAACAATAACTCCACTCCAGAAAATATATTCCTGTTTTTTGCAGCAGTCCTCCTGGGAGATATCATTTTTCCTTTTGTCTGGTTGAGCAGTGGTTCTAAAGAAACTGGTATTTACAGTGGGGCGGTAACTAATAATATCTACTTGTTAAACGTCCTTTGTATTACTTGGCTGCCACACAACAAACTGTTGTTTCCTTTCGGTTTTTCCGGTCATGAAACCCAGCATGTTCTAGAGTCCATTGGGAAATATACCAGAAGAGCATTCCTGAACCAAGCCTTTGTGGGTTTATAAACGCCTGTTGGGCTGCGTGCGGAGTCATCGAGGTCCTGGGCATGTACCCAAAGCTGGCATTGCTGCAGTGGGAGAGAAGCCAACTATGTAGCCGCTGGAATGAACCGACGTGGGCCTCCATCCCCCTGCAGTCCAGATACCCCTGATATTTGGGCCATGTGACAGTCTGCATTTGGATTCTTACACACCTCTCATGTTTTCCCACTTTCCTCAGAAGGTCACAGTTACAGTTTTCAGACCAGCAGCCCCATGACTGCGCCCTGAAAGTTGAGCCATACTTTGGGGGTTTTGTTTAAATAAAACTTTTCTTCTGGCAGGGTACAGACAAGCTATCTGCCCTGTTCCTCCCTCCTGCAACTGGCAACCACCTCGCTGGAACTTACGTCACCCCTGAGTTCCCATGAATTACACCTACAGCAAGCTAAGAAATGAAGGACGTCCTCACCCCCACGTGGTGAACAGATCTAGAAGGAGGGACTTGTCCCGGCAGTGGTGCAGGGCAGGCAGGTGAAGCATCATGAAGCCTGTGCCAGGTTGTCTGTTTTCTTCGTAATTTCCTTGCCATGGTGCAGACCGCAGAACATGCTGTGTGGAGGCACGCACATCCAGTGTCAAACCTGCGGCACCCTCCTACAGTGTCACCCATGCTTTGACTGCCACTGAGACCTCTCTTGGTGGCAGGCGACAGCAGGATGGTGAGCCACCCTTCACCAGTAGAGGAGAGCTGTCCTCTGGATGCTCGGTCCCTCCCCCTGCTCCTGAACCCGGATTGCTGGCGTGGCAGCAGGCAAGGTGCCAGCGCAACAGCCTTCCAGCCATACCTTTCTTGCCTCTCTGTTGCAAGATGTCCTTATTTCCATCTGGATTCTGCCTTTTTCATTTTTGACTTACAGTTTATGCTCCTCACAGGTGCAGTCTGTCTCCCTGCCACATCCCCGCATCCCTAACACTTACCCTTCTACATTTCAACTCCATGAGCTTGTCCTTCATGATATGGCCTGGCCATGCTGGACACAAATCCTACCCGGGAGGGTAGAGGCAGAAGAACCATGGATGGAGAGGGTTGCTGGAGGTGGGAGCCAGGGCTCGAATGCACCTTGGATAGTTCCCCATGCTCCATGGCTTAATCCATTTTTTGTTGCTTCCCCTCCCGCGGGATGTCAGCATATGGAGCCGGCCGTATAATTGCTTCCCTATGTGTCCCTGCTGTGCAGCTGTCTGTGGTCACCACGTGACAATGTCGCAGTGAGATCACATCCTCCCTCCCTCTCTGAAGAAGGAGCGAGTATCCTTGGGGACACTTGAGCCTTCTTCCCCTAGTTGGCCCCGATGACTGAGCTCCTTTTCAAACTTGGGTTTCTGACATTGTCAACAGTAGCAATGCCACTGTGCTGGCGGGCTCACTTTGTGTTTTTGTAAATCAAAGTGGTCCTTTTCAAATATGGTGGCTGCTCCCTCCAGGTTTTCAGCAGAACTCTTTGAGACAAGCTCCAGTCTCTAGCAAAAGAAACACAGTTGGTACCAGTGGAACTCCATTACAAAACTATCCTCAAATTTTTGAAATTGCAGTCATTCTGTTCTCTGTCGTCAAGGAGAACTACGTGACAATGACACCTTTGTCCTTCCTGTTCGGTCACAGTGGAGACCGACTCTGGGCTGCATTCATCATGCCTTGCTTGTGACATCGCAGTCTGTTGCTATAGAAATGGCTGTCGATCACAAGTCGGGCATTGTGACCTCTGTTCGGCCCACCTCAGCAGTACTGTCAGAAACAAAGCCAGCTGTTTTCATAAATGCTGTGTCCTCAGTAACGAAGAATGCCTTGATGGGATGCAGATGCATTTTGAACCCGTGTCCAGCTATAGGGATGCCTGCAAAGTAGCTGAGCTCAGCATTCTGATTCAGTTTGAATTGGGGGACGAAGGGTCCTGAAATGACCCAACACTTAAGCAATAAGACAAGATCAGGGCTGAGTTAATTTTCTGTTGCTCACCGTCCAGGGTGCAATGTGGGAAGAGACATAGCCCGAGTGCTACATGCCCTAGAGGGGATTAACCGAACATTAATATAGCACCAGGGAGGCATTGTTATTATAAATAGGGATATTTTAGGTACCAGGTCAATATATACGCTGCAGTAATGGGGCAGTATTAACCGTGCTGTCACAACAGTGAGAACAGTGACAGAGGTAGACTAGCATAAAGAGAATTACTGCTAACCCTGTCAGCATGTCAGCTGGAATGAGGGAAGGGATCAAGTTGCCATTGCTGAGATGCCTGGTCGAGCTGCTCCATGGTGGTGTGGCTAAGGAACCAGCACTCGGCGGTGTGGAGACCTGGGGCCACGGTTTGGTTCCTCCCAGGTCACCGATCTTGCAACACTTTTCCCTCTCCCAAGTTTCTCCCTATCCCTGAAGTCCACCTCCCGGGTTGGTTATTTTAGTCCGGGGTTGTGGTGGAAGTGACAAAGAATCTTCAGTGCCACCCTATGACTTGGTGCCATTTTGCGTCGGCTGTTTTGTCGATGTTATATGGGGTTTTGGCATTTTGCTTGTGGCATTAATTGCTATGCGTTTTTGTTGCCGACATTCGACTCTGGCGATATATTTTAAAACAGAGTTGTACCCTGTTTAGGATTTTTTTTTTGTGGCAGGGCCCTCCGCCAGGTTTCTGCCCTGGTCATCGCCACGGATTTCCACCTTCTGTCACTGCCGTGATCCCCAGTCACCCCTGGCTTTCCCCAGAGGTGCTGCGGAACTGGTCCCCTGTCCAGCCCGCGATACCAGTAACTGGTTGAGGGATCCAGTGACAGAGTCTAATTGAAGCCTGAAGGGGCTTCATGGGCGGAGGCCCACCTGGTTTTCCTGGCTGGTTCCCCTGTGGAGACCGGGTGCGTTAATGACACAAGCGAGGGGGGGAGCCCATGAGCATCCGTACATGCTCCCTCAAAAGCGTCACTCGGCTCCTCCATGCTCTCGCCTGGCGCTGTCACCCCAGCTTCCACCAGGGGCAACGTGACACCAATGCTGGGTTCCCCTCCCGGAGAAAGGAAAGCAGTCCTTGGATGCTCATCGCCCCCTCCCTGGCGACGGCGGCCCGTGCCGTTCCCGACGTGGGTACCTGCTTAGGTTTGACAAGGCTTTAACTGTATGTTTACCTAATATTAACATAAGGCTGAGAGAATATTTATAGCCAATCAGTAAGCTCTATTTCACCAACTTTATTTTTATTGCATTTTACAATACACTTATAGTTTATAAACACTGTAACCAAGAACGGCAAACAGACTAAACTTTTACACGGGATCCATACAATTTCCTGACACGGAGATGCCTGACATGAATCAGCCCGACTCTGATGTCCCGTCAGGAGCGCGATCCCTGTCTCACTAATTGCCAACACACGACATCCCAACATGAAACATCCTGCATAGCAACACATAGCAAACAGCGCTCAGATAACCTTGATACCCCAGATGTGACTGAAGAGCTGCATTGTGCATTTGCAGGGTTAACTTTTATTAGAAAAACCATGAGGTGAACCTGTCTCGTCTGTGTAAATGCATAGTACTATAGTGGATGAGTTCTGAAAAGGGTCCAGTTCAGAGACAGGTTTGTGAATGTTCTCACTGTACATGTAACCCCCACAAATGGGGGTTCCCAAAAGTCTTCCTTGAGCTTGCCTAAATGCTCACTGCCAAGCTGGTGTCCTGCATTTTAGCAGTTTAAATGTGATTACCAGAGCCTGTATAGCCTCTGTGTACTGTCTCTTTAAGAGCTGCCTGATTGCAGCTTAAGTAATCTGAGAGGAGCTCTGTTGAAAGATGTAACTATTTACTGAAAATCATTTAGAGTGATAATGATAATGTAGTTTGTCTAACCTGCTTTCTTTGTAGCAAGGACTGTTTTGTTTGTCTCCACTATCTTGGTCCTGGACTGCAAATTGGACCAAACAGTACTGGTGGGACCTAAAATGTAGCCGGACTACAGGAGCTGTCTGAATTCAAAATCTGTAGGAACTTTAGTTTGGAGCTTTTTTGCCTTTTTGCAACTGAAGGGGAGTCTTGCTTTGACTGACAGCCAAATCAGCCAACCAAATCCTTTGGATCTTAGGGAAGTCCTGGGCTGCTTGCAGTTGTCAGTTAGTTCTGAAACTGGGAAGTGAAATGAGAAGAGCTCAAGTGTAATTTGGGCAGCAATCCTGAATGGATTACATGGGAAAACTTGAAGAGGGCGAGTTTTCAGCTTGCATGTCTGCCTGCTGCTCCTGAGAGGAGAGAGAAGAATTATTTTGGACTAAATCCAAGTTTGAGTGACTAAAGTAAGCTACTGAAGTGGGCCAAGCTCAACCTGAAGAAGACCGAAGATTTTGCTGAATGCGTTTGGCCTGTCAGGAGTTTCAGCTACCCCTACGCTCCGGTGTGTGCAGGAACTTTGCGTTGTGACCAGGGGTGCTAGATGTTCGTAGAATTCCCTTACATGTAAATGTGTTGTTGCTGCTAGTGGGTGGTGAGTTAGTTCCCCACTGTGTGAACTGTGTTCTGCTTGCTGGAAGCTGTATCCAGCCCAAAATGGACTGCATCGAATTTATCTCCAAGTGGTCTGGGCCTTGCCAGATTGACCCAGCCAGACTACCCGCTGCACAGAAGCCATTGATGAGAGACCTGCTTGGGATCAGCCCCTACTGCAGCCTTGAACAAGAATGGCGCCTCTGTGACTCGTGTGCCCTGCTTCTCCTGGCATTCCAGATCAACCACCTGCAGTCTCGATTTTTGTCCAGCCTTTGTCCAGTCTTGGGTATAGTGAGTAAATACCAGGGTAGCTCCTACAACAACAGCTTAATCTGAGTGTGTCATCTGATTGTCTTGTTTCGTTTCCTTTATAAACTGAGCCCTCTGGCTCCGGATTACAAATATTGTGTACTATGCATGTTGTGTTTTCCCTCACAGGGCCCCAACCAGCTGCAACCCGGGCAATGGTCCTGGCTAGCCCATCTCTTCTCCACCTGGGTACCCAGAGGTGGACTGTGTGGGGACTCAAAGTGCATGCATAACTGCTTGATTGATATAACCTTTAAGCTAATTAACCTGATTTTGCCCTCCCTTGTTCAAGTCCCCTGAATAAATCAGATCTAAATTTTCTGCATGTAATCTGACTGTGGTTCCAGTTTGTGCTCAAAGTACTGCACTGTTGCTATTTGCTGTGCATAACCTTGTTTTACAGGGGTCCCCAGGGTCGAGCCAGAGGAACCAGCCTTGGTGGTAAGTGCAAATAGTGTGGGTACTTGTATGGTGTGCAGGGTATTGTAGAAAGTGATTATTGTACAGTGTTCAGGCCACTTGCGGGAAAAGGGAGTTACAGTGTCCCGGAGGGCTGTGCCCAGGTTAGCTTGACCACTACCAACCCTGATCTCCGGGTGGAGGCACCGCTTCAGAACTCAGGCCCCTTAACCTGCTACTAGCCAAGCAGGCAAGGGTAGTAGCCCTTGGGATAGCGCCACCTAGGGTTACATACATATGTAGTACCATAGCAGATGGATTCTGGTGAGGTTCGATTATAAGTTTGTTAGTGTCCCTGTCTGTAACTATGCAGTGCTGATTTTGATATGTTCTGATGAGGGTCAAATTCTGCTACAATTTGTGCCATTGTTTAACATCATTTAATACAAACTCAGTAGAGGGAGCTTGCACTTTGAACATGATGTGATGCGAAACTACAGGCAACAACTGTGCAGGGTTGTCAGGGAGTTCAGACGGCATTTACAAAAATGCCAGCAGAAATAGGCCCTCACGGTCTGTCGAGTCTGCTTTCGATTGTGAGCATTGCGGTTTTCCTTTGCGGCTGGCAACAGGCAGCAATTGTGTCATTCGCGGGTTAACTTTTTATTAAAAAAACATGGGTGAACCTGTCTGCATCTGGCATAGGTACAAAGTAGGACTGCTGCGGGCACTCGGGTATACTTTGGAAATTAAACAGCAACAAGCAACATACTTGTGGAAAAGTGGAAAATTTCTTATCAACAAGCAAAATGCAGCTGTATTGACGGGCTATTGATGGGATTTCGTGTGTCGGTAAACAGAGTCAGATGGCAAGATTAAAGTCAGGATTTCAGCGTTGGGAATATAAGCGTCAGTCATTTCCATGTCGGGAAGCGTACAGACCCCTTTTACATAATAAATGTTAATGAAAGTAGAATGACTTGAAGTTCAGACAGGCAGAAGAGAAAGGCAGAAGTACATTAGTTCGGATTTCAACCCAGGCCACTTGGAATACTGTTCTACTGTGCTACCAAGGCAACTGAAAACCTGGGACTCCCAGAAGCACCTTACTGTTTCTGAAATATACAGCCTGATGCAGCACAAACTGGTTACATGTTTTATTAACAAGCGTGGGACATGCAGATATATATATATATATATATGGAACACAGCCAAAAAGAAAGGAACATAAGTACCTTAGCTGGGATTTGAACCCAGGATGCTTGGGTACCATTCTGCTGCGCTCCTCCTGCATCACTTAGGCAACTGGAAACTCGGGACTCCTAGAAACACTTAACTCATTCTCAAATGCACGATTTGGTACTGCTCAACTAATCACATTTCTTCATTCTCAAGGGTGTGGTCACGGTGTGCATAATATACATTGTAACATGGGGTAGAAAAGGGTTGCGTGGAAATATACACAGAATACAAACAGACAGAAGGCAGAAAGCAATATGCCTTTAGCTGGGATTTAAAGGAAAACGTGGGTTATGCCTAAACTGCAGCAGTTGATGCAGAAATGCCTGATTAGGGCTTTTGGCAATAAAATGTTTTTTATATCTGTGTCACATAGTTTTACTGCTGAAAAGAACCACGCTGATTCTCTGGTTTCCAGACCTGACCGTGTCCATCTTGTGCACACCTGGCAGCTCCTTCGCATAGGATATGCTAATTAGCACTACCAACTGATGGCAGAGATGATAGCACTAATCGGCATATCCAGCACAATGGGAAGCGCCGAGTGTACTAGATAACGCGAACAGGTCTGGAAACTGTATAAAAATCAGCCGGCGTTTTTTTCAGAAGTAAGAATTACTTGACATAGGTGTCAAAATTATATTTGTTGCCAAAGTCCTAATCAACAGTGTCTGCAGCAACGGCTGCAGTTTTAACAATAACCCTTGTTTTGGTTTAAACCCCGCCACTTGAATATTGTTCCATTCCGGAGCATTTTTTTCATTCTCAAACACACAACCTGGTACTGCACAAATTAATTGTTACGATACTGTTCGCTGTGTTACCAGCAGTGCTAACAAGGCAACTGGAAACCTGGTTGTGTATTTGAGAAACAGTAGTTGCCTCTGGGAGTCCTGGTTTTAGTTGCCTTTGGGGCTAGCTGATAGCGCAGCAGAATGGTATTCCACGTGGCCTGGGTGAAATCCAGTTAAAGCACTTATTTCTTTCTCTCTTTGTTTGTATTCCATATATATGCACACTGCACCGCTTTGAAAAAAAAAGACCGTATTTATGTTTTGTTTTATTCTTTGGTAGCAGCGTAAGTCCCACTGACAGAAGGCTCATTTACTGGGGCAACCCGAGAGCACAGGGAGGTTATCGTGACTTGCTCTGGGTCACACGTTATGCAAGTGGAGGTTGTGGGACTCAAACCCAGGTATGGTGGATGTACCAAGCTCATTCACAGCCTCGTTGCGGTAGTGTTTTTGTTTTTGTTGTATTCTAGTGCAGTTGAGTTCTTCTAATCCGGCTGGGATCCTTTTACTGATGGTCGGACCCCATGTTTAAGTGGTTCTCATGGAATGTCTGTTGTTTAAAAATCGCTGTTTTAGTGCCTCAGCTAGAACAGCAGGAAACAGAGTGCTTTCTGACCTTATGGGGGTGGTTAGGGAACTGGAGCCCACACCAGAATCAACAGTTCCAGAAGAAAACACCGTGAATGCAACACCATCCAAAGGGAAAGCAAATAAAGAAACACTTTCTAAGATTTATTATACTGCCTGCCTGAAATTAATATTCACTTTCACACATAGTGAACTTATAGTTCTTATACCTATAGTAATCTTTTCATGTCTGTAAATAGAAGATTTCTACCTGACAGTACCAGATGTGATGTGTGGAATTGTACTCTATCTCGAGGCTGACATCGCTAGGTCTGTTCCTCTTCATACATCATCAGCCACGTGACCTCGCTGTCTGTGACATCACAACTGACCAAAATATGGCTCAAAACAGGGGGAGGGAAGAGGTTGCACAAAAGCTGGTACGAAGTGGTGGGTTTGCATGACAGAGTGGTGTAAATAGAGTTTTTTCATGAAAACTGACTCTCAAATATTAGGTTTAACTGTTTTATTTCTGGTATTTTTTTCTTTTTTTTTTGCAACGGACTCTAAGTTAGGTTCCTAGCAGGCCCCATTGCCAGGAAGGCCCCTGGCTTGCTTTCTAGGGCGGGGCCGCAGAGTCGGACCAGCCTGATGGAACACTAAGCTAGGTCGGCGAATCGAGTGCAGTGGTGGGTGGGGCGTGACCAGCAGAGTGGAGTCATTAATGGGGCCAGCAGTTATTTCCAGTGCTGATCCCATCATGGGAGGTGTGCCACGCGATGGCGTAATGGCGCAAGGTGCCGACACTGGCGTGCATCACTACTACTCAGTCAGCTGCTCCCCTGGCCCTCGCCAGAGATCAGTCAAGTACTGGATGCTTACCCACCCTCCCCTGGAGGAGGAGAGCAGTCCATCAGACACTCAATCCTCCACTCCCTGCTGGCCCTCCGACTCCCGGGTCCATTCCCGAACTTGGGGTGTTGGCATCCTGCGGAAGCCCTACCACTGTGCCAGAGGGTCCAGCCCTTTTCCTGGTATTTTCTGTTGAAAACTGAAAATCATTGGCCCTAACCAATCACCAGCTGCCAGACTGTTTACCTGTGATGTCACAACACGTGAGGTCACAATACTGATGAGTGATGACGAGGACTGAAACCAGAAATATCAGTCTCCATGTAAAATACTGCTCTTTGCAGTGCAGCTAGTACTAGGAGGCAGAAAGCCATCCAATGAGCAGTGGCTGAGTGACTTTCGGTGTGCCCAGAAAGTCCATTAATTCTCAGGAAACCCATGGTCTAGTGTAGGTTATTGCACTTATAAAATGTAAAAAGTTTTGTTTTTGTTTTTATGGAAAAAAGTTTTATTTTCCTTTAGTTAGGTTGTTGCTAGGTAGGATATGTTAATTTGGTAACAAAGTCAGTGTGCCCCCATAAGGACATCGATCGGATGGCAGCGATCAGAGGAGGGCTACCAAACTGGTGCAGGGGTCAGTATGAGAAACCATATGAGGGAGGCTGCGGCAGCGCAGGGAGAGGAGAGCGAGCAGGAATAAGAGCGAGACCTGTAAGTATTCCTCATGGGGATGAACAAGTTGCAGGAGGAGGGTCTTTTCAGAGGAGGAGGAGCACCAGAGCGTAGGAGGCATGCAGTGAAGAGTGGGGGGAATGTATGAGGGATGTGAGGAAATACTTCTTCACAGAAGGGGTGAGTGGACACCTGGAGATGTTGGGGCAAAGACCGTAGGAGACTTCAAGCATGCAGGTGGTAGGCACATGGGCATAATAAGTAGAGGAAAGGAAGAAGGGAGGGACACGTGAGACTGAATAGGGTTCAGGGAGTAGTAATGGGCAGAGAAATAGAACAGACTAGATGGGCTTACTGGTCCTTTTCTACCAATAAATTCTACATGTCTGTGTTTCCTTAAAATGAACCTGGATGGTACATTTATTTTGAAGAAACCTATGTGGCCCTTTGTGGGGTTTTGTGTTTAAACAGAGAAAAAGGTTTTATATTAATGAAAAAAAAGGTTTTATTTTGGTTTAGTTAGGTTGTTGCTAGGAAGATGAGGAAGGAGAGAGTTACTAACTGTTGGTACATTAGAGATTAATGCATGGTCAGGTGACGTGTTTTAGACCAGTGAGGTTGCCAGGATTCTGAAGGCTTCAGCAGCCCATGTTATAAAACATTTGATTGCTTTTATCTGTTCTGTCACAGTCACAAATGCAAAAAGAAACACAAACTCACACTCTGTGTCACAGCAACCATCAAATAAGTCCAGCCGATGCCAGCAAAACCAAAGAGGGTGGTGCCCTCAAAATGGGCATCCAGGTGCTCTGGGGGCTGGTTAGGTATGGAGGTGCCCATGGGTAGATAGGTGCCCTTTAGTTAGGTGCCCTGGGTTTAGTTCAGTATCCCCCAAACTAGAGCCCCAGCTGGGCACCATTTAAAAAAATAGATTTTTCCGCTGCCCGCTTGTTTCCTGCCTGCAGTTCACCTTAGAATCCTCCCCACCAGTTGCCTCATGCGGTCACCTGCTCTCATGGGCCGACGAGGGCAAGCAGACAGGATGGCTTGTGAGGATTCCGTGGACGGAATCCTCAACTCCATGAATAGCAACAGCCGCTCACAGTTCACTTGAGCCACTGACACTTAAAAGGGCAAATGACAGGGCCACCAGAGTTACAGAGGGAACGACAGGCCCTTCCAGTCTAGAAGGGGCAGGAACTGTACAAATGACTGGTAACTTTTCAAAATGCCCCAACCCTGTTTTCCCTGACCAACTGTCATGTCCTTGTCTGTCCTCGTGTACCGGCAGTCCACGTAGGGGCTGTGGCTGGGTGACCTTATGTCCCGGCAGTCCACAGATGGGCTGTGGCTGGATGGAGCTGGCAGATATTTTCTTGGAGGGGGTCATTTTCCGGTGGTCTGTGGAGACCTTTGTGCCGGTGACCCACACTGCCTCAGAACAGTCCTGGCCTGTGTCCTGCTCTGTGTTTTCCCTGCCTGGGGCATCTTGCTTACCCCTTCCCCATTTGGACACGCAAGGGTGGCTGGCTTCAAATGTTTACAGCTGATTTTTAATAGGGTACAGTATAACTTAGTAATGTGTAGATATTTTACCTCTTGGAACTTACAGTTCAGAGTTTTAGAATTTAGACAATTTTTTGTAATAATGTGTTAGTGTGTTTAATAAACTTTACAATGTTCTTTGCATTCTAGTCAGCTTCACGCCTCTCCTTGTGTTCCCAGTAGTAGCATTGGAACTTGGGCCCCCTTCTCCCCAAAATTTCCCTTGATGCCCACTGGACAGGTCACACAAAAATCCACCTGCGGGTGGTTGGCATAGTTGGATTACGTGTGTTTTCCCTTCCAAGTTGTAGTTGGGTTGGACCTGTGCCCTGACCCGACCAGGCCATTTTGAGAGTGGTTGGCGCCAGCAGCATTCCTCGCCCATTACAGTGGCGCACCTGAAAAATGGCACAAACACTGCAAGTGTAGTCTAGCAGGAAAAGGGAAGTGGTGTTGCCTCTGTATCGCCACTTGTGAGACCCCACCTGGAGTACTTTGTTCAGTTTTGGAGCTCGCACCTCCACAAGGACATGTACAGGTAGAAACGTCAGATGAGGGCTACCAGTGGTGCGGGGTTGCATGAGAACCCATAACAGAAGAGGCTGTGGGAGCTCAACGGTACTCACTGGAGGAGAGGAGAGCAAGAGGGAACATGATTGAGAACTATAAGCACTTCACGGGTGAAAAAGGAGCAGAAGGGGAGTCTCTTGACATGAGAAGCACCAAAACACGGGAGTATGCTATAAAGCTTGTGAGGGGATGTTTAAGAGGGATGTGAGAAAATACTTCTTCACAGAGAGGGTGGTGGATGCCTAGAACAGCCTGCCAGAAGGGGCAAAGACAGTGGAGCTTCAAACATGAGTGGGATAGGCACATGGATATAATAAATAGAACTGGTATACAAGTCCACTGTATCTGTCTCACCCAACCTTGAACCCACTTATAGACCTCGCCTCCACCATCCCCTCGGCAGTCTAATCCACCATTTCAACACTCTTTTCGGTGATGGGGAACTTCCCAGTGTCTCTCTCTCTCTCTTAAAGCAGGAGTATTTATTAGTAACCATGTAGTTATTTTCAGCAGTAATGTTCATCTGGCAAAATATCACGATACCTGTTTTCTTTTTCATCTTCTGTCATTCCTGAAACGATCCTATGCATACTGTCCCGCCATGAAAAATTAAATATCTTGGCACTGTGTTGTGCTGTTTACCAGCAGAAACATGTGGTAGCACCATCCCAGTACATCTACAATTTGAGTCTAGCAAGTCCGTTCACCAGGCAACCTTTAAAATGGCAAGTGGCAGCCATCTTTAACAATAGGTGAGAAAACTACAGATACACGTAGCATGAATCTTAGCTGCCACAAATACATTTTAAATTTTTGCTAAAATATGTTATGACATTTTTGCTGATTAGTAACGCTGCTTTAAATCTCCCCCATGTCCTCTCACTGTGCTGCCTGTTCCTGGTAGACAGCTCCACACCGCCAGAGGTAATGTAAGGAAGTGTTTTCTCACAGAGAGGGTTGTGGATGCATGGAACGCCTTCCAGAGGAGGTTGTGGAGTCAAAAACAGTGGTTGAATTCAAGCATGCATGGGACAGTCATAAGGCAATTCTAGGGGTGGGGGTAGGAAGAAGTAGGCTGCTGGTTAACTAGGATCTGCAGCTTATCCATTAGGTAGGGAAATGGGCAGACTGGGTGGGCCAAGCAGTCCTTATCTGCCGCCAAATTCTATGTTTCTGTGTAACTTTGTTTATCTCCCTCAGGAACTTCTAAGCCTCCACCATCTCCTCCCTGCTGGTCTTCAGTGAGTGCATGTTCAGATCTGCCAGCCATTCCTCGATGACCTATCCTGCTGTCCCTAGAACACCTTGATGAGGTGACCCTTCCCACCGTGAAAATAAAGCCGCTTTCACTACACTTGAAGTGTTTGTGCAGTTTTTGGGCACATTGGCTTTTGTTTTGCTTCTGTCATTGTCACACACTGATATTAGAGATGGCTAAAATGCATTTGTGATTAACCATTTCTGTGTGTGTTATGTATGCAATAAGATCCTCTAGGGTGTGTAACTGGGCCAGTATTTGCACGCCTAGAGTGCGTTGTTAACAATGCCTTGCACCTATGTCTTTCAACACGCTGAAGGGAAGTGTGGTCACTGACAGCAATTAGTATAAAGTGTCGTGTTGCAATTATAAATGGGTTCTACTTAAAATGTTTTAAAGTTTTTTTATGATTTCTAACAATAAAGTATTGTTTTCAATATGAAATATGAGCAGAATACAAAACGTAGTTCCAGTTGAGGTGTATTGATATTGTAGCCTAACCTGGTGCACAGGCTGAACAAGTCCAGGACTGTAATTATGACCAGATAATGACTCTGTTGTACTTGTTGTTTAGGCAGTTATGTGGCTGGAATGTTTCTTACCCATGCTATTATAATCATTATTGCTGCTGCTGTGCCACACTAGATAGTGTATTAAAACAGAACATGACTGGGGGCGATGGGGCTGCTAGTGTGTCTGCTTTTACTTTAGAAGAGAGGGCTGAGTGAGGAAAAACTCATAACGGTGGTGAACGTAGAAAATCAGGTATTGCACATACTGTTTTCTGCTTTTCTACAACTAAAGGAAGCTCTAAAAATTATCCTTAAAGTGCATCAACAATCTTCATGCCTTATGTGGGGACTAGGGGTCCCAGACCCTAGCCTAGTCATTTGGTATTTCCATGAAAACCAGGAATTTTGTCAATGTTTTACACTTCCTCCCCGGCAAAAAAAATAGCTATGCCCCAGTGATGTCACAGTCATTTCCATGGTAACAGACTATGATGTCATAAGTAGGGAACTGTGACTTCAGGCAAGGACTATGTGGCAGGAGGATAAACTCTAAGGGGTGGGGATCAGGTTTTCATGCAGATGTCCTCCTGAATAAACAAGGGACAGAAGAGAACTACAGAAAATGAATGCCGCAGTGAAGCTGTGTCTAAATAGTGTGTTATTCCTATGATTGGTACAGAGGCATCGGGTGCCCCTGAAGGAGCATTGTAACCACCTTGCACAAACGTATTCTAAGAGCAGCTGTAAAAGGAAAATTATCCAGCTTCTGAGAAATCCAGAGATAAATTCTCTGAATGCATCCAGCAGAGGCGAGTACTCAACGTCCAGCCACTCTAACCCTTGATTCAGAGGCGGGGTGGGTTAGATGTGACCTGCTGTTTCAGTTCTCCAGTGCGTTCCATATTAAGCTGCACAGTTTATTCTGAAGTGATTTTGTGGATTAACCCCAAAATGTAGCCTCCTCCCATACAGATTTAGCAGCACTGTGAATCCCTTTCCCAATTTATTTGGCTGTCTGAGTGTTGTGGTGGGGTAGCCCACCTGCTGCTTCACCTCACAGCTAAGTGAAATCTGACCTGAACTGGCAGCTGCACAGATCATTTTAAAACACACACACACCAAAGAGGGCATGGGATTGTGAAGCTCTTTGGCAGCACATGGTCAGGTCACTCAGATTTCCCCAAAGGTAAACAGTGCGCAGTGCCTGCTGTGAGCTTTCGGCATTCTAAAAGTCGCAGCTCTCAAGTTTTATCGTGGGACAAGCGCCCAAAAATGGCTATTGGATTCATGTGGAAATAGATCCTGTTGTGGGATAAAAGTAACAAAGCTTATAAAAGGTCATTATAAATTCATTATTAAGGCAGTGATTGTACTAAGCTAAGGATACCATTTAGGGTGACTGTAGCTGCCTTGTCATAGGTGAACAGATTTCAGATTGACTTCCCTCGCTCCATCTGATTTTGAAATAAACTCCGTTATTTTATGAATGGGGTACCTGGTGTAGCTGGAGGGGGGCTAAGAGACAAGTCCCTCTTGCCTTTTAAACTTAGATTTACTACCCTCCAGGCACAGAACGTTCTTCAAGTTTATGCTCTTAAAGGCAACATCTCAATCAATACATAATAATTAATTTCAATTAATACTGTTTTATTGTGTGATATATCATTATTGTACAAGCACTTTGAACAGATTTTGAATTGCGCTTTTAAAAATAAAGCTTATTGATTAAGCAACTGTTTTAAATATGGTTTCAAGTCCAGGCAAGCTGGGAGGTATTTATGTTGCAGACATAGTTTCACAAGTAAGGCTCATTTAAAATATAAATGTGGACTAAATCTTAAAGCAGCAGTGCTACCTAACCAGGAAGTGATCAGTTTCCAGTTGTTGTAGCGCTACAGTACATATGGCGGCTGCTATCTAGTACTGCTGCTTTCAACATGGCTGGTGGCAAAAATGTAAACAAAAACAAAGGAAACTGGAGCAAATTACTCGTAATAGTACAGTGCCGTAGAAAGATTACCACATAGATGCTTAACAGAACACAGGAATTAACTGTTGAAAAAGTGCAGATTTTTTTATCTTGCACTGCTGCTTTAAGAGTAGCATTTTGATGCCACGTGCATTAGAACCATGTAATGTTTCTGCTTTGTTTTAGTCATTATTTAGGGGCCATTATTACTAAAGGGGCTTATAACTTACGCAGTCAGGATAGGGAGGGGTGAATGGCCAGGTTTTCCTTCATGGGTGCCCAACTTTGTCCCATAACCCCTCTCCTACAGTGACTGATCATGTTACACCGTGTTCTTAGCTGTGAGGGTTGATGTATGTACACCTCTCCATCATTTCAACCACAATGCACAACTTGTTTGCTACTGGCTAATTCTCGCTCTTTTTGATTTGGTTTCTCAGATTTTTGGAATGCAAGCAGTAAAGAATTATTTAGCCCAGGACACTCGGGACAGTTGTCCTTTACACACATTTTAGCATCAGAGCTCTTCTTGATTTTCGCGAAAGTCCGCAAAAGCTCAGCCACCAAGCCCGAAGTCACTTTAGGGTATTTTTATGTTACAGAGGGGGGAGCTGTAACAATTATGGTTACTGCTCAACTAACAGTGCCCTTGTTAGTTGAGCAGTAGACATACTTTGTTTGAATATACCCTCTGAAACATAAAAGAAAATGTAGATTAAAATGCCCTGACAGAAACTAATGGAGCTTTCTGCAGAATACTACAGTAAAAGCAGTGCTGGCGAGGGGTCCAGCTCCCATGTGTTGAATGGGGACCCTGAAATTTTCCAAGGACTCCCACTTTTGGTTGTGGACCCCTTTTTTCATTGCCAGTCCCAGACCCCCAATCAAAAATCCTACCGAGAGCCCTGTAACCTTTATGTGACTTATAATAATACTTGCTAATTTGTTTTGCAGGCACCAGTGTTAGGGTTACCACCTGTCCTGATTTTGTCAGCACAGTCCTGATGTGGGTGGCGTGTCCTGCCAAAAACATGAAAAATGCTAAATGTGCTGATCTTATGGTAGAAAAAATATTTTCTTACTGTCCTTTGAAGTTGCAGAAATCAATGATAATTTAACAAAAATAACTCAAAATGATAGTAAACAGTATGAACTAGAAACTGCAATTAGTCTTAGGTGCTGATTATTTAGAACTACGGAAGTCTGTTGTATTGGTCAGGTTATTTACCATCCTGAGAAATAGTTTCAGCATGAAATGTCCCACTGTGAGCTTCTTAAAAGGTAGCACCCCTAACAGGATCTACTCGGCCCCTTGACATCATTCCTAAGCTGGTTGATAGTCTCCTTCTGTTTAAGTGTGTTGTTTTTTGGGTGCTTAGTCCATAAAGGGTTTCCATAAAGGAAGGCACCAGAACAAGGGGCATGAAATTAACCAAACGTGTGGGGGACGTTAACAGAGATGTGTTGAAATACTTTTCCATGAAAAGGGTGGTGGATGACTGGAACCAGATTGCGGGGCAAAAGACTTGGGAGCGTCAAGCATTCATGGGCTATGCAGTGGGACATATTAGGTAGAGGAACAGGAAGAGAGTGACACTTATGACCAACTGGAGTCAGTGGTGATGGAATAGGCAGGGACAAAGGGCAGACTGGATGGGCCTAAAGGTCCTTTTCTGCAGATAGACTCTATGTTTCTATGTTTTTAGGCTATTTATTGTGCTTTTCGGTTTTTAGCTATTAAAGATCTTATGTTAAATGTCCTGTGTGTGATTTACATTCGCAAGTCTCACTTTTTAACTACAAATCATTTTAGAACTAAGGTGGGTAGAGGGCATTTTCCAATGCTGTGACGATTTTTGGAACTTCCCGAGTTTGTTTGCAAGGTCTCACTTTGTGTTCAAGTGCTGTTTTCATCTATATTTATCGAGTTGTAATTGTACTTGAAATGTTATTTCTTTTCCTGCTCCCACCGTGTCTCCTGGTATCCCTCTCCTTCAGGCTCCCGATTGCCACCTCTTTTCCCACCAGACTCATCCCTCGTCTTGCACCCTGCTGGAGTCACGCTCCAGTCAAACCTCCGAATGTTGTCTAGAACCGGCTTGTCTCTGCTGGGGCTACCCCTCGCCATCATTGTAGGGAATGCACCTGAGAGTTCCTTAATTCCTGTCCGCTTGCTGGCTTGTCCCTGCAAGGGGCTGTACCGCAGCCTGGAGGAGGAGCTGCATGTGGCATCCAGATGGGGGTGACTTTCGGGCATATCACTGTGGAGGGTCGGGGTGGTGAAAGAGCAGAGAGGCTGTCATCTGGTGTGCCCTTGTGGCATTTTTCCCTTTCGGTGTCCTGCTCACCTCCACCCAGTCGCTTGTACCCATGTACGGCTGACCTGGGTGGTGCTGGATGGTGCATGGTCACCTGCACCATCATCAGTATCTCCACCAGCCACCACCAGGAACTGCTACAGAGTACAGCTGTGAGCTCCACCCCAAGGAGGAGCACGTCCAAAGGACACGCTTTCACCCCTCCCTGCTGGCCTCCTCTCCTGACCTCCCAGGCGGGGCACGAATCCGGGTCGCCAGCGTACAGAGTGACCCTATCACTCAGTGCCATGGAGGCAGCTTTATTATTCATATTTGTATTGTTTATTATATGTGCCTTTGGCCCGGTTAAGCCTGATAAAGGACCTTGGTACAGTGGTCTTACCCAGTAAACAGATTTCAATAAAAAATAAATCAAATATTAATTGGACAGTAATAGTGCTGGGTATGTCAGTTCCATGAAACCGTGTGAACTCTGTCAGCCTGAGGAGAGATGGTGGTCTAGAGCCTGGGGTTCCCAGAAGCCAGTGCACTGCTGCTGCGCCACACAGACAACTGACTGATGACCTTTCTATAGCTGCATTTACACTCAACATTCTAAAACATCTTGGATCTGAAAAATGATGGCTAAACTGCAGACTGAGCGTGTGGGACCATCTATGGAGCACAATCATTTTGTTAATGCCGAGTTGCCAGGGCTGTAGAAAGGGAGCCCGATCGATGTCTGTGTTTACTGACTTGCAGGTGTAGACCCACTGCAGGCAACGTTTCCTGTTGAAAGGAGCCAGCCTTTGTGGCCAGCCTGTCAGCATTAACTGCAGACACTTCTTTACCACATGACACGTGCTGTTAAGTGTCCATTTTGGTTGGGTTAAGCAATGGATGGTTCCGACACCATATGGTGCTATTGGTAAGAATGGGTTAAGTATCTCAAGCGTTGGACTCCTCTTGCTGGTGAGTATGTGACCAGATGAAGCACCAGCAGTACTTTGATTATTAGAGTAAGAACAGCAGCTAAAAAATAATAAAAGTGGGCCCTTTTCTTGACTTCCTAATGTAATTGCTTATCATGTTCCTCCTTCCTTCCCTCCTCCCTCTGCTGCTTCCTGCCTCTTTCCTTCCTGCTCCTTCCTTCCTCCCTCCCTCCTCTTGATTAAAGATTATTATTCGTCATTTCAAAGAAATGTGGAAAGCCCTTTTGCAATTTGTACTTTATGCCCCATTTCACTGCTGCAGCCCCTTCCCTTGCTTAGCCCCAGGCCCATCCTCCCACATCCCCAGCACTTATCTTCTCCTTGCCCTCCACCCACCAGCTTACTCCTGAGCGGGGTCTGGAAGGCAGGTAATATCACCTAACCCTCCTGAGTTCTGGGGCAGGTGAGACCCATGGTGGAGGGGAGAAGGTGACGGAAAGTGAGGCTCAGGCATATCGTGGGTCATCCTTCACACTTCAGGGTATTTTCGCTTCTGGCTCCCCACCTCAGGATGTCTGGCATGCACAGGGCTCCAAGCACATGCATTCCAATAAATAAAAATAAATAAATTACCAATGCTTGTGCAGAACCCGACTGGTGTCCCCCCCAGAGTACCGCCTGTAGTCACCCTGGCAACAGTGCTGCAGCAGAGGCAGTGACCCTCCCTGAAGGAGGGAGCATCATCCAAGACACTCAACCCTCCTTTCCCAAGCCAGCCTCAGTGAACCTTCTCGTCTCCCAAACCTGAGCTGCTTTCCCTCATGAGTGGTAACTCTAACGCTGTGCCAACATGCCAGCTAGAAGCCCTTTTCAAGGAGACATTAGGCTTCCAGTTAAGACTGTGAGTGTGCATGCGCGAGGCATCTGGCCATGCTGTGTACTAAGTAGCCATGTATGACTCAACAAAGCCCTTACCGAAAGCATGCTGAGACCCTCCATCCATGGGATAATGTTAATGCCTGCATAGTAGTTCAGTACGCGCAACGGTTTCTGCTGAGACCCCATCCAAGTGGATAATGTTAATGCCTGCACAGTAGTTCAGTACTGGCAACGGTTTCTGCTGAGACCCCCATCCATGGATAATGTTAATGCCTGCATAGTAGTTCAGTACTGGCAACGGTTTCTGCTGAGACTCCCCATCCATGGGATAATGTTAATGCCTGCACAGTAGTTCAGTACTGGCAACGTTTCTGCTGAGACCCCCATCCATGGGATAATGTTAATGCCTGCATAGTAGTTCAGTATTGGCAACGGTTTCTGCTGAGACCCTCCCCATCCATGGGATAATGTTAATGCCTGCATAGTAGTTCAGTACTGGCAACGGTTTCTGCTGGAGACCCCCCATCCATGGGATAATGTTAATGCCTGCATAGTAGTTCAGTATTGGCAACGGTTTTGCTGGGACCCCCCATCCATGGGATAATGTTAATGCCTGCATAGTAGTTCAGAATTGGCAACGGTTTCACTGTACACGCCTGTTGAATATACTTTTTTTTTTTAAAAGGAAGGGGGTTATATAGGGTGTGCGAGTAACTAATTTTTACTTGAAATACCACAAAAAATGATGTATGCTAAGAAGTCAGGGTCAATAAATGAATAGTCCTACACTATTTATGTGATTCATATTCGAAATAATAATGCAAGTTAAAAAATATTGAAAGCAGCAGTATCTGTTAGTGGGGGAAAATTATTATATACTGTTTACTAATGGTCAGTGTCAGTGGCTCAGTAGGTAGCACACTCGCCTCTAAGGCCGGAGATCAGAGGGCTGTGGGTTCAGTTCCCACATCTGGCACTCTTAAGTTAATATCCTAATATTGACACTGTAGTGCAGCGTGAGATGGGTGCTGCACTTTGAGGTGCTGTCTTCGGATGAGACGTTAAACCGAGGTCCCAAATGCCTGGATTGGTGGTAGTTCAGGTGGATGTTAAAGATCCCATGGCACTTATCGAAAAAGAGTAGGGGAAATTTTATTAAGCAATAAACACAACATCACATTAAACAGAAATATTCCAGATTCAAACAACAAAATTAAAAAAGAGTACATAAAAACTGAGAGTGTTAAACAGTTGAAAATGGTTCCATAAATGATTAACATAAGATTTGGAGTATTTTTTCCATCTCGTAAACGCAAGACATGTAACTCAGAATCAACAGAAGATACAATTGTAAAAAATCTGTATGAAGTTGCTGTAATACAAAATGACAACGTGCCTGCCATAAAATATTGCAAAAGAGCAAAGAAAACATTCAATGTGCTTCTATGATACTGCTCCCAGCCACCAATAATCCCCAGTATCAAAGTATCATAAGTAATAAATCGTGAAGAAGGCATATTCCAGTGTAAAGCTGCAAAGTTCCAAAAACTCTGACTGTCAGGACAGTCAATAAAAAATGGATTGGCTTTCTTCCATATCAATACAACCAGGTTTTAAACAATAACGGTCAGTTACTGGTTTATATTTCAAATTGCCTCTCACACCCAATCGCCATGAGCAGAGATCCAGATAATATCCCAGGTTTTAACAGGAATCCTAATGTCTGATAACTTACTGAGGGCATACTTATATTTGTTGGAGAACAATAGGGAAAGAGTAAGATTACCTTTGTAAATCATAGACAATATAATCATAAAAGGTCTTTCTAGTTAGTGAAAGCAATTTTGCATAGGAATCTTCCATTGAAATAACTTTTAAAAGTGGAAAGGCCGTATTTGGAATATCATCCGACAATAAGATCCTAGGCGGAAAAAGTGACCATCGAAAAAATATTTATGCATAAAGCCTTGACCCAAAAATGCATGGCAAAGAAGGTTCCTGCCAAATAAACGGAAAGAAGAAAACAAATGGAATGGAAAAAATGAGGGGTTAATCATTTTAAGCCCACCGTCCCTTAGTTGAAGATACGATATTCCTCTTCACTGGGTTCAGCCTATTTCCCCAGAGCATCTGAAAAAAATACTATAAATCCTAGTTTCTAGAACTAAAGGGGTGAAAATATGACTTAAATAGAGAAAAATTGGTAATAAAAATTTTTAATGATTAATACCCTTTTCTTTTCCAAAATTTCCAGTGTTTCCATTGATTAATCTTAGATTCACCCACTCCTAGCTGCTTTTCCCAGTTCTATACTGCCATGTGTTCTACCCCAAACCATATTCCCAAGATTTTTGAGGCCCATCTACTAAGGAAATAACAAAACAGTCGGATAAATCTGGAACAATACTTCCCAACTGTAAAACAAAACTTTTTGAATGTTGAGAGAAGCCCCAGAATACCGACTAAAGAGGAAAAAATCTCCAATGCCTTTTGTAATGATAATGTGTCTGCTAAAGAAGCGTGACATCGTCAGCAAAGGCAGTTACTTTAACTGTCTCTAAATGAGGCAAAGGCAATACCTTTTATGGAATCATGATGTATAATATGCCTAATAATCGGGTCTAAAGTGAAAGTATATAGTAAAGGACTCAAGGGACATCCCTGCGGACCCTCTAGAAATTCTGATCTTATCACCCAGTAAGCCATTAACTATTGGGACAGTGACTGCATTATCATACAGTTGCGAGATCCACTGAACAAAATAGTAGGAATTCCATAGGAAGACAGGACAAAATACAAATAGAATGACTGACAACATCAAAAGCTTTGGACTGGTCCAAAGCAGCAACTAATTCAGATGTACAAAAACTGGACTGATTATTAAAAAGATCCCTGAGTAAAAAAAGGTTATGTTGAATTTTTCTGTTTTTATAGCACATGTTTGTGCTGGATGAATTAACACTTCTGCCAGTTTTTCTAACCTATTATGCAGAATTTGGAGAGAATTTTGTAATCACTGTTCAATAAACAAATCGCCTCAATTTGAAAGGACCGCTTTATCTCCTTTTTTTATAAATGAAAGTCATTACAGACATAGTAAAATCTGCACAGGAGATCCCAGAGGACAAATAAGAGTTAAACACCAAAGGAAGAAAAAACATATAAACTATACATTTTTTATAAATTATTCGAATTCCATCTATCCCAGGAGAGGACCCAGTCTTCAACTGTTTAATAACTTCAATCACCTCCTGGGATGAAATGGGTCGTATAAGGCCTGTATCGAGTCACCTGAAACGCTAGGAAGAGTAGAGAAAATAGATCCCGAAAAGAATCAGTGGATAATACTTGTGGGGATGAAAACAATCTTAACATAATTCTGAATGATTTGCAACATGCCTAAATCAGAAGTAATTGTCTCATTTTCTGAATTTAACAACCCTGTCATTAGAGTATCTCTTAAGTGTGCTTTACAGGCCTGAAAAGGATCAGCCATTGGAGTATTTTTAATGTTAAACGAAATTCCAAGTCTAAAGACTTAGCTCTATCATATTGATAGTTCTTCATTAGTTTTTGATTTCTTTTATTTGAGATAGAAATAACTTATGGTCTTTTGGGAAGTGACATTAACCTGTATAATTGATTTCTATGAGTCAAATATTTTAGATAATCCTCATTAACTTTACCCTTACCCCAGGTTTGAAATAAGCGTTTAATTGCCGCTTTCCATGCCTCCACCACTCAAAATATGAAGAAAAAGTTCCAAAGTGGAAAATTTTGGCTAGAAAATTTCTAAATTAGAAAAATAGGCTGAATCCATTAAAAAGGAAATATTAAGCCTCCATCTCTGTATTAAAGAATGTAATCTTGGGGAGGTTACATAATGATAGGGTACAAAGCAAAATGTGATGATCTGAAAATTCTGAGGGAAAAATAGTACAAAATAAAATCTTAAGATAGGACGAAATAAAAACATATCAATTCTGGTTGCAAAAGTATGCCTATGGTAGGTTTCACCACCCTGTGAATGAAGATGTCTAAAGGCATCCGTGAGCCTAACATCCTTCACGATTTCAAAAGAGCATTTGAATCACAGTAAACCTTTTTCCAGATATTCTCCGAAATTGGATATCAAGAGAAACATTAAAATCTCCACCCCATACTAGATGTTTTTGTAAATAAAAGGGTTTAATTTCCTTAAATAAATCAATGCGGCCTGTTTTAGTTTGTGGGCCATAGATATTGATAAAACGAAAAAATAATCCCCATAAACAATCTAGAATGAGAGCTCTGCCAGGTAACAAATTAATAACACGTGATATTTTAAAAAGAAAGATTCCCAAATAAGATAGCAACCCCATCAGCCACTTCTGAACCAAAAGACCAAAAAGAAGGTCCACATATCCATTTTCTTTTAACCGATTGATTTCAGAAAGAGAGGACAGCCTTGTTTCCTGCAAAAAATTACATCCAGCTGTAAAGATTGTAGGTATGAAAAATGGATATCTGCCTCTGAAATGTTTTCAAACTGCAGACGTTAAAGAAGCAAGTTTCAAGGAAGCCATAGAAAAGCTTAAACACTATTTTTTGGCTTACTTTTTCTTTTTCCTTTCTTTCTTTTTATCTTTGCAAACTCTGTAGATTTACTCTCTTCCTCATCAGTCACAATTTCAGAAAGATGAGAAGTTTCAGATTCTAAATCTGAATCCCTAACTTCGTCTTGAAGGGGCGAAAAAAATTCTCCGTTACCAATGGACTAGCTTGAGATTGTTTTAATGAAGCCCTAGTGAATCTCCTACTTTTAACAATTTCAAAGGGTGGTGGCATAGAAAGAACAGGGCCTGCTTAACCCTAAGGGAGTGGAGGCCTGCTCAGCAGGAGTCTGGGAGTCATTAACTACAGGTGGCGCTTCTTTAGGTTTAACTACTACCAAAGGGGTTAAAATAGATTCTTGTCGTGAGGAGTGAGGGAAACAGATCTATTTAAAGTCTGAATCTTAGACTGAGCTTTACTAAGCAAGCCATCATGATCCAACCCATCAGGACAATTATGCCTAGCCCATGGACATTGATGAAAGGCATGTCCTTTTTCGTCGCATAAATTACACTGGAAGATGTTACTACACATATCTACTGAATGTCCAAAACCCCACATAAAGGACATTTCATCATGTCACAAACACTGCTGATATGTGTTCTGTCCCCACACTTATAACAGGCTTTCGGCTGTCCTCCTAAAACACACCCCTATCCTTGCCCAGGAAAAACTATTTGGTAGGTGAACAATTTCAGAGTTGACTTGTAATATAGCTTCACTTTAAATTTCCACCCCCCTGTCCAAATGCCTTCCGTATCTAAAAGTGCTTCAGGTGGACCTAATACATCACACTTAGACTGTAGCCAATGGTATATATCGCTAACATTTACACCCTCATTTCTAAACATAATGGTAACAAACCTAATCAAGGGTCTGGTTAATGGAATTGCAAAAAGGTAACCATAAAGGATGAGTCTTTTGAGTAGCATACTTATCCCAAAATGTATCCATCAGAGCGTTTGTTTGAAAACTAATATCAAATGAGTCTTCTCCAGAGATGTGTATTAAAGCATAAATATCTTTTGCACAAAATCCCATTTTAGTTTTCAACAGCTGCTTGAAAATGTAATATCTATCAGGATGGTCCTTTAAGCCACCTCTGTACTTCAAGCGAACAGCATTACGACGATGTTCAAGTTTAGATTTAAATAGGTCAGACATTGTGGGTTTAAGAGTCTGGGTCAAAGAAGGCTTGTCAGGTACACGGCAGCTGAAGTACTAGCAACAGGAGTACTAAGAGTCACTGCAGGTAGAACAGGTTCCCCACCTACCCTGAAACAACAGAGTTTGAATCAGTTTTAAATGTACCTGGAGATGGAGACCACGAAAAATCAGGTACCCAGTCTCCCGATTCAGGCGCTTCCAGCCAGCTTCAGATAGGGCAACTTCTTCAGACCAGTCCGATAAACTGCTCCCAGTACCTTCACCCTTCAGACGAATTGTAAATCGCGCTAAATGCGACGATGCTTGATCCAGCGTTACACAGTCCTCCCGGAAGCGTCCTCCTCAATATTGGTTCCTGCTGTGATCCGGAATAGCTGACACTCCTGGGATACTGAAGTCTGCAAAGACGATGGGGCTCAACCACGGTGAGTAAATCCTGGTCAGAAAATCGTGTAGTTGCCACTGAAACACTTCAACCTGCCGAAACTCAGGAGCCTGATCTTCCGATGCTGATTCCAAATCAGTTAGCGGTTATTGAAGCTGGAGGGCCGCTTCTCCAAAACGCCGACCCTGTTCACCATGGATCTGCACACTCTCTCCAACCTCCTCCTCCATCCCAACTGCAAAATCGTCTGCCATGTCGGACGTGACGCCAGAAAGACTCCCACCAGCCACTGACCAGCAGCCAGTAGGGAATGTCCCGGTGTCCTGGCCAAATTTCCTCATTCACTAAAATACCACCAACAGCTTAATCTGGTTCAGTTTCAGTTGCTTACCATCTGTATCTCCCCACCGGTCGCCCTGAAAAGGGACTTCTAGGCCCAGTGGGCTTACTGGGTCAACAAACAAACAAACTGTTTAGTGATAACGTATTTCTGGCAAACACATTGATAAATCCATTTTTCATTTTATTGTATTTCATTCTTGAACTGAGATCTGTGGTTTTAAGTTTTTAAAGTTCCTGCTCTCTGCCAATGCCCACTATGAATAAATTATATAGACTAATGTATGGGCAACCATGCAGGCATTTCCATCCATCGAGGGTTTGAGATGACATCGAGGGACCTCGAAGCAAATATCAAGAGGTCCCCAGTGTCCTCAAACCTAGTATATAGTTGTTCCTAGAAAATGAAAATTCAGCCAGAATGCTCCATTCACCATTAGAGAAAACAGAACACCCAATTTCGGACTTTCAAAAGACTTACATTTCTTAGACTTGATCAGTACACTTTTTAAAACAGGTTAATTTGATATTCTTTTGTTCAGGCTCTTCTTCTGGCAGGTTAGTATGTCGGGTTACCTAAAGAGGGAGACAAGAGAATGACGTGAGGCGTGTTTGAAACAGCTTTCCAGCCGTGCTGATCCTTGTTACTGTCACCACTCATTCCTGACTGTATTTCTCTTTCTGAGGTGATTTTCAAAATTTGTTTTACTTTTACTAGAAAAAAAAGGCAGTCTTCCTCATAGAATTGTCCAAAGCTTACCTAATTGGTGTCACTAAAATCACCGATGACAGCAACTCGATGGTGCTTTTCGGATGCGTAGTACTTGATTGTTATAGTTCGTTGTTTCAAAAGACTGGTGCTGCCATTTGTGGCCCGGCGAATGCAACGGAGTTCCAGAATTGCAGTCTGCGAGGGCTCAAACTGTCAGTGAGAGTGGCACGTTGAAAGGCAGATACTACAACAACTTTTCATGACCTTGAACTGTACTATGGCAGCTTTTTCGGAGCCACCAAACTCTATCTACAGTAAGGCAGCCATGGACTGTCAACATTTCGATGGTGTCGGTTGAAACACCACCAGTACCGCGTGTTAGCACCCTGTGATACATCCACAGTCTGAATGAAATATGTAAAGTCAAAAGTAACCTTGAGGCAAGGGAGTTTTAAAGATTGCTAGTGGTGCCCATCTTTTTTTTTTTTTTAGTTAGTACTTTTACCTTTGTGGCTGTCGGTCTGCCTCTTCACGTCCCGCATCTGCCCGCCTCTGTCCCAGCCCCATTGAAGCCCCCCACCACCATCTACCTCACAAGCCACCCTCACAAGGGCGGCAGGGAGTCCTCCTTACTCCCCACTGACACAGGATCCGTATCTGGGCAGTGGTGCCCCAAGGCCAGCCAGCTCCTCAGATGGCCATCAAGCCGCCGTGACCGAGAACCGCACTTTCCTTTTTCTGGACATGGGCTGGGGCGTACGACGTCAATGGATGGGGTGCGTGACGTGTCCGCATGCGCCCTTCCCGCGCCATGCCCCAAGCTCACCCTGCTCCACTGCCAGCGCACTGCCCTCTGGTCTTCACCAGAGGTCACTGGAGCGCCCGATGACTGGGAACCCCCTCCCGGGAGAGGAGAGCAGTCTACGGACGCTCAATCCTCTCCTTCCCTGCCGACCCGAGTCCGTCTCCCAACCCAGGTCACCAGCATAGAGCAAGGTGTGGCGTCCAGCGCCTCAACCCTCAGCCACTGGGCGGTGGTGGTGGCTATCTTAATGACTCAAGTCATTAATAATAAAAGCTGTTTCAAAAAAAATCCAAGAAAAATACAAATATACTGATGATGAATCTAATTATGTCTGAAATATACAATGGTTAAAAGACCTCATGTAACCTCCCTGGTTGCCCTGTAAACAGGCGCATGCCTAGTGGGCCTTTCCTGGTTACCAACTAATAAAACAAAACAAAATACTATTGATTTAAAAATTAGCTTTTCCCAGGTGGCCAAAGTAGTGCTGTGGCCCCATCCACTCTCTCAGTGGTCTCACACCCTCTGCCATCCTCTTTAATGCTGAAAACTGTTTAGCTGTAAATACATGTAGAGTTTGCACAGTGCCAGCTTCCATTTACGTCTTTCAAAGATGGCCCTTACCTTTATTTTGATTGTCCCCCCCCAGCCCCTATAGGGTCATATCTTTTATTAGCTCCACCTGATCCATAATTTATTTTTTGGGGGAGAAGTAGCCTTAATTCAGGGTATCTTAGCTATCCCCTCGCTAACCTGCAGTCCACTTCCTTTCGCTTAATGTGCTGTCAGTAGCTGACCGCTTCAGTGGAGTGGGCGGAATTGTTCATGTGGTCATTCAGCAGTATAATACTGTTATGATCTTGCCTCTAGACCTAAATAAAACGTGTTACCCTTGAATGTTTGTGTGGCTTGTATGTTGAAAATTCTAAACACTTTAGAATATTGTTATAATTAACATATTGAACTTTTAATCTTACAGTATTTACGAGGACTTCCCATGTGCTTTCCTGTATACTTTTCCTCATTATCTGTGAAACTTGTGTCACTTGAGGGATTCCTGTACAGAACAGCATTAAATGAGTGTTTTACTCATGAATTATCCTGAATCAGTGAATTGAAATGAAACTGATTCTTGCTAGGCAGACTGTTCTGTCTCTGGAACCTCGTTGTGTTAGAACGGCAAGTAAAGGAACAGCCTCTATGGAAAATTGCCACGCTGCCGTGCTGGAATGCTCTGGTGAGAAGCACACAGATTAGACAAGCTGTGTTTCAGCAATGCACTTTGATATAAATATTTAGTCCTTCAGACCTTGAGAATCATGGTTTGTTTAGGTCGATTGTGCAGCACAGTATTGCAACGTGTAGTTACTCAAGTCTTTTACATCACTTTAAACTTCGAAACTTAAGGAGTCCCTAGGCAGAAGCAGAGTTTATTTTATTTGTACCTCTGTGTTCCATATCCTGGGACTGTGGGATGCATCCTTAATGATTTAATTGTAAAGAAAACAGATTACCCATATGTTTATTTTCAACTCTGTGGTCCAGAGAGCACTGCCTATGGAGAGAAAAAATCTTGGGAAAGATGGATTGTGCCTGCCTCTCATTGCAAAAGCTGAGAAGAGGTGGGTAGCCATTGTAGCGGAGGTGTGGTAGCTTTGCAAATTAGTAGCCAGTTGAGATGTATGGCCGCCATCATTATCCTCAAGATTATGAAAGGAAAGGGAACTTGTTTAACCAGGAAAGGCACGCTAAACCAGAGCTTGTTTCAGGTGAACCAGGGCGCAAGGAGTTAAGTGACTTGCCCAGGGTCACACAGTGTGCAAGTGGGGCTGATGGGATTCAAACCCAGGTCTCAGGTTTGCAGCTCAGTGCCCTTAACCACTACACTATACTGCCTCCAGAATACCAGTCAATAGTAGGATAACATCTGCACGTGACTGTGTATTATAAACCACTAGTGTGATTTTAGCAGTTGTAGCCAGAAGCGCGCTAAAATTATCGTCGGTCTATGCCCAAATGGCAAACACTCCAAAAGCATGCCTGACAGTGAATGAGCGACTGTAGCTGCAGCCCCACTAAGGGCGAAGGCATGAGTGGCTGCAGTAGAGCAGGCAAGCCCCTGGAGGACAGGGCCTGGACAGGCGAGGGGCTGCAGGCAGCGTGCAGCACAAAGCACCCAGGCCCCACAGAACAACCCCTATGGCTGTGGTGGGGGCACTAGACCACCAGGAATGGGTACTACCTGCTGGGACTGGGGATTGGAGATGGGGACGGGGTTGTTCAACCAGTAGTCCACCAGGCAATATATTGATAACACATACGGACTGAGATGGGGGTTCTATTACTATCACGCTTGGGCTGAATGGGTGCAGGGTGGGACCACTAGCCACCAGGGTGCCAGGGCATTTTGGGCTGTGTGCACTATCGGGCAGGGGATGGTGGGGTTTACGATGTACACGGGACGTATGCAATGTCGACCATCCCAGACCCTGCTCCTACTGTCTGCGTGCACGGGTCGCACTATTGTGCATTCACTCTGGTCACCTCTGCCTACTACTGTCACTTTTAGCGCTGGTCACCCTTCTTCTTGTCGCCCCTCAGTGCACTCTCCCTTGTGCAGTCACCCATTTGGGGACTCTCCCATTAGGAGGCGCCTTATCATATAATTCCGATTTTAGCTAATCAATATGCAGAGCGACTGTACCTCTTATTCTGTGACAGTGTGCCTCTCCTGTGAGAGTATTAGGGGAGCATTCCACTTCAGCGTCAGGGGCGGCATAAGTAAATTAAAAACAAATTCTCTAAATCTATTGTAAATCACTTAACCTAAACCTGAATGATTTCTTTCTTTATTTTTTCAATTCTTTTCATCTTCCCCTCTCTGAGCCTGATTTCCTCCAGTCTTTAAAGGCACTCCATCTGCCCCCGTATCTGAACCAACATGAGGTGCCATCCCCACTGAGCTCTTACCACCACCCCCAGGTGGGACAGGGGGATATACCACCAAGAATTCCTTTGTTTGGCCAGGAGGCAGTCTTGGAGTTCTAGGTGGGAATTCTTGTGGGGCTGGGAGACCTTCGCTTTCAGGTGCAGGGCTCTACCATTTTGCATTTTATTTATTTATTTAGTTTTTGTTTACCAGGTAGGTGCCATAGCCAAAAATGACTATTTTGAGGCACAACCTGGGAGGTTACAAGGATCACAAGGATACAGGTACAGAACTGAATCAGTGTGTTACAGTATGTACAGAGTACATAACATGAGAACAAGTAACGAACATGACCAGGGCAATGAACGTAGCAAGGTATACAATATAGGCAATGAAACATAAGCAGAATAAAGTGCCAGGACAGCGATGATCATAAGACAGAAAGCGCAAGTCAAGGTCATTAATGAGGAGAGATTAAGAGAAATAATAAGCAGCCTAGGCGCCAAGTGAGGTGAAGAGGGAGGTAGCGAATCAAGGAGGGTTAAAACAGGAGCAGGAGGCCTGGCTGGTGAGGAAGGAGCGATACTTGTGTTTTGTACTGGACATGACTAGGAGCTAGACAGACTTCAAGTGTAGGGTGTTCCAAAGTTTAGGCGCCGCATGGGAGAAAGCAGTAGTACCCTTGAAAGTTTGACATCTAGGAACATGCAGCAGAGATCTATCAGCTGATCAAAGGCCATGGGAGGAGGGCTTGGGAATAATAGGAGGCTAGAGAGACAGGATACCAGCTCTAATAATACTGTCTGTCAGGAGCCAAGTGCAAGAGGCTGAAGAGCCGATTAAGGTCAGCATAGAGCTGACAATGATGTTTCAATCGGGGCAGAGGTATATCTGCAGATACTATTGTAGGTTGTATCTCACTTTCTAAGTAGGGTCCCAGATGCATTTAGATAGGAGATGGCAGCATAGGAGAGTGCCAGGAGCAAGACACAATGGGTGATGGCAAGTCTAGCAGAGGGCGGAGGACACGGGTGGTTTTATAGGCAACACCAGTTTTGATGTTGACGGACTTACAGGTGGCCATGATGTGCTGATCAAATTTAAGATTTTCATCAAGTAGGACTCAGGGTATTTGAAAGATCACACTGATTCCAGAAGCAGAGCAATCCAGACAAGATACTTTAAACAGGGCCTGAGTAGATTTTAGTTTAGCAACTGAGCCAAAGAGCATTGACGGAGTTTTGCGGCATTGAGTATTAGCTTGTGACCGGAAGCCAAGACTGCATGGCGATAAAGGCCAAGAGAGAGAGTTCAGTTAATCTGGAGTATATGCTTGAGCTTGAGTACAGAACAAGGTCATCGGCATTTTCTCTCCACAGCCCTCTGGAACCCCTGCATGCAAGGGTTGCGAGGGTGCACACAGGCAAGCTTGTCAGCACCCGCAGCCAGTGCGGTTCCTCCTCACCCCGAGTCTTGCTGAGCAGTACTGTCCCCTGTATCCAGAGGGCAGTATAGCAGTGGCAGATGGGACCCGCTGTCCCTGAGAGGAGAGCATCCTCTGGGATGCATAATCCTTCCCCAGCTGACCCAGATGATCCAAGCTCATTTCTGAACCCAGGTGTAAGCACCACAAATGGTAAAGCTTCTGCTGTGTGCTGATGGGCCGACTCAAACTCAGAGATTTATACTAAGTTAATAGGGCCACTGAGGGGTGTCTGTTATGGTATAAGAGACTCCTCTTGTGGGGTTTGGTCAGACAGAACTGCTCAGCTTTCTTTGCAGCCTCTTGCACAAACCTCACAATCTGTGTCTCTTATACTATAAGAAGCTGATTTAAAAATTATTACTGCTAAACTGATGTTGTATAACTTGACTACACAATGACCTGACTCAAAATACAGTTGATCTTCACTTGTGAGGGACAAGGCTTTCATAATTCACTTGTGGCAAAGCTGTAGGTTCCACCTATACAGGCGCCACATTCCAATGTCGCCATCCCTCTTTTGTTGGGGGCTGTGCCCACACACCCCACGCCTCTTTCTAAATATTCTAACTCCTGGGGGCAGACCTTGGGAGGGGCATCAAATTCCACAAAGTGGCACGCTAATGACTGGCGATTGCAGCCGGTGCCCTGATGGCCGTAAGGGCTCAAAACAACCTTTATGTACCAAATGAGTTTGTGATTAAAGTAATATGGTGTCTTGACCTGAGAAGAATCTGAGAAGAATTATTTGCATTTATATAACACTTTTCAGAAACACTGTATCCCAAAGTGCTTTACAGTCAGTGAGGGCAACTGGTAGCAAAGGACTTTACTCATTTAGTCACAGTTTTTCCATTCATCCACATCACACACAGCCATGGTCAATCACCTAAGCCAGTTTTATTTGGGGGTATTGACCAAGACACTGGGAAGATTCCTTACCCTATGGAAAGTGCCAAGGGTTCTTTGACACCTGGACACCCACTAGGGTAGTAACAGAGATGGGTAGCAAGGACTTCAGTTAAATGTCTCATCCAAAGGACAGCGCACCCTGAATGTACAGCACCCCCCACCAGCACCACCATAAAAACCCTCACCTGAAAAGGACAAGAAGAGCTTGATTTGGTCCAGAGGTGTTTGACTAAACTAGTTTATGGCCAGCAGGAGAGGACTTATGAGGTAGCCCAGCTGACCTCGGTATGTATTCATTGGAAGCCAGGGGGGAGAGAGGAGGGTGACATAACTGAAGCCTTCACGCACCTGAAGAGTGTGCAGAGAGTGGACTGCCAGCAACTGTTTATGCTGAGTGAGGGCTCCAGCACAAGGGACAACAACTACAGACTGGCATGGAACTATTTAGGAGGGATGTGAGGAAATCCTTCTTCACAGAGAGGGTGGTGAATGAGTGGACCTGTCTGCCAGTGGAGCCAGTCAGTGTTACCATGGTGGCAGGTGACGTTGATGGGGAGAGCAAATAGAGAAAATGGGGGCGGGGTTACTTAAGTGGAACTGCTGGATGATTGATCCTCTAGAGGCCTATCCAGTGGTAGACTGGCAGTGCCTAGGTTGGAACTGGGCTGACTGGATGGGCCCTGTGTCTTATTCTTTCCTTCAGCATCTATATATCTACAACTCTATATATCTTTAGGGCTGGCAGTATAGCCTAGAGTTTAGAGTAACGAGCTGTCAATAAATGAGCTTGGTATAGTCAGCAGACCTAGGTTTGATTCCTGCAACCTCCACTTGAATACTGTGTGACTAAGCAAGTCACTTAACATCTCTGGGGCTCCCAAGTAGCCCCTGTAAACAGGCATTGTGCCTAGTGGGTCTTATCCGTTACCAAAGAAGTAAATAATAAATCTACACACCACCTCCCTAGCAGATTCAGATAACGAGTGAAGTAACATCATTTACTCCCATTGGCCAACAAACAGTAGTAGTTTTAGCCAAATTGAAGCTTTATAGAGGATTTCCTTATGTACACCCTGGACAACAGACAGTGAGGGGATATGATAGAGACTCATAGATACCTCATAGGGTAAATAAGGATCAGGAGGGAAGTATTTTTCAGAGGAAAAGATGCACAAGAACAAGGGACACGCAGTGAAGCTGGAAGGGGTAAATGCAAGAGAGATGTGAGGAAGGACTTCTTCACTGAAAGAGTGGTGGATGCATGGAACAGTTATCCAGCGGAGGTAGTGGGGTGAAAACAGTGGTGAGCTTCAATCATGCACGGCATAGGCACAAAGGAATCTTGGTGGGAAAGCAGGAGGGGAAGTAGCCGGAGATCGGTTCGGGTCTGTGGTGACAGTAGAGGCGGAGAGAAAACCCAGTCTACTGGTTTCAGGACTACTGGTCGCACAGATCACAGTGTGTCAAAATAGGTACGGCTGTCTCTGGAGCAAGAGAAATCACACTCGTGTCTGTCAAGGGTCAATCCTAGGCCCTCAGCTATTCAGTCTTTTCCTGAATGCTCTTCCTGAGACCAGCTAGAGCAAAATAATACTGTACGCTGATGATGCAGTCATCCTTAGTAGCAATTCCCATATTGACTTACTACAAAATGACCCACGGTCTACCTTCCACCAGCTAAGAGCCTTCCTAGAAAACACAAACTTTCTAAACTCTATGCAGTCAGGTTTCGAGCTAACCATAGCACGATTATGGCACTGACCAAGGTAACAAATGATTGGCAGTGTGATATAGAGAACAAAAGTTTGCCTGTGCTGTTTTCCTAGACCTCAGTAAGGCATTCGACACTGTTGACCATTGCCTACTTCTTTGTTCGTTAAAAGCCTTAGGTCTAGACACCACTTCACTGGACTGGTTCCATGATTACCTAACGGATAGGCACCAGCAGGTCAAGGCAGAAGGAGAGCTTTCCTCCCTCAAACCATTATTAAGAGGTGTTCCACAGGGTTCCATCCTAGGACAACTCTTATTCACTACATATATTTACAGCATAGATTTCGCATCAGGAGGCCAACATTCACCTGTTTGCAGACAATACAGTACTCTACCTAAGTCGGACATCACCCGAAGCTGCCTGTAAAGACCTGCAACTTGATTTCAATATCTTGCAGTACTAGCTTCTTAACAAAAACTGCTCCTCAATGCCAAGAAAACAATGGCAATGATACTCTCACCTAGGCAATGCGTGGCATACCCTGCTACTATTGGTACTCTACCCCTATCACCACCTTACTAGAAGAAAACTTGGAGTTTGTAACTAAGTTCAAATACTTGGGGTCTGGCTAGACCACAAACTCTCCTTTGTGGAACACTTGGAGGATTTGCTGAAAAAACTGAGGCAGAGGCTTGGCCTCTTCTATCGGATAAACCGCCTTCTAACCACAGAGGCAAAAGGCAGCTCGTCCAGTCCATTCCCTCTCCTAACTGACTACGCCAATTTCATTTATAGATCATGTAACACCTCATATCTGGGTAAACTAGACATTCTATACCACAGAGCACTGTGATTCATTACCGGTCTCCCTTCTCCACCCACCACTGCTCCTTATATGCTGCAGTGGAGTGGACCTCCTACAGTACACGTGCAATAGAAATGTAGCCATATAGACATTCAGAGCGGTTACCGTAAACTACCACAGTATGTCATTGATTTACTGCCTCTAAGCGGGCTCTGACACTATGCCCCAAGGAGCTGCTCCTAATTTCTTTGAGGATTCCCAGGGTCTGCCGGATTTTGGGAGAGTGGCCATAGACTTCTCACTGCCAACTATCTGGAATAAGCTGCAGAAATCCTTGAAATTAAGGTCCCCAGTTAGTCTTGCAGTGTTCAAGACTTTGTATGCAAAACAGTCACAGAAGTTTGCCACTGTTTCCACTGTCTATAGCTGATCCGCACTCGTGCATTTTCACCCTCTGCCCTCTTTTGCCCACAACAAACTTTACCTATCAGAAACCCTATACTGTAATTCCTCCTACCTTTCCTTCCGTCCTCCAAACCCCTAACCTGTCTCATAAGTGTGTATTCCCTGCATCATTCGACCCATACCCCCTCACTCCCTTACCCCTTGATACCTGCGCTTGGTCACGAGGTTCCTATTAATTTTGACACTGTATCCCCTCTTTATGTAGCTCCTTACCAATAACCCTCTTTCTTCCCTGAACATGATATGTATATAACTAGAATATTATATATGTGCTCAAATTATACCATTTATTTTATTGTTACATAGCTTGTTCTATTATGTATATACATGTTTTGTCTTACTGCCTGTACATAAATGCATTGTATCTGGACCTCGTGTGATGCTGGTCCACCTTGTAAATGAGCTTGCTCAATGGTGACCATCTGGTTAAATAAAGATTTGATTGATTGATTGATTGATTGATTGAACTCGAGGATTGGTTTAGCTCACAAAACTACTACTCAATTATAAAAAAATCAAAACTATGCTTCTCTTTAGTCACCAACATTGAAAACAACCCACTTCTGACCGTCACTAACAACAAAGCAGTCCCTCTCAAGCAAGTTCACTCATTCAGGTACCTTGGGGTCACGATAGACGATACCCTCTCTTCTCACAGCACATTGACCAGGTAGTAAAGGTAGTTAATACCAGATTAGGTGTTCTTACAGGCATAGATAATACCCAATGCCCACTGCTCTCCGTCTCTCCCTGTCCAGCTCAGTTCTGTCGATAATAGAATACAGTTTGGTAGTATACAGTGCAGCCTCTGACACGGCACTCAGTGGGTAGCTACAGCCCTTAATAAGGTATGCAGACTTACTCTAGGGCAGATAACCTTACCCACATGTGCCTTATATGAACAAACTAATTGGCTTAACTTGAATAACAGGATAAAGTACCAGATATGCCTCCTTGGAAAAAAAAAAACTCTGCTTGGCCAAACACCTCCCCTGTATTCTAATATTCTCAAAGAGGCACACTCCCATTACGATACTGGAGGAAAGCTTGGAGTACACTCAGTGTCCCTTTCAGAAGAACCACTCTTGGACAATGCTCATTCTCATATAGGGCTCCTCTCTGGTTGAATGAGGTCCTGCTGAAATTCACAATATTGAGAACCTTACGACCTTCAAACTTGAAATGAAATGACACCTTGTCAAAACGTTGCATGTGCTCACAGGAAAGCTGCATGAGCTCCCAGTCTCTACTCTTAGTCTCTCCTCTTACACCTTAACAATTCCTGGTGATGTGAGGAAACCTCAACGCCTCTTCCTCCCTTTGAACTACATTTGCCTCCAGTCCACGCACTTACACCCCAATACTCCTCCTCCTCCTCCTCCAGCTGCCGCGTGCTCCTGTTCCTCTCCCTGCTCCTTCCCATCTATTGGCTCTAACCTCTCCTACTCCACATCTTTCCTGCTCTATACACTTAATACCCTCTCTGCCCCTCTCAAATATCTGGTACTCCTTAACCACTCCACCCCACCCACTGTGCATTTGGTCCCCCCGCTTTCCCCCTGGTCTCTTTCTCATTTTTAATTAAGCTTGAAACTGTTTTGTTTGACAGTGCCTATGTACAAGGCTGCTCTTTATCCTTCCAGGTCTGAATCTGAACTCTTGGTAGATTACTGTAACAACATTTAAACTAACCACTTGTCATGTATTCTCTGCAAGCTGTGTATTTGCGAGTCTATGACTTTGTGATTTGTAACAATGTAACTGTCTTGTTATGCTGACATGAAACCTTTGTAAACGAGCACCTTGCTCAAAGGTTGCTTCAAAGAATTAAATAAATAATAAGTAATTAAAAATGGGCAGACTGGGTGGGGCAAGCAGTCCTTATTTGCTGACATTATTCTGTGTTTCTAAAAGTGCTACCCCATAAAAATCTCTAGATCCACCCCTGACCGCCACTGTCATGCTAAAGTACCAGCATTTGGGATATGAGCCAGAGTCCCAACGTGGGACAAGAACCCACAACCTTTGTCCCAGTGGCAGGTGTGCTAACTGAGTCATGCAGACACCCTAGGGCAATGACAGTATTCAGGAGGCACCAGATGAGATTAGCAGAGATTACAGAGAGGTTAAGTGCAGGCAGGTTAAGGGACTTGTTCAGTGTTACACAGTGAATAAGTTCTCGTGGTTGTGGCATTCAAACCCAGTTCTCCGCAGCTTCACAGCTTTGCCCTGTAACCACTAGGCACAACTACCTCTCTAAAGTTCACACACGTGTGCCTGAAGGTTAGTTCCTGACATCAGTTTCTGTCTCAAGGAACTGCTGTAAGTAATTTTGTGGTTTACGGTTAAACTTAGTATAATAGATAAGTTGTACTTCACCCAACATACATATATTGCAGTATGACACATTTAGTTATCAATAGTCTTTTGTAAGGGCAAGCAGACCTCATTAAATGACCAAGATGGTCAGGAAGTACTAGCATAAAATGTGGAAGTACTAACACAAATGTAGTTCAACTGCAAGCCTTTTAATGAGCGTTTTGTCATCTTGCCCATGTTTGTAGTGGGGGATGGCAATGAGTCTCCCTAAATTCATGTTTAAGTACAGTACAGGCTGTATTTAAGTACATTTCAGTGCGCTCTGTTCTCAGCCTTTGCAGATTGTGTGAGAGGGCTTTAGCACCATGCAGTCCTACTTAAAGCACAACCAGCCTCAATTTTCCTATACATTCCATGATGCTTTGCATTATGGGGTATGTGTGATTTTGCATTGCCAATGCATTGCCAACTCAATAGCCTGAAAAGAGTTTGTTTAAAAGTGATTTCTTAGAATGTTCAGTTTCATTGTCAATGCATTGGTAATGCAGTACCTGCAACATGCCTGCAAAATACAATCGCAATTCAAGTGGTGGGATGGGGTGCAGGAAATGGGGGCTGGGGACTCAGGGAAACCCAGTTCCAGGAGCGTAAATATAAAGTATGACCGCGCTTCAACTTCCAGGAATAAAATGGGGAATGTGGTGTGAAATGCCCCCAAAAGACAGCTGACTAATATACAGTGTACAAATGCAGCATATAATGAGAACGTGTCCCCAGACCTGTCAGGTATTTGATCCTATATCAAAGATGGTGGGTTCCCCAGTGAATTTGTTTCATTTGTAGTACTGAAAATTCACTGACAACTAATTGAAAACTCACTATTCTTTTTCTGTCCGTGCATTTGCAGCCTAAATCACATCTCATCACCAGTCAAATGCAGATCTCCTTAAATGCTGTCTGTACTATATTGCTTTTTTTGTGCTGGGAAAGGCAATAAAAGTTAAACGGGACAACGTGGACTCCCCTTCCCCTAGCTGACACCTGGCATTTTGTGCCGCCACAGACAATTTTTGGGCCCTGTGTCATTTTCGCTAGATGGTTGTGGATGCTTCAACTGCTGACTGCCAAAATTTGTGTTCCTTTGTGAGCCCCTACAGGCTTGTAGCAGCTCTTTTGTTTTTCTCATTTTCCTGCTCACCAGTTTTTCAGAAAGAATAAAGAATGGTCAGTTAGAATAAGGCAGCAGTCTGTGTAAATGCACAGAATCTTGGACCGAGTCAGAGTGTAGGTGCATCACTCATAGTCATAGTAGCAGCGCTTCATCTCTCACCCTCCCTCTATCTCCCTCACCTCTCACATTCTTCTCTCCTCACCCTCCCTCTATCTCCCTCACCTCTCACATTCTTCTCCTCTCACCCTCCTCTATCTCCCCTCACCTCTCACATTCTTCATCTCTATCACCCTCCCCTATCTCCCTCACCTCTCACATTCTTCTCTCTCACCCTCCTCCATCTCCCTCACCTCTCACATTCTTCTCTCTCACCCTCCCTCTATCTCCCTCACCTCTCACATTCTTCATCTCTATCACCCTCCTCTATCTCCCTCACCTCTCACATTCTTCTCTCTCTCACCCTCCCTCTATCTCCCTCACCTCTCACATTCTTCATCTCTCTCACCTCCTCTATCTCCCTCACCTCACATTCTTCTCCTCTCACCCTCCTCTATCTCCCCTCACCTCTCACATTCTTCTCCTCTCTCACCCTCCCCCATCTCCCCTCACCTCTCACATTCTTCTCCTCTCTCACCCTCCCTCTATCTCCCTCACCTCTCACATTCTTCATCTCTCCACCTCCCCTATCTCCCTCACCTCTCACATTCTTCTCCTCTCACCCTCCCTCTATCTCACCTCACCTCTCACATTCTTCTCCTCTCTCCTCCCTCCTATCTCCCCTCACCTCACATTCTTCTCCTCTGTCGCCTCCCTCTATCTCCCTCACCTCTCACATTCTTCTCCTCTCTCGGTCTCCCTCCCACTCTTTTTCTCCCCTCTCTCCCTACTGTCCATCTCCTGCCTCTCTCTCAGTCCTTCTCTCCCCTTTTTCTTGCTTTCTCTGTACTCCAGGTCGCCCGTCCTGCTTGCTCCTGTGTTTGGCACCATATGTGTTGTATACTGCTGTGAAACTATTGGACTCTGCATTTCCAATAGCTGTGTGCCAGAACTGTGTGTTTTATATCTGCTGTTCTGTTCATTTTGCCAGCTGTATTTGTGTTGTACTGTGGCCATTTTTGTAGATGTTTTTCTGTATTCCATAGTTTATATTTCCAAACTTGCACTGATAGTTTTTCCCAACCTGATTTTCCAATTTTCCCTCCCTTTGTCTCCGTCTCAGCCTATCTCCCTCCCCCTCCTCTCTGTGACTTGTCTGAACCCCCACCCCCACATCATCAGCATCATCGGCTCGCCTTCGCCTTACCTGGGTGGCCATTCTAACTTCTGTGTTTTCTTCTCCACAGTCCCTTCGCCCAGTGTGTGACTCAGAGCTCTTTGGGGCCACGAGGTCATTCAGTCGGTCCTCCGTGCACCACCAGCTGAATCAGTCTGAGTCCAGGTACACTGTCTTGCTTGCTTCTCGTTTGGCAGACAGTGCCACGATGTAGTGCCACAAAGTACTTCCCACTCACCCTCACCTCCTCCCGCCTGGTGGAGTGTTGCTGTTTAAATACTCCCTGTTTGCCTGCTGGAACCCATCAGCTCATTCTTCTCACCCTCCTTCCTGCAGATAGTTCTCCTCCATTTGCACCTCAGTTGGTTCCTTCCAGTGACATCTCACTTCTGTAGGACTGCTTCTGCAGTTTCTGGCCTCCCCTGCCTGATACACCTGTTCCTCTCATCTGTTGCTCGTTCTAGCATGTTTCCCCCCGATGGATACTCCTATCTCCTGTAACCGGTTTTCCCCCTGCCATTTTTCTCTGCCCAAACACTTGTTGCATGGTGGCAGCTTCCCACCAGGTAGTCAGCTTTGCCCTGGCCACCCTCAGTTGACTTGCCTCCCTTTTCCACCCTCCCATGTTCCAAACTACCCTATGTCTCCCCTTTCTTTTCTCCCTTGCATCACTCCCCTTCCTTCCCCACTCCCGTCCTCTCTATCCCTCACCCCTCCTAGCTCTAACTCCTTGCACTATCTCACCCCTCCTCTATGGCATCGCTACATTTCTCTGCCTTGTCCCACTTCCCATGGCCTCCTAATGCATCTGTTCTCCCAGTCACCTGTCTCTAGCCAATCTCCTTGCAGCCTTGCACCCAGCCACCCCCCCGTTAAACCCCTTTCCCCTACACCTTGTCCTGGAAGCAAGCTATAGCCCTCGCCAAACTCTTTACAATCCTGCTGCTGCTGGTAGCAGGTGACATTCATCAACCCTGGACCAGTTCCATTTCCTCTCCTCCCTTGCAGCCTGAAGCTTGCTCACTTAAACATTAGGAGCCTCCTCCCCAAAATACCCTGCTCCAACCTCTCACCTGACCCTCAATCCAGATGTACCTATCCTGTCCGAAACCTGGCTCAATGCTAAATCTCATAATGGGACCATTTCCATCCCTGGCTACTTCCTCATCTGCCAGGATAGTCTAGTAGGGGAGGTGGTGTGGCCATGTATATCTTCTCTTCACTTCAATTTACCCTATAGTTGCTACCTCCTCCCAGATGCTTATAGAACTGATCCTAGTAAAGCTTTCCTCCCCATCTACATTGCCGGCATCTACTGCTGCCCTGACCTGCTGACCACTCTTCTTTCCCATGCCTCCACGGGTGATCTACATATTCTGGGTGATTTTAATTTGAACTGGCTCGCCTTTCCCACGCCAAAACTCATGTGACCTAGCATCCTCAACCTTTCCCAGCTAATAAGTGAACATACTTGCCCAATTTTAAATATCAAAACCATTCCATTATAGCTTGGCTCTCACCACCTACCCTCACCACATCATTGCAGCGGATTCCTTCCTGGTGCCCTAGCGATCACCATCTGATCTACAGTAGTAGCCACAGACATTGCCAGCTATTTCCAGATATTTCACGAAATTTCTGAAGAGTTTCTCTCTGCTGCACCTACTGTGGTAATGCAGAAAGTGGAGATTTCTCTAGAAATATCACAGAAATTTCAGGAAATAGCTGGCAATGTCTGTGGCTACTACTGTACACCATATGCAGAATCCATTGCCCCAAAGCCTCTCCTAAACTCCTACTAATCCATTCTCAAATCTTTGGACCTTGCTCACCTCCTTGAAGATCTGTCTAACTTAGATTGGCCACCCATTCCCTCAGCCACTTCTATTGACCTAGCCCCCGACTACTTCGATCCAGTTTCCTTGCTGTCTGGAACCGCTTTGCCTGCCTTAGATGCACCAGGGTGGGACTCCCATCTTCCCTGAATCACTGCTGAGCTGCTGGCCTGTTTGCATGCCAGGATCAGGCCTGGGAAGCGCACTAATCCTCCAGCTCCCCAGAGGTACTGGTCCCTCTGTAATGCCTGCACTAAGGCAGTTAGGATGCCGCAGTGTACAGGGTAGCAGACAGCTAGAAAACGAAAATGAGTACACAGCAAAACAATTCTGTTGGGTAGTAAAATCTGACTTCTGTTGCATTGGCTTGATATTCACAGTGACAGCCCCAGGAAAACCAGCACCTTGCTCTGAGACTGGGCACTTTGACAAGAATAGCTCCCCACCAGTGGTTACCAAATATTTGTGCCAAATTTAAAGTGACAGTGCTCATTATAAAATGATGCATCACCACACACTGGAAGTCAAGGACAATTAGCAGCACTCACCAGAAACCACAAAACTATGGCACTTTCCACAACCGCCACGTAATTGCTGCGTGACCCTGAGCAAGTCACTTACCCCCGTGTTGAACCTCTCTGCAGCCTTTCTCTAATCTATCTCTGTGCTGTCTGATTCTGCCTGGTGTGCTTAAAATGCAGCAACATTTTCTCCTCCCTTTCCTGGATTTTAAGATGGTTTTGAATGTAGTTTGTATAAAACGCACTATATAAAACCAAAGTGAGGTTAATTCATAGTGTGTGCTTTTTTTATTTTATTTAGTTTTTCGCTATTTCTTTTACTAAGGATAGCCAAGCTGAGTTGTAACATGTTATTTCTAGTGGGTCCTGCTTCTACCCATTTCCGCAACTGGGTGGTCTGGAGCACTGAGAGCTTTTAAGTTGCTTGCCCAAGGTCACACAGTGAGTATTTAGACCTCACTCTGGTCCTGATGCCCCAGGGCATGCTTATACCTGGACAATGGACACCCCCAGTCCAGCCTAGACTACTAAATAACTACCAGGGCATGGCTGGTGCCACCGCCCTGCAGTGTATGTACCCTGTTAACTGGTTGCCATCTTTACTCTGTAACTGTTCTTGCAACTTTCTGTAACCACTTTTGCTAATGTACAAGCTTCTTTGTAACTATTGTGTCTTATTTGTTGCAACTGTAACTGATGTCTCTGTATATAATGACGGAACCTTTGTAAAGTCTTTGACTCAAATGTATGTTATCCGATATCTTCAATAAATTTGCCTCTAGCAGGGTTTGAACCAGTGATCTCCCAGTTTTCAAGCCGGTGCTCTAAACACTAGATGTGCAGTGCATAGTGGAAGTTGCTGGGGTTATGGTGGTGGGACACCAAGTGCTGTAGAAGGGAGTTTAAAATGTCACTAAGTTTATATAGTACATGTTAACCCTTGATGTGCATGGATTTCCATCCTAACTAAAAAGCTGTTGTGTACAGTTCAAAGGTTGTAAAATGCTGTTGTACCCATCTGTGGTACAGTAACATGTTTAATTAAAATGGAAACTCATGTCACTTTCTTTTTACGCTCACCCCCCACACACACACACACACCAGACCTTCCCTGAACACAAGATCTTCTAATGTTTCATCATTTTAAAATACAGAAAACTACCCTTACCCAGGTGGGTTTTCAGCAGCTGGATGTGGGTGGGTTTTTTTTTTTTGTTAATAAAATTTTAACAGAAAATTTTGGAATAAAAAGCAGCATTCTAGGATCGTGGTATATTGTTCTATCCACACTTTTGGCATGACCCTTTCCTTTAAATCTTGCTGGAAGGTGTAGGAGCTGGCTCCTCCCACCCACCCAGGTGGTATATGCCTGACTCCACCCCTTGATGCCAGATCTTCCTTTCTGCTTGAAGATTCAGGTTCCATCCTTACCGCTCCATGTTGAGTAGGCCTGGTGCTTAATACTTAGGCTAGTCTACCGAAAATAAAACTCGTTAGAGTTCGCCATGTAAATTCATGATTGCGACCGCGGTGGAGGAGAAATCCTCCTCGGGTTCCACCAGTGTTCTTCGCGGGCAGAAGATGTCCCGAACGGCCCGCATACCACGTGCGTCTACTGCATGGGTCATGCGCGCAGCCCCCAGGCTTCACGTTTTTGTCGCCTTCCTTCCAACAGTTTTGTATGATCACCGATACGCTTGCAGCTTGGATGACCAAAAAGCGGCACCGCAGGTCAACTCTAAAGATACCCGCCATGTGGTCTCCACGGCCGCGGGATCCACAACTGGAGCAGATGAAACCTCGAGGAGGAGGCAGCTTGCTCACCGAGCAATCCTCTTCATTATCGCTTTTGTTCCACTCAAACTGGGCACTTCCTTCTCTGGATCCTTCATGATATGTGCCAGTCTCTCCTACAAAGGAGAGGGCCTGTCAGGCTCACAAACCTCCTGGTCCCGCAAGAAGGACAAAGGATCGAGAGAAGAATTTTCACATTGTTGATGCTCTTGGGACAGAGAGATCTCGGTCCCAGAAGTCTCTATCTCAACTTCAGTTGAAATTGCAACCTCGGCCGCTGGCTTCACGGTAACCCGTCAGGCCAGATGGCTCAGACATGGGACGACGACCAACTCGAATAATAATCGACCCCATCGGCCTGTTGTCAACTGATGAGGCAGACAATTCTTTATTTAGGACTCCAGTCCTTCCGATCGAAGAGGAGGCCCAGCTAGCTGGTGCTCCACCTCGGTTATGGTCCCCAATCTGGAGAAGCCGTGTTTTCCCCAGCCCCTTCGAGAAGCCCCGTCGATCCCACCATGGTCGTCTTGAGATCGCTGACCCCTCAACCAATAGGCCAAGGAAGTCTCACAAACGGTGCTTCAAGAAGCAGCGATTCATCATTCATCCGTATCCTCCTCCGATAAGGAGAGGCTTCAATGAAAACTGTGCCATTACTACAAGGGATCTCATGGCAACGGTCGACCCAGGGTTCCACACTGGCCATCACCTGGCTGTCGCCCTCCAGGCTGATGCCGACTCTTCAGAAACCGGTCAACACGTGCACTCTACCCACGAACCAGTGCAGACCCTTCTGGCTCGGCCAAGCTGGCCTCTCCACCTATCTTGGTGGAGCCACCACCTTAGCAGCCTCCGTTAGGGGCTCCTTCCAAGGAGTCTCGGCCTGTTCAGGGTCTCCCACACAGGCTATCACTCACCCTTACTCCCAACTGCCTGCGGCGGGTTGAGCGTGACTCTGGTGGTCGGCCGCTTTACCCAGACTCAGGGTCTGATGATTCGGACCTGAATTTGCATCCGTGTGACAATGATTCCATGAGTCTGTCAGCGGAGGAAGGACCCACATCCTTCCTGGGCATCCTCTGGCTCATCTCCGAATCAACAGGAAGCCTCTAGAGCCTGTCGAAAACAGACCGAATACCCCTGACTGATATCCTCAGGGAGGATTCTCCATCTGAAGCCTTCCCAGTAGCCAAGGCCATAGTTGGCCCAGCCTTGGAGCTTTGGCAGCACCCAGCCTCCTGCCCTGTGCCTTTTGCTCATATGGCCCATAAGTATGCGGTTCCCATCGCCCCTCGGGTTTACACAGCATTCCTCGGCTGAGGATTGGTGTCCAGTCTGAGTTCAGGCGCTCGGGCAAGTCAGGAGACACAGATAGACCTCTGGACAAAGAGTCCAAAAATTGGACCATTCAGCCAGAAAGGTCGATGCTGCCTCATCGCTTGGTCTCTGACAGGCAAGGTCGGCTGTCATTATGGCACTCTTCTCCCACACCTTGGGCTCTCAGGATGAGGTGCTTCCTCATCTCCCCATGGACCTTCAGACCACTGTCAAGCAGATCGGTGACCAGAGTCAGACTGTTGCTAAACAGCAACTCCAGAGAGCCTTGGACATTGGGATTCTTGTGCCCGCTCAGTGGCAGCCGCAGTCGCCATGTGTTGCAGGGCTTGGCTGAGGGTCTCAACCTTTACAGCAGACACCCAGCACAAACTGGCGGATATGCCTTTCATGTGCACCGACTTGTTTGGTCCAGGAGTCGACGGTCACCTCCAGCGTATCGAGGAGTCCAGTACCACCTTGGACTCCATTACTCGCTCAGAAAGAACCCCAGGGTTCTAAGAAGAAGAAGAAGAAGCCCTTTCAGCCTTCTGCCTCTGCAGCCAAGCAGCCCCAGTATCAAACTAGGCGGCAGCAGCAGCAGGCTTAGTCTTGGTGCCCTCGGCCCAAGTCTGGGGCTTCGCGAACCATAAGCCTGGAGGAAAGGTCCCAGCAGCCTCTCCGCTGGTCCTCCATCCTCCAAGCCTGTGCAGTTATGGGATGGGGCAGCGCTCCATACCCATCACGACCACTCTGGGTCCTCCCGTGGGGTCGACTCCACCACTTCCTTTCCGCCTGGTCCGTAGTCCAACGCATAGGTGGGTCTTGGAAGTGATCGGCCAGGATCTGCCTCTGGAATTCAAGCATTACCTCCAAGCCGAGCCTGTGCCCCATGGGAGGAAAAGGTATCCACCCATACTCTGTTGGCTGTCAGAGATGACATTGCCCAACTCCTCCGCAAGGAGGTAGTGGTTAGAGTCACGGATCCCCTGTCAACCCAGGGTTAGTTTCCAGGTACTTCCTGGTCCCAAACGGATGGCGGGTCTGGTGCCCCATTCTAGATCTGTATGACCTGAGTGAGTTCCTCAAATCTCACACCTTTGGATGGTAACTCTGTCCCATATCATACCATCCCTCGAGCAGAATATGTGGTTCTGCCCACTGAATCTGCAGGATGCGTTCTTCCATGTCCCGATCTGTCCGTCCCATTGAAGGTTACTCTGCTTCAGGGTAGAGGGACCCTCTGCGAGTTCCAAGCCATGCCGCTTGGCCTGTAATCGACCCCCAGGGTCTTCACCAAATGCACAGCATAGCAGTGGTGGCAGCCCGTCATCGGGGTTGAGGGGTCAGAGTGTACCCTTATCTCGATGATTGGCTAATAGGGTCCCTCCAGACTGGAGGTGGAAGGTCAGGAACTGGCCCTCAATCCTGCTTCAACCTTGATCTCCTGGTCAGCAAAGCCAAGTCAGAAGTTGTGCCTTGAAGGTGATTTGCTTCATCGGGTAGAGCTCTACTCTTGCTGAGCCAGAGCCAGGCTCCTGGCGACACGGTGGAGGTTCTCTCCTCCTTGCCCGATCATTTCGGTTGGGCACTTCGCCTGCCTGGGACTTCCTGCAACTTCTGGGTTACATCGCTGCCTGCACCTCCTTGGTCCAATGGACCAGATGGCATATGCACCCCTTCAGTGGGAGCTGGCCAGCCAGTGGTCTCAGCAACACGGTCATTTCAACCAGCTGGTCACAGTGACCCGGAAGATGTCAGATGCCCTTGAGTGGGGACCGCCTGGGAACATTTGCAGGAGGAATCCCATTTGTCCACCCTGAGCCAATGGTCATCCTAATGACCAATGCCTCTCGCGGACTGGGGTGCCCACATGGGAATCACAGAGTCCATGGGCTCTGGACCCCAGAGGAGTCCCATGTCACATCAACCTGCTGGGAGCTCTGTGCAATTCGTCTGGCACTGACTGCTTTCGCTCTCCGCATCTGGACCCTCGTGAGCCAACTGGAGGCAGATCTCCTAGTCATCCATGTGGCAGAAGCCTCGAATCAGTTGGCAGCGACCTCAGCCATGTGGGTGAGGCATTCCACAAGTGGTCTCTCCATCCAGAGGTAGTTTGCAACCTGTTCTCCCAGTGGGGCCACCCTCAGGTGGACCTGTTTGCCTCTAGGAGAACACAAAGCTGAGGCAGTTTCATGCCCACCCCCAGCAGGGCTCACTGCAGGGATGCCTTCTGAGGCCATGGACCCTAGGCCTCTTCTGTGCCCTTCATCCACTTCCCTTGGTCACAAGGTGCTCCTCAAGGTCAGGAGGGACAACATACAGGTGATCCTGGTAGCCCCAGACTGGTCTTGCCAGTTCTGTATCCAGATATCCTCAGCCTCAGCATCAGGCTCCTGAGGTGTCTTCCAGCACACCCGACCTGCTTTCCGTCAGTCCGGGAAAGGTACTCTATTTGGACCTTCAATCCCTGCACCTGATGGCCTGGTTCCTGAGTAGCTAGAGTTCCAGGCTTTGGGCCTGTCCAATGAGGTGCTAAGTGTTGTTGAGACATCCAGAAAGGAATCGACCAGGACGTGCTATGCCTTCAAGTGGAAGAGATTCTCCATTTGGTGTCAGGGCAAGGGCCTGGATCTCTTGTCCTGTCCAGTGGCTAGCATCCTCGACCACCTTTGGTCTCTCTCTCCAAAGGAGGTCTCCGGTCTTTGACCCTTAAGGTGCACCTGGCAGCCATCTCTGCTTACCTGGCGAGGCTGGTCAGCAGACAGCACAGGAGAAGGTAGTCTGGTGCTACTTTAAAGACCTGAACCATATTTCCTCTCTGGTGCATGAACCACCACCAGTGTGGGATCTACTGCTGGTACTGGCTAACCTCATGAGCAAGCCATTCGAACCAATGCACAAGTGTGAGATGTCACATCTGTCATGGAAGACTGCCTGCTTGGTGGCTATGACATCAGCCTGAAGGATTGAGGAGCTACAGACGCTCTCTGTAGAGTCTCCTACCTGGTCTTCCACAGCTACAATGTTGTCCTGTGCACCCAACCTGAAGTTCCTTCCAAAGGTGGTATCGGAGTTTCACCTTAATCAGGTGTTGACTCTGCCGTGTACTACCCTAATTACACCTCGGAGGCCGAGTACAGGCTCCATACTTTGGACCTGAGACGAGCGCTCTCTATTATAAGTGAGCGAACGACTGCAGTCTGGGAGAGGTTCGCCAGCTGTTTGTCACCTACACTGAAGCCACACCTGACAGACCTGCAGCAGAGCGGATGATTGCCAGATGGATTACATCATGCATTGATCTCTGCTGCCGGTTGGCGGGCAAGGAGACTCCTGTAGGGATAAGAGCTCACTCTACCCGCCATACTTCTGTGTTGGTGGCTGCTTCTTGGGACGCCTTTATCCAGGCTATCTGCAGGGCTGCTACCTGTAAGTCAGCAAACACCTTCATTACCCAGTACCACACTGACCAGAGTCACGCTGGATGCTGGTTTTGGGGCCTCATTTCTCCAATCTCTGTTCCCCAAGTAAGTATTCAGGGGTGTCATCTTGCCTCCCTCCTCCGGAGAACTGCTAGGAGTCTGCCAATAAGTGTGGATAGAACAACATATGCACGATCCTAGAAAACAGGTTACTCACCTGTAACAGTAGTTCTAGGAGTGGTATATGTTGTTCATCCATAAACCCACCCGACCTCCCGGCCTCGAGGCACAACCTCTGCTTCCAGCGGGCAAGATCTGGCGTCAAGGGGCTAAGTGAGGCATATACCACCTGGGTTGGTGGGAGGAGCCAGCTTTTAGACCTTCCGCAAGATTTAAAGGAAAGGAACATGCCAACAAGTGTGGATGAATAATAAATACGACTCCTAGAACTACTGTTACAGGTGAGTAACCTATTTTTTCTTAATGTTTCAGACCATAGACTATATAAAATAACACCTGGGCAATCATGCATATCTTGACTGTTTTTCCATCTCGGGGTTCTGATGACATCTGGGGCCTCTCGAGCTCCGCTCTTGAACTCCCTATGATGTCATCATAACCCCTCAATGGAGACACAGCCATGTTGTGTACGGTTGCTCATGCATTAGTCCATATGGTGTGTGTGTGTGGGGGTTGTTGTAACAATTTAGCACCACAGTCTGTGCAAGGAGGCATTGGAACATTTCACACCTGCTGTTACTGTCAGCACAGCTGTCTCTTGTTCTCTCACTTACTGCAGCAAGATTAGAACCATCTTAAGTAACACAAACACTGTCCCTTGGAGTCACTGGAAGGAATCTTTGCATGTGGTCAGAATTTTCACTCTTAGGCTTTCTTAAATTTAGGGGAATTTATTTTCTTTATTTATTTTTTTTTTCTTTTTTGTTTCGCTGAACTGAACAAAGAGTTGAGTGTTGAGAGACGAAACATCTGCCGTGGGTTTTCCAAAATAATGATAAATTGAGGCCTGCTGTTGTTTTGTCCTGCCCCCGTCCCCATGCCTCATGTTTAAAGTATCCTTTGATATCAATGCCAGCTAGCGGGAAATCTTTGACAGTGGTGTTTATTCAAGACATGAGAGATCTCTTTTAATGGGGTAATATTACACATCCAGCCCCTCAGGCAGGGGTTGGCATTGTCCAGCATCTACTGAGGAAACATTCTCATGCCTTATGAGTTGGGAGCAGACTCCCCCACGGACTGTTGATGGACATTGGACTCTACCCCACTGACCTTCCCATTGGGTTTACATCAGTGAATCTTCTAACTCTAGGCAGGTCAGGACTTACAGACACGGTATTCTCCCAGTAGGACCTCCCGTTGGGTTCACATCAGTGTTTCTGCTGCCTCAATGCAGGACAAGATGCTTGAAGGACATTGCACTCTCCTCTCTCTCCATAGCACTTCTCTGTTGGTTTCTCATGTCACTGCTTCTTCTGCCTCAATGGGAGATAGGACTTTTGAGGGATATTGGACTCTTCCCCACAGGAGATGTCCATTGGTTTAAGTCAGTGCTTCTCCCATACTTTACAGGACTGGACTTTTTGAGGGATGTCAGACTATTCCCACAGGACCTCTCCACTGGGTTCTTATCCCAGTGCTTCTCCTGCCTCAAGGTAGCTTAGTCACAGAGGGCTTGGTTCCTTCTTTGTCTTCCTCTTTCTCCACTCTGTCATGCAGCTCTGAAACTCTCGCCTTAGACAGATGTGGGTCGCTGTCTCTCAGCAGGTGGAAATATACAGAGTCTAAATGTGGGAGATCTCACCATACCATGAAGATGGAAGTTCAGAACATTGTGAAAATTAAAGATGGGGTCCAATCACAAGCAAAACACAATCCCAGTGAGCATCAGAAAAACTCATCAGGACTACATAACCTACAAACCTGAGCCCCATCTTCTGGTGCAGTGAATGACAGTACAAAATGGGGATATCTCCTATTGCACTGCCACCCATTTGCACTCTACTCAAAGTTTCTTTCTTATTGCAGTGTAAGGGTTTTATGACATGTTCATTTACAAACATACACATTAGCCTAGCAAGAAAAGACTACTAGGTCCATTTAGACTGCTTATAATTACAAGGTCCACAGCTGGAACTACTGATCCTAACCCCCAATCCTCCCAACCTTTCCATACACCTCACCCATAACTTTTACTTTCCCCTTATGTCTGTCCCACCTTGTTTTGAAGCTGTCCACTGTTGTCAATGAGACCACCTCTTCCGGCAGTGCATTCCAACAGTCCACCACCCTCTCAGTGAAGTAGTGCCTTCTAGATGCCCTTCTAAACTTCCCATTTAATTTAAGACAGTGCCCTTGTATTATGGTTGCCACTTATTTACTAACATTTTTTTGTTTTTGTTCACCTGGATAGCTCGACATAGATTTTTGTTGTTGTTTTTGTGTTCTGTTTTTCCACCTCTCTTGTCCTCTTGGCCAGCCACTCCTTCGTGCCGCACAGTGTTGTTACTCTCCCTGCCAAGCTATTCCCCATTGTCATCTGCTTTGTCCCCACTGGTCCTGCATCCTGTAGACCTGGCGACTCCTGCCGGGGCAGGCAGAGAAGGGAGATAGTTCTGCTACCGTGACAGAAAATGCAGGGAGGCTAGGGGATCAAAGGCAAGGCTATGAGAGGATGCGTGGTTGGGAAACAAGGCAGCCATCATTCTGGAGGCTGAGTGGACAATTTCTGCTTTTTGGGACTTCTCCCACAGTCGCGCAGCCACCATGGTGTCCTGGGGTGGGAACATTTGCCAATGAGCGTGGTCCACGCCACCTAGAACGCCTCCACCAGCCTCCTCCAGGAGTCACCTGTAGACAGGGCTCCAGATAAGGGAGTACCAACCTATTTTACTCACCTCATTTTAGGAAATACTTCAGAACATTTTTTGGGAGTACCAATAGTCACTCAACATTTGTAAATACTCCACACTCCAAATAATAGTGCATCATTACATGACCGGTAATTTAAAAGGAGCAGTTTTTCCAGATTTACTGCACTTGTATGCATCCCAGTTCTGTTTTACTCACTGTATTTTTTTTCCTCCTCCCTACTTGCAGCCCCTCCTCTTGGAGACACCTATGGGCTTATCAGCCTTAGCTCACCTACCTGGGCGGTGCAGACCATGCCCCGTGGGCGTGGCTATACCCCAGGCGTAGCGAGGACACCCTTCCACTTATCGCTCCGCTAATCTTTGTCGGCATGCTGTCTCCGGCAGGTAGGGGCATTGAAGGTCGGGCCCCTGGTGCTCCGTCTACCAGGGAGGCTGCAAGGGTTTTCCTGGTGTTTCTCGCGTGCCAGGTCCGATGGCGTCAAGGCGGCGCTCGAAGCGTCTGTCTTGTCGCTCCCCTCTGTTGGAGCATCGGGCTTGCTGTACCTCAGGTCTCCACCTGGGGTCAGACAAGCACCGAGCTCAGGCACTCCCTCCTCGGAGAGGACGAGCAGTCCTTGGACGCCAAGTCCTCCTCTCGCCGCCTTCCAGCTCCCGGCTCGCTCCGAACCCGGTCGCTGGCGCGTAAGCGGAAACTAATCACAAGGCCAAGCGGGCCGCTACTCACTGTATTTTGAAACGTTTATTTATTTTAGTTGTTTAACCAGGTGAGACGACTAAGCTGAAAGTTTTTACAGGTGTGACCTGGGAGCACAGGGAAGTTAAGTGACTCACCAGGGTCACACAGTATGCAAGTGGAAGCTGTGGGATTCAAACCCAGGTCTGGTCTGCTGGATGTCACTAGATTTGCAGCTCAGAGCCTTAAACCACTGCGCTATACTGCCTCCCAAACTGGTGAGTAAACTATTGTCAACATTATCCGAGCATTGCTGGCACTTGATCAATTCTTATCTAGAAAAATATAACTACATTGTTTTAAAAGTGTACTCCTCACTCCACTCTGTACAGACATTTGTACGCGCCTGAATTTGGTTTTACTCACCTCACTTTCAAAATGAGGAGTACAGTATGCATCCCAAACAATCTTATCTGGAGCCCTGCCTGTAGAGCAGTCCAGCACAGCCCCTCCCCGGGAGGAAGTGCCCAGAGGATGCTCTTACTCCCTCCCTCCCAGTCTCCACTCCTGATGTCTGGTCTCGTGTGTGCAAGCCCAGGTCGGTCAGCGTGCCAGAGTGATGCCCCATTGCTCAGTGCCACAGAGCCATCTCAACCAGTATTTAATCCAAGTGAGGCAAAACAAGTGTCATACAAAATCGTGTTCCTCTTAATATGAAGGATGGAGAGTATTAGGCCTCACAAAATCCCTAGGGTGTGCATCACAAATGCTGACTGCATGCCCTGTCGTGTGTTACTTAAGGGATAATGCATGACAGGGTGTGTGGTTATAAGGGAATAATGCACATCTCAGGTGGCCCTGTTCAACAGTTCAGTGGAAACAGGCGTGGGTCCAGAAGACTGGACAAGAGCAGATGTGGTTTCTCTACATAAGAGCGGCAGATGGGAGGACGCTAGCAGCTATATGTTGGTGAGTGTCACATCAGTGGTGGGGAAATTAGGAAAACCCTGCTTAAGGAAAGGCTGAAGAGTATTTGAATCCAGTGAGCTGCAAGACTGCAGGCAGCATGGATTCACGAGGGGGGCATGCCAGACAAATCTAATTAATTTCTTCAACTGCATAACCAGGGAAATAGATCAGGGAGGGCAGTGGATGTGGACTGTCTGGACTTTAGTAATGCCTTGACACTGTGCCACACAGGAAACTGATAAAGAAATTGAGCAGCCTGGTGGGATCCAAAGTGGTGAACTGGGTTAGAAACTGGTTAACAGATAGACAATAGGGGTGGTAGGTAACGGCCCTCTAATGATGAGACATGACCAGCGGGTGCTGCAGGGCTCAGTACTTGGACGGTCCTCTTCAATGTTTTCATACGTGACATTGCAGAAGAAACAGAAGAAATGGAGGTGAAGGTATACCCTTTGCAGATGATACCAAAATCTGTAATAGGGTGGACACTCAGGAGGAGGTAGAGAGAATGTGCAGGGATTTGGGGAAGCTCGAGTAGTGGTCAAGAGCATGGCAATTGGGATTCATTGATAAAAATACAAAATCATGCATCTAGGGCCTAGGAACCCTGGAGCGAAATATAGGATGGGGGATACTGACAGTCACTAACAGGAAAGGGACCTTGGGATTATCATAACTGATGACCTCAAAGTGGCAGGGCAGTGGACAGAGAAGTGAGTAGGGCTAGTGGGATGCTGGGGTGCATAGGAGGGTATCTCCAGCAGGAGGAGGGAGGTGGTGTTGCCGCTGTATTGCTCGCTGATGAGACTCCACCTGGAGTACTGTGTCCAGTTTTGAGGCTGCACCTCAGAAAGGACATAGACAGGTTGGAGGCAGTCCAGTGGAGGGCAACTAAAATGGTGCTGGGACTGCATGAGAAGTCTCTACGGGAGAAACGGAGGGATCTAAACATGTACACCCAGAAAGAGAGGAGGAGCGAGAGGGGGCATGATACAGACCTACAGGTACCTCACAGGGATGCAGAGGGTGCAGAAGGACAGTCTCGAATGAGGTGAGCACACCAGCACTAGGGGCACATGATGAAGCTGAAGGTGCAAGGAACAGGGAGGCACTGCTTCACTGAAAGGGTGGTAGATGACTGGAACAGACTGCCAGCAGAAGTGCTGGAGGCAAAACAGTGTGGGGCTGCAAGCATGCATTGGATAGACATAGGGGTATTAGGCATGGAGATGGGAGGGTCACCTGAGACCAGTTTGGGTCTCATGGATACAGATTAGGCTGGGAAGATCTGGGCAGGCTGGGTGGGCCAAGCGGGTCCTATTCTGCCGACACATTCTGTTTCTAGGTTAGGCACAGGATTAAAAAATATATAGTTCAGGTGAGCGTATGGCTGTCAGAAAATAATCAATGGTCATGTGATGTGCTTTTCACCAATGAGGTTGCAGGATTTTCCTGGCCCATTTTATGACTGACAACATAGAATGGACTTGTACTAATGTCAAATCCCTGAAAAGTGAACTTTTGGCTTGACCAGCTGGACTCCCATTTGTATAGGGTCCTGTAGAGTATGCAATACTTTTTTTGTTTTAAACTGTGGTCATCCAGGACAAAGGTCTTCACTTGTGCAGGTATCTGGCCTTAAATAGTTATGAACTCTAAGGGTCTAGCTTTGCACAGAGCCAGCCGCCACTCAAGTTTCATGTTACTTGAAAACAAATTGCACTGACTTCTAAAATTTCTTTAGAAAGCCTTCTAGTTTGTCTCTTTAGGCCAGTTACCAAATCCTCAGTGCCTCTGTGTCGGTGTCTGTCTGAAGCTTCTATAGTAAGAAAGGGTTTGTGGTTTTCTTATATGCTTTAAGCAAGTCAGACAGTTTGCTTCTCATGAGGGCTTGATTCCAGTTCTTTAAATAAAATTGCATTTGGAAGTGTTTTGTTCTTAAATATCAAACCAGCTATGAAATTTTACAAGTTGTTTAACTCTCCTTAGACCTCGTGTTTTAATAAAATCTCTTGTTACACATAGCTGTCTAGCTCTCCTTAAAGGAGTTATTCGAGATGTATAACACCACTTAGTTCCTTGATGTGCAGGTCTGACTGCTTGACCTGCAGTTTGATGACATCATCTGAAATGTGGAATTCTGTAAGGATTTCACAGACATTTAGAATCATAGAAACATAGACAGTGACGCAGAAAAGACCAAAGGTTCATCCAGTCTGCCCAAGTTCCCTATTTAGCTGTGGGACATACTATTCCTCCAGGGTCCTAACCCACCTACCACCCCCCACCCCCGCCGCCATTCTCCTCTCCGATTCTGATACCCTAAGCAACCGCTTATACTCTTCATTCTGTCCCTAACCACTGACGGGTTTTACACCACCACCTCGCTGGCTGCCTGTTCAACGGCTCCACCACCCTTTCTGTGAAATAGGATTTCCTGATGTCCCTCCTGAACCCCGCCTCCCGTTAGCTCTCACTATTACCACGTGAACGCGAACTGGCATTCAGTTGAATGGTTCCCGCAGTTCACCCTGTTAATTTCGCTTTAGGAATCTGAAGGATATCTCCCTCCCTTCTGGTCTCCAGCGAGCACATGTTCAGTGCCTTGAGGCGCCTCATAGGACATGCCCTGCTGGCCCTGAATCATTTTGTTACCCCTGCACTGCACCATCTCGAACCTATCCCTATCCTTCCAGAGGTTAGGGACCCCAAAAGTGGGGCCCAGTACTCCAGGTGTGGCCTCACCAAGGATCTGTACAGGGAAGTGTCATCTCCCTTTTCTGCTATCAGTACTTCTCGATACATCCAGGCATCCTATCTGCCTTGCTATAAGCCTTGTCGCAGTGACAGCAGATAAAGATCAAAGGTCCATCCAGTCTGCCTGGATTTCCTTATCTGCCCACGACCTATTGACCATACTGGAGTTTTATCCTTCCCGTCCATCCCGCTGCTTCCCTTCCTACTTCTGCTGACCTGAGCAACCACTAAAGCCTTCACTCCATCCCAGCCATGTATGAAACTATTCACAGTCTTGCCACCCACCACCTCCACTGGCAGACTGTTCCTGGCTCCACCACCCTTTCCGTAAATAGAACTTCCTCACATCCCTCTTAAACCATGCCCCCATCAGTTTCCACTCATGCCCTCAGGTTCTTGACTCTGTACTCCTGCTAAACAGTTCCCGCAGTTCACCTTGTTTATTCCCTTCGAAGCACTAAGTTTGTGTCGACAGTAAACCTGTCGACCACCCGCATAGCAAGCGGCACAACCAGCAGGTACTTGCCGCCCACGCCACCAGTGTTTTTGTGGGGCCGTGCCCCCACTCTCTGCAGGGGCTCTGCCCCACACCCCTCGGACTTTAAGATTCTCAACTCCAGAACAGAGTTGGTCTGGGGAGGGGGCAGGATTACTGGAACTGCGAAACACGGAATGGACCATTACAGCGACTGTCGCTGTAGTGATAATTTTCTGTGTTTCATGCCGGGGAGTCAGGCAAAGGGCAACCCATTCCCTTCAGGAACTTGAAGGTCTCTATCATATTCCCCCTCACTTGTTCTCTAGTGAGTCCATGTTCAGTGCCTTGAGACAGTCTTCATAAGGTCTGCCCTGCTGGCCCTGAATCAGCTTGCTCACCCCGCACTGCGCCGTCTCCAGCCCGTCCCTGTCTTCTCTTAGGTGAATGCTCCAGAACTGAGCACAGTATTCCAGAAGTGAATTCACCAGTGACCTAAAGTATACAGAGGTAGTAGTACCCTTTTCCTGCTAATACCCTTCCGACACACCCCAGCATCCTACTGGCCTTAGCATATGCCTTGTTCAATAGGCTTGTTTCTTTGAGGGAGTCAATAATGGTGGCTTCCAGTTCCTTTCCTCAGCCAGTAGTGCTCAGTTTAACCCTCCCATTCAATACTCTGTCCAGTCCCCCCAGGTTCCCTTGCCTTTTTGGCATTGAATTTCAACTGCCAAACCTTGGATTACCTCTCCAGCCTTTGTGGATCCCTCCGATCCCTTTATTGCTGCCTGTCCTACCACAGAGCTCGTGTCATCGAGCAAAGAGACCCAACTTGCCCTGGGTGTCCTCTGCAGTGTTACTGATGAACACAGTGAAGAGGTCAGGACACAGGACAGATCCTGGGCCCCCAACTCGTGACCTCTCTGTCTTCCGATTTGACCCCAATTACCAGCACCTCTGCAGTCTTTCCTTCAGTCAGTTTCCTACTTACCTATGTCCCTAGCAGTGCCCAGGCCCTCCAGCGCTCTTCAGCAGTCTCATGTGTGGCACTGTGTCGAAAGCCTCACTGAAATCAAAGTAGAGTAAATCCACAGCGGCCCTTTGCTACCCAGTCAAAGAAAGCTATCAGGTTCATCTGACAAGACCATCCCGTTGCTCCTGGTAGTCCACAAGGTCCTGTTTGATCAGTGACTCTATCCGTTTACCCACTACAGAGGTAAGGCTGACAGGCCTGCAATGCCCCTGTTGCTCCTTGCCTACCTTCCTTGTGTAGCGAGCCTGTCTGTTACCCTCCAGTCTTTGGAACCACCCTTGCCTGAATTGAGCAATTGAACAATCCAGGGTTCAGCCAGTTCCACAGCCAGTTCCTTGAGTACCTTTGGGTGCATCCCATCCAGCCCTGGGGCCTTCTCTGCCTTTAGGACTACAAGCACGTTCTGGACCCATTCATTTCATTTTTATTTTATACTGAAAGGCATGTGGAAAAACTGCCCGCTACACAAGCGTCCCGCTGTCCAATTGTAACAGAGACTGATCAATGCAATTTGTAACAAACACATGGTTATAAATATACAAAGAGGGACACAACATATGAAACAGGACAACTGAGCACAAGCACAGGCTGAGTCATGTACAAGGAATGAACAAATCTCTTACAATGCAGGAAAAAGGCAAAAATGGCTTTTATGTACAGGAGCCATAATATTTACAGCAATACTACACAGTGGGTGGGATATTCAGACTGTGCCAGGCTGCGCGCAAGCCTGGGCACAGTGCAACTGGATGCGCCATGGCGTGATTGGCAATATTCAACAGTGCTGCACCATGGCTCAGCACCGCATTGGCGGCACAGTGGTCGCTCAAGATTGGTATTACGCGGCGCAGTGGCACCGCACCAGCACAAGTGGCAAGTGAGGAACAGGGGATGCACCAGCACAAGTACAGTTGCATTGGGCGAGGAACAGTGATATTCAGCGGTGGGTTTGCAAATGGGTCCATTATACATGTAGGCAAATGGGGCCATTTGTATGTCATTATGGCCCCATTTGCATGCAGGTGCGCTGATCTCCGGCGACTTGCGCCTGGCGCCCTGCCAGGTTGTGGCCATCGTGGGACCAATGCCCCCACCCCTCAGCAACGCCCCAATGCCTGGATCGCTGGCCATGTAATAATAGCAACATCCCTGGTGGTCTAGTGGACCTGCCAGCCCAATCGTGAGCTGAAAATAAAAACTAAATCCCTGGTGGTCCAGTGGACCGCTTTCAGCCCGATCGTGGGTATAAGTAAATCATATATGAAATAAAGACCCTGGTGGTCCAGCGGTACCCCTCCCACCCGCCCACTGAGCCTCGCCACCCTGCCCCCCATCAGCGTGCAGCAGCTCCCACCCGCCAGTCGCTTCAGCCGCCCGCCGACTGACGGCACAGTACAGCTCTCGCCTATTGGTCCACAGCTGGGCCAGAGATCGCATTGGTACTGTATGGTCCCATTGGGACCGTAGTACAGCACGTCTGCATGCTCGCTGGCTCACGCTTTGACCAATGCGCATACAGCTGTACTGTACGCCTGTACGGGCCCAGTGGGCGGTGGGAAGGGGGTACCTCTGACCACCAGGAGTCTTTATTTCATATATGATTTACTTATGCCCGCTGATTGGGCTGGAAGCAGTCCACTGGACCACCAGGGATTTAGTTCTTTATTTTCAGCCTGCGATCGGGTTGGCAGTGGTCCACTGGACCACCAGGGATGGTGATATTATTACATAGCCTGCGATTGGGCTGGCAGCGGTCCACTGAAGCACCAGGGATGGTGATATTATTTATTACATAGCCTGCGATCGGCTGGCAGCGGTCCACTGGACCACCAGGGATGGTGATTATTACATAGCCCGTGATCGGCTGGCGGTGGTCCACTGGACCACCAGGGATGGTGATATTATTACATAGCCCGCGATTGGGCTGGCAGCGGTCCACTGAAACACCAGGGATGGTGATATTATTTATTACATAGCCTGCAATCGGGCTGGCAGCGGTCCACTGGACCACCAGGGATGGTGATATTATTACATAGCCCACGATCGGGCTGGCAGCGGTCCACTGAACCACCAGGGATGGTGATATTATTTATTACATAGCCTGCGATCGGGCTGGCAGCGTCCACTGACCACCAGGGATGGTGATATTATTACATAGCCCGTGATCGGGCTGGCAGCGTCCACTGGACCACCAGGATGCTCTTCTTTTACAATGCCCGCGACAGTAGCGGGGGATGCAACGCCAACAGACCCTGGCCCCAAGGCTCGGGTGGCCACCCACAGCTGGAGGCCGCGGTTGTGCCTGCCATATGGCAGCTCACCTGTGGGTGGCCAGCCCTTGCTCCTTTTTTCTAGGCTCAACTGTGTGCGGCACAAGTAGGGGTTGCGTCTGCATCTGCTGAGCACATCACGGGCTGAATATCGGGATGTGCAGAGTATGCATGGCACACCCCCAACTTGCACGCGCATACATTACTGATGCACCGCGCGATCGGGATTTGTGCCACGCACATTCTCCTTTTTGAATATCGCCTGGGCGCATAAGCTGGAGCGATTGCGCCATGCGCAACCCTTCTGAATATCCCACCCAGTATGTACATTTTTACACAGGTGAACCTAACGGAAGGCGGAAGGAGTAATCCAGAGAATGCTTAGAAGGCGAGGAGGCATGGAAACAGTCTGGAGGACTGGATTAGCTGTTGTACCTTTCACTTGTAAATACCTGCTGCCTCATTTCAGGAATGCTCCTGACAGCTGCCTCGATGCCACTTTTCGCAGGGGTCTACTGTCTTCCCTTGTAGACAGAGCAGAAGTAATTACATACAGTAGATACATAGATACTGTCGGCAGATAGGGCCTGTGGCCCACCCAGTCTGCCCATTTCCCAGTCTGCCCATTTGGGCTCATAAGATCACTTTAAATTTTTCTAGAAGTCTGTTGCCCCTTACCCTGACTGCCAGGATTCCCTTATGTCTTATCTCATGCATTCTCAAATCCCGTGATTGTTTCAGCCCTCCAACACTTCCCCAGGAAGGGTGTTCCACTTGTCCACCACCCTTTCATGTAATAAATTCTTCCTCACATTTCCTCTGAATTGCCCTCCCTCCAACTTCATCCCATGCCCTCTAGTCCTGGAACATCTTTTTCACTGGAAAATAGTGTTTTCCTGCACCCTGTTCCTCCCTTAAGGTACTTGTACAGTATGTCTCTATCATATTCCCTCTCTCCCTCCTCTCCTCCAGGGAGTACATATTAAAGTCCTTCAGCTTATCCTCAAAGGACTTGGGATGCAATCCCTGTACCATCTTTGTTGCCCTCCTCTGAACCTTTTCCATCCTGTCTATGTCCTTACGTAGGTATGGTCTCCAGAACTGGACACTGTATTCCAGGTGGGGCCTCACTAGTGTCTTGTATAGTGGAATTATGACCACACTTTTCCTGTTGGTGATGCCTCGCCCGTGTATCCCAGCATCCTATTAGCTGACCCGCCGCCTTGTCGCAGAACAGCTTCTTCTTACCTTGAGGTCATCAGAGAGATAACCCCAAGGTCCTTCCTGCTTGGTGCATGCTATATCCTCACCCCCAACTGATATGCTCTTCCAGGGTTTTTGTGCCCCATATGCATTATTTTGCATTTTTATGTTAAATTTCAACTGCCAAATCCTTAAAGATTCTTCAAGCTTCTGCAGGTCCCTCCTCATTCTGTCTGCCCCTCTGGCATGTCCACTCTGTTACAGAGCTGTGTCATCAGTGAACAGGGAAATTCTGCCTTCTAGGTCCTGTGCAATGTCACCGATGAAGATGTTGACTAGGACCAGTCCCAGCACTGATCCTGTGGCACCCCACTGGTCACTCTTTCCTCCGTGGAGTGACAACCATTTACCACCACCCTCTGTGTCCTGCCACCCAGCCAATTACCCACCCACCGCACTACTGTCCTGCCCACTCCCATATTACCAGTTTGTTTAACAGCCTTCTGTGGGGCACAGTATCAAAGGCCTTGCTGAAGTCCAGATAGGCCACGTCCGCTGCCCTCCTGATCCACCTCCTTGTCACCCAGTTGAAAATTCAATTAGGTTGGTCTGGCATGACCTCACCCTGGTGAAATGATGCTGCCTTGGGTCCTGTAGTCCATTGGCAACCAGATGTTCCACTAATTCTCCTTAAGTAGTGCTTCCATGATCTTCCCCACTACCAAGTCAGGTAGACTGGTTTGTAGTTCCCTTCCTCTTTGTTCCCGCTTTTGTATAAGGGACTACATCTGCTGTCCTCCAGTCTTTGGGTACCTCCCTGTTTCCAGCGATTGTAAGAAATAACCTCGCCATAAATTTCAGATGAGAACAGTTAACATCAGCTGTTGAGGAGTCTTAGAAGACAGGATTGTCAATAGCTGCCGTGGAATTGCCTGAGGATTGTGGGCTAGTTGCAGGTATTCCGAGCTGAGAGAGACTGTCGGCTAACTGCAGGGGATTATGTTGCTCACTGTAGCTGACTGGGGATTGCCGTGGTTATGCAAATACTGTTCTGGTCCACAGTTGTTTTTGAAGGCTGTTTCTTCAAAATGGTGAATACAAGTAACGCCGCCTTGTGTGTGCTGATTAATTCAGTTGTATACCTCCATTATTATCCTCTCATGTTTTGGCCAGTGGGGCCTCTTCTTAATCTGACCATTTTATGCTCCATAGGGACATCCCTTTCCTTTTGTGAAGCCGCATGAGTGCGGTACTATTTGCAGTTAGCATTTATTTCAACTTTTATTACAATATTTAACTTTAACACCTTCACGAGAGGTGCGCTGCCTTTGCTTGTAACCCGTAGACATGGCGTGTGCCATTGCCACTTACTGCAGGTACTTTCCCTACATAATGTCAATGCATCTTTGCAGTAGGTGTGCTAGCGCCTACCAGCGAGCACACTTTGTCATCGGCCGTGGAAAAAAGGTTAGAAAATGGCAGTTATAGATAATGTTTTCTCATTGCAGCATGACGTCATGATTTGATGCCCCGAGTGATTGGACTATACAGTGTTACAGTGTTGGTGTCGGCTGCTCTTTAATAGACGCCTCGGGTGGTTGTGAGACACAAGGTCAACGGCCAAGTATCTTCCCAACTACTTAGGAAGCGCATTATGCTGCAGTCACCACTACCAATATAGAAGACTGCACCTCTGAGTAAGGAGATTTTAGACACCTTTATACTCTACCCAGAATTCCTTGTTATTGTATGTAAATCACCACATTATCTGTTATACTGCTGTACCCATTACCACAATAAGAGTTAACAACAGAAAGGGACTACTTTATGTCAAAATATAGTTGCAATAATAACTTAAAATGTTTTGCAAGCAGTATTATGATTTTTGTTTTAATTTTTACAGCTTTAATGATTTTTCTACACGTCATAAATGCGATAAGACACTTAAGGGATGTGAATTATGATAAATAATTGCACTTTGTTCTTGGGTGTTTAAAGGCACTGGACTCAGGCACCTCATGCCTAACAACACCCTCGAGCTATGCAGTTATTACAGCATAATTACACACCCTGGTGTGTTTTATTCCATACGAATACATGCCCCCAGGTGGTTGTGAGACACAAGGCCAAGGTCGAGAGTGTCCTTCAAACCACGAGGAAGTGCATTAATGCCTGATACACCCATGTCCTGAAGAGGGTTGTTGCACCTATTAAATGGAAAAGTTTTTATTTTTTAAATAAGAAGAAAAGGTTTTATTCTCATTTAGTTAGTCTGTTGCTAGGTAGATCAGGGTAGGTTAGTTACCAACTGTGCATATACCAGAGATAAATCAATGGTCAGGTGATGTGTTTATACCAATTAAGTTGCTAGGATTCTGAAGCCCATTTTATAAACAAAAGTTATACAACGACTTTTAATAAAATAGTGAAATAACCAGTTGACTTTATTCTTTCAACAGCGTGAGACTCAGGCACTGAGGGATGATGTTTTGGAGATGAAAGCCACTCATTCTTGTTGCAATCCAGTCAGTGACACCATGTGATGAGGAAATCACAGTAGTTGTTTTGCTGAGCTCCTGTGTAGCAAAGACCCGCCCCCCATAGCCAGCAATTAGGGGTTTCTCGACAGATTAACTCCTTGATATCTGTTTTTGGTTTTAGCAGCAACTGACCTATTCCACATGGGACATGTTGATTAAGAGTTCTTATGTGACCACCAAGGTAACCTACAGCCAAGGCACTTGCCTGTTTGGGGGGCGATGGTGGTGTGGTTTCATTCCCAAGCCAGTTGTCCCAGTTGCATGTGGCAGGGGTTTGGAGGAGCAGTCAGCAGACACTCTCCATCTCTGGGCGACATCCTGCACTCCCCAAAAAAGTATCTAGTCAGGGGGATATTTGTAAGATAAGTTGGCCACTGGAAAATTGATTGGCCCCTCCCCAGTTTGGGTTCAGCTTCCATACTTAGGTTGGGTAATTATTATGGGGATCTTGCAGGCTATAATTGAGGCCTGTAACCTCTTCCACCACCCCAGTCACATCATTTCCTTCACCCTCCCTTCACACCTACACATTTTTTGTAAAAATTAAATAAAAAAGTCATCTCCTGGCTGACATAGCCAGCATTCAGCATTATTTTTAACACAAAACTGTCTTGGGGAATGGGGAGGGTAGGAAGTGACTGGAGTGAGGGGGAGGTGGTGAAGGATGAGCCCTGTTCACCTAGAAAGGGTTAGCGGTTTCTTTTGTCATTTTCTTTTTTTATGTATATACTTTTTAGTGCGTTTCTGGGTTTCTCCCGATTCCGTCCCTTACCTTGGGCGCATGCGCATGTGGAGGCAAGTGCATGCTGCGCTTCAAGGCACCCTCCCAACGTGTCGCCCCCACCACCCACACCGCATCACCGGACCTTCACCCAGTGCCGTGGGACCACGGGGCAGCAACCATTCACGAGAGGAGAGCTGCCTTCCGGCTGCTCAGTCCTGCTCCAACCTCCACCCCACCGTGTGCCAGCTCCTTGATGACCCAAGTCCATTGGCGAACCCAGGTCACTGGCATGGCACAAGGTAAGGCATCCAGCGCTTTAGCCCTCAGTGCCACCAGGCTGGCTTTTGTCAGTTTTTCAAAGTGTCGAACTCACCAGACGTGACCAAAACTTCAACTGGGTACGCCAAAGTCGGAAAACTTCACTACATGTAGCACTATGCATTGTTTCCTGACTTTGCTTTGCTGGCAGCTTGCACTTCACATAGCTCTTCGCCCAGCTGATTACCAACTGTGCCAGGCAGAGACTGTGCATATTGCTACTCGTTGGCAAGTGTCAGAAAATGCCAATCCACATAGTTTTATTGATCGAGGGTGAAGTAGCACTTGCTGGTGAAAACTACACCAGGTCCTTTCTTTTGTTTAAAAAAAAAATGAAAATGAATAACCCAGCCAGCCCATCGATGCAGCAGTAGCACTACTGCTTGTGACACCAGTGACCCAGGTTCAGGGATGAGCCCGAGTTATCGGGTGCGGTCCGTGGGGAGGATTTACCATCCTAGAGGATGCTCTTCTTACTGGGGTCCCATCTGCTGCTACCATAGTGTCATCTGGATATAGGCATAGTAGTGAGTGGCCAGACTAGGGGTGAGAGGATCTGAGCTGGCTGCGGATGATGCTACGCCTGTGTGCGATGTCTTGCAGCCCATGCACGCTTGGCTCCTAAGGCCAAGGGAGAAAAAAACAGAAAAAGTCCAAGCCCAGTGCCCAACAATGAAGGTTCCCGCAGTGCTGCTGAGTCTCCCCTGCCTTACTGGGCATGCCTCCTGATGACACTTGAAGTTCAGGGATATATCCCTCCACTCATCCCTGGCCAGGGGCAAGCCACGCTCCATGGAAAAGTCACCTCCGATCAAGGTAGGGACAGAACCAGCAGTCAGCCTTGGAGTCTGGAGAGAGTGCGGGCAGTATGTATAAAGGAGAATGAACAGAAATAAAAAGTAAAAATAAAATAATAATTAACCCACCCATTGTGGCAGAGGTGCTGTCCTGCCAACCAGACCATTTCGTAGTATGGCACAGCGATTTATACCCTCTACCACCTTACCTCCCACTTCCCCAGTCCTGGCAAAGTTTAATTTATAGTAAAGAATAAAACATAATCAGCACCTCCACCCACCCAGCACATCAGTGACATCCACCCTTCTCTGTCCCGCCTGTCACAACAATCGACTCCATAACCCCACCCTTGTTCCCAGACCAACCTCCTTCTTCCCTCCTAAGTCCCAGTTTATTGTATTATGTATGCTGTACCTGAGATATTTATACGCCATGTTTTTTTAATGTACCCTTGTTTTGATGCTGTACATTGTATGCTGTTTAGGGGTGAGAGGAGCTGCTGGCTCTGAGCTGCAAACTTGGGGACTGGGGCTTGAATCCCACAGCCCCCACTTGCATATTATGGCGACGCTGAGCAAGCTCACCAAGTTCCTTGTGCTCCCAGGTCACGCCTGGGAACAAGCTTGTCTTAGTGTGCGCCTTCCTGGTTAAACAATCCCCATGGTATATCCCTTGCAATCCACGCTACCCTTGTGACACTATTCTGATTGGATTCTCCCAGGTTTTGCCTGAAAATAAATAGGCAGCTTATGACCCAGTTCCTTACCTGGTAATAGAAACTAAATGAATAAAAGAATACAAGAAACCTGTAAACAACAACAAAAAACATCATGTACTGGAGTGAGTATGCTCACTCATCAGTCCTGTTTCAGAGTGAACGATAATGCTTCACCTGTAGTAACACCTGACTGGCTGACAAGTGTCCCTTTCTCACTTCTGAAATGTGACAAATGCTAAACAGAACCCTGAGGCCTTACCCTCCCATGAAGAGGCACTGTTAACTCTTTGTTTATTCTGTGGACACATTTTCTTGAATTGCCTAAATTCTGCTCCTGCTGCTGTTCTCTGCTCTAATCGCAGACCTCCTCACCCCTCTCAGTTTATTAGTCTATAAGCACAGAGATCCCATCTTCATGTCTCCTGTACCTTTGAAGGGTGCACTAAGAGTAGACGACACAACCTAAAATGCCAGACACAGTGTCACACAGCGATTTCAGGTTTCACCATCATGTAGTATTAGAGAATCCTGCGTGCAGGGTTTGAACGAGAGGTGCTGCTGGCTGCCCAAAACTCATGCAGGGACTCTAATAGCATGAGAGGCACCTCTCCAAAGATTTATATTAACTTATTATAAATCATTAGAGTTAGCCAGAATGATTTAAAATAAGTTTTCTGTTACATATATATTTTTTATTTTAAAAGGGAATGTTGGCTGACCCATTGGCTCAGCATTACTGCTCCGCTCACAACTCCTGTGACTTACATTTGGAAATGCGCAGGTCATCAGGGGTGACTGGGGAGGAAATATTGAGTATTCTTAGGGTTGCTCTCCTTCCTTGGGTGGGAGGGGAAGAGACACTGCTCCTGCTGCTTGCCTGCCCCTGGTGGAGACAAGGTGGCAGCATAGCTGGCAAACATAAGAATGGGGAGGGTAGGCGTCCAGATGCCTGACACACAAGCGTTCTTGTGTCACTGCATGCCAGCACACCATGGAAGGAAAAACTGGAGAGGGAGGAAAAGACAAGGGCCAGCCCATGCTGGCACCCCCACAGGCTCACGTAGATGACCAGGGAAGAAATGCGGAGGTAGGCCCATGCTGGCACCCCGGAGGCTCGTGTACATCCAGGAAGGAAAAGCGAAGGTCCAGCCCATGTGCACTCTCCCAGGCTCACGCCGCGACCAGGAGGAAAAATGTGGTCCTGCCCATGCTGGCATCCCCACAGGCTCACACCGACCAAGGAGGAAAAAGCCAATGTCTGGCCCATGCTGGCACCCCACAGGCTCACTAATGATCAGGAGGAAAGCCAAGATCCAGCCCATGCTGGTACCCCTGCAGGCTCACACATGACCAGGGAGGAAAAAGCCAAGGTCCCGCCCATGCTGGCACCCCCGCAGGCTTACACATGACTAGGGAGGAAAGGGCCAAGGTCCCGACCTATGCTGACACTCCCTGCAGGCTCACGATGACCAGGGAGAAAGCCAAGGTCCGCCAATGCTGGCACTCCTGCAGGTCCACATGACCATGGAGAAAAGCAAAGGTGTGTCCCATGCTGGCACCCTGCAGACTCCATACATGACTAGGGAGGAATAAACAAGGTTCAGCCCATGCTGGCAGCCCTGCAGGCTCACGCACTACCAGGGAGGAAAAAGCCAAGGTCCAGCTCATTCTGGCACCTCCAGGCTCATGCATCACCAGGGAGGAAAAACGCCAATGTCCAACCCATGCTGGCACCCCCACAGGCCCACGACAACCAGGGAGGAAAGTCAAGATCCGGCCCTTGCTGGCACCCCCACTCATGCACGCCACTCAGGAGGAAAAGCTTAAGGTCCGTCCCATGCTGGCACCCCTGCAGGCTCACTGCACTACCAGGGAGGAAAAGCTAAGGTCCGCCCCATGCTGGCACCCCTGCAGGCTCACACAGTACCAGGGAGGAAAGCCAAGGTCCAGCCCATGCTGGCACCCCTGCAGGCTCCACACTGCCAGGGAGGAAAAGCCAAGGTCCTGTCCATGCTGGCACCCCCGCTCATGCACGACCAGGAGGAAAAGCTAAGATCCGTCCCATACTGGCACCCCTGCAGACTGGACACATGACTAGGGAGGAATAAAACAAGGTCCAGCCCATGTTGGCACCCCTGCAGGCTTACGTACTACCAGGGAGGAAAGCTGAGGTCCGCCCCTTGCTGGTACCCCTGCAGGCTCACACATGACAAGGAGGGAAAAAACAAGGTCCGGCCCATGCTGGCACCCCTGCAGGCTCACGCACTACCAGGGAGGAAAAGCAAGAGCGCCCCATGCTGGCACCCCCTGCAGGCTCACGCACTACCAGGGAGGAAAAGTCAAGATCTGGCCCATGCTGGCACCCCCGCCTCATGCACGACCAGGAGGAAAAAGCTAGGTCTGTCCCATGCTGGCACCCTGCAGGCTCACACATGACTAGGGAGGAAAAAAACAAGGTCCAGCCCATGCTGGCACCCCCTGCAGGCTCACGCATTAACTATGAGGAAAAAGCCAAGGTCCGCCCATGCTGGCACCCCCGCAGGCTCACACAATGCCAGGAGGAAAGCCAAGGTCCGTCCATGCTGGCACCCCGCCATGCACAAACCAGGAAGGAAAGCTAAGGTCCGTCCCATGCTGGCACCTCTGCAGGTTCACGACTACCAGGGAGGAAAAAGCCAAGAGCTCCCCATGCTGGCACCCTGCAGGCTCACACATGACTAGGGAGGAAAAGCCAAAGTCAGGCCCATGCTGGCACTCCTGCAGGCTCACGCATGACCAGGAGGAAAAGCAAAGGTCCGGCCCATGCTGGTACCTCTGCAAGCTTATGCATGACCAGAGAGGAAAAGCCAAAGTCCGGTCCATGCTGGCACCCCCCGCAGGCTCACGCGCCACCAGGGAGGAAAAGCCAAGATCCCACTCACGCTGGCACCCTTGCAGGCTCAAGCACAAGCGGAAGGAAAACCATGTCTGTCCCATGCTGGCAGCCCTGCAGGCTCATGCACGAGTGGGAAATAAAGTGAAGGTCTGCCCATGCTGGCACCCCCCAGGTTCATGCATGAGTAGGATGGAAAGGCAAGGTCTTGCCCATGCTGGCACACCTGCAGGCTCACGCAGACCAAGATGGTAGCCCACCCACCACCCATTAGAAGGTGGTGATGGGGCTGGGGGGGCCATTGGGCAGAAAACTGAACGGGAAAAGGCTTGATTTTGTAAAAAAAACAGGAAAACAGGAGTGTAAAAGGTCCTTTTTGATTAATTTATGTATTTATTTATTTTTATTTTACTTAAAAATTGGTAATTCCAAGGGAATATTATGCCTCTTGCCTCTGTTCCACTCTCACAATTCCTTCCTTTACCCCTTCCCCTGCCCTCCCCTGCTCTCCCTCCCACATTAGTGCACACTGCACCTTAATGTGGAACTCGATTGTTTCACCCTGGATGTATCTCTGCAATATCCCATTCCAACTGTATGTAATATTTATCTAGAGTGCCTGTTACATTTTGTATATGAATCTACTTTTTCATATTTTTGTTTTAAAAATTGCCATATATTGAATGTAAACTATGTTATCTATTGCTACTCGTGTCCCTCCTCTTCTCCTCCTTCTCAGGACGCATCTGGAAGTAAGCCTTTATTGGCTCAGTATGTCTTTCCTGGTGAAACGTTTGAAAGAAGTAAATACATTTTCATTGAGAACCTGGACAAATAACTAATTACAGACTTAAAATACATACAATAAGTACAAGAAGCAAAACAGTCGCCACGCCGCAACCCGTGTTTGGGAATGAGCTCGGGCCATCGGGGTCGGCAGGGAGAGAGAGGATTGAGCATCCGGAGGACTGCTCTCCTTTCCTGGGAGGAGGACTGGCACTTTTGCAGAATGACTCACCCCAGGTGGAGGCCGGAGGTAGTCCGGGTCAGAAGGGCCAGAAGTAGGGAGGTGCTGTGGGACTTCTACAGATGCTGCACTGCGCTTCTACGTGCACCGTCCTGCGTGTGTGCCCCAGCAATGGGAAGTGGGAAAAGAGGAAAAGCACCTCCAGCTGAAGATGACGCACCGACATCCCGCAGGCTTCACACCTGGCAACCGGCAAGGTAAGTCCCAGTGATACCAGCGTGACTGGGATGGGGGGTCGGTCAGAAGTGGGCAGCCGGGGCAGAAGGAGGATGAAGTGTCTATAGAAAAAAACATTTTTATGGAGGACCTGGACAATAACTAATCAAGAACATAAAATACATACAAGAAGTACAATAAATGCATACAATAAATACAATAAATAAATACAATAAATAAATACAATAAATGCACACAATAAATACATACAATAAATGCACACAATAAATACGTATAATAAATTACAATAAATGCAATAAATACATGCAATACATATACTACATACAATAAATACTATAATACATACAATAAATACATAACAATACAATAAATACATGCAATAAATACATTCAATGCATACAATAAATACATACAATGCATACAATAAATACATACAATAAATGCAATAAATACATACAAGAAGCAAAACACTGAAGCAAACAATACAAATAAATCATGAGTCCATCAATTAAGACAATGTCACTTGGAACTCTCAAGAATAAAACATTTCGGATTCGGATTAAATAAAAAATAAGACCTTTCTGATATGGCAAAGGCCCCATAGGGCATTACCAGGCATGCATGGATTTTGGAACCATGAGATCAGCTGGCATGGTAGTACAGTGATAACACTGCCACTTGCAGTGCCAGTGATCTGTGTCTGAGAATAAGCACAGATCATCGTGGCCAACCCAGGCGGAGGAAGGCTTGAGAGTCCCATCCCAGTGACTGCGGTTATTTCTTGGGAGGTAGGATAGCCTCCCCTAGTGAGACTGCCTCCTGGTGGAGACTGGGTTGCAGGACAGATGGGTGAGTATGTGAGGGCAGAGGCTGCCGCGGACATCTGGCACATATGCGCACTATAGCACATAGTGCCCCTATGGAGAAAATGGAAACAGGCTGGACTGCTCCATGTCAGCACCTCTCCCTCGTATGTTCTTGCATGACTAACACTGCTGGCAGCCCACCACATTGTGACTCTGGGAAAAGGATGGATACCCAGTAAGTCAGTGAGAAGGTCGATGAGGGGCGGGGAGGGGTGCTGTCGGACAGACCTGAGGTGAAATGAAGCATAGTTGAAAAAAAAATCCCATGCGATCCACTTATTTGATGTATGACCCTGAGAAAGTCATTTAACCTTTCAGTGCGTCTGTCCACCCAGCTGTAAAACAGTTAAAAGCAGGACCCCACTGAAAATGAGATATTGCCCATCAGCTGGGCTATCCGTTGAAATACATTGTAAAAAAGGGTTAAAGCAGGACCCCACTGAAAACAAGACACTGCACCTCGTCTGGCCTTTCCTGGGAGATAAATTTTTAAGAAACCAAGTGATTAGTCCATGGTGGTGGTGGTGGAGGGTGATAGTGTCTCTTTAAAATCTTGGACATTTCATGGCGTAAGTCGCAGTGTGGACCAGCACTTGACTTTAAGTTAATAAATTACCATTTAATCTTCGCAGCCAAAAGTTTTCCATAGTGTACATGCACCACTTCTGTTTATCTTTTCCAATGCTCCAGACAGCGGAAAACTCAGGAGACGTCAGCCTTCTTTCGTTCCTAAATGTCTTCACTTTAGAAACTTCTGTTTTGTGTATGCTACTACTCCCTGCACTCCTAATTCACTGATAAAAACTGTCCCACTATCACATTCAGTTCTTATCTTGTGCTGGAAATGGCGGGATGGGCCTACTGAACTCAGTGCAGGAAGTGATATTAATTTAGTTTCAGGAACAAAGTGAGACTGTTGCTCCATGACTAAAATGTACTGATGTCCATGGTGCATCCCAGCTCTAATGCCCACCAATCAGGAATGAAAGCCCACAGGCTGAAGAGTGAAGGGTGCCTGGGAAAGGTCGCAAGCAGCCACTTGGATATGTGAATGGAGTCCATTGCTAGGCCATGCATGGGGCGAGGCAGGAAATGGGCAATTGGATGGAGCTCTTTTTTTGTAATTAATGTAACCCCTAGGTGGCGCTATCCCAAGGCTACTCCCCTGCCTGCTTGGCTAGTAGAAGGTCAAGGGGCCGGAGTTCTGAAACAGGTGCCTCACACGGAGGTCAGGGTTGGTAGTGGTCAAGTTAACCTGGGCAAGAAATTCCCGCGGATGCTGTAACCCCTCTTCCCCCCCAGTGGCCTGAACACTGTACAGCAATCACTTTCTCAATACCCCTGGTACACCACACAAGTACCCATACTGTTTGCACTTACCACCAGGGCTGGTTCCTCTGGCTCTACCCTGGGGACCCCTATAAGCAAGGTTAACACAGAAAATAGCAACAATACAGTACTTTGAGCACAAACTGGAACCACAGTTAGATTACACGCAGAAAAAGTTAGATCTGATTTATTCAGGGACTTGAACAAGGTAGGGGAAAAATCAGGTTAATTAGCTTAAAGGTTGTATCAATGAAGCAGTTATGCATGCGCTTTGAGTCCCACCACACAGTCCACCTCTGGGTACCCAGGTAGAGAAGAGATGGGCTAGCCAGGACAGTTGCCCGGGTTGCAGCTGGTTGGGGCCCTGTGATGGAAAACACAACATGCACAGTCACAGTATTTGTAACTGAGCCAGAGGGTTCTGTTCAGAAGGAAACAAACAACAAGACAATCGGATGACACGCTCAGATTAAGCTGTTGTTGTAGGGAGCTACCCTGTATTTACTCACGATACCCAAGACTGGACACAGGCTGGACGATAATTGAGACTGCAGGTGGTTGATCTGGAATGCTAGGAGAAGCAAGGCCCACACAAGTCGCAGAGGCGCTGCTCCTGTTCAGGCGTGGAGCAGGGGCTGATCCCCAGGCAGGTCTCTGTCGATGGCTTCTCTGTGCAGTGGGTAGTCTGGCTGGGCCAGTCTGGCAAGGCCCAGACCGCATGGAGACAAATTCTGATGCAGTCTGTTTTGGCTGGGTACAGCTTCCAGCAAGCAGAACACAGTTCACACAGTGGGAACTTACCACAACCCACTAGCAGCTCATAGCACATTTACATGTAAGGGAATTCTACTGTACTAGGCAAAGCGCCCTGGGCACAATCGCAAAGTCTCTGCACACACCAGGAGCTTAGAGGTAGCTGGAACTCCTGACAGGCCGATCGCATTCAGCAAAATCTTCGGTCTTCTTAGGTTGAGCATGGCCCACTTCAGTAGTTTACTTTAGTCACACAACTTGGATTTAGTCCAAAACAATTCTCTTTCTCCCTCTCAGGAGCAGCAGGCAGACATGGAGGCCAAACTCTCAGCCTTTTCATAGTTCTCCCATACGAATCCACTCAGGATTGCTCTCAGAATCACTTCAGGATCACTTTAGCTCCTCTCCTTTACTTCCCAGCTCAGAAACTAACTGAAAACTGCAAGCAGCCCGGACTTCCCTAAGATCCAAAAGATTTGGTTGGCTGATTTGGCTGTCAGTCAAAACAAGAGCTCCCTTTAGTTGCAAAAAGGTGCAAAACTCAAACCACAGTTCTTATAGATTTTGAATTCAGACAGCTGCTGTAGTCCAACTACATTTTAGGTCCCACTAAACTGATTGGTCCAATTTGCAATCTAGGACCAAGATAGTGGAGACAAAAAACAGTCCTTGCTACAAAGAAAGCAGGTTAGACAAACTACATTATCATTATCATTCTAAATGGTTTTCAGCAAATAGTTACATATTTCAACAGAGCTCCCTCTCAGATTTACTTTAGCTGCAATCAAGCAGCTCTTAAAGAGACAGTACACAGAGGCTATACAGACTCTGGTAATCACATTAAACTGCTAAAATGCAAGACACCAGCCTGGCAGTGAGCATTTAGGTAAGCTCAAGGCAGACTTTTGGGAACCCCATTTGTAAGGGGTTACATTATGAGTTTATTTGTTTTTAAGAAGTAAAAGAATAAAAAAAAAAAAATTTTGCAGGATCATTCCAAGCGCAGCCTCAGCCTCATGAATATACAACTCTAATTCTTAAACTGTACAATTAAAAACATTGACTAAAACAAGTTGTTGTGTTTCACTGATTATTCTGTATTGCACAGTGAGTCCAGAGACTCTAAACCTGATTGGTCATCTAGGATCTTTACCTGTGAGGAAATCCCGCTATAACCCATGGGTGAAGTTCCAGCCATCCCAGCCAACCGTGACACAAAATAAGGAATCACTACGCTTACACCAAGCTCCAGAAACAACTTTCTTTTCCAGAGCAGACCTCAGATCTACTTTCTGCAGCTTAAAATGACTTTTCTTTTCCAGTAGCTCAGGTTTAACCAAGACTGCTCAAACCCGCCTCACCGCTCTTGTCGCTTGCTCTCACCTCCATTCCCACTCTCTGCAGCAGAAGCTGTCACACAAGATCATCACCTGCCACCTGCATCTCTATCACAAAGGCACCAGTGACAGTGGCAGTGGCAGCATTAACTACAGGGCAAATCACTCTTTCAGAACCCAGTCACAGTAGAGTGGCAGATTCCGGTGAGCCTGTCACTCACTCCAAACCCAGTTGTCATCGAGGCACAGGTCAGGAAACATAGGAAAACCAGGAGCAGTTATAAAATTTGCAGATAGCAGTTTATTATTAATAACAGCAAATAAAAATTGTTCAGTATAACTATTTACAATGGCAGTACAAACATAGAAAGCAGAGTCCTTCTTCTGAGTTTATCTTCTCAATTTCAGTCTCAGTCTCTTGTCTCTCCTCTTGCAAAACATTGCAGCTCTTTTTCTAACAAGTCTTTGCAGGGAGCTCATTAAGAGAATATTCTAAGTCTCACACAGTGTTCTTGTTGCCCAGCAGGTGCAGCAAAGACACTCTGTCACACCAGACTCTCTCTTTCCTCACTGAGAGCAACACGCAGCAACATTCAAACTGGAGTGACCTTCAGGCGGCAGAATTCAGTGCCCCTCGCTGAACCCATTGCAGATTCTCTCTCTGTCTCTCTCATCAGAAGCAGTGGTAGCAATATTGGAGCAGCCCTTCAGATACTAAATGAATTGTACAGGGCTCCGTGGCACTAGGTGATGGGGATCACCTGGCACACTGGCAACTCAGGTTTGTGCCGAACCTGGGACGACAGGAGTGGAGCTGGCAGCAAGGGAGTCAGAGTGTCCTTGGATGCTTCCTTCCCAGTGGGAGGTAGTGCTGGACTGCTTCACTGGCGGCTTTTGGTGGTGACAAGTGGCAGCGTCCTAGGTGGTGTGAAGTACCATCCACTCTGCTGGGCGTCCCCATACTAGGATGCTGCGTACGTCACCTGATTGTGGGAGGTGGGCAGAAAAGAGAAAACGCCCACCTGGCTGCTGAATAATGGCCGCCTGTTTCCTGATGCCCACAGCCATCTTACCAGCCCGCACTCATCCAATCCCCTGGCCGCCCAGTGGTCAAGGTGAAGGAACGATCTCCCTCCCTCCCTGGCATCCCCTTGGAGAGGGGCCCCGGAAGGGTTACCTGAGGTCTGCCACTGGTGCGTGCCATTGTGGGGGCCGACAGATGGCGATGGGCATGGTATGGGAGGTGTCCGGGGCAACAATGCAGTGGCCCAAAGGAGAGGGGCCAGACTGGGCACTGGAGCAGGTGGAAAAAAAATGAATTATACAATGGAGTCCAAGAATCCTAGAACCTGATTGGTTAGCTGGATTTATAGGGGGCATCTCAATATTCTACCTAGCAATAGGAAGTAGTCTTTGTTGTGTAAGAACACATTCAATAAAAGTCATTCAAAATGCCAAGAAAATGTATTTTTCCTTATCTTTTGTTACAAAACTGAAGGGGGCGTTGTATAATCACAATAATCCACTCTTGGTTGTGGGTTATGGTGGGATTTACCTGCTTCTGGTGTGGTTTATTCACTCAGCCTGCAGCCTCGTGACCGATTCACTGCAGGCATGGGTAAATCCCACCATAACCCACACACTTGTTGTATTATTGCTTAATGACTGGCTTATCTAAGATACAAATCATAATGATATGGTTGACTAAAATAAAGGTAATGTTGCAGTATTCGACGGTCTTAGAATCGTGTCCCAGCACATGAGTGGAACAGGTGTAAGACTGTCATCGTAGGCGTTGCCAGGCATCCGCAGGAGGAAGCAGGGTTCTGCCAGTCAACTAAGATAACATAAGTTACTGTTCCTGACTATTCAAAGGTTAAACTACTAGAGAGGAAGGTAAATTCATCTTTGAGAAATTCTGCTTTTCAGGAATTAACAGTACTCATAACTAAAACACAAAAGTCAATGCATTTTACTGTCAAATGGTCTCTGTCTATTGGAATAATTGCCACCTAAATTCAAACTTTATTGCTAAAGGTAGTAAAACATTGGTTGTTGGAGTCATCTATAGCTCAGGAAAAGTGCTGTTGTGGTTATTGATATGGCTCATCACCTGGTTGCTTGTATTTTATGATTGTACATGCTATGTAACTGTAAATATTGTGTGTAACTGTATGTATGTTTGTGCAAGAAGGTCACCATTTCAAATGAGCTTTGCTCAATGGGTATTACTCTAACAAAATGAAATGAAATGGAAAAAATGCGTACAGTGGAAACATTGCCTGCTGGAGCAGCGATAGCACTACTGCTTGCGACAGTGCTGACCCAGGTTTGGGAGTGAGCCTCGGGGCATCTGAGGGTTGACCAGGAGGACAGGATAGAGCATCGAAGGACTGCTGTCCTCGGGAGGGTTTGTACAGCCCAGTAGTTGCTGGCCCTAGAGGTGGCTGGGGAAAGACATCCGGGGCTGCGTGAGTGCAAGGTGGAGTATAGCAGATGCGACATATGGTGTATAGGAGAGCATAGCGTACATCACGGTGCCATTGCAAACCGTGCCTCTCAAGGGGGCCACAAGAAAAGGAAGAAAATACCAGCAGCAGGATGGTGCTGGACACCACCGACCTCGCACTCCATCAGCTGGGTCCACTGGTCAGAACTGGATCCAGATCGATGGCAGGGGTTGGGAAGCCCTGGCGACCATGCTGGGGGGCAAGGCTGTTGGTAAGTCCTGGTGGATGTCGGGTGGCCAGGCTGGGGGTGCGGCAGATGGAGGCCATCCGGAGGAGAAATAGATTAAGGAAAAAAAACCTGAAAATAAGGCAGGCTCCATGGTGCCAAATGATGTGAATCGCCTGTAACGCCGGTGGTTCAGGTCCACGCTATGAGCCCAGGATGTCAGAGGCAGAGGGCAGCAAGGAGGGCTAAGAGCCTCCCTTGATCGCTGTCCTCTGGGACTCAACACACCAAGCAAGTGACAGCTCCTGATTGTGTAGGTGCCTTTATTTATTTATTTTTTTTTTAGTTTTTGTTGACCGGGTAAGTGCACTAGACAAATCCTGCCTATTTTCAGGCATGACCCAGGGAGGGAATACAGATGAATGCCAACTGACCTTGAACCAGATTAAGCTGTTGGTGGTATTTTAGTGAATGAGGAGATTTGGCCAGGACACCGGAAATTCCCCTACTCTTTTCGAGACAGATGCCATGGGATCTTTAACATCCACCTGAACTACCACCAGTCCAGGCAGATGGGACCTCGGTTTAACGCCTCATCTGAAAGAGCGGCACGCCAGAAGTGCAGCACCCTCTCATGCTGCACTACAGTATCAGTACTGGGATAGTAACCCGAGTGCCAGATGTGACCTTTGATGGCATGGGTAACCTTGCCCATCAGGCCCCCCTCAGCCAGCCACAGTGTGTGCCAATCAGTCGGTTTTGATGGTGTCCTTGGCCACTCCCCACGGCAGCCAGCCCCAGCTGACCAAAGGAGGCCCCTCCAGCCAGTATCCTTTCCCAGTCCTTTTATCCTCCATGAGAGAAAGGGATGCCCTCAGCAGGGACAAGCCAGCAACAGAAGGGTGGAGTCTGGAGTAGAAAGTGCTCCCTCCGGGCCGGAGAAGGAACACCACGGGCATGCCACCAACAGAAAGGTGGAGTCTGAGTAGGAGGTGCTCCTGCTGGGCCAGAAGAGGCCACCATGGGGAAACCCTGGCCCTGGGATGTGAAGCAAGCTGGTGATTTGGAGAGATTCTCCGTGGCAACAAAGAGTGAGTCTGGTGGGCAAAGGGAGGTGCTGTGAGACCCTTAGGAGTGGGGTGCTGGTGGACACATGAGGAAAATAAATGTAAGGGACAAAAAAAGTGGTAATCAATAAATTAATAAACACCTTGATGGCCAACTCAAGGGAACATTAGGAAGCATTTCTTCTGCCAGAGGGTGGTGAGACATTTCTAACAGCAGAGGCAATGGGCATGAAGATAGTACAGGCATTCAAGGTAAGCCTGAACACATTTCTGCTTACCTAGGGAATCCCAGGATACCCTGGGTAGTAGAGTGGTGAAGAATCACAAGAGTACCTTGAGTAGTAGAGTGGGTGAGGAATTACAGGGTACCCTGGGTAGTAGAGTGAGTAGGGAATCACAGTGTACCCTGGGTAGTAGTGTGGTAGGGAACTCCTATAAATTAGTAGATGTTTGCATAGCATACTTACTCATCACTGATTAAGAGGCAAGGTGGGGATGACGGACCTAGTGTCTCTTTGACCCTAATTACATTGTTACTGTGTATAATGGGTAAACGCCTTGTACCTGTAGCAGGTATAGGGTGTGTTGAGGGATTAGAAAACTCGAACCTGGGAGTGTGTTTCAGCTGGGGTGCATAGTACTATAATGCCCCTTTCCTGTGGAATGCAAGGCGCTTAGGATAACTAGACTATATCTGACCTGCTCTGTCCGCTGGTAAGAGTCTGTTATTGTTTTAAATACATGGAGAGACTAAGCTGCATCATGGGGCAACAGAGGAGTTGTGAACATCACTGTATACTGTAGTGTATGGTGAGGCTCTATGATTCCTGAGCCGTATGGGAGTTCACAGGTTCAAACCCCACCAGAGCACTGTGCACCTAGAGGAAGTTGCTTAATTTCTCCCTGTCCCATTCCACCCAGCTGCGGAAATGGTTCAAAGCAGGACCCCTGAAAATGAGATACTGCATTTTAGCTGGGTTATCCAGGGTAAACAAACAAGTTGTACTAAAATGTCCTCATCTGTTGCTGTGACGTTAAAGAACCACTGCCCAACCAGGGGTATAGCCAGGTTATAGCTTAAAGGCCTAGGCCTTCATTTAGATTCAAACATGTTGACCAAATATGCCTTAACTCAACTGGGCAGGGATACCAGTGTGCCCTAAACAGCATGTACCTATGCTTGCACCTTCAGTTTTTGAAATTCTGGTTACCCCTGCCAACAGTGTGACATCACATCAGTGAACTTCGACTTTCTGCAGAAAGAAACATTGATTCCCTACTTATAAAAGGAAACAATGCTGCCGTCAACATATCACATCCCTCGTGTGTGTGCAATTAAAAAAATTTCCTTTGATGAGGGTCCCAATACCTCTCCTCGCTTAACAATCCTCTTCAATCTTTACCCACCTGTTCAGGGTCTCCGCTTTACCAGAGCAGTGACATGGTGGTGCACTGATTTCTGCCCTTTGCCTGCATAGTCTTGAGGAACTGTGCATTTGGTATGCCACTCAGTGTGGCAACAGTTGCCACCCTAATTATGATCACGTGGTTGGGGTGGGCGGGGTTGTTTCAGTTGATTGATTCCATTTGTAAACCCGCAGAGTCCTGGGGTACCAGTAGTGGGGCGAGAGGCCATTCTCAGCAGCAAGCTAAAGAACAGCGATACAGAAACCGCAGAAACATCTGCTTATTATGAAATGCAGTCCGTCCGGTTTTACTGTCACTCTCATGACTGCAGTATGCATACGTTCTGTAGGTTTCACTGTGGTGTACATTTTAAGATAATCTGAAATTGAAAACAGATTTGCCTTCCCTGCTCAACACCCCAACCCAAGAGCAGCTGCTTGGGCTCCACGGAAAGTTTCTGTCCTGCTCACGCACCCTGCCAAATCCACTTTACTTCCTCCAGTTCGGTTTTAATGGGATTCAGGCCTCCCAGGGCCTTGCCATAAATCCAAGACAGGAAAAGGGCTTTTAGGCTGATCTGCAAGAAAAGACAGGAGTGTTTTAGTTAAAAAATCCTGCAAGGAGAAGGAGGGACAAACAAGGCCTAGACGAGATGTTATGAGCAAAATACAGATGTAAAGTGAGAAGAAGCTTATTAAGTTAGAAACTTGTTTCTGACCTTTGCTTCTCTTTATCATTTTTCAATAAAGCTTTACCTCTTGACTGTTCTGCAGGAGGTTCACAGTCCTGTTCCTGCAGTCCCTGAATGGCCATCCATCTCCCCAGACCCTGTCACAGTCTCCCATGAATTGGCCACCCCCCACCCCTTGCTAAGTCACACATCCAGAGGGTAGGATCAGAGCAACGGTGCATGCCGAGACAGGTGGATGGTGCTTCATTAGCCTAAAGCCACAGCCTGTTTCTGTTTTCTCCCTTCCACCTTCCTGATGTCGGCACAGCCCCTGCAGGCTCCTCAACACATCCCCTGGCATCCCCTGTGAGGTGCAAGCTCTGTGGTCCAATCGCAGGGGTCGCCAATGCAGCGAACCTGCTGCCATCCCTCCCCAGACTGGGAGTGCCACTGAGCAGCATTGCTTCCAAGCCTCCGGCCACTCAGTATTGCTTCCCTAGCCTCCAGGCCACTCAGTATTGCTTCCCGAGCCTCCGGCCACTCAGCATTGCTTCCTAGCCTCCAGGCCACTCAGCATTGCTTCCCTAGCCTCCGGCCACTCAGCATTGCTTCTCTAGCCCCTGGGCCACTCAGTATTGCTTCCTAGCCTCCAGGCTACTTAGTATTGCTTCCCTAGCCTCCGGCTACTCAGCATTGCTTCCTAGCCTCCGGCCACTCAATATTGCTTCCCTAGCCTCCGGCCACTCAGCATTGCTTCCCTAGCCTCTGGCCACCAGTATTGCTTCCCAGCCTCTGGGCCACTCAGTATTGCTTCCCTATCCTCTGGGTCACTCAGCATTGCTTCCCAGCCTCCAGGCCACTCAGTATTGCTTCCCAAGTCTCTGGGCCACTCAGCATTGCTTCCCTAGTCTCGGGGCCACCAGCATTGCTTCCCTAGCCTCTGGGCTACTCAGCATTGCTTCCCTAGCCTCCGGCCACTCAGCATTGCTCTTTAGCCTCGGGCCACTCAGCATTGCTTCTTTAGCCTCCGGCCACCAGCATTGCTTCCTTAGCCTCCAGGCCACTCAGCATTGCTTTCCTAGCCTCCAGGCCACTCAGCATTGCTTTCTTAGCCTCAAGGCCACTCAGCATTGCTTCCCTAGCCTCCAGGCCACTAAGCATTGCTTCCTCAGCCTCCAGACCACTCGCGCATTGCTTTCCCAGCCTCCAGGCCACTAGCATTGCTTCCCTAGCCTCCAGACCACGTAGCATTGCTTCCCTAGCCTCCAGGCCCACAGCATTGCTTCCCAGCCTCTGGGCCACTCGGCATTGCTTCCCTAGCCACTGGGCCACTTGGCATTGCTTCCCTAGCCTCCGGGTCACTCAGCATTGCTTCCCTAGCCTCCAGGTCACTCAGCATTGCTTCCTAAGTCTCCGGCCACTCAGCATTGCTTCCCAAGCCTCTGGGCCACTCATCTGACTTTCCTGCCCTTGGGCCACTCAGCATTGCTTCCCTAGCCTCCGGCCACTCAGCTGGCTTTCCTAGCCTCCAGTCCACTCAGCTGGCTTCCAAACTCATTCCTGAACTCGGTTTCTTGCATGGGAATGCAACACACTACCCTTTGGTCCATCAGGTGTCCCCTCTTTTTTTATCATGTTATTCATTTAATTTCTTTTTTCTCTTTCTGCTCCTTCATCTGTAGGCCAGGAAACCTTCCAGCCCCATGCTGTCTTCTCAGTCGCTCACCCTCCCACCTCGTAACCACAGATTTACCCTCTGCGTTGGGGCAGTTGGGGGTTTGACCTACCCCACCCCTCGAGTTCTGGGTGGTGAGGTGGGCAGTTGGCTGTATGAGGCCTGGAGTGCCAGTGCCATGATGTTGCACTCTTCGGGAGTTTTTCCTTTCCCCAGGACACGACTTGATCGCTCAGTGGTTTGCATGTGGCAGCCTTTCAAGTGTCCCCTTCTCTATCTGCAGTTCCAGCTGCTTCTCTGCCTGTTGTCACCAGATGGAGGCACCACCCACCCTGGAGGAAACCCGCCCAAGAGGAAGAAGGTGGTCTGTAGGATGCTATATCCTCCTCCGCCTAGCTACGCCATGAGTGGCAGCCCTGCCACTGTGCATATTTATTCCATTTGTGCTGTTCGCCTCATATCTCACCTCCTCCTGCCCACCTCACCTGCCGTGTATGCTGATCCTGAACCGAATAGAGACCCGACTGTGTGCCCTATACTCCACTGAGAAGGGACCTTGGCCTGGTGAATGCGATAGGATCCTGTTTCCATGTAAATAAACCCAGCAGTGAAGAATGAACAGAACTACAGGAACTCAGTAAAATACAAGTTGAACTTATCTAAATATCATGTTTTTCAAAGTTTTCCCAAATGTGACATACTCCTTTTAACCAAATTCAGGTGAGCATTTTTCAAGATTTATCCTTCATCGACCCAGACAATCATAGACAAGAACTTGAGTTACCATGGCGAAGAAAGACTGGGGCAGAGAACTGTCAATACCAGGTTTGTTTATAAAAATGGATGAACTGTTCTCAAGATAGTGCCATAGAAAAGCATTGGTTGCACGTGAGAGAACCTTTGCATAGTGAGGTCAGTGTGACCAAGATGCTGTTACCTTGTAGTGTTATTAATTAATGTCTGTATCAGCACCGTAACAACTGGATAGGTGCTGTCAACGAAGGGCAAAATTGTAATTCGTGACATATGGATGGCATAATGAGGCCTTCACCAAATCATTATTGCTAGAGCATACTCCCTACAGGGATGAGTCCACAGAGACAATAACCGAGAAACCAGTGCCAACAGTTGGGGTAATGCCCATAGCATTTAGCTGCTAGAAACAAGACTTTGACGGCAGATAACGACCGCTTGACCCACCTAGTCTGCCCATTTCCTTACCTTGAATAAGCTGCAGATCCTAGTTAAACAGCCTACTTCTTCCTACCCCCACCAGAATTGCCTTATGTCTGTCCCATGCATTCTTGAATTCCCACTGTTTTTGACCCCATGACCTCCTCAGGAAGGCGCTCCATGTGTCCACCACCCTCTCTGTGAAAAACAGTTCCTCACATTGCCCCTGAGACGTCTCCCCTATATCTTCAAATTGTGTCCCCTTGATCTTGCACATCTCTTTTCTGAAAGATGCTACCCTCTTGGACTTTGTTGATTCCGTGAGGTACTTGAAAGTTTCTATCATGTCTCTCCCCTTCCTCAAGGGTATATGTATTAAGCTCCTTTAGTCTCTCTTCATATGGCTTCTGGTGCAAACCCTGCACCATTTTAGTTGCCCTCCTCTGACTCGCCCATCCTGTCTATGTCCTTGTGGAGATGGGGTCTCCAGAACTGCACGTGAAACTCAGATGGGGTCTCACCAACTGTCTGTACAAAGGGATAACAATTTCCTGTTTTCTACTGGTGATGCCTCTTCCTATACATCCCAGTATCCCCAGCCATCCTTACTGCCTTCTCACATTGCTTGCTTACCTTTAGATCATCAGGTATAACTACCCCAGGTCCCTTTCCATTTTGTTGTTGTTACTACCTCCCCTCCATTGTGTACTCTTCCCTGGATGTTTGTTTCCAGGTGCATTACTTTGCACTTCTTTGCATTGACTCTAAGCTACCAAACTTTGACCATTCCTACAACCTTACCAAGTTCCTTCTCATCCTTTCCACCCCCGTAGCAACCCTGTTGCAGATCTTTGTGTCATCTGCAAAGAGGCATACTTTTCCTTCTAGTCCCTCTGGAATGTCACTAATAAAGACATGAAAAGGACCAGACCTAGTATTGAACCCGCGGTACCCACTAGTAAACCCCTTCTTTGGAGTGGACTCCTTTACTGTTACGCTATGTGTCCTGTTGTCCAGCCAGTTTTTACACAGCCTACCACCTTGGGACCCACTCCCAGGCTGGATAATTTGTTTATTAATCTTTTGTGTGGGACTGTGTCACATGCCTTGCTAATGTCTAGGTAGGCCATGTCCACAGCCCCTCCCTGGTCTACTACTTTGGTAACCCAGTCAAAGAGATCTATTAGATCGTCTAAACTGCTAAAGTATGGTAAATGCTATGCTAAATTAATCGTAAAATTATGGGTATCCTCGACATGCGTTACTTTAGTGGGCGCACCCTACTGAAGCGGCGACCCACTTGCGGCGAGATGTTGACAGGCGAGGGAGCAGGGAAGGCGACCTGATGGGTGGTTTAAAATAGCTGACAGGATGTCACTATATGTACACGCGCATGGGGGCTAATATGCTGAGTGAGGGGCAGGATGGGAGGGAGGGTTTGTGAGGAGGTAGTTCCATGCTGAGCTGCCGAGCTGGATCCATGGGGTGGTGGGTGGGTGCTGGGCTGGGGTGGCCAGGATGCTGGGTTTGGGTCTGGGCGAGGTATGTTTTGTTGCGCCTGGCCCAAGTAGTTTATTTTATTTTCTCAATTTTGCACCCCTGACATGCACCCCGTGGAGTTGAGAATCTAAAGTAGGGGGTGGAGGTGTCCCCGCTGGGGGGTTCGGGGCCACAGCCCGCCGCATGACATTAAAATATAGAGTCCTTGTGCCGCTTTTGTTTTCTCGCTGGGTACATCGCAAAATTGAATTTCGTGATGTATACGCCGCCATAATGACACCGCCTTTCGCAATCGCCTCTTATGACATAGAACCAGAAGTACGATTGGTACCTGTGAATACCGAGTAATTTCATCGAGCGAGTGGCTTTTACTGTCCCTGTTTCACAAGATGAAATTAACACCGAATTCTTCACAGGAACACATGTTAAGAGTTGCATTACATGATCAGGAGGAGTTACATTTAGAAAACTGAGTGCCGGAGGGTGAAGTACTACAGCTTTTCAGCTGACCCATCTGCACAGTGGTAGAGCCGCTGCTTGTGCCGCCACTGACCCAGGTTTGGGAACAAGCTTTGGCTCAGATGATCAACGGTGGGGGAGGAGCGAGCATCCAGAGGTCTCTCTCTCCCACGGGAGGGACAGAGGGAGGAGAGTGGGCAAGTATCCTACTGGATGCTGCTGCCTGATGGACACCTTGAGAAAGCTGACATGGTGGTGAGTGAAATGTTGGTGGGTACTGGTAGGGTGAGCATGTTGCTGTTTTTTTTTTTTTGTAGACTTTATTTTTCTCCTACCTAATGGGGCATCTCTTGGGAATCCACACTCAGCTACTGGTACACCTGACCACCCCCTGAACTGTGTTCATCCGACGATGAAATCGGATTCAGGATTCTGGCTCTCCTGCCTCCTTGGATAGGCCCCGAAATCCCCAAGGGCGAAGTCGGATAGACGGCCGACATTGGACGCGCGGGCCCCAGACCACTGGAGGTTCCGCTGCTCTCCGAGGGTAGGGTATTTTTCTTGTTTTACCCCGAGACCCCACCCCCGGAGATCAGTTGTGCAGTGATGCCTTAGAGCCGCCTGCCACAGCTCCATCCCACTACAACGCACACGGCCCTCCGGCTTCCACTGTGGGTCGCGGGTTGCACTTGGCAGTCCCTGGATCCCTCCCAGAGAGAGAAGAGAGCAGTCTCACGGATGCACAATACTCTCTCTCTTACCTGCCAACCCCGGTGCCCTGGTAGTTTCCAACCCGGGTCGCTGGCATGGCGCAGCGTGTGGCATCCAATGCCTCAACCTCAGCACCGCTGGGTCGGCATGTTGCTGTTTTAACAATAAAACTATTTACTTAAGATCAAATGCACACATATTTCATAAAACGCTTGAATTCAATTGAATTCACATCCCTGTGCCATGACTAGTGTTTCCTGAAAATATGCTACTTGGTTTTGTGGTTTTCTTCAAATCAGCATCTGTTAATGTGCTCTGTAGTAACTGAAACAGTGAAGATGTTTCTGTCCCTGTCACTGAGCAATGACATCATACCTGTCCTGCCTGCTGCTTGACCAATTAAATCCCTGACTGACTAAATAAGCTGTTGCAGTCCCTAGTTAGAGCAGTCTGTGGAGCTAATTATTTTAACTCTTGAGTTTGTTACTAACCCATCTGGTTGGTGGGAAACAGATCCGAGGATCGCTTAGGCAACAGGACAGGAGGGAGAGCTGGATGTCATTGTCCATGTAGGGACAAATGACCTGGCTAGGGATGAGGCTAGGATAGTGCAGGAAGAGTTCAGGAGTTGGGAAAGGGTTTAGAAAAGTAGTGTGCTTGGTGGCCTTTTCTGAGGTGTTGCCTGAGGACAGGGTACTTTGTACCAGGAGCTCAACCAATGGTTGCAGGACTGGAGCAGAGAGAAGGGTTTGGCCACATTGAGGACTGGGGTACCACCTGGTGGGTAAAGGTCTGTACAGGGAGATGGCCTGCACCCATCCAGGAGGGAAGAGCAGTCCTCAGTGAACAGTTTAAATGCTACATTGACAAGCATTTAAACTAGCCGAGGAGTGGCAGAAGAAAGCAGGAAGACATAAATGTCCCACCCCGCAAGCGGAGGGCAGTCAGTAGAACCTTAAGGAGGGAAATCCTCAAGGCACTTATAGCAGGAAAAGCAGAATGGTAAAAATGAAGAGAGATGGGAATGAAGGCAAAGGGGGTAAGGAGAGTAGGCAAAGGGAAAAAGGGGCTGGCAAGAAGGGTAGTAGCAGAATTTGAAGGCCATGTGTGCAAATGCTCAAGTCTGGGAATAAAATCCAGGACCTAGTGGCCATTATGGAAGAGGCTGACCTGGACATAATCACATTACCAGGTCATGGTGCAATGACGACCATGACTGGGATGTAGCTATACCGGCTACACTCTGTTCAGAAAGGACAGGATGGAAAAGAAAGGGAGGAATGGCACTTTTCATGAAGGACAGCATAAAATCAACAGAGATGCAGGGAGGTCGGAGGCACTTTGGGTTACCAAAGTGATGGGGATTGAGTGGCTATTCGTGCTGGCGTGATCTACAGAGCTCCAGCATGGGGGATAAGTTTCTGGTGGAAGCCATCCAAAAGATGGTGACTATGGGGAGGTGCTGCTGGTGGGGACTGGCTGAAACCCTCTCCTGCTCAAATCCATGGTGGGGAACTCAGTCTGCTGTATATAGATTGGCATCCCAGCTGCAGCTTCAGCTAGGAGCAGGGACTTCTTGGACTCCTTGCAGGGGACATTCCTCAGGAAACTAGTAAGAGAGACCACTCGTGAGAGAGCAATATTGGACCTTGTACTCACCAATGGGACAGTGTTGCAGATATCATGGTGGGTACCACCGGGGACCAGGATCAGATGGTGTGGTTCGGTATAAGTACTGTAGCAGAATCGAACCACACAAAGGCGAGGGTACTGGACTTCGAGAGGCCAACTTTACAAAGATGGGGAATGCCTCAGGATGCTCATGGCATTGTTGGAAGAACTTTGGTGGCATGGAGGAACAGTGGGCAAAACTAAAAGGGCCATAGTGAAGCCAGAAAACCTCTGGCCAGGCAAGTAAACAAAGCAAGAGGAAAAAGAGACCATTATGGTTCTAAAAGAGGTGGCGGGAAGGTAAGGGCAAAAAGTTAGCATTGAGGAGGCATAAAGAGACACACAGAGAAGGATAGGGAGGCATGTCAGGAGAAGCAGAGGGAGGCAGAGAAAGCAGTCGGGAGCGCAAAGGCACAAACAGAGGAGAAAATAGCTCAGGCAGTAAAGAAAGGGACAAGATATTATTCAGGTATGTAAGCAAAAGGAAATGACCCGGGGTGGGATTGTAAGACTAAGGAGGGAAGGTGTGTGTGTGTGTGTGTGAAGGGCGACCAGGAAAAGAAGACATCCTAAACAAATATTTTGTTCAGTTTTCACAGAGAAAGGTGAAGGTGAGGGAGCAGAGATAAGTGAACATCGGAGAAGAGTGGGACACCAGTCCATTTACAGAGGAGAGAGTCCTGAAGGAACTCGCAAATCTGAAAGTGGACAAAGCAATGGGGCCAGACGGGGTGAAAGCAAAGATATTGCGGAGCTCAGAGAAGTGCTGATTGCGCCACCGTCAGTCCTGTTCAACCACTCACTGGACATGGTTCCAGAGGACTGGAGGAGGGCAGATGTAGTCCCACTTCACAAAAGTAGTAGCAGGGAGGAGGCTGGCAATTACAGGCCAGTCAGCCCGACTTCGTGGTGGGGAAATTAATGGAATCACTACTGAAGGAAAGGATGTAGAATACCTTGAATCCAGCAGCTTACATGATCTGAGGCAGCATGGATTCACAGAGGAAGGTCATGTCAAACAAATCTGATTTGGCTGGGTAACCGGGAATTAGATCAGGGTGGAGCAGTGGATGTGGCCTACCTAGATTTCAGTAAGGCCTTTGACACTGCTCCACATAGGAAACTTGTAAACAAGCTGGGTAGCCTGGGAGTGGGTCCAAAGGTAGTAAACTGGGTGAGGAATTGGTTGGGGATAGGTGACAGAGGGTGGTGGTAATGGAGCTCACTCCCAGGAAGTGAGGCGACCAGCGAGTTCCACAAGGATAAGTACTGGATGGTCCTCTTTAATGTCTTTATTAGTGACATTGCAGAGGGATTAGAAGGAAGGTATGCTTCTTTTGCAGATGACACAAAGATCTGCACAGTGTGTAGACACTCCAGGGGTGTGTGTGAAAAAAAAATAGGGATCTAAGAAAGCTTGAGGAGTGGTCATGAGTGTGGCAGCTAAGTTTCAATGCAAAGTAGTGCAAAATCATGCACTTGGGGCACAGAGCCCAGGGGTGGAGTACAAGATGGGTAGAGTGGTACTGATGTCCACCAAGCAGGAAAGAGACCTGGGGGTAATCATATCTGATGACCTAAAGCTGGCCAAACAGTGTGACAAGGCAGTGGGTAGAGCCAGTAGGTTGCTAGGGTGCATAGGAGGGTATCACCAGCAGAAAGAGGGAGATGGTGATACCGCTGTATAAATCATTGGTGAGACCTCATCTAGTTACCATGTCCAGTTCTGGAGACCACATCTGTGGAAGGACATACAGTAGACAGAGTAGAAGCGGTCCAGAGGAGGGCAACTAAAATGGTGCAGGATCTGCACCCAAAGCCCTATGAGGAAACAGAATTTGACTGCAGATAAGGACCACTTGGCCCACCCAGTCTGCCCATTTCCCTACCTAATGGATAAGCTGCAGATCCTAGCTAACCAACAGTCTACTTCCTTCTACCCCAATAGACTAAGGACTCAATATATACCCTGGAGGGAAAGGAGGATGGGGTGATATGATAAAGAGTTTCAGATACCTCACGGGTATAAAGAGGGTACAAGAGGAAGCATTTTCAGAACAAAGATGCTCAAGAACAAGGGCGTGCTGTGAAGCTGGATGGGGTAGACTCATGGGAAACATGAAGAAGTACTTTCACAGAAAGAGCGATGGATGTCTGAACAGGCTCCCTGTGGACGTGGTGGAGGCAAAAACTGTTACGGGATTCAAGGATGCATGGTATAGGCATAAGGAACCTTAATGGTTAGGAAAGGAGGGTGAAGCTGGAGATCAAGTAGGGTCTATGTATTACAGTAGATAGGAAAATGGGCAGACTAGGTGGGCCAAGCAGTCCTTATCTGTCATCAAGTTCTATGTTTATATTTCGAACCTTCTAGCATAGAAACAGTTATTTTAAACACGTGATTAAAACAGCTTCTAGAGCTGTATGTGGACAGAGTCCTTACAACTGTAACATATGTTATCCAGGGTCTTACATACAACTCATATATTGTAGCTCCTGGTCCAGTTCTGGGGCAGAAAGTACCACCAGTGACCGCAGGCTCAAAACTACCTGGGCTTACCTCCCAAAGAGGGCCTAACAAAACATACAGAAATGGAGGGTGCACCAAGACTGCAGGTGAGGAAAAAGGAGTCAGTCTCAGTAAAAGTACTGCAAATGACAACAACTTTTAAAAATATATTATTGCACTATCACCATGAACACTTGAATCCTGGTGTTCTTTTTCATACCTTTTGTAGTGTTTCAAGCTGCACCAGTTTTCGTTTCAGGTGTTGAGTGCTTACCTGGTACACTGTGCTTGTTGAAGTGGTTCTGTTTGTCCATCGCAGTTTATTACCCACAGCTCAGCAGAACACTATGGGCTATTAATAAAGCTGGGAGAGATGGGGTGGGCAGGCAGGAGCTAAATTGGGTTGAAAATTGGCTCGGGCATTTACAGAGGGTAATGGTGGGTGGGAAATTCTCTTCTCCTAGGAAGGTAATCAGTGGGGTCCCTCAGGGCTCGGTATTGGGGCCGCTATTGTTTAACACTTATGTCTTGGATATAGGAGGGGTTAGAATAGGTTGAGTCCTTTACGGACGACTCAAAACTGGGAGCTCTGGTGGACTGTGAAGAAGCGAGGGAGGTGGTCAAGGGGATCTGGATACTCTGGAGGGTGGTCAAGGAGGTGGGGACTGAAATTTAATGCTAGGAAATGTAAGGTATTTCATTTGGGGGTAAATAACCCGGTCATGAATACACCCTGGGGGTCACACTGCAAACCACATTAGGGAGAAAGGATTTAGGGCGTGATAGATGTTAAAATGAATAACTTGAAAATTGTAGAAGAACAGCAGCCAAAGCAACAGGATACTGGGCTGCATAGCCAGGGGAATTACGTCCAGAGGGAGGAGGAGGTGATCCTCCTCTGTATAATGCCTTGGTCAGGTCGCAGCTCAAGTACTGTGTACAGTTCTGGAAACCTCATCTGAAGAAGGAAATAGCTGCTGGAGAGGGTTCAGAGAAGAGCGACCAGGATGATTCGGGGCATGGAAGGAAAGTCTTATGAGGAGAGACTAGAGGAGCTTGGCTTTACTCACTGGAGGAGAGAAGGGATAGGGAGATATGATAGAGGTTTTCAAGTATGTAAAAGGAATAACTAGAAGTGGAACCAAGGAGCTCTTTAGGCTTAAGAAGGGGGAACAACCTAGGGGCATGGTAGAAGCTGGAGGGGAAATTACAGAGGGGAGCGAGGAGACATTTTTTCACTGAGAGGGTGGTGGAACCATGGAATGCGTTGCCTGGGAGCCTGGTGGAGGAGGGTACAGTGGAGGGATTCAAGAGGGGTGGGATATGTACAAGGGGAAACTGAAACTAAAAAGGACCCTCTTGGGGGCTTGGGAGGGTGGTAAGGCGAGCAGCCATTAGGATGCTGGCTTTCGAGCAGACAAGACAGACCATTTGGCCTATTCTGCTGGCTTCTTTAGTATGTTAGAATAGTGATAAAGCACAAAAAATAGAAAGGTTCCCCAACATTTTGCTGAGTCGCTCCACTTTGACAAGGAGCAAGACTTTTCAGAGGCACTTCCACTTTGATGAGGGCAGCCTGTGGACTACGATTCTTTTCTGCCCTTTCATTTCTATGTTTTCTAACAAAATGCTGTACAGATGGCTTTAAAACGGCAGTGAGAAAAGAAAGAACATGATTGGCTGAGGTACATCCTGTGGCCATGCAGTAAGATTTGCCTTAACCGCATGTCTGGCTGTCATTCAAATTTTAAAATGTCTCTTTCAGGCATCTTTCTCGAAACAAAATATTTTATAAGCACCATAACCCACTCCAAGGTATGAGTTGTGACAGACATTACTGCACTTTCCAGGTGGTTGAAAATTCTCGACTGCGCCTTGTAGTTTACAACCTACCTGTGGTGTATGGTAAGATCAGTCTTACTGCACACCCTGTTGTAGACATGGAGAATAATGGATGGGGTGTTGTTTTTATGCACCCAAGATGTGTAATATCATATAAACCATGAGTGTGAGGTACGGCTGGTTTTTGATGGTATTACAAATCGAGTGGTGTAAAAATGAATAATGTAATACTCTGTTCTTTAGTTTATATAATTTCTGGTCAGTTTACTATGACATTACCAACAACAGCCAAAAGGATGGTGTACTTTCTGTGGTAGTTAAAAAACAAAAACAGACAGCGATCTTTCTGTGGCATTTTGTTTCTGTGAGCAAGAGGTGGCGGTAGCTTTCACTTTCACATTGACTGGCTGAAACCTGCCTATAATGATCGGGTTCCATTCCGTAATAAATAGTCGGTTATTACGACGCTCAGAAGTGGTGTCAGTCCCCATAATAAATGGGCTAAGCACTAATATTATTGCTTACGCTACCAATATCAGTGTTTTAGTCATTGACGAATCAGTACCCTGCAAAGCTACTTATAACATTTGGATAAGCAGGGATAGATAGAGGTTAGATGGAGGACGATGTGGATTACAAGAGCTGGCCAAGCAAGAGACGCTTTGAGGTTCGCAGTAAGGACAAAACCCACACCTGACACAGTGCAGAGAGTAGATGCAGGTATGGGCGAAGAGAGAGAGTGGCTTGTGACTGTAGGCAAGGCCAAAACATGATTCTATAGTTTGGATCAGAAAAAAAGGGAGTTGGTAAGTTGGAAGGAGACAGGTTCCAAGCAGTAAAGCAGCAACAGAAAAGTGATACTGTCAACAGTACAACAGTAATACTCTAGTTCCATCACCACCCCTACCCTCTTCTTAATCCAGATAAATCAGTATGCTGTGTACACATGTACACATTTATAGGATCACCAGGCGTGGGTTTAGAATAATACAGTTTCAGGTACACCACAAGTCAGGTGCATAAAAATGCATGGTTGCATTTATCATTCTATTTTCATCAAATAAAATATACAGAAAGCAAAATGGTAAGTCAGACAACTGCTTAGTTTCAACAGTTTCTAAGACTTGTCTTCAGCCTAGCATGAATCAAACAGTGTGAAAGCACACACTACTAGGAGGTCTTCCACCTTCCTCAGTCAGTATCCAGCTGACCACTATCTATCCTCTCTGCACTGAGGTAGGGCTTTTATAAGCTCACTAGCAGTTGGAGAAATTTTCCACTGCCCTTTTGATTATTGGTAGCCATAACATAAAACAGCCACTAGGGGCCACTTTTGCACCATAGAGAACAGGTTTGGCACCTGGAGTACATTACATACCTTGTTTACAACATTGTTAAAGGCCGGAGCTGAGATCAGAACATTCTGTGCTCTCCTAAACTCTCCTGCAGGATCATATTACCTCATGCTGTCTGCTGTAAAATATATCTTAGAAAGAGGCTGCTAACATCTAGAAAAAGCAGACACAGGTTTTTATTATTCTTATATTAAGACAGCCCTCTCATTTTGTAACTGTACTCTTAGTTTTGTTATAAGCAGCCAAGCAGCATGTTGGACATTATACAAAACATATAAACTGCTTGGGGAAGGGGTTTCAGTTTATCCCAGGGTTGTACGCTATGACAGGGGTCACCCTATCACACATCCCCGCATAAGAGAGCAACCGTCATATGGTTGTCCAAATCTCAGCTAACACCCTGGAAGGGTGTGGAGCTTCAGCTCATCCTCACCACGGTTCGGCCTCAGGGTCCCTTTCAAAAACACATTTGTAAAGTATCCTACTCATAACAACACAAATACCCGAGACATTTTAAATTATTCTGAAATTAGTCTCTCCATTAGTAGACTACAACATCATTGCATACAGTTAGGAGAAAGAACCACTAATGGCAGTTTTATGCCACCTACTGACTTTCTCCTAACCAGATACACTCAAACGGGTTGGACCATCCAGCACCCAGTAGAACTGTCTTCGGGGAATTTCCTTGCTCCATCCCCACTTAAACATTTAAAGGTAGGCTAGTAACATACCACGCTGCATGCCTAACAGCCTGTCCCTATCCTCTGGGTTTACTTATCAAATCTTGTACACGCTCTAGTGGTGTTGGCCACCATCTTGCCCCTCCTGTTCTATGTGGAGTCCCCCTCCTCCAAGGGTGCCATCTCTTGCCCTTCACCCTCTGGATTACTCCTCCCACATCATTATCTGGGGTCGCTTTCTGTCTGCCCCTATAACAGGTCTAATAGTATGCTGCCACCTGCCTGTACATGCCTGGCAATAGAAATATGGGGTGAGTCTAGCCAATACCTTCCCATGGCTCACATGCCCTGAGTGACTGGAATGCACATCCTCCATCACCTTTTCCTATATGCCATGGGCACCACTACCTGGGCATCCACTTGCTTCATCCAGGGGTTGGGCCTCATATGATAGAGAACTTCCTTTCTAAGTTCATACCACCATAACCTGTCCCCCACGCCACCATTAACCTGTCTCCCATCCTTGATTTTACATACTCCCTTAACTGGTTACTTCAGGATCCCCACCTGCAACTTTTCCCAGTCAACATCAAGAGAACAATCATTTTTCATAGGAAGAGGTTTAAAACATGCAAAGTCCCTTCAGGTAAAATGGCTCTTCCATGTTGCTTGAAGTCTTCTGCCACATTAATACATTGCCAGTCAAAGTCTTACCTGGAGTCTCTGCATCTCGTTCGCCATCCTCCACCAGGTAACAGCCCAGAAAAATGGGCAACAATGGGATCTCCACAAACATTGGTCGCAAATGCTTCATCAGGGGCCTCCTCCTCCAGAGCCCATGTATCCTGCTCCACCGATTCTTCCTCGACATCCTCCGAGTGGGACATCTCGAGTAGCCCCTGGCATCTGTGCTCCACCTCTCTCTGGCGCCAATCAGCCTCCAGCCATTTCCCACTCATCCAGTGAAGAAGCCGAATCAGGGTCTGTATTTGGCCATTGGGTCCATCTCGTCCCATCCATGGTGCCTCGCCTGGTCTCCATCAGGCGCTGTCCTCATCTCATCTGGCGCCATGCACCTCTGCTGTATCCGCAGTACCAGGTCTGGCACCAACTGACTGGACTCCCCTGTTTCCTTGGATGTCCATTCAGATCCTACTCTCACACCATAAATCACCAGGCATGGGTTTAGGATAACACAATTTCAGGCAAAACACAAGTCAGGTGCATAAAAATGCATGGTTGATGTTTATCATTTTACTTTCATCAAATAAAATATGCAGAAAACAAATGGTAACACACTACCAGGAAGTCTTCCGCTTTCCTCAGTCAGTATCCAACTGACCACTATCTATCCTCTCTGCACTGAGGTAGGGCTTTTTATAAGCTCACTAGAAGTTGGGGACATTTTCCACTACCCTTTTGATTAACAGCAGACATAACATAAAACTAGCTACTAAGGGCCACTGTTGCACCACAGAGAACAGTTATTTGGCACCTGGAGAACATTACATACCTTGTTCACAACATTGTTAAAGGTCAGAGCTGAGATCAGAACATTCTGTGCTTTCCTAAACTCTCCATAAACTCTTCAGCAGGGTCATATTACCTCATGCTGTCTGCTGCAAAATATATCTTAGAAAGGGGCTGCTAACATCTAGAAAAAGCAGACACAAGTTTTTCTTATTCATACATTAAGACAGCACTCTCATTCTGTAACTGTATTCTTAGCTTTGTTATAACCAGCCAAGCAGTATGTTGGACATTATACAAAACACATAAACTGCTTGAGGAAGGGGTTTTAGTTTATCCCAGGGTGTCCACTGTGACAGGGGTCACCCTCTCACAATAGGATATCCTCATCTACCCTACCAACTGGGTACCTGGGATTCCCTCAGTAAGCAGGCATTTGTCCAGGCTTGCAAGAGTGGCCCGAGATACATGTGATTCATATATATCCAGCTGCATGCCTGCATGCCCTGATGCCGTCCGCACCAGACAGCATCCACAGCCCTGCCTACCACTTGCTGCGAGTGCGGAGCGTGGCACAGGAGCAGTAGGAGGCATGGGGAGTTGTGCAGGTTACTGGGCATCCATTTGATGCCTGTGTCAGTCTTCAATGGATCCCCATTCCAAATAGAGTGAGGGATCGTGGGGGTGGGGAGGGGTTGGAAGTCCTCCAAGCACTGTCATATCCCCGTAGTGGATACGTCTATTTTTCAAACAAACGGACTGTGCCGGAATGAGTCCCAGTCCTCCATGTTAACTCAGATGGCTAGGGGCCAGTGGATGGGAGGTCAGTCAAGTCCTGCTCAGGGATGTCTTGTGGCCTGGGAGATGGGGTCGTGTAAGCTCTACAACAGATACTTGAGCCGCATGCCCTGCACCCCCTCTGCCAACACTCTGCACTGTAGTGATGAGATCTGAAATTGGATGGTAGCACACCTTGAGCCCCCCGACCCCGTCGCACATGTAGTTTACTGATGGCACGAAATTAGGTGCAGTGGGAGTATTCATCCAGGGCTGTGGGTGTGTGATGGTCACTGTGTTTGCATTGCAGGACCTGTGTGCAGCACAAGCCCTCACTAGCATCTCCCCACGGGAGCCCTTGGCCTTACACTACCTAACAGACATTCAATATGACACAAGGTGTTTACTTGAAGCCTGGTACTATATTTCATAGACACTGTCTTTACCAGTAGGCAGTGACCAAGCTGTGAGGATGGACGAACAGAAGGGGAGTACAGGAGGAGTGTTGGGGTGGGAGTAGATAGAAACCAAGCTGAACCTACTCAGTGGCACGACTGACGTCCCAAAAATAACCACTACTAGAATAACGGAACTGGCTACTCTTGGCAAAGTTTCCTGACAGGATGTTGAATTAAACTTTTTTTATTTTACAATTTTGAGACAAGAAAGACACACTAAGCCAAGACGTGTTTCCAGGTGTGTCCTGGGAGCACAGTGAAGTTAAGTGACTTGCTCAGGGTCACACACTATGCAAGTGGTGGCTGTGGATTCAAACCCAGGTCTCCAGATTTGCAGCTCAGTGCTTTGCTATACTGCCTCCCTGAACTGTGAGTTAATTGCAGATGGTGGCTGCTGCATTCTCAACTGGGACAGCTGTCACAGTGATTTGGTTTGTGTTTGTTTGTGTGCGTTAAAGAATACCTTGCCTCACTTCTTTTAAACTAGTGTAGAACTACTAAATGGTCTGCAAAAATAACTGAAACAAGGTGTGGTAGGTGTGAGGAAGCAAATGTGCACCTGTGGCTACAGTAAAGAACTGGGAATTCAGGAGGCCTGGTTCTAATCCCCACCCTAGGCTCTCTGTGTGACCAGATAATAAAGTGGTGGCTTAAATGACCAGAAAAGGACCTTATCTGAGAGAAAATGTGGTTAGCTGAATAGTTCAACCATGTAGCTGTGAAGAATTTTGCATCAGTCAGTAGCCTGCGTTGTGAGGCTTATGTTTGAAAGCAAGACTTTGTGTTCGCAGGTTGTGCATAATAGATTGTATTAACTGCATTCTATGGCTGCAGAGTACTGTGTTTCATATAGTTGCAGTCACCACTATGAATTATGTAGGTGTAATTTCTTGGATTATAGATATAAGAAGAAAGATGTCACGTCACCTTTTTGTAAATGTCAGTCAGATTGATAATTTGCTGCCTGTCATTTTAAGCTGTCCACCGTATACTTATCCAAGGACGATTTATGTAGGGAATATGTTGGCAAACTCCTATGAATCACATAACCACTGCCCAGTTTGTGGGAACATGATCAACTTTGTCACGTACTGTAATTGTTATTTTACAAAATGGACTTTTGGGCAGTCAGTTATGTTGTCTCAAAATGGCACTGGGAACGTGGTTGCAGATTCCACTGTGCAGCAGCTCCCCACCCCACCCTTTTCCTCCCTACAACTTGGCGCCCACTACAGTGCAGAATTCTGAATTTGACTCAAACTGCTTTATTAAATACAACTTAGTTAAAAGTGTTTAATTCAACATTGTTAAATTTGTTGGGTCTTACTATAGTATTTTCGACAAGTTATATATCCTGTTATGACACTAATTACTTGTATTGGTAATATGGCTCTTTACCGTTAATTCTTGAAATATTTGGATGTAAGAAAGGCACGCATTGTATGTGACTAAGCTAACGCTTTTAGGGTTACATATGCAGGTGGCTTAAAATTGTCTCCTTAAAAGGTTTCTACCTGTGTAACCCTAGATGGCGCTTATCCCAGGGCTACTACCCCTGCCTGATTTGCCACCACAGGTTGAGGGGCCTGATCCAATGGCGTGCTTCCACCCAGAGGTCAGGGGTTTGCAATAGTTAAACTAACTTGGTCACAGCCCTCTGGGGACACTGCAACCCTCTTCTTCCCACTAGTGGCCCACAAATATATCAGAATTACCTTCACAGTAGTTATTTCACCCCCAGGTCTGGTTCCGCACTGGGACCTCCTGTGAAATGAGATACAGTGCAACAATCACAGTACAGTACTTTAACATAGACAACACCTCAGGCAGTATAACTTTGCTGAAACAAGCAGCTCTGATTTATTTAGGGGATATAACAAGGACAGGGGGAATCAGGTTAATTAGCTTATCACTCTAATAATCTATCCTATGGCTCTGTGCACAGGCCTATCCCTATCAGTTACTGTCCCTGGGTACCCTAAGCCCTAGTGGCTAGTCCAAACTGTGGCAGTTGGTAGGGGCCTTTCTGCAACAGAGAAAAGGAGAATTAAACAGTCAGCAGTACAGTAATTCCATTTGGATTTAATGGGCAATTCAACAGGAGCGACCCTGAATTAGTACTCACGACTCCAAATAAGATAGGGTCCTTCAATGTCAGCGAGGGCTCACTTGAGGTGCACAAACCTTCTCACACATCCATATAAAGAAAGCACTATACCAGGCAGGCTGCATCTGTATCCCGATCGCAATTACTGCACAATACCCGGAGAACACACAGCAGATTCAGTTCCTGACAGACCGAGTGTAATTTTCAGCAATTCCTCCAGTCTTCTACAGGGTGAGCCTGGTTTCTACTCTTCAGAGATCCTTGATTCTTTACAGGACGGATTCAGTCTAACAAGCTGCAGACCTGAACTCTGGGCCTTACACACGCTTTTTTGACTAAACTGCACACTGAAAAAGCACAGGGCCTTCCTTCTTCACTGCCAAAGCTCAACTCAAACTCCAACCGACAAAACCGGGCACTTCCTTTGAGTTCCTCCCAGTTCTTGACTGGATTGGCTGTCACTCACAATAGACTGCTGCTGTTGGTCCAAAAAGGCACTGGAAGTCTAAACTACATCTCCCAGAGTCACTGCCCATACAATCCTCTTGTGGCTGGCTCAGATTATGAGTCCAAGTTCTGATTCGTCCAAGACACCATTTTAGAGCTAGCTTACCCCACACTGATTGGTCCAGTTCAGCAGTTCAAAACTAGAATGGGAACTAGCAGACACAGTTCTGACTGCAAAGAAAGCAGGTTAGACAAACTGTAATTTCATTATTACTCTAAATAATTTCTGGCAAACAGTTACATCTTTCAGATAGGTTCTTTGCACTCCTAGTGACTGCAAAATGAAGTGAATTGGCAGCAGCTCAAGTGGTACCTGAGAAGCACACAGTCCCCCATAAACTAATTATGTCTGGCAAGCAGACAGCTCTTAAAGAGACAGTACCAGAGGCTCTAAAAACACTCACTGATAAATGGCTTAAATGCCAAACACCATTCAGGCTTGGAGCATTCAAGCAAGCTCCTGAAGTCTTTTGGGAACCCCATTTGCAGGGGTTACACCTTTTCTGCTTTGGAAAGCTTGACGCTGTCAAGTAAGTACCCCATAAGTTTTAACTGCAACCATATACATTTGCATTAGGCTCGCACATGTAATCATCAGTCAATATATCATTTTACCAAGAACACATTTCTGAAACATTGCAGTACGTCACTCTTACACAGTATTACAAACACATTGTACCAGTAACTCAAGTTATTACCTCTTGTACATGAAACCTGAAGAGGGGGCCCTTCCCTATCAGTTACCTTGGGGCTGGGATGTGGGGCAAGGGCACCATACTAGAGAGGGCAAATACAAGTAACTTTGAGCTAGCACTGATGCTCAGTTTGGGCAATGAGCTCGGGACACATACACTCCTTTATGGACAACATTGAGAGGCAAGTCCACAGGCCTCCCAAGTGAATCATAACTGAGGTGCACCACAGGCTTTTACAGCTCGACCAGTCTTTCTAGGGGGAACTGTTATAGTCTCTGCACTCTGAGCCTCATTTTCAGCATTGTCCTCACTTGTCAGGGGAGTTCCATGGGGGTAGAGAGGCTAGAACTTGGGCACTTTCAGCTCCAGGAGTTACAGTTTCTGAGTCCACAACATTTGGCTCGTATGAGCTTTCGGACACTGGCAGTGGACTGTCAGGGCACTCAAAATACTTTTCTTGTTCGGGTGTATCACCAGTCTGCCCTAATCTATCATTTTCTCCCCTGAAAGCTCAAACAGTTCAACCATGCACAATGATTCCATTTCATCTGATCTGATGCTTTGCACTTCACTTTCTGGGAGCATTGGCTCCAGGGATGAAGCTGGGGCTTAGACAGTCCAGAAGGCCCAGCTTCATCTCCAGTATTGACTAGGGATTGCCCCGAAACAATTGACTCAGTTACGTAAGAAGGATAGTATTCAAAGTCACTCTCACTTTCTTCCGATATGGACTGACAGTCATGCTCAACTGGGACTTGTGGAGTGGAACACTTTAACTTTGCTTCTGTAGGTGCAGACTTTCTTGATCTTTTTCTTAGCAGCAGCTCTAGTCACTGGTCCAGAGGGGCATCTTCTAGGGCTCAGACTCAATTAAGATTTGTCCAATGGGCAGTAAATGATTTCTATGCAATGTTTTTACATCTTTTGAATTATTCTGGGGCCTTACTTTGTACACTGGCAGATCATCTAGTTTGCCCACTACAATGTGAGGAGATGGTGCTATCTGTCAGCAATCTTGTGCTTGCCATGCAGTCCCAGATTTCTTAGCACACCGATCTCCCTCCTGGAGTTCCCTGTGCTTTACACCTTTTATCATACCTTTCTTTGTTGGCCAGATTTCTTTGGCAGCCATGGTTTGAGCCAGTTGGTACGCGTGAGTTAGCTGGGCCTTTAACTTTTGACATACTGTAAATAGTTGTCAGCTTGAACCCCATCAGGAGAGACCCCAAAACACACATCTACTGGTAGTCGAGCTTCTCTTCCAAACATCAGGCGGTAGGGGAGAATCCATGGCATCACTTTTGGTGCAGTTATAAGCATGTACCAGGGTGGTGAATTTTGTTTGGCTCCATCTAGGCTTGTCCTTTGGGTGCAGGGTGCCTACATATCTAGCAAAAGCGGTTGAACGTTTCAGGCTGTGGGTCTCCCTGGGGTGGTAAGGAGTGGTTCTGGACTTTCGTACTCCCACAGAGAAAGCATCTCTTTGATCAGACGACTCTCAAAGTCTCTCCCTTGATCAGAATGGATTCTTTGTGAGCCCCATAGTGAACAAAAAAGTTTTCTACAAGTACTTTGGCCACAGTGGATGCTTTCTGGTCTTTGGTGGGGAAAGCTTGGGCATATCTGTGAAATGGTCAGTGACCACCAGCACATTACTGATATTTCTTCGATCTGACTCCAAACTCAGAAAAATCAATACAGACCAGCTCCATGGGTGCACTGGTGGTGATGTTAACAAGGGGCAGCCCTCTGGGGCAAAGCTTTCTCCTGTAGCAGCGACTACAAGTTGAATGTGTTGCTCCACATCAGCCCATCTTAGGCCAATAGAATCTGGATCTCACCAAGTCAAGAGTTCTGTCTATACCAAGGTGCCCCATGTGGTTGTGCAAGGACCTCAGTACTGAGTCTCGAAAGGCAGTGGGCAGCACTAGTTGTTGTTTGTCTACTTGTCCCCCTCTGTCTACTGTTTCTCTGTATAACAGTTTATTGATCAGTTTCAACTTAGGACCTTCTTTGTAGTAATAGTGCAGTTCTCAAATCAGTGGAGCGTAATTTGGACACATCTTTTCCTGCATAGAGGGCTTCTAAAGCTGCTTTGATCATGGGATCGTGAGATTGAGCTCGCCTGAATACTGTCATTGTCCAGCTGAGGCAGTGCACCAATGTCTATTTTAGAAAAGTGGCAATAGCAGCAGGTATGCAATTCTCAGAGGCTCCCAAGCAATCCACCATGCAGTCCACTCGTCCGTGACATTTGTTCCTCCCCTGTCAAACTTCTGGCACAGTGCCCGAATGTCAGGTTCTGCCAATCGGACCCAATCATTCTGGGGAACAGGCCTCGGGAGAGCATCAGCATCTAGTGGTTCAGACCTGCCTCGTATTCAGAGCATAGTCATATGTAGATAATGCGAGAAAGCCACCTATGGCCAGTGGCATCCAACTTAGCTGAGGTCTGCACATAGGTCAAAGGATTATTGTCAGTTTTACTAGTATTTTAGCCCCCATACAAGTACTCATGGAATTGGTCAACAATAGCCCACTTCAAAGCTAGGAACTCTAACTTATGTACAGGATAGTTCTTTCGGATGGGGTCAGGCTTCTACTGACAAAGGCCACTGGTCTCAGGCCATTCTCGTGCTCTTGGTACAACACAGCCCCCAACCCTTGCAAGCTAGCATCAGTGTGCAGGACGTAGGTTTTCTTGGATCGGCATAGGCCAGCACTGGAGCATGGGTAAGTTGATATATGATCTCATGAAAAGCAGTCTCACAATCAGAGTCCAGCGGGCCCCAAATACTTCACTCGGATGAAAATACACTCTTTCAGTCTTGAGGGACGCTGACTTTTGGTATTTTTGTGGGTTGGGGATACCCTTGAGTAAGGTTAAGTAAAGGGCGGATCACTCTTGAATAGTCCTTGATGAAGCGCCGATAATAACCACAGAATCCCAGGAATCTTTGCAGTTCTTTTAGATTTTTGGGCTATTGCCAGGTGGTCAAGGCCTCAACTTTACTTGGGTCGGTCTCTATTCCTCGGTGGATACTATGTGTCCCACATACTTTACTGATGTTTGAAAGAATTGACACTTATCAATGGACAGTTTAAGGCCAAAGTCCTCCAGTCGGTCCAATACCTTAAATAATCTGCTCTCATGTTCCTCCAGTGAGCTGCCAAACACAATAACATCATCTAGGTATACCAGGCACTCTAGTAAGTTCATGTCCCCACTGCACGCTCCATCAATGGTTGAAAAGTGGCTGGGGCACCTGAAATCCCTAGAGGCATCCTCATGAATTCATAGAAGCCAGCGCGGACCAGATAAAGGCCGTCTTCTCACGGTCCCTGGGGCCATCGGGATCTGGTAGTACCACTGCGGAGATCCAGCACAGAGAACCACTTGCTCCCCGCTTAGGCAGTCCAAAGCATCCTGAATGCGGGGATTGTGTACTGATCAAGGATAGTCCGCCGGTTTAAGGTGCGATAATCCACACACATCCTTACTGTTCCATTCTTTTTCCTCACTACCACAATGGGGAAGCATAAGGGCTTCTGGATTCTTGTATTACACCAGCAGCTAACATCTCTTGCAGATGCCGCTCACATCATCTATGTCAGCAGGTGCCAGGCGTCGAGACCTCTCACGAAATGGTCTTTCGTCATGCAGCGGATATTGTGCTCAGCCCTTGCACGCATCCTACATCCCATTCCTTTAAAGAAAACACCTGGTCTCTCTGGGCAAGCTTCTCACTGATCCTCACTTTCCATTCAGCTGGCAGCGGGAGTCCAAATCAAACAAGTCAGGCGTTACTCTGTCATTCTTCCTTGAACTCTTGCTGCTGGGTAGCACTGCAGTGTCTGCACAATGCACATTAGCCAGGATGCAACCTCTTTTACTCGAATGTCTCTTTCAGACACATTATGAACTTGGACCATTACCCTTCTGGCATAGCATGGGCTCTAGCCGGGCAAAATACTAGGCTTGACCAGCAGTCCCTCTGGCAATTTTCCATCGCCTGGTGCATCCAACATTAATATTTTATTCTTAACATCCTTTTCTGATACGGACCTCTCCTGTAAGGTACACTGGGCATTTGGTGCCAGGATCAGAGACTCAGGATCCTTCTTCCATACAATTCCGACCCGGTTCCTCTGGTTCTGTTTTTCAGCATCTCTCTGTGCCTCATAGGCCTTCTTAATTAAAGCGGAACTCTTAAAGCTCTACTAGTCTTTGACCCCTGTTTTCATAACACAACTGTGCCAGCCTTCCTAACATATGAGCATTTGTTCCAATCAACAAAGGACACCATCTTACAGTCCAGTGGGGGACACACTAAGGCTAGGGTCTCTACTTGTTCGCCACTCCAGCCACGGAGGTGGGGAAAGACAGCCAGATCGGATATACCCGGAATAGGGGTAGGCCTTCTCAACTTACCCCATACATGCAGTCCTTCTAATGGTTGTGGAGGGTATGTCTGACAAATGCTTCTGATACCAATCCTGGAACATAATTGTCACTTGGGAGCCACTGTCTAATACAGCTCTTGTAGACACTCCATTCACCTTTACAGTGGTCTCCATGGAGGGACCCACTATTCTGGACCAGTCTGGAGGGGTGGTGGGACCTGGGCAACTGACCTTGCCCACAAAAGGACGTGAATTAGCATTTTGGTGCCCTCACTGGGATCATGTCGTGCACCTCTTAACCACTGATTTGTTCTCCGAAGCTCTCCTTGTAGCCTATATGCAACTTTGTCAGTGTCTTTTGGGACTGGCATTCCCTTTCATGTGCCCATCTTTCCCACAATTATAGCAAAACATACTTTCTGGAGTTTGAGCTGGCCGAGGCCACACTGGGAGCCAGGGGCGGGTATTACTAACTGGAAACCTGGGTGCCATCTCTGTTCAAGGGGCGTGATAAGCATTTGGAGACATCTCGTCAGTTTCTCCACTTCCATGGTCAAGGAATTGAGTTTGGAGCTGTTATCAGCAGGAGATACATGGGTGGGTACCCCACCCCATAGCAGATGCAGTCGGATATAGGTCAGGGGCTCAGACTTGCAGGCGTGGGCTTCATAAAGGGACTGTTTTTGACCCCGGATCTCTCTCAACAGTTCGGCCCATTGTGGCATATCTTTTTCCTTGTCAGAGCACTCATTGACTGTCAACCTCTGCCCTGAACTTCACTTGATGGGTCACCCTCAGTCACTGTCGGGTAGCTACAGCTGTTGGTGCAGGTACCTCCCAAGGTCGCCTTTCTCAACTCCTCGAATTTCTCTCATTAACTCATCATAGGAGGGTGGGGATTCCAGTCGACGTTAGGCGAACTGAAGCAACAGCAGTTCTGAGAAGGGGCAGACTTAAGGATTCTGTCCAGTCTGGTTCGGTCCAGTTCAATCGCTGGCAAACTACCCTTTCTGAGGCATTCTTGCAACAATTTTCCAGCCGAGAGACATACACAGACAACACTCCCTTGGTACTGTTGTGCATTTCTTACTCTCCACCATGGGTCCTCATCAGAATCTGGGCTCCCATACACATTCTCCAAGGCCTCAAGATAGGCCTGTGCAGTAAGCTTCAGGGTTACTGGTCTGCTTAGCACGGATGGTAGCCAGGGCAGGACTCGGAGGCTCTCACTAACCCTCTTCGCTGGCTCCGAGCATTGCCATTCTAGTACTTGGGGCAACACAGTCTATCCAGGTCTCCCAGTCATCCTCCCCTTGGGGGTGGGGAGGGTGCCAGAGAAGATCCTCAACCTTCGGTAAGAGTCGTGACTAATGGCAGGTGCAGAAATAGGAGTCTGCATTGGTTCAGCCACCATTACGGGCACTGGAGCAGGAGAGGGTGTTGGGGAGGAACACCCCAGGTGGCAAGAATAGTTTCTTCAAGTCCTCCACAGTTTTCCCTCTCCCAGCAACCAATCAGCAAATTTCTCCTCAAAAGTTTCAGATAGTGGTGGGGCTGATTCCCCGGTCTTTACTGTCCTAGTTACTCTCCAAGCAGTGAGGGCTCCCTCTGGGGTAATGGTCTGTGGCACTTTGGAGCTATCTATGGGATCCTTAAACTCTACTAGGGCCTTGAAAGTGTGGGTGAGCAGATTAGCATGCCGACCCACCACCACAGGGTTTTGTAAACCTTCCACCTTGGAAAGTACTCCCTGCACAGTGTCCGTATTGATACCCAGGGGATGTCCAGGATAAGCATAGCATTTTGGGGTCGATCTCCTCCCATATTACACCACTCCACCAGCCGGTGCACAGCCACTTCTGTCGGGTACCCATTTTTTTCTTAACAGTGGTTCGTGAATATGGCTACTAGAGGACACACAATCCCAGCGGTGAGCCTTCAAGATGTAAACCCCTAGATGGCGCTATCCCAGGGGCTACTACCTGCCTGATTTGCCACTAACAGGTTGAGGGGCCTGGATCCAATGGGGTGCCTCCACCCAGAGGTCAGGGTTTGCAATAGTTAAACTAACTTGGTCACAGCCCTCTGGGACACTGCAACCCCCTTTCTTCCCACTAGTGGCCCACACAATATATCAGAATTACCTTCACAGTATACACTTACCCCCAGGTCTGGTTCCGGCACTGGGACCTCCTGTGAAATGAGATACAGTGCAACAATCACAGTACAGTACTTTAACATAGACAAATACCTCAGGCAGTATAACTTTGCTGAAACAAGCAGCTCTGATTTATTTAGGGGGATATAACAAGGACAGGAAATCAGGTTAATTAGCTTATCACTCTAATAATCTCATCTATGGCTCTGTGCATGAACCTATCCCTATCAGTTACTGTCCCTGGGTACCCTAAAGCCCTAGTGGCTAGTCCAAACCGTGGCAGCTGGTGGGGGCCCTTTCACACAGAGAAAAGGAGAATTAAACAGTCAGCAGTACAGTAATTCCATTTGGATTTAATGTGGCAATTCAACAGGAAGCGACCCTGAATTAGTACTCGCGACCTCCAATAAGATAGGGTCCTTCAATGTCAGCAGGGCTCACTTGAGGTGCACAAACCTCTTCACACATCCATATAAAAGAAAGCACTATACCAGGCAGGCTGCATCTGTATCCCATCGCAATTACTGCACAACCCGGAGAACACACAGCAGATTCAGTTCCCTGACAGACCGAGTGTAATTTTCAGCAATTCCTCCAGTCTTCTACAGGGTGAGCCTGGTTTCTACTCTTCAGAGATCCTTTGATTCTTTTCACAGATTTGATTCAGTCCCAATAAGCTGCAGACCGAACTCTGGGCCTTACACACGCCTTTTGACTAAAACTGCACACCGAAAAGCACAGGCTCCTTCCTTCTTCACTGCCAAAGCTCAACTCAAACTCCAACCGACAAAAACGGGCACTTCCTTTGAGTTCCTCCCAGTTCTTGACTGGATTGGCTGTCACTCACAATAGACTGCTGCTGTTGGTCCAAAAAGGCACTGAAGTCTAAACTACATCTCCCAGAGTCACTGCCCATACAATCCTCTTGTGGCTGGCCTTCAGATTATGAGTCCAAGTTCTGATTCATCTAAGACACTATTTTAGAGTAGCTTACCCCACACTGATTGGTCCAGTTCAGCAGTTCAAAACCAGAATGGGGAACTAGCAGACACAGTTCTGACTGCAAAGAAAGCAGGTTAGACAAACTGTAATTTCATTATTACTCTAAATAATTTCTGGCAAACAGTTACATCTTTCAGATAGGTTCCCTTTGCACCCTAGTGACTGCAAAATGAATTGAATTGGCAGCAGCTCAAGTGGTACTCAGAGAAGCACACAGTCCCCCATACAAACTAATTATGTCTGCAAGCAGACAGGCTCTTAAAGAGACAGTACCAGAGGCTCTAAAAACACTCACTGATAAATGGCTTAAATGCCAAACACCATTCAGGCTTGGAGCATTCAAAGCAAGCTCCTGAAGTCTTTTGGGAACCCCCATTTGCAGGGGTTACACCTGGCATTCACTCTGCACTGACATTTCTGACTGTTCTAAGGGATACACGCTGCAGTGAACTGTTTGTGAAAGTTCGAAAGTTTAGTAATACCTGGACAGTGTGCGAGGATGATTAATTCTTTATAGAGTGAGTGATGTTGCTACTTTAAATTAATTTCCCAGCTCGTGGTAGCAGGAGCTGTATACTTAACCTTTTGGAGAATATTTTTGTTTCAACAAATTCAGTTTATTAGAATGGTATCAGTTCATATCTTGCACACACCCCAGATGTAACAAGGTTTGAGGGCATTTGGTCTCCTTTACTGTAAAATTGATGTTTTGCCAGTTGGCTCTGTGCCATGCTGTATGCCTGCCTGAAGATAGTATGGTATGTAATGTTTTACATTGAATTCAATAAAAAATAAGTTAAACAAATGAATCACATAAAAATTATGAAATAGATTAAGTAAGCAATAATACACCACTGCCTTTATAACATCTGAGAGAGAAGTGTGATTATTGACCATAATCCAACGTCCCTGGAGTGTTTTATTGCACTTGCGTAAGAAAAATCACAGAGGTACTTTTCTTGCAAATATTATACAGTGATAAGACATCTGGATGGGGAACCGTGAGTTAAAGAAAAGTTTCTCTTCCTGACTGCGCAGCTCCGTGCCTCCCTCAAACTCCCCAAAGCTTCCAGCTCCCTCAATAGCATGGTTTGAGGCACGAAACACAAGTGGAGCTGCACAGCCCATTTAACTACTGCAAATGACAGGCTTAGGGTGATCGCTCGGGACTTTTTAAAACTTCCTCTCTGGCTGTGACTTAGAGTAACAGTGCGTGGATCAACAGTGTTGGCTGTTACAAGTCTACACTCAGGAGTGTAGGGATCTTTTTTTTCAAGTACTGCTGGCTTGAAAAAGTGCAGGCGTGTACTTATGGGCACATAATTACACAGCTGTACTGGTGTTCTGACCAATTGGAAAAACACTTGATTTTTCTTACACGTTATAAGAATGTATAGCTATGTAAACATTTTATTGTAAACTTGTATCTACAGATTAAAGAGGACCTCATGGACTACCTGGAGAGCAGCAGGCTCCAGGACAGTAAACAACACGGCTTTGTGGCAGGTAGATCTTGTCAGACTAACCTGATAGTTTTCTTTGACTGGGTGACAAGGAATTGGACAAGGGCCATGCTGTGGATATGCTCTGCTTTGACTTCAGCAAGGCTTTTGACTTGGTACCGCACAAATGATTGCTTAAGAAGATGGAAGACCTGGATGCAGCTAAACCCATAGTGAACTGGGTGGGTAACTGGCTAGAGGGAGGCAGCAGAAGGTGGTGGTCATTAGAGTTAAATCAGAGGGCGGAGGTTATGAGTGGGGTTCCACAGGGACTGGTCCTGGGTCTAGTCCTCGCCAACATGTTCATTAGTGACATTGGAGAAGGAATCCAGGGCAGGTTGTGTCTCTTTGCAGATGACACAAAACTTTGTAGGAGGGTGGATAGTGACAAAGGTATAAGGGGAATGCAAAGAGACCTACAAAAGCTAGAGGGGTGGTCAAAGTTCTGGCAGTTAAAATTCAATGCTAGAAAGTGCAGGGTAATGCACCTAGGAAAAAGAACCCCAAGACAGAGTATTGGATGGGAGAAGAGAGACTTAGCACTACAGCTGAAGACGGGATCTGGGAGTTATCATTAACAACTCACTTAAGCAGTCGAAGTCATGCAACAAGGCCTGTAGCAAGGCTAACAGGATGCGGGATGTATTAGTAGGGGTATTGATAGCAGAAGGAAAGAGGTAATACTCCATACAGATCCCTGGTAAGGCCTCACCTTGAGTACTGCACCCAGTTCTGAGTCCTCACCTCAGGAAGAATAAGGGTAGGTTGGAGACAGCATAGAGTAACAAAAATGATTTGGGGCCAGCAGGGCAGATCCTAAGAGGAGCGCCTCAAGGCACTAAATATGTATTCACTGGAGACCAGAAGGGAGGGGAGGTATGATAGAGACCTTGAAGTTTCTTAAAGGAATTAAAACAAGTGTAGTTTAGTTGCCATATTGGTCCTTGTAAGAACAGATCCAGAAGCAAATGGTTTGATACCTTTTATTGAACCAACTTAGATGTTACAAAAGAACAAAGTGCCTAAGCTTTCGAACCAGCCAAGTCCTTCCTCATTCATAATTTATGTTAGTGGAGCTTTCTGCTTGAAGAGTCCTTATCTCATTTGGTGACATTTAACAGTTAAGATTCCTTAGTTTAAAACAAACTGATGAAATGTGATTCCTCTGATTTAAACTGCTATAATGGTTTACCTGAGTATTTAAACCAATGAGAATTCTTTCTGTAATTTTATGTATGATCTGGGTGTTAATAGTATGAGATTTTCTAAATGACGGTCATAAGCTTCCGAGGAAGGACTTGGTTGGTATGAAGCTTAGGCACTTTGTTCTTTTGTAACATCTAAGTTGGTCCAGTAAAATGTATCAAACCATTTGCTTCTGGATCTGCTAAAGGAATTAACAAAGTGAACTGGGGAACTATTTAGCCTGAATACCAGTTCAGCGGTCACATGGACACAGATGGAAATTAACAGGAGGTAGGTTCAGAAGAGATGTGAGGAAGTACTACTTCACGTAAAGGGTGGTGGAACCTTGAAACAATCTGCTGGCTGAAGTGGTGGGAGCGAAAACAGTCGGGGATTCAAGCAGGGTTGGGACACGATGAAGGAATAGTGATTACTGGGGCGACAGGACCAGGAGGAGAATAGAGAGAGATGGGGAGGGTTAGTACCCTGGAGGGACAGTAGGTTCCAGGGATTATTAGGACCTTGGGCAGACTGGATGGGCCTCTGGTCTGTTTCTGCCATCATTGTCTATGTTTCTGTGTTTCTATGGTTTGTCACACCTTCCTTGAAAACCGTAACTTTTAAATAGTAATGTACATTGTTTGTACTGTATGGGTCTTTGTAATGGGTATGGTCAAACAAAGTGGGATTATAATAGGGATACCTCTCTGCACTGACATATGGGAAACTCAGTTGGGAGTTGGGTCAAAAGATCTATATAGGTTACAAAACATTAATAGTGGCAGTTCTTTTGTGTGTGTGTGTGTGTGTGTGGGGGTGCTCAAATATGCTTCATGTGTCCAGTTGTAGGAGAGGATCAGCATTTGTTATGTTAGGTTTTGGGGAGGAGATAAGCAAAAATGTACTGAGTCATGTTTATTTTTTAAACATGCTTTTCCTCCTCACCAAGCCTATAGCTGGAACCTTCTTGCATCCTGCTTTCTACTTCCTGCCCAGCCTCGAGTCCATCACAATGCTGCCCCAGGACACTCCACCTGCACCTCTCAGATTCCCCTGCCCAGCTTCGAGTCCGTCACAATGCTGCCGAGGACACCCCACCTGCACTCCCTCTCAGATTCCCCAGCCCAGCCTCGAGTCCTATCACAATGCTGCCCTAGGACACTCCACTCCATACCCTCTCAGATTCCCCTGCCCCGCTTTGGAGTCCTGTCACCATGCTGCCCCAGGACACCCCACTCTGTACCCCTCTCAGATTCTTTTTTTTTTTGTAAAGGTTTTATGCTTCTGGGTGGCTTGTTCATCCCTGTCCCCAGTGAGGTCAGCTTGCCTGCTACTTCTCTCTATGCCTGTCCGTTCTGCTGAAGTGGCTAAGGTCTACTGCACCTCAGGCAGGGCTTCCTGAAGCCCAGTCCCCCATCCATTTTCCTCCTGGTTTTTTTCCTCCCTGAGGCTAAGGCAGACACAAAGGTGCATGCACGTGGAGGTGCGCATGCGATCTGGAACCACCAGCCTCGCTCCACCCATCCAACATGCCACCAGCCACCCAAGCATTGGCGCTACCACGGACCTCCTCATGGTGGCAGCCATGAGCCGTATGGCTTACCACCAATCCAGGAGAAGAGAGCTGCCAGATGGCTGCTTGATCGCCTTCAGACTCCTTAGCTGAGCCCCAGCAACCTGATCTTGTTCCCAAACTGGGGTTGCCGGCATGGGAGAGGTAAGGCACATAGCGCATCAGCCCTGTACTAGACTGGTTAGGCTACCTCCTCAGATTTTTTACTGAGGTGGGACCATCCCTTCTGCTCCAGGGAGGTGTTGGCCTGGAATCTGTTTGTGGAGTTGGAAGGGAGGTGTGTGTGTGTGTTGGGGGTGCCTGAAACCTGCCCAGACACAGCAGAACAGCACACAGAGTGGCTGGGTGGGGGTGTGGGTGGAGTGTGGACTTCATTGATTCAGTTTGGTAAAAAAAAATCAAAAGCTGATTATGGATATGCTGTGCATTGTGTAAACGTAAACAGAAGTTAGAGTAAACAAGGCACCAGTATATCAGAAACTGTATATCACAAACTGTTTAAGACATTTATTGATTTATTTATTTATTCAGCTTTTGTTGACCAGGTATGCCTATTTTCAGGTATGACCTGGGAGGTTACACAGAATATACAGAGAGTGCAAAAACTTAACAGTGAGGAAGCAGCAACATAATAGAAAAGGTTGACAATGGATAAGGAACACAGCAAAGTTTAAACAGTATATACATACGTTATAACTTTACCCAAGCATGGATCTGGACAGAACCAGACTGAGTGATACAGTACACCATTCGTTAGGGACGCACTAGAAATTAAGTGCATTTACAGGCAGAGTGACTTTCAGACAATCCCATAAAGATGTTCCAACACTGTGGTGAGAGGTGGGAAACAGTAGGCGCTGGGAGAGAGTTCAGTAGCCTAGGTGCACAGACAGCAAAGGCCCAGTTACCCATCGCGTTATTGGTTTTAGGAACAAGAAACACAGATGAGTCGTTAGACCTAAGGGGTAAGTCGGGTTGACAGCCGTTGGTAGTTCTGCCAGAACTGGTGGGGAGGCGGTTCTGATGACTTTTTAATAAAACAGCTCAAAGCAAAAGTACGATAATTCCCTAGAGACAGCCAGTCTGGTTTGTTATATAGTTCACAGTGACGGTAAGACGAGGGGCAGAGAGGGCAAACCAACATACATTCTTATAAACAACATCCTATTTAGATAGATTGGACCTGGTAGTATGGGTAACGGTAAGGAGCCCATAACTAAGAGTGGGAGGGAGCACTTCTTTGCCAGGGCAAGACAGGCAGCTGATGTGAGAATGCGCTTGACCCTGTAGTCCCGGCACTACTTGTGAGCAGTTTTCATTACGCACATTGCTGATATGCAAGGAGCAGTCTAGCTCGGATCAAGGCTGACTCTAGATATTTAAGAGTCAGTAACTGTCACAACATAAAACACAGCTGGCCCAGTGGCGGGCGGTAACGCTACCGCCGCCACACCCAGCAACCTGGGTTAGGGAGTGGACTTGAGTCTCTGGGGTTGGCGGGGGGGTTGGAGCATCCAGGGACTGCTCTCCTCACCCAGGGATGCAGGCACACTGTCTCGGCCTCTGACTGGCACTGGGTGGAGGACCGTGGTAGTGCATGTTGTAAGTATCTCAAGGGAGGGCAGCGGCTCTGAAGTGCATGCGTGCCTGCATGAGCACATCTTTATGTATCACCACAAGAGGAGATGGGAATGAAAATGGGGTTGGGGGGTCATGAAGCCCTATCTGACCTGTGTCATCACCCAACCACTGGGGACATCTGGATGTGTTCACTTGGGGGTTGGCCATTCCTTCTGGCCCCTCCATGAGGACAGTCCATGGGGGCTTAGCCCCAGTGGATCGAGGAGTTGATGTTGGGAGGCAGGGGCAGGGACAGGGCTGAGGATCTGCTCACCCACCTGTCCAGACCGATAAAAAGTATTGTGGGGAAAAAGACATAAAACACAGAAAGTTCTTGCAGCCCAGCTATTAGACTATGGCTATACCCAAAACCACAACCCCATAAGATCCCTTGAAAGAGCACTTGTGGTACAAAATTGTTGGGTTATAGGGTGATTTGGGGGTGTCTCTATTGCTGAATGGGCTGTCGGTACTTTACTGTGTTTTTATGCCTTTGAATACAATAATTTGTGAGTTTGGGAAGAGGACTCCCTCACCAGCTCAATTTTCATGTGATTTATATTTTATTTATGTGTGGTTTAAAAGGACTTATGTTTCAAATAAACCTATACACCAACATTTCATAACTGTACTGGTTACTTCATCAGGGCACAAATGTTTGTCTTATATGTTCTGCTGTACTAAATTAATTATTTTCATTGAATCACGGACTCACAATTAAATATTCAACCCCAAAACTGCTACCTTTAATATATTTTTGTTTTTAAGTATACTACGTAATATAGAAATTATTGTATTTTGTAGTTCCTGTTTTTCACTGTATCACTACTTCTAAATGCGACTCCATGCAATAAATTGGTGTAGTTATAGACTGAGGGCGCACTTTTCCTCTACGTGAGACCCTCTTATTCTGTGAAGTGTGTCTTGATGCAGTTGCCCTGGAAATGGGCAAGTTCGGGATGGTTTCATTCAATCTTAATACTGTATATTATTGATTAATCTCAATTAATAATATATTAATATTGCTGGTGAGACCACCATGACAGTTGTAAGAGTAGCTCACGTATATCCTTAGAATATCAGAACCACTCACCTTTGGCTTGTGGTTCTCAGCATCTCCCTAAGAATGAGCGTGAGACCTAACGTATGAGTAAGCCTTAACGGTGGTATAATATACGTAAGGAATAATCTACGACAGGGTGGGTTATGCAGAGTTTACCCATGCCTGGCATGGTTTGGTCACTGAAACCTAAACCCTGCATTATCCACCTCCTGGAGTGGATTATCATGATTAGACTATTGGGAAAAGTAAAGGGCCAGTTTTCCAAGCGTGAATGAATGCCACAGTCCCTCGTGCGCGAACACTCTGACCTTGAGGGGTTTGCGACTTTCACCGGGCAGCAACTTGCGCCATCCCTCCTGGACAAGGATTACCGGTGCTTGCGCCAGAGCACTGGTGCAAGCAGCCAGAATTACAGAAACTGTCGCGAGCTGCACCAGAATGGAAATTGGGGTGCAGTTGTGGCAAAGGGAGATGGCGCATCACAATAGTTAAAGTCCTGTGGCGCAGGCTCGATGCAAGCCCTGCGCCTCCTTTGGAAAATCCAGCCCAAAGTATTTAGAAAAAATTTTAGTTGTTGAATTTATTGGTTTGGTTTTTCTTTTTATAGATTTTAAAAATATATCCTTCCCCTACACAAAATAGTTTATTGTTGCTGGGTAGAAGCTGTCCCATGCCACTGTAATTTCAAGCCGGTGAGCAGTTTGCAGGCGGTGAAGAGACAGCGAGGTGTGGCTGAGAGTACGCAGCTCTGTAAAACTACGGCTGCAGAGCTGACCGCATTGTGAATGTTCTGAGCACAGTGAGAGGGCAATTATAACTGAAATTGTGAGTGGGCAAGAAGTTCGCATTTAGCGGTGCCGGATAGCAGGAACAAACAAGGTGGCATTTCCAGTTCGCCGAGGAGTAATTATTTATTTTTATTGTACATTCTGAGTGCCGCCGACTGATGCTTTATGTGGTGGTTATGCAGAAATGACCCCATGGCATAAAAGTGTCAGCCGACCAATCAGGAGAGAAAATTTTAGAACCCATTGTATAATTTTTGATACACAGTTTTGGAAAGCTGGTAAAATGCTGTCTCCCTCTACTAGACCTCAGATATTCAACCAGAGGACATTTTTTCCACATATCTGCACTCCCAAGAATGAGTGTATGCTTCAGAGTTTCCTGGTGCCCTAGCACTTGCTCACTCTCCTATCCGAACGCACCTGTCCATTCCCCACTACTCTGCCACATGTGGCCATCGTGGTGGCAGTATAACAATGGGAGGTGCTGCCCCAGGACAGAAGCATGCCCTATGGGGTGCTGGATCCTCTCGGATTAGCCCTTCAGCTCATTCAGGTGCAGGGTGCACACCGAGGTTGCCAGCCTCGTGAGCAGCCCTCTGTTGCTTTGCTGATTGGCCAGCGTAGATATCATTTTTTTAGTCTTATATTGAACTGTTGGCTTCACCCCTTAGTCACAGACAAGGTTGTCAGATTTTCTTTGCAAGACAGTTCAGAATCTGTTTGATTTTGCTGGGAAACTGTGGTGCGGTCCAATGTAAGATATAAGACCGAGGGCGTGGAGCATATCTGACCTCCCCTAACTCCACCTCCACCCCCCACACACACACACACACAATACATTCAGTAATTTCCAGCACCCCACCCTTCGACTCCAGATCACCAGTGAAGTTGTAAAGATTGGTGTTTTAAAGTGTGTTATAAACAGAATGTAACATTGCAAGCATGTGACTGCCTGTGTTGATGTTGTGGGAAGAGGGGAGGCAGTGCCTGACAGTTCTCTTCAGCATTGCTGCTTATATCTGCCTAATCATGAGCACTTCCCAGTTAATAAGGCACTCCATGGCAGGATGTAAGTCTGGCAGGCCTTCACCAGGAAATACCTGCGGAAGCCAGAAGCCATGCAAGTTATTTTTATCACCTGCTTGTTTTGGTTCTGAAGAGGCAGATACATGGCTTTTGTGATGAGGAGAGTGCTGTCCTGAAACACTGTATTGTGGGCAGGCTGGGAGAATTGTATAATCACCTCTTCCATGCTTCCCCTCGGGAGGGGCAGACGAGGTGGTTATACAGTTTATTCCAACAAATAGCAGCGCAGAGAAACTCATCAAGAACACCAGCTCTTCCGCTACACAACCTAACGCTGGCCAATGTGTGTTTTTCTTTCAAAGCTGCCACTGGCTGGGTTGAACTGCCCCTTCATATTGGACTCGTAAGTTTCATGGCAAGGTGCCAGCTCGTTTAGAACATCACTGCTATATTTTTTATTTTCATCATGTATTTAGCCTTCTTCTTCTACCCGTACCCCCATCATGCTTTGCCGCCTCCTAGCCCCATCACCCATTATCTCTAGACTTAACTAGTTCTGGTGAGTCCCCATGGATTGCCCCGCCGTGGCATGGCCAGAAGAGGAAGACCTCCAAACCCCAAAAGCACAGTCCAGATTCCGAGCACTGCCCAGTCAGTGGTATTGAGGCTGTGGAGAGCCAGGAAGTCATCAAACCAGTTGGGGATATTTTCTTCGCGCCTTTTATCCCCATGGCTGTCACCGGCAGTAATGCACTGTGTATGCATGTCTGCATCGTGGGTGGCCCTCCACTGCTGAGGTGAACCTGCCATGCTACCCTGGCCTGTGCCAGGTGACAGACCAAAGCTGGACGACTGGAGCCCCCTCCCTGAGAGGTGAAAGCTACCCTTCAGACACTCTGGGTTACAAGAGCAACACGCAGGCTTTACTGCAAATGACCAACAAGCAGACATCTGCAAACATGGTTCAAAGTTTTCAAGCTGTCCTGTCTTACAGTGTGGCACAAAACCATGGGTTTATCACGCGACCACCTGGCTTAAGGATCACGTGATATACCCAAAGCGCCAGGGATTTTGTGCCACACCGTAGGACAGGACAGCTTGAATAAACCTTGAGTCTTGTTTGCAAATGTCTGCTTGTTGGTCATTTTTCTATTGGGCTGCACTTGTGTGTTGTTCTGAGCCTGTGGGAGCTTCGCTTGCACCCCACAGCTCCTATGTGAGCACACACAGCATCTGTGTGTTTCTTCAGACACTTCATCCTTTCTCTCCCTTGCCGACCTCCAAGTAAACGCCCAAGCCTGTTCCCCAACCCAGGTCGCTGGTATGGCAGGCAGTAGCAACTGCCACATTCTATATGCTTTCTACAGTTGTTCATAATTTGATTTTTACAACTCGCCAGGTATAAACAGAGATAAAAATCCTATTATCTAGACTTGCAGGTAGATGGACGTGAAAAACTTTTATTTTCATGTACATCCGTAAACATAAATGTCGATTTCCATGTCTATATTTCATCAAGTATTAGCCTCGGCCTTGGAAGTTACTGAGGTCCCTGTGATATGAACAGCAGCAGGAATAAGTCCTTCACCCACGCCTGCTTCTGCCCACTGGATCGCTCTCCTGGACCAGCACAAAATGCAGGCTCACTAACCTCCTTTTAAAAGGACTCCGAGAGCTGCATAGGAACACATGCAATGCAAATGTCAAGGACAATCTGTGACTCCTGACCTCTGGTAGACTATCCTAATCTGCAGTTGCCCCCATGTCCGATTCACTTGGCTACAGGTGCCTACACTCACCTGGGAAGGTGACCACATACAGACTATACGGATGTGCTACATGGAAGGTGACCACGACAGACTATCAGAATGTGCTACATGGGAAGGTGACCACGTACAGACTATACAAATGTGCGTACATGGGTAGGTCACCATGTATAGACTATACGAATGTGCTACATGGAAAGGTGACCACGTATAGACACTACTGTGCTACATGGGAAGGTGACCACATTTGACTATCTGAATGTGCTACATGGAAGGTGACACGTACAGACTATCTAATGTGCTACATGGGAAGGTGACTGCGTACAGACTATACTGAATGTGCTACATGGGAAGGTGACCCAGTACGGACTACTCGGATGTGCTACATGGAAGGTGACCGTACAGACTATACTGAATGTGCTACATGTGAAGGTGACCATGTACAGACTATACGGATGTGCTACTTGGGAAGGTGACCACGTGACAGACTATAATGGATGTGCTACATGAAGGTGACCACGCACAGACTATACGAATGTGCTACATGTGAAGGTGACCACGCATAGACAATACGGATGTGCTACTTGGGAAGGTGACCACGTACAGACTATACTGAATGTGCTACATGTGAAGGTGACCACGACAGACAATAATGGATGTGCTACATGAGAAGGTGGCCACGCACAGACTATAATGGATGTGCTACATGGGAAGGTGACCACGCATAGACTATACGGATGTGCTATATGGGAAGGTGACCACGCGACAGACTATAATGATGTGCTACATGAAGGTGACCACGCATAGACTATACGAATGTGCTACATGGGAAGGTGACCACGTACAGAATAATACGGATGTGCTACTTGGGAAGGTGACCGTACAGACTATACTAATGTGCTTCATGTGAAGGTGACCACATACAGACTATACGTAATGTGCTGCATGAGAAGGTGGCCATGTACAGACTATACGGATGGCTACATGGGAAGGTGACCACGACAGACTATACGTAATGTGCTATATGGGAAGGTGACCACTATAGACTATACGGATGTGCTACATGGGAAGGTGACCACGTACAGACTATACGGATGTGCTACATGGGAAGGTGACCACGTACAGACTATACGAATGTGCTACATGGGAAGGTGACCACGTATAGACTATAATGATGTGCTACATGGAAGGTGACCACGACAGACTATACGAATGTGCTACATGGGAAGGTGACCACATATAGACTATACTGATGTGCTACATGGGAAGGTGACCACGTACAGACTATACGGATGTGCTACATGGAAGGTGACCACGAGAGACTATACTAATGTGCTACATGGGAAGGTGACCACATATAGACTATACTGGATGTGCTACATGGGAAGGTGACCACATACAGTCTATACGAATGGCTACATGGGAAGGTGACCGTATAGACTATACCGAATGTAGCTACATGGGAAGGTGACCACATATAGACTATACGGATGTGCTACATGGGAAGGTGACCACACAGATCTATACGAATGTGCTACATGGGAAGGTGACCACATACAGACTATACGAATGTGCTACATGGGAAGGTGACCACGTATAGACTATACGAATGTGCTACATGGAAGGTGACCACATATAGACTATAACGGATGTGCTACATGGGAAGGTGACCACATACAGTCTATACTGAATGTGCTACATGGGAAGGTGACCACGTACAGACTATACGAATGTGCTACATGGGAAGGTGACCACATATAGACTATAATGGATGTGTTACATGGAAGGTGACCACATTAGTCTAATGTGCTACATGGGAAGGTGACCACGACAGACAATACGAATGTGCTACATGGGAAGGTGACCACTATTGACAATACAAATGTGCTAGATGGGAAGGTGACCACGCATAGACTATGACTGTGCTACAATAAAAGATCTTTTGTCCCATAAAGTCTAGGTCTGCCCCCTAATAGAGTCTACTCATTGTATTGCTGCATTTTGTCTGTAATGTACTGTGATTATACCTCAAAGCTGTCAAGAATCTGCATTGTATTGCTGTATTTTCGTCTGCTATGTATTGTGGTTGTACCTAAAATGGTCATATACTGAAATGTCCTGTACCCAAAATTTCTCTGTAACTAATTCCGGTTGCCCCTGAAAAAGGGACCTCTTGGCCCAGTGGGCCTACCCGGCTAATAAATTAAATAAGTAAATAGATAAATGGGCCAATCAAAAGAAGATGTTTATGTATATTAACAACACATCTTTGTGCTGTATAAATTAATAATTATCGCAGTCTGATGGTATAATCAAATTAATTTTCACTTGTACCACTTGTGAGAAAAGAGGCTTGGAGGCACTCGTGAAAAGAAATGTGATTATACAATCAGGGTAAGTGTAATAAGCCCTATATACTGAGTTCTGTGGTCCACTTTATTGTTGTACTTGGTATATTGTAAATGTCTGTAATTTAATTCCTGCTGCTGCTATGGTTGCTTTCCAGAACACTGTTACGGGGGCAGGGGCAGCTCCAGTGGGCACCATGAGAGGGGCTGAAGCATCCTAATTATTTTCACATTATTCTTAAGCAGTAAAGACATTTTAATGAACTATTCCCCTATCTAGCACCACCCCAATTTGGTCTAGAGCCTGGGGGCTGTGTTTTTTTTTGGTAAAAGCTTCTTTTCTGCTAGATGAGATGGCCTCATTGTTCTTGTGCTGAAATGTTTCCTGTTATCACTTTGAAATTCCAGATTACAAAAACTTGTGAAATGGCTTCTTCACCCCCTCCCCAAACCCATTTGCTCTGTTGGCCAAGATATATGTGTCTTTAGCACTTCTTACGGAGTTCATGCTGGGCTGACATCTCCTAAATCAGGGCTGTTGTATCTCAAAGTCCCTCTGCAGCTCCAAATCCTCCGACCTTTGTGCCCTTTGTCTTGCTATCCTCAAAGAAAGGAAGCCAAGCAAGGACTCGAATGTTGACCTTCACATTGCCAAGATACAGAAGAAATCTTTTCCATTGTGGCTGTTTGTTTCCTGCAGTACTAGGTCTAGGATTTTACAGTGGGGACTGCTGAGGTTAGGCTTTGGGGTTGGGATTTGGTAAGCACATTTTCTGAAATGTTTTAAATCCTTTTATCGTCTGTTATTACCATTTTTATTACATTAAACAAATACAAACCATACAGTTTTGTAGGGTTTGGCAACGTCTCCTAGGGAAGGATGCCAGCAAGGAAGTTGAATGTCCAGTGGGTGGTGCAGCCTCGATTCACCCCTCTCTGGATCTGCCACTGGTTTTCCGATGAACTACCTATGAAAGGTAAGAGTGCCTCTTCCTTACTACTGCAGTGCTGGTGTGAAAAAATAGGTCCCCTGTTCAAAATGTCGAAGAATGGCCATCCTCTTCCTCCCATTGTAGTGCTGGTCCCTGTTGAAAACATCGCAGTCGGGCTGAATGCGCCACCACAGTCTCAGATACTGTATTTTAGTAAATTAGCAGTAACTGAAAAAACTTTTCCTAGAAGTGGCAGCAAGATAGTTGGAGCAGAGAAGATATTTGCAGTAAAAGAACAGTATTTTGTATTCGAGAGTATAACATACGGGCAGGGGTGTGTAATGAGAATTCAAACAGACCCAGTGTGTAATGGTACAGAAACCCTGAGAGCAGAGTCAGCCAGTGAGCTGTCACTACATCAGCACGTTGTGACTAATTCATTCAGTGCGTGGCTGATTCGATAATGAGAGAGGCTGGTTGCGCTGCAGGAGTTTTTCTTTTTTTAACAGGTGACCCTTGCTGGATGGTATCCTTTAAATTTTGAATGTGATGGGGGGTGCTGGGTGCTAGTGGGTGTGAATGGTGAGGGTGAATGAACTATTTGAATGGGACTGGGGCAAGTGGGTAGGGGTGTAGTGGGATTCACAATATAAGTGACTTGGGGGTGTAGGGGTTTAATTTCAACCACAGTAAAGTACTCGGACAGAGTTGGACCTTAGGTCATGTACTAAAATGAACTTTGAGGGACATGGGGGACCTGGGTGGTGGGGTAACATCATCTTGGTGAGCACACTAGTGGTGTGGGGGTGGTGGTAATATGCTACACATGGGTGGGGAGGTTTGCTTATCAGAATCATTTTCTAGAAAAAACTAAGTACACTGTAGCTTCTCAGGAAGGTGCCACTATGTGTACTTTTGACTGGCAAACACTGTGCAAAGTGGCACCTTCACCAAGTGAAATGCTACTAGATGAAGTCTTCACCAAGCAAAGTGGCCACCCTTTAGGCGAAGAAGTACACAGAGTGGCATTTTGTGCCCTCTCCATCTTATGACTGAACCTGAGCAGCCATCAAACCTTCACTCTGTCCCGCCATTCTTGAAACCATTTATGGCCTAGGTGCCCATTAACCTCTGGCAGACTGTTCCACAGCTCCACCACCCTTTTCCATAAAACAGAACATCCTCATATCCTCTTAAACCTTCCCACCCTCCAGTTTCCACTCGTGACCTCAGGTTCTTGACTGTACTCCTGTTAAATAGCTCCCACAGTTCAGCTGTTTATTCCTTCAGGAACCTGAAGGTCTCTTCATATCCCCCCTTGCCTCGTCGCTAGTGAGCACATGTTCATTGCCTTCAGACGATCTTCATAACATCTGCCCTGCTGACCCTGAATCATCTTGCCACCCTGCGCCACACTGTCTCCAGCGTGCCTTGTCCTTCCTTTGGTGAGACCCAGAACTGAGACAGTATTCCAAATGCAGCCTCACCAGTGACATACATAGAGATAGTAGTACCTCCTTATACCTGCTGTCTGTGCCCTTCCAGTACACCCCAGCATACTATTAATCTTACTATAGGCCTTGTTACACTGGCTTGATCGTTTGAGAGAGTCACTAAATAATGACTTCCAGGTCTCTTTCCTCTGACATAGTGCTCAGTTTAACCCCTCCCATCCAGTACTTTGTCCAGGTTTTTGCGTTCAGTGCATAACCTTGCATTTTTGGCATTGAATTGCAAATGCCAAACCTTAGATCACCTCTCTAGCCTTTGTAGATTCCTGTGCATCTCCCTGATCCCATCGTAGCTGTCTACCTACACAGAGAGCGCCTTTGTCATCTGTGAAGAGACACAGCTTGACCTGGATGCCCTCTCCAATGTCCCTGATGAATGTATTGAAGAGGACATGATCCATGACAGATCCTTGCAGCACCCTACTCATGACCTCCTCTTTTCTGATTTGATCCCACCTATCACCATTCTTTGCTGTCTCTCCTTCAGCCAGTTTCGTACCCATCTAACTATGTCCCTAGCGGTGCCCAGGTCCTCCAGCTTCTTCAGCAGTCTTCTGTGTTGCACCGAGTTGAAAGCCTGCTGAAATCAAAGAAGAGTAAATTCACAGGTTGGCCCTTTATCTACTACATTTGTTACCCAGTCAAAGAACACTATCAGGTTGGTTTGACAAGACCTCCCTTCCACAAACCTGTGCTGTTTACTATCCTGTGGGTCAGTGCTCTCTTGGTAGTCCCCAAGGTCCTCTTTGATCAGTGTTTCCATCAGTTTAGAAACTACAGAGGTAAGGCTGACAGGTCTGTAAATCCCAGGTTGCTCCTTGTCCCCCTTGTTTAGCAGGACTATGTCTGCTACCCTCTGGGTCTTTTGAAACTAACCCTGTCTAAATTGAGCTACTGAACAGCACTACTAGGGTTCAGCCAGTTCCGTAGCTAATTCCTTGAGCACCGCTGATGCACCCCATCCGCCCCGGCCTTATCTACCATTTAGGGCTTCAGTCCCTTCTGAACTATTTTTGGTAAATTCTGATGCCTGATGTCAGGAATGTTCCTGTCAGCCACTTTCTGGCAGCAGCCCACTGTCTTCCTTGTGAAGACAGAATACAGAAGTAAGAAGGACGGCTGCTGTTTTTCATCTTCCTCTAGTACCCTTCCCCATTGTAGCCTACCAGTACCTCCTCCCTGCTTCCTTTTTTCTGACTATATCTGAAGAATTGTTTCCCTCCTTGACCCCTCCGCATACACAGCTCCATGCCTGCCTTTGGCTCCTGACCGCTCTCTGCTTCCCTAGTTTTTATTTGGCCCTCTCCCCATTCCTCCTCCCATGCTTTTCCTTGTACCTGCTGAAAGCCTTATTCTTGGCCCTCGCTGTTTCTCTGACCCAGTCCGAAAACAACATTGGTGTCTTGTACCTGCTTCATTTCGACGGATTCTTGTGCATGGCTGTTGCCTCGAGACTGGTCCCTTAATTGCCTTTTATCTTTCCTCTATACCTCCAATGCTACTGTTAATAACACATAATTCCTCATTCCAAAATTGCATTAAATCCTCCTCCCAAGTGACTAATGGAACCAGCTTTTTACAGGGACAATGGTGGCTTCTGTCTCCTCCAGGATAGCAAGGGTTAACAAAGGAAACTGTCACTGTTGATCAAAGATTGTGTGTGTGTGTGTGTATTGTTTGTGTTACTTTCTAGCACAGATGTACCATTTGTTTATTCAAGAGCAGCAGACACCTTCCTTAGTTAGAGAGGCAGCTACCAGGACCTAAAGGTCCCTTTTTACTTTAGGGAATAGAAGTTATAACACAAAAGCACTCTCCATTGTGTGTAAAGCTTAAGCTGCTGAGCACCACGCCCAGCTTCACCCAGAAAACAGCATCATTAGCGCAGTGGGGAGATGAGGCTATATAGGTAGCATTATAATGCTATTGAGGGCAGCAGGGCATTTGAATACCACTGAAACCTCGCGCGTTGAGGGGTAGTGCATACATATGCTACTCTCCTTATCATGTACGAGAGCCTTTTAGAAGTTTCAGTAGTATTCAAATGTTGCCACTGTCCCTGACAGTATTATAATGCTGTCTATAGCCCTGACGTGCCTTCCTCACTTTGTATCATCAAAATGTGGTTTTCTGTGCGAGCTGCAGGGCACTCAGTGTCTTCAACTTTACACAGAAGTGAGATTGCAGTTTTTAGTTATAATTTCTTCTTATACAATGGCCAGAAAAATGCTAGACTCTAATTGGTCAGTCTAGGAATGGAACCGTGATGTTATCCTGGTGTAACATCATGGATCTAGTCCCAGCACACATGACCACATCACACATACAAGCATTAAAAGAATTACTGCCCAGTACCTACTGCCTTGTGTACTTCCTTTCAGACTTGAAATTCAATTGTTCCAGCACTAAGAAAAGCATTCGACATTTAGCCCCAACAAGTTCTCAATCCCAGTTTACAAAAATGAAGCAAAGTGCTGAATGTACCATCTGTAACTCTCTGTCGCGGGATTCTACGCGTCTTCTCAGTTCAAAACTGCGCGCTCGCTCCTAAAACAACGAGCACGCATTTGCATCAAAACAACCCCCATACACTTAATCCCAACTACTTATATACATTTTCTCATTTCACATAATTAAACTAAAAAGCCACTCTCTATGGCGTCTTCACTGTCAGCGGCGGCGTGTCTTCAAACAGCCACCCGTGGCTCTCTTCGCTCTTTTAATCATTTTGTCCCTTTTTACGTTAAACTTCAGCATGAAAACAAATATTCTTCCTACCATCTTCCTGCCTCCTTTGCCTTTTTTCAAGTGTCTTCAAGGCAGCAGTCAGAGTGGTCGGAGCGAGCGGTGAGCCGGGGGTCAATATCACATTCATGACAGCACCGGGATGAAAGAGGTTAAGCGGAACAGAAAGCGTAAAAAAAAAATTAAAACAGAAAACATTCTCCTGCACAAAACATAAACGATGAGAGTACAGGGCACATGAGAAACAAAGATTACCAGCACTGACAGAACCTTCCTATGGAACTACAGAGGCACATGAAAACAGCAGCTCCACCTATTGGCTAAAACAAGAACTACCTATTTTTGTATAAAGTAACCTTACCCATTACAGATATGACAAAAAATACTTTCAATTTACTTTTTCAATTTTTTTCCTTTGTTTTACATATGAGCCATTGTATAATAGCAATAATGCACTCCAGGGTGTGTGTTGTGCTGGGATAACGTCACTTCGGGGTGATTAGTGGCACTCGGCCTGCGGCCTTGTGCCTAATCACCCAGGCTGATGTTATTCCAGCACAACACACCCCTGGGCTGCATTATTGCTTAATTCTTTAATGTAAACAGTTCTAAATATGGCTTGTTTAGGCCCTAGGGCAGGCAGCTACTGGATATGAGTTGCTCGTTCCAAAGGTGTCAGCTGTTGTTTAAAAGTTATACACTAACTTTTTTCACTTTGTAAGCAATTGTATGTAAGCTAAGGGGGTAGTATTATATGTAACACTACCTCTCAACATGTATAATTGCTCTAAAAGTACACAAATAGTGTATGAAGCCCATTACCAGCCCTGACTGTATTAAAACCCCATGCATAACATTGCAGCCCCATCCCTACTTCATGTCATTAAGCGGTTTTGTGGGCAGGGCTGTGGCTGATGCTTGCATGAGCCTTGTTGAAGAAGTACAATAGCAACTTTAGCAAGGAAAATATCTAACTAATTACTGACAAAAAATTTTAAAAGTAGCTAAATTTAGGTCCTGTAGCAGGCAACTACTTCCATGAAGTGCCTGCCCTAAGGCGTATGGTGTCCACTGCTCTTTAACTGCTGGACAGTTGTTTCATCAGTTCAAACTATATTATAAATAATCACTGTTGATTCAGCCAACTAGTGGTAACAATGCCTTGCGCAGAGAACCCTCAAATAACTACACGTGTGACTCTCTTGCAAGATTTGGAAAAGTGGAATGTTCCACTTAGAGAATGGACTGTACAGCTGCTGAGGAGTGATCAGGGTAGTTCTTCTGACAGCACCTTAGTGGAGTAAGGGTGCTCTCACGCATTTTATGCTGTGAGAACTTGAGTGGTTCCAGTATTCAAGGAATACCTGAAGAAAAGCTGCCCTTTCAGCTCGAAACACTGTATTCATTTCCACCAAGTGTCTTTCTTTTGCCATACTGTTTTAATACCTTCAAGTAGAGCTGTCCCAATAACCACAATCATCTTCACTGACTCTACTGATGTCATGTCTCGTTTCCTACATCTTGATAACTGTTTTTCACAATATGTCATGATGTAGCAGTGTTTCTCAGTCTGCAATACTACACTGTCTTCTCCACCCCAAATTTAGGGTGCAGATTGTCCCTCCCACAAAACCTAAACTAGACACAGTAATATCATGGTAATATGATAACTGATAATGTTTTCAAAGTTTAACACACAGTGAACATTTTCATGTAACGACACTCCTACCTTAAAGAATAAAATCTACCAGCAAACACTGACATCATAAGAAGTTAAAACAGCAGTAGTTGTTTTTAGTAATAATAAATACTGTCTGGCAAAAGATCATTATACCCATTCTTCTTTGAATTTTCGTTCATTCCTGAACTAAGATACAGGGTTTTAAGGTTTTGAAAGTTCCACTCCCGTGTTATGCCCACCATGTAAATATTAAATATCTTGGTATGGTGTTGTGCTGTTTACCATCAGAAACATGTGGCAGCACCATCCTAATACATCCACTGTGTAAATCAAGAATGTGAATTCAACAGGAACCCTCAACGGAGAGATTTTTCAAAATTGCTAGTGGTGGCCATCTTTAATAACTTAAGTCATTAATAACAGAATTCTCTATAAAAGCTATTTTAAAAAGTATCCCAGTGTTAGGGTGCCATAATTTGGGCACCTCAACACGGTCATGAGTGACAGGGTGTTCTGGATTTTAGAAGGTCCCGCACTCATACCGTGTTAAGTGCCACCACAATTCTGCTGCCTTCACAGTGTGCCAACCAAAATATTGTTATATTTATGTTTGGGGTTGCGGGCATGCATGGGGCAAGCCCCTGCATAACTTCACTTTTTCCCCGAGATGGTCCTTGGGCTTTGTAACTTGTTTGTGTATATTGCTTGCCCTAAGTTATCTTGCTCATGCTGTCCACAGCACCATCATGGTTGAACCATTTAAAAATATTAGAAGAAATTAAAATATGCAGATAGTGAATCTAAGCATGTCAGAAACATAGAAACAAAGAAACATAGACTTTGACGGCAGATAAGGACCGCTTGGCCCACCTAGTCTGCCCATTTCCTACCTACAGGATAGGCCGCAGATCCTAGTTAACCAACAGTCTATTTCTTCCTACCCCACAAGAATTGCCTTATGTCTGTCCCATGTATTCTTGAATTCTCCCACAGTTTTAGACCCCACAACCTCCTCAGGAAGGCTGTTCCGTGCATCCACTACCCTCTGTGAAAAATACCTCCTCACATTGCCCCTGAACCGCCCCCATCTTTAAATTGTGTCCCCTTGTTCTTGCATGCTCTTTTCTGAAAGATGCTACCCTCTTGGACTTTGTTGATTCCACTGAGGTACTTAAACATTTCTATCATGTCCCCCTCTCCTCCTTTCCTCAAGGGTATACATATTAAGCTCTTTTAGTCTCTCCTCGTATGGCTTCTCTTGCAGACCCTGCCATTCTAGTTGCCCTCCTCTGGACTGCCTCTATCCTGTCTATGTCCTTATGAGATGGGGTCTCCAGAACTGGACGCAGTACTCTAGATGGGGTCTCACCAACTGTCTGTACAGAGGGATAACAACTTCCTGTTTTCTGCTGGTGATGCCTCTCCCTATGCATCCTAGTATACCCCAGCCCTCCCTATTGCCTTCTCATATGTTTGCTAACCTTAAGGTCATCTGATATGATTACCCCCAGATCCCTTTCCTTTTGTTTTTACTACTTCCCCCATTGTGTAATCTTGCCCTGGGTTTTGTTTCCCAGGTGCATTATTTTGCACTTCTTTGTATTGAATCCTAGCCATACTTCTAACCATTCCTCCAACCTTGCCAAGTCCCTTCTCATCCTTTCCATGCCTCCTTGTGTATCAACCCTGTTGCAGATCTTTGTGTCATCTGCAAAGAGGCATACTTTTCTTCAGTCCTCTTCAAATGTCACTTATAAAGACAGTAAAAGGACTGGACCCAGTACTGAACCTCATGGGTACCCTACTAGTAACCCTCTTTCTTCAGAGTGGACTCCATTTACAATTACCTTCTGTGTCCTGTTGTCCAGCCAATGTTTTGCCAGGCTACCACCCTGGGACCCACTCCCAGGCTGGTTAATTTGACTATTAATCTTTTGTGTGAGACTGTGTCAGATGCCTTGCTAAAGTCTATGTAGGCCACGTCCACAGCCCCTCCCTGGTCTACTGTTGGTCACCCAGTCAAAGAAATCAATTAGATTCGTCTGACTTGACCTTCCTGCTGTGAACCCATGCTGCCTGGGTCCCGCCCCACTGGCCTCTAGCTACTCAACAATTTTTCCTTCAGAAGTGATTCCATCACTTTCCTACCACAGAGGTCAAACTGACAGGTCTGTAGTTTCTTGCCTCTGTCTTGGCCCTACTTTTGTGAAGGGAATCACATCCGCCTTCCTCCAGTCCTCTGGTACCACACCATCCTCCCATGATTTGTTAAAAGGGTAGTCAGTGGTTTCACTAGTTCTCCCTTAATTCTTTTAGAATTCTGGGGTGAATTCCATCAGGCCCCATTGCTTTGTCCACCTTCAGTTTTAGGAGTTCTTTCAGAACCCTTTCTTCTGTGAAAGGACTGGATCGACCCTCTATCCAGAGTGCTTCTGTTAATTGGATTTGGCACCTACCCTCCTATTTTGTGAATACTGAGCAGAAATATTCATTCAATATCCCTGCTTTTTCACTATCCCTCTCTGCCCACCCACGTTCATTCTATTCAGCCTCACTATCCCTCCCTTTATCTTTCTCGCCCCTGATGTACCTATAAAGGTTTTATCCTCCTTCTTAACCGAGTTGGCTATCCTTTCCTCAGTTTGGGCCTTTGCTATTCTGACTTCTCTCCTGCTTCCTTCTGCCTCAACTGGTACAGCTCTCTGTCCTGCTCCTTCTGTGTTTCCTTATACTTCCTGAATGCTATCTTTTTCTCCTGACTTTCCCGCCACCTTTTTGAGAACCATAGTGGCTTTTCTTTCGTTTTGATTTGTTTAATTGCTTCACACAAGGCTTGTTGCCTCTGTGATGGCAGTTTGATGATTCCCCATTGTTGCTCCACCCTTCTTCTAGCCTGTTTGCTAGTGCTTTTCTGAGGCACTCTCCTGCCTTGCCAAAGTCAACCTCCTGAAGTCCAGTACCCTCACTTTTGTATGGCTTGACTCTGTAGCTGAGTTTAACGTGAACTACACTGTTTGATGGTCACTTGTTCCCAGATGGCAACCCACTTCTAGATCTGAGATCCTCTCACTGTCCCCATTTAAGATTATGAGGTCTAAGATTGCTCCCTCAAAAGTGGGTTCTGAAACTAGTTGTCTGAGGCATGCCACCTGTAGGGCATCAAGAATGGCCCTGCTCTTGGATGTGACTGCAGCAAATGTGCTCAGTGTGCTCTATCTGGCATATTCAGGTCTCCCATCAACAGTATCTCCCTTTCTCTGCCATCCTAAGAATTCCTTCTATCATATCCTTGTCCATTCCTCCCTGACCTGGGGTCTGTATACAACCCTTAGCGGATTGTGGTGCCACTTCCAGTCTCCAGGGTGACCCACAGTGCTTCTCTCCTCCTGTTTACTCTTTTGTTCAGTTGCTTTATCCCTTCCCTTACATAGAGAGCTACTCCTCCCCTCTTCTGCCCTCCCTGTCTCTCCGTGATAACGTGCACTGGTATGTTAACATCCCAGTCATGGTTCTCTGTGTACCATGTTTCTGTGACTGCTACCATATCCAGGCATCCCTCTTCCGTCAAGGCCACCAGTTCAGGGAGCTTGTTGCCCAGGCTACGGGCATTGGTACTCATTATCCTCCATTTCCTGATGGCCTTACTCCTTTTGCCCCATCCCTGTCCTTCTTGCCTTTGTCATTTCTCCATTCACCCCTGCCTTTGCTAAAACTGTATGACTTTTTTTGCTGACTAACATGGCCCAGGGTGATACAGGATGTCTAACTATGTTGATTAATCCAAGCTGCTCAATAGCAGTTATAAAAATATAAAACTTCACCCAAACATACTTGTTTCCAAGGCACCTGTGCATTAGACATTCCTTACAGAAAAGAGTGTCTCACACAGAGGGAAAGAAGTGTTCTGATTGGTTAGGAGCTTCCTTGATCTGTAATAACTATAACAGTGTTCCTCAGTGCTCCCATAAATATGTATTAGTACAGATTTATCGCAGGCTGACATCCCCAAGTTGATCATGTGTGGCTCGACAGCCAGTGAGCTGGCAGTCCATCTGCTTAGTTCACTGGTCAGCTGAAGATGCATTGCAGTGTTTTAAGCTGCCACTAGCCAAATCGCATTTTACTAATCTTGTCTCTAACTTTACCCATGTAGAAAGTTGTGCTACATTGGCTGTGATTCTGAGAATTAGTCAGGGTGTCTGATGCCTGGCTAAGAGTTTCGTCATTTGGCTAAAATGCTTAAAGAGCAGCTTCCGACTAATCATACTAACCCTTAGTCCCAAAATATGATGACTGACCTGGCCAGGAGTTCAAATGAGCATACTTGTCCTTTTTTCATGTCTATTTAAAGTTATGCCCTCGTAATTTTATTCCCAGACCTGCGGCAAAAACAGAGCCAGTTCTGATCCTACGGCTATGCCACCACGCGGTATCTGAAGCCCTGTTTTGTGATGTCAGTAAGCAGAAGGCTCGTGTGTGCACCCATTGACGAATGGGGTGATTTTTCAAAGATTGTATACCCATTCAACAATGGGATTTTAACAAATCGCGATCGCTCGACAACAGGGTCCCTGTTAGTTGAGCGATCACTGATTTTGTTAAAATCCAGTTGTTGAATGGGTATAAAATCTTTGAAAAATCACCCTCATTCAAGTCAGCGCATTACCTAGCCTTCATTTACTGACATCACAAAACGGGCCATGGTGCCGACGTAGGGCGTACGTAGGATCCAGCGGGTCTGGGAATAAAATTACTAGGCATAACTTTTAAATAGCCATAAAAAAAAGGAAAATTTTGCACATTTGACTCCTGGCCAGGTCAGTCATCGCTTGGTTTTCAGTAAGGGGCTAGTCGAAAGCTGTCTTTAAGGATTTTAGACTTCTAGCTTAAAACACATGGTACCACAATATTTCAGTATTTTAGGCATTCACCGCTATGCTTTCTATGGGCTCCATTGCTTCTACCTGATTACAGATAAGATGATGCCAGATAGCACACATGGGACATATAAAATAGACCTTTATATAGCAGCAGTGTAGTGGGCTGAAGGGCTCATTTAGCTGCAGCTGCTGGATTGGTTAAGTTGACCCAAGCTGGCGTTAGGGTTCTGCTAGGTCTTGACTCCAGCCCGCTATGGTATGGGCTTGTTCTGGTGATTCTTCACTCGGGGTGGGGGGTGGGGGCTGGCTGATTTATTTCACAAGCAGTTGGAGTGTGACAGGCATCCCTGGGGCAACCACAGAGTGGGAGATGCTGCAGCTGTGAGGATAGGCATGTTTCATTCCTGCTGTTAGAAACTGCTGGACCCTGCATCCATATTGAAACATACCAGCAGACTGAGATGTGCTCTGGACCTACTTTGCCCTGGTGAACTAAGGCTAGAGATGTTAGCTGTTCAACCTCTTGGCGTAAAATCAACAGATAAATTCCTCGCGCCCTAGTTTTACTGCCGTTTCTACAACCTAGCAACAACACCCATTCATAAAAGTGGTGACAGGTCCTCCTCCAGCAACTGTCAGCCAATTTCCATTCTTCCCCGGCTCTCAAAGCTATATAAAAAGTGGTGGCTACACAGCTCACGAATATCTAAGTAAATATGCTGTTGTATGCCTGAGCAGCATGGTTTCAGCATGAGCCGTAAGCACTGCCACGGCCATACTAGAATTCTCTAACTTCTTACTCCTCCCCGACTTGGTAACCTTGCTGGAGCAGTGTTCATTGACCTCTCCAAGGCCTTTGACACTGTCTGCCATCCCTTCATGCTTAACTCCCTTTACCAGATCGGTTTCTCCATTGGTCCTCTCGCCTGGTGCTCTAGCTATCTCTCAGCTTCGACCCCAGTTCATAAAAATCAATGGGACTCTATCAGACACCCGTCCTGTCTGCTCCAGGGTTTCCCAGGCTCCATCCTGGGTCCCCTACTCTTCAGTCTTTACCTAAACACCCTGCCCAGCGCCTGCTCTGGCAAAATTCTTCTATCTTGGGATGATGCCGTTCTCTCACGCCACACCGTAAATCTGCCTCCTCCAGGACTCTCTCCAACACACCTTCAACCAGGCAGAAAAGTGGTTCAAGAAACATACACTTTTATTAATCTAAAAAGACTAAGTCGATGCTCTTCTCCCACCACCAAAACAAAGCAAAAAATGCCCCCTCCTTATCCTCTCCAGCACTCAGCACTCCCTTGGGCAAGTATCCACCTACAAATACTTAGGGATTACCTTCGACACTGCCTGCACCTTCCACGCCAACATTAATGCCCTCTCGACTGTCACTAACACCCGATTGGCCTTACCACCACAAGGACTTCCTCCCACCCGATGCTCTCTGGCTGGCCATCACATCCTCTGTCCTGTCTCTAGTGGACTATGGCCTGCCTATACTACTGAGCCGCTGATAATACTGCACTCAATAAGATCCCACTCTCACTCATCAAGGCCTGTAGGCTCCTGACCGGGGCCCCTAGGCTCACCCATACTTCCACAATCTCTACACCACTGCCAATCTCCTCAACTTCGAAGAAAGACTCCCTACCAGACTTGCCTACTAGCCAAGAAAATCCTGCTCGGGCTCCCCGGGTGTCTGCCTCGCTCCAACAACCTCCCCACAGTCTCCACCTGCAGCTCGGACAAGGCCCTCTACTGGAACCCAGAACTAGGACCTCCCTAGCTCAGAGATCCTTCTGCTACAGGCCCCTCCTGGTTCAGCTCCCTTCCTGTCATTGTCACTAACACTCCCAAAATCGCCCCATTTAAAATCGCTCTTGGAACCACCTTTTCAACACCCAATGCTGTAATTGTCACTAACTGGTGCTAGCATGCCCCAGTACACTCAGTTCTCACAAAGTCCTCCGGACTGCCTACACACACACACACACACACCCTCCCTGCTTGACATCTGTATATCTGGGGTGTCCTATACTGATTCAAATGTAACTATGTATATAGATTGTACAAAAATATATGTAACTCCGTCCGCATTCTGTAACCTGTATCACTGTTTCATCCTCTGTGTGACGAGGTGCCTTTGTAAAAGCAGTCTCTGGCTCAAAGGTTGTAAATCCGATTGCACAAATAAATAAATAGATAAACAACATATAGAATAATGTATGGACAACCATACAAACAAGGCTGTGTTCCCATCAAGGGGCTGAGATGACATCAGAGGGACTGCAAAGTGCGCTCGAGATGTCCCTGATGGCATACCAACCCCAAGATGGAAACACGTGTCTAGTGATGTTCTGTTGCTCATATATTACTTTTATAGTATATGGGTGTTGTAGTATACTGGTAAATAAAACAGAGTGAGCTGTAGTACTTCTGTGCTTAGTAAACAAGGAAAATTACTTTTAAAGTGTAAAATGGCCGTCCGGTGGCGCTGAGGGTTGAGGCGCTGGACGCCACTCCACGTCACACTGGCGCACCCGGTTCGGGAATGAGCCCGGATTGCCGAGGTTGGTGGGGGGAGAGAGAGGATCAAGCGTCTGATGGACTGCTCTCCTCTCTTGGGAGGGATCCAGGGTAACCCAGTGCAGCAATGGCCCCGGTGGAGACCGGCAGCGCTATGCACTCGGGCTCACACAGCAAGGGACGGCGTTGGGCAGCTGCCTTCCAAACTGGTGGGAGCACCTCGCCATGGGCCAGGCGACATTTCACATCCCACGCCGGGGCGAACCAGAACAAGGAAAAAACGGCACTGAGGATCATGCAACGGTACTTATTCCCCATGCCCCATGGCAGACGCTCCCCGACTGGCCTTCAATTTCCCCTGCCCGCTCTTCGTCCGATACCATAGTCTGCCTTTCTAAGAGCGCCTCGAGTAGAGGGGCAACCCACCCGGATGTGTTTCGTTCAGGTGGGGGCAGGAGCATCATGAGGAGAGACTTTTGGGACAAACTTCAGAGGAGAGTTATAGTATAGTAATGATGTCACTACTATACTACAACTTTTTTGACCTTTGAACTGTACTGCAACAACTTTTTGGTGACCTTTCAACTGTCCTACAATATACAGTATATAATAATTAACCCCCACTTCATTGAGAATGAGCAGTTTCTCAACCCCAAGTTAGTTCAGAGTGACATCAGGGCACAAGAGCGCAACTCAAGTGCCTTCCTGATGTCACTGACCTAACAAGATGTTGAGAATCTGGTAAGTTTTCAATGAAGGAGGGGTTATTATTATTATTTTTTTTTATTCTTTGGTAACTAGGTAAGGCCCATTAGGCACAACCCAGGAGCACTGGGGGCGTTAAGTGACTTGCTCAGAGTCACATAGTATGGAAGTGGAAGTTGTGGGAATCAAACCCAGGTCTGCTGGATGTACCAGGATCATTCACTGCTCATTATTCTAACCTCTATGCTATGCTGCCATATTATTTTTTATAATACAGTTTGAGACTGTTTTCAACATCAGTATAGTTGTTTTGGAAAAATGAAATGCGGAGTTTCAACTACTATTCTATTACTCACGAATACACGTGGATGGTAGGTTGTGACGGAATGTGTTAAAAGGTTCAGGCTGCCGATTTTGAGTCGGGCGATGATGCTATCTGCTGCCGTGACAGCTCATCTTATGCTCCACAGCACTGCTGGCAATCATTGCTGTAATTGGTGTAGGGAGCCACTTGCATTTGATGTCCAATATTAAGAACAGTAGGTTCTCCATTCTGTAATGTGAAAACAAGGTTTTAAAACACCAGAAAACAGGGTCAAAGTGTATTATAAGAACATTCAAATCAAACCAAATAATTTTATTTGTAAAAGCACATTACCTTGCAATCAAAGCGCTTGTACAAGATACTGGCAGTATGGCCTAGAGGTTAGAGGAACGAGGTGTGAACAAGCTTGATACATCCAGCAGACCACACCTGAGTTTGATTTTCACAACCTCCACTTGCATACTGTGTGACTCTGAGCAAGTCACTTAACTGCCCAGTGCTCCTAGGTCGCCTCTGAAAACAGACACTTGTGCCTAGTGGGCCTTACCAGCTACCAAAGACAAAAAAATTCAAACAATAAATTTAAATGATAACTAATCCATATTAAAATGATACAGTTATTAAAACCCCATATCAGCAGATTTAAAATGATTCAGGAAAGCTAACCCAAATAAATAAGTCTTGAGAGCGACCTAAAGCTCTCTACGGTCATTGTATGTAAAGAAATCCTCAAAGTGTATTATAATAAGAACATTGTATGTATAGAAATCTATATACAGTGAGGGCTAACCATATACTATGAATTGCTTGGTGATCCACTGACTATGTTGTCATGGCCGCTGATGTGACAATTACTCCGAGGCCCTGTCCACACTCGCCTCTGTAGCGTTACAGAGGGTGTAAAAGCGTTACCGTAACAGGTGGCGTTTACACCTGTAACGTTACAGGAAACGATTTAGCTTAGATTATTTGAAACCACATATGAGGTGGTTTCAACACGGTTATCAGCTAGGTCCTGCCTGGTAACGTACCAGCGGTAGTGTGGACTGCCGATAACGGTCCCATGCAGGGCACCAAAGCGCATGGCGAAGCTGCATCAGGGGATCGGGCGCCGCTGTAACGGTCATCCAGATCCCGATGTGGACGACTGCACCGCTTCCATGGCCATAATGGATTGCATCCATTACCGGGCGCAAGGTGTAGTGGACAGGGCCTGAGGTAAGCAGTGTCAGTCTCAGCCACTATCACTTCAGCCCAGGTGACGTCATGTGAAGCCACAGTGGGTGTAACATTAGCTGACTCACAGTTGCCTCTTAGGACAGTTGCTAGTTAGTCATGAAAGGGGTACATCAGAGCAGCACCCTTTTTGGAAAACCACACATCCCTAGGTTTGTTACACTATATTAGCTGTGTCCTTCTACGTCTGCTAAACAGATTCTGCTCCTTTAAGAGAATTCCATGTTTTCCTTCGTATTCCTGAACTCTGGCTCGGCCCCAAGGGTTTGGCTGTGTTGTCCTGAGCATCTGGAAACCATCAGTGTAAACAATGGAGTGCTAGGAACTGGAACCCCCACCTCAGTTCCCGGGGACACTACTCCACAGAACATGAGAAGGCAAACCATCGGGCAGCATGAGGTCAATTACTTCAGGCTAACAAACCTGCGTACTTTCCGATTCTGTGTTTGGTTTGGCATGGCTATGCTGTTTCACAATGGAACCTAGTGTTGCAAAAGAAAAACATTTCAAACCTGAACTATTTTTTTTTATTCTGTGTTTTGTTGCGTGTGATGTGCATGTTTGTATTTATAGCTCACTTTCGTGTGCACATGTGCTTGTAATTTGGAACAACATGTGTGTCTGTGTGTGAGTGTGTCTGTGTGTGTGTGTGTGTGTGTGTCTGTCTGTAAGTAAGCTGAAGCCCTGTGTGTGTGTGTGTGTGTGTGTGTAAGCTGAAGCACAGTGTGTGAGTTGAAAGTGTGTGTGTTTGTTTCTTTAAAGCTACAGCTGTTGTGGGTGGGTGTAGTATGTGTGTTACTAATTTGAAACATCATGCACCCCCTTCACAGTCAATGCCAATCCTGCTCCATGAATGACCAACAATGAGCACATGAACACCTGTAGACCTGCACTGTTTCTGGGAAAGAAGTACTGACACCCATCCCCAGGTTTGGGTTATGCAGCTGAACCTCTCTCTCTCTCTCTCTCTCTCCCATGTGGCAGCATGAGATGCTGACCCTAGAGTGCATCACAGGTAAAAATACAAAATAAGTAGTACATCAGCACTTCATTGGAAATATGAGCAAAGATTTTGTTGTTGTTTATACTAAGACTTGCCCTTTATATGATTGCCTATATATCATTATCGAAAATTGTCTTGTGCCAGCCGCAAGTACAATAACCAGCATTCTTTCAAACCTGTTTAATCAGCGGACAGTACCCAACATTGTGCATTATCTCCATCCTCAGCCCCTTGAGGTATAGCAGAGGCTTGCAGACTTGTAATCTCTGCTCTGAATTCTGCCCAGGACAACTTTATTGATGATCGAATTATAGCTTTGTTGACATGGAGCAATGGGAAAATATTTGGTCATTAAAAGAAGGTCTCTTCCAGCTGGCCCGGTGGCACTGAGGGATGAGGTGCTGGACGCCACACCTCGCACTACGCCAGCCACGGGTTCGAATGAGCCTGGGTCGTCGGGGATCGGCAGGAAGGGAAGAGATTGAGCATCCAGAGGACTGCCTCTCTTCCTGGGAAGGATTAGGGTACAATGCTCGCTCGGGAGGCGACCTCTGGCGGTGGCGGGGTAGCCGAAAGCAGCAGCATGGCGTAAGCCTGGGGTGGAGCATAGCAGCGCGTTGCCATAACAAGCCCGGGCTCCACAGGGGTTCATGTCACGTAAAAACCACTCCTCCTCCCGCTGATAGGCGTGCGGCCTCCTTCCACGGTCCACACTCCTGGAGTCGGCTCGGCCCCTCCACTCCTCTCCCCTTTCTGGCCCGTGACTCAACATTATGAGAAAGAGCTCCCTGGGTGGAGGCGACCCTTCCCTTGAGGATAGACCTGGGAGATGCCCAGTGCGGAGGAGGAGCTGAAGGGGTAGCCGAGTCACACAAGGAGGTAGAGATGGTGGATATCGGAGGTCGTCGGAGAGAGTTTGGTGGAGTAGTGGGGCGCAAAAAATAGAGTTTGAAAAAAAATTAAAGAAGATCTCTCCTTCCAGCTATGGATGGACCTGGAGGAGTGAGATGAATTTGGTGGTCAGTAAAGGAGGTCTCTTCTTTCAACTTATGGAGCAGACATGGAGGGTAGAGATGCTCTGTGGACATTAAAAGAAGGGCTGTCCCTCCAACTCATAGAGCCATCATGGAGGGTTAGATGATTGTGGTCATTAAGGCAAGGAGGTCTTCCAGCTTATGAAGCCACATACAAAATTTGCCAGCAGATAAAGGCCTCAGAGGTCTATCAAGTCTGCTCGAATGTGCAGCTAGCACCCCTTATCCTGCAGCTGCCCTCCCTTCCACCCTTCCCTTCATTAACCCTCCCCTTGTCCTGTCCCATCCTCGTTGAAGCAGTCCACTGTTCTACTGCATACCACTTCAGCAGGTAACGATTCCACCCAGCCACCACCCTCTCTGTAAAAAAAGTGTCTCCTCATCTCCTCCTGAACCTTCCTCGCTCCAGTCTCATATCATGGCCCCTGGTGGCCCTCCCTCCCTTACTTTGAACAGCCCTCTGTACCCATCTTGTTTATTCCTTTCATGTATTTAAAGGTTTCAATCATGTCACCCCTGTCTCTCCTCTCCTCCAGTGAGTACATGTTCAACTCCTTCAACCTCCTCTCGTATGATAAGTCCCCAGCCCCTTGATCATCTTTGTCGCTCTGCGCTGCACCCTCCAGTAACTTAATGTCCCTCTTTAGATACGACGCCAGTACTGCACGCAGTACTTCAGGTGGTCTAACTAATGACCCATACAGTGGCAGAATCACCTCCTCCTCCTCGAGGATATACCCTTGCAATACAACCCAGCATTTTGTTGGCCTTTGCAGCTACCTTCCTACATTGTGCTGAGTTGTTCATTGACCCTGTAATGAGCACACCCAGATCCTTCTCTCCTCCTCTGTCTGGGCTAGCTGCACTCCCCTAGCTGGTAACTCCTCCTTGGGTTCTTCATCCCAAAATGCAGCACCTTGCACTTTTGGCATTAATGCCCAGTTGCCAGGTGTCTGACCAGGTTTCAAGCTTTGCCAGATCATCCTGCAACCCCTGCCATCCCCCTAGGTCATCTACCACCGCCACTTACCTTGGTATCATCAGCAAACAGACTGATCTTGCTCTTGATGTCCCATGATATGTCTGCAATGAAAATCCCAAACAACACTGGTCCCAACACTGAGCCCTGTGGAACACCGCCGTCACTGCCCTGGGTGTGAGAGCTCCCCACCCACCACCACCCTCTGTTGCCTCCCTGCAGCCAGTTTCCTCACCCATCTCACCAGCTTTGCACCCGCCCGTGCCTTACTAACTTCCTTCCCAGCCTTCCATGTGGCACTGAGTCGAATGCCTTACTGAAGTCCAGATACAGGACATCCACTCTATGGCCCCTGTCCAGTTGCCTAGTTACCCAGTCATAGAACTCAACCAGGTTGGTTGGCAGGATCTGCCATGTAAGAAGCCATGCTGTCTGCTGTCCTGTAGTCCTTGGCTCTAGGAGGGCCACCAGCCTCTCCTTCAGGATAGTCTCCATTAGCTTACCCACCGATGGATGTGAGGCTCACTGGTCTGTAGTTTCCCAGTTCATCCTTGGGGCCACTCTTGTGGAGGGGCACCATGACCATCCTCCGGTCTGAGGTACACACCCAGTGTATTGAGGCATTAAATAGAGTCTGCCAAGGTCCTGCAGGACCTCTGCCAGCTCCTTCCAGTACCCTGGGGTGGATGCCATCTGGGCCTGGCGCCTTGTCCACCCCTCAGTGCCTTCAAACCTCTCGAACTCTGCTCTCCATGATTTCCCATCTGTCACCACTCCCCCGCTTCTGCCATTTCTCCCACCTTGGTGTCACCCCACTCTTCTCTTTAGTAAATACTGAGCAGAAGTACTCATTTAGTGCCTCCGCCTATCGCACCCTGCTTCCACCCAACCCTCCTTCCTAATCCTTACTATGTGGTCCTTACAGCTTCTTTTCTCCCTGATGTACTTAAAGAAGTCCTTCTCCCCTTCTTAACGCCTTGTGCCAGCCTGAGTTCCAGAGATGCTTTGTCTCTTACTGCCCTTGTCACCTCCTTCTGATTCTGTCAAGTACCTCCCTGTCCTCCCCTCCTGTTTTCTTTGTACTTCCTAAAGGCAGCTCTTTCCTCCTTATCCTTTCCATGACCTCCTTGCTCAACCAGATCGGTTTCTTAGCCCTAGCCTTCTTGCTCTGGCTTTGCAGCAGGTTTGGTTGCCTCCACTATCCCCAGCTTTATGAGCTCCCACGCCTGGTTAGTGTCCATACTAGACTGAATTTTGGCCATGTACCCTTTTACCACTTCCCCATCCTCCCAAAGCCGGCCCTCCTGAAGTCCAGCACTATTGTGCCAGATTCCACTCCTTCCTTGCCCATATCCAATGTGAGCCATACTGAGCGGTGGTCACTCCCTGACAGCTGCTCCTCCACTGTAAGTTCTCTCACAAAGTCCCCATTTGCCAGCACAAGATCAAGGGTATTTCCAACCTGGTTGGTTCACTGACCATTTGCAGCAGCAAGCTGTCCTGGAAGGCATCCAGCAGTACCTGCTCCTTCTGTTCCTGGTTGGTGGGGTGCTCCAGTCCACCCTGGCATGTTGAAGTCCCCACAATCACCACACTACCCTTCTCGCAGGTCCTCCTGATCTGTCCCGCTAGTTCTCTGTCTAACTCCTCTGTCTGAGATGGTGGCCCTGTACACCACTCCCATTCTAAGAATCTATTCTTGGAATCCTGATTTGCATCCAAAGTGACTCCGTACTACCCTCCTCCTCCCTTCCTCCCTTACACACTTCAGTCCTTCCTTCATAGTGCCACCCCTCCTTTCCCAATCACCCTGTCCTTAAGAAAGATCCACCCTGGTACAGACAGGTCCCAGTCATTGTATTGGGTGGCCCATGCTTCCGTGATGGCTGCAATGTCCACCTCTCCTCTGCGGCATGAGAACCTGTAACTCTGCAGTTTTCTCCCAAGGCTCCTAGCATTAAGGGTAACCACCTTCCACCCTCCCCCCATCCTGCCCTCCTTTCCTAGCATCACCAACAGTATTTGCCATTTGTTCTTTGTCACTGTTATAGGGGTAAGCTCATTGGTTTCCAAACTGTGGCTCCTGCATATCTCTTCCCAACTGCCACCTCCCCCACTCCTAGTTTAAATTCCCAACTTCCTTTATGTACCTCCATCCTCTGTTTCAACACTTTCTTTCCCTCCTCACTCAAGTGTAGGCTGTCCTTGGCATAGAGACTACTGTCCTCCCAGGTCCCTCCCCACCCCCCCCAACAGCCCATACCCTTTAGCACAACACCAGGTTCTTAGCCATCCATTAAATTCCTCTATTCTCAGCTTCTTGTTGTGCTTGCCTTTGGCATGGAGTGGGTGAGATGATTGGTCTAAGAAGAGGCTCTCCTTCAACTGATGGAGCAGACATGGAGGGGGGATAATTGGTCATTAAAGCAAAGGGCTTCCTTTCAACTATGGAGCAGACATGGAGAGATGAGATAATTGATCATTAAGGGAAGGGCTGTCCTTCCATCTTATGGAACAGAGATGGCAGGATGAGATAACTGGTGGTCACTAAAGGAAGGGACTCTCCTGAAATTCCTGGAGCAGACCTTTTCACTTGAAACTGGCCACACGTAAGGAGGTCCAGAGACTTCTTTCAAACTTGAAGGTCTGGAGTTCCCCAGGTCACGGCACCCTGGAGCCTAAATATCTCAAGATGGGAGCTCCTGCCCTTGCTCGCCCTGTTCAAGACTTATTTAACCGCTCCTTCATGACTAGTACCATTCCTGACAAATGGAAGATAGGCTGTTGTTGTACTGGTGCACAAAGGTGGAACCAGCTCTGTTGTTGAGAATTTTAGACCGATCCCATCCTTTGCCTCTTGGCCAAAATACAGGGCGCATCATTTACTAACGCCTGGATTATCTGGATCACCATAATCTGCTTTCAGCTTTCCAGCATGGTTTCAGAAAGAACCACAGCACCCTCACAGCCCTCATAAAGATAACCTCAGACATTTACCACTCGTGGACCAAGATTCTGCCACTGCTGCCATTTTCATCGACCTTACAAAAGTGTTCACCGGTGAATCATGGTCTTCTGCTCCAGCAGCTTTGTGATATTGGTCTTGACTCCAGTGCCCTTCACTGGGTCCATAACTATCTCTGTTCTTGTTCTCAGTGGGTCAAGTGGACTAGCTCTACCTCAGAATTTAGACCCATAACACATGAGGTCCCACAGGGCTCCATATTGTGTCCTTTATTGTTCTCACTTTTATCAATGAGTTATCCAACAACTGTGGGGGCTGCTGTGCATCTCTATGCAGATGATACTATCATCTACTGCTCTTCTACTGATGTTACTCGGATTAACAGGGTACTCACATGTGATGTTGCAGACCTTGATGGTTGGTTCATGCGCAATCAGCTTGTCCTAAATACAAAAAGACAAAAGTATGCTCTTCTTTCATCTACCTCCTCCTCCCTCCCTCTCCCTCTCTGTATTTACCTCCCTCAATGGCGATGATCTGGGGCAGTCATTGCCTTCAAATATCTGGGTATTATCCTGTATTCCTCTCTTCCTTACCACCCAGGTCTCACCCTAATCAAGACTCTTAATCAAGCTGGTCTCCTCTATCACATCCGCCTTTTTCACCTCTACCTCTTGCCTGAAGATCGCCACTCGCTTCTTCCCTCCTACTTATGGGGCCCCTTACTGCTCTCCACCAATACATCTACTGTGTCTCCTCGCACAGGTATACCATAGGGTGGGAAGATTTGCCCTAGGGGTCAACTCCCGCCCACTACTGTGATGTCCTCTCATCATTGGAATGGTTGCCTTATGAATTGAAATTGAGGCTCTCCACCTTGAGCTTCATGCACAAAGTTGTCCACAAATACACCCCTTGCCTTAGTGAGATTATCCGCCAGAGACTAGCTCCTGAGCCCTCAGACCAGTCTCCTCCCTCTTCTTTAAGACCTAATCTGCAGCCATTGCCCACGTGAAGGCCTTTCTCTCAAGTGCAGTAGCCGATTGAACTCACTACCCACTCAGTTCTGTCCTGCACCTCACTTCCTATGTTCCAGTCCAATCTACTTGCCTTTCTTGTCTCCTCTGCAAAATGCACTTGCTTCTGTTGTTAACTATTCACCCCTGAGACCGCAGGCCATTGACTGTTCACTACTAAGATTGCAGATTAAACACCTCCTAGCGCCTCGGATAGCCATTACCCTCCTTTTTCTTCTCCATACCACTAGTCCTCTCATTTTTCCTCTGATCTGCCTTTGCTCCTTACATGTTATCTGACTCCCCCTCTCTACCTGTTTACTTGTTTGCTGATAGTGGTTGCTGATGGTGCCTAGACTTGAACATAGATAAGCATTGTGTGTGTCCTAGTGTGTGATAATCTATCCCTTTTGCATAATGATATGCATTTATACCTACTTGCAATGTCTGTTGATGGGCCTTCACTTGTGCATAGTTATGCAATGTATATTTGGTAAATAATTTTCATTGTTGCCTAATTTTATGTGCATAGCATACTTCTCCTGTAATCAGTCCCTTCCTGAATGTGTTGTAATTGCCTTGTACTTGTGTTGTTGTCTTACCTGGTTGACCCTGAAAAAGGACTGCAGTTGTGTCCGTGGTCTTACCCAGTTACCAAAATTCAAATAAATAAATTGTTGGTTATTAAGGAAGAGAGCTCCTTCCGACTCATAGAGCAGACAGGGATGGTTGAGGTGGATGATGGTCAAAGGAAGGTCTCTCTCTCCTATTCTAAAACAGACTGGGAAGGGCAAGATGATTGGTGGTGTTAAGGGCGCGTTTTCTTCCAGCTAACGAAGCAGGCGTGGAAGGTGAGATGATGAAGTGGACTTTAACATGACGGACCCACCTTCCAGTTGCTTGAGCAGACGTGGAACGAATGAGATGGTTCTGATCATATGGTATATGCTGTCAGTCCAAATTATGGGAGCAGACATGGAAGGGTGAGACGGCTGAGGGTCGTTAAGAAAGGGGCTCTCCTCCATGGAGCAGACATAGAGAGAGAGAAAACTGGTGGTCATTTAACAGCATCTGACACCTATAGAAAACTGTTTGAAAAAACATGATACGCCGCACAGCTCAGCTTTGTAATTCATATGCTGTAGTTGCTCTTTTTTTTTTTTCTCATTCCTTGTTACTGAAAACATTTAATAAAACATGATCGTTGTCCCTCAATGTTTGTCTGCTGTAGCTGCTCACCCCTGCTCTTGAAGTAACATGGTAATTTTAGTTTGAAGGGACTCTAGGTCCACCAGGTCACCCTCCATACACACTACATAAACTGGGCTTAACAAGTCTGCTGTGCAAACATGAACGGATTTATAGGATACCCAGAGATTTAGATCTTGCTTGTGACATCACAGTCTGTTGCCATGGAAATGACTGTGATGTCACCAGCAGGGGATTATGAACTCACATGGAGAATAAACTGCAGAGCTGATCAACCCTTAGGGACAGAGATCCCTATCACGCAGGTGTCCTCAATAGTAAGGAAGAGAAAGGAGTCTATACAAAACATGAGATGTACATTTTCTCTTTGGGTGAGGGAGGTAGGTCAGGTCAACCAGATTCATTGAAAGGATAAGTAACTGTATTTTTTATTTGCACTAAAAGTACAAATCAGGGAAGCCCTTGAGTACTGTAGTTGGGGAGTACCTTGGGACTATCGTGGTGGATGTCGCACTCTTAAGGAAAGGGTTCACCTTCCAACTCCTGGAGAGCAAAGGTCAGAGTACTGGCTGAGGAAGCAGGATGTGGCATTCAGATGTTTGTAGAGCCAAACCTCTTCAGCGAGTGTTGTTACTGAAAAGTCAGGAAATGGGAATTGCAGACTAATGGAGGAGCAGAGAAGTGTGTGTGTGTGTGGGGGCTGTATGAGAAACAAAGCAGAAAGCAAGTAACAGAAAGGGGGCATCAGACTGGCAAGGAGGTGTGTTCCTGAGCTGGGTAATTCATGGGACAAGGCCACCTGAGAGGACCTTCTGCCTAACCCTCTATCTTTGTTCTTGTACAAGGGCTGGGGAGGGAAGGGCATCCTACCATCTCAGTCCAGAAGGCATTATATGTAGAGAACTCCATAATCAATGCAATGTGTGTGTGTGTGTGTGTGTGTGTGTGTGTGTGTGTGTGTGTTCCCAACCACCCACCGCTGTCAATCATATTTTTAAAATCCCCCCACTGCTGGGTTGAGTCCATATAAGTGCAAAATGAGGAGCAGGTCATCTAGGGAGTTGGTCCCATGAACTGGAGTTATTTCTCAGAATCCTCCCCCACCCACCCACTGCTGCATGAGCATAATCTATAGCTAATTTCAGCCCTGTAACCACAGCACTGGTATGCAGCCAAACCCAGCTATGCTGAGATGCCAGAGTGTATAGTGGTCACCCTCCAGCCTGCCATGGAGGGCAGAAATATGTGGGGTTGGCTCTTGTCACATTCCAGTGCATCCCATAGGTTGCTTGCCCTATATTTCAATCATGAGATAGTACAGTACAGTCCATCGCATAAAGGTCAAAACCATGCCACTCCCTTTGTCCCTGCCCCCATCCCCACAGAGAATGGTTTTGTTTTCTTGTGCTTCAGCCCAGGCTGAAATTGCAGTCAGTGCACTTAACTGAATGACATCATGCTTAGAATCATCAGTGACACAGACCCTCTTCCACCTTCCTCTGGGTTGTGTGCATATACAGTGAAATAGTTGTATATCTTCAGTATGGAAAGGCGACTGTGGGTTGGTGGGAGGAACAACTGAGCCAGTTGGATTTTAACTGCCCCAAAACCCGGATCGCAGTTCAGGAAGAGGGGGCAAACAAGTTACTAATGGCTGTTTGAGGCCTGGGTGGACGGGATAAGGATGCAGAATTTAATCTAAACACAGTGGTTACTCTTGGCACCATGCCAGGTGTCCGTCAACTTAAAAGAAACAAACCACAATTTCTACATTGGAAGATTTGGGGGGTCAGAGGGCAGAAGATGACTGGGGAGTCAGAAGTGCAGGGATAACTGGGAGTGAGTAGCCACACTACTAGCCCTAGCCACTTGTGGAGTGCTACAGGTTTTTTTATATGTTTTTGTTATTTTCTATCATGTTGACTAGATGACAAATGTCGATAACGTAACAGCCAGGTATCGGAAGGGAGGCCAAATGTAGAAATACTCGTGTGTATTTGAAAAAGATGTTCGCCACCCCTATAACCTGCCTTTTTGTATTGAAAGTTTTCAGTGACATTTTGGATCAAAACATGAACAACTTCCATTTCAAATGACACAAAGACCGATGGATGGACAAATTGCTAGCTGGATGGATTGGAATGATTGATGATTGATTGCAACCAATAACGAACCAGAGCCACTGTCTCAGCCTCTCGGTGCCTGTAGTAAAATGGACTCAAAGTGTTGCAGAAAAACTGCGTATACACACTCACACCAAGACAGACCATCATGGAATAATGTTCGTCTCTTATTCAAATTAAATCAGGAAAACAGCACCCCAATCACCTTACCACACCAACCCAGCCATTATATAGATTGATTATGCTACTTAATCATGCATGTGTGTAGTGTGCATCACTTTGACAAAGCGCTGTGTGCTCATGCTGAAACATTGAGTTTGGCTGGGCTGGCATGGTAAGGTGACTGGAGTGTTGTTTTGTCATTTTATTTGAATAAAGGACTGAACAGTTATTCCATGTGATGGCATTCCATTCCTTGGTGTGAGTGTTTGCTGCAGTTTTTCTGTGATACTGATTGATTGAAAACTTGGTGACTGGGATAGACACTGAGTTGGAGCTTGTTCCCAGGTGTAATCCAGGGAGGGATGCATCGAGTGAAACACCAATAACAAAGTGACAACCATGGATGCTGTGTCCATTACTGCACAGGATAACAGACCTGTTAGTGTAATCGGGCGATGACCCACGGTGTGGAGTAATGCTTGCCTAACTTATTGGTAGCTGGGGGCTCAGTGGTTGACAGGATGTCGATTGTCATTGTAGTTACTATCCCTTGGCAATTGTACTTTCTGTCCCTGAGGGACAACCACCCTGTTGGAGGTACTGCAAAGGCAAAGAAGCCTCTTGAGGAGTGGTTTTGCTCTTGAGGTGCTGGGGAACGTGAGTCCTTTAGCTAACGGTACTCTAAGAAGGAGCCCCAAAGAACTGTGAAGCAGGAGCTGCAAACGGCAATAAGTCATTTGATGACAGCTGACAGCTGGTGATGAGTGACAGCAGACTGAGATGTGACTTCCAGAGGAGAGAGGGAATGGCAGGAGGTAAAGAAGGTGAACCGCCATCCGACCTCAACTCACAGCGGAACTTCTAGTACTAAGTTAAATCATAACAGACAACTACTTTGTATTTCGCACTCAAAAGAAATAAAGGATAATGGCTGAGGAAATCTCTGGGTATCCATGGCCTCGGTCAACATCCCTTTGGAGTGGGTACTATTATTAGACTAACTGTGCTAATTTGGAATTCCAAATCCAGAGGGAACTTTTGGAGGGTACCACTCACGCTGTGCCTCTAACAGGATAATATGTGAGAGCACTGCGGATAGACCTTGAAGCTGAAGGACGATCTCGGAAGGAGGCCCACCATCACAAACACATGGAAAGTGGAGAGTAGCAACTGCTGACAGGCTAGTACCCAGTCTCAAGACCATGAGGAGGCCTAACTTGAATTGGAAAGTAAAGAAAGGGGATACAGAATGAGACTAGGTGAACCTTAGGCAGCTGTAGGAGAATAGCATTTGGAAGTGTTACCGACATAGTCTGCTCAGCTAATGGAACCCATGTGGGATTAGGGCCTCACCCTTTGCAGCTGCCGCTGACTGGCTGAAGCTACCCCTAAGCAGTGGGCCTTCTCACCAAAAGGAGGAAACATGCAATGTGAGTTTTAGCACTCTTGACAAGTTAAAGAATGCATAGTCCGAGAACTTGTCTTCCCCTTCCATTTCTTCCCCTGACAATTTTTCCTCCTGTCACCACTGGCTGGGGCCCCATCGGTCAGCCTACCTGTTCCCTCCTCCTGAGACCCTAATAAGCTGTATTTCAATTTCCTCCACCTGTGACACACCTCTGGTGAGTCCCCGGGTCCACTCCCGGAGCATGGGCCGCCTTCTCCTCGGCGCTACCTCTTCTGATATTCCTTGGGTGGAGGCAGAGGGCTAGATGAGATCCTGTGGACAGGGTCCAGAGTTTTAGGTGGGGGCAGGCATGTCTTCCTCCTAGCCAAAGGGTGTTTTCCATGTTCGTGAGCGTGAGCCCCCAGGAGCATGGATGCAGTGACATCCAGTGTGGGATGAGCATGCTCCCCGCACCCCTCCGTGGACGCCCACCATTGCTCCCACCTGGCGTCCAGCGTGATCCCCTGGCTGTTGCACCCACAGCCTCCTCTGGGCATCGCTACTGCTGGGGAATCATACACCCACCCTCCCCAGGAGAGGAGAGTTGTCTCTGGATGCTCAATTCTCTCCTCCCAGCTGACCTGCCGATAGCCCAAACTTGTTCCCGAACTCGGGTCACCGGTAGTAGCAAAGTTAGTGTCCAACTTCCAACCCTCAGCGCCACTGGGCGGCTCACCCCCTGTTCCATTTCTTATGTGACCAGTCTTAACCAATCACATTATTGTTGGTTTTACAGGAGCCATCTTTTAATGAAGCAATAAACACCGCCATAATGGTCCTTTATTTGTAGACTAGGGACCAGTTGGGAGAGAATGGTCACAGAGGGCACTAACCCCCTACCAGTCCTTATTTAAGCAATTAGGCATGTCATGGTGTGTATTATTAGTGAATAACCGCATGTTTCAGGAAGTGATGTCGAGTGCCTTATGCACCCAAGAAGTGTTGTTATCCTACAGTTCTGCACACATTGGAGTGCTTCATTGCGATTATAAACGGTTCCATGATTTTCACTGTAAAAACTGAGTAATGAGGTTCAGAAAGTTAAGTATTTCTGGTTTGTGCTGTTGTGCTGGAGGTTATGAGATAGCATATGACCAATCACAGGTCTTGGTTTCTCTTAACCCATTTTATAATCTACTAATAAATGATCAATACAGAGGTCCTCATTGCAGTAGTGGAGCCAGGTTTGGGATCATTTGGATGCCAGGAGGGCCATTCAGTCAATGACAGGCTCCACAATGGGCACTAAACAGTGAATAAAGATGGTGGCAGGCGCCACTACTCACACTGGGCAGCCGGAGGGGCGACTGCGCCCCAGCCCCTCTGGCTTTTCCCCTGCCTCATTGTTATTTATGACCTTGTGGGTGGAGGTTGTTTAAAATAATGTTAAAACATTATTTTAATTTAGAAATAGTAATACAACTGTGCGTGGAGTGGGTCCCTGTTCTGTTTTTCACTAGTGATCCATCACTTGTCAGTTGGCGTAAAGGATTCTGTGCTCACTGTTCCATGAGGGTTATAATAATACGTTGCTCCTAGGCTGGCTCCACAGTGGCTCCTGGCACACAGAAATGACCACATACCTAGTACTAGCTGCTGACTGGACCTCATCAAGTCCCCACTTTAGTTCCAGTAGCCTTATCATTTTTAAATCATATCTTGTTCAAAGCCACCACTGGGAAAAATTAGGAACTCCTGGTGAACTAGTTTAAAATAAATAAAATGTCCTTCATGGGCAAAGAGCTTGGGCAAGTGCAGCATAAGTGCAGAAGCCACAGAAGCAGAGAATGGAAATGAGAATTGAATACAGGTGGATGGGGTGGTAGTGGAGGAACACAGAAACACAGAATATGTCAGCAGAAAAGGACTGGTAGGCCCATCTAGTCTGCCCAAATGTTCCCTGCCTAACACTGCACCATGGACCCCTACGTGATCACAGGTGTCCCTCATTCCTCCTTACCTCTATTTAATATTCCCATGTGCCTATCCCATGAATGTTTGATGCTCCCACTGTCTTTGCCCCACCACCTCTTTGGCAGGCTGTTCCAGCCATCCACCACTGTTTCTTCAAAGACATGTTTCTCACATTCCTCTTAACATCCCCTTGTATGCTTCATAGCATGGCTCTATGCTCTGATGCTCTTCCTCCTGTGAAAGAGACTCCCTCCTGTGCCTTGTTCACCCCTGTAGGTACTTACAGAATACTCAATCAAAACAAGATTTGAGGGGACATCTGGTTTGAACCAGGGACCCCTTAGTCTGCAGTCAGATGCTTTAACCCTGAGCTATAACCCCCCAAACTATGAAAGCACAGTGGAGGAAAGGGACCTGGGGTGATGATTATGGGGCACTTGGAGGCATCAGCACAGTGTAACAGGGCTGTAGGAAGGGCAAATTGATGCTGGCTTGTATTGGGAAGGGATCCTGCCAGAATGACGGAGGCCTTTACTGCCCTTTGTATAGACCCTGGCTCAACCGCCTCCTAGAGTACAGGGTGCAGTGTTGGAGTCCGCACTTGTTGAAGTATAGGGGTAGGCTGGAGACAGTGTGGAGAAAGACCACCAAAATATGATGCGGGGCAACAGAGGAGGTCTTATGATGGGAATGTGGGAGGATCTTAATAGGTGCAAGCTGAGGGACAGAAGGAAGAGAGGAGACCTGACTGAGGTATTCAGATTCCTTATGGAATAACCAAAATGACTAGTAGTGAGTTGTTTCCGGTGAGTGATACCACAGGTAGCACGTGGCAGGAGGGGTCAAAAGGATGGCAGAAATTTGCAGAAAGAGTGGTGGCAGACTAGAACACACATCTGGAAGAGGTCATCCGCTGAGACAGTAGAGGTTTAAGGTGGTGGGACACACACATGAGAAAAATGTGTATGGGAGCAGTTGGGGATGGAGGAGAAGACATGAGGAGTGATGGGGCACAGTCCTGTAACTGAGGTGGCATGGGCAGCCTAGACGGAACGATGGGCCTTTATCTGCTGACATTGTCTGTTTCTGTGAGCGAGTAATGCTCTTCAGTGAGGGGCTAGTCAGACTGATGGCATTAGCCAGTCAATCTGATCAAGCCTGGATGAGATCACCTTAGCCTCGCCTGTCCTTCTGTATACATACACTGCCTGTCCTTCTATATACATACACCGCCTTTCTTTCTGTGTACATACACTGCCTGTCCTTCTGTATACATACACTGCCTGTCCTTCTATATACATACACCGCCTTTCTTTCTGTATACATACACCACTGCCTATCCTTCTGTATACCTACACTGCCTGTCTTTCTATATACATACACTGCCTGTCCTTCTGTATACCTACACTGCCTGTCTTTCTGTATACATACACTGCCTGTCCTTCTGTATACCTACACTACCTGTCTGTCTTTCTATATACATACACTGCCTGCCCTTCTGTATACCATACACTGCCTGTCTTTCTGTATACCCACACTGCCTGTCTTTCTATATACATACACTGCCTGTCCTTCTGTATACATACACTGCCTGTCTTTCTATATACATACACTGCCTGTCCTTCTGTATACCTACACTGCCTGTATGTCTTTCTATATACATACACTGCCTGTCCTTCTATATACATACACTGCCTGCCTTTCTATATACATACACTGCCTGTCCTTCTGTATACTTGCACTGCCTGTCCTTTTGTATACATACACTGCCTGTCCTTCTATGTACATACACTGCCTGTCTTTCTATATACATACACTGCCTGTCTTTCTATATACCTACACTGCCTGTCCTTCTGTATACATACACTGCCTCCTTCTGTATACATACACCACTGCCTGTCCTTCTGTATACATACACTGCCTGTCCTTCTATATACATACACTGCCTATTCTGTATATATACACTGCCTTAAAAGAAAGCTGTCATTACTAAGACCCTCACACCCAGGTGTGGGAGCTGGTCCCATTTGCGTGGTGTGCAAAAACATGTTTGTTTGTTTTTTTTACACTTATTGTTTACTGCAGTATAATATATTTTATCAGGCTGGTTCTGCTGACTTCCTGGCTGACATTTTCTATAACCATAAATCCCAGAATCCCCTGCAGCTGATGTGAGAGCTGGGCTGCAGAAGTGGGAGATTCAGTAGGTTTTATAAGCTCTGATCTTTTTTGCTGGCCCCGCTGCCTCCCAGGGCTAAGAAGCAGTAATAGTTTTTTATTTATCGCACCCTTCCCCAGAGGCCCAGGGTGCCAGTACAAAGGACAAAATAGCATGAAGATCAGCATGACAACAAGATAAATAATGTAAATTAAAATTTGAACAAATAACTGCCCATAAAACCACCAGTAAATAACCAACACCTGGATTGTATTTCTATAACCGATGTTAATAAAATAGCAGAGTATTTTATTCCCCAGTACAGTCACAGAGAACTTTACTTCACTTAGCCCCAGAAGAACAGCGACAAACATCTGATCTGAGCTTATAAAAGCTTTAATGTACACTGCTGGCTGTTTAATCTCCCACAGTAAGTAAAAAAAAAAATAATCTTGCACACAAAGTGTAAATAGGAGCCAGACCCACAGTTGGGTGTGGGGTTCTTAGTGCTGCCTGTTCCCCTTTAAAGCAGCAATGCAATGTAAAAATAGTGCTTTTGACAGTGTTTTCCCTGTGCTGTGCTGAGCATTTACCTGGCACTCTTCCTACCGCATTATACTGTCACCCCGTTATTTGCTTAGTTTTCCTTTGCTTTTGTTTACATTTCTGCCACGGGCCATGTTGAACTGGAACCCCTCTGCTGTCAACTGCACATGTATGACTGGCAGTACTACACAGGACATTGGGAATGTTCAGTACAGGGTCCCACTGCAGTAACCAAAAGACGTGATGCGTATGTATGGGGAAGGGCAGCTCAAAATTAGGCAGCCGCCATATTTATTGTATGCCACAATAATCACAATTAATTTGAAATATCTAAAAAACTAAAGATCGCTTGAAAAGAATATTTACAAATATGAACATCTTATCTATGGCTGCATGCTTACAACCAAGAAAAATAATTTTGATAATCATTTCTGATTGTGTTGCACTGCTGCTTTAAAGGAAAACACACATTTTACTTTTAGATTACAATCTCTGTAGGGAAGTTGCCCAATTTAACTCCCCAGGTAAAATCTTTTTTCACTGTTTGGCTCCTGTTTCAGTGATTTATGTACCCCATTTGCAGTGCTTTGTTCTTGCTGGGGACAGTAAAAGGGAAGAATGCCACCAGGGTAAGCAGACTAGTTAGGTAGGTGAGCAGACTGGATGGGCCAGACCATTTTGCCATCATTGTCTATGTATCTCTGTATGTGTATCTATGTACCGTTGTTCCCATCGATCATATACAATAAACAGCAAAGCGCATCGTATATTTCTAGTCTAGCCCACAATATTGCTCTTGGCCATGCATGTCACAGGCCCAGGCCATCCAGTTTGTCTCCAGTACAAACTGCAGTGCTCTCCTGAATCTGACGGTGGAATAATTCAGCACAGGGTCAACACCTCTGTGCTCATTTGAATTGGCACCGCCAACATGCGCAAGGATGGCGATGGATACGCCGTACATGGTAGACATGGTAGTGCAAAGCCTCAGTATGGGTGCGAGCACTGAGCGTGAATTCACATCCAGGAATGCAGCAATCAACGCAACACATGCTTCGGATGGCAGCTCACACTGCAGAAAGAAAAGGATCAAACAAGCAAGGACAACCGGATGCAGAGATGGACAAGATGGGAGTTGATTAAAATGGATGCACTAATAATTTCTGCAAGTTGGTGATTTGAAAGTTGTCCTCTTAAAAAGTTGCTGTTTTGTAGAGCTCATTACAGAATAGAAAGACCTGGTTTCTGCTGGGCTCTTTTTCCCTAAGGCCCCCTGCTTGTCCCGTGATAACCAGCTGAAGAATCTCACTGTTTCTGTTTCTTCGAGGAACCCCAGTGTGGCAGATTCATGGAGACACTCGGGCCAGAGCAGCAGCAGCGAAAGAGGGAGAGATGGAGAGAGAGAGAGAGGCAGGCTTAGTTTTGATCCAGGGCAGTTGGCTAGACCCTGCAGGAACAGCAAAGGCTAAGATTTGTGTTTGAGAGATGGACAAGGTGCCTCTTGTATGCCTTCTAGGGACCCAGACATACAGGGCTTATGCTCTGAGCAAAAAATGCACACACATTGTCGAATGCCAAGTTCTTCACCACACACCTGTCATTTTGACAGCTTTGTCAGAACTTCACATTCTATCCAGACACAGAAAGGGACAGCTGCACTTCTAACAGGCTCAACAAACCCCGAACACTGGGAAACAGACCGGATCTGTGCTTTTTTTTTTTTTTAAATGGGTGAGAGTCGGGCTTCCAGTAGATAAATGGTTTCTCTGTCAACATGTGTGCGTTGCTCTTGATAAATTTAGAACCAATGTGTTTTTTCTTGCACCAAGCAAAATATAACAGCACTTCACTTCCGTTTTATTTTGGTTGCAGTCTCTAATAATAAAATAGGCGGCATGCATGTGGAGTGATAGGCTGGGATCCAGTGGCTCCAGGTTTCATTTATTTTGGGGACGGGGGTTGTTTCCATGTGCCCTGACACTTTGGTCCTTCAGGCTTGCTCATGTCCAGATACTCCAGCCAGCATACTCAAAGCCTGCAGTCTCTGATTTTGGGGCTCTGGTTTGATTCCAGATTGGACACCACTAACTTGCTGTGAGACTGGACAAACCACTGGGCTAGTTAGTGTTTCACAGTGCTTGAATAAAGTGTCTAGGGAGCCTGCCTATGTACTTTTTTTATTCCACATAGGCCCACAGCAGCCCACTTCTAAGTTTGGGTCCTTAGTTGCCCCCACCCAAACTCGGACTTACCCTCCGCTGCCGGCTTCCTCTCCAGGCTTCCCAGGCAGTCCAGCCTCCTCTCATTTACAGCAAGTTCCTGCCAGGTGTCCTTCCCTGCAGTGATGAGAGGAGGAAGCACGTGCACTGATTTATTTATTTATTTATTTGAAAATTGGCGGCTGGAAAAGGCAGACTGAGCGAGGCACCTTTCCAGGTGCAACCCAGGGGAAAGGAATAGGGCTAGCAGAATACATAGCACAGACACAGTAGGCAATTACAATAAAGATCAATCAAAGAAAACAAATTAATTACGGAGTCCGTAAAATGAGCAATCAATGTAGAAAACAACAAAATGAAGCATTTCAGCCATTCCTATACCAGGGGTGGGAGGCGGAGCCAAATGCAAGGGAACAGTCAAGCAGAGGGAAAACAGGAGAAGGGAGGAGGGAAGGAGTTTCAGCTGATACCTGTGGGAGCTAGGGAGAAAGTGAAGGAGAGAAGAGAGTAGTTGGTTCAAAAGCGATAAGAGACGATAGGAAAGGCTGATTGCCCAGCAGAGGAGTGGGGATGAGGAATGACGAAGGTGCGAAGATCCCTAGAGTGGTGGGAGCAGGAGGTAGAGGGGATGAGGAGATGAGGACGAGAGGTAAGAGAGAAGGGCCCAAACCAGAATTTGGATATGAATAAGGCACAGTGGATCTGGTGACGCGAGGGCGGGGAGAATGGTTACAGAGGAATAAAGTGAGCAGTGATGAGTACAAGAGGGGAGTTGTTTACAGAGTGGCACAAAGAGTTGCAGAGGGTGTCCAGTCTGGCCAGGGAGGTTGAGGGAATGATACTATAGACCATGTCCGCATAAAGACTGGGAGCACCATTTTGGTGACAAGCTTATGTCGGACCAGCAAAGACAGACAGTCTTTATTGTGGTACAAGTTGACAAGTTTAGGATGGAGCGTGGCATGGATGGCATCACTGTGGAAAGAGAAGTCAAGTTTGCTGTCTAGCCACATCCCCAGGTACTTGAAGGATTGAACCCTTTCTAGAGGGGTGCCATGCAAGGTTAAGAAGATGGGCAAAGTTGGGAGTCTGGCCAATTTCTTGCTGGTGCCAAAGGTCATAGATGCAGTTTTCTTTGTGTTGACCCAGAGTAGGTGTGACTGGAATCACGAGAATATTGTTGAAGTCATGGTGGAGCAGAACTTCTACGGCTGTGGTAGAGGGACTGAGGTGTAGATGACTGTGTCATCTGCACGTGTATATGGAAGTTGGCACAAGCTGAGTGGCGGTCATTAAGGAAGATGGAGAACAGGTTGGGCCCCAGGATGGAGCCCAGTGGGACCCCTGCCCGGATGGGAAGTGGAGGTGACAGGGCGCCACCAACCTGTATTGACTGCAGACGGTCAGAGAGGTAAGAACAGAACCAGTCTACAGCAGGAGCTGAGAAGCCAGCAGAACTCTGCTTATCCAGGAGGAGAGAGGGACACTGAGTCAAAGGCCTTGGCCAGATCGAGTAAAAATGGCAGCTGTGATGTTCCGCTATGTAGCCCTCAGAAGATGGAGTCAGTTACACGCAACAGGAGGAGACAGTGGAGTAATGCTTTCGGACGCCAGACTGGAACAGAACTGATGTTGGGGAGGATGGCCGTGCTGCTTTTTGGAGATCCAGAAATAGTGCGGAATGGCAGTTTTGCTTGGAAATATTTTTGGAATGTCTTTTAATTCTGCAGAATTTCAAATAGCAGTTCCGTGTAAACTGCTGAATAACTTTCCAGGATTAATGTAAATCGCTGAATAAGTTTCCACAGATTAACGTAAACAACTGAATAACTTTCCATGGATTAACGTGAACTGCTAAATAACTTTGGCGGATTAATGTAAACTGCTGAATCATTTTCCACACAGTGTGAAAAAGGAATCCACGGTTTTGTGGATTCTTTTAAACTTCGAATTCTATTACTTACAGAATTCTGTGGAATCAGGTGATTAGTTTTAGAAGTACCACAGAATTCCGTTCTGTCAGAATTTGAAAAAGCGGCACAGTACAAGTGTTTGTGTACTAGGGAAGCTGGATTTGTCTCACTTTTATGCATCCAAAATAGCTTTAATGTAGCCAGCTGGTCAGCGCACCAGAGTGCTACTACTCACGATGCCAGTGACCTGACTTGGGAATGAGCTCAGGTCATCGGGGCTTGCCGTGGGAGGCAGATTGAGTATCCCAGGGATGCTTTTCTCCTCCGGGAGGGAGGGAGGGCAGCCTGCTGCACTGCTACACTGCCACCTGGGTGACCACAGGTGGCACTGCAGACTAGAGAGGCTCGTGGGTGGAAGGACATCGGCTGGTGCCCCGCCTTGCGTGTGCTTGTGCCCCTCACCGCCGACATCCTAGGGAAGGAAGGAAAGTGGAAGATATGTTGCCAGCCGCCCACAAGCTGCATACCTGGCTACTCAGGCATCACCTGCATACACCGGATCTGTTCTGTGGTGGAGATTTTGACTCTGCTGCCCCCCGAGAGTGGTCAGGCTCTGGGGAACTCACAGAGGTGAAAGTAAGTTCTTTGGGACACCAGAATGAAGGGACTGGGGCAGAAGGAGACGACCAGAGATGAGGGGGCATAAACAGAAGCAGCTGCAAAGTAGCTTTTACTCATCAGTTGTAAGAACAAACAATCAGTTAGTCATTCTCCCTTGCCCAAGTTATGTGGAACACTGGTTTTCTGGTTTAACTGCTGTGAGGGTGAGGTGTTGCATGTCTGTGGGTGCCCAACCTGTCTGCAAATCAGAAAGACCTTTCTTTTGGCTCGGAATGTTGCCCGTTTACTGTGACCAGCATTTCTCTTACTGTCGCTTCAGGAGTTGGCAGTGTCGCCTCTCTGCTTGCCGTGATCCAGATTTGGAAGGCTATCTCATTTATTGGATAGCGTTTTCCTGACTGGGGAAGGTCGGCACTGCACCCGCAGCAGCGGCAATCCCTATGGAGGGCTGCAGAATTGCACCTCCATCCACAGGGAAACTACATGTAGACGTGGCAAGTAGTGTGGTGCTGCACCATTGAGAAGGTGATAGGGAGAAAACGTCTGATGCCGTCAGTTGGTAATCTCAGCCCTGTGCTGTAAATGAGTGACAGTGGTTTGGAGGTCTTCAGAGTGCAGGAGTTCTAACAGGCTCTGTGCTCTGGATGATATACACCGACTCCATGGCGGGGGCTGGATAAAGGGCTACAGCGTTTGCAACACTGGCGACACAGGTTTGGGAATGAGCCTGAGTCAGCGAGTGCCTCACAGTGGGGAGAGAAAGATCAAGCAACCCATGGGACATTCTTCTTCACTGGGAAGGGAGTGCAGCGTAGCTACAGCAGTGCCACCTGGGTGACCACAAACTGTGGGCTGTTGAAGTAGCTTCTTAAATGCAGATAATTGTGGTCTCAGCTTTCAACTTTTATATAACAAGCCATAGAATGAACCTAACAGAAGAGTCACAGCCTTCTAAACTAGTGTATTGTGGATATAATAATATTATATGCATGCAAGATATCCTATGGATAGCGCAAGATGTGGCAATGAAATGACTTATGTTTTAATAGATTCTCGAGCATGGAAATGGATTCAGTCAACTCCTGTGTACTTTCTCAGTATTTCTGTATCCTTGTTAATAAGAGTTTTGTTGTACTTAAATTATTATGTATAGCCGGTCCGGTAGCCTGAGAGTTGAGGCCCTGGATGCCACACCTGTGCTATGCTGGTGACCCAGGTTTGGGAATAGACTCGGGTCATCGGGGAGCAGGCAGGGGAGGGTGGAAGCAGGATCGAGCTGTCTAACAGTGGCTTTCTCTCCCAGGGAGGGGAGTCGACCTTCCATGATCCCGCCACCTCCGGTGGAGGTCCTGTGGTGGCGCAGGCGGGTAATGGGCGCACTGTAGGTGGGCGTCCCGCATGCATGATGCGTGCATGCCTCCACACGCCGCGCACTCATGCCAAGGACGGAGGGTGTGTGAAATGGGGAAAACGGCTAAACAAATAATAGAAAAAATTATGTTTATGTGTTTTGGAAAACAATAGAATATTTAATGGTAAAACTGAATGTTCCTTATCTTTGTTGCAGCACAAGGCTCTGGTTGTTTCTGCTAGTCCCTTCACTTGTGCCATGCATTTGTTTGTCTCATGAACCACGATTCCAAACAATGATGGCAACCATATTTTATACAATGGGGTCCCTCAATACAGTAACTCTGATTGGTTGGTTAGTTTTGACCCATGGGTAATTCCTACTATAACCCATGGGTAAATTTCCAGCCATCCTAGTCAACCAATGTGCAGGTTTACAAATCACTACATCTTTTCCTGTTTTTAAAACCTCCGTTTAGCCATCATCTTTTGTTTTCAAACCAGCATCTCGAACCTCAAAAACATCTATGTACAACCTCCTTTTCATGTAATGCCCATGACACAACAGACCGTCTAAAACAGTTTAAAACACCAACCCACAAAATTTATACCGGTCCAACCCTCCATGCGCTGAAACCACTTGCACTGTCTCCTCCTGCCGAACTTGTGATATGGGATTCACTGCAGCTTATACAACGAGCACTTACTCCTCGCTCTTTGCAAGGACACGGATCAGACTTTCCTGTTGCTTTCCAGGATCGCGCAATGGAGACCATGTGATACCGAGTGTACAGAGCCAGGGAGGTGGAGGTCAACAGTACGATCACCGAGAGCTGAACCTAGCAGGTCAGTCAGCTGAATTTTACACTATGTACTCGTGGACTCCCACCATAGTGCAGCATACACGGCACCAGAAAATGAATGGCCTTTATCTCTTGTTCAAGAAAAATACAGACCTTTCTTTCTTGTCCAGAAATCCAAAATTGTAAAATGCAACTGCTGCTTTGGGGCAGAGGGTGTTGTTGAGGAGCAGCTAGCTACTTCAGGGGTTTATTTCAGCAAAAGAGGATGGATATTTCAATAAAATCATAAAAGACTTAAAATATAAATTGACAATTTTAAATAACTCTGTTAGTTCTTTTCTTAGATATCATTGTATATTTATAATCATCCACTCCAGGATGTGGGTTATGATGGGATTTACCCACTTATAGTGTGGTTAAGTCACTGCCTGCAGCCCTGACCCACTGCAGCAGGTGTGGGTAAATCATACCATAAGCTACACCGTGTTGTGGATTTCTCGCTCAAATAATTCCCTTGATGTAAAATGCATACAATGTAAGAAAACTCTCTGGGAGCTGATAGTGCAGAAAACGAGTAATAAAATGTGTTTGTGACCACTAAACTTAACCATTTTGTTCAATGCAGCAACAGTCTGCTAGCATAGTGATGTTTCGGTAGAAGTGACCATTAAACTTGACATTGCATTCAATGCAGCAACAGTCTGCTAACATAGTGATGTTTCGGGTAGAAGTGACCATTAAACTTGACATTGCATTCAATGCAGCAACAGTCTGCTAACATAGTGATGTTTGGGTAGCACCCTTCCTATAGTGCAATCCAAACTCGGTCAAAAAGACTGTTGCTAAAAAGCCAACTTGCACTGGGCTGCTGCCTCTAACCTGTTTCACACCAGATGGTGCTTTATCAAAGAATAACAGCCACTACACCTATCCCCACTTATAAGTGAAAACCTTAAAGTGACAGTACTTTAATTGATGCATTCATGTAATGAGTGTAAAGTACTCAACTACAATAAAAACATACAGAAAAACAAATCCATAAAGTTAAAAATGGTATAATAGCTGTGCTACCAACATGGAGAATTATTTATAAGTGCTACTGCATTTTTAGTGTTGGTGCACCAGATTCAAACATAAAGTCTTCATGTAGACTGTGCACTGCACTAATAGATAGTAAGCATGCTTGTTTCATCACACATGTCGCTTGCAGCACACAAAGTACTTTTGAACTAGTGAACTCACAAGGAGTGAGATCATCTCAAGTGCACCCTGCAAAAGAGAACAAAGAACACGTACATTGGTAAAGGAAGCTCAACTTCACATCTACAAAGCAGATCCCCACAAGCACCCCCATAAGTAGGGTAGGTGTGATACCAAGGGAGGAGGTGCTAGTTGAAAAGCACAAGATCCAGAATTTGGACCCCAGGTATCCTTTGTCTTAGCCTTCAATCTAAATTCTCAACAAGTAGCAAACATTCTTAAAAAACACGGCATCTGGTGAAAAAGATCCAGGCCTTAGGGAATTGGAAGACACAGGTCTGAGGATGATTTACAGAAGAGGCTGTAACAGCAGAGATACCCTTGTACACACGGTACAACCTCAACAAGTTGCACCAAGAATGTGACTACCTAGCGGAATGATAGTTGCCACAGGTAAGTTCTGTAACCGTGTGAGGACAGGTAACAGTTTCCTAAACCCCACTACAGGTAGGACAGTTTAAGTCAAAGGTTTTATAACCTTTGTCACCTGTGGTGTTATTTATTTGGCACAGTGTACCCTGTGGAGTTATTACATTCTATAAAATGGCAGGGTGAAATCCAGTAGTCTGACTGGTTCTTATTTATGTGTAAATTATGGTTTACACATGGTTAAAAAATGACTGCTCAGCAGTGAAGAGTCTGGAACCCTAATCAATGGACATTTGGAACACAGGCATTTCAGTTAGCCCCCTACAGCCAGAACTGATCTTCCACCACAAACATGGCTGCTACCTTTACACTGTAAAAAATGTCAGCTGGGCCCTAAATATAAAACTATCTTAAATAAAAATAAAACAATTAAATGTTGTTTCCCTGGTTATCACACTCTCCTTACATACATACACATTAGAAAGATTAAGTATTGTTTATAGTTTTCACTGCACCTGTTTCTTTGCTGACAGTGGAAAATCTCATTTCTGTCTTTACCTGCTTGTCAGGGAACTCTTCTTCTTCCCCTGACAGTGAGATAATTGAGTCTCTGGCTGTAACAAAGGCCTTTGTTGTCTGTGTGTACAGTATGTTAGAGAGAAATATTCTGCCAGTGAAACTGAGCAGAATTTTAAATCCATGTATTTCGTGGTAAACATTCTGTGATAAACTTTCCATATCTTGAATGTGGAGGAAAAGAGAGAAAAACAGGAAGAAGAAAGTAGGCAATAATACAGTGACATCATCAATTACATCACTTGCAGTGGGCAGAAGGACTGTTTTATCACAGATGCACACAAGTAAATCTATTGTTTCTACATATAAACATGCTTTTCCCAACAGTAAAAAGAAAAAAAAAAGGCGGGGGCAATTTTATAAGTGCTATAAGGCACTCAGGGTGTGTAGAATCATATTTTACAACACAGCCAGCAGCTGAAGTCACACGGCCTTCGGCCTCATACCATACTATGCCCCTGGCTGTGCTGTAAAATATGGTTTACACACACCCCTTAGTGCCTTATTGCTTATGGAAAAACAAATGGGAGCACTGCCGTGCCTTTGAAAGAGGATGTACAAACACCCATGCAGGACATGTGCAAATCGAGGCTGGGTCCTTGTTACTTGAGCAGTGGTGCCCTTGATTGGTTTTTGGTGGCCATCTAAAATATATAAATCTACGCCCCATTCATGTCTGTGGAACTCATCCTCAGCTCTCGTATAGTGACATAAGAAAAATGTGGGATCGCAGTACTAGGAAGTGGCAAGGGATCGGCAGCTTCGAGCTTCCCGGAGCCAAATTACGATCTCTTCCCTTCCAAAATAGGGGCAGGGAAAAATCTAATTTTGCCACTGATAGGACTTTGAGGCAGGTAAGAATCCTTCCTAGTTCTTGGAGGGCAGTGTTACAAAAGAGCGGGAAAGGTGCTCTTTAATAGTTACTCAAGGGGTAGCAATAAGGCAATGTTTATTTCTATGGCGCCCATTCCTGGAGGCTCTGGCGCCTAACAATAAGAAGAATACAGTTAATAAAACAGCACACTAAAATAAATAACGACTAAAATTCCTATTCACAGCATTCTCATGTGTATTAGAAATGATATATACAGGTGGGAAAGTTATTCCCCAAAGGCCAGGTGGAAGAGGTTGGCCTTTAGCCTCTGTTTCAACACCCCAATCAAGGGAGCCTCCCGGACTGTAGGTTGTGGCGAGTTCCACAGGGTCGGCCTGGTGACACTAGCAACACAGGTGCCCAATGTCTTGAGCAGAACCCTGGGAATGTCCAGAAGGCCCCTCGATGAGGAGTGGAGGGAGCGGATAGAGGCAGCAGGTGTCAGGAGCTCAGTCAGGTAGCCAGTGCCCAGTCCGTATAGGGCCTTAAAAGTGAACAAGCCCACCTTGAAAAGGACCCTCCACCTGACAGGCAGCCAGTGCAGAACACGCAGGACTGGGGTCACATGACTGGACCTGGGAAGGCCCGTCAGTAACTGGAGCCGCCAGATTCTGATGGAGGGGCAAGAAAATAGATCACGGACTTGGGTAGGATATAACAGGGGAAACAGGATGGACCAAAGGTATTTTTCTGCCAACATGGTCTATGATTCTATATTGCTTACATTTCACCCAGTACTAGTCAGTAAATGCAGACATACTCAGTGTTACAACAGCCCAAAATATCTTGGGTTGGGACTGTGAAACTGATAGGGGAGAAGAGGTGGGTGTTATGGCTGTAGCAGCTGTGGAGATGCAGTTAGTGAATCTGAAACCAGAGGAATCTGTATGCCAGCAGGCTCAGCAAGAAATCTGAAACTCAATTTGTTTGGATCAGGAAGCTGAAAACAATAGTTACTGTTCAAAGGTCTCCTGGCTCCTCTTGTAGCAATGCTTAGGGAAAACAGAATATTAGGACTGAAGGTGGTGGGGACTGAGATAGCTAATAGTAGTGTATTTAATCTTTGGCTCTTGCTTGTTCCCAAGTCCAACAAAGATGCAGTGGAAGTTGATTTTGTTTGGTAACACCAGTATGGTAGGCAATCTGTTTTCACCTTTAAATGAAAAGGAGTCGGAATCAAACTGCCAGCTACATCAACAATCTCTACAGAATGTGATCAATCGTAACGTGTTTTTTAGAGACGCCCTGAGGCCTAAGGGGTTGACAGTGTCCTTAGTACACTACTCCGGGGTGCATCGAGGTCACCCACTACCCCTCTAAACCTTAAGTGAAGACCTTCAGTTCAAAGGGTCATTGGGCTGTTAAAGGAACACAGAACATTGGTGAGGATTAAACAGGTAGGCCAGAAGTAGTTAATAGTAGTATGTGATGCTTGTACGACATGTTTAATCTTTGGCTTAAGCTCTCTCGTTACCTGCTACTACCGTGTCAGGGTGCCATAAAGATATAGTAACCCTCCTGGGAGGTTCTGCCCTTGGGGTTCCACAGGAGAGGTCTCCAAGACCAAGGGCACTTAGGGAAGAAGGTCCAAAGTATAATGTTGGCGGATGTAACACCTCTGAAGGAGAGAGGCGAGAGACAGACAAATAAGGACCACTTGGCCACCTAAGTCTGCCCTCACTCTAGTATCACACGCAGATCCTACTTGATTTCCAGCCCATTCGCACACACACACCCCTTCCTTTAACTAAGATTCCCTTATGCTTGTCCCATGCATTCTTGAACCCACCACTGTTTTCACCCCATCACCTCCGCTGGAAGACTGTTCCTGAATACAGTGACACTTGGTATGTGTGATCCTGAGATATAGCTTGAATAGAAAGGCTGCAAAAACAAAACAAAGGGAAAGTAACACTATCCATCTCTAACTCTCAGTGGAAACTATTAATTGTACTATCACCTTTGGCACAGAGGAGATGGAAAAAAAACCCTTGTGGAGGAAACCTCTGGGGAGCCAGGCTTATGTTTCCATTCCTTCAGGCTATGGGCGAATCAGTGATGGCTCAGATGCAGCAAACTTTTTATTTATTTACTTATTTATTGAAGTCTCGGATTAACACCTTTAGCCAGAGACTCATTTACAGAAGGTTCCCGTCAACTGAGGATTAACAGACAAAACAAACAAACAAAAAGAAACAGCAACTATACGGACAGTCGACTAAATTACAAACAGGACAATATAACAGTTTCCAGCAGTAACAATTCAGGTGCATTTCATTGAAGTAAGAAACTCCAGGTTATAAACTCAGCAAGTACGCTGTCAGTAAATTACCACAGGTGATGAGGTAAGCAAGTCTTCAGGTTGTAAAGAGAGGAGGAGGGAGTACAGTTTGGAAGAGGAGGGTAAAAACAGATTAGTATGAGGGTAGAGGTTTTGCTAGCTGAGTGGATGTGGGGTTGCAGGAATGCCTCCAGTGGGAGGGAGGGGACAGAGAGTGGAGATTACCAGAGCTGCTGCAGGGCTTTGTCTAAGGATGGAGGAGAGTGGAGAGAGAAGGGTTTGTAATTAATTAAGAAACGGGGAAGAGTGAGAGTAGTGGGCCATAGATGTGGATAATACAGGGGTGGGGAAAGGTGGTGTAGAGGCTGTAAGTATGAAGAGGATGGGGAGGGGTAGCGAGGGGTGGAGTATAGAGGAAGGTGGGGAAGGGTCTAGAGTGAATGTAAGTTTAGGAGCTGTGCAGAGATTCCCAAGGAGGGTCGAGAGTAAGTGCTGAGGTTTTACAGTGACATCTATTATAGATAAAGGGGGACTAGGAGCAATCACAGTCACTGAGTGCGGTCAGATGTAGAGAAGCTGTGATTTGAAAGAGCCAATTTTATTTAGCTCAATTTGGTCTCTGGGGAGCGAGTTAAGCCAATTTGGTGCCAGTATGCAAAGACCGTTGTCCTTGTGAGGTATGTTGGAAAGGAACCTTGAAAGGGTTACTGTTTGTCCCCTTGTTAGCCTGGGATTAGCAGCAGGGCACAGGAGGCTCCAGACACCTAGATGTCTTTGAACCGTGGTAGACCTCTTGGCTAGCAGGCAGACCTGGCACTGAATCCTACTGTGGAGATTAAGCCACGCTGAGAGTGAATAGAGATGACAGGTGTAGGTTACATACTAACATACTAAAATGCCAGCAGAATAGGCCTAACAATCTCTGAGTCTGCTGGATTTTCAGCACCCGCACTGAGGGCCGATTTTGTGTCCCCTCCTCCCCTTGGGTTATACCCTCCCCAGTCGTTCCACCTGTATTGGGCCTGGTCAGATTTACCCTCCCCTGTACCTGTCCCATCCCTCTTAAACTCGATCCACAGTCTCCACCTCACCAGCTCCCTGGGCAGTGCATTCCATGGCACTACCACCCTTTCAGTGAAATAACATCTCCTCCTCTCCCTTCCGAGCCTGCCCCTTCCAGTTTCACTCGTGCCCTCTTTTTGCCCCACCCTCCTTCCTTTGGAACACCTTACCTGGGCCTCCTTTATTGATCCTTTCATGTACTTAAGACCTCTATCATGTCCCCCTGTCCCTCCCTCCTCCAGGGTGTACATGTCGAGCTCCTTGAGCCTCCACATAGGTCCTCTCCCCAGGCCCCAGATCATTTTGGTTGCCCTCCTTTGGACCCTCTCTGGGAGTGTTCGTCCCTCTTTAAATGTGGTCTCAAAACTGTACACAATACTCGAGGTGTGGCTAACCAAGCGGTTGTACGGTGGAAGGGATCACTTCCTTCTTTCTGGAGGTAAGCCCCTGGCAATGCAGCCCAGCATCCTATTTGCCTTGGCCACCCCTCACAGCATAGAGGTGGGTGACCCTGTGTGGGTTAGGCTTTTTGAATTTAGAGCACAATCAGGGGAAAACATTTGGGGATGGGCCCTCTATCCCTCTAATAGGATAAAGCCATGATGTGCTGCAAAGTGTTCTAGGTGGCTCAGAGGAACCCCACCCACAAGGTGGGAATTGAGAGAGTAGCAACTGCTGAACTGAGGTCACCCAGCCTTAGTGCTGTGAGAAGCCTAAATGCTGTGGTGCCTGTTAGGCTTCTCACTAGTGTTTGACTCTCACCACATTGAGGTCACCCCACTTCTATGCTGTGAGAAGCCTAAACCTATGTTTGAGATAAGAAAACTAAAGGAAGGGGAACAGAGTGAGACCAGGTGACTTGTAGGCAAATGTGGGAGAACTGGTAAAGACGTGTTGCTGAGTCAATCTGCATGACCAAAGAGACCCCCATGAAGAGGGTCCCACCTTGAGAAGCAAGAAGTCATAAATACAACACCAGAAGGTGCTGCCAAGTTAATCTGTATGGCTGAAGAAGCCCCCATGGTGAAAACTCTAACTCCAAGATGCTGAACAGGAAGAGTGGACACCAAGAGGTGGCGCAAAGTCACAATCTGCGAGGCCAAAAGGATCCTGAGTCAGCGAGCCCCACCCTCCAGGAGTAGGCTTTAGAGGCAAAAGGAGCACATCAAGCCTCCTGGCGGATGAGACAAGGAGGACTGTGGAGTATAAGGAAGGGAGCAGTGTATAATGGAGATGGGAAGCCTTGACTACGAGGGATAAGTAGGAAGAGAATTGCTAGGAAACTGAAAGCGAAGTGCTCGAGGGTAGAAATACAACATATTGGAAGACATGATACCAACAAACACCAAGGCAGAACCATACAGCAACAACAGAAGCTAAGGCAGTCTGAGCCAGACATACTATCTGGGACAAGCAACTGGTTAGTCAGCTGGAGGGACAGCTCATAGAAAAGGAAAAATTGCATGGAAAGAAATAGCAAGACGGCAAAAGGACACAGGAGACAGACAAAAGGCCAGAAAACAGCCTCGACGACGCACCAGGAGAAAAGAGGAGAATGCAACTGGAAGCCAGGAGTCAGCAGGACAAGAACAGCAAAACATGAACTCATGGGCGTGTAGAATGTCTGTTACCCTAGAAAAAAACAAGATGTGTGATATAGTAATGTTAAAAAGTAGTACCATAGCAACCTGTTTGTACCATTCTAAACTTCCTCCGAAACTTATGTATTCCATTAATATGTGTGTCCATATACTACCTCTGTACTTAGCAATAAGGTACAACCTGGGGTTATGTTAGTGTTCTTGTTAATCATCCCCTGGTGGCATAATGTGGCATGAGGCACGGCCGAGTGCCATGTGCCTCTAGGGAGTGATTAACGAGCATGAACATAACACCCTGGGAGTGCCTTTACTGCTGTTACAAAAAGATGTAGCAACTTTATGCAAAGTTTACCTGTTTAAAAAAAAATTAATTTACCTTAAGACTGATATTTGACCTCAAATAGCTTGTCCGCCATCTGTTCAAAATTAGGGAGCTGTGTTACAAGTTGTCAGTGTGGCACAGCATGGGTGTGTGCATGAATGTCTCCCATAGTTCACCTGCTTTCTCCCCAACAAGATGTTTTTTTTTAGTTTGTGACATGTTTAAATGGTTGCTGTTTTCACATACCAGCATTTGAAATGGATTCAAGAGCCGACAACGAATGGCGACACACAAGCATTCATAAGTCTTGCATCTCGTTGCTATGGCAGCATTCTGTAACTGGACTGAGGTTGTTTTTTACCAGCGTGCAGAAGTGCTACAGTTAGGTACAAAGGTTTTGTTATGTGTTTATTAGGTAGGCTGTAGCTGGTAATTAATTCATAGTCATAATACAGTAACAGACTGCTGTAATAAAACTGCTCGAGAGAACTCAACGCTGCTAATTGGGACAGCACTTAACTTTGTCTGGGAAGCTTGTGGGGCCTGCTGTCAGATGACTTCTTTGTACACGAACTGTGAGTTGATGTGACCTGATTCACACACGTGCACTTGTCTTTCCATCCACTTGCGCGGTGACCACTGCTCATTCCACATCAACTTTAGAAACAATTTGCACGTCTACACAAAAAACAAAATAAAAAAACAGCAACTCACTTCATCTCCCCTCCCCCACTACTCATTTATTTGCTTTGTAGACTTTTCAGCAGTGGCATCGTCAGATGTGCCCATTTAAACCAACAGGGTGAAGGAGTCAATATTTGTTTAAAAACATTTTCAGTGGGTACTGTCGCGATATTTTATTTTCTGTGTTTTACAATGCGGAGAAATGTTTTTATACATGCATCGCTAATGAAGGGACTCCTCATATTACTAATGGTGGATCAGTGTTCTACAAAAAGAATTTAAAAAGTAGGTGTGGACCTGTTGTAAAATCAGTGCTTGAGTGAAGCGGCTCACAAGCACGTTAATTAAAAGTTAATGTAAGGATAGTAGAATGTCAGCAACCAATCAGATATCTTCATTTCCCATTTATGATACTGTTTAGTACTGCATGTGTAAATACAAAAAAAAAGAATATACAATTTAAAGAGAGAAGCAGTAGGAAGGGCCAGACAGGCACAACAGCAGGGAGCAGGAGGAGGTACAACGACAGGGACACAACAGAAGTAGCCATCACGGTAGCGAAAGATATATGGTTGAGCGGGAGGTAAAAAAGAGCAGCCACACAGCAGCAATAAGGAATCTGAGCATCCAAAGGGTGTTTAAGGATGCTGGACTAAGTACCGCCAGATAGGGGTGTGTGGTGAGAGTCCCCTGCCTCCAACCACAGGCAAAGCCCTTTAGTTACGTGGTGGTCATGAAAAGATGCCTCTTGCTGCAGTGTGCCTTAAGGTAGGTAGCACACTCGCCTCTGGGTCTGGAAGATCAGAAGGTCTTGGGTTCTAGCCCCACATCAGGTATGGGGTTAATACCCACAACTGACATTCCCCATCAATAAAACAGGTCCATGTAACCCACCTCCCAGGACACACCGGGAGATGAGCTATCATATCTCAGTGTGCCTTTCCTCTTCACAGATTACAAATAAAATGGTGTTATAAACTAATTGCATTTAACTCCCATCGAAACTAGTGGAGTTCTCATCCACTGCAGCATTCCACAGCACTGAGCCACTTTTTCATCATCAGCACTGTACTTTTTGCTAACGGACTTGACCTTTGTCTAGGAGGTGGGCTCGTGGTACATATATTTGGCTAGTCCAGTACCACTTCCTGTTACCATCTGTTAGAAAACAATTGTAGGGCGATCATCCAACTAGCATGTGCACCAACATGTCCTTTCCAGTTTCTGGTGAGCTGAACCAAAGTTGGTGAGGTAGGCAATGAATGCTTGTGAAAAGGTGGTTGTTATTCTTTTTAATGCTTCCATTAACACATAGCATGCAACGTTGTTTAATCACGCTCTGAAAATAAAGAAATTCAACACACACACACACACACACAAAACTCTTAATTCGAAACAGGCCGGGTTTCTGATGAAGCTGGTGTTTTCTTACACCATATCAGAAAAACAGTCATCTGGTCTTGATTTCCTCTCCCCGGTTTCCTAGTGAATTGGATCGCCTGGGCCCTGTTCCAGCTGAAAGCGATGACTGAGGAGTTGTGGTATTCGGCCTATAGGGAGAGGACGCAGCCCGTTGGTAGCCCTGCAAGCACTGGGCCTCCTTTACATTCCCACAGGAACACAGCTGGAGGAACAGTTTCATTTCTACTTCAGTGTCTATAGGAAAGAAACATTGGATTCACAATTGCAGAGCCTCTAATCCAATACTTTATGTTTCCTTATGGAAACATTCTTGCTCTGTCCAGGTTTCTATTTTAATAGACTGTTATGTTAGAATTTCTAAATGGAAAATTGATTTGGGATATATTTTATAATTTTTATATATATATATATATATATATATGTATATATATATATATATATATATATATATAAATGCTGAGATATTCAAAGGAATTGCACCTGGTGCAGCTGAGTTGTGCCAGCACAACCCCAGAACTTCGCCCGGGCAATATTCAGAAATGAAATTGCATAGCGCAATTTCCAATGCGCCGGTGCAAAGATAACGTCTGCAGCACATCTCCAGGGGCGTGCCCATGCACATGCGGTATATCCCGATATTCAGCCCGGGATGTGCGGGCATCTGCTGGCACAACCCAGAGACGTGCCGAATACCTGGACCAAAGTTCAGCCTGTAAAAATGACTGAAGTGCTTGTCACCACAGGCGGGCCGCCGAGTGCAGTGCGCAACACAGCAGCCACCAGCCATGGTGTGGCTACCCCACCCCGAACACCATCCACAAGCACTCACATACATCCCTGGTGGTCTAGTGGAACCCCTCCCTCCTGTAACCCAAATTGCTGTGAAATGGCAGTTGTAACTCCTGGCGATCCAGTGGTCACCCCTCCCTGCCCGTAACCCCAATTGCAATATAATTGTACATCAAATCCCCTTGGAGGTCTAATGGTCTCCCTCCCTCCCGTAACCCTGATTGCAGTATAATCGTACATTGAATCACCCTGATGGTCTCATAGCCCCCCTCCCCTCCCATAACCCTGATGCATAATATAACCGTGCATTGAATCATCCTGGTGGTCCCCCTCCCTCCCATAACCCAGATCGTAGTATAATTATACATTATATCATCCTGGTGGTCTGGTGGTCCACCTCCCGCCCGCAACCCGGATGGCAGTAAACATTCAACTCCCCATTCTCTGGTAGTCTAGTGGTGCCCCACCCCTCACACACAGGACCCCCACCTCCCGTCAGCGGCAGGCAGCAAACCCACCCGCATACCTCTGCAGCTGCCCGGCTGTGACAGCTACAGCATCTGTTGCAAGCCCATTGGTCCACACTGTGGGCCAATGGGCTGCAGTGCATACTGTAATAGTCATTCACAATACTGTAAGCTGTCAGTCGGTGGGCAGCCGCGGAGATATGTGAGGGGTTTGCTGCCCGCCGCTGACCTGGAGGGGAAATGGTGGGCTGGGGTCCTTTGTGGTGGAGAGGGTGGAGAGTGGGGTGCCACTAGACTACCAGGGGCGGGATTTGAATGTTTACTGCATTCGGGTTATGGGCAGGAGGCGAGGACCACTAGGCTCACCAGGATGATTTGGTGCTCACGACTATTGCACGGGGTTACAGGAGGAAGGGACCGCTAGACCACCAGGATGATTTGATTGTCGAATATTGCAGTCGGGTTACAGGAGGGAAGGGGACCTGAGACTACAGGATGATTCTATGTGTGATTATATTGTGATGGGGTTATGGGAGGAGGGAGGGACACACTGGATCACCGGGAGTAACAGCGGCTGTTTTCACGGTGGTGGGTTATGGGATGGGAGGTATCACTTGCCCTCCTCTGACACCACCATGTTGTGCAGGGCGCTAGGCGCAATTCACCGCTCAGCCCTGCAAAACTCTTGCAATGGAGCCCATAATGACATGCAAATGGCCTATTTGCACCTTGCATGCATTATGTCCCTATTTGTATATCCAGGTCTGGATATATGGAAATTGTGCCAATTCCAGGTATGCAGGCCTGTCTGAGGGATGTACCGGAGTACTGTATTTGTGCCATGCTCATTATTTGATATATCTCAGAAGAAATACGCCATGGCACATCTCTTTTGAATATTTCCCTTTGTTGCTCCACGCTTGCACCATTGCCAGGTGCAATTCTGAATATTGGGCCTAATATTTATACATACACACGTATATATTTATAAATGGGTGAGAAAATCAGTAAAAATGCTACTTCCTGTTTGGACAAAGCACACCATGTGACTGTACAGTATCCCAAATGACTACACACCTGTACTTCTTCTATTTTGACTCCTCTCTAAAACAGTATTGACCATTTATAAGACAGATAATCCACTACAGGTTGTACAGCCTTGCTGAGATGTGCACACCTTGGGTGGTTGAGCGCACACTCTGCCTGTGGCCTTGTGTGCTCACAACACACACTAAGAGATGTATACCAGAATATGACCGCACGCCGCATGCTTATCTAAAATGCATGGTTGGGTCCTTTTCCCACCCACAGAAAAAGACATCCCATATTTCTCTATATATGATCGTAGCTAATTAGCATATGTGATGCTAATTAGCTAGTTACACTGTATTAATGTGTTATTAGCACCTTAATAACACATTAATACTCTAACAAGCACCATATATAATATATGCTACTATATTAATGTGTTATTAATACCTAATACATGTACTATATATATATATATATATAATATATATACACTAACTATATATACTATCACTATAGTAATGTGTTATTAACACCTAACAAGTATGTGTACATATATATATATATATATAAACTATATATACTACCATTATATTAATGTGTTATTAACACATTAAGAACACATTACTCCCCAACACACTACAAACCCACCCCAATAACATGTGAAGCCCCTTAATAACACATGTAACAAGCCCCTTAATAATACATGCAACAGCCACCTCCTCTGTTTCTGTGGAAACAGAGACCCTCAAGAACACAGCTCAAGAGGTCTCAGTTACTATGGAAACCACAGGATTGAAAAAACTGCCTTGTTTGTGTATGGTTGCTCATACACAATCTTTTATAGTTTATGGGCAACCATTATTTCAATCCTGTTTCGAAAAAGTCCCCCAGTACTAAAGAGTACCTTACCGTGGCACAGTTCTTTCCAATATGCTCACTTCCTGGTCTGTTTCACCGCAGCGGGCGCTTCATTACATGTGCAAAGATTATTCTGGTTGTTGTGCTGCAGTAGTGATATAGCTAGTGCAGCACAACAACTTTTTACGTCACTACTACAGCGCAACAACATGATTCCAGTAACCGAATTTCATACTGAATCACATTCTGCCATACACTATTGTGGTAAAACATAGGGCACAGCACCAAATGTCCAATTTAATGTATTATATAAACTAAAAGATGACAAAGTCTCGTCGTTCGTAAATAATACTATCTTGGCATTGAACAACGTTATGAAGGTCACTGTTTTGGGGTTTGAGACTTTATGGCTTGTTCGGACCCTCAATGGTATTATTTCCTTGTATTTGTATTTATTTAGCTTTTGTTGACCAGGTAAGTACACTAGACAAACATTTGCCTATTTTCAGGTGCAACCTTGCTACACTTTTCATCATTTATTCTGTGTATATGTGGATATGCAGTGGGAGCAGCGTGAAACACAGAAACTGACCAGCAGATAAGGACCGCCGACCCACCTAATCTACCCATTTTATCCACCTGCTTCAAAACCCACAGACCCTATTTGATATCCAAGCTTACTTAACATATAAATTTGCCAGCAGAAACAGGCCTCCTGGTCTGTCGAGTCTCGTTCAGTGTGCAGCTAGCACCCCTGCAGCTTTGTCCCCTTCCTATTGCTAGGGTTCTCTGTACCTGTCCCATGCATATTTGAATTCCATACCAAATTGCTCACCACTTCTGTTGGGAGGCTGTTCCATGTCAGCCATCGCTCTTTCTGTGAAGAACATTTCTCACGTTACCCCTCAGTCTAACCCCTTCCAGCCTCATGTCGTGCCCCTTGTTCTAGAACATCTTTTTCTGAAGGATGCTACACTCCTGTACCTTGTTTAGGTCCTTGAACTATTTGAAGGTCTCTTATCATATCTCGCCTTTCTCTCCTCTCCTCCAGGGTGTACATATTGAGATCCTTCAGTCTCATATGACTTTTGGTGTGCAAGCCCTGCACCATTTCTGTTGCCCTTCTCTAAACTGCCCCTACCCTGTCTATGTCCTTACGAGATGCAGTCCCAAACTGGACACATTACTCTAGATGAGATCTCACTAATGATTTATACACTGGCATCACTACTCTCCTCTTTCTCTGCTGGTGATACCCTCTCCCTGTGCACCCTAGTACCCCACTGGCTCTCCCACAGCCTTGGCACATTATTTGACCACCTTTAGGTCATCTGATATGCTCACCCCAAATCTCTCTCTCTCGTTTGGTGGCTGTCATTATCTCCTCCCCCATGTAAGCCTTCCTGGGTTCCTCTACTACAAATGCATGATTTTGCACTAATTGGCATTGATAACCTTTTTATCTGCATGAGAGCAGTTTGATCTCAGGTAACCTCAGGAATGACTTCAGCCATGGTGATGTGCCCAGTGCAGATTAAAAGGTTATCACACTGGGGTCTCTCTTTCACATTCGATCTATGCAGGGGAGAACTGAAACCGTAGAGTTAGATTTTATGTTAATTGTTTTTATGTTTGCTTGCACGCATGAGCAAGAAGCGAGTGCAACCAGCGAGAATTGTAGGTGTGCCTCCCCACCTGCCAATGCCCTGCTGCCTTTTGCAGGTTCGGCCCTCACGCCAATGATTGTCGGAGCTGTCTATGACAGCCCTTCAGATACTGATGGCATACGGTTGAGCAAAAAAGCGCTGCAATCAGCGGTGGTGACGTGTGAGCAGGTTGCATACTGCCGTGTTGGCGGTATGCAAAGTGCCACACATCAGCACTGCGCTGAATCAGCTGTCATAGACAGCCCGCCCCCATACCAAGTAGCACACTGGGGACGCACCCCCAGCATGCCCCACACACACTGTAAGGATGACGGGGTGCCCAATCCCCCATCAGATCCGCCCCCAACAGAGTTCCAGGTACCATGCATGGAGCCCACCCCAGCGTGGCAACAGTTCCCAGTAAGGCCAATGGGGTGCCCAATTCCTCTTCGGCTCTGCTCCCCACCAACAGAGTTCCAGGCACCACGCTGGGAGCCCACCCCAGCATGGCAGCAGTTCCAAAAGGCCAGCGGTGCCCAATCCCGTCGGCTCCACATGTATTCCCCCAACAGACTTTCAGGTGCCACGCTGGGGCCCACCCCAGCGTGCAGCAACAATCATAGGGCTGACAGGGGTGCCCAGTCCCCATCGGCCCACTGTCCCCTAAACAGCCTTCCAGCTGCTCGCTGGGAGCCCACTAGCGTGGCAAAGTCCTCGTAGTCTTTAAAAAAATGGAATGCCCTGTGAAAAATGGTCCCTCACTGGCGGTCTTGATCCCTCACCGCCCACCTCTCAGCACCTGCCTTCTCACACCCCCACCTCACCCCATACTTACCTCCGGAGGCTGGCAGAGCGATCTTCTTGGACGGGAACACATCTGCTCCTCAAAGCCGACCGCGAACTGAAGAAATGCCAGTAAGCTGTATAATGGAATAAATAGGGTTTCTTCAACTTTGATGCATATCTCAGGCATTTTGAGGAATTATTTCACCAAATCTTCAACATGGGCTTCTTGGGACCACACCTCATGAATTCTAGCACTGTAATTTTGTTATTGGATCGTGAAAGGTGATTTTGCGGTCACTGCAGGAACCACCTTCGGGACGATTCACGAAACGACAGTGTCTGTTCATGAGGTGAGCTCACAAACCCTATGTTGAAAATTTGTGAAAAAAATCCCAAAAATGACTGTTTTCTGGCGTGCGTTCCGCAGTTCCTACGCATGCTCATAAGTTCGCTAAATTTTTAATATTTTCACTCCAAATTTTCAGCATTGCCATTTTCACCACACCTCCCTATGAGCAGTACAGCTATCATTTTTCATATCTCGCTCAAATGTGTTTCCACACATGTAGCGCATAATGGCGCAGTCGGTGCGCAAAAATCAATGTTCGGGACAGATTACTGAAACTCACAGTGACATTGTTCATGAGCAAAGGTCTTAAAATGGCTATTTTAAAAATTTGGTGACAAAGTCCATAAAATGACTGTGTTATTATGAGCATTCACAGTTTCCACGCACCTCATAAGTTCATGAATTTGTAATATTTTCAGTCCAGATTTTCACCACTGGCATTTTTCCACACTTCCTTAGGAACAGTACAGCTGTCATTTTCACACCATGGTGAAAATGTGTTTTAGCACTTCAGCATGAAATCATTAGTCGCTATGGAAATCACTGTTGGGACAGATTAAGAAAATCACAGTGACACTGTTCATGGCCGGAGGTCCCAAAATGTCTGTGTTGACAATCTGCTGTAGAAAATCCCCAAACTAATTACATTACGGTGTCGTTGCACAGTTTCTATGCACGCTCATGATTTCACCAGTTTTTTTATATTTTCACCGCGGTTTTCAACATTGCCATTTTTACACCTCCCCATGAACAGTACAGCTGTCATTTTTCACATCCTTTTCGAAATGTGTTTTTGCACCTGTGGTGCCAAATGACGTCACAGTCGGCATGCAAAATCAGCTCTCGGATTCACGATTGACATTGCTACTGTTCATAAGGTGGGGGTCACAGAAAACCCATATTGAAAATTTGGAGTGAAAATACTAACAACGCCTGAGGCGTTAGGGTTTCCGACCATAACGCCCACCCTGTAGAGAATGACAGGCATCAGGGGTATGACTTGGGATTGTCGCCTGTAATGCTCATACCATTCCACCCCCACCCACACCCTGCAGCCAGTGAGAGGCATCGAGGTGTGCCTTGGACTCTTCGGCCCCAAAGTTCACCCCATTCTCCTATACTGCACCCATCTCACCGTATTTCCTGATGGAATGGGGTGAGCATAAGGGCCAAAGACCCCAAGGCACACCGTGCACGCTTGTCGGTGTCCACAGGGTAGGGTGTGGTGAAATAGCATGGCCGTTATGCCTGACGACCCAAAGGCACACCCAATGCCTGTCAGTATCTGGCAGGGTGGTGGGGTTGGCTTCAGTTCAGTACTTCACTGCCATTCCTATTATGCAGCTCTGTAACTCCTACACTACCAATGCCAATGCCAGCAAGCAAACATTCAGCATTGACAAATGCTTGTTTCTTTAGATATAGTTGAAACTGTGGTGGCTTTTTGTGATTCTTTGTGTAGTCTTACACTTTAACCACAGGTTCCTATGGGATGCCATAGACGCGCGACATCTTGCGCTATGATGTCTTTGTTTATTGATGGAGCAAGTGCCCTACTGAAAATTTCAATGAAAAATGGTGGCTTCTCTTAGTGAGGGACTTGGAGTTACTGCAGGCGAGGAGTATCTGAGTGAGTTGTGTTTAGCTGTATGAGGACTTGTTGCTGGATTTTTTTAATTTTAGATAGAAAGTATGTTCCTGGGAAGTTTGCCTTACAGAGCAGGAGTGGGAGCATCAAATGTGGGTTCCGCATCATATGAGTGAGCATGAAAATAGCGATCACCATATGAGCGAGTGCACATTGCCAAAACTGCATCAGCGATGTGTGACAATAGTGGGACCACAAACGGCGATGGTCCGGACCATACGGAAACGCAATGGAACACAGTGTTTAATGGGGAGCTATGCCTCCCACACACCCCAATAATTATAACTAACTCCAAGGGAAGCCTGACATTGGGGTACAGGGAATGTTTGGGAGGGAGCTTACACGAGGGGGGCAACCCACCAGGAGGGCATGGGAACGGGAGCAGAACATAAATAAAAGCAAGTGCACATGAGGAGAAACACACAAAAAAAATGTAAGTGCACAAATGATGGAAACAAATACAGTGCTGCTGTCCAGGTTAGAACCTGGGTCCTGCAGCACCAGAGGCTTCCATTGCCTCCACCAGACCAGACAGCCAGCTCAAAACTGCCAGCCCACACTACCTGCTATGACTTCCGTGTCATAGATCCCTCCTACCCTCACTTTCTCTACCGTCTTGCTATTGTTGTCAACCTTCCAGCGCTATTCACAGGATCGCTACTGTTTCACACTCACTCTAGTCACAGGCACTCACATTTAGATGCTCAGATTGAATCGCTCAAGTGGAGCCCCATATCACTGGATACCAAATGGGGCCACAGAGCAAGTGGCACGGTGCTGAAAGGTGCGAAGTGAGGGAGACAGGACCAGCAGTTTTGAAGCCAGATGTAAATAAAAAGATCATTTTTCCCTGTTTTCTGTGTCTGGATGGGGTATCCAAATGCAAGGCCAAAATGGAGTGGTCTGTGGCGCATCACAAGTTTGTCTGATTCACGGGTCATGGCTTTTCGTCTTGATTGTGTGTGAGAGCAAGTTGGAGCTGTGTAGGCAGGTGGCGGCTCTGAGTTCTATCTTTTAAAAAGTGATTTTGATGGTTCTGCTTGCACGATGCCAGGACTCTGTCTTTTTGTAGACAGGCAGTTTTAGATTTTAATAAATAGAAAGTGAGTAAAATTCGACTGCAGCAGTTCAGGATTCTTGGCAGTAGTGAAGTGTGATGCAGAGAATGAATGGCATTTACTACGGCTGTGTCGGTGGAAGGACAAAGAAAGCTGAGAAACGTGAAACAAAATGGAAAACAAATTGATTTAGTTTATTTTATTAATATGGCTATGGTAGGGGTTTTGGTGGTGTTGTGGTAGACTGTAAGATGGAGATAGATGTGAGGACTGTGATGCTACAGAAAGTCAAGTACAGTACTTGGAGAATGTGGAAGCAGTGAGAGTGGGAGGAGGGCAGCACAGTGATGGCGTAGGAACTGTATGAATAAATTGGTGATGATGAACTTACTGTATGAATAAATTCATGGTCACCAGTTTATCCATATAGTTGTTCTGATAAACAGATTCATCAACAGTCTTTGTAGTCCACACCTATTGCATATGTCTGTACATACACATCTCTGGTAAGTGTCAGGGTGGAAGTAAAAGATCCATGGCACTTGTCGATGAAGAGCAGGGAGTTTCCACAGTGTTATGGCCCAGCATTCCCCCATCAATAAAACGAGATCCATATAACGCACCCCCAGGACACACCTGAAACAGGCTATCTCAATTTGAGTGTGCCTTTCCAGGTCAACAATTGTAAATAAATATGTGTTGAGGAATATGCAATGGCCTGAGTAAAATATGCAATTTATCTAATGTATGAGGGGACAGGACCACAGCACGTGAATGAATGGCAGAGTCACAAATGAAATGGGGCAGTCTTTCTTTAGAAGTAATGCTAAACTGCATATTTATACAACATCAGTTTGTTAGTCCTAGCTTTTAATTGGCTGTTTGCATAAAACATTTACTGTTTTCTTTGCTTTCAGCTGCTGGCTGAATAGCTATTGTGATGTAATCAACATTGTGAAGCTACTCTCTGGTTCTGTATGCATTGTCACATACCCAATTTTTATCCTGCTATGTTGGGTCAAGATAACACCTTTTTATCTTGTTATTGGTACACCCTGTTGTATAAATGGCTAGATGAAGAGGTAGATAGGTAGCTAGACAGATAGAGATATTTTACATGAATGAACCCTTTTCCCCATAGATAAAGCCATTGTTTATTTCCCCATATACAGTATCTACCCAACAAAGTGCCATGTACTACCCAATTAAATGCCATATATCCACCCAATTAAGTGTCATATATCTACCCAATCAAGTGTCATATACTACCCAATTAAGTGCCATATGCTATCCAGTTAAGTGCCATATAGCTACCCAATTAAGTGCCATATAGCCACCCAATTAAGTGCCATATATCTACCCAATCAAGTGTCATATATCCATCCAATTAAGTACCATATATCTCACCCAATCAAGTGATCATATACTCCCAATTAAGTGCCTATATGCTGTGCAGTTAAGTGCCATATAGCTACCCAATTAAGTGCCATATATCACCAATTAAGTGCCATATATCTACCCAATCAAGTGTCATATACTACCCAATTAAGTGCCATATGCTGTCCAGTTAAGTGCCATATAGCTACCCAATTAAGTGCATATATCCACCCAATTAATTACATATATCTACCCAATCAAGTGTCATATACTACCCAATTAAGTGCCATATGCTGTCAGTTAAGTACCATATAGCTACCAATTAAGTGCCATATATCCACCCAATTAATTACATATATCTACCCAATCAAGTGTCATATATCCATCCAATTAAGTGCCATATATCTACCCAATCATGTGTCATATACTACCCAATTAATTGCCATATAGCTACCCAATTAAGTGCCATATAGCCACCCAATTAAGTGCCATATATCTACCCAATCAAGTGTCATATACTACCCAATTAAGTGCCATATGCTATCCAGTTAAGTGCCATATAGCTACCCAATTAAGTGCCATATATCCACCCAATTAAGTGCCATATATCTACCCAATCAAGTGTCATGTACTACCCAATTAAATGCCATATGCTGTCCAGTTAAGTGCCATATAGCTACCAATTAAGTGCAATAGAGCCACCCAATTAAGTGCCATATAGCTACCCAATCAAGTGTCATATACTACCCAATTAAGTGCCATATGCTGTCCAGTTAAGTGCCATATAGCTACCCAATTAAGTGTCATATAGCCACCAATTAAGTGCCATATAGCTACCCAATTAAGTGCCATATAGCTACCAATTAAGTGTCATATAGCCACCCAATTAAGTGCCATATAGCTACCCAATTAAGTGCCACATGCTACCAAATTAAGTGCTATATATCTACCTAATTGTCATATGCTACCCACTTAAGTGCCATACTGTATATCTACCCAGTTGTCATATAATACCCAGTTAAGTGTCATGTATCTTATTTTATTTATTTACCCAGTTAAGTGCCACATACTACTCAATTGTTGTATACCTGCTCAGTGAATTGTTACCATGTATGCAATATGTTCACAACATTGTAATTACACAGTAAGACCTTAATTATTCACATAAACATGGCATTTAGTCTTAGTCTTACCTAATACAGAAGGAAATAGGCGATAGAGAGCATGCAAAATCTCTGTATGAAGTGTCAATCATGCTTCATTATGTCACTGTATTACCACTCTTGTCCAGTGTGACCTCAGGGGTAGGGAGAGGCACAGCATAAAATGCCTGCCTTCTAAATCTCTATCAACGTATTTTTTTTTTTTTGTGTGTGTGTGTTTTTGTGAGGGCTCTGTTTGGACATAGATACTATGAAGTTTGCACCTGCAGGTGATCCTGTTACTGAAGCCCCAGTCTCTTCAGTATTGGCTTGTACAGGTGAGCCGATGATTTTCTTTTAACATGATTCAGTCTTGCTGAATCCATGGGACCTCCACAAAGAGAACTTCACTCCCAGGTACCGTGGACATGGACACCCCAGGCCTAAACACCTTGGCTTGATTTAGATGACTACATACCAACAGTCAGTATTCAAGGGCTCCCAAATCTGAAATCACACCATCTCTCTCAAAATGGTGCCCGAATACTCCTTTTATGCACAGTTAAGCCCCTTCTATGTTACAACCCTGGGCCTCTGACTTAACCCTTAACACACCCAGGCCTTGCTAATTACTATCAAAACCCCTAGCAGCTCTGTTATATCAGTCACCCCTAGAGTAGCAGGAGGTGTTACAGGTGTACTGAGTGGTAAAAATGAACAAAGTGGGTGATTTGATACTATTTATTGGACCGACAAAGATTCATTTGCTGACTCACCAGGCGCAGTAAGCGCTGTCAGCCTGCAGCACTAGTGACCCGTGTTCGACAGCAGGTACAGGCCATCAGAGGGTCGGCTGGGGAGGTAGGATGGGTGTCCCATGGACCACTCTTCTTGGGGAGCCATGGTTTCCGGCTATCAGCGACACCCAGTGGAGGCTCGGTGTGCATCAGCCAGGCCACTCTTCAGTAGGAGGCGACGGCAGGCGCCTGTAGGTCAGGGTGGGGAGCACACCCAGCCCATGCTGACGCCCTTGCATGTCCACACCTCTGGGGACAAGCAAAGGAGAATCCTCTGAGCCGTTGCACTGTGATGCCCCGGACCTCTGCCAAATGGCGCCCCAGATTGTTAACCTCAGTTGGGGCCCTCTGGTGGATCTCGGTCTCTTCCCCCCCCGGGAGAAACCCTGCTGCCAGGGGGTAACTGTGGGCCTCCCCAAACCAGGGGCAGCCTGGTAGGGGATGCCAGGCATGAGTTCCGGCACTGAGAGGCTGAATCTCCCACCATCCCAGAGTGCAGAAAAAGATATGAAAAACAAGCAAGAGATTTACAGAATATAGGTTTCAGGCTACACAGAGCCCTTCATCAGATGAAACGACAGGCTATACAGAGAAACAACCTTAAAAACAGTGGGTAGAACTGATTAAAAATAAAAAATAAAAACACTTTTGGTCATGGATGTGGCAGTTCTGTTGATATGGAGATAAATAATTGGATATGGGCAGAGACGAAAACCAGTCTTTGAAATCCTAGTTAGGTATAAATCAGCTCCTCTCCATGGATGGAATGTGACAGCAGGAGGCCTACGAATTATGAAATGTTAATGTTCTAAAAGCCTTCCTAGAAGTAGACTGTGTGTGTGTGTGTGTGTGACCTCAGATGCCCTTATGTCAATATTTACCCTTAAGTGAATATTTATCTATGCTGCATAAACACACATATATTCCTACAAGAGCACAGCAGACATAAAGTATGATCAAACATATAAATAGAACCATGTTAATATATAAAGGCACACAATATATCAAATGCAGAATAATGGCCGGATATTCAGAGGTTGCGCCAAGCGCAACACAATTGCGCCATCGCAGCAACCACTGATCTTGCCCGGTGCGATATTCAAATGGGATTGAGCCTGGCAATCCCCATGCGCCAGAGCACATCAGTAATGTACACGGGCAGGTGGGGGGTGTGCCTGCATACTCCGCACATCCCGATATTCAGCCCGGGATGTGCTGAGCCCATGGCATGTGCAACCCCACCTGCACTGCACATAGGTGAGCTAAAAAAGGAGCAACAGTTGGTCACCCACAGGTGAGCTGTCAGACAGCAGGCGCAACACAGCAGCTGCCACCTGTGTGCCACCCAAGCTCCGCTGCACCTTCTGGTGGTGCCTCCATGCCTGATCGCAGGCATAAGTTGAATATTATAAACGCCCAATATCCCTGGTGGTCCAGTGGACTGCTCGCAGCCCGATAGCAAGCATCAGTACAAAGTAATGCCACACCACACCAACCCTGGTGGTCTAGCGGTACCCCTCCCTACCCACCCACTGAGTCGCCCGCCCGGTCAGCAGCGGAGTGCAGCTCCTCACCTGCTTACGCCTCCGCTGACTGACATCAGACGTAGGGCTGTATGCCCATTGGTCCACAGTGTGAGCCAGTGGGCATGCAGCCTGTACCATACTACACAGTCCAGATATGTGAATGGATCCATTGGTGGAGAAGTGGTTTGGGAAGGCGGAATAACATAAAGTCATTGTTTTCAATGGACTTCACGTTCCCCATTATGATGCAAAGTTCTTTGGTACTTCAGATTCCGCTATTTCTGCAAATCACTTCGCGGAGTGAATTTCGCCACTACCACCACTAGTTGTAGCTCCTCACAAATTTTCACAGGAGGCCATATCAGGGTTGTATGTAACAACTAAGAGTGTCCGGTTGGTAGTGGTCTTTTCTTTATATTGTAGTAGTTGTTCTCTTGGCATAAGTGTGGCACGTTCCACTGCTTCATCGGTTTCTAGAGAAATGTCCCTGTTCAGTAAATGTTTTTTGTGATTTGGTGGTGTCAGTCAGAGTGCTTGACTGTACATTATGGATTTTTGTGTGCCTAAGAGGATTGCTATTTCTGTGTAGGTATCTCTGTCTGTTTGTTGGTTTCCTGTAGATGCAGGTCTGTAAGGTTCTGTGTTTGATGGTAACTGGTGTTCAGGAAATTGTTGCTGATGTCAGAGTACTCCAGGAAAGTTTAATGGATGGGTGGAGGATGTTAAGTTTCTGATGAAATTCTCTGAGTGTGTGAGTACCTTCTGTCCAAATTATGAATATGTCATCAATATATTGGAAATAACAGAGTGGTTTGTGTGTACATTGTTTCAGGAAATCCCTCCAAATTGTCGGGAAAAGGCTGGCATATTGTGGAGCCATCCTGGTGCCCATTGCTGTTCCCATAGTTTGAATATAATGTTTACTGTTGAAACTGAATTCGTTATGGGTCAGAATAAATTCAGTAACTCACAATTAATTTTAGGTGTCTGTCATGGTGCTGTCCTTTCTCTTGTAAGTATTTAAGTCAGTATGTAACAGGCTGAAATTCCATCAGTATGTGGGATATTAGTATAGAGGGACTTCATATCCATCGTGGCTAAGATGGCATTAGGCAGTAAATCTCTAAAGCAGAAAATATATGCAAGGCGTGTGTAGTATATCGAATATAGCTGTCTCTTTCTATAAGTAATTTTAAAATGGTTTCTATAAATGCTTCAGCTTTACACCCACCTCTTTCCTGCAAAACCCTCCCCTACATCCTCCCCAAAGTACCCCTTCCTTTGCACCTTACCCCACCCCTCGTTCCCTCCTCTGTACACCACCTTACCTTCATCACCCACTTGCCGCTGCTTGGCCTAGGCCCCTGCAGGGTTCTCTGCATCCTGGAGGGGTCCAGAACCTAGCAAACACCTTCCTTGCCTCCTAGTCCCACCTGATTCTTTCCTGAAAGGGTTGGGTCTCGGACCCTCTTCTCTCCCAGCTCCCTCCCTCTCTCTTGGTCCTTCTGAGTCTACTCCCCATCGCTGCATACTTCCTCCTGTTGTGTTCTACCTCTGCTGCCCACAGCCTGCTTCCCTCCTGTCGTGCTCTACCTCTGCCTTGTGCAGGCAGGGTCCATAGCATACTGGAGGCCAGGCTCTGACAGACCCTTCTCTTCCCCTCTCTTCCTTCCTGATGTGCTTTAACTCCCACTGCCTACAACCTCCTTCCCTCCTGTTCATGCTTGACCCGCCTGGTACAAGCAGGATCACCAGCATTCTGGAGGGTCAGGCCCTGGCAGACCCTTCTCCTCTACCCTTGCCTTCCCCTTCTCCAAATCCCCCTTTCCACCCTCCTACTCTCTGCCTATATGCCCCCACCCACCCACCTTTCCTCGCCTTCCTAGCCATAGTTATTGGCTAACTCCTAATCTCTAATGCACTTATAGTCAACCTCACACTTTTGTTACACCTTGCAAATTTTGTTCTATCTGTGTCTCTCCTTGCAATCTTGCCCTAGTTCAACCTCCTTGTATTCTATCCAGCCATTTCTAACTACAAAGCTATGTCCCACCAAGTGTTTGCCAAAGATATTTGTGCTATCGTATCTATCTAGTGCAAGACTGTTAGCATTGTAGCCATCTAGTTCATACCTGTTAGCATTTCTCCTTTTCAGTACTTCTGTATAGTCTGCTCACTTTATTGAATGTAATCAAATTGTGTACCTATATTGTGTACCAAATCTCTATATACTATCCTCATGTTCCCTAGCCCCGAGGTCGCACTGGGAGACGAGCAACTTGTTGCTCAGCGTGCCTTCCTGGTGAAACATTTCAATAAAATAAATAAATCCAGAGATCCCTTCTGTCGGGGTACCATTCCCAGATACTACAGGTCTTTCTAGATTCCTAGGTTTATCTATCTTGGGCTGCATTTAAAATGCACTTGGCCTAGGTTCACCACGGATTAAATTAGTTATTTTGTCTTGGGCATGCTTAGAAAATTATTTGACAGTGTCCGTAGTTCTTGGTGTATTATGCAGTTAGATTACTAGCCCGTCCCTTTAGTAGATGTGACCTGTCAATTGCCTGTTTGCTTCACTAACACAATCTTCATGGTTTAAGATCACAACTGTAGAGGCTTTGTAAGCTTTCTTATAACAATCTCATGGTTGGATTTCAGTGACTCTGTTGCTCTCCGATCTAATGGGAGAGGTTTTATCACATTTATTTTTGCTTGTTAAGGATCTGGTGATTGATTCTCTGACGAAAACTTTGAATATGTGTCCAGTTTTGCGTTTGCATCCACTCGGGGATAAAATCCAGGGTTTTAAATAGCGGTATCGCTGGCTGGTTGGCGCTTAGTCAAAATAAGGAATGGATCGCTAAAAGTGAGATTCATTTTCTATATATATATATATTTTTTTTTTTATAGTTTGAACATGCTAGTCATATATAGTGCCCAAGCAGATTCTGAATTGGCTGGAGTGGCTGGCGAATCTATGTTACCACCTCCCGCTTCCCATGGGGCAGTCCCACTTGCGTAATTTCACTGCATCTCTACCCTCTGCTGTGCCGACTCTGAGAATGTCTGCATTCTCTCCACTTGCTAGGCACATGCTCTCATTTTTTGATGCCTGCGTGAGGCGAGCACACCAACAGCCTATCGCGTGTGCTCGGCTACCATATAGCTGATGTGGTAAGTTCAAACTAAACAAGAAAAACAAAACACTCTGCTGGTTTCGCTGCCACGCACACAGGTCTGTGTAACAAGAAAAGGATATTCCCCGAGCCATCGCTCCAGACAGCCCAAGCGACTCCCAGAATGCAGGTCCAAGTTTGCACCCTGAGTTCCCAGAGAGAGACACACAGTCGACTTGGAGGAGACAGATGTTGGAGCATCCTCCTAACTTCATGGTATCGATCACAAACTGAGCAGCAGCTACAGTATGCACAAAATGTTTTTTTTTTTTATGGCAAACAAAACAGATGTGTACTAGTAATATTTCGCTTTATTTGAAAGGGGCTAGGAGTATGCCTTAAGACAGCCTCGAGTATCAGCCTTATGCAGATTATACTGTCAGCTCTCACGCCTGACCTGTCCATTCTCAGGGTTCAACAAATACTCAGGCTCAGTTTGCCAGTTTTGAAGATGTCCTTACTGGCTTCCAATTATTGTTAGCACTGGAAAAACAGAAACCATGCTTTTTGGCTCTGCTTCTAAAAGATATGCTGTGCAGGGTGTTTTGATTTGTGGGTGCAGTGTTTCCTTGTCTGCTGTTAGGGATTTTTAAAATGTGTCTACATTCTAGTCTTATATGGCACCTGGGATCTCCATGTTGTAATGTTTTAATGCTTTTCTTTTTCCTGCATCGTCCTGGAGTGCTGGAAGCAGACAGTAAAGTCTCTAGTAATCCCCTTTTATTTGCATGTTGGCGTGTCCCTTATGATGGTCACTGTCCCTCATTTGAGTGTCACGTGCCTCATTTCAGTGCCTAAAGAGTTCGGAGGTATGGTGGGAGGGAGGTTTGTGGCAGTTGACTCATGCCAAGATTTTTGGTAAAGAGAGGCATGGCTGGGGGCTGGGGGTCAGGGTTTGGGCAGGAACCCTATTCTGGCAAAAGGGATATGGGTGGGTGGGTAGTTAGGCACTGAGATGGGTGAGAGGAGGTTTTGGCAAAGGAACAAGGTTGGGGAGAGGTGATACTGAGATGTGTGTGGAGTACTGAAACACATGAAGCAAAGACAGTTAATTTTAATTAACATTTTATGTTACATGTACATTTAAGCATTTTAATTTTGCTAATCAAATTGAGGCAAGTGCTGTTCATTTCACAGCTGATTAGCACGTCCACGTGCAAAACTGCTAATCAATTTTCTGAGCGTATTTAAAATCGTGAAATCAGATGAGTTCCTTTTCTTTCTGATGGAGTGCTGATGTCTGGGGTTTCTTCCTTGTTGTGAAATTCCTTCCATCGCAGACGATGGAAGTATTTTTCTAGTTCACCGCAGAACTGGATTTTGTCAAGGTCCTTTGTTGAGCAGAATGAAAAGTCCTTAGAGAGTACAGATAATTCCGCAGTCGTTAATTGTGGTTGAATAAATTAACAAGAGAGAGACGTTCAGCTGCATCATCTGGCTGTTGTGTGTTGTTTTGTTGTCCTCTGTTCCACAGCAGTAATCTCTGGTTGTTGAAGGGTACTTAGCTTCGTGTTCTTGTGGAATATAGCACTCTGTAATGTTTTCTGGTAGTTTAGGTGGATCTCTTTCTGAATTTCTGGTTTTGACTTAACTGTTCTTCTCTCTAGTGGTTGAGAAATCTTTTTCAAACTCTTCTTTCAAAAGAACTTTCTTAGAGTATACCCTGTGAATGGGTGTTTACTCACCTGGTAAAGGTGATTGTGTTGGTTGGCATCCATGGCACTCCCAGACATTACCTCATGGGTTATAGCCCACCTGATAGGCTAGAGATGCACATGACCCAGATCAGATTTCTAGGATATCCAGGTCCCAGGAACCCCTGCTTCTCCAGTTTGAATCTTCCACAGCTGAAAATTAAGGTTAGTTGGAAAAACCAGACAGGATAGAGACAGAAACACATTCCTACATAGTGTGTCTAAACGAGCAATCAGAGACGACTACCACGATATGTTTAAAATAGGCCGAGGCCTGAGATTTTTCTCTATTGTGTACAGACTAGAAAGAAGAAACCCCAAATCCAGGGATTCGGCTTGGAACTAGAATAGCAACCATAGCATTTAACAATAATAATAATAATAATAATAATGACTCCTGAGAACTGGGGAGTTGGTAGGGACCCCTGCCTGCCTGTTGCGGGCACCCTGATCACTCCCGGAGGGCCTTGAGTGCCATGGATGCCAACCAACACAATCACCTTTACCAGGTGAGTAAACACCCATTGTGATTGGTTGGCATCCATGGCACTCCCAGACATTACCTCATGGAGATAAGAAGCAGTTAACACTCGGTGGGAGGAGAGTGAGTCGGGTGGCCGGAAGAAGAAGCTATCGACAGGACTTGGTTTGCAAAACAGGGTCTGAAATCCTGGAGCCGCCTAGCCTGTAGTGCCTAGCGAAGGTATGCAGAGAGCTCCAGGTGGCCACTCTGCAGATGTCCTCGGATGAGACCGAGGCCCTCTCCATCAGAGGTGGCAACGCCCTGGTGGAGTGTGCCCTGATCCCTGTGGTGGGGTCATCTGATTTGCCGTGATAGGCATGCTGGATGACCCGCCTGAGCCACCCTGCTATTGTGGTCTTGAGGCCGCCAGCCCCTGTCTCTGCCCCTTTGCACAATGAATAGTCTCCGCTTTCGATGGCGGACCTGGTTAGGTAGGCCGAAAGGACTGACCCGACGCTAGATGATGCGGGTTCCGCTATGGCCCCATGTCGCTATCCCGTGGTAGAGTGGGCAGATCGATGGGTTGTTCCTGTGGAACTTAGTCGAGACTTTTGGCTGGAAGGCCGGAACTGTTCTCAGTCTGACCCCTGGGCGTGAAGACGGTGTATGGCTCGAGCAAGATAGAGCGCCCAATTCCCGACCCTTCTGGCTGAACAGGCGGCCACTAGGAAGGCGGTTTTCAGGCCGACAGAATAGGTCAGCCTCTAGGATCGGTTCGCACGGGGTCGACTTTTAGATCCCAGTACCGGGAGGTCCCACGGGCCACCGCTGGCCTGGTCCTGGGTCGCTGGAGTTCTATCGCCTCATGAAGCCGCACTGCGTCCGGGTGAGCTCCCGTGAATGTCCTCCACAAGGCCCACTGCTGCGCCTGATTGCTGCCAGTTGAAACCTTATGGAGGAAGGTGCTAGCCCTTGTTCACTCCTTCCTGGAGGAACAGGAGGATGGTGGCCAGGTCGGATTGTTCTGGTACCGCCCCTTCTTCTGGCACCATCGCAAAGATGGTCCATTGTCTCGTATTGATCGTGTAGTGGAGGCCCTTCTAGACCGAAGCAGGGTGCTCACGACTGACTCCGTGGTACCCGGTTGTCGTCAATCTCCTCCTTTCAGGAGCCAGGCCGTGAGTTTCAGGGTCCGGGGATGGGTGGAGAACCGTCCCTGGGACAGCATATCCGGACGGTCGGGTATCCGGAAGCTGGCCAGCGACATCCTCTGATCGTCGCGAACCATGATCTGCATGGCCAGTAAGGGGCCACCATGATGATCGTGGACGTGAGATTCCGGATCTTGGACGGTACCTGCGGGATTAGGGAAGCGGTGGAAATACGTCGCGGCGTACTCTTGCGTCAGATCGTGTGACAGGGCATCCGTGCCCTGAGCCCAGGCATCCCTGTACCGGAGTAGTACGTGGTCCACCTGGGCGTTGTCCCGTGTTGCCATGGAGGTCTATGGACACGGGACCCCATGTTCTCTGGATTTTTGGAAGAGAGGTGCAATTCCATTCTCCGGGTGGATCTGCTGTCGGCTGGAGCCAGTCTGCTCTGATATTCAATTTGCCCGCAAGGTGCACTGCCCCAGGTGCGAGAGATGTGACTGTGCCCAATTTAGCACCTGCTGCCTCTCTTGACATGGCCCTGCTCCTGGTCCCCTTGTTTGGCGATGTAGGCACCCGTCACCTCGTTGTCGGACCGATCATGATGGAGCTGCCTAGGATCAGCTTCCTGAAAGCCTTCAGGGCATGGAAGACTGCTCTCATCTCCAGGACATTGATGGAGTTGGGTTCCATTGGGGACCAAGCTCCTTGAGCTGATGCCTCCCCAGACAGGCCCCCAGCCTGAGAGGCTGGCGTCTGTCTCATGTGGGGACTGGTCGTGGAGGTTCTAGTGGCACTCCCTTGTCCAGGTTGCTTGTGGTTGTCCACCAGACCAGGAAGCTCTACCGGACCTCGGCAGGGCACCACGCACTGGAGATTGTGTTCGTTTGGTGCCCGCAGACAGGGCGTAGTTTTGGAGTGGGCGATGACGCCACCTGCCCAGGGCACGAGGTCGATGCAGGAAGCCATGCAGCCCAGCAGCTTGGCTATCTTCCCCATCGTGGTATGGCTGCGCTACTTAGTTCGGAGGCCAGCTGTCGCGAGAGGTTGAGATCTGGCTCGGGAGGGTTTTGCCCAACCCCGGCCGAGTCTATGATGGCTCCAGGTGTTCGATTTTCTGGGATGGTAAGAGGTGGCTCCTTTCCGGTTTACCACTCAGCCGTGATCCCAGAGCCTGTGAGGCCAGCTCGGTATGTGCCCGCCTGGCCCTTGGAGCCTGCTCGGATGAGCCAATCGTCCAGGTAGGGGATAATGTCTAGGCCCTGTTCCCTGAGCCTGGCTACCAAGGTTATGGAGACCTTGGTGAGAGACTCTCTGAGGGAGAGAAGCTTGAGCAGCGCCTTGTACTGGAAATGATGGCCTAGAATGTGAAATCGCCAGGAAACTGCCTGTGTTTTTGATGTTGAATGTGGAGGTAGGCGTCCTTCAGGTCGATGGACGTCGTGAAGTCGCCACCCTTATGCCCTGGAGCGTTGACCGAATGGTCTCCATCTTGAAACGATGGTGGACCACGTGTCGGTTCAGCTGTTTTAAGTCCAGGATAGGCCTGAGTTCCCCGATTTTTGGTACAAGGAAGAATATGGAGTACATGCCCCCTTCTTGTTCCTGAACCGGTACGGGCTGTATGGCTCTGTTTTGTACTAGTTCTGCTAGTATCTGTTGTACCTGGTGAGGGACGCTCTCCTTTGGACACCGGGAGGACACGAACCTGTGCGGGACAGCGTCGGATAGCTCGATGGCGTATCCCTTTGACACTACATCTTGAACCCATCTGTCCGATGTAGTGTCCATCCAGCAGTGGGCAAACAGGGCTAACCTTTGCCCCACGGGTGGAATCTGGTTCCGCCACTTGAGTCCTGGACCGCTGGCAGTCACTGCTTTCCCTAGATCCTCTACTTCGGGTACTGGGTCTCTGACCCCGAGCTCGGAAAGGGCGGGCTGATAGCTCTGAAGCGAGGGCCGTGAGAGCTGGAGGGAACCTCTACTTGAAAGGAATGGCTCTGTTGAAAGGACTCCCTCAGGTCTGGCCGATTGATTCCGCCTCAAACCTCCGCCTTGTGGAGGGGTGTAAGAGGTCTGGACCTGATTTTGAGGAGGTCCCTACCTTCCTCCTTTTGCTTCAAGTAACTCTGCAGTCCCTCCCCAAAACGTGGTTTCCCTTGAGAGGAAATTTTGCAACAAATTCTTGGACCCTCGTGTCAGCGTCCATAGCTTTAACCACAGAGCCCTGCGGTCTGTTGGTAATGGCGGTGACCTCGCCTAAGCGGAGAGAGTCCACCGCCATATCAGCCGATACTTAGCTGCGTCCATGGTACACTCCAGCAGTTCCCTTCTCTGGACTTGGGGATAGCCTGTTCCTGGAGTTCCTCGAGCCATCGAATCTGCGCTCGTGATGTTAGATGGCTGTAGTCAGTGCCCTGGCAGTGGTACCCTCAATTTAAAAGTCCTCTTGAGCATGTCCTCGATTTTTTTGTCTGTGGGTCCTTGAGGGCTGGTGCATGCAGAGGTAGCACCGTCTTCTTCTTGCTCAGCTCGCCACCTGTGGTCAATGGTGGGTGCCTTGCACCAGTTATCTGACTTTTCCCCTGGACGGGTACATCCTGTCCAAGTTCCTGCGTTTGGCACTCTGCCCGGTCGGGTGCTTGCCATTCCCTGTTAAAAATGTCTTCGATGGCGGGCAGACTGGGAGCGACTCCGTGACCGTGGGTCTAAGCTGGATCATTGGATCGAGAGCTCGACTCGGGCTTGCACTCTCGGGGGCCTCCGTGCCCAACCCCATGGTGGCCTTAATCATCTTCATGAGTCCGGGGAACTGTGTCGAAGCGAGCACAACTTGAGGTTAAGGATGGAGCAGCCTGCAGGTCCATGTCCTCTGTATCTGAGTCCACCCCGTTTCTTCCTCCTCTTCTTCTTCATCCACGCCGTCTCTCCCCTTCCTCCGGGGCGTCCGTGGCGCACCCGGCGAGGATCCTCGGGCGTGGGTGATTGCCTGGTGAGACCTAGGTTTTACTGGTTCCGACTGTGGTCTCGCCCTCATTTTTGGTGAGGGTTCCAACTTCTCCATGATCTTGAGCATGAAGTTTTGTTGACTTTCCAACATGGCCACTGCTGCCTGTTGGTTCTGGATCAGTAAAGAGCCTGGGTCTACCCATGAGGAGTTGCTGGATCCGGGGATGGCAGGGGCCTGAGGGTGTCCTCTCCATTGAGGACAGGTCATCTTCAAGAAGGCAGGCCGCGCATAGGGGACCGGGGTTTGGGAGGAGGTTGGCGTTAGTAGGCGGAACACTTTTTGGCCTTAACCATCTGGAAAAACGGAGAGAAAGGACACTCTTTAGGAAGGATAGAAGGAGAAAAACGATCACCCTCTATCTCCTCTCTCTTATCCTAACCCCTCTTCCCCTTTTTTTGTTATGATTATTTCTGTTATACACTTAGTTGATAGGAAAAAACTGTGGGACCATAGGGAATAAAATCCTGAAAGTAGGGGTGCTGTGGGAGGACCCCTACCACAGGGTAAGTGGTGAGAAGAGAACAGGGTTCCACGGCCCGCTATGGGAGGGGCCGGGGACACCTTGTGGAGGGAGAAGAGACTCGATACATCCACTGGGGTCGCTGTGGAGGGACCCGAGTGGCAGAAAACCCATAGGGCAGGTACCTCCGATCCCTTTTTTTTTTTTTTTTTTTTTTTATAGTAGCCCGCTAACTGGCATCCACGGGGCTGCCCAGAGTATCTCTCAGCACAAAAACAACAAGTCTCAACCCCAGGACCCAAGATGGCTGGTCCTGTGTGTTTGCCCTCTATAGCCCAAACAAAAATCATTGTAAGCGAATCGACCCCTCCTTCCCTCCTCTTTGCCTGAAAAGGAGCTGCTGCTGCATACGATGGATCCCCACCTAGGGGCCTGGATCAAAGGCAAGCAAGGGGCCATGCTACACGCTGCTTCCTGGCCTAGGAGGCCCACTTAAGGAGAAGAAGCGCCACGACCATGTGGCCCGCAGTTGGATCGGCACGATCCGCCCGATTGGGAGTCTCTGTGCAGCGCCAGGAGCAGTCGGAGCGTCGCTAGGCCCGGGAATGAAGAGGGAGGCCTGGGAGCTGCCCAGGCAGTATGGATTCCCGAGGCACTCTCGCGGGTTCCGACTGGCGAGGCGGTCTCACTGCTGCTTCACTCTCCCCCGGCGATGGGAGAAGGACAAGGGGCGAGGGAGGAGCAGAGCGGGCGGGCCGAGGGGCAGAGGCCCAGGCGGCAGCAGCGAGCAATGCCGTAGGCGGGGGGACAGGCCTATGGCCTGCGTGAGTCGCCTGGCGGGGAGCTTCCCGGAGGCGGAGGATTTTTTTGCCTGGAGGCCACCAGGCAAGTGGAAACGCTTTTTTTTTTTTTTTTTTTTTTTTACCGGTGAGAGCACACTAAGAGTAGTCTGACGCCGAGCACTGCAGGGGGGCGGGCGCTACAGAGGCTGAAGGACAGGGGAAAAACTGGCCACCTCGGCAGCCACGAGGTTTGTAAACAAATAATGGAATGCTTTGGGGCTAGGGGTTAGGCAGGTAGCCACGCTGCCCCTATTACCATAGGCTGAAAGCGGATAAAGACAGATAAAAACCAGCATGTAAGGCAAAGGATAGGCTTGGGGTTGCCACACAGCCCCAAAATGAAAGAACAAAATGTTGATTTAGCTACCAAAAGGCGAGAGCCAACTATTAAAGGAAAAATATCATTGTTCCTACCTTGTAGAAGAGAATACAGGATTCCTGGTATGCTGCCTAACCTAACAGATGCATGATTCAAAACTGGAGAAGCAGGGGTTCCTGGGACCTGGATATCCTAGAAATCTGATCTGGGTCATGTGCATCTCTAGCCTATCAGGTGGGCTATAACCCATGAGGTAATGTCTGGGAGTGCCATGGATGCCAACCAATCACAATGAGGTGATTCCTCAGTTTCTCTGAACTCCTTCAGCAGAGCTGTTCAGCGTATTTTGAATTGTAAGTGGATTGTAAATAGTAAGACCCTTAGGGACAATCGTTAGGGTTGAGTAGGCACTTTAATGTTAAAGCCTCAGATTTTGCACTTTAATAACTGTGCAACCGTTTGTCCGAGTTGCCTGAATGTTTGCATGCACCATCTGCTACTATAGATCTATGGCTCTAGCAAGTTGTGTTCTGGCCGGATTTGCCATTGTGGAGCTGACGAGTGTCAAAAAGTGAAAAACAACTTTCTGGGCATTTTTGGCAAATTCTTTGCTCGTCTTTACAGCCGGAAAGGTTTGTCCATCTAGTCCAAAAATTTCAGGGTATATGGGGACTGGATCAGGAAGTGCCTTTTGAAGGTTTGGTGAAAAAATATTAATCTGTTCAAAAGTTATTAAAATTTAAAGTTTCCCAGTATAGCCTATGGGAAAACAATATATTTTCTGAAAGTGAAAGCAGGTAACTGCCCCAGAAACCAGTTTTTTGCCACTTCATAGCAAGAAAACATTTGCGGCTGAAATTTGGAGGATGGCAAGCTTTTGCCCCACAAATGTGCCTTTGCTGGTTTGGTGAAGAAATTGACATCGGTTCCATAGTGACAGCACTCTGAAGTTGCGAATCTTCCCATAGGATAACACTGCGGGCGGTCGCAGCTTCCTGCAGCTGTATCTCAAAAATAGTTCGAGAAACAGATTTTTGCTAAGCGCAGTGTACTAAACATGCGTGGAGGTGGCTGGGCCATGAATACAGCTGAGAAGGATTTTTTCCCAAAGTTCCTATGGTTCCTGAGATAGTGCAACTTTTTGCAGCACAAGGGTTACCTGGAATTCTAGCGTGTGCTATGTCTATACTTATGGGTACATGGCGAGCCCTAAGCCCCCCCACAATTGGATTCATTAATATAATGGGAGCACAGGGCCCTACATTATGCAGTGGTGGGGGCCCAATTATGGAGATGTGATATCATTAAAATATTAGTATACTTATGATAGACAGGGCCCTGCACTCCCCGTGAAAATCAGAGACAATTACAAAATGTGTGCATGATGGGAGCGCGAGGCACAACTGCGCCACAAGTAACATTACACTTTATCAAAAGGAGGTAAAATTCATTGCAGAAAACTTTAATTGTGCATCAGTTAGGTTGTCATTACAGTGACAAAAGTTTGGAAATTCAATGTTAGGTTACCAGCCCTGCCCCCCTCCCCACTCTCCACACACCAACAGGCGTTGGGGTGTCTTAGATCGGGCCTAACTCTCACCCCATTCTCCTATACTGTACCACTCAGCTTCCTTACAAATGGAATGGGTGAGAGTTAGCCAGACAACCCAAAGGCACACCCTGACTCCTGTTGGTGTGTGTGGGAATAGGGTTGGTAACGCTTAACATTGAATTTCCAAACTTTTTCGCTGCAATGACAACCCTAACTGATGCATTAATGAAGTTTTTGCAATGAATATATAGCTATATATAATATATATATATATATATAATTTGCATTGGGTTAGGAACCATATGTCACTACTCAACTGAGTTTCTTTCTTCCTGATATTATGAAACTGCCATATGATAACATGGTGTAGAAGTGTTTGTATCTGTATCGGTCCTTGTACAAAAGGATGAACAAAATGGGTGATTTTAATATATTTTATTGGACCAACAAAGATTTACAGAATATAAACTTTCAGTCTACACAGAGACCTTCATCAGATGAAATGACAGGCTGTAAAAAGAAGCAGCCTTAGAAACATTGATGAACTGATTCAGAAACTTTTACACATGGATGTGACAGTTCTGTCGATAAGGAGGTAAATAATTGGATATGGCAGAGACAAAAACAGTCTTTAGAATCCTAGTTAGGTATAAATCAGATCCTCTATGAATTTCCAAATGAAAGTCATGAAACTCGATGAGTGGTAACATGTGAGATGACCCTCCTAATGCGGTCTGTGGAGAGATCGGGTTCTGATGGATAAAATGAACGGAGCCCTGTTATTTTGGGCTAATTGAGAGGTATGGACTAAGGGGTTCTGATGGGTAAAATGAGAGCCATCCGTCCCTCAAATTTTGGAACAGTTGAGAGACAGGGCACACAGGCAACACTGAATGACAATGAAATGCAGTCAGTCTTCCACCTGTATAACCTGACAGCGACTGTACCTGGCACGAGCATCTGAAATGGATGCTCAGCTGAGCTCAACAGCCGGAATGCTACTCCTGCTTATGCTGTGTAATCCTCAACGCCATTCCCTCAGGAATCCCCTGATCCAGGTAATACAAATGAATATTGGTTCATCTGCTGAATGGCACTATCACCCTGCTAACTGTATTCAGTGTTCTCCATCGTATGTATTACCCGCTCCTTCAATTTCCGTTACTATCTGTATTTTCTCTTTGTATCATGACTGGAGCCTTTGGAAACGAGTCTGTGACTCAAAGGGTTATAATTCCAATGTGCTTATCAATAAATAAATATAGTTTGTCTCCAATGGTAGAATTACAGGGAGGGTTGCCAGAGCTTGGCCCCCATAGCTCTAAAGTGAGCCCCGTAGCTCACACATCACTGCAATTGACGTGATAATGGGGAAGGGGTTTACTGTAAAGATAGGGACCTCATGGGCCCTCAGAACTCAAAAACAGTATAATTCCAGCACTATTGTCTTCCTGTTATCATAACAGCAATAAACTGAAATGCCTTTCCCATTTGGGATGTAGAGAGCAAGAGAGACACAGAGTATCAGGCAGAGTAGTACCTCCCTTGAAAAGGGTCCAGAAACACGGCGCAGCATATATGGATCTGGACCAAGCTGTCCAGTCTTAATTGGGAAGAGCCTCCCAAATGGTGTGGAGTGGTAGCCTCATTATATCGACTATTGTTCCCTAGGGAACAGAACAGAGACCCAGCTCCCCATTAGAAACCTTGATTCACATGTGACCTGGTCTCTAAGGCTAGGCTCTCGGATACATAGTGGCTCCCTTACAGAAATACAAGTACAGTCATGCAGTAGCGTGAATGCCACATGCATGCTGCACACATGCTGCTCACTTGTATTTCTATGAGGGCTGTGAAGTGAAAAGTGACAAAATTATTGTATATGACAGAAATTGTGGCTGTAAATAGGCTGCAATTCTCTGTGTAATGTTTATTTTATGTAACCCCTAGAAGGCGCTTATCCCAGGGCTACTACCCCTGCCTGATTTGCCACTAACAGGTTGAGGGGCCTGGATCCAATGGCGGGTGCCTCCACCCAGAGGTCAGGGTTTGCAATAGTTAAACTTACTTGGTCACAGCCCTCTGGGACACTGCAACCCCTTTCTTCCACTAGTGGCCCACACAATATATCAGAATTACCTTCTTATACACTTACCCCAGGGCTGGTTCAGGCACTGGGACCTCCTGTAAAATAAGATACAGTGCAACAATCACAGTACAATACTTTAACATAGACAAATACCTCAGGCAGTATAACTTTGCTGAAACAAGCAGCTCGGATTTATTTAGGGGAATATAACAAGGACAGGGGAAATCAGGTTAATTAGCTTATCACTTTACTCATCTATCTATGGCTCTGTGTATAGGCCTATCCCTACCAGTTACTGTTCCTGGGTACCCAAGCCCTAGTGGCTAGTCCAAACCGTGGCAGCTGGTAGGGCCCTTTCCCACAGAGAAAAGAAAAATTAGTTTAAACAGTCAGCAGTACAGTGATTCCATTTGGATTCAATGTGGCAATTCAACAGGGAGCGACCTGAATTAGTACTCACGACCTCCAAACAAGATAGGGTCCTTCAATGTCAGCAGGGCTACTCTTGAAGCTCCACGAGACTCCTCACACATTTATATGGCAAACTGCAACAGGCAAAAGTCCTTTAATGGCAGCAGGATTCACTTGAGCTACACAAGCCTCCTCACACATTTATATGGTAAACAGTAACAGGCAAAAGTCCTTAATGGCAGCAGGATTCACTTGAGCTACACAAGCCTCCTCACACATTTATATGGTGAACAGTAACAGGCAAAAGTCCTTTAATGGCAGTAGGATTCACTTGAGGTACACAAGCCTCTTCACACATTTATATGGTAAAACAGAAAGTACTATACCAGGCAGGCTGCTTCTCTATCCTGATCGCAATTACTGCACAATCCTGGAGAATACACAGCAGATTCAGTTCCTGACAGACCGAATGTAATTCAGCAATTTCTCCAGTCTTCTACATGGTGAGCCTGGTTTCTACTCTTCAGATATCCTTTGATTCTCTTCACAGGACGGATTCAGTCCTAACAAGCAGTTACACAAGCTGCAGACGGAACTCTGGGCCTTACACACGCTTCCCCGACTAAAACTGCACACTGAAAAAGCACAGGGCTCTTCCTTCTTCACTGCCAGAGCTCAACCGAAACTCCAACAGACAAAACCGGCACTTCCTTTGAGTTCTCCCAGTTCTTGACTGGATTGGCTGTCACTCACAATAGACTGCTCCTGTTGGTCCAAAAGGCGCCAAGTCTAAACTACATCTCCAGAGTCACTGCCCATACAATCCTCTTGTGGCTGGCTCAGATTATGAGTCCAAGTTCTGATTCGTCAAGGCACCATTTTAGAGCTAGCTTACCCCACACTGATTGGTCCAGTTCAGCAGTTCAAAACCAGAATGGGGAACTAGGCAGACACAGTTCTGACTGCAAAGAAAGCAGGTTAGACAAACTGTAATTTCATTATTACTCTAAATGGTTTCTGGCAAACAGTTACATCTTTCAGATAGGTTCCCTTGCACTCCTAGTGACTGCAAAAGTGGAGTGAATTGGCAGCAGCTCGAGTGGTACTCAATCAAAGAAACACACAGTCCCCATACAACTAATTATGTCTGCAAGCAGACAGCTCTTAAAGAGACAGTACCAGAGGTTCTAAAACACTCACTGATAAATGGCTTAAACGCCAAACACCATTCAGGCTTGGAGCATTCAAGCAAGCTCCTGAAGTCTTTTGGGAACCCCATTTGCAGGGGTTACACCTATATTTATTAAAAGGGTTTGTGCACTGAACTCAGGGAGCATTTTCTTGGTAGATGGCGGGACTGGACTAAGAAGGTCCCTACTTATGCCATATCCACTTGTGTACAGAAATACAGATGCTACTACTTAATAACAGAAGAGTTAAATGTCTTGCATTGCAGTAAACAAGTTGCAGAAGAGGTGTTTTATTTATTTATTTATTGAATTTTTTCACCAGGAAAGATACGCTGAGCAACTTAATGCTCGTCTCACGGTACGGCCTGGGGCAAGAGGAAAGGGATATATAGAGTATAAGTTCAGGTAAATACATACAGATGGTGTAATTATACATACAGTTATAAAACAGGAACATGGCACATGAGACAATATAGGCTGTTGTTGAGTTTATGTAAAGCAGAACTTGGGAGCAGCATACAAATAGAATCAGTACAGGTAACAAGCAATAGGAAACAAGGTTGACAATGCATAAAATACAGACAGTACACTAGTGCAATATGCAGCAGGGTGAACACATAGGAACCGCCACCCTATTTAAGAGCTAGTCTATAAGTATAAATGCAAGTGGGGGTGAGAAAGAAGAGAGGAGAGAAAACAGAGGAGAGAGATATAGAAGGGGATCAGGAGCAAGTGCAAGAGGGTGTGAGGTAGTTGTGCAACGCTGAGGTAGGGAATAGAGGGAGGAGGGTGGCTTGATTTGTGGAGGGAGAGCATTTCTCACGTTTTAGGCAGGTGGTAGGAGAAGGCTTTTTGGCCAGAGGTAGTGGTTCTGCAGGGGAGTGAGAGGGTGTGAGTGTCAGCATGGGATCACTGAATAGAGGAGCGGGTATTATCACTATAATAGGACTGCTTGCTACCTAACAAGGAATAAAGCTGTTTAATATCTCTGTGGTTAAGGCCGGAGCATGCAGTGAACACGAGAACACACAAACAGCTCACGATGGGAGCCACTCTAGCTTAGAGACCAAGGAATTCCACCATCCCTAAGGTCAGGCACAGACATAGGCCTCGCCAGTTTACAGATGCAGTGAGTGTATTTTGCCTATCATATAAGAAGCTAGGATATACTAGTGGAGATTAACCTGCAGTCAGCCTTCACAAGACCCCATTCAAAGCACCGATTATCCAGGCCTGCCAGAATCCACGATGCCCCAAGTCCTTGCAACAGAAAACTGACAAACTGTTTTGTCAACAGCAGACAGTGTACACGTGGTCCGGTGACTGTCTTGGCATGCAGCTAGTGAAGACATTGCAGTGCACCGGGTATAATAGAAACATAGAATTTGACGGCAGATAAGGACCGCTTGGCCCACCCAGTCTGCCCATTCCCCTACCTGATGGATAAGTTGCAGATCCTAGTTAACCAGCAGCCTACTTCTTCCTACCCCCACCCCTAGAATTGCCTTTGTATGACTGTCCCATGCATGCTTGAATTCCACCACTGTTTTGACTCATTAACTTCCTCTGAAGGCGTGCTCCATACATCCACAACCTTCTCTGTGAAAAATACTTCCTTAAATTACCTCTGAGCTGCCCCCTTCTATCTTCAAATTGTGCCCTTGTTCTTGCACACCTTTTTTTGAAAGATGCTACCCTCTTGGACTTTGTTGATTCCTTTGAGGTACTTGAAAGTTTCTATCATGTCCCTCTCTCCTCGAGGCTATACATGGTAAGCTCCCTAAGTCTCTCTTCATATGTCTTCCGTGACCCTGCACCATTTTGTTGCCCTCCTCTGGACAGCTAGCCCATCCTGTCTATGTCTTTATGGAGATTGGGTCTCAGAACTGTACGAGTACTCCAGATGTGGTCTCACCAGCTGTCTGTACAGAGGGATAATAACTTGTTTTCTACTGGTGATGCTCTCCCTATGCATCCCAGTATTCCCCCAGCCCTCCTTGCTGCCCTCTCACATTGCTTGCCTACCTTTAGGTCATCTGATATGACTACCCCCAGGTCCCTTTCCATTTTGTTGTTGTTAGTATCTCACCCCCATTGTGTACTTCTTCCCTGGGTTTTGTTTCCAGGTGCATTACCTTGCACTTCTTAGCATTGAATCTAAGCTGCCATACATTTGACCATTCCTCTAACCTTGCCAAGTCCCTTCTCATCCTTTCCACCCCACCTTGTGCATCAACTCTGTTGCAGATCTTTGTGTCATCTGCAAAGAGGCATATTTTTCTTCCAGTCCCTCTGCAATGTCGCTATAAAGACATTGAAGAGGACTGGTCTAATACTGAACCCCGCGGTACCCCACTACTAACCCCCTTTTTTCAGAGTGGACTCCATTTACTATTACTCTCTGTGTCCTATTCTCCAACCATTCTTTACCCAGGCTGTCATCTTGGGACCCACTCCCAGGCTGGCTAACTTGTTATTAATCTTTTGTGTGAGACTGTGTCAAATGCCTTTAAAGTCTAGGTAGGCCATGTCCACAGCCCCTCCCTGATCAACTACTTTGGTCACCCAGTCAAAGAAATCTATCAGATTTGTCTGCATCCCTTTTTCATATTCATCCATAACACAAGCCTTTTTGGCTACGACTGTGTGCAGTACAATATGAACTGATACACAAGCTGACATGGCAGCATTCCAAGGCAGTGTCCTGCGGGAGACGTGGTTGTGAAAGACATTTTCTAGCACATTAAGCCTGATGACTGATAGAAATCAGCTGTCAGAAAAGCCTTGTAGATGTACCAGCTACTCTGCACATAAAGCCATTTGTGGTTGATTGCGTAAAGCCCTGTGCCCTGCATTTTGTACCCTGAGTACCTGGAAAGAGATTAGGTGTCGTCTTTACTGCTTACCTGACTCCTACGTTCTGTGCTGTGTTTCTATAATGCCAAGCAGCACAAGTCGCTCTGTTGATCTCAGTTGAGTTTGAAACTCCAAACCGAAGAGGCAGCATGTGCTTGATTGCAACACGATTGTCAATGTGTTGGAGCCCAGTAATCCAAGAGCTTGACCTCATACTTGTGTGTTACAGCTATCACTCGCTCATGTAACTCCGCTTCAACGAAGCTCTAATTTAAATTCCAGATTGTGGTTGTGTACCTTCTGCTTGCGTAGTTAAAATACATGAATTAAATAAAATAAATGTGGTGGGGTATAAACACACGTTTTTACACACCCTCGGGTTTGTTGGAATCCTGCAGCACTGTAGAGGAATTGTGTAATATCACGAACCTTAATTATCACATGCCACTTCTGGTTAAACAATTGAAAAAAGTATGTAAAAAAGCCTTCTTACATGCTGTCCCCTTACATTATTATTGTTACGCGCTGTCCCCTTACATTACTCCGTAATTTTTCGCTATCCCCTACATTACACTAGTTACTTGCTGTCCCTTACATTACTATTGTTACATGCTGTTCCCTTACATTATCATTGTTACACACTGTCTTTATATTACTGTTGTAACAACTGCCCACTTACATTACTCTTATTAGCACGCTCTTCCTTTATATTACTGTTGTCACACACTGTCCCCTTACATTATTATTTTTACACGCTGCACACTGTCCCTTACATTACTACTGTTACACACTGCCTCTTACTTTTATTATTTTTTATGCTGCCCCTTATATTATTATTGTTACACGCTGCTGTCCTCTTACATTACTATTGTTACATGGTGTCTCCTTACATTACTATCGTTACATGCTGTCCTCTTACATTACTATTGTTATGTACTGTCCCTTACATTACTGTTGTTACGCCCTGTCCCTTACATTAGTTTTGTTATACACTGTCCTCTTACATTATTGTTACATGCTTCTCCTTACATTAGTGTTACAAGCTGTCCCTTTACATTAGTGCTGTTATACACTGTCCTTTTCTTACTTGTTACACACTCTCCCTTACATTACTATTGTTACATGCTGTCCCCTACATTATTGTTTGCACTGTCCCCTCACATTACTATTGTACACTGTCCCTTTACATTACTATTGTTACACATTCTCCCTTACATTATTATTGTTATATGTTGCTCCCTTATATTACTATTGTTACATGCTGTCCCATTACATTACTGTTGTTACACACTGTCCCTCCTTACATTACTGTTGTTACATGCTGTCCCCTTACATCACTGTTGTTACAAACTCTTCTTACTTTACTATTGCTACAAGCTGTCCCCTTTACATTACTGTTGTTACAAACTGCCCTTTACATTGCTATTATTGTTACACATTCTCCCCTTACATTATTATTGTTACATGCTGTTCCTTTACATTACTATTGTTACACACTGTCCCACTACATTACTGTTGTTACATGCTGCCCTGTACATTACTGTTGTTACATGCTGTCCCCTTACATTACTGTTGTTACAAACTCTTCTTACTTTACTATTGTTGCAAGCTGTCCCTTACATTACTGTTGTTGCACGCCACCCTTACATTGCTATTGTTCCAAGCTGCCCTTTACATTACTGTTGTTACACATTGTCCCCTTACATTGTTATTGTTATGCTTGTCCCCTTTACATTACTGTTATTACATGATATCCCCTTATATTACTATTGTTACATGTTGTCCCCTCTACATTATTATCCTCCAGCAAAGCAAGAAAGATTATAATGTTATCAAATGTGTGCTGAAATGTGTGTTGTACAAATAGACCCACTAGGCAGCATTGGGCAATTTTCAAATGTGCTAGATATTGAAAGATTCAATGTAAAGGATATGAAACATGTTTATTGGTTAAGCAGTTAAAGCAGCAGTTTTTGTTAGTTGGCAAAATGTAATAATTTATTTTTTACTAAAATGTATTTCTGACATGCTTAGATTCCTCACCAGTGTGCTTTTAATTCCTTAGATATTTTTAAAATAGCTTTTACAACTAATTTTGTAATTAAAGACTCAAGTCATTAAAGATGGCAGCCACAGGTAGTTTTAAAGATCTCTTCCTTTGATGTGACCTTTGACTGTACATACTGTATTCATACTGTGGTGGATGTATTAGAATGGTAGTACCATATGTTTCATTTATTTATTTATTTTTTGCAGTGTCTGTTTATTGCTCCCTTGAGCTCTGGTGACCACACTCCTTTGGGCTCTACAAGACCCCTCCGACTTACCTCTGCCATCCTCGCTCGAGCACTCCTCTAACCTCACATCACAGCCGGTCCTCTGGGATATCTCGGACGCAACCCTTCGCTGGTGGGTCCCCTCCTCCCGAGGGGGAAGGCACCCAGGGTAAATACCAGTGCACTCAGTCAGGTCCAGGGACGCTGCTGAGACTGAGAAGGATCCCTGGAGGCTCCAGAGGTGTCGGGGTTGAGAGCCATCATCCGTGGACACCGAGTGGATTTTCCGCTTTTTCTACTTCCTAGTAAGGCCGCCCAGCCCACGCCTCCAGTCTGCACTAGGGGCTGCTGCTGAGTGATGCCTCCACTTCCTCACCCCAGGAGAGGAGAGCCATCCTCTGGATGCTCAATCCTCCTGCCCCTGCTGACCCCTGGCAACCTGAGTCCATTCCAGAACCCGGATTGCTGGCGTGAGGTCGAGGTAAGGCGCCAGCATCTCAACCTTCTATGCCACCAGGCCGCCAGCCATGTGTTTCTGATGGAAAAGCATAGCACCATATCAGAATATTTACATTTTACATGGTGAACATGGTAAGGGAGCCAGAGGCGATATCGAGGCCCTGGATGTCATTGCTCCGCACGTGTTTGTCCTTAACTCTTGCCCTGGTGCCCCTTGGTTTGATGGGGCAGCGAGGGCGCTGACGAGGCTAGGGCAAAGGTTGGAGAGACACTGGCAGAAAACTGACCTGGAGGAGGACAGGCTTAGATTGTTAGACCATTATAAGGTCTACAAATCGGAAATTTCCCATAAGAAGGCAGTGTTCCTGTCCTGGAAATCTCTGCAGCTAAAAACAGACCAGCTTAACTCTTTGGACTGTGGACAGACTGTACAATCCAGTCTGTCTGCAGTCTGGTCGAGCTTTGCCAGTTAAGTGTGATGAGAATTTTAAGAAGTTTTGCTGCGATAAGGTGGCCTCCATCAGGGACGAGATCAGCTCAGTGCCTTCCCATTGACCTTGTGGTGGCCAACCGTGTGGTACTAACACCCAGATGACTTGGTCCACCTTTAGCCAGTCGGTAATCACGGATATCGTGGAGGCTCATCCACACTCTGCGGCCAACTTGCTGTAGTCTGGACCGGGGTCCAGCTCACCTGTTAGTAAGGTGTGTTGAGATGATCACCCTGTTCCTTGCTGGAATAGTAAGGGGTTTCCTTGGAGAGAGAGATTTTCCAGATCCCTTAAAGGAGGCGGCAGTGAAGCCCTCCCAAAAAGCCCTCCTAGGACCCAGACTGTCCAGCAACTACAGGCCAGTTTCTAACTTACCTTTGTCGGTAAAGTTGTTGAGAAAGTGGTCGCTCTGCAGCTGGAGAATCATTTAACAATCCATAATACCTATGATTCTCTCTAGTCTGGTTTTAGGAAAAGACACAGCACTGAGACGGCCCTAGTTTGGGTACTGAATGATTGCCTGGTGGTGAGGGCCTTCATCATCTTGATCCTCCTAGATCTCTAGCAGCATTTGATACTGTCGACTATGGTGTGTTATTCGAGTGGCATGGGTTTTCTGTGGACTGGGGGCCGCCCTCAGTTGGTTTCGATCACTACACTCTTCCCCTACCTGCCGTCCTCCTGGGTTCACTGTCCTTGGTTCCAGAGTGCCCGGCTGTGTATCTCTGCCCAGCACCACAAGGTCGTTAGCTGCATTCTTCTGTCCTTTCGCTCATTGCCCTCTACCTCTCATCATTTTTCACACCTCCCTTGTCGTCCTAATTATCCCCTTACCTTCCCTTTCCCTCTCTCTCTTCTAAATGTTCTCCCGCCAGTACCCTCTGCCTATTGAAACAGTATGCCTGCCTTGAAAATCGTATGTCTGTACTTGCCATTGTACCTCTGCCTGTTTTGTGTTAACTAAACTGACCTATTTTGTATTGTAATTGTGACTTCGGTCGCGGCCTGAAAATAGTCACCTGTTGGCTAGTGCACCTACCCAGTTAACAAAAACTAAATAAAAAAAAAAAAAATACAGTGGAAGAAAACATCACCAGTGACGGTACAGTTCTGCACAGTTGTGCTGTTCTTTGGATGCTGGATTTCGTTTGTCAGGAGTGATCTCGGCTATTTCTGCAGTGGCGCTTTATAGCGGGAGGGTTTGCTACGTTGTTGACTGGAGCTGCTAACTGTGTTGAAGCTGCAGCTGTGGTTTCCATCGGTTGTCTTCTTTGGTGCTGATGTCACCTTTGCCCAAATTGACAGATGAATTCTGGTTAGGCTAAGTATTCAGTCATTTCACATTTTCTTTTCTGTAATTGAGAAGCGCTACTGTCAGGTTCAGAAGAGTGCAGCGCATTGATTTTCTGCTGTTGCTTGTGTTGACTATGAAAGAAGCACTAGAGTGTAATTATGCTTTCATAATTATACCTCTGTACTTCTCTCAGCCAATCAAATTGCTCAGTTTTTTTTCACTGTGTTATAATATGTGATATTGTTCGGTGCCCTGAGCTTTGGAAGGTGCCTTTTACAAATAAAATGATGAGGATGATGAACTTTTAAAACTTCAAAATCCCAAGTCTCCAGTTCAGGAATAAAAGAAATGAGAACAAGTATGGTTTATATTGATATTTCTGCAAGAACTTTGCAGGACATGGGCAGACTAGATGGGCTGTATGGTCCTTATCTGCTGACAGATTCTATGTTTCTATATAACTAAATTATTATGGGAAAAAAACACTTGTTGACTAACAAATACTGTTGTTTCAGAGGTGAATGTCCAAGTTCAAAAGCCAAGTGCAAGTTGCTCCCTATTTACTGTTTGCATGCAAAAGTAAATGTGTTTCCTTAGGTTATGCAGAGTAATTTATAGGTATCTGGTTGATCCAGCCATCCCCAGATCCAATATTTCATGTAGCTACCAGTCTGAAAGGTATCCTAGAATACCCGTGGATGATGTCATGACCGTGGATCAGCAGTGGGAGATTCCGTTATCCCATATTGTTATCGGGATGGTTTTATGGTTCTATTTTGCTGGTTGCTGGTCCAGCTGTCCCGCCCAAGATGATGAATAAGTTGTGCGCATGCATGCAAGCATTTATAGGGCTTTATGAAAAGAAAGAAGTCCAGTGGTCTATGGAGCTCCCCACCAGCTCAGAGGGAGTACCGCGAGAGTGTTGTGGAAAGTCAAGTGTTCAGAGTGTTTGTAACGCCGGCCCAGTGACGCTGAGGGCTGAGGCGCCGGATGCCTTACCTCACGTTACGCTGGCGACCCAGGTTCAGGAACGACTTAATTTGTCGGGTGCCGCATGGGGAGGTTCAGAGCAGGACTGAGCAAGCCGGAAGCAGCCTCTCCTCTCCTGGAGTGAGTCGCCCCAGTCCCGCTGCCATGGTCAGCATAGGTGACGGGGCGACACAAGGGAGGGTATCTTGAGGCCGTGGTATGCACATGCCTTTCGCGTGCATGCGCGCCAAGGTAGGGGGCTTGGATCAGGGAGAAAAAGACAAAATACCATAAAAATCTGTATGAAAAAGAGTGTTTGTGAAAAGTGGTGCAAAGTCATGTGGTGGGGACTTCTTTAAACTCAGTTACAGGCTTGCCAGTTTAAATGCCGGACCGGGGCATCAAGCCTGGCATCAGGCTGGCTTTCGCTCTTGTATGCTGCAGTCTTCACTTGTCCACCAGATGGCACTCTGCATCTGTCACCAATGCCTGTAAAGTACATCACTTCTCTTTTTTTTTTTGTTCTTTGCTTTTGTTTTCTTAGTCTTCACCAGTAGATGGCACTCTGCAGCTGGTCTCACTGGCAGGGATCTTATCCACATCTCAAGTGTAATATCAAGAAAACCACCTTTAGAGAGGGTGTTGTTATGTGATTTCTTGTTCTTGCATGCTTGCAGTCACCAGGAGGAAAGGGATTTGGGGATTATCATCTCAGAGGATCTAAAGGTAGCCAAGCAGTGTACCAAGTCTGTAAGGAGGGCCAGTGGCATGTTGGGGTGCATGGGCAGGGGTATCAGTAGTAGAAGAAGAGAGCTGATGCTGCCACTGTACAAAAGCTGGTGAGGCCACATCTGGAATACTGTGTGCAGTTCTGGAGGCCACATCTTCGTAAAGACATAGACAGGGTAAAGGTGGTTCAGAGGAGGGCAGCTAAGATAGTGCATGGACTGCAACAGAAGGCATACAGTATGGGGAGGGCACTCGAAGGACCTCAGTATGTATACAGTGGAAGAGAGACGCGATCGGGAGATATGATAGAAACCTTTAGTATCTTAAAGGTATGAACAAGGTACAGATGGGCAACCTCTTTCAGTATAAGAGGGATACAAGAACGAGGGGAACGAATTAGATTTGAGGGGGATGGTCGAGGGCAATGTGAGAAGTTTTTTTTTTCCACAGTGTAGATGTATGGAACAGCCTTTCCCCAGGAGATGATGGATGGGCACAGTGGGGGGAATGCAAGCATGTGTATGGATAGGCACAAAGGTACCCTAGAGAAGGAGGGAGAGCACAGACCATTGGCCAAGTAGGGTCAGAGGGCTGTTAAAAGAAGTAGGGTAGATGGGCAGACTGGATGGGCCTAGTGGTCCTTATCTGCCATCAATTTATGTTTCTGTGCTGTAGTCTTTGTGTTCTTCAGTGAATGGCATGCTGTGTCTTGTTATGTATGCAGTAAAGCACACCAGTGTGTATAATTATGGGTCAGTAATCGCATGCCTCAAGTGTGTTGTTAGGCTCAATTCCATTATGCCATTTGCTTTGAACACACAATAGGAAGTTACTATTATTGACCATAATAACACATTCCTAAAGTGTCTTTTGCTATTATAACATGAGTTCTGCTAAAATATTTTCAAAATGATTTTAATTAGAAAACATAGTTTTCTATATAAAATATAAGCAGAAGGCAAAAACATAGTTCCAGTTGAGGTGTACTGATATTGTAGCCTAACCTGGTGCACAGGCTAAACAAGAAGAGGAGGAGTGTAATTATGGCCAGATAATTACTCTGTTGTACATGTCTGTTAGTCAGTTGGTTAGAATGTTATAGTGTATGTTAGAATGCTGTTACCGATAACAATCGGCAGACTCAAAAACCTTGTTATGCCTCACTAGCAGCATCAAGATACTGTTATGCTGCACTAGCTTCGTATTCACGGCAGCATAACAGCATAGAACGATAACACTCACGCCTGTCACCTCGCATGACTGTGACTCACCCAGCAGTGACAGTTGTCGGCGCGCAGTTTAACCCGCAATGGATAAACAACACCTGTGTAAAATGGTAGCAGCGGTCTTTTAAAAACTCTTAACGGACCACCAGAAATTCATATAAGAGCAAGAAAACCAGCACAGTGTAAATGTGCTTGTTGTTAACCTTGACACCATGTATGTGTTTTTGTTTTGTTTTTGTTATTCTAATAGGCCACAGAGAGGTCAGTGTGTGGCGCCCTGCTCGCAAGCAGACTTTTCATTTCCTGGGACCAGAGCTCCATTTTATTAACAACGGACAGTATTTGATGTTGGACTTTCAACTTTTGTTTTATCGTAATTAAAGTTTGTTTGTTTTTTGTCTGCCGAATCTATTGCATTGCCTCTACTGACCATAAGTCATGCCTGTAAAATGTATTCAACAAAAGTAAGTAAGCGTTAACTTGCTGAAATTTTCTCTGTGTGACTCATTGTTTCTAATTTATGGTGTTTCGTTGTTGTGCAGATAGTTTCTAACATACGCTTAGAAACAGCGGATGAATGCCCATTTGTGTAACAGGCCGTTAGAACATCTGCTGTTCTGCAATCAACCTCTCACGCGTGCTCCTCGAGGGTAAACAGGTCACCTGGGAACTGCTCGATGATCTAACAGGCCTGTTACCGATGGGCATCCATCCATTATTCGTATCTTACCCATGTAATAATGATTCCGTATACACTACAAGCACCGCCAGCAAGGGCTGGATATTGTGCCGGGCTTAGTATTCCACCTTGGTTGTCTATAGAACTTGAGTTGCATAGCAACCGATTTCATTAACCATCAATGCATATGATAAGCTGTGGTGTCTCTGCGTGACCCGTGAGATGTGTAGAGGTGGTTTTGTCATGTACTGCCGACAGAGACTGCAGTGGGTTCTGCATGTTAAACGACAGCCCATGTATTACTTAACATACGAAATTTGCAGCAGATAAAGGCCTAGAGGTCTATCAAGTCTGTTCGAATGTGCAGCTAGCGCCTTATTCTGCAGCTGCCCTCCCTTCCACCCTTCCCTTCATTAACCCTCCCCTTGTCCTGTCCCATCCTCGCTTGAAGCAGTCCACTGTTCTACTGCATACCACTTCAGCAGGTAACGATTCCACCCAGCCACCACCCTCTCTGTAAAAAGTGTCTCCTCATCTCCCTCCTGAACCTTCCTCACTCCAGTCTCATATCATGGCCCCTGGTGTCCTTCCTCTCCTTACTTTGAACAGCCCTCTGTACCTGTCTTGTTTATTCCTTTCATGTATTTAAAGGTTTCAATCATGTCACCCTGTCTCTCTCTCCTCCAGTGAGTACATGTATTGAAACAGTTGGGTACAGAAATCAAACTTGTCTAATCAGGTGAGGGTATTTCTGCAGGGTGTTGGACTAGTGTTGGGGAGGAGAGTCTGAACCCAAAACATGGCAATGGTTACATATGTGGGGTGGGAAGAAACTGTGTTCACCAACCCAGAGTGCATGTTCAGAGACAGGTTACAGGTTGTAATTTTATCAGCAGCTGAATATGTTTTATAATAACTGGTTTAGCAGATATACATCTTGAGAGCAGTGTCCGAATTCTCTGTTACATACACCGATATATAACGAGGTGTGTATAACGGAGAGCGTGCATCATCCATTAACAACTTTCGTTAGCTGTTAAAACTCATTTCTTGTTCTCGGCACTGCAGTCAAAATGTGCATTTCTTAGGCTTCAGTACTATTTATCCATATCACAAAAGTATGCTTGTCACATCCTTCACCAAACACCAAAATATTTTGAACTGTAAGGGCCATGTTTTACACCAAAAAGTTAAGTATTCATTTAAAGCAGCAGGGCATGTTACAGACAAAAATCTTTTCCTCTTCCTTTTTATTCTATTTCATTTTGCCATTTTCTCCTATCTTTTAAGATGCCCTTTTCTTTCCTCATTTTAAATCTACTTTAGCATTTTTAGATTTGAGATACTTAAAATGACGCTCCTTATGTACGACTTTTTCCAGGTTTTAATCAGTTCAGTACTCCTAAAGATACTGTAACACCTGATTGTTTAGGAAGGTGAGAGAACAGCGTCTTTTGCAAGCTACTTTTGATAATTAGTGTGATTATCTAGGAAAAACTGAGGATCTCAACATGTACATTTGTAGCTTTAGACAGGTGCGGTTCGCGACTCTGCAGTTCAGGGCTGGTGCAACATAATGGGGTTGCCTACCCTGTACAACTAAGCTCTGAGATATGCTCGCTGCACTCAGACAGCCACAATGGACATCAAACCATTCCGTGCAAATTCAAATGCTTTATTCTGCAGCCCAGGTGTCCACACTGAAGTGACTCCAGCTAGCTGCCCTCAGAACTCCCCCAGTGCTTGATTTCTCGCAGTCTTCATCTGGAGGTCAATGACAATGATGAAAACTGTGAGAGTCGGCCACTGGGCAGTCACTTGGTGTGGACACTTGGATTACGGGTCCCAACATGTACAACCTGGAGAGACAGGAGGGAGAAGGGGTCATGATAGAAATCTAAAAGTACCTCCTGGGGTGATCTGGGTACAGGTGGGAGCCTGTTTTAAATGAGGAAGTGCAGCGGAATTAGATGGCATGCAACAAAGCTAGCGGGGGTTAGGAGAGGGGGTAAGCTGCGCATGAGCAAGGCCTAGGGAATACTGGTAAATAAGCAGGGAGGGGTAAGATTGCCAGGGACCAGCTAGGGTCTGCAGAGACAGAGTAGGAAGAGAACAGCTAGGCAGACCGGGTGGGCAAGCGGTCCTTTGCTGCCAGCAAATTCTATATCTGAGGCCCTGTCCACACTACAACACGGATAGCTGAAAATGTTTTTAAATACGGATTAATTACCGTGCTGTAGCATCCGTGTTGCTCTGTGCGCGACTGTCACTACCGTGGTTAAACCGCGTTATTAAAAACAGTTTACAGCATCCGTATTACTGTCTCGCGGACTGGATTATCTATCAACGGGTTCCAAATCGGGGCATCCAGCTTCATTAAAGGGAACCGTGCAGAACGTCCGCACTGCAGGTTAGTCTGATTTAACTGCGGAACTGCTTTTAAACCGTGTTCAAGGCTACTCTTGAATCAGGTTTGAGCACGGTTTACTAAAACTGTTCTGAAGTTTGCGTTCAGTGTGAACACAAACCATGTTAAACTGCTTAAAACATTTTACGGTGGATAAAATGTTTTAAGTAGGGCCTAAGTTTTGGTTCACCTTAGTACCAAGAAAGTGATTTGAAACTGTGAGTTTAACCTATGTAACCCCTAGATGGCGCTATCCCAGGGCTACTACCCTGCCTGATTTGCCACTAACAGGTTGAGGGGCCTGGATCCAATGGCGGTGCCTCCACCCAGAGGTCAGGGTTTGCAATAGTTAAACTTACTTGGTCACAGCCCTCTGGGACACTGCAACCCTTTCTTCCCACTAGTGGCCCACACAATATATCAGAATTACCTTCACCGGTATACACTTACCCCAGGACTAGTTCGGCACTGGGACCTCCTGTGAAATAAGATACAGTGCAACAATCACAGTACAGTACTTTAACATAGACAAATACCTCAGGCAGTATAACTTTGCTGAAACAAGCAGCTCTGATTTATTTAGGGGATATAACAAGGACAGGGGAAATCAGGTTAATTAGCTTATCACTTTACTATCTACCTATGGCTCTGTGCAGCCTATCCTCACCAGTTACTGTCCTGGGTACCCAAGCCTCTAGTGGCTAGTCCAAACCGGTGGCAGTTGGTAGGGGCCTTTTCACACAGTGAAAAGAAAATTAGTTTAAACAGTCAGCAGTACAGTGATTCCATTTGGATTTAATGTGGCAATTCAACAGGGAGCGACCCTGAATTAGTACTCACGACCTCCAAACAAGATAGGGTCCTTCAACGTCAGCAGGCTACTCTGAGCTCCACGAGACTCTTCACATTTATATGGTAAAAAGAAAGTACTATACCAGGCAGGCTGCTTCTCTATCCCGATCGTAATTACTGCACAATCCGAGGAGACACACAGCAGATTCAGTTCCTGACAGACCAGTGCAGTTCAACAATTTCTCCAGTCTTCTACAGGGTGAGCCTGGTTTCTACTCTTCAGAGATCCTTTGATTCTTTTCACAGGGATGGTTCAGTCCTAACAAGCAGTTACACAAGCTGCAGACGGAACTCTGGGCCTTAACACGTCTTTTGACTGAAACTGTGCACTGAAGGAGCACAGGGTTTCTTCCTTCACTGCCAGAACTAAACTGAAACTCCAACAGACAAACCGGCACTTCCTTTGAGTTCCTCCCAGTTCTTGACTGGATTGGCTGTCACTCACAATAGACTGCTGCTGTTGGTCCAAAAGGCGCCAAGTATAAACTACATCTCCCAGAGTCACTGCCCATACAATCCTCTTGTGGCTGGCTCAGATTATGAGTCCAAGTTCTGATTCGTCCAAGGCACCATTTTAGAGCTAGTTTACCCACACTGATTGGTCCAGTTCAGCAGTTCAAAACCAGAATGGGGAACTAGGCAGACACAGTTCTGACTGCAAAGAAAGCAGCTTAGACAAACTGTAATTTCATTATTACTGTAAATGATTTCTGGCAAACAGTTACATCTTTCAGATAGGTTCCTTTGCACCCTAGTGACTGCAAAAATAGAGTGAATTGGCAGCAGCTCGAGTGGTACTCAAACAGAGAAGCACACAGTCCCCCATACAACTAATTATGTCTGCAAGCAGACAGCTCTTAAAGAGACAGTACCAGAGGCTCTAAAAACACTCACTGATAAATGGCTTAAACGCCAAATACCATTCAGGCTTGGAGCATTCAAGCAAGCTCCTGAAGTCTTTTGGGAACCCCCATTTGCAGGGGGTTACACCTATATCATTTAGCCATTTCAGATTGCCCTTTCTCCTGTATTGTAGCATGCCCTTTTCAATAATTCTGAGTCTGCTTCAGCAATTTGTTTAAACATGAAACTTTTAAAAGGAGCACTTTATAATCTGGAGAACCCCATGATTTTATCAACATTTTCATCTGTTTTTGAACACCCGTTGTGGGTGGGAGACAATTGGAGGAAAATCCTGCTTATCTGGGCTGCTCTTGGTGGCCTCCTTACCTGCTCCTCCGACCTTCGACATCACTGTACTCGCTTCAGCGTCAGTCCCTGTCCAGACAGTGATTGCAGACAATGATTTCTCCATCCTCTGGTGGCAGTGAAGGGAGGGGCAGCAGGGATAGACCAGGACTGGTTGCCAAGGACAACCTGTGAGTATGGGGTTGCACTAGTTAACATGGAATGACAAGGATGTCCTAAACGAGTGAGCACATGGAATAAGGGAGATACTGAAAGATAAAGTTAAAAGTCCATTTCTAAACAAAACAAAATCAATGGACACCCTATTTCAGAAGTCAAACATTCCAGATATTCTGCCGCTGCATGTAGCCTACATATGGTTAGAAGGTGTCCTCGCACCACACCCATGGCCCAGTGACATGGATCTTATTGCCATGCCTACAGCCCGAGTTCGGGATTGAACTCCAGTCACCGTGTTGGGAGGCTGGCCGTGTATGCAGGCAGTCACAGCTCACAGTAGAGAGAGCTGGCAGCTAATTCCAAAGACAACGACCCTGAGGGTGGTCTAGGGAGCCAGCTCTTTCCACAGGGGCAGGTGGCAAAGTTGAGGCTGATGGGTGACTCACGCCAGAGGCAGGAGGGAGGTAACATGGGAGAAAATGTGGCAGAAAAGTCCTCTGCTGTCCGAATGATGTCAAAATCGCCTGAACGAGGGATATCCCTAATCAGCAGGTTATATCCCTGGACAGTGGCAGTAACAGAGAGGAAAAGCCCATATGGAAAAAGGAGGAGGTCCTCAGGTGCTGTCAAATCCACAGCCCAGGCTGCTTAATGGTCCAGTGGTGGCATGACATGCTCCATGCCGACAAACTTAGTTCGGGAGCATGTCAGGCTTCCATGCTTCGGGAGCAGACTTGGGAGTCAGCTTTTGGGTGGCTGAGCTGGTCAAAGCCCTGCCACTGGTGGGGAGGAGCCAGTATGCCAGGAGTTTGCTGTCCCAGCAGAGGGCATGCTGTGTGTGTCGAGGCCGTCCCCAGAATGATATGTGTGCGTGCAGCCTGGGAGAAAAGCAAGGTGGAAAGGCAGAGCCCAGCTACAGCAGGATGATGGACCAACCCATGGCAGGCAACACACAACTGACCACGCCCCTGCCACTCTTCAAGGATCCAGACCTTGAGGAGGGCTGAGCCCCTACAAGTCCCTACCAGGGGTGCACTCTATGAAGCTGGTGAGAGTGGGCAAGTCCGGGAGAAGGTGGATGATGGGACTGGGTGAGTTGGCCACGATGGAAGCAGGCTGTGGCACAGGAGTATACAGATCTCTATAGAAAATACACCTCATTGCTGATTGCTTCAATAAGCGCTGATGATTGGTAATGTGAATAAGAGAGCTGTCAAGCTTCAGCAAGGTTGCATGGGAAGGTCATCAAGCAAAGCTGAATAGTTCTGGCTATCCAGTGTTGTACAAGATTTTTTATTTATTTAGAATTTTGTCCAGGAAAGGCACACTGAGTCAAACTTGTTTCCGAGGGGTGGGATTACGAAAAAGAAACAAGTGAATATCCACAAACATGCTGTAAAATAGTAAGATGTCTTTTATACCATTAGATACACATTGCAGTGCCCCAGTAACTTTTTGGTAACACTTTTGACCTTGCTACCAATGTTATCAGTGTAATAATCCACCCAGGTGCTCGTTTACACTGCAGTAACCTCGCCTGAGTATTTGGAGGAAGGAATCTACATTTTAATTTGAGGGATGGCAATCAGTCCCTTCACCTTCCTTTGTTAGCACCCCATAAAGCTACACCCTCGAAACACCCTGGCCTGTGCTGAGATGTTTTGTGATGTCTTAGTTTGGAGAGTGCAGGGGCACGCTCAATAGATATCAACAGGGCAAATTTTCAGTAGCATTTATAGTATTTAGGGGTGCACTAGATCAAGTGAAAGCCAGCACTTGCTGACAAGCCTAGTTTGACTTTTGTGGGGTTACTGTAACCCAAGTGTCTATCACCAAGCAGCTACAGTGCAGGGATCGTGACAGGTATTTCTGTGCAGGGATAGATCTTTTTCTCACGTTTAATTATATTTTATTTTATAATCATTTGCCACAGACGGCTCAGTGTGGTTGCATCTCAGCTCATTTTCAGTTCCTTAAGGTCACCCTAAGCGATAAGGCTGTTCAGGATAGGGAGATCTTCCCCCAGCAAGCTTCCTTAGTATTAGATCTGGCACCCACATGCGCAGATCCCCCTCAGCATCTTGAACATCCCCAACTACAACCTAGATGGAAGATCAAGCTTTCTTCCTCACCGCCCCTAGGATTTGCAATGGATTGTCTGCCTCACTTCACTCACTGGACACTTGCGCCTCTTTAAATCATATTTTGCAACGCCTTTGACCACCACTATATGCAGGTGCCCCACCTGACCTGACCTGGGAGGGTGGACATTTCTTCATCTAGCCTCAATCCACTGGAACAGGAGTCAACCTCCTAGCTAGCCAGGCTACTACTGTACTATGCTTGTTGCCCTTATTCTAAGTCCGCCTTGGCTTCAAACTGTGGCACAGCCTAAATGTTGTTGCTTATGGCATCACTAGCCTGAGTCTATTATGGGGTTGGGGGCTAATCTGTTGTTTGTCACTTATTGCATTTCTTTGTACGGCTGTTTGGCCGTTACCTGTACAAACTGTTATGTATAGTGCTCTGACTGTGCTGTACGTACCTCTTAATATGTATGTTTGCTTTGGCTGTTCTGTTATGTGCCATCTCGATGGCCGGATACGTACCTGAAAATGGTCCCTTGGACTAGTGTACCTACCTGGTTATCAAATAAATAAATATGAGTCCTGCTTGACACAGTTTTAACAGCTCAGAGTAGCGAAGCCCAGGGAGGTCAACATACTTGCTCAGGGTGGCACAGTGTAGCAACGGCTGTCACAGATTGCATCAGAGGCTGTCAGACAGGGTATCAGTGGCTTCCACAAAGTGCGTTAGCGGTTGCCACACACTGTGTCAGCGGCTGTCATACAGAAGTGAGTCAGCGGCTGTTACAAAACTGCACCAGAGGCTGCTGGACGAATGTATCTGTAGCTGCTGAAATGTTTCTGCCGCTGTCACACAGTGCATCAAGCCTGACCCGTGCAATGTTTTAGCTGCAGTCACAGTAAGTCAAGTGACTGCAGGGCATAAAATAAGTGGGCTCACGTAGCAATTTGCTACCCAAAAACAATTTCGCTAATCAAATGCAGGCTTGATTACTTGAAGTTACTAATCAGCTGATTTACTACATTGAGTTAAAATTTCCAAATGATGGAAATATTGTCCTGCAGTTGTAAAAGTACAGAATTGCAGAAATTGTTCTTGCAGTGTGACGCTTTTCCATGCAGTTGTGCTCTCAGGACTGTATCTTATGGCCTATACATTATAGAGAAAAATAACCATTTATAGAAATTGCTCCTCAAACTGGGTGGTTACTAATAATTATGTTGATTAGCAAAGACTGCTGCTCATGTTTCCAAAACTAATGTATACCTTGGACTGTCCCAGAGTGCATCAGTGGGTGCCAAACAGGCGTATCAGCAACTGCCACACAGAAGCGTCAGCAGCTGCCGCAGTACTGTTTGTCAGTGGCTGTCCACGCTGCGTCGGTGGCTGTTGAGTGGGGACCTGTGACCTCCACGGCCATATTTTAGTACTCTCACCCCTAGCTCACAAATTATCGACACGAGACAAATCATACCAATCAGATGTGCTCTCTGTAACATCCACTCATGGCAAACTTATCTTGATAAACCTTATGAAGGCAGTGGCCAGCAACTTAGGGCCCACAAAGCTGTCTGCTTTCCCTTTCCCACTGTGTGCAGTACCCAGCTGCCAGGAGGCGGGTAGTATCCTTAGGTTTCTCTGCGCAGCCTCCAATGCATTCCTGATGGAATCTGAGACCACATTCTCATAACTCAGAGAGCAAAAGAAAATAACTTCTTCATTCAGCTGCATTCTTGGATGAGAAGGAATTCTACTGATGAAGCGGTTGGAGTGGTGCTGGTGGTGGGGGTTGTGTACATTGCCACAGCCATATTTCACAAAGAGCATATTTCATTAGAAACATGACCTTGGCTAGGACTCCTAGTGCTCTGTACAATCAGGGCATTCAGATACCTGTAATCGAGCTGTGCACTGTACAGGATTCCATAGTGGAACCAAGCAGCCGCAAAGCGACAAAGGCCAGCAGGTAAAAGCCTTCTGAACCTGCAGAAAGTAAGACTGAGCAAGCTTTAGGAAAAAAAGAACTGATTCTTTTAGCACCAGCATTTTGCAAACATTTCCTGCTCCAGTGGGAAAAAATGTACAGAAACCAGAAAATATATGCACTGCAAAGTATATAAAATGGAGAAAAAGGCTGTTAATGTTGTCTCTAAGAACATGTCAGCGTCCAGGAACGGAGCTACAATAATGTGATAATAAAAATCTGCAATAAAAAGGCTCTGGTCTTTATTGCGATGCTTGACGAGTAGTTCTTGTTAATGCATGGTTTATATACTTCCTTGCACGTCTTTGCAGCTCTCGACATTGTTCCCAGCTGTTCATTTTTCAGTCAGAATCCCCCAGTCTGCCTGACAGCACCCCTCCCCTCAGCCCCATCACCGATCTTCTCACGGACATATCGGTTACCCACCACATACACAGAACCCATCGGGTGGGTGACCAGCCCTGTCTGTCGTGCAACAGCCTGTGGGGTTTCTGGCAAGGAGCAGCCCAGCAGCTTTTCCTCTGTTTTTCCCCAGGGCTGGAGTGTCAGGACATGTGTGTCAGCATGTCATGCCCAGATCTACCGCTTGCTTGTGTGCATGCCTGCTGCACAGCCGCCCGGCCTCTGCCAGGTGGCAATCCCAGTATCTGGGAACTGGTATCCCTCTCCCTGAGGAAAGAGAGCTGCCATCAGCTGCTTGATCATCCATTCTCCTGTGCCCACTGAGTGACCCTTTCTATTCTTGAACCTGGGTCACTAACATAGGAGGGAAGCAGAACCACCCTCCACTGGACCAGCACCTGCTGTTCATTTTGATTCCAAATCCATTTTGTGGTGCAGCATTTCAATTTATGTGTTCATAAATTCACTGTGTCAGAGCGCTTGCAGGGCTCTTGGGGATGGGGTACCAGCGTCCTTCCGCACATTTTGTGCGTCAGGACACTACGTTTTTTTTTTTTTAAGTCCCGAGATGCTCCTTTCAAGATGCCCC